>OX402056.1:4057916-5398333 GCA_947859365.1 Archips crataeganus
ACCTTGAAAGAATGCCGGACACAAGAGCCGTAAAATTAATAACAAAGTGGACGCCGCAGCAAAAGAGACCGAGAGGCAGGCCTAAAAAGCGTTGGAGTGTTTGTGTGGAAGAAGATCTCAGGAGGATGGGAAAGTTTACCAGCTGGAAGAAGGTTGCCAGGCACCGTGACAACTGGAGGAAAATTGTGGAGGAGGCCAAGACCCACAGAGGGTTGTAGCGCCAGCGGAAGAAGAAGAAGACCTTATAGCAAGACCGTTTAAATTAATCCTCGCCCGCGCGGTACAGGGGCTGGGGGGTATGACGACAAAGGGGGCCGGGAGAGTTGGGGGCGGCTGGCACACGAGGCGCGCTCGCCCCGCCCGCACCTCTCTCGGCTCCTTTGTCGTCATAACTTCCAGCTCCTGCACCGCGCGAGCGAGGACTCATTTAAACGGTCTATACTTCATTTAATTTAAAATTGAAAACCACAACATCATTATATTGCGGCTCGTCTACTATTTCTTACCTAGCAAATAGTTCAATAGTCTGGGCGCCGCAAAATACAATTGTTTTAATGCCACTTTATTTGCGTGTCGTCAATTGTTACTCTAGTACAAATTGTAAAGAGATTACAGTTCACGAGCCGCAATATAATGTTGTTGTGGTTTATAATTCTAAATTAGATGGAGTATAGAAGTACCTATTTTATGGAACTCTCTTTTCGCGAATCCGACTCGCTTTTCGTCGGTTTTTTCCGACACAGTTTCGTCTTAATCGTCATTTCGTGATATGCACATTTTTTATTTTTTTTTATTCCTGTGTTATTTTTGAAATGATTACATATCACAAATAAATGTTTTCTTTCTTTGTTTCAAAAATTTATAATTAAGAAGAATATGGCTCAGGGAGTTTTTTTAACGTAGTAAGTATAAGTTAATTAATAAGTTATTTAATTAACATTGAATTGGCAAGTATTAAGTCGAAGTAAAGTCAAATAAGACCTTCGAAAAACAACATGCACCCATACATCTGTGTCAATACTGTTAAAATAAAAATTAATTTACTTATTATAATTAACATGTACATACTCTTAGCGTAGACGAATAAGGCGAGCGAATCTATAACGTTTGCTATATCACAAAGTTGCAAATGGTAAGATCTTAGTGGAAGTTTTTAACGCATAGGCTTGCGTCATCATCATTTTCAGCCCAATGTATGCTGGAAATGACCAACACTAAACTTGTCGTCATGCAGTATTGAGGTTCTTCTGAGGAGAAAGGTAGGTCGTACTTTTAACACGATTAATCATCATCATCATTTCAGCCGAAAGACGTCCACTGCTGAACGTAGGCCTCCCACAAGACTCGCCTAACGGATCGATACTGCGTCATCCGCATACAACGCGTTCCCAGGACCTTAACCAGGGGCTAAATTCAGGAACGGCCCAACACGGTTTGCGAGCGGTAAATCAATCGTTTGGGAGAGGATAGGAATGGTTTGAGCTTGGGATGAGCTTTATTTTCCTGATAATTCGCTTTGTAAATAAATAAATGAATAAATAAATAAATAAGGCTTATTCCAAGCTCATCCCTATCCTCTCGCAAACGATTGAATTATCGCTCGTAAACCGTGTTGGGCCGTTCCTGAATTTAGCCCCTGGTCGTTGCGCTATCATGTTGGAGACCTACCGACACATCGTCTTCCGATCCGTGGGCGCCACTGGAGAACCTTTCGGCTCCATCGGCCGTCAGTTCTCAGAGTGATGTGCCCTGCCCACGCCACTTGAGGCTGGCGAGTAGGGACCAAAACAACCACATTAATAAAGTATGCAAAGATATTTTCGTACCTGCTACGGAACCCTATCTTTGGCGTGTCCGACACGCTCTTGGCCGGTTTTTAATTTTTTTCTTCCTTCGCAATGCGGCAAGCTCGTGTTTTGCTGGTGATAGTAGGTAAGGCGAGAAAAGATGTAAGTAGACTGTAATGGTTCACGCTCGCCCATTCATCCTAGATTTGAAGACTACCAAACAGAAGCGTTCTGTCGGGACGGAGTCGTACTATCATGACTGCGCGCGATTGGCGTGGCGGTGAGAGTTTCCTATTCATTACGCGGTCCATACACCCGCCACAAAGCGGTCAGTTGGGAATAGGCGCAATGAAATAGAAAATTGTTCGACGCGTCGCTATACGCTCATAAGCGTGGTACATTACTCGCCTATTGTGTGCAGGTGTGGTTAGTATATTATGACTTGGAGGATAAGGCAGCCTGGGTTAAGTATCAAGGTAATATCGTAAGTTTACGTTTGGATTTAGTTTAGTTGCTACTCTAGATTTTGATGACATGAGAGAGCGTGATGGCGATAAAACAGTCGTGAAAATGTCATTAAGTCAGCGCATGGCAAAATCACGCAGATGTTCAATATTCTAACCCTACTAAAATTATTAATGAGAAAGTTTGTGCAGATGTTTGTGTATGTTTGGTAGTTAAACACGCAATAACGTCTGAACAGAATTAAATGAAGCTGTACCTACGTACGGGTAGACAAAGATCTGAATTGAAATATAGGATCCTTAGTATCGAGCCCTTATTCTTGTTTAAAGTAATTTATTTATTTATTGTTCCATACATACAATTATCATTACAGGTTAAGTACCCAATGCGATAATTTTTTTTTTTTTGTGTTAGCCTGTTATAGTGACCCACTGCTGGGCGAAGGCCTCCCCTCTTGACCTCCACAACTCCCGGTCCGGCGCAATGTCAGGCCAGTCCTTTGCGTACACGTCCAAATCGTCCCGCCATCTCCTTCTTGGTCTGCCTCGTCGTCGCTGGCCGTTCTCCGGCACCAACCAAGGTTCGCTGACGACATTGTTATTTTTTCCCAAACAGCCCAAGACCTCGAATTAATGCTGCAAGATCTTAGCACGGCAAGCCTTAAGATTGGACTAGCGATAATTTATACAAAAAAAATACACAGCAACTTAAATATGTTATTTTTCTTTTTAATTTTTACCACAAAAATAACTCCCTAGATATTTACCTACTAATGCTAATAATAATTAATTAGGTATACCTAAACACGACAGAAAATACAGAATTTCTGAAATAAAGTTTTAGCCTGTTGGTCATTTACGAAGTATTTAAAAAAATAATAGTTTAAAAAAACTAAAAAACACGCTTTAAAAAATAAAAAATAAATTTTAATAAATTTCAATTCACTATTCTTATAGTGCAGTAAAAAATCTTAATAAGCAATTATTATATTGTTATATCCAGATCAAAATTTGTAAACAATTCTAAATATGGATAAAATAAATAATAATAGTTTCAAATATTTTATTGTAAAAAAAGCGTGGGGTGCATGGTGTCAATTGTCAAGGATTGTCATTTTGATAACATCTTAAAAAGCACCCCACGCTTTTTTTACAATAAAACATTTTAAACTATTATTATTTATTTTATCAATATTTAGAATTGTTTACAAATTTTGATCTGGATATAACAATATAATAATTGCTTATTAAGATTTTTTACTGCACTATAAGAATAGTGAATTGAAATTTATTAAAATTTTTTTTTTATTTTTTAAAGCGTGTTTTTTAGTTTTTTTAAACTATTATTTATTTTCTAATTTTTAGTTGCATTTTTTTTCTTTCTTACTTTACCCCCTCACCTACAACCCCCAAACCCCCTAAACCCAACCCCCCAACATCCCCCACCCCATTTCCCCAAACCCCCCCCAAACCCCACACCCTTACCCCCAATCCCCTAAACCCCCCTTACCCCCTCCTCATTTTACAAACCCCCGAACCACCTAAACCCAACCCCCCTAACACCGAACCCCCATACCCCCGGAACCCCCCCCCCACCCCCACTCCCCCCGTCACCTGCCCCCCCCCCACCCCACCCCACCCCACCCCTCCCACACACCCGACCCCGCCACCTACCGCCCCCCCTTCCAGTTCCATCATCAAACCCTTGTTACCATCTAGGCCTCTTACCCCCTCCCCATTTCCCACAACCCCCCAAAATCACTTACCCCCGAACCACCCAACACCCCCACCCTATTTCCCGTTAACCCCCCCCCCCATCCCCTAACCCCAACCGCCACACCCTAACCCCCAACCCTCTAAACCCCCGACCCCCTTACCCCATACCCCATTCCCTCCCCAACCCACCACCTACCCCCCTTCCAGCTCCATCATCAGACTCTTGTTACCATCTAGGACCAAAGTACTCTTCAAAACGAATCAAACGAGCCCAAACTCGATGGGGTTGTTTCGTTTTATTGTGGAGTGCCTTTGGCCATCTTCCAGCTCCATCATCAGACCCTGGTTACCATATGGGATCAAAGTGCTCGTCAAGACGAATCAGACGAGCCCAAAATCGATGGGGTTGTGTCGTTTTATTGTGGAGTGCCTTTGGCCATCTTCCAGCTCCATCATCAGACCCTGGTTACCATATGGGATCAAAGTGCTCGTCAAGACGTATCAAACGAGCCCAAACTCGATGGGGTTGTGTCGTTTTATTGTGGAGTGCCTTTGGCCATCTTCCAGCTCCATCATCAGACCCTGGTTACCATCTGGGATCAAAGTGCTCGTCAAGACGAATCAAACGAGCCCAAACTCGACGGGATTGTGTTGTTTTATTACATAGTTCCTATGGCCACCATCCAGCTCCATCATCAGATCAGCTCCATGTTACAATAATATTGCATTGTCATCCAATTTACACATATGTGCAAAATTTCAGCTCAATCGGAAACCGGGAAGTGGGTCAAAATCGCGCCCTAAGGAGTCGGTTACAAACAAACATACATACATACATACAAACATACAGGTGAAGCTAATATAAAGCGTGTAAAAAGAAAAACATTTTTACCACGAGTAAAGTAACTAAGTAACGACATTTGAACATTAAAAATGTAATTACTTGAAAAATACTAAGCTACGTTTATGCAATTTCAGTTCGTAAATAGTACAATACAATTTGCCATTTACAAAATAAAATTCTAGTTCGCCATCGCACCTATTACAGTAACGGTATTTTCGGTTTCGTTTAACTGTTACACGAAACCGAAAAACGCAAATGGTCCCGTAGCATTGTATCATTAATAACTTGATAAAGGAGGAGGTTATCAATGTGATTTTATTTTCACTGTGTTTGTTACCTCAGAACTCCGTCAGTTTTGTGTAACCCGATCAGAAAACAACATTTTTGAAGTAAAACTTCTTTCGCTTCGGCACGGCACTTCACGCTTTTTAGACTTGGGAGTAAGCTGGTGAATGCGTTACGGAAATAAGGCTAACGCGGGGTAAACATGGGGGTTGCGGGCGGGTTAGGAGTGGGTTGGGGGGGTGAGGGGGGGGGGGGGGGTTGGGGTTTACATTTTCTCCTTATAGTGATAAAATGCCACTACATTTTATCGCCAACGTCCATATACCATGTTGAAAAAACAGGTTCTCGTCCGATCACCGAAGTAAAGCAACGTCGGGCGCGGTCTTTACTTGGATGGGTGACCGCCTGGTTTCATTTATGTTTTTTTTTTGGAAGCGTTTGTTTATTACAATCGCTTAATTTACTATTGCAGACAAAAAAAAACAAGTGTGCTTTAGACCACACGACTGAAGTAAAACTTCTTCAGCTCATGTATATATTATTTTGATTGGAAAGGAAATACTTCGAGTTAAGTCCCATTGTCACCAAACTCGGGTTCGGATCCCGGGGATTTCGAAGGAACTCTTCAAAAATTGTAGGGACACCTATACTTAATTGATTGGGTCTATTTTTTAGTAACTCTTGCATTTCCTCTTGGAAATTATCATCGGTGAAGTGGAACTGATGAAAAAGACCACAAATTGGCCACCGTAATTACTCAATAATAAATATTTCACGGGTTACAAATCGATTAATTTAATGCAGTTAATAAGCAGTTACAGAAACTAAGCATATTTATTATTATGGTGATGGTGAAATAAAATTGATCCTGAAGCGCACCAGAAGGACTAAATTATAACCATTTTATTAACTATCTGACTATTTAGAAAAACTATGGTTTGAAAAAACGAGTAATTGATATTAAACTATTGTAACTTAAATTTAACACTAAAAAGCGAGAAATAAAAAAAATAAAAAAAAAATTTAACCGACCTCAAAAAACCAAGAATTTAAGTAAATAAATAAAAATAAATATTAGGGGACAATCTTACACAAATCGACCTAGTCCCAAACTAAGCAAAGCTTGTACTATGGGTACTAGACGACGATAAACATACTTATATAGATAAATAAATACTTAAATACATAGTAAACATCCATAACTCAGGAGCAAATATTCGTGCTCATCACACAAATAAATGCCCTTACCGGGATTCGAACCCAGGACCTCTTGCTTCGTAGGCAGGGTCACTACCAACTAAGCTAAGGCGGTCGTTTAACTTTCTACTGATGTGTTTGAAGTCGGTAACTCTGCACGAGCCAGCAGGAGTGGACCTAGTCATTTTACCTACATACTTACTACCTATAGGGATTTTATCTCCATGGTTGGAAGGGTTCCCTCTATCACCCTAGTACGGAACCCTAAAATCAGTACCAAGGAAATCGATAATTTATTTTCGATTGCTTGCTAATTAACTTTGGTGATTGTCTTATTAGTTCCAGTCAAGGCGTCGAAATGAAACGGATGTTATGGAAACGTTTCAAGGGCCATAGTAAGGTCAGTAAAAGGACCTGTTTTTGCAGTAATAATGGTGCACTAACACCACAGCACTTTATGTTGGCAATGTTAATTGGGTCAATCAACTTTTTTTTGTAAATTTCTATTTACTCCTTTACAAGTAACTCTGTAATCTCTGGTTAGTGAAACCATGATTTTGCAGTAATTAGATAAACTGTTTATCATAGTGCGTATGTGAAAACTTAAAAAAATAAGTATTTCTATAAAAAAATCCGGTCGCCCAGGGGAAATACCACTATTTTCATACAAATTTCGGGGACAACATTGTGCCCTGGGTCACCCACGAAATAGAAGCTAAACAAAATAAAATAAATATGGCAATTACACCATTATTGACTACAAAAATCTAGGGTTTTGAAAAGAAAACTTTAAATAAAGAAAAATATTCAGTTTTTTAATAATTTCGGTTTTCATAGAAAGTAGCAGAAAATCGTTTACAAAAAAAAGTTGATTGACCCAATTAGCAATTGTATCGTACCATAATTTTTAAAAGTACGGTGTAACTAGTAGCGATACTTACCAGGTAGAAGTAGCACCAGGTACAGCCGAGGAATCTAAATTACGTACCAGAGTAGAACCTTCTCGCAATTAATTTTAAGATAATTTCTTTGGCAGTTGTATGGAATGTCAACATAATATTTCTAAAGAAAACGAAACCCTGGTACGCGATTCAGTTTCATCGACTGTAAGTACAAAGTGCAGTGTAACCAGTGCACTTAAGAATAAAGTATCTTTAGCTCGCCGTTTTACTTTGCACGTATTATCTCACACACACACACACACGCAAACACGCACGCACGCACACATAGGTACGCAGTATTGGTTGTCTGACGATCGCAGCTCTGAATTTGTTTTAGAGGTTTGTTTAGAGAACACGAATCTTGAATAAGTCATCATCATCATCATCCCAGCCTATATACGTGCCACTGCAGGGCGCAGGCCTCCTCTCAGACTGAGAGCGCTTGGGCCGTAGTTCCTACGCGAACCCAGTGCGGATTAGGAACGTCACGAACAAGTACTACCGTTATATTTTAATTAATAACAAATTAATTTGCCTGTTTATTGATACTAATTGTGGCCGCAACAATGTTTTTGAAGCTCTATAGATTTGCTCCCCTGACTAACCTAGTCTCGAAACATGATATTTTCAGTATCCTCCCTGGGGAGCACTTCAATTTTCTTCGTTGTACTCCTAAATATCTCTCACAGTGTGTCTCTTGTGAATTTGCAATGTCTTTTAAATAGTATTGGACAGAATTTTATACAGGACTGTTTCTTGTCACCATATTTTGTTTAAATTGTTATCAATCTCCAATTTCCTACTTGACAATATTTTGTCTTTTGAAATGTAATTTTTCAAATTAAAAATCCTAAATGGCTAAGTAATGCCTTTCGTATTTAAAACATGATTGACAAAATATGGCTTATTAAAACTTTCAGGAGATTTAACACTTTTTATTTTGTATCCATTGATCTTCATACATGACAAAAAGTCTTGACGAATGACTGACTGACTGGCTCGTCATCGCATAGCCCAAAACCTTGAAAACAGAAGACTAAAATTTTGCATATTTTGTCAAAGGACTTTGCAAAATCCCACGCGGTATGTTCAGCAACGGAAAATCAACAGGTGGGCTGTGACATATGGAAGGTAGTTTTTTGCTGTCACAAAAAAGTTTGCTGTTCTTCTTCGATTAAGGCCTATTCAGACATAAGCGTTGAACGCTAACGTTGTAACGTTAACGGTAGGTGTTTTTAACGGTGTAACGTTGGCAGACAGGAGATGAGGTGGACTGACGACCTGGTCAAAGTGGCGGGAAGGTGCTGGATGAGGAGAGCGCTGGACAGAGATGAGTGGCGAGCAATGCAGGATGCCTACACTCAGCATTGGGTGGTTATGGCCTGAAGAAGAAGAAGAAGAGAAGAGAGGCATAAGCGATATAGATAGATAGATAGATACAAATATTATTCACAACAAACAAATACCTATAAAGCTCAAACATAGATAACTTAGAACAGATTTTTTTTTGTTTTGGTAGAGCCATGTTGTAGCTAGCCGCTGCATCACGAATGGGCCGCCTCGTCCGGGGCAGTACCACCCTCTCACAGAATAGCGGCGTGAAGCAGCAGTACTCCTGCTACGTTTCGTTCGATCAGTAAGAGCGCTGGGGGCCCAATACCTCTCCCCCGTCCCTATTCCCTATTCCCTCTCCTTTTTTATAGGCCGCCAACAGATCAGTGACTCTCTTTGAGTTGTTGATATTCATGGACGGCGGTGATCATTTTCCATCAGATGACCCGCTTGATCGTTTTCCTCCCTCTCACAATAAAAAAAATCACAAAAAGATGTAAATTTACACAAATGACCCAATCTCATAAATATTCTTACTTATTGTCTAAATAAAGACCCATGCGATGATGTCACCAATAGGCGCTGACTCAGCATGTACTGCAGTAACCAGCAGTGCTGATATTCTGTCAGAGTTTGCTGTACGTACAAGACAATCAGTCTGTACCTTCTTGCTCATTTTGTTGACAATTTCATGAACACCTATCGATAACGTTGTTACGCTCGGTTATATTGTAAAATATGGTTACCATATCGCTTACCGGTTCGGTATCAATACCGAGCGCGACAGCGATATCGCTTATGTCTGAATAGGCCTTCATGCCTTGCCAAATACAGCCGTGATTTAATAACAGTAATCTGATAGTCCCGCGATAGCCCTGGACTAAGAATACCACAGAAACGAGTAACAAATATGTAGAAGAAGAAAACTAGCTTCAAAGGAATAAAATGTTAGAGCATGATTTTCAATACGGCAGAAGTTCTCGGCATTTCACGGGCCATAGCGTGCCGGTCCCGCCTGAACGACTGGCCCTATAGGATAATCCAACTATGGGGAAGGATATAATATACTCGTAGCATCTGGAATACAAGATAAGGTAGAATAAATTAAAATGAATTTTAAAGTATTCGTTTTTTAAGCCTTATTTATACAAAAAGACAAAAAGAAAAGAGTCTTTGACGAGACTTAATTAAAACATTGTACAATAAGTGCTCTAAATACGTCATTTGATTTAAAGCATACGTTTTTTGTCTTGATAACCAATAGAGAAGGGGACTTGTGACCGGGTGTTTTAGTCCCTGCAAGTCGGACACTGTCTGGGCCCTCCATTCCCAGTTCGTCCGAAGGGATTTTTCCCGAGCACAAGGCACCCTTCCAATCCTTAAAGTAAAAAACAGCAAAGACTTCGTCTTTGGCCACTATGGCGACTCATTCAAAAAAAAAACACGTCATTTGACAGTAAGAAGGTCATACTCCAGTCATAGGCGATGGCAGATAGTTAAATAAAGAGTAAAATGGGTTTACCGATGGGTTCTATACTCTGTTTTTCACTTCAAATGCAATTAATTAAACAGCAACATTGTTTTTTTTTTATCAGACGGGACACTAAACTAAGGTCGGGCTACATAATGCTCAGTTTTCTTAATTCAGTTTTTACAAGTCAAAGTCAAAGTCAAAATTCTTTTTTCAATTTAGGCATCAATTGATGCTCCTATGAACGTCGAAGAATCTACCACCGGTATACCAAGCTTTTATTTTTCATTTTCTATAACAAATAACTTATTACTACCTACTATTACATATTCTACTATAGAACAAGGTTTACAAAAAAATATTTTCTGGTTTTGGCGCCTGATACCCTGGCTGAGAGACAAAAATTGCATTTTATGCAACATAACGTCTAGTACAAGTGAGAAAATAAAATAAGACTTGGCTTTTCACAAAGAGACAATTGAATTAAAAGGTTTTATGTCAAAATATTTGATGTATAAATTACAAGGTAGATTTGGTATTTGAAACGTCAGACGTGAAAAATAAAAAAACTTTAAAACATAATGTTTTGGAATATTTCTCAAACCTAATTGCAAGTCATCATCCCAGCGTATATACATTATGTACGATAAAAGCGGGACCGGTAAAATTTACAGAAAAAAAAAGAATTATCATTAGAAATACTGTAATTAATCAGGTTTCTAATTTATATAAACATGCTTTAATATTAGTAAGGGGTCCAGTCTCCCGAATTATCTATAATTGGCTATGTAAAGTTTTTTTAAGAGGTGCTAATTATATTTTTTTTCAACAGTCGGCGTTCTGAAGATCGCGAAACTGCAGCTGTTTTATTTTTATCTCCTATTGTTTACTGGAAATATTTTTTTAAGTGTTCGAGTTGACATTTGTGAGATTTAATGGCTGACAAGCCGTTCGTGCTCAGTATATAGTAGAAACAGAAAAAAAACAAAGTCATAAGTCACTTTTGTCCATGTCAAACCGTTTGCGTTTCGTTTGCTTTGCGTTTTGGTGTGATTTTTGGACTATTTTTAACGACCTCCGCACAAAATCCGGGTTTTCAATTTTACCGCATTTCTCCACGACTTATGCACGATAATTGAATCACGATTGAATATTTTCGATCATTATTTTGGAACTACTTTTTGGACAATGCCAAGTAAACGAAACGCAAACGGTTAGATTTCATTTGACATTGACAATTGACTTCGTTTTTTTTTCTATTTCTACTAAGTACTGAGCACGAACCGCTTGTCAGCCATTAAATCTCACAAATGTCATCTCGAACACTTAAAAAAATATTTCCAGTAAACGATAGGAGATAAAAATAAAACAGCTGCAGTTTCTCGGTCTAGAAGACGACTACTGTCGAAAAAAAATATATTTAGCACCTCTTCAAAAAACTTTACTTAGCCAATTGCTTGGCACCTTTAAGGCATACTTTCTAACAAATTTTCAGCGTAACTGCGAGGTAAAGATCTCCATTCGGACTTCAGTTCTCGTGCTTGGTCAGCAAAGCTAAGTATGTTTTTTCCTCGTAATTCGAGGTTCATCCAGGCCCATACATTTTCGATTGGATTGGCATCAGGTGATTGTGAGGGGAAATCCAAAACATCGACGCCATTTTCAGCCTTCCACGCAGTACAGACCCGACTTCGGTGTTTAGGGTCATTATCTTCTTGTAGGATCCACGAAGCATTATGCCTTGGGAACATCTTCTTAGCAGAAGGTAACAATGCCTTTTCATAAATTTTGATCATTTTTGAGGCGTCCAGTGTACCAGTGAACAACTGTAAATGGCCAAAACCCTGTTTTGAGAAGCATCCCCAAACATGCACCTTCACCGGATGTTTCACGGTCCGCACGAGCACTCTGTTTCCAGCCGTAGACCAAGCCCGAGTCGAGTAATTAGCTGCCCAAAATGAAGCTTCATCGGAAAATATTACATTGTTCCAATCCCGGTTTTTGTTTTCACTCGCCCATGACAGCCTTTTTTCCGTGTGTACCGACTGCAAAAATTAATCTTTATAAATATTAAATAGATATAATAATATAAATAATTTTGCTGTTTGTCCTTTAAGGCTCTAAGGTCGCTTTGAAGTAATTAAAATATTATTTTCTTTACTTTTTAGTTTAAGTTTGTATGTATAGATTGAAGTCGCTTCGTTTTTTTTTTTCCAAAATATTTTTTTGTGTGTAGTGTACTAAGTGTATTTTTGAGTTGATTCATCCTCATTTATAATATGGGTAGACCTACTAAACGCGCTGCTCAAATGAGACAGCGCCATTTGGAAGAAAGCAGTGACGAGAGGGATGATCGGGTAAAGAAAAGCAGGGAAAGAAATTAATGCGAAAAATATGTTAAATGAGAGTGATGAGCAGCGGGCCTGTAGACTTTCACAGATAAGGGCATACACGAACCTGTCAAGTCTCAAGGAAACGAACGTTTATCAAACGAGACCGAGGTGCAACGTTCTCATCGTCTTGGCTTGATTCACAAACGTTTCTCTAAACGAGACCGAAGAGCAACGTTCTCATCGCCTTGGCTTGATTCAGGACCGTTTATCAAATGAATCTGCCGAATCCAGATCGGCTCAATTAGATGCTATGCGACAAGCTAGTCACAACCGCAGGACGTATCTTCTGTAAATAATTTTGAACAGGCTTTTTGAATTAGGAAACGTTCTATGTGCAGTTTGTAATAAAGCGTTATATCCACCACAACGTTGTAATTTACAAACTGCAATGTACAGTGCGTTATTACCCGATGAATTGGTTTCTCTGGGTATATCATAACTTGTTCTCGCTGTCAAAATAATATTAAAAAACGAAAAATTCCGCCAGTAGCTTTCTGAAATAAAATGAGAGTCGCGTCTGTACCCCAAGAGCTAGCTAATTTGACGAAACTTGAAGAACGGTTTTTATGCCGTGTTGTACCGTTTCTTAAAATAATGAAGCTTCAAAACCGTTCCTGTCAAGATTGGTGTAAGGGACAAGTTACTTTGTTTGCAAAATACGTTGTTGAAGTTGCTGAACAACTACCACTTGCGCCAAACCAAGTAGGACTAATTCTGGTTGTGAAAAGTCTCGAAAACTTGCAACGCTCTAAAGAATTTGTTGTGGATATGAACAGATTGTATCAAGCTCTAACCTGGTTAATGTCAAACAATATACTCTATAGAGATATAAGACCCCATTTTGAGAATAATATCGACATTTCTAAAATTGTTCGATTTGTTGTTGTACAGCTGGTACTGAGTTTATGAAGTCACAATCTACTCCTCAAAATAACTACATTGATATAAGTGAGGGCGTTTCTATTCTACACGGATCATTTCATAAAGCCGATTTAAGATTTGATTTACAATCTCGTGGCAAACAATGCACTGCTGTAGCAGCTGTAGCTTGTGCAGCTTTCTGTTCAGACAAGCCAAGGCAATGGTCAAAAAGTGACATTGATTATATAGTAATAATTGGAGACAAGCTCTACCGTGAATCCGTTGCTTCTAGAGAGAACCCCGCAATTGGAGAAGTTAACCCTGAATATCTTGCGGTGAGTGATCTTGCACAACAAATTAATATTATATAACAGGAAGAAAATTAATATCTCAGTTGCTGAAACTAATTATAACGGTCATGTAGATACAGATCGAAGTGCCGACGGCTTCCCTAACCTAAAAAATGCTCTGACATTATTTTTCAGAGAAAACTGTTGTGGGCTGCTTATTGTGAATTTCATGACTGTAGCCATATATTGTTAAGCTGAAACTGATGTTTCTAAATATTGGTTATTCGATTCACATGCTCGTGGGCCTAAGGGAGCTATAACTCCAAGACTCGGTGTAGCCTGCTACATAAAATTTCGAAATATAGATGAATTACATGGCATACTACGACGAAATTTGTTTACACCGACAAAGAAAGTACCAGTACAAGATAACTTTATCAATGTGTACTCACTAACTCCTTTGATTATAACGCCAGAAAACCAGGCAGAAGTTCGCAGAGAAACGTTGGGAAATGAACAGTTGAATACTCAGGAGAGAGAGGAGAGAGTAGTTCAGTCAGAGAGTCCTACGTATACAATCCCTATAATACTAAAAAATAAACATCTCAACAAACATCTCGACCAACCTCAGCGCTAGAACAAGAAAGACCGCTATCACAAGTACAACAAAATTCTACTATAATTGAAACAACTAGTATGCTCCGTAGCATAGATGAAGCGGTCCCTAATCTAGAAAGCGTAGTTTCTTTGAATCCTTGTCTAACTACGAACAATGACAAGATGAGATTAGTTGAGATTACAAGAAGAACAGCACCACCATTAAATGTGGATCGAGAGTGACGAACGGAGGAGCTTGCTTGGTATAGTATTTTTCCTAATGGCAAAAAAATGGGTTTGAAGAGGCAATAGATATTCAAATTACTCTTTTAGAATATTTTCAAAGTCGAGTAATGAGTCTGGATAAACGTTTTAATCGAAACAACTATTAGTTTTTTGCTCTTTCCGTTGTTGAATATTATCGAGCTACATCCAGCGTTTCCGTATCATGCCGGATGCGGCAGGACCAGGGCGAGCAAACACCTTAAGGACTCATAGATAACATGCATCTTACTATTCGGAATAACAGAGCTTCAGCGTCTTATTGGCAGAAATGTTGTTCTGAACTTACTGCAATGGTCCGAACTTTGGGGCCTCCTACGTGGTTCATGACGTTCTCTTGCAACTACCTTAATTGGCCAGACATGATCAAAGCCTTACTGATCGCAGATGGTCGTGATGTAAGTGAAGCAGAGAGCCTGTCTTTTCCGGAGCGTTTGCAGTTGGTACAAAACATGCCGTGGTTGTGTCTCGACAATTTACGGTTCGCGTAAACGCTCTGATGCGATTCCTCAAACGCGATCCAGACTGCTTAGGTGGTCCAGTTTTAGACTTTTGGTATTGAATAGAGTTTCAAAATCGCGGATGTCCATACCTTCATAATGTTGGTGTGGTGTGACAATATCCTAGATTTCTTGACACCTGAGGGTATCGAAGTTATCGAAAGGGTTGTTTCATGCTCCTTAACGCTCAATGATCCTGTATTGCAGAAATTAATAGAAGACGTGCAAATACACAAACACACGGCCACGTGCTACAAAAACCGCAACCATAGTTATTGTCGTTTTGGTTTCTGAGGTCCACTTATGATACTACTATTTTTTGCTTCGGTCCTGATGAATTATTATCAAACAATGGACGATTTTGTTGTTTGAAACGAACTGCAGACGAAAGTATGGTGAACAATTATAATCCTTCTCTATTGAGTCTATGGAAAGGAAACATTGATGTGCAGGTGCCGTAACGTAACAACAGTTGCGTACTATGTGGCGAAATACGCAAGTAAATGCGAGCCTCATGATACAGGTGAAGTTGTACGAGAAGCCATTGCGAAGGCCAAGAGGCAAGGTGGTCCAGTATGGAATCAGTTATTTGCAGTCTCAATGGCTATTCTATCTTAAGGCCTTGTCAGTGCTCCAGAATGCGCATATAGATTATGTCATTTACAGCTAAAAACGTCTTCTCGAAAAACAATCTTCGTAAACAGTTGTAATCCAAATTAACATTTCAGACTTCTACTATTTGACAGTGACAATACATCCATTTACAACAATATGTATTACGCCCAAATAAACTAGAAGAATTAAGTCTCGCTGAATTCGCTGTGCGCTTTGAAACGGTGTCCAACTCATCTTGGGACGAAGATGATGGCGATGAAGAATTAAGGGGGGGAGATGTTACGCCGGTGAGATTAATACGAATAAGGGATAGCACGCAAATGCTTATAAGAAATAAGTCTGCAGTATTGCGCACACGATACTTTACATTAAACAGCGATAAAGAAGCCTATTACTACAGCTTATTAGTATATCATGTACCATTTCGTGATGAAAGTGAACTTCTACTCGAAGATGAAACTTCTGAAGAGTGTTTCATTAGATGGCAAAGAGAACTTCGACCATTACATAGCAACGTAAGCGCAGAAGAGTTTGCTCGCCAGAACAAGTGATACAACAGGCTCTTGCTCAAGCGGCCGTGCTCAACGCTGCCCGTGGCACTCATGATGTTGATGGTCCTTTGATTTGTGGCAGTAAACAAATCGTGAATAACGATGAGAATTATTGTGAAGATGTATGCGCAAGGTCTGCAATGCCAAATGAAGTCTTCTTGGGTAATATTGAAGTTTAAACGTCCAACAGATAGACCTTTTCCAAAAAGTTTCTGCGGCTGTGGAAAGTGATTTGCAGGGACAAGAAAGCCAATTATTGTTATTCATTATTGGCGGTGCAGGAAGTGGAAAATCCTTCGTCTTTAAAATAGTCGTGTTACATATCAAACGGTGTTATGCACCCACAGTTGGCATATTGCTCAATGCTAAATTTGTTATGGTGGGATCTCTAACAGGAGTAGCCGAACGTCAAATATTTAGCAAAACATTGCATTCAATATTTTCACTCCCAATTGAAAAAGCAAATACCATGACGTACAGAAAAATTACTGGACAAAAGCTAGAGAACGAAAGACGTAAATGGAGCCAAATAAACTGGTTAATCATAGACGAAATTTCTATGGTATCATATGAAAATTTGCGAATTATACACCTGTGTCTCCAAAAGTATAAAAATAATGACAAATTATTCGGCGGGGTGCATATATTGCTGTTTGGTGATATACTTCAACTTCCACCGGTAAAAGGGCATTGGTGTTTTATTCAACCGCCATGGTTTTCTGGTGAAGTTAATTTACGGGAGCAGTTCTCATTCTGTGAACTTACGATGGACATGCGCCAGCGAAATGACATTGAATTCATTGACCTCTTGAATAGCTTGCGGGTTGGTGAATTAAGGACAGCTCAGCTGGAGTTACTTTGTGAGCGGCGACACGTGCCTTTGTCAGGAGATTTTGCTGATGGGGTCGCTGTCCGTATATTCCCTACTGTTAGACAAGTTGACGCATATAACGAAAAAATTACCGCAGAAAATGCTTAAGCGCACCGCATGTACAAAATAAATGCTGTAGATGAGTCTCGCGAGGCGGCAACCTATGGTCGAAAGCCACCAGAGAATGCAGTTTCTAAAGATATTAATAACTGCGATGGTTTCTTACAAACTATAAAGTTCGCGAGTCATGTTATATTTCAGTATCCGATGGACTCGTGAATGGTGCCATGGGTATTGTGAAAAAATGAAATGGCCTGCTCTGAGGAGACCAACTGGAAGAAGGCGAGATGCCTGAATCTGTCTTAATAAAGTTTGATGACGTGACTGTTGGCCTAAGAATAAAAGACAATCAAGTTTGTGTAGCAATATCACCTGCTTGCACATTTCAAGTACAACGAGGATGTGGAGATGTCGAACACAGAATATTACCTCTCATTTTAAGCTGGGCCGTAACTGTTCACAAACTTCAGGGCACAACCCTTGAAAAAGCTGTAATTGATTAAGGGAAGAAAAATTTTGCTAAAGGACAGATTTATGTAGCTCTCAGTCGTGTGAAAACCTTAGAAGGCATTGCCTTATCTGATTTGGATGCGAATAAGCTTTTAATTCGACCCCACGATGAGAAAGCTTTAACGGTAATGATACGGTTGCGTAGTCTTTCCAACAACTATACTAGAAATGTTTAGATACACAATTTTTAGGACTTCTTAGGCCAATCAATATTAGGAATATAAAGTTTTAGGTCATTCGATGTTTTTGTTATCAATATTAGGACGAACAAATTAATATGCTTTAGGACTTTCAACTGTATGCCAAACATTCTTGACTAAAAAATTTTAGGACCATCTATATTATACGATACGATATGCACCCTTTGCTGACTGTACTTTTGCCCCTGGTTATCAAATTACTCGTCAAGACGAATCAAAAGAGACCAAACTTGATGTGGTCGTATCATTTTATTACAGAGTTTCTATGGCCACCTTCCAGCTACATCATCAAATCAGCTCCATGTTATAATAATGGTCTACTTCCGTTTGGCAAATTACGTTTCCCAAACTGATTCATTTGGCAAATGTTTCATTTCCCAAATGTTTATTTTTTCTGAAACTGTAAACTATTCAGGATATAATTCAGGACTATTTTGTAGGTTAGGTTAGGTTAGGTTAGGGTTGTTTTATAACAATCCTGAAAAGTTTACAGTTTCAGAAAAAATAAACATTTGGGAAATGAAATATTTGCCAAGTGAATCAGTTTGGGAAACGTAATTTGCGAAACATTAGTAAACCGATTTCTCCAGGATTCCATCATCAGATCTTGATTTTGTGCCAATGGGGCCACCTCAATAGTATACTGTTTAAAAAAAAAAAAGAATTTTGAAAATCGGTTCTTAATTGAGGCCGTAATCGCGTAACAAACATACAAAAAAAAACATACAGACGAATTGAGAACCTCCTCTTTTTTTTTGAAGTCGGTTAAAAACAATCTCAAGACGAATCCAGTTACGAAATGCGTTTCGGTAAATAACTGCCCCAGCGGCACTTATCATACTGAATCGCATTAGCCAAAACCTTCATTGTCTTATATCCACCTCACTTCTAGACTTGACTGTTCAAACATTATCATTTCAATTGAGATTTCGTATGTTTACAGTAGGTAAGTTTGTTAGAATTATCATCATCATCATCATCATCATCGCAGCCTATATACGTCCCACTGCGCAGAGCACAGGCCTCCTCTCAGAAGCCGTGGTGGCCTAGAGGTTTGACCTATGGCTTCTCAAGCAGTCGTGGGTTCAAATCACGGCTCGTGCCTCTGAGTTTTTCGGAATTTATGTGCGAAATTAATTTGTTAGAACTATACCACCACACCACATAAATAAACAATTTACAAAATTATCTCAAATAACTTCTCCAATCTGAATATGTTTAGCGCGTGAATTCACCACAATGAGAACTAAAACGCATTAGTGATAAAACGTTAATTGATGGAGCTCAATATGCAAAATATTTGGATATGGGACTAAAATTATGCCATTCTACGTGTACTTAATATAAAATCAAATCCATCGTCAATAAAACATTAATATCTAATGCGTACTATAATATTAATGATTATTTATTATCTATTGTTTTAAAAAAAATAGTTTAAAAAAAAATGTACTGTAGATGTGTGTAATTTAATTAAATATTAGATCTGTTTGAAAAAAACAAATACCTAACTTGTTGAGTTCCTTACCGGATTATTCTCAACAGGTTTTTTCCGAACTGGTGGTAGATTCTTCGACTTTATAAGTAGCTTAAATTGAATAAAGATACTTCGACTTTGACTTTGATATTAAACAATTGCGTTAGTAATTTCGGTGATCTTTGGTTTTTGTTCATGTTTTTTACAGAACCCTTCGTTGCGAATGAATGTTTTTAATTTATAAGAGTGTACCGAGGTTACAAAGCGGCCCCAATAACAACTGGAATCTATACTAATATTATAAAGCTGAAGAGTTTGTTTGTTTGAACGCGCTAATCTCAAGAACTACTGCTCCGATTTGAAAAATTCTTTCAATGTTAGATAGCCCATTTATCGAGGAAGGCTATAGGCTATTTTTTTTATATCGAGGAACTAAGGAGAGCCGTTATTGATGAAAAAGCAAATTGGACAAAAAAAAATTAAGCTGCCCAAATTACTAATTCCACGCGGACGGATTCGCGGGCAAAAGCTAGTTAAACATAAAACACACAAACATAAACTAAAAATTATTTTTGAGCTATTGATAGTTATTATCGTAGATACATATTTATGATAATGATACATGAGATAGATGGATAGGTAGAGCTACTCAGTGGGAGAAACTTGTGGGACGCCTTAGTGAGTGGAGTGGAGGTCTCTTGTGAGACATAGAGTCAGTTAAAAGTCCGACCATCAGCGGCAATTTTGTATAATTTTGAGAATGGTATCCTCACGTACCCGCTGTGTGCACGTACCTTCCTTAGGCCGCACCGAGCTTTTGGTATTGCATTTATTTAATCCCTTGCTGTATCATTACTAGCAAAGCTTTAGTTCTGTAATTCATGTATAAGATATTTGAGGATTCACTCTAATGACCAGTGATTTTCGAAACACGATTACTTGTAGTTTGCTTGAAAGAAAAAAAATCCAAAGTCGTCTCTAAATAATAAAACGAATCCTTCGTACGGCGTAAATACAACACGGCAGGTCATGACTTTTTGAATGTTAATAAAACAAGACGTTTTCTAACGCCTAGTGATGGTACATTTTTAAAATGTGTATTTGTTTTAGTAATACGTTGAAAATAGCTAAATACACGCGCGGTCTGACCAACCTGTCTTGAGCCGTCGTGTTTCCCCCTTGTCCGTATAGTTAGTTGCGTTAGTTTATCTTCAGCCATCGGACGGGGAACTTGTATCGCTTGCGCTTACGCACGGCTTTGATTCTAGCTGCTCGCACGCACACATACATGAGTGCATAGAATACCTAAAATCGATTACCGCAAAAAACTCGTTTCGGCCTTAAGGAAAGTTGGCTACGCGAGCCATATTTATGAGGGCATACGAGCGGAGAATGCAGTGCAATCGCCGTCACCGAAATCGGCCAGAAGGATTATTATTATTTTATAATTAAAAATAAACTAAAATCACAAATTAAAAACATCAATATGATATTTTTACCAAGGTAAATTTTACTTACTAACCTCTCTGTCAACCCTTTTAGTACTACTGGCATTCTGTCACACCCTGCGTATTATTCACTCTTTACCTATCTACATAGAGTTACTTCAAAGTTTTCATACAAATACTGGCAACCTGCGATAATGTGCTTAGAGACTCCCTTTGTTTAACTGAGTTCCTAGTTTTAAATGTGTGATCATTATAATATTAGATACTAAGAAGTATTAACTAGTTCTTAAGTGGATCAGATAGAAACGTAATAGTAGCTTATTTACCAGTTGGATTATCTGTACTTATCCTCGAGTGATCTAAACTGCTTTAGACTACATTAAACTATTAAATTCACCGAGAAAATTATGTTTAAAAAACACGAGCGCGCCATCGACCAACAATAAAAGTTGTTTTTTATTTTGATTTGAGTAAAACACTTTTTGCAGCAAAAGAAGTTCCAAAAGGTGAATACACCCTGATTTGCGGGTTCCATCTCACGCGTGTGTCAAAGCGAGTAAGTGTAAGATACATCTCTCACTCTGCCTGTCACAAAAAGGTTATATATATATATATTTGTATATATATATTAAATAATATATATATATATATATATATATATAGGTTTGAATATTACTTAGGGAGTTAGGATAAGTAGGATGTTATCTATGGAACTACTGAACTGATACTAAATATTTCTTTACTCACAAAAGCTACGTTATATTAGGCTGATAATATTAATTCTACTTTGTATTCGACAAAAACAAAGCTGTTGGATCCTGATGGTTTGACTTATTATGGTCTTTCAAACAGATGGTCATGGGGCCAAACCGGAGCTTCCACCTTTGAGTGTTTTCGGAATTTATGTGAGAAATTCGCCATACGATTTACAGTGAAGAAAAACACCTTGAAGAAACCCACACACACCAGCAAAGGCATTTCATGGTGTATGTGAAGTTTCCAATCCACATTGCTCCTCCTTGAGAACTAAAGCCCAAGCCCTTTTATCCGAAGAGGAGGCCTGTGCCCAATACTGGGATGTGTAAATCTGGGATCCCGGGAACGTACTAAGGTCCCGTGGGACAGCATTGCAAGCAATATGATTGTAGTTTCCAAAAATTCCTTTTTAAAAGTATTTACGCTTTGTGATATTATTCTGATTTCCTCCTTTGAAACGCTTTTCACCCGACTGCGTTAGGAGGGTTATGTTTTTACCATGAAACCAAGGTGGGTTTGAAGATATTGGTCATTTATGTGCATAAGTTCAAAACATACGGATCCATTTTTTACACAAAAACGTTATGATAACAATTTCTGTTCAAAATTATCTATACATATATTAAATCTGTAACAAGTCGGTGTCTGTATATTGAAGATATTTGAGAAAAACTGACACTAGGGCTATTTATTAGCGCAATAGAACCCAAAACAATGATTTATAGAATTATTGTCTGTTTGTCTGTTTGTCTGTGCGTTTGTGCGCGCTAAGGATGCGGTTTTCACTGATATGTTGGTATTTTCTTGGATTAACATTTAGTGTTTGTTTCATTTGAATCGGTTCACAAATAAGAAAGATACGTTTATTTTAAGAATTTATCGAACTGTTTTTATAAGAGTTGTTATTATGAACGCGCTAATCTCAGGAACTACTGCTCCGATTTGAAAAATTATTTCAGTGTTAGATAGCCCATTTATCGAGGAAGGCTATAGGCTATATATCATCACGCAAACACCAATAGGAGCGGAGCGGAGAGGAAGAATGTTTCCAAATTGGGGGTTTTTGAAGTGAAACTTATATATCTCGGGTACTACTGATACGATTTGAAAAATTCTTTCAGTGTCAGATAGCCCAGTTAGATAGGGCGGGTTGGAAGCGGGTGGGGGCCGAGTTGGGAGCGGGTTGGGGGCGGTTTGAGAGCGAGTTGGGGGCGGGTTGGGAGCGGGTGGGGGAGCGAGTTGGGAGCGGGTCGGGGGCGGTTTGGGGGCGGGTTGGGAGCGGGATGGGGTGGGTTGGGAGTGAGTTGGTGGCGGTTTAGGGGCGGGTTAAGAGCGAGTTGGGGGCGGGTTGGGGGCGGGTTGGAGGCGGGGTGAGAGCGAGTTGGGGGTGGGTTGGGGGCGGGTTGAGAGCGGGTTGGGGCGGGTTGGGGGCTGTTTGGGGTCGGATTGGGAGCGGGTTGGTTTATTATGAAGTTTCACTTCTTCCGGAAGGATCTAAGGAGAGCCATAATTGATGAAAAAGCAAATTAGATAAAAATAAGCTGCCCAAATTACTAATTCCACGCGGACGGAGTCGCGGGCAAAAGCTAGTACTAAATATTTTTCCTGGGTTTTTTTTTTTTTTTTTTTTTTTTTTTTTTATGATATAGGGGGCAAACGAGCAGACGGATCGCCTGATGGTAAACGATTACCGTCGCCCATGGACACCTGCGACACCAAAAGAGTCACAAGTGCGTTGCCGGCCTTTTAGGTAGGAGTACGCTCTTTTTTTGAAAGCTTGAAGGTCATATCGGTCCGGGAATACCGCAGCAGGAACCTCATTCCAGAGCTTTGCTTTGGGTCTAACAAACAACATTAAAACATATTATCTATTATTGATATCATCTTATCAATTATGGTAAGTTATAGTACTTTGTATAAAAAAATATAATATAATTTATTTACACATATTCTATATAAATTAGAAATATACATTAGGAAGTAATAACAGATAAAAATGGAAACTAATAAATTAGTAAACTATGAAAAAAAAATGTCAAGCCAGTCTGTCAGTCGGAGTATGGTAGGGCAGCACCATCATCAAAGCCAAACAGCTTCGCTGCTGGCTTCCATTTATGTCGGGTGCCTCGAATGCACATGCTAGTCGCTCTAAATATAGAAGTTATTATCCGAGCTCTTAGCCAGCCCAAGACGCAAGACAAAGAGCGGTCCCAGCGAGATGCAAGTGCTTCCCCGAGGTGTTTCACAAAGGTGGCCATTTGTGGTGCAAAGACTCCATCTACGGAGGTGACAAGGGGTGTAAATGTGGCATGACGCAGCTCGCAGGCATTGGCATATTTGTTTTGCTTTTCCGATTCGGCAGATTTTAAGACAGAAGCAACAGGGCGTGAGATGTAAGAAGAAGCGTCGGTGTCTACGACACGGATATCGAATAACGCCTCCCTCTGGGCAACCCACACGCCGCGGCAAGCTAAATCGCCTCGTAGGCCACTATCACCTTCAGTGATAATTGGTTCTTTGACTACATTTCCCCACGCTTGTTGACATAATTCACAAAAGAGATCTCTTATTTCGTTGTGACGTCTCGTGATTAGACCGCCAGTTTTGCAACAGAGGGCATGATCAATATTGAAATCGTTATTGCCGCATCCATCACAAGATTTTGGCATAGAGATTGGTGTTCGATGGTAGCGTATTGAAAGGGCATCACGGAATTCATATGGAGAAAGTTCAAAATTATCTTTTCTTGTGGGTATAACGGATAACCAATTGGAGGATTTTGTTTTCATTATGGTCGCAATTGATCTTTCAATGGCTCTTCTTTTGATGGGAGGGAGCTTGGTTAAGATAGAATCCATAAGATTGTCATCACGAGTTTCTTTCTGTTTATGGTATTCTTTACGTGCATCCTTGAGGGAATTATGATGTTCTGCAAGCTCCATATGTTTCATTTCAATTAACGAGGAAGAAAAAACTGTGCAGCCTTTTTTGGATGTATCATAGTATAAATTTGAAGTGGTGGCACCATCAGATATTGCTAATCCTCCTTTATGTATTGGTAAAGAAAATAAGTCAACTTCTAATGACGACACATCACCCCCTAGTAGGGTCGGCAAAAAAGTTGTGCGTAAGGTATTTGTTAAAGGACCAAAGTATTCCGCGGCATCTTTTAGGACTCGTAACAAAAATGACCATTGAAATTGTGCAGCTTTGGTTAAGGCAGTATAGGCGGCTTGTGGTGAATCTTTACATATGAGAGATAATTTTTCTAAAGTGGAAACCCATTTATGTACAGTCGACTACAAAAAAATCGATACGGCCAAAGTTACAAAAATATGTATACACGACCTTAATGTTAAGTCAATAAAGGTGTGTATACATATCTTTGTAACTTTGGCGGTATCGATCTTTTTGTAGTCGACTGTACGTTCTTTTTTGCAAAATTCTCTTTGCCTTCTCCGATGTAGCTTCCCAAATAGCGAGATCCAGTTACAATTGTTACATTAGTATTCTTGAATATATGAGTTGCTTTCTGTTTGTCTGTCTCAGATACTATTAAGAATGATTTTTTGCCTTGGGGGAAATATCCGTAGGCAGGCCCTATGCTACTTATCTTTTCCCACCATTGATACAGGTTATTAAGATTTCCTTGGGCAGAAGAGTCATCCGCATACCAACATTGAGTGGTATTATGGTCATCTTTGAGTTTATTTATTAAAGGTAAAGTAGCAAGGGCATATAAAGGCATAGCTAGTGGATCTCCTTGAGTAACACCTTCTTTGCTATAAATTCTCATGTCAGAATCGCGAATGACGAGCTCTGCGTGACCATTATAGGTATTATAAAGAAAGCGAGCGCAGTGTGGCCAGTATAATCTTGCTTGCCAAAGGGCAAGTTGTCTATTAACAGAATTAAAAGCATTATTTGCGTCAACAAGAAGTAGTCCCCAGTTTGAGCCGGGTTGGCATTCTTTTTCAAATAGATCGCTCATTGCATGTATTGCACCTTCGATGCCGCTGCTTAATCCGCTGCAGAGTTGCGAGTTGGAGCATGCTTCGGTAACCTCGGAGCCGGTGGCTTCAATCATACATTTGGATAGGATTCTCCGAAGTCATTCACCAATACCGATTGGTCTCACACCGGGGCATTTGTCAAGGGCTACAAGGCGACTTGACATGAGTGCTTGTATGTGGCTCCATGGAACATATTCATTATTAAGTTTAATGGTTAGATGAGCTATGGCAATCCTTAGGTGTAAGCTTGCTTCGCCAAAACGTAAGAGGTAATCTTTCCAGTTTTCAGATGTGGTACCTGTTGGCCCTCCTCCACCATGCAATTTCCTAGTGACGGATTCGACGTGGTCACAGGTTATGTCAACATCGAGTAGTGGAGGCATTTCAGAAATATTTTCAGGTAGCGTAAATAAGGATGGGTCTGGGGTAATTGCGGTGGGATGTTTTTCTTCTAAGACGTCTTTGACCGTTTTTCCAGAAGTATCAACTTCGTCATCGGTGTTAAGGATTTTGCTCGTATCTTTTGTTAAGAGCCAACTGAGAGCTTCTCGAATTTTGCCTTTCAAAATTAAACGTGTGAATATTTTGGTGACGTCATCATTATTGCCATTTTTTCTGTTAAAAGCACTACAAAGAGAGATGTCTGCTTTAATAGATGCGGTTATGAGGATTTCGTATTTTTCTTCGGCCCATAATTTGAGGCGGCGATCAAGTAATCTGGTTATGTCTTTTACTTTTTTTATGTTCTTGTCTCGTTGTAACATTACGGCAATGAAGATTAAAACACGTTCTGAAGGAAAATCTAATTTGACAAGAAGTTCTATTTCATCAGCTAGTGTATGGATAAATTTTCTGCTAGTTGTGTTAGAGGGAAGATCGTAAAGTTTACCGTGAAGACAACAAACTTTGTCCCAGCGTTTTTGCCAAGCACCAGTCTTAGATCCTATATTGTTAAGATAGGGCGATCCAAAAGCATCTTCCAGGCGTGATGTGTACACAACTGAATCAGAAATTCGTTGCGTGCTTGAATGGTTATCGTGGGCAGCACGTATATGACGTTGTAATCCATTTCGTTTGAAAGATCTGGGGCAATGCGGGCACTGCACGGTACTTGAAAGATTTTCATGTTGACTTGTCAAAATAATATTATCAGAACTAATGGAATCCATTTATAGGTTCAATTTTTCATGATTATTTATTTAAATTTATGGGTTAGCGAGTACACAGATTATTTGTCACTGATAATTTTAATATTAAGAACGAAATATAAAATATTATTGAGTAAATATGATTTGGTAAACAAGATTTGAAATGTTTACTCGTAGCTAGGCAACCGTATAACTTATTATCAATTATTGATTGTTTTTATGACATAAAATTAGTTTTATATTAAAATAAACAAAGTCTTCGTGGCTTTAAAGAAGGTTGATATAGTAAATCGAAGGTGAACAATAAAATAACATTTTTAAATACTCTTTTCTTGCGTTATTTAATTAGTTGAAAACGACCTCTCAGAATTAAGTGCACTATTTAAAATCCCTCAGACAGTCAGACAAATAACAAACGTTTCATGATTCAAACACTTTCTCGCTCCTCTCAAAATTTCAGTTAAATTAACACCAAATTTACATTTCTCTTTATTTGAACAACGTGTTATATAATATCTCATGATAACCAAGTAAATTACAGCATGTTCATTAAAGCTAATTTTTGAGCTATTTTATGAATTTATAAGCTATTTAATTAATCTCGCTTTCCCAAATTCCACCATTTTGCGGTGGTCACCAAACGCTTAGGCCTGGAAGATACCGCAATCGCGTCCAGGTTTCACGCTCGTACATTCCTGCGGTCGCCCATCCTTCGGCCTGTCTAATATTTTATGCAAAGTCGAGGCCCTCTGTTCACGTGACAGAGCCTTGTTGTTTGCACAGGAGAGATCAGAAAGGGAATTGGCTCCAAATCCCGCTGCCGTGTTCTGAATAACAAAATAATTTATCTACGGAAATTTTAATAGCAATGCCGCTTTCCGTTGTGTTTTAGGTTTGTTGGTTGGCGCCTAAATTCTTTAATTGGAGCTTAAATTTATCGTATAAAGGATACTTTTTAAAATTGCATCTTAAGTAGAAATATAAATAGAAAGATTTCAAAAAAGAGCTCCAATTCCGCTTCGGGGAACTGTCGAAATAAAATTTCTAAAAGATGTATCTTTGTGTGCTATTAGATTGCAAAGTAAAGTAGCTAGTGTGATTACTAAAGGATAAAGCAGCTTTCTAGAATCCTTGACTCATACCTACACGGAAAGAGTTCAAATCCTTTTCTAAGAATCTCTTTTGTTTTCGAGAGCAAATGGAACATTGCGCATTGTTTAGAGGATGTTAAGAGCAAACATTTTCATACAGGACACAGTTACAATATTGTGATTACATGTTTGTACTAAAATCAATCTTGCAGAAGGATAGGATAGCAGAGCAGATGAAGTCATTCAAATTCGACTAACCACATTAGTTGGAACTCACGTTTTATCTCGCTTCTCTTTATAATGAGATAACGTGACGTAGATTTCAACTAATCGGATTCATCAATTCAGCGTTTTTATTACCGTTTCACTTCAATGGAAACGCACCTTTAATAGTGTATTACATTTTGTATCCAGTGTTATAGATTTAAGGTATTACGTCTATGATGACAGAAACATTAATATACGTTTGAACCTGTATCCCAAAGTCCCGAAATATTATGTTGTACTGTTTTTATCGTTTCACGATCAAATCTAATCTAAAGTGAGCCCCCCTTCAGGAAGGGCTTCTGTTTATACTGCCTAGTAATAATATGATAGCACCAGCTGTGATGGTCTCACATGATTGCGATTACAGCGCCATTATGAGATTAGCGTACATGTACACCATAAACGCATGTCACATCGCTCGTAGAACTGATGGCCGATGGGGCCAAAAGGTTCTTAAGTGGCGTCCACCGACCGGAAGACACAGTGTAGGTAGGCCATTGGATGCGGATGGCGCAGGACCGATCTGTTTGGCGAGCGAGCCTTAGGGGAGGCCTATGTTCAGCAGTGGACGTCTTTTGGCTGAAATGACGATGAAGATGATGAAACGCATACCAAAAGTTTCACCTTTCAAAATTATTGTCTTTGTATACCTTAAGTATCTTTGACATCAACACCAGAAACAAAAACCAGAGGCCGTTTTGTTTAACGCGTGAGTGCTTGTGACCGCATTTCCTATCCTTTTCTGCCATCATCCTATACCGTATGATAGAAAGAAGCGGTGAAAACTACTGTGATTGCGAGTGCATTGGACAATAAAGCCTCAGAGATAACCATTAACTACGTTTCAATTTCCCGTCTATCTCATTACCACTCTCATATGGTATAAATGCCCTATTTGCTTTAACTAACATAATACAATTTGCAATAAAACACAGCTGTTTTGTAATTCAGTCTAAACTAAATGTTATGACAACTAGTAAACGTTTACTGAACCAACAGTCTGGCAATTTGGAAGCCTTACGAACTTTGTTATTGTAGAGTTAAATTACAGCTCTGCTATCACTATGTAACAGACTCTTCGGTTAGAACTATCAGATGAGCTTATCATTTTGAACTGAATAGTCTACTTACGTGAGCTATCTAAGCACATTCTACTGCCAATAAAGCTGTACAGCCAAAATCTATAACGGAATAAAATATAAAACAGAATAATGATTCATCACCTAAAAATGATTGAACTTTCAAGTTTCAACTTTCAAGTTCAATCATTTTTAGGTGCTTGATGTAGTAAAACATAAATTGGGAGCCATAGAGAAGGAATACTTGAAAGTAGTTGCAAGGGCCATAGTGGCCGATTTGTAGAAGAAATACGCATAGACACACACAAAGCTCGAAAAAATCGAAATCTAGTGATTCTTAAATAAATAAAATAAATAAAAAACCATTTATTGCCCATAAAAAAGAAAAAGAAAAATACACAAAATGTGGCAAAAGGCTCAGGCACAGCATGTGCGGTGAGGATTACTCATCACCGCGCTGGTTTTCAGCCTGAGCCCCTATATAGCGTGCTGACATTGCAAAACAGGCGGGTAGGACGATAAAAAAAAAAAACGTATAGCGGTATAGTCTACCAAGAAATCCCTTCACCATCCAAGGTTCAATGACAGTTGCATGGCTCAAACATCAAAAGCTATTTTCACTCACAAGTCAGCAAGCAGTCACCTAAAGCATCAAGTTCAGGCGTTAGCTTGACATACCACCACGCATGCAATAAACTTAGTAAGTCAGATTAAATTACTGAATTGGGTGTGTGTACTTGTTTTAACTTAAAGCTCGCTTTTGGGTCACTCTCTGGTCTCACGTTTTTTCGTGTTCTCAACTTCAAGTAGTTGTAAAAATTTAATTTTAACAGATAACCTTATAATTAAAATACCTCATATAGTTAACGCTTTTTTCTGCTTAAAAAACTTCTAACAATTTTATATAAGCTATATCTAATGGGAGAAAAAAAAATCTAAAGTCGCTGGAATCCCCATTTTGGCCTTGTCCCACCTCAATTTTTACTATGTGTTACCGTTTATTTCAAAAACCAAGCAAGAAAACCATTAAATGTTACTGTTCACAGTAAGCCAACTACTTTATGAATTAGATTAAATTATCTAAATATTCCTTTTTACCTTATCTTTTTTTTTAAACCATATTACATAAATGTCCCGAGAAAAGCGTCTTATCCAATTTTGTTCATAAAACTTGTCATACTGTTCTTACGCACAATTCAAGAACATTTGACGATGGCTTGCCAGAAAGATCCATCCACGTTGCGTCGATTGAACAGGGCGGACTTAAGGTTTTTTGCGTCACTGCCGAATTATGATGGTAAGAATCACGTATGAAATTTTTGGTACCTCTGAAAGTGATATCAGTGGCAATTTTTTCTCGCTTGATTTGTTGATATATTGAACTCAAATTAATTTGGCATATTAAGCAGTGTCATTACTACTTCTAGAAAAAAAAATCGAGTTTCTATTGTTAACCGTTTTGAAGTAATTCGTTAAAAACTAAATTGCTCATGTAAATTCGGTGGCGGTGAATTCGGTGATTTGAATGAATCCGGTGGTATTACAGTTAGTCATGCATTTTTGAAACTGTCAAGTTTATTTCCTGTACATATTTATGTAAAATAATCCGAGTCAGTTGATAATATTGGTAAATATTTAATGATTGTACGAAAAAAACATTGATTTTTGAACGTGTTTTCAGCTTTAAATAATTATTTAATTATGTACTGATGGTAGATTAATATTGGTCAAGTATTTCTGAAATTTATATCTTTTTTATTTAATTATTTTTTTGTTTCGCAAAAATAAATTAGTTTGTGTTTAGCCGATTTTTGATATCATAAATACTGTTGAAATAAATAAAAAGTAGGGAATGATTATTATTTTTAAGAGATTATTTGTTTTTATGAATGTATGCTTTAACTACGTTAAATAATTATACTAATAACTACTATTTAAAGCATAATAACTTATGAACGAGAGCAAAGTTATGTAATTACCTTACAAGACTTAGATACTTATTTAACTAGTGAAACGTTCCAAAAAATATGGCGATAATTGTTTAATTATAGTTTAAGTCCATTACTGGAAGTTTGTAGTTATTACACATTGTTATATTAAACAATAAAAGTAATTTTACTTCCATTATTCGCAGTTTTGTGATTTCGGTGGCATATGAAAATTTGAAATTAATTATCTCTATAACTGTGAGGACTAGGATGGTGCCTCCTTCTGCAAAACATTTCAAATAAACACTAGTTTTCGATGTAATTACAAAAAGTCGGATAATCATAAAAAAAAATCGTGCCACCGAAGGTCATGCAAAACTTTTAAATTTCGCTCATACCTATTTGCTGCACGTGGTGTCACGCGTACTAGGTTTTTCCAATCTCTTTCTTCTATTCCATGTCATAGCAATCTTGTAAGACTTTATTCTAAAAGATCTATAGAAGCTGACCAAGACTGTCGAATGTTAATCGCAATAACATCTGTGCAGACTCGAGTAGAACAAACGTGAACTTTTGCCATTAGGCAGCCTGCCCTCTTATAATTCCCCGTAAGTATTGTTTTATTTTACGATCCGGTAACAGTATCGGATTCGGCGGCTTATTGCTGCGCTTTAAGTTATAAGCGGGTGGGCCATGAATTATTTAAACTAATTAACTAGTCTTTCACTGTTGTATTCATAAGGAGGCTCAAAGTCACACAACGAGCTTTTGGGAGAGGTTTCTTTGTGTGAAAGTTAGGGGCTGTTTCACCACTTTTCTAAAAGTTCGGATTAGCTTAATCACAACCTTATTTGACAGATGGAATTAAAATTTCTGTTTCACCAGTCTCGATTAGCGCTAAGTGACGGACAAACTGTTTCTTAATTTGACCATCAGATCAGGAGGCATTTAGCATTTTTATCCGTGACATAAAGTTAGTTTATTTTTTTGTGGCCATGGTTGGAGAGCCCTTCAGCCGGTTTCAGAAAAATAAATCAAAGTATTTTTATTTTTTAAAGAAAGAAGTCATGCTAAATTGCATAAAATAATTTAAATATCAAGATTTGAATAAAAAAATGTAGGTTCACTTTTAGTATGTAAAAATAAATCCAAAATTTCGTAATATTTTTTAATAACAAACTTTTTTTCAGTGGCACAATCGTTTGTTCTACGTGAACTTGTACATCGCCATTACAAAAAAAAGTTAATCTGTCAAATGGTTTGGCGCCACTTTTCGAATCGTTTTACGTGATTTTATTTTTCTTTGTTATTGTTAACAAAGTATCGTAAATAAATACCGTTTTTGGATTAATTATAATGTTACACATTTGTTTATGCAAGAAAATAGATGTATTTAAAAATTACATAGTTTACGATTTCTTTTGCTTTAACAATGAGCGACTCTTTGAACGAAAGTGTGCGAACAGGAACGCGTGATCGTGAAATGTGACGTTGCCATTTCCCCTCTATGTTAAGCCGACGATTAGTTAAGTGGTACTTAGTTTGCATAGGACCGGAGTGGTGAAACTGAAAAAAAACTAGCCGACAGATTTGTCCAGTACTTAGTTTATTCATTGGTTACGTGACCAGTAGTTTGACAATAAGGTGGTGAAACACCCACTTAATGTGCGGAAAATCGCCGAGGTACTAGAGTCACAGACATAGATAGTTCAGTTGTAGGTTGAAAAGGCAATGGACAGGCGACATCGCTCGGAGAACGAAGCGTTGGAGGAGAAATATTCTAGAGTAGCAGCATATTTAAAGTACTTCTACGAAAAACGAAAGTCATTTTTTGCGTTTCAGTCATTTTCTAATTTTTTTCTTCCATTGGAAAGTGCCCATTAAGTAGTTTTTGATACTCTTAGTTTTTGCATGAAAATACACTTCTCATTTTGTACTCTTTGATCGTGTGAACTTAGAAACTAATTTTTTTCACAGTACCAGGAGATCGTAGATTTGAGAAGAAAAAAGGTCCTGACAGGCTCTACTCTAATTGACTTTCATTCATTCATTAAATGCCTTACTTACTTAAACCAGAAGGAAGCTCAGAAAAGTTAAAGCACGCTCGCACATGCCAACCATTTGTGTAGTTTAGGACAAGAGTGTGCGAGCGTGAGTGCGCGCGTGTGTGTATGTGTTCTTCTTCTCGCTTAAACGGCTGGACGGATTTTGTATTAAATTTGATATAATCATCATCAGCCTATGTTCGTCCACTGCTGGACATAGACCTCTCCCATGGCACGCCACTGAGCACGATCCTCGGCCACTGACAACTACCTCTACCTCTCTTTGGTATAATAACTTTTTATAATAATATTTTATTGTAATTGAAATGTACGCACGTTAAATCTCAAAACCAAAAGTGCTTTTCATGAAAATTTAGCGAAGTCCCGGTATTTTAATCCAACTTCTAGAATATTATGCTAAGCCGCGGATAAAACTAGTGGTGTTTCACCAAAACCGCGCCCGCTGCCGCTCGGTACTCACATCAAGACGTTATTGCGTAATAAATTCATGTGTCGTTTCTGATAGCTTCCCGCCTTCAGGGATATTGTTGAGATTTTTCACCAAATTGGATAATAAATATTAAGTGGCGATGGCGTATTTCCGAAGTGCGAATGCCTTTTGTTCTCCGAGAGCAGCACATTTTTTAAGAAAAACACTCGAAGTTTCACCCGCCTTAAACTTTATCGCGCTTGAAAAGTAAAGAAACATTTAGGTAGTGAATAAATTCTGAGCTAGAAACTAGCGCAGGGTTAGGTTCTTTCTGTTAAGCTCAGTAACGAGCGCGGTAAAAAAGTCGTAATGAACTATTCAAGTTTCCGTACGTTTCTAAAGGTGAGCCGTTTGTTCAGGAGGTGACATTATCGCGTGAGCATTCAAGCACAATAGACGCTGACTAGCGTTATTAGCATATCAGTGGTGTCGTTAGGCGTTTGCGAACTGGCACAAACGAAACAAACGTTTCTACTCAAACTTTGACGTGGAAACTGGGCACTCATAAAAAAGAAAAACTCAGACGAAAAGTACGGTTTTGAATTTGGAATGCGAGTTCTCCAGAGACTTGTGAGTGGAGTTCCGTTGGAATGATGGCGTTAATTTAAACTGGAAGTTTTGTGCTGGAATATTGCAAGTTGGCGGGCACTGCAAGCTTTTTGATTTGCATTGGATCAAAATGTTGGATTTGTTTTCTTATTTTAATTAAAATACACCTTACTATTAAAGTATTATCTAGGCAATGCCAGTGGGCGTTTGATAATGTATTAATAATCACTAACTCAAATAATTATGACGAATATAGATAGGGAACTTAGGAAAGATAGACATAAAACGCTTAAGGACTTCAAAATTCAAATTGATTCTAAAATTTGAAAATTAATTAATTAATAACTATAAATTCAAAAATTTAAAAATCCCCGACGCAATTTGGTCACACAATACTATTTTGTTTGAAAATAAAGTTAACACCCATTCTGCGTCTAAGATCCCTTCCGCAGTTAACAAAAGAGCTGATAACTTTGAAACGTCTGAACCAATTTTATTGAAACATGTCTAAGAACCATTGCCAAGAAACCTGCTTTCAAATAAAAAAACCGCATCCGAATCGGTTGACCCGTTTAAGAGCTATGATGCCACAGACAGACAGACAGACACACACACACACGCACACGCACACACACGCACACACACTCACTCACACACACACACACGCACACACACACACACACGCACACACACACACACACACACACACATTCGCACGCACACACACACACACACACACACACACACACACACACACACACACACAGCGGTCAAACTTATAACACCGCTCTTTTTTGTGTCGGGGGTTAAAAATAAAAGCTTTTAAAACTCAGCCTAATATATTTACTTACTTTTATTTACTAAACAAAGACGAGTTTTTGTTAACAAAATCTACTGCCAGTATTCATTGCGTACCTACTTTAATAGACTTTTTAATATTTTATTCATTTTGGAGCAAAATAATAAAAAGAAAAGCTTTTTATTAAATCTGCTGTAAAAACGCAGTTTTCATTAGCACGTTTAATGAGTTTTTGCAGCAGCGTTAAGATAAAAGTATGAACTCAGGTGCGTTTCGCATTAATTAAAAACATAGGTAATTCCTAAAGTGAGCAACAAGAATCGCTCACGTATTAGTAGTAGAAACCAATCCGTGGTTCTTTTCTAAGGTTAATTCAAACGGAAAACCTAAAAAGAAAATTTGTTTTCTAAAGTTAAAATTTATAAACAGCACCTATGTATGTCGTTTTTTTTACAGACATCAATAATTAAGTAAGTATATCAAAATTTTATTATATGCATCGCATCATCCTTTTTTGCTGTCGGTGGCTGATTGGCGCTATTATTCTATTGCCACGCGCCCGCACGAAAAAAAGGCATTTTTCAGCGAAACCCTTTAAAAATTGGGTTGACACGTATTGATAATTATGGTTTTTGGTTTGGTTTTTAAACTATGTCAGTTACTATATTTTTCACAAATTGCCAAAAGTTTTGTTAGTCCACTTATTGAGGGGCTGAGAAGCACCATGTCGTCCGCATAGCTCAGATTGTTAACACACACGTTACCAATATGACATCCAGTCCCGGCTCCTCAGCTCAGCTCTCAGCTCCTCAATAAGATCGTTCATATAAAGATTGAAGAGGTCCGCAGAGGTCAACCCTCCTTGGCGCACTCCACAATCTAATCTAAAATCATTAGACATCGAGTTGCCCCATCCTACATTATCTTACAATAACCCACACCTACACTTTTTGCGTGAGAGAGATTCTAATATATTCCGTGGGTAGGTAATCCTACTTCCTACGTAGGCTGCGAGTCAATGGGGACCTTCAAAGCATGAACGATTAGAAAGATGTGCTTTCATGAATTTATTTAATACTAATCCCTAATACCCACGGCTTAATAGCACAATTTAATCAATTAGATCCGGCAGCTTTTTTTATTATGAGAGGGAGGCAAACGAGTAAGCGGGTCATCTGATGGAAAATGATCACCACCGCCCATAAATATCAACAACTCAAACAAGCTGAATATTGTATTCTAGTATTTCACTTGAATTAAAATTAAAATTTTCAAAAATTACGTGACTTAAGTGGCAGTGGGAAGGGCACATCGCCCTTAGAACTGAAGGCCTATGGGGCCGAAAGGTTCTCGAGTGGCGTCCGCGGACCGGAAGACGCAGTGTAGGCAGGCCTTCAACAAGATGGAGCGACGACCTGGTGAAGGTAGCGGGAACGCATTGGATGCGGATGGCGCAGGGTCAATCTGTTTGGCGAGCCCTGGTGGGAGGCCTCTGTTCAGCAATGGACGTCTTTCGGCTGAAATGATGATGATGACGTAGTAAAAAAGTCGCGGGAGCCTAGTGGTTTGACCAATGACCTCTCAACAGAGAGTCGTAGGTTAGATCCCTGGCTCGCACCTCTGAGTTTTCCGTAATTCATGAGCGTAGTTGCATTTGAAATTTCATCATCATCATCTCAGCCTATATATGTTTCACTGCAAGGCACAGGCCTACTCTCAGAATTAAAGGGCTTGACAAAAATGAGCTTAACGGTAAAGGCACACACCTACGAAAAAATTCCAAGTTAACTCCCCATAGTCATTTTGAAGTTCCTAATCCGCGCTGGGCCCGGATGGGAACTACGGCCCACGCCTTCTCATCCTGAGCGCAGATTGCCCCTCAGTGGGACATATAGGTTGGGACGACGTAGTGGTGTTTTTCATCATTTCTTTTTTTTTACCATTAGTCACTTGCTTGTACTTCTCGTTGTTAGACATAATTTTTACCACAAAACAAAAGTATCAACCCGGCTAATAAGAGCTAATCTTGGTTTTTCTACGTAGCTTTCTAATAAATAGTTAATGACGTAGGTAAACTAACAATCTGAACTCGTACTAAATGGACAAATCCTCATTTTTTTAATCAAAATATATTTTAAACTTCAGTAAGCACCCTATTAAAATTGCAAACCACATTTGATATATGAACATCATTCTGTCAACAATTTAACGAAAGCATCGACAGCACATAAAGATACCGTCACACTGTCACGCTGTTTGAACCATAAACACGGTTTATACCGATACGCTGTTAAAGGAGGATTCGATAATAAAATGTACGATAAACACTGATTCAAATGAACGGAGAAAATGACAGCTGAACTGACTTGATAAAATGCTTTGAATGAGTTTGTTAATACCATGTAACTAATAATAGGAGGATGTGAACTGTGACCCAAACCCTCTTTATCATCGTCATCATCATCATCATGATCATCATCATCATCATCATCATCCCAGCCTATTTACGCAAACAGGGGCACAAACCTCCTCTCAGGACGAGAGGGCTTAGACCGTAGTTCCCACGCGGGCCTAGTGCGGATTGGGAACTTCACACACCATTGAATTTCTTTGCCGGTGTTTGCAGGTTTCATCACGAAGTTATCCTTCACCGTAAAGCTCATGGTAAATTTTAAATGTAATTTCGCACATAAATTCCGAATAACCCGGACTCGAACCCACGCTTGAGAGACCATAGGTCAAACTACTAGGCTACCACAGCTTCGTGTATCGTGTATCGTTTCTTTTATCTTAATCTTTTCTGCTGGCATTGCGTCTGCAAAATGTGGTCCGGCCACAGCAGCACAAGCACGCAACACAGCAGCGCAAGCGAGTGTTCGTGGACACTTTTTTGTAGAAATGGCAAAAGATTCTGATACAATTCTTAACTATGTGGTAGAAGTACAGGTCCTCTAATAAATAACCGAAAACGCTATCAAAATCTACAGCCGATTCTTAGAAAACGTGACCACGAAAGTGAGGCGGTTGAAACGCTCGAATAATGAGCCCAAGCACAGTTTCTTGACAGCAAGATTAGTAAAAGATGGTGGTGGCGAGCTCTGGTATTATTTGTCCTTTCAAAAGCACTCCAAATAGAACTAACCGTGTCAAATGGAGATTCACGACTGATTGTAAATTGTAACGTTAGTCGGGCTTTGCGCATAACCTTTAAAACGCGAGACCGCCCCGACTGTGCTTATTTATTTCTCCTATGGGAACGTTACGTTATTTCGGATAGAAAGTGTTGCATTTCTATTACCATACATCATCACGGCTAGCATGCGCGCCCTTTTCTTGTTTGTGCCAATGCTAAAATAGGGCTTGTACAATAAAGGAGGGATTAAAGTCTTCAAAATTTAGATGTCCAACGTTTAGATGTCCTAGCTTTCGTACGCGGTCCACGTGCTTGTTTTCAGTTCCTATAATTCGAAAAAAATATGTAAAAAATGGGATACTTGTGAGAGCTTGTAACATGTATAACAAAAAATACCAACATATTGATTTGTTTCAACTAAACTACAGCAAATTTATTTCCGCTTTGAAAAGTACTTAAAACAGATTTATCTCTGTTAGATATACTTCGACTGTACTTGGTAATATACAAATGTGAGAAATTTTTTAAGTTTTCTAACTTGTTGAACGGCACACTGCTTGTATATATATTTTGCATGTATTTTTCAATTATAATTGTTTTTGTGTAGGTTTATGTTCATCGATGTTTCAGCCTATTCGCGGATCGTTATTTTTTTCAAAATTCTTTTAAACATTTTTTTCTGAAGATTGTATGTTTAATGTTAATTTTATTTATTTTTTAAATTATTTTATAGATCTACCTTTAATCCAAAGAGCAAAAGAATGTATAAGCCATTAGTGGAAGCTGTTTTGGCTAATGTATTATTTAGATTTATTAATTTAAATTGTATTATCTTATGCTGTATGTTTCCCAAAACAATAAATAAATAAATAAATTGATATCTTTATTTAATTTAGGTATCAACAAGCGCTTATTAAGGCCCTACCAAGGTTTTGGCGTTAATCGATTTTAGGTATTCTATGTACTCGTGTGTGTGTGCGTGAGAGCGGCTAGATTTAAAGCAGTGCAAGCGCAAGCGTCCGATGGCTGAAGGAGAACTAACGCTAGATATTTGAGGATTCACTCTAATGACAAGTGTTTATCGAAACACGATTAAGTTACTTATAGTTCGCACGATAGAAAAAAGTCCAAAGTCGTGTCTAAAAAATAAAATAAATTCGTAGTACGACGCTAATACTGCACGGCAGGTCATGACTTATTGAATGTTAATAAAACAAGATGTTTTCTAGGGCGTAGTATTGCTACATTTTTAAAATATGTATTTGTTTTAGTAATAAGATGAAAATACCCAAAAACACGCTCAGTCCAACCAACCTATCTTGAGCCATCGTGCCTCCCCCACGCCCGAAACTTTGCTCATCCGCGACCTTACGGTAGTTATGTTTATGTAAGAAATGTGTGTTCATGCAATTCCTCCACCTCCAGACTGTACGAACACACACAAATCACTCAAACCCAATTATCACCACCACCAGACTACACTGACGCGTTTCGAACTCAACCAGAGTTCATCTTCAGAGTAGGCATTTCTTTCATAAACGTAACTATCGTAAGGTCGCGGGTGAGCAAAGTAATTTTTTCAGTTCAATTCCTATTCCTACAGTCAAAATTAATCCGTTTTGCATTGTATTGGGTTTTAAAAAGGACCCACTGTATCCAACTGTATTATTAGACACTTAACCGCGTTGTACAAATTATGACAATTGGAACGGATGCTTATGACAGGGTCCTTTTTATAGCCTGGAGCTTGCATTTAATTTGTTTTGCCTCCGGTACAAATTGTTACAAATTCAGACTTTAATTTTATTGATACTTTAATTAATTTGCTGTCATAAATTTTCGCGTAGCGGGAAAAGATTTAGCCCAAAAGATTAATTGATTTAGAAAATGATATGGAAACCGGCATTGGTATCGGTGGGTGGTTTATGCGACTGTGGACTATAAAGAAATATTTGTCTATATTTGGCTGTTTGTTTGTGTTTGTTTGAGTGTAATATATATTAGAAAGTAGTTACTTCTAAATGTTTGGGTCTAGTCAAGCCGGAATATAAAAACGACAACTATCAGAGTATAAAAATGTCTAAAATACAAATTGACGACAAATCAAAAGTCTACTATAAAAGTACCTAAGTAAATAATTTTTTACAGTCGTCACGATATGCCAAATATTAGTATAATATTGCTGGTATATTTTAATAATGACTTTAAAATACAAATATTAAGAAACAATAACAATAATAAATTAATACTATAACTATAAATAAAATAAAACTAACATAAACTAAAACTAAATAAAATTAACAAAAGGTTCCCCCCGCGGCATGGACCCAAAGACACTGGCAGCATTACCTCGCTGTATAGCAATGCTGATACGTTGTGCGAGGTAGCTGCCAGCTCTTTGGTCTCCTGTAGTGTCACAAAGCCGTTTACAAATATCTTTGTAAAGACTTTTTGCGCTGGAGCCCCACGGACCAAAGGTCTCAACCCCGAATGGAACAAAGTTGTATTCAGAGCCAAGACCTTTGTTTATTGCTGGTTGATTTTTTAGATGTTAGATATTACTGAAACATAATTATATTTATTATGCTTAAATGGAATGAAGCTAACTTATTATCTTCTGTGCGATGTAGAATAATTAAGTACCTAATCCGTTTAATGTGTATTTTATTTATAATAGCCATGCTATTAATAGTAAATTTATTATTGTTTTCAAGGCATTTCCCGTTCAAAAGTTACGACGCCGACGTATAAAAATATTTACTTTAGAAAAGTGAAAATATCCTCCAACCAAAGCAAAGTGCTTAAGATTATCTTAAGATTAACCATAGCTGTCGCAATTAGCGATTGCTAAAAATAATGCTTCAAAAGATTCTAAAAAACTTAAGTAAAAACAGCCAGGCATTTTAATCTTTTTTTATTTTTGGAACAGACTCTACGCATTTTATAACGACAGCAAATCTTTTTTCGCCTTCCATTCACGCAACTTACGTTCCCTGCCACAATAAAACCAGCCAGTCTTAATAATTTATAAAGCTGCGTGCACATAAAAAGGGCAAACGTAAATTCTTGCATCCATAGAGTTGTGGTCATGGACCGTCGTTGCCAGCAAAATACGAGCGACCCTTCTCAGCCGTTAGGTTATGGAGCGATATTACCACCTGTAAGACTATTCTATTAACGGACGGTGTGGATGGAGCCTTATTTACGCATATGCTTTTAAAATGACGGGAGGATGGAAAGTATTTACAGTGGAAGAAACTGAATTGGGTACTAGGGTGAAACCTTTTTGTTTCGAATGTCATGTTGACATTCTCTACATCTGCCAAAGTAATCTTCGGGAAATTGTCTGTAAAGGGGACCCGGGTACGCAATCCAGTTTCCTTGACTGTATGTACGTACAATTTCAAAGTGGGAGAAGGATTAAGAAGTGGCTGGGATATGGCTGCTTTTGTTTTTGTCGAAGGAAATACTTATTTGAAAAAAAAAACTAAAAAAGAATTACGTGAATTCCACAAAATCGTTTTGTGCTGGTTCAAGGTGGATGCAAGCCGCTTCCAACCGTGGTGAGATACCAATGAGGGAGGCCTATGCCCAGCAGTAGACGTCCTACGGCTGAAATGATGATCATGATGATGTAGGGGCGTTCAAAGCTATCTAAATAAAAACTGTAATTTCTTCTTGTGTGGTCATTATTTAAGCTTGCTTTCTTTTAATTTGTCGTTTGTTAACAAAGCCGTAAGTAAATATAAGTTTGTTATTTTAAGTCGTTTGTAAATAGCCCTACTGCTTAATGCTGTAAATTAAATTTTAGGAGTACAATTAATGTTGTATCATTATCTAAAACCCTTTGTTTGCTCCAAACAAGAATTTTGCAAGAGAATTTAATTATTGAGGAATTTATGTTTCTCCTTTGTTATTTTAATATTTTGCACAATTTGATACTAAGAAGTTATTTTAATACGAGTATATCTGTGAATCCTGTGATTGCGTTACATAGAAATGATAACCAGCTTATAGTGGCACAGAATACCCAAGATTAATGACCCTTGTAAGAATGGGCTTTACATTGGGCTGATTCTAATAAAAGTGGCACGGCAGGCTAAAGTTAATTCAAAAAAATAAAAATGAGTTTTTTACTCTGTTTGCATAAAAACAGCTTCTTGGTGTTTCATTTGTTACGAATATGTTAAAGGGAACAAAGTATTCATAAAAACTTAAGAGTTATGGGTTCTTGAAATATTGATGAAGCAGGCTAAAGTTAAATTAGACAGACTAGTAGTGAAAAGTTACCAGTTTAAAGAGAATTGTATCAAAAATGAAAAGAAATAATATCATAAAGTAATCAATATATTTTTATTACGTCTTATAAAACAAAGGAATATTAAGAAGAAATAGTCAATTAACAAAGTTATTCCAAGAATGACATAATTATTGAAATATAGTATTTTTTAATAAAACAAAATGGGAATTCGAACTTTGTGAACAAGTTAACATGTCTCAAAAATAAGTACCTAGGTATGAAAAGAAATGTTGGAAAATAACTATCAAAATGCTTATGTCGTCGAGTATTGTAATAAAAATGTACAAAAAAAACAATACGTTTATAACTTAAGACTAGCCTAAGTGTAGTCGAAAAGTCTCCCACGAGTTGTCCCTGGCTCAAAGGTACCCATCACACTTGCCGCGTTACCACGTTGAATGGCGATGGACAACCTTTGCATCAGGTACGAACCCGCACGGGCATCAGATCTCCTTTCTCTAATGCGACGGCCTACTTCCCTAATAAAGGCAATAGCCTCCGACCCCTAGCACCCAGTAGTCTCAAAGGCAAGAGGTACAAAATAATATTACCGCCCAGGGCCGAATATTTTTTCCGCTTCCTATCAGCGGCAAAATCTGCAGCGGCCCCAGCTGTACGCACCGTTCGGCTGAGGTGTGAGGCGGCGAAAGTGCTGACGCATGTGGCGTCCCACAGCAGACACTTTCCCTTCTGCCACGGTACTGAAGTTAGGCCGTCTGGCCTTTTTCCATCAGTGCGGCAGAGGCCTGGCGGCTCCATAACGCAAGGGATGTTGGCGGATATCAAAGCCCTCCTTACAATGTCATTGAGAGCGTGGTGACGCGGAAATTTTCACGGACAACGATAACAACTCAATGCGTGATGACATTTGCTTCCACCATAGAGCCGCAGATGCATTTATGAGGCACACAAACATCGCATCCCAGGCGGAGAGCAACTGCCACCCGCAATGAGTCGTTGTCTAGGAGTGTTCCCAAATGAGGAGCAGGCAAAGCCTGCAACCACGCTCCCACTTCGACTCTTGACACCGACTTTAGCCTGGCCAAATTCGCCCCCACGGCCACACCCATAAGCCGCGCAAGGGCGTACCCAGCCCCCACATCGTCCCAAGCAAGCTGCACTTGTAGAGTAACAACAGCTGGGTAACAATAAGCCATCCACCTTGCCAATGCATCATGCCACCAACTCCATGCACCGACGCTAGGAAGGCTGGCAAGCCAACATCCCCTGCACACCGCAAACCGAGGCCACCGTGACATATCGGCAATGACCCTTGGATCCACTGCCCATCCGAAAAAGACACATTTAAAATAGTTTCTGCCGCATCTCTCAGCTCTACTATTTTATACGAATGAATTTTTACAAACTGTCGAGTCAATAGTTTAAGCAAAAGCTGATATTTTGCGAACTGCTCACTAAAGCCACACTATGGGATACTTACCTGAGAAAAAAAATCATGCCTACTTTTTACGCGTATGAGGCGGTATGCTAAAAACATATATTTTTTAAAATTTTACTTTACCCCTTTGTTGGCATAATTAAAACATATATTTACGCAAAATTATAGCTTTCTAGTACTAACTAGTACATAAGCCTGCCCACATTTCACTTTGTTCTGCCATGAGTCACTTTAGTCTGTGCTTCAGTTACAGATTAAAGTGACACAGATTAAAGTGAAAAGTGGATTCAAAAGACATTTACTCTAAAACCGTCAAAAATATGAATGTGCCACTCTTAGTAACGTAAGTAAATACGTCATAATATCACATTAAAATGATTATCTAATAACGTCCCATATAAATAACATAAAATAATCGAGACAATGTAAAGTTAACATACCCGTTACAAACTCCAGTTTGCCGCCTTCGATCACTAACCGCCACAAAACTATGACAGAAAGTCTCCAACTGTTCCGTACGGCGATGAGCCAGACCCTGGCCGAATGTTTACCAATGATTAAGGTGTGTCTATCATTCTCCGTTTGTGAGTGAGATGCAAAAACGCGAACACACAGACTACAGTGAAAAAATCGCTGGACAAACTTTGAGTGTGAATATTGATGTATAAAAATGATTTCTTTAAGACCGTATCATTATTAAATGAATATCATATTATTGTTTTCGCAATATATTATAAAATATATTTTGTAAAATAGTACACAAATAATTCACAGGCCTAAAACCGGGAGCATGTCCCTTTTGGACAAGACAGAATACAGTGAAAAGCGGTACTTACATTTATTTATTTTTAAAGTAATAAGGTTGAATAAATAAAATGGCCTGGCCTCGATGTAAAAGGTCTATGTTTACATATGTTAATTTTTATTTTTTCTGAAAAACGTAAATTTAATGTACTTTGTATTCAAAAACTCATTGGCAGATTATGATGCCACTTTTATTAGAATCACCCATTGATATGCACCACGTAGGCAAATATTGCCCGTCGAAAAAGGTGTTTACGCAACGGTCCATAAAATGGTTTACAATGGCTCATAGCTGATTGGCACAAAATGATATACTTACGTTAAAAAGTGTACCACCTCGCCAGCGGTCAGCGACAAACTGATCAGTGTTTCACATACATGTAGGTGCATACGTGAAACACTGATCGTAGCCTGTAGAACAGTGGAAGTGACCATGATAGAAAATGGATAGTGACCATTCTATACGCAGTAGAGCAGCAGAGTGGCTTCTCTATCGTTATTCTACATGCTGCATTTCGGTGAATATGCTTCGGTACTGCACGACCTTATTCCGCCTGCTCCTTTCTTCCACAGGTCGACCAGAAGTAGGCGAGGTCTCCACCCTTACGTTGTCAGTATTCCCAAATTCCGCACAAAGCGTTTTCGCTCTTCCTTCATCAACCGCACAGCTAAGGAGTGGAATTCCCTGCCTGCGACTGTGTTCCCTGAACACTACAATTTGGCCGCTTTCAAGTCTAGGGTGAATGAGCATTTACTAGGCAAGCGTGCTCCATCGTAGGCCTCATCTTCGCTTTCCATCAGGCGTGATTGTGGCCAAACGCAAGCCTATATTGTATTTAAAAAAAAAAGTTCTATACAGGCTTCCATGCACAATAGCTCACGAGAGCTAGCATACACGGCGACATTTTTCAATGTGTTTTCAAGACGATTACTATTTCATTTGCAAATCTTTTGTCGCCAAATCCACTATGCTTTTATGTACGAGTATCATCATAAGAGTCAGTTAAGCTTTTCGATTGTAAAGTAACAAAACTTTGCTTATGGCAACAATACAAACTTGTTAATAGAAACTTGAGCCTGACAACAGGAACAGGAAAAAATTGAAAAAACTCGTGAACGGTGCCAGTTGCAGAACAACTCTGCAGACTTTTTACGATTTCCGATTCTCAACGTAAGTAGGTTAATGCTCAAGTGGGCTTTTTACTGCATTTTGTTGGTTTTGTGGTTATTGAACTATAGTTTGAGTTTCATTTGTGTGTCATTTTACGATTAACCCTGTTGCTGTATTTGTGTGTTATCTGTGTTGTGAACCTTCGACAAAAGAACACTCAACTCTTTGACATAAATGGTTAATGGACATGCTGTGTGCTGAAAGCCTTCGTTAAAAAAAAAACTTTGCATCTAGACATAAATTGTTGTTGGTCATGCTGTGTATTTTTAAGCAACAAATACAGCAAGCAGGACACGTATCAATGAATGTCAGTCTAGTCCACAGGCGGGACTTCGTAAACTGCATTAAGCTGAGTTTACTCGAGCGCTATTGGACAAAATTACAGCTGGACCAGCTCGAATTTATACTTTTACATGGCGTAATGTTTTTCCACAGTTTTCACTTAGCATAAAGGCACAAGATTTTTTATTATTTATTGGGTATCCCACTGCTCGGCGAAGGCCACGACATATTCTTTCCATTTGTCTCTACCTTTCAGGATAATTTGGAATGTTTTGACGCAAAATGGCTAAATTTTGTAAAACAAACGGGTTGTTTGACTGGAAATGTTTTAGGATTCTTAAAAAAGACATCATTCTTATTTCGTCCTTTAGGTGGAATAATGTTTACGCAAATGTGTAGATGGATCGGAACTGAAAGATAATAGGTACAAACATTTTGATATATCTGATTTGTTACTTTTTATGAAGTGCGTTAGCCTTTGCATTCGTCTTTTCTCGTAAATTAACTGTTTGTGATTCGCCAGTTTTTGTTACTATATAGTTTCGATCACCTTTTAACATTTAGGATGTAATAGGTAGGTACTTACACAAAATGACCAAGGAAAGTCATTAGTCGTCCGATGGGTTAGCTCTATCGACGTTGATTTTTTTTATCGAGTAAATACTGATTTGTTAATATTAGCAATTGGTTTTATATACTACGTTACAAGTACGTCATCACAACAGTTTCACGTAAAGCAGCTTTTTTTCTTTGTCTTCAAACAATCCAAACCAAAGCCAATTCCTAAGATAAATGAATCAGTATTTACTTTTTAAAATTAAGTAAATATTGTTTTATTTATGTTAGCAATTGGTTCTATATACTATCTTACAACTTCACCACTACAAAACCTCTTGCTCGTCTCCGATCCTCTGGAACTGTCAAATGATAATAAAAGCCGCGTACACTGTTAGCGTCTCTTTTATACCAAAGTTGGGCAGACGGCGCTTTCTAAACTACTGTGACAGACGCTGCGGGCCGCGGACTAGTTATTAATTCGATCTGAGACACACAGGCCGGATGAGATAGCTCGGATTGCCGTTCTGTGTCCAACTAACTTGTTGTCCTTTGTTTTGGTTATCTCGTTTCATAAGTTTCTGTTACTTAATTGGAAGCAGTCTCTAACAGATATCCAAGTTGCAGTAATTCTTGGGACTTGAATTCCATCTCTAGAAGCTAGTTACCTAGTATAATTATTATGTACAAAATTAAGCTAATTTTTGCATGTAGTCGTATCACTAGGTACAGTATGTAAACGTGCTGACGTTACATATATCTAAAAATGACTTAAGATCCTTATCAATTTTATACAATACGTACAGAATTGCTTTCTACTTAATATTTACATTGGTCTAGGAAAAAGCATTGGATGATATTTTCTTTAAAACGGACATTAATAAATACTCAATTTTTATTTTTTCATGATGTGTTACATTGTGTCAAAGATGTAATAGAATCATTGATCTTGTTTTTTCTTTCACTTTTTTCATATTTTAATGTCGGCAAGTTTTGTATCAATTTAAAAATAACTTAACTTCCATGTGCCATATCGCAGAGTCGATGCAATGTCAGTATAACACCGGAATCTGACAAGTTATTGTTTCAATTCAGCATGCCATGGATCACTCTCCACCAAAGTCAGATGGAACTTTTTTCTGGTCAAGCTTAGGCCGTAGTTTGCCCAGTCTTGAACCACGGAGTACAGCTCATAGGTACCACTGTGTGAGGTAGGCGCTCCAAGGAAACCGATACCGCAGCTTCTGAAGGGTTCCACAGCATCAAGGAAGCTGATGTAAGGATCATCCAGCTCGTTGTTAGGGAAAACTTCGACCAAGCTTCCGCTAGGAAGGACGACGTGGCAGGATTGGAGGGTGTCAAACATAAACTTAGGGATGGTTAAAGTCTTTCCAATCAAAGGATTGGTGATGAAGGTTAAGCTCTCATCTTCGAGGAAGATTTGAGTCATCTGGGCGCTACCTGAAATGATCGCAAAAATATTGATTACGTAATGAATTCAAAGAAATTATTTGAAATAGAAATAGAAAATGTTTATTGCATAAACTGTGAGGAGTGTACAAATTTGACATGTAGTACAAAGTATAAGCAGCTACCCGTTACGGGCACGACCCGATGCCTACGAAGCAAGAGGTCCTGGGTTCGAATCCCGGTAAGGGCATTTATTTGTGTGATGAGCACGAATATTTGTTCCTGAGTTATGGATGTTTTCTATGTATTTAAGTATATATAGATAAGTATGTTTATCGTCGTCTAGTACCCATAGTACAAGCTTTGCTTAGTTTGGGACTAGGTCGATTTGTGTTAGATTGTCCCCTAATATTTATTATTTATTTATAATATGTTCAGATATACTTATAACCTAAACTACAATATGACTATAACTTGTAGGTACAATAATAATTACAACAACAAATGATAACATAATAATTAATGATCCCTATAGAACTCATTCAAATTATAAAATGTCTCCATCAGCCACTTTTTAAGCTCGGATTTGAATGTTATCCCTTCAAGCACTTTTATATTTACTATTTTTTATTTATTGATAATAATCATCGTTAGTTTCACTAAAACCACAACGATAGCCAGAAGATTTCACAACTTAAGATATCAAATGATGTAGTAGTGCATTTCAGACACTACTTGAATAATACCAAGTTCAAAAACAATACTATGAAAAACTATCAATTAATATAATTTTAATTTCCAAAAAGACAAAGAGTTAAATTACCTAAGGTAGCAACCGCAGCAAGAACGAATAATTCAAACACTTTAAAAATCATTTTGCTAAAAAACGTAAACGATATGCCTACTTTATTAACAGTTTTCATTTTATATACTTTTCAGACCAGTGATAATAGCTACTTATCAGCCGCTAAAAGATCGGTATCTCGTATATTAAAAAACTATAGATGTTTATCTGTAATTTGAAGATAACGTAGTTTAATTTTGCTGAACTTTTCTACAAACAAGTGGCTATAACTACTCTTACTTATAAGACTATACGGACACTAGTGTAAGTTATCTTGATAAATTAAATCCTCAGTACGCAAATGTCACATTCACTAATAGAAAAACGATTTAAAGTAGGTGGACTTTCAGGGGATTAGTTAAAGTAGACGATGCGTCAGTTGACTCTAATGAAGAATGGCAATGATTATACAAAGACTAAAAGTAAATGTAAGTGAAATCATATTTTATTGGAGAACAGGATCACAAGGAATAATTCGCTTATTTTAAAGTCTATACTAATTACTGTCAAGGGTATAAAAATTGGAAAGAGAAACAATATGGTCGTTTCAAAAAGTATAATTGAGCAAAACATCTTTGTCACAAATATATTCCTGAAATTTTTAATGTTCTTATTTTATACAATACTGAGTTATCACTGTTATCCACCTGTAGGAAAGACTACTTCAGTCTGAGTAAAAGTGATGTGGAACTTCTTTCTAGTCAAACTAAGTTGAGAAGTTGACCAGTCTTCAACCACAGAGTATAGCTCATAGGTGCCACTGTAGGAATTAGGTGCTCCGACAAAACCAATGCTACAGCTTGTGAAAGGTGACACAGCAGTAGAGAAACTCATGTAGGGATCGTCAAGCTGGTTGACAGGATAGGCCTCAATTAAAGCACTGTTCGGAAGAACGACATGGCAAGACTGAAGAATGTCGAAGGTAGACTTCGGAATAGTAATAGCCCTCCCGATCATCGGGTTGGAGATATGAGTGAAGCTCTCATCTTCAAGGAAGATTTGGGTCATCTGGGAGCTACCTGGAATGAAAAAGATAACGTTAGTTACAAATCGCGTAGCACTTCTATTTCCATTCGCTGTTATAAACATTGGGGCTGTGTGATGAAAGATATATAAAAATATCCGTTCACACGAATATACTATTTAGATATTTTTGAGAACCCTGAAACACTTAGAAATGTACGATAGCGACTGTACTAAAAGAGGTTTGTAACGTCAAAAAACCATAGAACTTAAAAAATAAAAAATACGGTGTCAAGTAAAATTAGTACGACAAGAAGAGAAGTGAGGCACTACACAAATATCACTGAATAAGATCCTTGTTATTGAAGAAACGGTCCATTTATTTACGCTTTACTTTGTAACTCAATAAATGCATATCAAAAAAAAACACTTCGACTTTTAATCATTAATCGCTTTAGATTACCTAAGGTAACTACCGCGGCAAGAACGGAAAATCCAAGTACTTTAAACATTTTGCTTGAGTACATGTAAGTGACTGGCTTGAATTAATTGCCTTCTTATTTTATACTTTCTATGGCGATAATTTAAGGACCTATCAGGTAAGTAATTAATCACTATCTCACTTTATTGATGTGATATTCGATATTAATCTATTTGAAGTCGAAATTATGAAAGTCAGTATTATAAAATATACTTACTGATGACCATGCCTTGCACGTGAGATGATGAGACCGCTTACACTGAGACAAGAAAAAGTAATCCTTGCACTCATAAAAGCTTGTTAATCACCTCTTAACTTAACTTTATTATTTTGTCTCTTTATTTGTCACTTTGAAATTTCCCTTTACCGCACACAGAAAACACAACACAATTTTATGTTTTTTTTGTAACTTCTTATTTATGCTGTCCAAGGGTTTCACTCAAAAAGTTCAATGAAAATTATTATTTTATTGCCAAAGTTGCTGTGTTATTTTTGGTAAGTCCTTTCTTTTGTTCATATATGCGTAGTTATTTTATTTTTTAATAAAAAAAGTAGTTAAAAAGTAGTAGTTTGTTTATTCATAATATGGATCTGAACTGAAACAATCACTTTGCTCACCCACAAAAAGGTCAAGGTCAGATCGTGGGTGAGCAAAGTAATTGTTTCAGTTCATTGATATGGACCTACGCAAAGTAACGCCTGATTCAATAAATTAATTATAGATCTGGTTTGAAGAAAATATTTTTTGCTCTTTTTATTTTGAAACTTAAAACCTACAATTACTGAGATATGTTCGGGGATGCCAATCCGCTTATTTACTATTCGTTAATACCGCGTATCTGCTTTCATTTTACTTATATTTGTATTTTAACGAATTTTAAGTGAGTATTTGAAATTGGCTGAATTTGTCATATGCGTAGACTTTTTCAATGCTAGTTAAGCGGATTTTCGCTATCCCCGATATTATAAGAAAGTTTATGTTCTCAAATCTAAGCGATCTGACTGGTTACTTTGACTCTTCTGAGGGCAGTTAGTCATGCCATCTGTGATTTCCCTTATCGTCTTTGTCTGTAATAAAATATTAATTAATTTCCTTCCATTAACTTAAAGATCGTGCGTCAAGATCAGATTTTATCAGGAGTTCGTGACTTTTTGTAAAAAGATAAGGATAAAAAAAATTGCAAAATGATTATCTTATAAAATAGTAACAACGTTTACGGACGTGAATACAGACATGATTTAGACAAACAAGGCACTTTAATAATATAACATACGCATAGGTACTTAAAATTAGTAATGACCGCGACAGTCTAAAATATTGTGTTACTAAAAATAAATCCCCACTTTACATGTACCTAGGGGTGGAGCCCTAAAAAAATCTATTTAAAATTTTAACAAACTCGATGATGCACCGCGGACGGACAGATGGACAAGGCGAAAGAATAACAGCTCCTCTTTGATCAATTATAACTGAAGATACACATTGCCGAGCAAAATCCCCTTCAAAGAATGTCCGAACTTTTTTATTTGTTTGCATAACAATTAAAATCATCACCTACACAGAAATTTTAACCTAGTCGAATTTCGGTTGACACTTGACAGCTAAACTTGACAATTTCACGCAACGCACTGAGAAAAAAGAAGACCACTTTTATCAAAGTGGCGCTCATTTGGCTCGGACATTTTCGGGCGGGATTATCTACAGTTATAATTGATCAAAGCAGCTCCTTGTAGAATTCCATCATCCGAACATAAGAGTTACACTCTTATCGGTGGAGTATCTTGCACTCATCCCTCTCCTCGATTCATGACCTCCTGATACGACACGACACCTACTTTTTACCTTATTTGATCCATGTAGCTGCGGTTAGGACGACCTTTGCGCTCTACCTCTCGGTCTTTTCTTCTAAAATGGTATGTATGTATGTATGTAAAACTCTTTATTGTACATAAAACATGAAAATAACTAGTTATCATGAGATACAGATGTACAAAGGCGAACTTATCCCTTAAAGGGATCTCTTCCAGTTAACCTTAGAACGATTGATAGGGCATCAGAGACAAGAGTAGGCATACAATGCAGAGTAAAAAAGAGCCGAAATCAAAAATAACCCCAAACTAACAAAACATAAACAATACCCATACGTACAAAGAATACACACAAGTACACATATATATGACATATATGAATGGTATTGAAGAAGCTGTCGTGTCGTCTCAAATGTCCAAGCATTGTCCCGCGTCTAGTATAATTCAGGATTGTTATCCGTGTTGTTGTGTCCTAGGATTACAAAACCCTAAAAAATTACGCTTTACGGAATTTGGTATCATTCAAGAGTAACATACTCGCCTTGTTGCGGCGCATTGCGATCGCAGGTGACCGGTCTTGTTGAAATTTGTGGCCGAGTCCAAACACTCCGGCTCGCACCTGAGGCACGGGTGTTTTCTTATGTAACAAAACGGGCCAGCAAACTAGCGGAAAATATAAGTTTGAATCCTCTTTGTCGAGAAAACCAAAACGTGTATTCTATAAGTAGGTCCCAAAGGAATCTTTTACATGACTGTATCTTTATACCTACTACTAGTGCTTTCGGAAATACCATTGAAGTCAAAAGTTAAAATATATTTATACAATTTGGGCTCCAAATAATTGTTTTAACCAATTTTGCATGTATCTTTTGCTGACATTTTTTATTTAGAGATTACAATACAATACACATATTTATTGAATCAGGCGTTACTAGGTGTTAGGTACTAAGTGCTACGCGATAGTAAGAAGTATTACAAAAATCTCGTAGAATTGACGGCCGATGGGGCCGAAAGGTTCTCAATAATTGGTGTCGACGGACTAGAAGACGCAGTGTAGGTAGGCATTGAACAAGATGGAGCACGACCGGGTTAAGGTTGCGGGAACACGTTGGTTGCGATCTGTTTGGCGAGCCTTGGGGGAGGCCTATGTTCAGCAGCAGCAATAGACGTCTTTCGGCTGAAATGATGATGATGATGAACACAAAAAGATAAGATAGATGAACGAATTAAAATGTAACTTCGTGGCCCTAAGGCACAGCTCGCTATTAGATTATACAATGACCGATATCGATATAACACGTCGCTTCAAGTCCGTCTAGGTAATTTTGTACGAAATATTAATAACACAAGCACGTCTACTATACTAATATCTTAATTTCGATTAAGAAACAGGCTTAGGCAATCAATAAATTATTCCCACATAGATATTATCCGCAGCTTTGCCCGTGTTTTCTAGCCTGAAAAAAGTTTACGATAATCCTACTAATAATATTATAAGTGTGAAAATTTGTGAGATGTTTGAATGTTTGGATATGTGGATGTTTGCATGGGTCTTGGGTCAAATCTTAGAAGTCGAATTTGACCCACTTCCGGCGGTTGGATTCACCTGAAATTTGGTATACTTATGTAGGTTGGATGACAATGCAAGTAGAGTGAACAAAAAGTACAGTGAGCTAAAAAGCTTGCTTTTAAAATGAAATTTTTAACAAAACTTATTTTCATTTACAAATTAATATCGATGAACAAAGGGTTCAAATCCCATTGTAAACCTCCAGCCAATCATATGCGAGGCGCCCGCTTAATCCCAGCTCAAACCACAACCCCCATAATTGAATTAAAACGTATGAAACCGATTTGGAAATTCGTAAACAAAATTGGTTTCAATTGTAAAATAATTGATGCTGCGGCTACGTTATGGGTAAAGGAATATGGCGTTCAGATTCGGCGGAGTCCATTGTTTCCAAACAAGCAATTACAATGGTGCATTTAGAATTTAAAATGTACCTGCTACTTTTTTCAGAATAGTAGTTTTGGAGTCTTCTTCAGAATCAAGAGCGCTATTTATTTTGATGATTTAATAATGTTTTTTTGTGACATTTTTGTGACGAGCCATTTGAACTATAATATGAAAAATGTCACATGACTCAAAAAATAAGGTCACTTTTTTTTGTGAAAATTTTAATAATAGTTATAGTACCTACTCGTTATTTTTTTGGAAAAACCCAGTGATACAATGTAATGACTTTATATAACCACTTAGTGATCAATACGAAAAAATACATTTAGAATTTTACTGAGTAGGTTTTCTTTTTACATAAGACTGACCACTATCTCACCTGATGTGATGATAAGAAAGTGTACAGTACACTAATACCTTACGCAGTCTTATAATTTTAAAAGCGCTTCTTATCTTCCCGGCAAACTTTACAACAGAAATAACAAAATAAAATAAAAAGGTGCAATTTACAACGTGTTAGACGGCCTTGCACGAACCAGAGTTAATTATACAGGGTGTCCCAAAACTCAACGATGACCTGGTACCGGGCGAGGGGCAAAGTTCTGGACAAAATAAGAAAAAATCCAAGTCAGTCAGTTAAGTGCTATTGAGGCAACTTTTTGTAATACACAAGTCAGGTATACACAAAATACAATTAAAATAGAAAAGAAAAAAAAAGTCAGTCAAATAAACCGCCCCGGATCATACCAGGCGCAAAGGTATCCAACAAACTAGCCGCATTGCCCCGCTGAACCGCGATGGACAACCTTTGCATCAGAAATGACCCAGAGCGCGCAATGTTCAAGACCTCTCTCATGAAGACGGCGCCCTACTTCATTAAAAAAAAAGTATTGCCACGGGAAAAAGTAGCGCTAATTGGCATTTTTTTTTCGAAAAATACTAATACTATTGATGTAATAATATGACTCTATTATCGCTTGACTAAGTGATATTGATTTATTTTTATTTTTTCCGGAACTGGTTATACGGGTATAGTAGCGAATTGAAAAGGTTCGTCACTTTTCGACCTTAACTCATTGACATAGAGTCGAAAAGTGACAAACCTTTTTATTCCGCGACTGTACTTAATCTAACTCTTGGTACCAGGTTGTCGTAGAGTTTTAGGACTATAAGTATACCTCCGAGTTGAATGCTAACCCAGGATTAAGTAGTGTGAAAATAATTTATAACCCAGGGTTGACAATTTAATTTTTTCACCATAGACCGTACTCACCAACAAAAATGCGTATAATCAAAATATTCTTTGGTACAATACCTACACGTAACAACATAAATATTTAAAAAAAATAGCCAGGTACATAAATGCACCTATGGTAAGGAAATAATAACGGTAAAATAAGTTTTTCACATTTTATATGGAAAAATAACCACTTCAGTATACTTCATTTAATTTAGAATTAGAAACCACAACCACATTATATTGCGGCTCGTGAACTGTAATCTCTTTACAATTTGTACTAGAGTAACAATTGACGACACGCAAATAAAGTGACATTAAAACAATTCTATTTTGCGGCTCCCAGACTATTGTACTGTACTATTTGCTAGGTAAGAAATAGTTGACCAGACGCAATATAATGTTATTGTGGTTTCTAATTCTAAATTAAATGAAGTATACATTAAAAGTATTACGAATTTCGTTGCTTATTTTTATCTACACCTACGTGTACTGCCTTTAAATCACCAATTACATACTCAAACTGATTGGGATCTTGAAATCATTGCTGATCGTCAATCAATGTCAAACCTAACCCCTTCCAAGGGTCGTACATGAACTTGGGTATACTTGTACCCTGAACTTTGAGAGTGATGTATGGCTTAATATATTGACAAATACATGAAATAACTTTCCTTAGGCTGGTTTACAAGAAATAATTTATTCTCTATTTATTAGTACTTACCTTCAGTTTCTAAGTGTCAAAATGCATGGACCTGTCAAATTTAAATCGTTTAGACCACATTGAAATGTTGAGCAACAGTGTTGTTGTGTAAGTCTGGCGACTCTCCGAGCTATGCCAGTAACTTTAGAAATATAGATTTATGTTCGTTTTTTTTTTACTTCAATGGTGTGAATGTTGTCCCGTAGTATTTATTTATTTACGAGCTGCTGCGCGCGACTCCGTCTGCGAAGAATTCGTTTATCGCTATCCCGCGGGAATTATAAAATTTTCCGGGATAAAAAGTATCCTATATGTTAATCCGGATTATAAACTATCTGTGTGCCAAATTTCATCAGAATCCGTCAAACCGTTTTAGCGTGAAAGAGTAACAAACATCCATCCATCCATCCATCCATCCATACTTACAAACTTTCGCGTTTATAATATTAGTAGGATTTTTGTGGCCAGTTCCCTGCCATAGAGGTTTGCTATGTTACAGAGTGCCAAGTATACACGATGATTTTGAATCTATGATCAGGAAACATTTTTTCTAGATCAGTATTTAGGTAGAGTTCACGTTTAAGTCGCAGTTACATTAAACAAAACATCTATCTTTTAGGGTTCCGTACCCAAAGGGTAAAAACGGGACCCTATTACTGAGACTTCGCTGTCTGTCCGTCCGTCTGTCCATATGTCCGTCTGTCCGTCTGTCACCAGGCTGTATCTCATAACCCGTGATATGTAGACAGTTGAAATTTTCGTAGATGATGTGTTTCGGTTGCCGGTATAACAAAAAATACTAAAAACCGAATAAAATAAATATTTATGGGGCTCCCATATAACAAACGTGATTTTTTCGCTGTTTTTATAGATAATGGTACGGAACCCTTTGTGCGCGAGTGCGATCCGCACTTGACCAGTTTTTTTTTAATAATGATTACTTGGAAAATCACTTTTTACTTAAAATCATTGTCACCGTACACATTTTGTAGTCTAAGACCTAAAAAACCTCTTTGACGAGTCAGTCTCTTAAGCAAACAACTTTGACGTGTTTCCTATCGAATTTCCCGCCAAAGCGATGACACTTATCTTGACGAAACTACTTAACTTCAACAAACGTAGAATGAATGTGGATGGTAGCGTTGCCAACAATAGATCGAACTATCGATAGTACCGGCAATACTATCGTGACCTCGCAAAATAGTCACAATATCGATAGGCCTATCGATAGTATCGATAGTAATTTCAGACCAATACTATTGATAGACACCAATACTATCGATACTTAGTATCCTCAACCATACATCATCATCTTCATCATCCTCAACCAGTACCTAACTACGAGTTACTTAGTAGTACTTAGTATCGATACTATCGATACTATTGAAAAGCAATACTATTGATAGTATCGATAGTATTGATGCCTATCAATAAATAGTATTGGTCTGAAATTACTATCGATATTATCGATACTATAGATAGGCCTATCGGTATTGTGATTGTTTTTCAAGGTCGACTATCGATAGTCAAACTATCGATAGTTATGCAACGCTAGTGGATGGAGCAAGTTTTAAAAATAACGTTTCTTTTTTAATTAAACAGAGACTTCATTGCTTTAAATTCTATTTCGGCTAGGGATTAATATTTTTCAACTCCTGACCACCGATTAAAAACATCACACTATAAAGCTAAAGATTAGAAAAGCCACCTCTCGTTGAAAGTGCGTCGTGGATATCACAAAGAATAAATTGTATTTTTTATAAGACCAGCGTTAAGTATGTATAACAAAAAGAACATTAGAGACTAATGGCTCTTTCCATACGCACCGTTATCAAGATGGAATAGAATGATATTTATTTCTCAATCTTCGTATTATCAATTAGGTAAAGCAAAATGGAATGAAACAACGAGTTAGTCTGGAAGTTAAGACTTTAAGAGTTCGATTTTTTACGTTTAAAATTACTTTTAGGGCCATTCTACTTTTAAGTAACCATTAATCTTTCGTGAAATATAAGGCATACCTGGTGATTTTTTTCAAGTGTAAATAACTTATATGAAAACTGAAATAACTAAATTTAATATGATAAAGCAAAAAAAATTTCAATTCAAAGAAATTTTGTGGAAAAAATTGGTAACTCAGCGGAAAATACACCAATTTCCATACAAATGGCAGGGACACGCATGTCCACTGCGTTACCTACTTTATAGATAATAATGATTACTTTTTATGCGAAGTGATAATTTTAAATATAAGCTTAATTATGTGCTTATTTAAATCTTTAATGATAAAACCGAGCACTTTACCGTTTTTGTAAAAAAAATATTTGAAGAGCACATTACTAAAAATGACTGGTCAACGAAAAGTAGAATGGCCCTTTAAACAGACTATAATTTATGTATTTATCTTCAGAAATTTTTAAAATAAGGTTATTGTCGTCCTTTTATCCCAATTAAGACTAGCAACTACTTCCACATCGAGGGCGCTAATATGGTTAGCATCAAATGCAAATTTTGATATATATTAAGTATGTAGATATGTAGATATTATAAAGAACAAGAATGTTCTTTCAAGTTATTACAAGATTAAACAAAAAATGCAGGTTGGACGATAATGCAAAACTAATCTACAAAAAGCAAATACTGTCGATATACCTAACCAGCGCCGGCCAAGTGTGAGGCGGCGACAGAAAAGTGGTTTTGGGGCTTTCTTATTTTGCTAGCTTTAGTAGCTGCATTAGAAATACATATTGTGCACAAAATTCAGCAGTCTATCAAATTACGGGTACGGACGTACGGAATCTGAAGATGTTTTTTTTATTAGGTTATTTTTAACAAACGGTTGTTTGTAATGTCACTTTTTATGGCATTAAATATTATGCTTCAAACATTACAATGTAATTTTTGACTCATTTTCAAAGATCAAATTGACTAAAAAATTACTACGTCTATAGAGAACCGAAGACAACGAGCTAACAAAACACCATCAGGAATTAAGACTGAATTAAATTATTATTTTAACATTAAAATATTGAAGTCAACATTATTATATAATAGTATTTTATGCAACTGTATCATAATAAGGGCCATTAAGACACGAACGCGAGTTTATGACATGAGGCGAAGCCGAATGTCATATCATAATAGATACGCATGAGTGTCTTAATGGCCGATTATGAATAGTTGCATACATTACTTTTTCTACGAGTTCAAAATAAACAATTATTAAATAATGATTAGTTACATAACGGTCAATAAATGAATTTTTCGATTTTAAAAGTAGCAAATTATTGCTCACTTCAATTGCCGCCTGTTTTATTTCTAGCGGCGTCAACATTTCTGCAACACTTAATTCACCAAAGTCACAAATTCTCACAGATAAAAAGTCATTTAAATAGTGATTAACTCTTTTATTTCTTTCAACTTGAATTGAAAGAACTCCGTGCAAAGCAAAACAAATTCCCGCTATTTTGAAACTTTTTTTTTCACTACTCGCAACCTTAGAATGGACCCGGGAACTTTAGGTCATACAGCCAAATTGAACGATGTTAAAATATTTATGGTTAAAAATGACTTTAAAATTCATTTATTGCCCGTTATTTAAGTATTCATTATTTAATAATTGTTAATGTAAACATATTTTAATTAATGTAAAATGACTTTATATTAATTTCCCGCTTTATTTTTTTTTAATTTGCGACTGTACTCGTACCATATAGCTTGATCAGCGTGTTCTCAATTACGAAATTTCGCTTGAAAAAATAAACCTTGATTGTGATTGGTCCTATACCTGTTCTTACTCATTTTTAAACAACCAATCACGTGGCACACGCATATTTAAAGAAACTCGATTATCAAAATTGAGTTCAGTATTCTTTTTTTGAATGTTATTATATTACTCTGTCCCGTAACATAATGAAATTACTATGGGTTATTATGTTACTGAATTTGCACCATAGAGTATAGAACTTGGAACAGACTTATAACGTTAGTTATTATTGCATAGTTTTTGACCATATAATTGAAAGATTATACTACAGGAGTAGAAAAAGTAGCTTTCATATTTAATATGAAAAGGAAACATGAACGACTAACTTTTGTGTATAATTATTAAATACATAGAAGTCAGTTTGGTGTATGAAAGACGCATCGTTACTCCTAAGAAGACTTAGATCTCAAGTTTCACCAATCATTTCATAACTAGCGTCCAATATTACTAGATCTTCCCCGCCGCTCTTATGCATACTTTTGACGAAATCAAATGGGATGAGAGATAGAAATAGGGGGTCTGATTATGTTGGTCTTGGGCCACTGTATTGTGTACTAGGTACTCGGTCTCGGCTAAGAGGCTTGGAAATTGTTTTACGTGACACATTATAATGAACTGGGGGATGTTGGGCGCCTTCGGAATAACTAATGTAAAGCCTGAGATGTCGGAAAAGTGATATTTTATTTTGTTGTAAGCTTATCTGAGTTGGGAGGGAAAGTTCGGAGTTACACGTTATTTCACTACGTAATATTTTGCGTAGGTAAGGATGATTACAGCCAGTTTAATTTTTGATGGCGTTTTTAGTTATTTACTTAAGGTCCTATACTCTTATCAGATAACTGGTAACTGTATTAGAGTCTTCTACCCTTGCTACAATAATATATATACCCATGAAAGTGATTCCCAACAAACCGTCGACTCAAATAATTACCCTTGTAAAAATCATTCCTAACAAAATTTCAAGTAACGTGTTAGTTAAGCATAGTGAGGTGTTCCTAACTCACCGAGTACAAGGAAATTCCGTCTTTTATTTTTAAAGGTCGCAACTCCCTACAAACTCACCACGTTGCATACGAAACAAAGTATCGCATTAAAATTAACTGCACGAGCCTTTTCATTTGCGCGGCTGCAGCCGTAACGGCGCAATTACACTAATGATAAGCTTAACCACCTGAATTTGGTTGGCATACTTGTTGCGAGTTTTCTGTGCTGTTAAAAGTTGCCAGTTTAACTGGATACTGCCTAAGAAGCCGAATCGCTTACCTGAATGGAACCTTTTTGCTTTTAATTTCATGTTGACATTCCATACATACCTACTAGGTGGTCTCAAACACCATCATACCATTGTAAAAAAAAAAAAAAAATTTTTGTTTTACCCAATAAACGATTTATTATTTATTATTATTATTATACATCTGCCAAAGCAAATATCGTTATATATTCGTAGTAGCCTTGTGGTTCAGCCTATGGCCTTGCGAGTAGAAAATCGTAGCTTCAGACCTCTGAGTTTTTCGGAATAAATTTTTTCGAAATTACATTTAAAATTTACCACAAACTGTAGTTCCCATAAGGGTTTAAAGCGAACTGGCAATTTCACACACACTATTGAATTGCTTCGCAAGTGTGTAACATTTTTCAAGATCCTTTACTACGGGACTACTACTACTAAGTTATGGGAACTACAGTCCAAACCTTTTCCTACTGAGAGGAGGGCTGTGCTCAGCAGTGAGCATTGTACAGAAAACACTGTATGATGTTTAAAAATGTCTCATCATTCAGCCGAAAGACGTCCACTGCTGAACATAGGCTTCCCCCAAGGCTCGCCAAACAGATCGGCCCTGCGCCATCCGCATCTAATGCGTTCCCGCCACCTTAACTAGGTCGTCGCTCAATCTACATAACAAATAAACTTAACAATTATTTTCTAAAAAATATCGCGCGGTGGCAGCACAGTCGGTCCCTTTTCGCAGCGGTGCTGAGACATATTATACTAAGATACAATTGTTTTTTTTCTAATGCCACGTTATGCTTGTCGAATATTTTTTATTGTCAGTTGTAAGGCTTAAGACATTAACAAAAGTGCGACTAGAGGCCGTATTATATAACGCTTCTGACGCTTGCCTTCGCTTTAACCATCTCTTTCTGTCATCATTTTATACTGTTTGACAGAAAGAAATAGTGATTGCGAAGGCAAGCGTCAGAAGAGTCAGACAATTAAGCCTGCAGAGGCCGCATTGTCTAACGCTTCTGACGCTTGCCTTCGCTTTCACCATCTCTTTCTGTCAAACGATATAAAATGTTGACAGAAAGAGTTGGTGAAAGCGAAGGCAAGCGTCAGGAGCGTTAGACAATACGGCCTCAGCTTGCGTGTCGTTGGGAGGATGTGTGTACTGAATGTTTGCAATATTGTGAGTGGTTGGATGACATCATGTATAGTGTCCCAATTTGAATAATTAATTGATTAGAGATAGTTAAATTATATTTTTGTCTTTCATTGCATGTCGGTGCATTAGTGTGATTACTGTAATGCCATGTAAATGTAATAAATAAATAATTAAAATTAGAAGACAATTCTTCAACCTCGACATTGGTGGAACTCATTCGCATTACGGCCTTGCAATGTGATGCGACTTGCACGATTTTTCTTGCAGTTCTACACTGAAATTAATGCCTGTTATAATTATTCAATTCCAACACATTATTTCTTCAACGGACCAGCTGTCTCCGATTAAATACCAGTTCTGTTAACGTGATCCAGGTAACTTGATTACAGCTGGTGCCAGCCTCAGTTCGAAGTAACTTTGTCGGCCGCCGCTGCAGGGTATTTGTATGGAAATTGGATTTGCACACCGGTCCCTGCCCCTGAATAAGGGATTAAAAAAGCAATACAGGTAGGTTGACGCTAGTACTGGGAAGCGTTAAGGCAGCTACTTTTTGTCCAGCAAAATGTCTCCCGTATGCACCTTTAAGGATGGGTTCGAATTGCTACCACAACAAAAATGGGTGACTGGACTTTTGTCAATAAAGTGTAAGAAGCATGCTTTCAACAGGGAAGAACGGCAAAGAGGAGCCTTTGATACTGAAATTGGCAAAGAAAAAGTGGAGCCTACGCTAGCAATTAGTAGCTGGAATCTGGAATGTTTCTACTGCAATTACATTTTTCTTACGAAATCAAAAAGAAAGCAAAAAGGTACCTAGAATTTTATTATTGCTATTTCAAAAAAGATGATTTTAATTTTCCATTTATTAACTCCTTCGTTTTAAGTATTTTTTTAATGATAAGTTCGCTTTTGCTGTCTGCTATTGTGTTTTCAACTTGAAAGTGCATTAGGAACTAAAAATACATCTTGTTTACATAATATAAGTAATATAGTAATAAAATAACCAATTGAAAGAAAGAAAAAAGAAAATACATTTATTTACAACAACACAAGACACATCATCAATATTTAAAAAGAACAAAAGACAACACAAAGCTAAAGATAGAATGTGTCATTGCGGTTGGTAATTGTTCATCGAATCTTCAAACACGTGGCGAATTTATGACTTTTGTATCAATAGTCGAGTTGTATTAATCGTTCAAGTCAGCTTTTTTCTTCAATCTACAATCATTCTCACTTTTTACAAAAATAATTTCAAAGTTTTCTTTCCAGAAGCATTTATTTAATGGGTGACTTGTTGTTTTTGGAGGACGACAACAAAGTACACTTTATCATGAAGCCTTAAAACATCCTGTTTATTGATGAGAACCAGGACAAATGAGTTACTTTATCCTGGTAGGGGACTCGGAGCTACGTTGAAGATGTATTAAGAGACAGCAGGGAGCGATATAAATATAAATGGTAATCGACAATTGTATGAAAGACTTATTTTCCTATGATTTTGGAATAGACTTGAAAGCACCTATCAGAAGTTTTGTTGAGTTTGAATTATGTTAACAAAAAACACGTAAACTAAAATGGGATTACGAGTTGGTTGTATCAATCATGTCATGAATCCTATGCGTGATAAAGAGTAGTTCTATTTCTAAGCATCTGGTTTTTGCCTGCTACTTTATCCGCAGTAGAAACAACACTTCTAAAGAAATAAGCGATCTTTATTAGTTTGCAAGTGGTTACAGACAGATTTGAAAAACATTTTACGTCAGAAGTAAAAAGGGCTAATACTAGCAATAAGTTTCATAAGAATGCATAAAGTTGCTCAAAAGGCTATTGAAGGAGCTATTCTTGGTGCATGTCTTCGAGAGCGGATCAGAAAGCAAGTACTTATTACGTAAAGATCACGAGAAATCGCAGGCAAACAGCGAGAATATAGGGATCGGCATTTCGCTACTAAAGCTGCAATAAATATCAGCTGCAGTTACAATGGACCTAAAGGAGTATTTGAATGAAGACATACGCTTCTCACTTCGACCAAGACTAGCTTTAATGCTCTTTGGTGTGTCAAAATTGTAACTTTCGACTTCCTATTGAAGTAGACTGGCTACACGAATAAAAACGCATGTTCCGCTTTGGACAATTTACCTAATTCTCTTGGACTTTTGCCCAGGATTTTAAAGCGAGTAGTTTCCAGCAGAACATTATTGTTTTAAAACGGACGTTGTAGAATCCGGGGCTTTAAATACATATGCTTTTTGTTGTTTTAGTAACTGTTAGGAATTTTAACATCGTGATGGCGACTTTTGAATTTTCGAGCTTATTTTTGCCCTCCCCCCCCGTGTGGTGTCGGGTTTAGAATTACATCTATCCATTCCTTCTGTGGACGTCGTTAGAAGCGACTAAAGAAATGGGTTTAGGTATATTGTAGATTAAAGGCTAGCAACCTGTCACTATTTTACAGTCATGTGTAAAAATATGGGAGCGCACAACTTGCTCATAAATATGTCTCATAGCTCTTAATGTCGTCGAATTAAGGTACAGGTATATAACGATGGGAGGATTAAATCGATACTTATTTTTGCACTTGACCGTACCACTTTTACCTTTAAAGCTAAAATTGCTAAAAGTGGCCTGAAACGTAAGTTTCGTGTGCTCTGCCTACCCTCTTTGGGAATACAGCTGTGATTTTATGTATGTATGTGTATCTATGTATATTTTTTAAAGGGTTGGTAATGCTGGGTTGGTATTTTCTTTGTAATAGTATTAACTTGTAAGTAATTTAAATTATTATGGTACTTAACTAATTTTATCGACATAATAATGATAAATAATAATGACATCGAATTTCAAATGATTGAGTATAATTTTATATTTTTCATCTTACAATGATATGATTATGTGACTATTCTTATCTTAGATTTTTATTTTTTAACTGCGTGTACATCTGTAAAGGTAGGGTTAAGTGAAACTTACATTTATGCGTATGTAACTGCAATCTATAACCTTAATTCATACGCAATAAATTTTCATTTCATTTCATTTCATTTCATTTCATTTCATTTCATTTCATTTCATTTCATTTCATTTCATTTCATTTCATTTCATTTCATTTCATTTCATTTCATTTCATTTCATTTCATTTCATTTCATTTCATTTCATTTCATTTCGTTTTATTTCATGCAGATTAGGGTTGTGATGGAGAGTTTCTTAGCGGTGGAGGCGGATGTAAAATTGGGATGTCCCAATTTTTGACAACATAAAATAAATCGAAAACCGTTTGGAGAAATAGGCTTTGCAAAGCGTTTTCAGAAATCAGATTCTGAAAATATGATAAACTGAATTAAATAAAGAAAATTTAAGTAATGACCTTCATTTGACCCCTGCAGTGAATCATCACAAAGGCAGATATAAAGCAGGTCTACACTCTAAAGCAAATTGACAGTTTGAAATGTTGCTGTCCTGCTTATAATAGCAAAGAGTGACAAAGACAGAACTTTAATCGCATGATGCGCACCTGGCTTTAAACAGTAGTCATTTATCGTAAAGTCTGAAATGTATACGAGTAAGTATTTCCAATGTATTTTTACAAATTTAATTATTAAATTACTACGTTACAAGTAAATATAAAAGAATTTAAATATCAGATTTTAATAAAAAAATATCTATTAAAACCATTTAACACCATTAAACAAACAGGAATAATCGAAGCTAAAAGAAGAAAAATAAATAAAACTATTTGTTATGGTTCATTTAGGACCCTAAGCCGTGCTTGTATTATTGACAGTGACAAGAAAAATCAGTAGTGCCACAGATTATGTTATCTACGACTTGAATTTATCTAGGCAATGGAACGTGGCTCTCTCACTGTGACGTCATCCAACGTATTTCTTAAAAAAAATATAAAAAATTAAATACTCAACCAAATTCAAAATCGATGAAAATGGTATCTTAAAATATCCTATTCTTTCCAAAAAAAATATAAAAACTATAGGATATTTTTTTGGTGCATCCCAATCGGAAATGGATAAAATAATGAATTCTGGTTTTACTAAAGTATTTTTTATTTTATTTAGCACGCTTTTGTGGCCAACTGTTGGGTAAAAGCCTCTCTTTTTTTGCACACTCTCGCCTATCTAAATACGAGCTGGAGCCATCTCAAATGGTAGGTATAATTAAACTAAAATTAAAAAAGGTCGATTGGCGTAAATTTTCCCTTAGTATTTTAGATATGGGTTAGAAAATAGACTGAAAAAAAAATTGTCGGGATGTTAAAACGGAATGTTGACACTTTCACTACAGAATATAGTCTAGATTGTTAAGATATATTTAGCTAAAGTACTCGAACCTTCTACGCTTAGATTGTTTTACACGAGGGCATCCATCTGAATAACATCACAATAATTATTCTCATCATCAGAATTAACAGCACGCCCACAATCCAAATATTTGTTCAGGTAACTAGTGAGCTCTAGGGTTGTTCCAGACTAGTTAGGTAGCTGCGAGTAAGAAGGCCCAAGTAAAGAATCATCATCATCATCCCAGCCTATATACGTCCCACTGAAGGGCACAGGCCTCCTCTCGTAATGAAATTGCTTGGGCCATAAGGTAAGGAACATCTATATCTATACATATAATAAATCTGTAACAAGTCGGTGTCTGTACATTGAAGATATTTGAGAAAAACTGTCACTAGGGCTATTTATTAGCGCAAAAGAACCCGAAACAATGATTTTTAGAATTATTGCCTGTTTGTCTGTTTGTCTGTTTGTCTGTGCGTTTGTGCGCGCTAATCTCAGAAACGGCTTAACCTAGAAGGATGCGGTTTTCACTGATATGTTGGTATTTTCTTGGATTAACATTTAGTGTTTGTTACATTTCAATCGGTTCACAAATAAGAAAGATACGTCTATTTTAAGAATTTATCGAACAGTTTTTAGAAGAATTAATAAGCTGAAGAGTTTGTTTGTTTGTTGTTTGAACGCGCTAATCTCAGGAACTGCTGCTCCGATTTGAAAAATTCTTTCAGTGTTAGATAGCTCATTTATCGAGGAAGGCTATCCTATAGGCTATATATCATCACGCTTACACCAATAGGAGCGGAGCGGAGCGGAAGAATGTTTTAAAATCGGGGGTTGGGAGTACGGAGGTGAATGTGAACGCGGGTGTGCGGGGGGTTCGGTGGGGGGGGGGGTTGGGAGTGGGGTTTGCGGGGGGGGGTAATTTTTTTATATCGAGGAACTAAGGAGAGCCATAATTGATGTAAAAGCAAATTTGTTAAAAAGCATAAGCTGCCCAAATTACTAATTCCACGCGGACGGAGTCGCGGGCAAAAGCTAGTTTGTAATAAAATGGAAAATATCAAGCTTAGTCATCTATTTTTAATGTTAATCATCAATGCTAACTTTTTTGACGTGACAAAGTCTAATAAATCGCTGAACGCCGGCGTGCATTAATTTGGGACCCATTTCAAAAAAAAAAATCCTTTGAATTCCTATACAATATGACAGGACTGTCAACCTTAAGTGGGTCCCAAATTAAAGCTCGTGAGCGTGCATGTACTTACAGAGCGGCGAGGGCCAGTTGCAAAAGAGCGGCGAAGGCCAGTTACGGTGAAGGAAAAGCATTGTGAGGGAAGCTGCACCTGCGTAGAAATTCAATGTGTGTGTGAAGTTTCCAATCCACACTGGGCCTACGTGGGAACTACGCCCCAAGCCCTGTGATTCTGAGAAGCCTGTTCCCAGCAGCGGGACTTATATGTATAGTTTCGGATGATGAATGGTGATGATGTTATTTAGAAAATGTCCTTTTAATAATGATTAACATTAAAACTTGAGGTTAATTTTAATTCTGTTACAGTAACTTCAGTTAGGCCTTATTATACTACAGGCTTTTTTACCCACAGGTAACTTAATTCATCATCATCATCATCATCCCATAGCCTATACACGTCCCACTGCAGGGCACAAGCCTCCTCTCAGAATGAAAAGGCTCAGGCCGTTTTTCCCACACACACCATTGAATTTCTTCTCAGGTGCGTGAAGGTTTTCTCACGATTTCTTCCTACACCATAATGCTCATGGTAAATTTCAAATATAATTTCGCATATAAATTCCGAAATACTTAGAGGTGCGAGCCCAGATTCGAACCCACGACCATTGCTTGAGAGGCAATACGTCAAACTACTGAGCCACCACGGCTTTGTAACTTGGTTGTAGTTTGTTTCGGGCATTGTTTCGAAAACAGAAAACAAAAGAGGCTCGTATTATTATTTAAACGCTCTGTTTAGTCTTTTGAACCTAGGTTTATTTAGCAAGACCTTTCTAGAGGTTTACTTAAAGATTTGTGTTGTTTTTTGCAGGTATTGTATTCCAAACAATATACATGTAAATATTTCAACGACACTTTTGTGGCTTCTGTATTTCAAATGGAAAAGTTAACTTTGTTATCTGTCTGTTTTTTGAAGAAACTTTTTTTTAGCCACGGATTTTAACTCACCATCATCATAATCATTTCAGCCGAAAAACGTCCACTGCTGAACATAGGCCTCCACCAAGGCTCGCCAAACAGATCGGCCCTGCACTATCCGCATCCAATGCGTTCCCGCCACCTCAACCAGATCGTCGCTCCGTCTTGTTGGAGGTCTACCCGACACTGCGTCTTCCGGTCCGCGGACGCCACTCGAGAACCTTTCAGCCCCATCGGCCGTCAGTTCTCCGATGTGCCCTGCCCACTGCCGCTTAAGTGTAGCGATTCTTCGAGCTATGTCCGTGACTTTAGTTCTTGCGTGCATAGCTAGTTTCTAACTAAAGTAAAATTATTAATAAGTGTATCTATTACTGTTTGATGACAACTAAATTGGAAGTTATTTTTTTAGTAAAGTAATGTTATAGTAATCCTGCGAAAAATTCCTTCGTCTATCATTATTCCGCGGTAACAAGTTTATTTTTGAATCAAAATTATGCAATCCAGGTTATAAAGTAACTGCGGAGCCAAATATCATCCAAAACCATCCAGCCGTTTTAGCGAGTAACAAATATACTTAAACGCAATTATAAACTTTCACATTTAATCCCATCTTACTAAATAGAATTATCAAATGTGTAGCCAAAACTTCCTACGTTTGCATACTTTATACCTATTAATCTCATAAAATTAATTAAACTCTACCTACGTAAAACAACCTCAACTTTTTCAAACCTCTCGTCAAATTAACTCAAATTCAAGACTCGGGGCCCCCCAGCGTAGCAAACTCTCAAAATGCTTAGCGAACTGAACACAACATACTTCCCTAATTAGTAAATATAGCATGTCATCAAACAGAATGAAGTTGCCCTTAATTAGCCCAAGGCAAAATGTTGAATGCTTTTCTTGAAACAAGGGCAGGGTTGCTGATGTTGTAATTTTTCTTATCATATTTGTGTTAATATCTGATTGGTTTAGATGTTTTGAGGAGGTCCATGTCCATTTTTAATACAAGCTTTTGCTGTACGCTTAGTATAAGTTTTCCTTCACTTCAATACTTCTCGATCGCGTTTACGTAAAAATTTCAATTCTATGGAAACATGGAAGCGCGCGCGCGGAGACGCTGTCCATGTTTCCCTAGTAATTGTTTTTTTTACGTACACGCGATCGAGAAGTATTTTGGTGAAGTAAAACTTATACTAAGCGTACTGACTGTAATTTTTACCCCTGGTTACCAAAGAGTCTAGAGGAATCAAAATCAATCGAGCCCAAACTCGATGCGGGCGTGTCGTTTTATTACGAAGTTTCTATGGCCACCTTCTTCATGGAGCTTCATCATCAGATCAGCTTCATGTCATAATAATATTGCATTATCATCGGATTTATACATGCCTGTAAAATTTTAGCTCACTCGATTGAAGATATCCTTTTCAAATTTCATTTGAAAGATTCCACCTGAACAAACATTTTAAGTTAATAAAAAGTTTGTGAAACATAAAATATTATTGAGCGGTTGTTAGAATAATTCTATTATATTAATTAGCCTGGAAAAGTCTCCCACTGCCGGTCAAAGCCCTCTTCCATTTTATACGTTCATCCCGATTTTGAGCGGTGTACATAAGGTACCTTATGGACTGGAAGGACACGTCTAAGTCATCTCGCCAACGCTTCCTGGACCAGTTTGCCGCCGCCATCCATCTGGTGGTATCCAGTCCTTGTATACTTTAGCCCACCTATTTGGATTCACATGGCTCAGTCCGTGGCGGTTTTATCTCCCCTGTCCATATAGCTGACGTGGCCTGCCCAGTCCGACTTCAGCTTGGTAGTCATCGATTTCTTATGACTAAAATTATGTGAGTCTATTCTTATTAAAATTTAAAAAAATATATATATTAGGGGACAATCTTACACAAATCGACCTAGTCCCAAACTAAGCAAAGCTTGTACTATGGGTACTAGACGACGATAAACATACTTATATTGATAAATAAATACTTAAATACATAGAAAACATCCATAACTCAGGAACAAATATTCGTGCTCATCACACAAATAAATGCCCTTACCGGGATTTGAACCCAGGACCTCTTGCTTCGTAGGCAGGGTCACTACCAACTAGGCTAAAGCGGTCGTTGTTGTTATTAAAGTAACCCTGAGAGTGAAAGAAACTTGAGTTAGATAATGACTCTTGAACAACTTCTCTTAGATAGCCACTCTTAAGCCGAGTTTAGACCTGCAAGAAAAGTCGTGCAAGTTGCATTACATTGCGAGGCCGTAAAGCGACCGAGATTGAAGCGCTCAATCGAGTGCCGCAATCTATTACAACTTGCACGATTTTTCTTGCAGGTCTAAACTCGGCTTTACTATGTCGTCGATCCACGTAGTGGGGGCCTATCAACGCACTATTTTCCTGTTCATGGTCGCCACTCGAGAACTTTTCTCCCCCAACTGTTATCTTCTTCAGGTGATGTGACGTGCCCATTGCCGCTTGAACTAACATTCTTCGAGCAATGTCTAATGCGTTCCCAAGCCAATTTAATTAATCGTCTTTTGACTCTCGTCGTGATGATTTCAACATTCCAGTTTGCCATCGTAACCCGGCTGTATCGTAGTTTCGAAGCAATATCCATTACTTTTTAACTGCATGTGCAATCTCGAGCGCGATGAAACTATTTAATAACGTGGATTAGTTTAATAGTGCGTTATATTGGGAGGGTTTTAATTAGACTTTTCTAACTTTGACTCAGGATCCGTTTAAAGTGTTGACTTGCTCTGATCAAGTAATTGTATAAAATAGACTGTAACAGGGTTTCAAGTTTGGGAAATGTATTACTTTTTAAGATCCATATAACCATAAAACAATACATAAATGACTAACAAACTCTATATCTTAATATATAAAAGAAGAAACTGACTGACTGACTGACTGACTGACTGACTGACTGATTGACTGACATATCAACGCACAGCCCAAACCACTGGGCCTAGAGATTCCAAATTTGGCATGTAGGTTCCTTATAAGGTCTAGGGGTGCACTAAGAAAGGATTTTTCAAAATTCACTCCCTAAGGGGGTAAAAAGGGGGTTCAAAGTTTGTATGGGGAAACAAGATTAGTTCGACTATTTTATTCGAAACTTCCCAGAAATACTCCTAATGATAAATGAGTAAACACGTGTTTTAGGATTTTTGAGTTTTGAGTTTTTGAGTTGTGAGGAGTTTTTTTTCCTAAAAGGGGGGAAAGGGGTAACAAAGTCTGAAAATCAACATGGGTGTTGTTTCTATGGTTTATTGGGTCGCTGGTTATGAAAACAACAACGGTTTTAAAATCCGACGTGGCAGACGTAAAATACCATCTCCCTGGATGGGGTGCGATGGGGTTGAAATATCTAAATAAAATTAATGACTGTTGATATATCAACGCACAGCCCAAACTACTGGACCTAGAGACTTGAAATTTTGCACATAGATACCTTATACAATGTAGGCATCCATTGAGGAAGGATTTTTGGGAATTCCCACGGGAAAGGGAAAAAACGGGATTTATATATTCGATTCCGAGTGACCCTATCTCAGTAACTATAATAACTAGACTCTTCAAATTTGATACACAAGTAGGTATTACATTATTTAAAACATTAAATTGAGGATTTTTCAAAATTCCCACGGTATAAGGAAAAAACGGGATTTATATATTCAGTTCAACGGAATCCTATGAACTATAATTACTAGACTCTTCAAATTTGGCATAGATGTAAGTGTGGATAAGGAAAAAACGGGATTTTTCGTTTTACTGGTCGTAGAAAGCTGAAATTCGGCATGTAGGTTGTTTGGGGAGTGTTGAGCTGGATTGAGAGAGAACTTTCCAAAATTCCTACGGGAACGGGAAAAACAGGATTTTTCGTTTTACAGGTCGTAGAAAGTTGAAATTCGGCATGTAGGTTGCTTGGGGAGTGTAGATGAGCATTGAGAGAGGACTTTCCCATATTCCCACGGGAACGGGAAAAACGGGATTTTTCGTTTTACTGGTCATAGAAAGCTGAAATTTGGCAAGTGGGTTCCTTGGGGAGTGTAGAGCTGGATTGAGAGAGGACTTTCCAAAATTCCCACGGGAACGGGAAAAAAACAGGATTTTTCGTGTTACTGGTCGTAGAAAGCTGAAATTCGGTATGTAGGTTGCTTGGAGAGTGTAGAGGAGCATTGAGAGAGGACTTTCCCAAATTCCAACGGGAACGGGAAAAAACGGGATTTTTCGTTTTACTGGTTGTAGAAAGCTGAAATTCGGCATGTAGGTTGTTTGGGGAGTGTCGAGGAGCGTTGAGAGAGGACTTTCCAAAATTCCCACGGGAACGGGAAAAACGGGCTTTTTCGTTTTACTGGTCATAGAAAGCTGAAATTTAGCAAGTGGGTTCCTTGGGGAGTGTAGGGGAGCATTAAGAAAACATTTCCCAAAATTCTTACGGGAACAGGAAAAAACGGGATTTTGCGTTTTACTGGTTGTAGAAAGCTAAAATTTCAAAATTCATAAGTACTGTAAGTAGGCCGCAAAGAGCACTTTAACCGACTTCTAAAAAAGGAGGAGGTTATGCATTCCACTTTATGTATTTTTTATGTAGGTATGTTCACCGATTTCTCGGTCAATTGTGGACCTGCTTGCTTGCTTGCCTGTATGCTTGCTTGCTTGATATCTTGGTTCTTTGGAATACTCATAGTACACGCGAGCGAAGCCGCGGGCAAAAGCTAGTAATATCATATTTTAGTTATTTTTGTCAAATACGATGTAAAAGTTAATAAAGATTTATTATTATTATTATTATCATATCTATATTAAATTATTAATCTATACATATAAAATCCTTTGTCCTGACTGACGGATCAACGCACAGCCTAAACCGCTGATCGTAGAGACCTGAAACTTGGAGGGTGTGTTCTTTGTATGACGTAGGCATCCGCTAAGAAAGGATTTTTCGTAGTTCTACTCCTAAGGGGGTAAAAAAGGGGGGCTAAGTTTGTATGGGACAACGTGATTCCTTGGTCCAATCTACTTCAAATTTTGCATAAACATTCTTTAACAGAATTGATGGAAGCCGTGTTTCGTATTTTATTGAAATTCATCCCTTGACGGGGTTAAAAAGGAGTAGAAAGTTATTTTGGGGGTGATTTGCTTCGAAGTTGATATCAATACTCCTTAGTGCTTTTGATTTAAATTACATTTTATTTTGACACAATGCAAACGAAACGAAACTTCAAATTTGGCAAACCATTTGTCTACGTTTGTCAACCACTTCCTGATCTGATCTCTCTGATAATAACTAATTATAATAAGATTTGCATTTCACCAAGCTTTTGCTTTTACAAGCGCAGCGTGGGACGTCCACCAACGAGATGGACGGACGTTTTGGTGAAGGCCGCAGGTTCAGGGTGGATGCAAGTCGCTTCCACCCGTAATGATTGGGCGTCAATGAGGAAGGCCAGCAGTGGACGTCCTACGGCTGAAATGATGATGAAGCTTTTATGTGACTTCAACCTTTTTCGAATAAAATCGAATTGAGTATTCAAACATCATTGTTGAACTCGCATAAAAGCTTGGTGCAATTCAAATACATATAAAATGCTTTGTCCTGAAGTCCTAAATGACTGACCGGCGGATTAACGCACAGCCTAAACCGCTGTATGTAGAGACCTGAAACTTGGAGGATGTGTTCTTTGTATGACGTAGGCATCCGATAAGAAAGAATTTTCCGGAATTCCCACGGGATAAGGAATATACGGGATGTATATATTTCATCAATCAAGAGTGACCCTATCCCCATAACGAAGATAAACTGTTCGAATTGGGCATGCAAGTAGACTATTAGAATAGTTATAAAGCTAATCTCAATGATTTTGAAAATTCCCACGGGATAAGGATAAATCAGGATTTATATACTCAAATCAACTGGATCCTATCTCCGTAACTACAATTGCTAAGCTTTTCAAATTCAGTATAAACGTAAATGGTCATACATGACAGCAAAAAAACTTATTGCAGGATTTTTTGGAAATTCCTGTGGGATAGATAATCTCTGAAACTTCCGAGCCGATTAAAAAAAATCTTTTACCAGGAAAAATTTACAGTATCCTTTATTGACAAAGGCTACTTTTTCCGGGAAAATGCAAAATTCCCAAGGGATAGAAAAAAAAATTCAACTTCGGAGCTCATTTTAAAATATCATTCACCAATAGAAAAGATACACTGTTCTTGATTAACATAGGATGCTATTTTCCGGATAAATGCAAAATTCCCGCGGTATAGAAAATAGTAAATTTAACTTCAGGGCTGAGTTTAAAAAAAAATGTCTAATAGAAAGCTACACTATCCTTTATTGGTATAGGCTAGGCTACCTACTATTTATTCGGTAAAATGCAAAATTCCCGTGGGATAGAAAGAAGTGATTATCACTTGAGGGCTGATTTGAAAATTTCTTTCACCAATAGGAAGCTACACCAACCATTATTTACATAGACTACTTTTCTCTGTGAAAAAGCAAAATTCCCACGGGAAAAAAATAAGTGAATTCAACTACGGGGCTGATTTTAAAACTTAATTTACCGGTAGAAAGCTACACCTTTATGGACATAGGCTACTTTTTCTCGGGGAAAATGCAAAATTCCCGCGGGATAAAAATAAGCGAAAATTTGCATAGAATAAGGACAAATTTGTTGAAATTCCCACGGGATAGAGAATAAACGGGACTTGTAATATTCACTAAAATGATACTGATGATGATGAAATTATAATAATGATGGATGTTGCCGTTGCCGGATTTTTGTTTTATACAATGAAAGAGATGAAGAAGCTTTACCACAAATTGGAATTCTACGCGGACGAAGTCGCGGGCAAAAGTTAGTCATTTATATTATATTAAACATTTTCAGACACTCACAACACGCTTTTAAATGGAGAAGCATTCCGGAAATTCCCAAGTCTTAGCAACTTTATTCATGTTCTTCACTAACTTATGCCGTTACAAATTCTTAGCGAATATATGAAGAAGGAGGCGTGAAATGGAAAACGAACATTCCTCTCGGTAAATCTGTTTCATCCAATTTCCACGCCTATTAAGGTACGCATACGATCTACGTGGTCGCTATTTGGGTGTAATTCGAATTCAATATGGACTTTATATTAACGAGACGAGTTTGAAATTAAATTGTGATTAGATGTATGGTGCAATGTTCGAATTTGTTTGGCTAAACTTTTTAATTTTACGAATTTAAATGTATATAATTAATTACATGGGAAAGGATATCCGTAGAAGTTTTCCATCCGTAGTTATATTCCTTCAATGACACTGCTTTTTTGAAGTGAAACTTCTAATGCGACTTCCAATAAGCGTTGCGTTAATTACGTTGCGTTAAATACGCAACGCAACGCAAGTTGACGTTTACGAGATGTTCACATTGTATATATACTAACGGATGTTAAAAACTTCGTCAGTGCGATCCAAAACAATAATTGCGTGGTTTAGTATGAAAACTTGTAAAAATCAAAACTATTTTAATGGTAGATCGTAGAATAAAGTATTTTAAACGTATTTAGTAAAAAAAATATTGAATATCTTTTAGAATTACGAAAAATCAAGAAAAATTATTGAAAATAACGTGCGCACGAGGAGCAACGCCATCTAGCGACGAGTTACGTAACATGTTTCGCTAGCGCTGTAGTATGTTGCTTGCTAGCCGCTTCTTTGCTTTGGACTTGATAAAAGCGCCATCTAGCGAGTAATTTAAACACATAGATGCATTAGTAAATTTAGTTCTTTAAGTTATTGCAATAAGGTTCATATTGATGTATAAGTAAGTGCCTTTTTCATTTCCACATTACGAAGTTTCACTTCTTCCGCGTGGAGGAGCTGCACGCACGATTTTTTGTTATTGCCCTACCTCTACATTTCATTGTTTTGCTCTACATTTCGTTACTTTTATACAAAACTAGAACGAATTATTTCTAATACCTATTTTTATTTCCGAAAATAAATACCAAATTATTTGAGACCAATACGGCAATAAAAATCCTGTTGAGCAATGTAATCAATGCGTCAAAATCCGGATAAGACCTTTGCAAACAAGGTGTCCTACCACAAGACAGTCGGGGCTCGCACCTCTGAGTTTTTCGGAAATTATGTGCGAAATGATATCTGAAACTACGCTTCTTAGACAGTCGGGGCTCGCACCTCTGAGTTTTTCGGAAATTATGTGCGAAATTATATCTGAAACTACGCTTCTTAGACAGTCGGGGCTCGCACCTCTGAGTTTTTCGGAAATTATGTGCGAAATTATATCTGAAACTTTACGCTTCTTTGAGCTTTACGGTAAAGGAAAACATCGTGAGGAAACCTGCAAAGCACACACCTGAAAAGAAATTCAATGGTGTTTGTGAAGTTCCCAATCCGCCCAATATGGCCCTTTCATTATGAGAGGAGGCCTGTGCCCTGTAATGGGACGTATATAGATTAAATTAGATTAGATTATATATTTACTAGAGGGTGTACTTCCGTTTGGCAAATTATTTTTCCCAAACTGATTCATTTGGGAAATGTTTAATTTCCCAAATGTTTATTTTTTCTGAAACTGCAAACTATTCAGAATATATTTCAGGACTATTCTGTAGGCTAGGTTAGGTTAGGTTTGTTTTATAACAATACTGAAAAGTTTTCAGTTTCAGAAAAAATAAACAGTTGGGAAATTAAACACATGCCAAATGAATCAGTTTGGGAAAAATAATTTGCAAAACATTAGTAAACCCTGGGATTATGATAATGACGACAAGACAATCTATTGCAACACCAGGTGCCGTCATACATGTCCTAATCCTGACGGAATACATCACAGCCAAATGAGGAAAGTTTGATTGGGCTCGCTTCAGAAATTCATTAGGGCAGACTTCCGAGCGGAATCACCCTCCGTTTTGACAAAAAGTTTTCTGGCGCTGGCCTTCAGAAGTTATAAAGATGAGTTTACCAGCGCGATGTATAAAAAACCGGCCAAGAGCGTATCGGACACGCCCAATATGGGGTTACGAAAAATTTCTTGTATAAGTACCTCTAATTGTGTCCCTACCATAGTCGCCTTCACCAAACGCCGCACACTCCAATGTGTTGATTCGTTCATAAACATAATGTTTGTGGGGGTTTTCAGAAAAAAATGTACCCGTTTTGCCTTTGTGTTTGTGATTCTGAGTAGAAATAACCCAAAATTGTTAGGTTTTTAAAAAAAAGTACAGGTTACACTTTTACCTGAATGCAATTGTATGAAAAACTAAGCTATTTTTGTTGGTTTCGTGGCCATAACTTTCCTAGTTCTAGGTCGACGAAAGGTAGCTTAGCTTTGTTTATGTTAGAGTAAATTGTATAAACCAAACAGTTTAAGATGTCATTTGATGTCTATCAGTTATTGTTAGATGGCGACACTGTCTTCACCTCTCCTACTTGGTTGGTTATTACTTGTCAAAGTTGTAATATTATACGTCGCATCTTTACAAATTAAAATTCCTATTTATTTATTCAATCCTGGTTTATTTTGCTCTTAATCCATCAGGTTATGGGCCCAGCACGCTTCCACTGCGTCTGGTCCAGACTATGTGGTAACTAAGTGTGCGTAAATAGTTTATTTGCCAAGACTGTAAAATACGAGATGCCGAACGATTTAAAAATTCCGCCGTTGTCGGCGCCATCTTCGTCGTCTGCGGGCACAAGCGCTACGAGTTCCGGAATAGCCGTTAATTTTGAAAAGCTCAGTGGAATTTCAAATTACGGAAATTGGAAATTTTTAATGCGGATGTATTTGATTCACGAAGATTTATGGGAATGCATCGTGGAGTCTGCACCGGGTGTTCCCCAAGTCAATGATGACCGTAAGCAGCTACGGGCACTTGCGAAGATCTGTTTGATGGTACAACCGTCGTCTTTTTCCCACGTAAGAAACGCCACCACTGGGTTTGAAGCTTTGAACAATCTAAAAACAGCCTATGAAGACAGAGGGTTGTGTAGACGTCTTGGACTTTTACGTACTTTATTTGGATTGAAATTGGAACAATTTAGTGACATGGAAGCGTATCTCTTGAAGATCACAGACTTGGATCAACAACTACAAGACATAAATGCTCCATTGGTAGATGATTTTCTGTCAGTATTAATGTTAAGCGGTCTGCCGCCGGATTATGATCCGCTCATCATGGCATTGGAAAATTCGAACATTAAATTGTGCAGCGAAATAGTGAAGAGTAAATTATTACAAGAAAATTTGCGTCGTGACTTTAAGTGTGAAGAAGGTGCAATGTTTACAAACCGGGCTACAAAAAGTGTCAACAAACATTCTACAAAGGTCAAGTGCTTCATATGTAAAAAGCCGAATCATTATGCTAAGAACTGTCCAACTAAATTGAACAAAAGTGAAACGGAACGGAGTGAAAAATGTGAAAAAGCGTGGAACGGAACGTTACTGACTGCATTAGCTGTGGACATTAACTCGAATGCTTGGTATGTTGATTCCGGCACTACCTGTCACATGACAAACAACAAAAATATACTGCAAAACTATGTTGTGGATACTCCGAGGTCGGTAACAGTGGCCAATAATCAAAAGATGCATAGTGAAGGACACGGTGAAGTGGAATTATTGTTGAAAGAACACGCTCAAAGTACGAAAATAAGTGAGGTTATTTACGTGCCGGGGTTGTCAACAAACCTTATTTCGGTCGGAAAAATGGCTTCAAATGGACTTGAGGTGCATTTTGATACAGAAGTATGTAACATATACTGTGGCAAAATAACTATTGCCAGTGCTACAAACGTGAACGGTGTCTACCAACTAGACACGGCGAGTCAACCAACAAATGTTCAGGAGCTGGCTGCGGCGTGCCAATCGGCGACTTCGGATGAGCCTGACGTCCAGTGCTCGGGCGTGGTGCGAGCAGAAGCTGTGAATTTGTGTGAAGCGAGTCCATCTGAGGAGATATGGCATCGCAGACTTGGCCACCTAAATAAGAGGAGCATGGATTTACTAAAGCAAGGTATGGCAAGTGGAATTGATTACACTACTAGTAAATATACTCCCTGTGTAGCATGTATTGAAGGGAAGCAGAGCAGATTACCATTCCCGAAGCAATCATACAGCCGAGCAACTGAAAAATTGGGTCTCATACACAGTGATTTGTGTGGTCCCATGTCAGTTCCCTCATTTAGTGGTGCTAAATATCTATTAACATTTATAGATGACTATACAAGGATGACTTTTGGTTATTTTATTAAGAATAAAGATGAAGTATTGTCTGTATTTAAAATTTTCAAAAATTTGGTAGAAAATCAGACTAACTTAAAGATAAAAATGCTGAGAACAGACAATGGTCGTGAATATGTTAATAAACAGTTCCAGACATTTCTACAAGAGCATGGCATCAGGCACCAGACGACCGTGCCCTATTCAGCACAACAGAACGGGGTTGCGGAAAGAGCAAACCGCACAATCGTCGAGGCAGGAAGATGCATGCTGCAAGATGCTGGACTGGACCGGAGGATGTGGGCAGAGGCATTGAATACAGCAATATACATTAAAAACAAGTCACCGAGTAAGGCAGTGAGGGGCACCACACCAGAAGAAAAATGGTCTGGTAAGAAAGTTGATTTGTCCAATTTGAAAATCTTTGGCTGTGTTGCTTTTGCAATGATCCCATATGAAAAGCGCAAGAAGTTAGATGCAAAGAGCAAAAAGTATATATTTGTGGGATATTGTAGTGAATCAAAAGGATATAGATTAATTGATCCTGATGATCCTTCCAAATGTATTAAATCTAGAGATGTGCAATTCCTAGAAGGAAAAATGTTTAAAGATTTGAGTAAAAATCAGGAAAATTGTACTACTGATTGTCAAATAAATCGCACTAGTAATGAAATGGTTGTTGTAAGCAGCAATGAAGATAACATTGTCAATCCATTACCAACAATAGAGTTATCCGATTCAAACACGTCTGCTACAACTAGTTCTGATTCCAGTTTTCCTGATGACCCCAATGATCTCACATGGAATCCTGACATGACTCAACAATCCAGTTTTTATGAAGAGTTTGAAGAAAATGCAAATGTTGTGGTTGCAATGACAGCAACAAGTCACAATGGAGAACCACAGACGATAGAGGAAGCGCTGTCTGGATCTGAAAAGGAACACTGGAGGAAAGCCATTGAAGATGAGTATGAATCATTTGAGAAGAATAAAGCTTGGAATTTAACCCTATTGCCTGCAGGAAAGAAAGCGGTTAAATGCAAATGGATTTTTAAAAAGAAACTAGGACCAGAAGGTCAGTTACTTCGCTATAAAGCTCGTCTTGTGGCTAAAGGCTATACCCAAGAATATGGTATAGACTACAAGGAAACTTACTCACCTGTGGTACGTTATTCAACTATGCGTGCATTAATCGCCCTGGCAGCCAATTTGGGTTTGCAGATTGATCATATGGATGTTAAGACGGCATTCTTGAATGGAGAATTACAGGAGACGGTCTATATGGAACAGCCCCGTGGGTATAAAATAAATGGTAAGGAAGACCATGTATTTAAACTGAATAAAGCCATATATGGACTGAAGCAAGCGTCAAAGGCATGGTATGATAAGATTGATAGTGCACTGACAGATCTCCAGTTCAGAAAAACACTCAGTGAGCCTTGTGTTTACATAAAGTCAGACAACGCAGGTAATGTCATCATACTGGCTCTGTATGTCGATGACATTTTAATCTTTAGCAAGGACACACCGGAGAAGAAAACACTGAAGGAGGAACTGATGAAGAAATTTGAAATGAAGGATTTTGGTCAAGCTACATTTGTGTTGGGGATGAGATTAAATCAAGGACAAAAAAAAATTACCCTTGATCAGAAAACTTACATACAAAAGGTATTAGAGCAATTTAATATGACCGATTGTAAGCCTGTCAATACACCCTTGGAATGTGGCATGAAACTTCAAAAAGGAGACCAAACTGATCCAGATTCCAAATACAGAAGTCTTGTTGGTTGCATTATGTACATTGCTGTTTGTACCCGGCCAGATATTGTACATGCAGCGAGCTTACTGAGCCAGTTCAATAATTGCCACTCAGATATACACTGGAAAGCGGCAAAACGAGTCTTAAGATACTTGAAGGGGACTATAGATTATAACATAGTATATAGGAAATCCTCATTGTCAGTTGTAGGATACATAGATGCAGATTGGGCATCTAATCAGTTAGGTAGACGCTCTTACACTGGTTATGTGTTTAAAATAGGTAACTCAGCTGTGTCATGGGAAAGCAGAAAACAGAAAACTGTAGCTTTGTCAAGCACAGAGGCAGAATACATGGCATTGTGTGAGGGAGCAAAAGAAGCTAAATTTCTTAGAAGTTTTATTTATGAATGTTTGGGTCAACTCTTAACAGTTAAGTTGTATAATGATAGTCAATCGGCCCAGAACATTTGTAACAGCCATGTTAATCATAACCGTAGTAAGCACATAGACATTAGGCATCATTTTGTAAGACAAATTGTGAAAGATAAAATTGTTGAATTAGAATACTTGCCAACAGAACAAATGCCAGCAGATGTCTTAACTAAAAGCTTATGTAAAGATAAACATTATAATTATGTTTCTCAGCTAGGATTACAGACTGTTTAGTTTAAGGGCAGGCGTTAGAGTAAATTGTATAAACCAAACAGTTTAAGATGTCATTTGATGTCTATCAGTTATTGTTAGATGGCGACACTGTCTTCACCTCTCCTACTTGGTTGGTTATTACTTGTCAAAGTTGTAATATTATATGTCGCATCTTTACAAATTAAAATTCCTATTTATTTATTCAATCCTGGTTTATTTTGCTCTTAATCCATCAGCTTAGATAGTAAAGACTAGGTATCTTATATTTCAGAAATAATATCACAAGACAAAATAGTAGATTGTTCAACAAGGGAGGAAAATAATCAATATCAGGCGAGGTTACTTGGCACCCGAGCACAGCGAGGGTGCCAATATTCCGAGGGTGATAAATAAAAATGTCTAAACTGGTCAATATGATCGTTGTAAAATATTTCAATGGAGTTAATTGTTAAGGAATAATTAATTTAACAAAATTTAGAATGTTCAATATAATAATCAATGAAAACAGTAGATAAAGTAGGTATTTTAGTAAATTTATTATTAAATATCAAGTAACCAATTCGAACCAAGGAGTTAAGCTGTATAGAGATAGGCTGTATGGACAATAACATTGTCGTTTACCGTGTTTTTTTCTTAAAATTTTCTAACTTTTAAGGGTTCCGTAGTCAACTAGGAACCCTTATAGTTTCGCCATGTCTGTCCGTCTGTCTGTCTGTCTGTCTGTCTGTCCGTGGCTAAGCTCAAAGATCGTTAGTACTAGAAAGCTGTAATTTGGCATGAATATACATATCAGTCACGCCAACAAAGTGGTAAAATAAAAAATAAAAAAATATTTTTTTTTAGGGTACCTCTCATAGACGTAAAGGGGGGGTGATTTTTTTTTTCTCGACTAATCCTATGGTGTGGAGTATCGTTGGATAGGTCTTTTAAAACCATTGCGGGGTTGCTAACATGATTTTTCTATTCAGCGATCTATTTGCGAAATATTCAACTTTAAAGTGAAAATTTTCATTAAAATCGAGCGTCCCCCCCCCCTCTAAAATCTAAACTGTTAGGTGGAAAAATTTGAAAAAATTCAGAATGGTAGTAAATATATCAAATTTAATAGGAAAATTATAGCGGCTAAGATTGCTTGGAAATTATTTGTAGTTTAAGAGTAAATAGTAGCCTGAGGTATAAAACATACCTAAACTTGGATGATTCCGTACACATACGAAATCGTTAGAAAAATATTACTTGATTTTTTGTAATGGCTACGGAACCCTACATTGTGCGTGTCCGACACGCTCTTGGCTGGTTTTTGGTTTAAGTCACGAAATAAGATATTAATAATTTAATTTAATAATATTTCACTGGCATTATAAAATTTGTAATATGACTAATTAAGAAAAAAAAAACTCAATACTTATTTATTCCATGTATATGCCGTAATGCTTAAAACAATATTTTCATCTCTCATACTCGGAAAGTGAGGCAAATCATATCTGACATACGGGAGGACAACTATTATTTTCTTCCCAAGGGTAGAAATGAATTAAAAAAAATAAAGGCATTGGCTGTCAATGGAACACAAACGCATTCAGCCAAGCATTACGGCATATACATGGAATAATTTAAGGTTTGAGTTTTTTTTTCTTAATTAGTCATATGCCATATGCCAGTGAAATATTATTAAATTAAATTATTAATTTACATATTAGTTTCTTATTTAGTGACTTAAACCAGAAAAGTTAGAAAATGTTAAGAAAAAAACACGGTAAACGACAATAATGTTATTGTCCACACAGCCTATCTCTATATAGCTTAACTCCTTGGTTCAAATTGGTTACTTACATATTTTATAAATAAATTTACTAAAAAACGTACTTTATCTACTGTTTTCATTGATTATTATATTGACCGTCCTAAATTTTGTTAAATTAATTATTCCTTATCAATAAACTCCATTGAAATATTTTACAACGATCATATTGACCAGTTTAGACATTTTTATTTATTTATACTTATATTTTCTTACTTTCCTTGTAGTCGAAATGAAAAGCCGAGTGTTTAACTCGGGAAAAACACCAATATCACCCTCGGAATATTGGCACCCTCGCTGTGCTCGGATCCCAAGTAACCTCGTATGATATTGGTTATTTTCCTCCCTTGTTAAACAATCTACTATTCTAGCACTAGCTAAAGATGTCAATTATATTTTTGTTTATTTCCACTTTATTCTTATTTTTCGTATTTTCTTTCACTACCTCTATATTACTTATTATGAACGAAACTTCAAACTCTACTAAAACTGAGAAGCAGCAAGTACTTTAATGAGGTCATGGAGAGTAGATTGTGAACTTTACTATAGATACAGTGTTACTGCTTTTGTGCAGGATTATAAAAAGAAACTACCCACTTTTAGGGAAAACTCTGAACGCTGAAATAAGCCACGTATTTTTACAAGCTTTTATTCAACTTACCATGTTAGTTATGGGTAAAGTCTTGAAATGCAAATTTACAATACATTACAATGACTTTTTATATAACAGCATGTTGTAAGCAATACATGAAAGAAGGTACAGTCGAGGGCATAAATATCTATAAGTACAGTCATCACGGCAAATTCGCACGTTTATAGCGATACTGACACTATACGAAATTATTCTCATTTCAAAAATTAACTTCGTGTTAAAAGAAAATCAGGTTTATTTTTGAAACGAATATAATTTCGTTTAGTGTCATTATCGATATAAACGTGCGAATATGTAAACACAAACCATAATGACTAGTGGTATCGAGGTGTATATGTAGATACTTTTGACGTCATGATACATATTTATGACCTTGACTGTACATAGAGAAAAACGACTAAGTAAGCAAAAAGCGGCCTTATCTTCAGTCACTTCAGGCTTCTAACAAACAGACTATCAATGATTTGCTAAGCTAAAGATTGCATTAAGATAAATGAATAAAATTATTCGCACTGAGCCCGCGTGGGAACTATGGCCCAAGCCCTTTCATTCTGAGAGGAGGCTTGTGCCCTGCAGTGGACGAATATAGGCTGGGATGATGATGATGAAATGATTAAAAAATAGATCTAGTTTTAGGAGGAGATCACTACTATACATTATACAACGTACCTACCTATGTATACTGACATTTAAGCACGGAGAAGAAGACGAAGAAAACATGCTAACTAAACTGTTTAAAAAAGTAAATTAATTCCTATGTACAAGAACATTTAAGTATAGGCCAGGAACCGAGCACAATGTTACATAACTTCCACATCTCTTTACTATGAAAAAAATTTGCAATATCAAAGTTTATGTTTCCTTTAAAAATGTAATATAATTTGCACTCCGCTAAATGTATGAAGGTAAGGTATGCAACCATTCCATTATCATAAAAAAGTGTTGGTTTGCTGTATAGAAGTGCAGTATACAGATGATGAACAGTATTTCAAAACAATTGATATTTTAAGTAATTGATTGATTCAGACTTTAAACATGAAACTACCGTGAGATTCAGTCATAGTGAAAATAAACGGATCACTCACGTCTTAAGAACTCCGACTCCGAGACTCCGAGAAGAAGGGCTACGGATTAGCCCGAAAAATGTCGAGTTAAACTCGTTTTGAGACGTGAGTGATCCGTTTATTTTCACTATGATTGATTCAGACGTTAAGAGGGTACGATGGCTCAGAGAATTTTGAGAAATAGGTATTTTAATGAAACAGTACAGTACAGTACAGCGTACAGTAGTGTCAGTACAGCGAGAGCGGGACAACTGCACCTCAGATCGTTAATAGGCACGTAAAATTGATCAAAACAGCATTTCGTAATCCCCTGTTTTCTTCTCGAAAGCTGGACCAATAAATTTATTTTTTTCACAAATAATTAGAGGGCAGATTTAGCTATGCCCCTATGTTTTCCTTTTTTTGTTTATAGGAGGGATTCTTTTCTGATGAGTGTCTGAAAATGACGTTGAAATTGGGCAATTTTTTCAGTTTTTGAAAGCTCATATTTCGTATGTTAATTGAAATATGGAAAAAAACGAAACATAGGGGCATAGCTGTGGTAAATACAGATTACACAGTAAAAAAAATTTGGCTCTAAAGCCATTATCCAGGGAGGAAACAGGGGATTACGTTTGTATTGTTTTTTTATATAATTATTATTATTTTTTATTTAATTCTATATTTGTATGGTTTTTTAGTTTGTAATTTATTATATTTTAATTTGAAAAGATGACTTCCTGCCAAGTTTCTTGCGGCGCATTCTTCTTGGCAATGATGGTCCTTACGAAAGCGCTGGTAGTTTAAAAAAGTGACATGTAAAAGAGCCCTTTGCGGCCTATTTGCAGAATAAACGTTTTGACTTTTGACTTATGGAGAGATGGTGCGCATCGTACCCTCTTAAGTGATTTGTATAGGTCCATTTCAATGAAATGCCACCAATTAACTTGCTAGGTACTCTAAAACTAAACAATCGAGGCAAGCAAATGTAATCTGAAGTGGCAGGGTACCTGTTTGTAGTTTAATGTAGTTTTATCTTATTTTCATTACTAATGGGCTATTACACAGCTCTCTAAAAAGTTTGTGAATAATTAGAGATCACATAAAATATCTGGACTCTAACAGAGACGGTGAAACAGGCTTTAATAAGTTTAATAACGGACATTCAAAAGTTTTACATTATTAATATGGAAATAGACGGGATTTAACTGTTTCGGAAGATGATAATGAAATTAGTTTTAATTTTTGTTATGCCTTTTTTTAATGTAGGTATTTTGTTATTGTAGGTCTTCCAAGGCATTTTATATTGACAGACGTGTTAGTTGTAGTTTTTTAAGTATGTTGCTATGTTTTAATAAACGATATTTAAATCAATCCGTAGTTTCTTCTTACGTGAGGTTCCTGTACCCAACAAATGAAATGGAAAAAAATCTATGAACATTTTGGATCTAGGTTTGCATTGCAGATTCTTTCTTTCGTCCATTTTGAGAATACTTAATTAGTACCCTTAAAATTGTCCACTAAAAATCTACCTACATATACCGCGCGGAGTGGTGGTTACTCCACTGATAAGAGCATAGCTCTTAAATTTAAGAAGAGCAGAAGAAGTATCTTGACGAACAAAAATAAAATGACAAATAATTATTTTTGATATTGTTGAATAAAAAAAAAATTTGTTACTGTTTTACTAATTTTAACTGTGGCCAGTATGAGCTTTCGTCGCTCCACGGAATTACGAAGAAATAAAACTTTTATAATACCCTGACGTTTTAGGGCCTGCTTTTTTGCCGCTTTTAAAAATGTTTGTCATCCCTGTTTACATTTGGGGTCGGTTTTTTCAGCAGTTTGTTTCATGGTTTTTGACGTCAAGACATCTGCGATATCTTTTGGTTTACGAGTATGTTCATTCAATTCATTCATTTAATCTTTAGACTCAAGCGTTTAAAACAATCTAGACGCAACATTATCGTGCAGCTGAACCTCTTTAATAACATAGGCTACTTTTATACCGATGTTCACTCGGGATCGGGATAAAATCCCAAAATGTAAACATTGCAGTGCCATCTTCATTAATGTATTCATGATTTAATTTTAATTTAATTGAAATTTTTCATAATTGATTTAATTTTTGGATTGGTTGATTATTTCTTGTATTGAATTAATTATTATTTTTTATTCAAATTGAATGATGAATATTATTACTATCATCAATTAATATAAATTGTAATTTTAGTGTAATTTATTGTAAATGTATAATAATTTGACATGTAAAATTTTTAATTTTAATAATAAATGAATATGAATATGAATATGAATATGAATATAACATAAATCCGCCTAAATCTCAACCATTGGATTTAGAGAAAAGAGATTTGACATAGAGGTGATTTTTATTAAGAGCTCGATGTCATTTTTGGACATCCACATGGGAATCCTTAGGAAATCCCAGAATTTAAATTCGAATGTCAGACTTAATAATTAACGTGTGCAAAGCGACAGGTAAAAGTTATTTAAATGAGTTAGCAGTAACTTGCCTTCTCCCTAATTGGGACCCTAAAAAGCCCTCTTAATAGAAACAAACTGGAATCAACGAAGCGGTCACTCTAGTCAACATCCCAACTGCATGTTAAAATGACAGCTTGTTTGCGGCACGTACAAAAGGAACTTTTTGACTGATTAGAGACAATATTGACTTTACACTTGTTACCGGCCGAGTTTCGCGCATTGATTGAATTCGTTTAAACAATTGAAAGTCTGCTACTCGAGGTCCTTTTATTTAAATGGTCGTAAGACGCCCCTTTTTAGGGTTCCGTAGTCAACTAGGAACCCTTATAGTTTTGCCATGTCTGTCCGTCTGTCTGTCTGTCTGTCTGTCTGTCCGCGGCTAAGCTCAGAGATCGTTAGTACTAGAAAGCTGTAATTTGGCATGAATATACATATCAGTCACGCCAACAAAGTGGTAAAATAAAAAATAAAAAAATATTTTTTTTTAGGGTACCTCCCATAGACGTAAAGGGGGGGTGATTTTTTTTTCTCGACTAATCCTATAGTGTGGGGTATCGTTGGATAGGTCTTTTAAAACCATTGCGGGGTTGCTAACATGATTTTTCTATTCAGTGACCTGTTTGCGAAATATTCAACTTTAAAGTGAAAATTTTCATTAAAATCGAGCGTCCCCCCCCCCTCTAAAATCTAAACTGTTGGGTGGAAAAATTTGAAAAAATTCAGAATGGTAGTAAATATATCAAATTTACAAGGAAAATTATAGCGGCTAAGATTGCTTGGAAATTATTTGTACTTTAAGAGTAAATAGTAGCCTAAGGTATAAAACATACCTAAACTTGGATGATTCCGTACACATACGAAATCCTTAGAAAAATATTACTTGATTTTTTTGTAATGGCTACGGAACCCTACCTTGTGCGTGTCCGACACGCTCTTGGCCGGTTTTTTTAAAGTTAGATAATAAACAAGGTAGGAAACAACAACAACAAAAAAAAACATAAGAGTGCAAGTTAAGTATGAAGTATCTTTTTCTATTTATTTTTTTCAACTTGATTTTTTATATTACTTTTACGGTCATCCCGTGAAACCATATATTTCAAACTAAATACAAACTGAAATATAGATGCACAGAAAAAACCCCAGAAAAAAGACCAATGCTGGGAATCGAACCCAGGTCCTCAGCGTTCCGTGCTGCGTGCTTACCCCTACACCATCACTGGTCTCCCACCACCACCCCCCTACCTGGTACCCCTAGACCAGTGATGGTGTAGGGGTAAGCACGCAGCACGGAACGCTGAGGACCTGGGTTCGATTCCCAGCATTGGTCTTTTTTCTGGGGTTTTTTCTGTGCATCTATATTTCAGTTTGTATTTAGTTTGAAACATAAGAGTGAGAAAAAGTATGGAAAATAAAAGCGTTGAAATGATCATTTATGCAATGTTGCTATCGTTTCTTGCAATTGAAGTGAAAAATTGAGTGTATAACTTGTCCTTAAAATCCATTTTACCCTCGACTTACCTATCAACAATATATAATAAACAACTCAGGTAAAATGATGCACTTTTGATGTAATTTTTTATTGGTAATTTATCCTAGTGCAAGCAAATGGGGCAAACAGGTTCTCGAGTGGCGTCCACGGAGCGGAAGACGCAATGTGGGTAGGCCTCCAACAAGATGGAGCGACGTCCTGGTTAGGTTGCGGGATCGCGTTGGATGCGGATGGAACTGGACCGATCTGTTTGGCGAGTTTTGGGGGAGGCCTATGTTCAGTAGTGGACGTCTTTCGGCTGAAATGATGATGATGATGATGATGAAGCAATTTGCTTCAATGCTCTTTATAATCATATTTTCACAGTCAATTCTTCCTTAGCACCGCCGTGGTAACCTAGTCATTCAAATCAAAACAGGCTCAAATCCGGGCTCGTGCCACTGCGTTTTTAAAACTTATGTGCGAATTTCTAATATAGCCACGAGCTTTACGGTGAAGTGATAATACCTGATTTACACTCTCGCCTCGTCACCTCGCCTCACGCCTCGCCTCGTCGTCTCGCTCCGGACGCGAGCCTCAAAATCAAGGCAAATCACGAGACGAGGCGCGAGGCGCGCCTGTTCACACTCTCGTCTCGTGGCTCGTCCCGCAGTTCGTCTCGCCACTCGTACGCGAGTGTAAACCAGGTATAAGCATAGCATCTTGAGGAAGCCTACACACATGCGATGTTATTCAATGGTGTGTATGAAGTTCCCAATCTATACTAGGCCCGCGTTAGAACTACGGCCCAAGCCCTCTGATTCTGAAATGATGATGGATGACAGTGGTTTAATGTAATACTTACGTTGTGGTGCAGAAGCTTTCAGGTGTTCTGAGCAATATCCTGAATAGTGAATAACGACTTGTTAACAGACAACCTGATTTAGTACTCTATAGGAGGTATGTGTAATAGTTTGACAGTCCGTAATTAATTTACGCTATTAGTAATATATGTTTTGCTACGTGTATTGATATCTAGGGTTTAGTAAGATAGTTAGTTTTACAATGACCTGGTAGATGGTCGCCTTCAACTTCGATCACGGCGTGTGGGAAAATCTTGCTTCCGACCGCAATGAGTGGAGAAAGACTCTCGCGGAGGGTTGTAAAACCCATGACAAGGCTGGTTTCAGAGCTTAGCACAGAAACGAGCGAGACGGCACGACTACGATTAGTGATGTGCCGAGTCGCTGTTTTGAAGAATCGAGTCGACTCGAGTCATTTTATGTGGTATTCGAATCCTGACTCGATTCCGCGACTCGAGTCATTTAGTATGTTATTCGAATCCTGACTCGATTCCGCGATTCGAGTCTAGTGAAGACCTACTCGAGTCTATGTTTGGTATCTATTCGAATGTTTTCTCGAGTCAAGAAATTCGAGTCCAGAAATCAAGTCCGTTACCAATTTTATAACAAAAAGGAAAAATCGAGAAGGAGTATCTTCAAACAGCATAGTATTCATTTATTGCTTAAGTTAAAAGAGATTGAATACAAGCGAGTCAATCTGACGCGAATACTAGACTTGAGTCAGTTGTACTCGCATAATACTAGGGGCGTTCAATAAAAAGTGAGAATGAGTATGTTATAAACAACTTTTACTAAATGTCATTTTATTTTTCGACAAAGTCACCTTTTAGCATAATACACTTAGTACATCTTTTTTCTAAACGTAAAATTCCATTTTTAAAAAAGGTCTCATCTTGAGTACTTAAAAAATCTTGTACTGCAGGGACTACCGCGTCGTCGTCTTCAAATTACTGGCCTCTCAGGTATTGTTTCAATCTCGGAAATAGGTAGTGGGAGCGAGATCTGGTGAATACGGAGGATGCTTAAGGATATCGAACCCAGCATCACGAATTGCAGCCATTGCAACGGCGGACTTGTGTGCCGGGGCATTGTCCTGATGGAACAGCACAACTTTCGAGAGTTTACCTCGCCGTTTTTCGCGGATCTCATTGCGCAATGTTGCTATTTGTTTGGCGTATAAAGTGCCCGTAATAGTGGCTCCATGCTCGAGATACTCAATCATTAATACCCCTTTACCATCCCAAAAAACAGAGCCCATGACCTTACCGGCAGATGGGCTCACCTTGAATTTCTTCGGAGTTGGAGATGATGGCCTTTTCCATGTCATAGACTGCAGTTTCGTTTCTGGGTCGTAATGATGGAGCCATGTTTCGTCCATTGTTATAAATCGCGCCAAAAAAAGTTTCCGGTCTTGCTGAATCAGGTTCAAAGCTTCTTGACAAATCTCTAGTCTAGTTTGTTTTTGCGTGTCAGTAAGCATTCTTGGTACCCAACGCGCAGATACCTTTTTCATACCCAAGCGTTCATGTAAAATATTATGAACGCTCCCCTTTGAAATCTTTACATTTTCAGCAATAAAACGAACCGTGACACGACGATCCGCCAAAACTGAGTTTTCGACTTTTTTCACAATTTCTTCAGTTACTGCTGTAGTAGGGCGTCCGGAGCAGGGTCGTCCATTGTCGATGTTCTTCCACGTCTAAATTCGGCGCACCAACGTGCGACTGTCGAATACGGAGGAGCATTAGACCCTAAAGTGTCCCGCAAATCCAAATTGACTTGGTCCGTAGAAAAATTTTTCAAACACAGGTATTTGATAACGGCGCGCAGTTCAATTTTCTCCAGTTTCGCTAACGTACTCAATAGCATTGCAAAGAAATTACCGTATATTTTTTTAAACAAAAGACAGTTAGTTTTTTTTTTCATAGCAATCAGCTAGATAGATTAGCTGTACCGGCCAGTATTTAATTTCGTAATATTAAAAGAGTTTGCATCTCATTCTCACTTTATATTGAACGCCCTTCGTAGAATCGAGTCAGCGAATACGAAACCGAGTCTGGCGTACTCGAATGAAAATATTTTTGTACTCGAGTAGGCGAGTCCTAAGCAGGAATCGAGTCTGACTCGAGTCAAGCCGTGCTCGGCATATCGCTAACTACGATGCAGCTTCTGCTTCGTTGGCGGGCTCTCAGTTCGTGTGCCAAAAATGCGGGCGAACGTGCCGTTTTTATATCGGACTTTACAGTCACGAATGGCGTTGCGGACGCTGCTAGAATCATCAGTCAAGATGTAAGAGGCCTTGTGTGTGTAGATGGTAAAATGTTTCCAAGACGCACTGTCAAAAAGTTATCTTATCAGTTAAGTACATACCCTTACTTCACAAACTCCTTAGGATGAAACCAGACGAGCGTAATTTTATGAGTCGTGAGCGGCAGAATTTCGGTCGCGCGGTACAATATGCAGGTCATCACGTGACACTCACATGACACAATGTATGGCGCAACCGAAATTATGACGTTCACGACTCACAAAATTACGCTCGTCTGGCTTCACCCTTAGTCAAAATATGTGCCTTGGCCGTTTCGCTACCGTTACGTGGGTGTAAGCTGAAAAACGGGCACCGACAGCAAAGCAGGTCATATCATACTTACAAAAACCGGTTGTCTGTAAAGTCGGTTTACGGACGATAGTTTAACGTAACAACGTCATAACAATTCAATCCCCCCCCCGCACCCCGCATTGTACATCCTGGCGTTCGCCGCTCTCTTGCAACTGGCCTGCTTCGCATCTCTGTAGAATGTAACGTTGCATAACGTTACATGTACGTTACAATGAGTAATTTTTTCGTGTATGCAGCCGGCGTTTATCGATTTATTAGACGTTGTCACGTCAAAAAAGCTAAATTTAACACAAATTTCGCTCTTTATTTGATCAATTCAAGTCTCAGAGACAGAACTATATGTACGAGTACGTTCCGATTTTAGTGCCAAGTCAGCTAGATTCAATGCAATTACAAGGTGATTGTTCACTGGAGCGACTGTTGCTTGCTTAATGGACTGAAGAGCTGTGAATTAACTTGGGAACTTACTTCATAGTCGGTATGGCGTCATACAATATTACTTTCTTAGGGTCCCGTACTCAAAGAGTGCCAACGGGGTCCTATTACTGAGACTCCGCTGTCTGTCCGTCAGTCCGTCCCTCTAACATAGGGCTCTATCGCTTGGAACATAATAGCTTAACAATAGAAATTCTCACCAATTATATATTGTTGTGGCCGAACTAACAACAAATACTAAAATGAAATAAAGTTTCCGTTCTAACATTATAAATGTTAAAGTGTGTGTGTCCTTCTTTCAAGTCAAAACTGAGAAACAGGTTGCCGTGATTTTTTGTATGGACATTTGAAGGGCTGGAGAGTGACATAGGATATTTTTTACCACGGGAAAATATCTCACTCCCACGGAAAAACACGTTTTAATCTACTCCAGATTTTTAATTAGACCCGGATAGATTAAACGTTATAAATTAGACTCAACATTATCAACGCTCATAACACTTACTCATTGTGTCTAATATTTGGTGGCATAGCGTATGGTTGTGGCCCCTACTCTGAAGATGAACTCTGGTTGAGTTCGAAACGCATCAGTGTAGTTTGGTGGTGGTGATAGTTGGGTTTGTGTGATTTGTGTGTATTCATACAGTGTGGAGGAGGAGGGACTGCATGAACACGCATTTTTTTACATATACGTAGCTATCGTAAGGTCGCGGGTAAGCAAAGTAATTGTTTCAGTTCAATAATACGGATCTCCACAAAGTAACGCCTGGTTCAATAAATTATGTATGTATATATATTTTTGCTCACAGAATATCAATAATTTTGGATAATGCTCAATATTGGCCGAATAACTGGGCAATAGGTATTGCTTTGAAAGGAAATGGCAGTAACGATGGTCAGCGGTGAAGATAAGTTCAATGGATGCTACCAGCCAAAAGTCGGACGGACTAGCCTAAAATCCCACCGCAAGGTTTTGAGTCCCGTTATTGACCACTATCTCGCCCAATGAAAAGTGCAGAAGTCAAGGGTGCGTCTCACTGGTTCAGTTGTAGCTTATTAGTGACCGTCATCAACATTTTAGCATTTGCATACATTTAGGCTTTGCAACCTTAGTATTATTTTAGATTTACACAAATAAAGGTGTTGCGTTGTATGATCTCATGTCATGACATGTGTAACCAGAATTTTACAGTAGGATCTTAACCTATACGTACACAGTGTTCAGTATACCCAAGTCATTGAATATTAATAAAGCGTGTTAGGATTTATTCTATTAATATTTAAAATGGACCCTTTCCGATGCCATATTCAGAGTACGAGTGCTTTTCCAAAAAAAAATCTAAAAGCCATTTGGAATTTCTCACAAAATATTCGAATGAAACCACTCACCGAAGGCAATTTCCTTTTTTCCAGTAACTTGGCCTCCTGTTACACAGTATCGTATTAGAAACGATAATAGTGGCTTCATTTAGGTTGTTTACTTAAATACAGAAAACGGTGAACTAATAATAAAGGTCTAAGTCGTATGGGAAACTAAGAAAGACTTGGGTTAAATAACTTCCTTCTAATACTTGGCTCTAATAATGTCTCAACTTCGGTGCATACTTAATTTTGACAACTGTTAATAGGCAGAATGCATTCGGCATGTAATTGCATCCTTTGAACAATAAGCTACCTGTGTACAGTCGAGGGAACTGAATCGCGTACGGTCAAGTGCAAAAATATGTATTGATTTAATCTTCTCATAATGTGTACCTTCCTTTGACGACTTAAGAGCTATGAGACGTATTTATGAGCAAGTTGTATGCACCCATATTTTTCATTATTTAAGTATGTTTACCCGTTGCCTAGTACCCATAACACAAGCTTTGCTTAGCTTACTTTGGGACTAGGTCAATTGGGGATGTCTATTTTTTTGCAATGTATAGTAAATCGAAAACCATTTCGAGATAAATGGTTTTTAACTCGTTTTCTGTAGTTATTTAATTTTAATATTATATAATGAATTTATTACATAACAAATAAGCAATGACCTTCATTTGACTTTGGTGTAAATTGCGTGACCGGTCCAAGTCGTACTTTATTCTGTGTGGTTAGAATTCTTCACAAATTTACGCGTGGATTATAACTACGGAGTTTGATTTGGACCCACTGCCTGACATCTAGCACTTTGACAGCGCCAGTAAAGTGACACTAGTTACAGTGTACCACCACGCAAAAAATAATTAAAGGGGTTGCCTTATCGTACGCATTTAGATAGATTTAGAAATTTGGCAGTGTGGGAGCCCTCAATTACAATCTGACGTCATCAACCAAAATAGTTTCAATAATTAATTTTGAAAAAAGTAGTGAACTAAGTGACAAAATATTGAAATTAGTTTCTTATAATTGACTTTCCTATACAAAAAAAATATAAAAACCACTGGTAATTTTTTTTAGACATTCCCAATTGGTGAGAATTGTCCCGTGATATTTTATTGAAGTGAAAGTTAAAAGTTTAACGCTACCATGGAGGGGGTATGAAAGCATTAGTATATGTACTGCCGAAGCAAGTAATCTCGCATTGTATATATACTAAAGGATGTTAAAAACTTCGACAGTGCGATGCAGAACTCATCCTGTCTGTGCAAATTTGTATGAGACTTGATAAAAGCGCCATCTAGTGAGTAATTTAAACATATAGATGCATAAGTAAATTTAGTTCTTTAAGTTATTGCAATAAGGTTCATATTGATGTATAAGTGCCTTTTTCATTTCCACATTACGAAGTTTCACTTCTTCCGCGCGGAGGAACTGCACGCACGATTTTTTATTTATTTATTTATCAGTAATTTTATTAGCAGAGCGCGGAATGATTTTGTCTTTTGTTTAAATGTTATTCTTTATTTACTGCTGTCAATTATTATTAAAATATGTTCATATGAATTTAATAAATTTTATTTGTAAATGTTGTTTTCTTGCATTATGTCGTATTATTATTTTGCCTAAATGTGGATTTCACGTGTATTTTTTTTGTTGGTAAATAAATAAAGATACGCTTCGTAAATATAACTTATGAATAGTCGATTAAATTCAACGTTTCAACTCTATTGACGTGTGATTTCTGCCATGAAAATTTTGCCCTCTGGTACCTAATTAGTGTTCTGACATAAGTATTTTTTTTTTACTTCTGGCATTGGATTATAGAAAAATGAGTGCTCAGCGAACGAACGTGATACCCTCTTCACTCTACTCGTGACCACGGCCGATACAATTTAGCCGAAACGTTGAGGTAATATTAGCAAGCTCCTGCTGTGTTTCGTACGGTCAGTGAGAGCGCCGGGGGCCCAATACCTCTCCCCCTCCTCTATTCCCTTTCCTTTTTCCTCTCCCTTTTAGGGCCGACAACGCACTGGCATCGCGTAAAGTGCTGCGGGTGTCTATGGACAGTGGTGATCATTTAACATCAGGTGACCCACTAGTTCGTTTGTCTGGCTATAAAAAAAGTGTGCTGTTTTAGAGTTGCTCGTTAAAAAACCTTCTTTAGGGTCGGTTCCTCGTTTCTGAGGACCATAGTTAACATTGCATCTGAAGTGGATGCGCGTCTCTTACGACCGTGTAGAGATTGGCGGACGACGAGTCTGACTTGATCGATTGTTTATTAAACAACTGTTTTATTTGTTCGGTTTAACCTAACGGTGTTAAAGCAACCGCCCTTTAAACGTCGACCTAGCAAATGCTTGTAAAAATTGGCCCGGCAGTTGATAATAAAAGGGTAGGGTGTGCTCTGTGTGCCTCTACCTGGTCCCAATACTCTAGTCACGATCGGCAACTTTCAGAGTTTGATGGCTGACTGGGGCGCGCTTTGTGTAGTTAAGTAGCAAGTATAGTTGCTGATGCGGCAGTACTTAGCTAACAGTAGCGCGGAGTAAACATTTTCGGTAGATATCCCGGAAAGCGAGAGGAGCATGGGTTTGGTATGCCTTTAGAATTACACCTCGCAGTTAATAGAAATACGATTTGACGACCGGATGGCCTAGTGGTTAGAGAACCTGACTACGAAGCTAGAGGTCCCGAGTTCAAATCGGTCGGGGCAGATATTTGTGTGACAAATACGAATGTTTGTGCTCGAGTCTTGGATGTTTAATATGTATTTACGTATGTATTTATCTATATAAGTATGTTTATCCGTTGTCTAGTACCCATAGTACAAGCTTTGCTTAGTTTGGGCTAGGTAAATTGGTGTCAATCGTCCCACGATTTATTTATTTATTTGAATAATGTTTAGATCAACTTGTACTATATCCCATTAATTGGCGTAGGTATTGGAGGGCTAGACTAACCTAATCTAACCTAACCAAACCAGCATAGTCAGCGATGCTCAAACAGAACTCAAAACCAAAAATTACTCCTACTTACGAGTACTCAACCTAAACTTCATTATCATCATCATCATCCGAGCCTATATACGTCCCACTGCAGGGCACAGGTCTCCTCTTAGAATGATAAAAACTAAACTCAACCTGAACTTAACCTAGATTTATTAATTAGTGAACTTTTTACTCTTTATCCACTTTGTTTTGTTACCTAAAATATATCTGGTTGAGTTCGAAACGCGTCAGTGTAGTTTGGTGGTGGTTATAGTTGGGTTTGTGTGATTTATTGTGTCGTACAGTGTGGAGGTGGAGGAACTGCATGGACACATATTTCTTCCATAAGTAAACGTAGCTATCATAAGGTCGCGGGTGAACAAGTAAGTAAGGAAGTAAGTGTTTCAGTTTATTTTATTGAGTTTAGGTGAGTAGCTTTACTCTACTGTTACATGGATGCCTGCAATCTGTTTTTTTTTACTGAATAAAACCTACAACAATTTGAAATTCCTTCTGTGCATCGGGTCCTGAGTTACCTAGCTAAGCCTCAGATTTTAATGCATGGCTATCTATACCTATAAAACAGTACCGTGACTGACTGACTGATTGGTGACTGACTGACAGACAACGCACAGCCAAAACTACTGGTGCTAGAGACTTGAAATTTGGCATACATGTACCTCGAGTATTGTAGAGGTGCACTAAGGAAGGATTTTTCGAAATTCCCACGGGATAGGGAAATATCTAAACTTTCTTTGTTTCTTTGTTTGTAGGGGAATCTCTGAAACTATTGAGCCGATTTTAAAAATTCTTTCATCATTAGAAAGCTACACAATCCTTGATTGACAAATAACTTTTTATCCGGGATAATGCAAAATTCCCACGGGATAGAAACAAATTAATTCAATTTCGGGGCTGAATTTAAAAATTCTTACAAATTATGTGATGATTATCCCCAATTGACATAGGCTACTTTTTCTTCGGTAATATACAAAATTCCCACGGGATAGAAATAACTGAATACAACTTTGAGGCTGATTTTAAAAATTCTTTCACCAGTAGAAAGCTACCTACACTATTCGTGATTGGTGTAGAGTAGGTACTCTTCTTCATGAAAATGCAAAATTCCCGCGGGATAGAAATAAGTGAATTCAACTTCGGGGCTGTTTTAAAAAATTCTTTCACCAATAGTAAGCTGCACTATTCTGATTGACAACAATTAATGTTATTGTCTTCGCGTACCTACGAAGTCGCGGGCAAAAGCTGGTCGTCTCAAATACAGTTACTTTCATTTAGCTATAGGGAATCATCATCATCATCATTTCAGCCGAAAGACGTCCCAACTGAACCATTGTTATTATGTTCGCCAAACCGACAGGACAGGACAAGTCCTGCGTCATCCGCATCCGAAGCGTTCCCACAACCTTAACCAGGCCGTCCCTCTATCTTGTTTGTATCCCTATTTACACTGTGTTTGCCAGTCCGGTTCGGTCATAAGGAACGTTTGCTTTTTTGAATTTATTGACATTTATTGACAACTGATTTTAAACAATGTCTTTATTGTTTTAAGGAATAAATTTGATTAAAATAAATAAATAACTTAGCAACCGTAGTTGCACAAAGCCTGTGAGTGGTTATGATGACAATTTGACTTCACAACAATGTCTCATTTGATAAAATACGGAAAAAAAAACAATTTTATTTGAAAACGTTGAAATGTGAAACAAAATGGGCATAATAATATTAAAAAGAGAAATACAAACATTGTCGCCTGTTTGAACAATTTGAGCCAAATGGCCGATTGCTGGAATCAACCTAATGAAATCTCAATAGGCGCTTTTGATAGCAAAAAAGGTGTACGTATACATGTGTTATTAATAGGGAGCTGTGAAATACAGTGGAGATAGGCAGCGCTGGTGCTACTGGTGGTGCTGGTGCTGGTGCTGGTGCTGGTGCTGGTGCTAATCGGATCGGTGGCAGCTGTCAGTTGTCTACTTTGGAAGACGATCGGATAGCCTAGTGGTTTGAGAACCTGATTACGAAGCTTGAAGTCCCAGGTTTGATTCCCGGTCGGGGCAGATATTTGTGTGAAAAATAAGAATGTTTAAACTCGAGTCATGGATGTTTAATATCTATTTAAGTATGTTTATCCGTTGCCTTGTACCTATAACACAAGCTTTGCTCACTTTATCTTTGGAATTTTGTCGCTAAATAGAGGAACAAATCTTTGAGCTATAAATAGTCACAGAGACATCGCATTGCGATTCAAGGGAATTCATTATGTAACTTAACGTAATAACGACCCAGATCCGTATTAGCCTTGCATAAGATTGTACCACATTTTATTGAAAAATCATCATCATCATCATTTCGGCCGTTACGGTTGGAAGCGGTTACCTTAAACCTGCGGCCCTTACCAAATTGTCCGTCCATCTCGTTGGTGGACGTCCTGCGCTTGCCCGTCCGTGGTCTCCATTCGAGAACTTTTCAGCCCCAACGGCCATTGAAAAATAAATTAACTATTATATTTCAAGACTCAACCGGGCCTGTTTTCCCGTCATTATTCTAGGCAACACTTTCACTTCAACTACTTTAGTTCGCGCCAGAAACTGGCCTAATGCAATAGTGGAATTACGAAATTTTCAGAAGCCGTCGGATCAAGGGACTCTCGACTTTGTCCCAAGTGAATACGTTTCAGTAATTAGGGTGTGGTATTGTCGTCCAAGTGCCTAAGGCAAGGGTCTAAGAGATATCGTAAATCATACTAAGTTGGCGTGCGAGGAAACTTAGTTAGTATGAAAAACTGCTGCTTTTACCGCTAAAGGAAGTTGCGAAATACATGTTATCTTAGCCAAAGTTAGGCATAAGTGTAATAATGATGAATGTTATACTTTGCGTTAAACACATGGTTCGTTCTACTTTAGATGCTCCAAAAGAATTTTGGCAAATTCGATTTTGGTTCTTCGTTTTATCCGTTATGATTTAATACTGCACTCAGAGAGAACTATTGACTTATTTCTTACTAAAGAGTTTGGTATAGGATAAGTTAGTGGTTTACTTTAAATATAACTAGCTGTTGCCCGCGACTCTGTCTGCAAATAATTCATTCTGCGCTATCCTGCGGGAACTGTGTAATTTTCCGGGATAAAATACGGCCTCTGGTCTAACGATTCGATGAAAGTCTAGGGTTGGGTATTGTAAGTCTAGACATTGATCTGTAAAAGTTTTATCTTTGGGAAAGTCGACTTTAGATAAGTATTTTAATTTTGATGTGTGGCGCCATCTTTTGAGAAAGACACGAACTATCTCGAAAGACATCAAGTGTTTCTGGTCTTATTATGTGTGGTGGCAACCTAAATAAACTTACGATGCAAAAGAAAAATTACCGCCATTTACCACCACGACCTTACGCATCCGATTCATGTAAGAGATAAGTTAACATACATTATTCCCGAGGCCTAGTAGGTCATAAAAGGCCTATAGATCACACTTTAAAGAAACAGGCTTTTATTTGCATATAAAGCTACCGGCAAATCCGGTATAACGTGCTAGGGACGAAATGAGAGTGATTATTCTCCCTTTGAGATAAAAGTTGCAGTTTGGGAAAAGCGACATGCTTTTTTGTGGTTAAAATATTAATATATCGAATGGGTAATATCGGATTTTTTTTGAAAGCGTTAGATTCTCAACATTTATTAAAATGGCATCTTAACAGAACCCATTAGGTTAAAGTTAGTTTTTACTGGTAATAATATTAAAAAGTTTTCGTTTTCAAAAAAAAAACTTTTTGGTGTTACTGGCCCATTCGATATTTTAATAGATACGATGTAATAGAAAAAGAAGTAAGGTAGATTTTAGTGAAACCCACTCTGTATGTTCCAAAATCATATTGTACCTGAAATTGTGTGAAATAAATTTTATTCTATTCTATTCTATTCTAATAACTTACGATATTCAGATACGTATGAGTTATGCCCGCATGAGTTATTACATAAACATCGATTTATCGGCCCTTCGGCGTATAATTATACGCTCCCATGATGAACATGCCGAAGCTCCCATGATGAACGTGGCATACAATTTTTAGTCATTACATTATGACTAAAAATTGTATTCCACCATAATTATTATGGTGGAATACAATTTTTACATTATGACTAAAAATTGTATTCCACCATAATTATTATGGTGGAATACAATTTTTAGTCATAATGTAATGTTTGTCATAATTAATGTTAATCATAATGTTTTTCCCGTCGAAACCGTAAATTTTTGAGAAATTATAAATGGTCATCCTCTAGAACTCTATAGGTTAGGTAAGGTTTGTTTGTAGAACTCTTTATTGTACGTAAAACAGGAAAATTAACAGTAAACAAGAGAAACAGATGTACAAAGACAAACTTATCCCTTAAAGGGATCTCTTCCATTTACCCTTTGAACGATTGACAGGACAACAGAGACAAGAGTAGGCATACAATGCAGAGCAAAAAGAGTCGAAATCAAAGTAAACCCAAACCAATAAACTTAACATAAATAATACACATACATACAAAGAATACACGCATGTAAACACTAATATATTATATCATGAATACAGTAAACTAATACATACCATATAGACATAAATAGATTACCTACATAAAAACTACATAAATAGGTACATTATGTAGGTAAAATATATGGATTTAAAGTAAAAAGAGTTAGGAATAACAAGACATTATGACAAACATTTCATTATGACCTGCAACAATTTTACTATGCAGCCCAATATGGACCGGCGCAGACTTTCATTAACTCAATTATTCAGATTCTGTCTTTTATATTTCCTTAAACAATTTATATTATTACTGCCGTACTTACTTAGGCAGCTTATATTTGTGTCCCACCGCTGGGAAACGGGCTTTCCTCTTGACTTCCACCAGTTCCAGTTCCATTTAGGAACCAAAACGTCAACAATTTATAAAACAATCATAAATATTTAACAAAGACTACTGTTACTGAATAAGCATCAGATTTGATAGAATTTTATTCTTAAATAATTCAAACACGTGAGTTTTCACTAAAATGTAACTCTGTATACTCGTACTAAGCTAAAAAAAAATACAGCGTGATTCTCAAATACACAAAAAAGCACGTTTTTCAGTAGCTTTTGCTGTATGTGATGATTAATAATTATTTTTTGCATTGGACTGACATGCGCTCGTGAAATGCCATTTCGCATTTTTCAGCGATATTTTTTAAGCTCAAGAGACTAGTCCATAGTTCAATGTTTTTGTTTTGCAACCTATGATTTATTTTTATTGCCACCCATTTGATGGGGGCCAATGTTTACATTTGATTGAGGTATTGTATTATCTGTACTTACTTATAAGAAGCTTTTCTATACCAAGGATGATAAATAGACTGGATCGGCAGTCGCCATAGTACGGAACGGTCGCGGTTTTTGTAGTTCGATTATTAAATCTAGATGGCGCTAAAATATAGCCAGAGGCTTTGAGACAAAAAAATAAGACTACAGATATTTCATATCACTGCAAATGTATTATTATGCAATAATTTTGAAAAATAATACATTTGTAGTAAAATGAAACATCTGTAGTCTTATTGTTTTGCCTTCAAAGCCTCTGGCTATATTTCAGCGCCATCTAGATTTAATAATCGAACTAAACAAACCGCGGCCGATCCGTACTATGGCAACTGCCAATCCAGTATATATCATCCTTGACTATACTTACCTAATAAAGGTAAAAATAATAAAAATGTCTTATTACTTAAGGCATTTTAGTCGACCAGATGGCCTAGTGGTTAGAGAACCTGACTATGAAGCTTGAGGTCCCGGGTTCGATTCCCGTGTCGGGGCAGATATTTGAATGAAAAATACGAATGATTGTTCTCGGGTCTTGGGTGTTTAATATAAATAAAATAAATAAATAAATATTAGGGGACAATCTTACACAAATCGACCTAGTCCCAAACTAAGCAAAGCTTGTACTATGGGTACTAGACGACGATAAACATACTTATATAGATAAATAAATACTTAAATACATAGAAAACATCCATAACTCAGGAACAAACATTCGTGCTCATCACACAAATAAATGCCCTTACCGGGATTTGAACCCAGGACCTCTTGCTTCGTAGGCAGGGCCACTACCAACTAGGCTAAAGCGGTCGTTATATGTATTTAAGTATGTATCTATCTATATAAGTATGTTTATCCGTTGCCTAGTACCCATAATACAAGCTTTCCTAGCTTACTTTGGTACTAGGTCAATTGGTGTGAATTGTCCAGTGATATTTATTTATTATTATTTATTTTCAAATTAAGATGTACTCTTCTTTTTTTCTTCAGAATTAGAGATTTTTTGGGGTTTTCTTACTCGGCATCAAGAGCGCTTTTGATTTTGATGATTAAAAAAATATTCCTAATTTTCCATACTTTTTTGTGTCTGTTTTGTGACGAGCCTTATGAACTGTGTGAAAAAGGTCACAAAAGTGACTACAAAAAGAGGATTAAAGAGGATTAGAGGATTATTTTTTCTTTGTGAGAATGAATAGTATGGTGAGTTTGAGTAAGTAAATCCCAGAATTATATTTTAAAATGAAAATGTCCATTAACAGATTATTTTAAGGATTTTTTGCAAATTAATCCATGAAACATGGTATTAGGTTAGACAAAAACCTGCATTGAAACATAGAATGTTTTAATATTCTGGTAATGCGTTTCCCTCGGATAATGTTTTAACTTTAAACGAGAATAGAGGGTTTTGTCAAAGAACATTGAGGTAGATACCTCGGCTTGATTATGTGCTGGCGGAGCGAATATTGTGGCTTAAAAAAGTCACTGTAATAAGGTATTAGATTTTCATGCCAAACTTTAGAATTTGAAACCACTTATTAAAGCGTATTATTAGTTAAAAAAATACTTTTAATGTGATCTGCTAGGGAATGGAATTCGCTCTCATTGCCTGTATATACGGATAGATACAACTTAGGGCTTATCTTAAAAAGTCAATTGAAATCAAACAAATTTTAAGCTATTTCTGAATTTAATGTGTTTACCTAATTTAACAACTAATTATTGCACTCTAAAGATGCAAGCAGTATATAAAATTATGAAAAATGTTTTTACAATTTTATATCAAAGTCACAACATAATGTTACATCAACAATATTAAAACAGCGACGGACATAGATTCACAAAAGTGAGTGGTAAACTTAACTTCATCCAATGAAAATAATAGAATCCAAGTAGTAACAAATATGTAAGATTTTTCAGTCTATAATATTAACTTTGACTTGCTCAAGGAGTTTCGATTTCGTTCGGTTAATTTTCTTGTATTTCGGGTTAGCCTTCACCGATCTTCTGATGCTACTTCTGGTCATGACTCTGTCGAAAATTTCTTCACTGGTGTCTTCGCTTCCATCATCAGAGAAATGATTATTCATACTATCATCCATTTTCTTTGGTCTTATTACTAGGTTATCCAAATTATTCGCTGACACTGGCTCAGCTGAGAAAGAGCTATCATCATCACTCATAACCCTTTCAGTACTATTTTGTCGCGTTAATATACTTTTCTCTGAAAATGGAACTTCTAAGTTCCCAGATTTCTTTTCATCTTTCTTCTTAGTACATTCTCGGCTACATGGCTTGTATTTCATTGGGGAGAAATCAACTCGTCGCAAGAAACTAATTGATTCCGCAAACCTCCTGCTGTACTTGCGTGTAGTTTTTGTCTCCGATTTGTTCGGTTGCGACTTCGTGTGGCTTTCGTCATTCTCCATTGCTACGCCTGAATCGGAGTTCGAGTCGACAGGCGCAACGATATTTATTTCAGGCAAACTTATTTCTTCGTGAATTTTCAACTTTCTATTAAGTTCCTCGATAAGTTCCGCCTGCTTTTGTATGATATCATCTTTCTCTGCGAGTTGTTTCGTAACTGTTTCTTTGCTTATCGCCAAGTTCACTTCGTAATTTTGAAGTTCCCTCGACAAAAACTCAAGTTCCTTTTTTCTGTTAGCCTCTAATTTTTTTATTATGTCCGCTTGCTTCTGATGTGCCTCTTTTAACTTTTTTACTTCGAGTTTGTGAGTGGTGGTCAAGAATTTGATGATGTTGACGGCTTCTTGTAATGTTGAAGGCTGCAGCATGTCTTGTTTGTTGTTTGGAGACATTGTAGCTCCCAAATTAAATCTGTAACAACAATATCGATCGATTAATAAAGTTATAGTTGCGCAACAATGAAGCTCTAATTAAACAGTTTTAATCTTGCGCAAAACGTGATTTATAAAGTGAGATGAATCGGAAAATGTTAATAAAATAATAATAATCTTACAATGAAAAAAAAACTAATGGATTGTTCCATTTGTGTTTGATTTGTTGGTACTTTGATTGTTCGTCAATTAGAATTCATTTTATTACTATTACATTATGAATCATTTTTACTGTTAAGCTAAGTAAATTGATAATGGGCTAGACATGTCTGTCACATGAACTCACAAAGATGGCGTAACTCAGTCACTTGGTAGATGCCGGGAGAGCGGCCAGTGACGACGAGGCAGAGCAAGAAGGAGATGGCGGGACAATTTGGACATTTAGGTACATATGCAATGGACTACCCTCTTGCGCCAGACTGGGCGTTAACAAGTACTTAGTCATTAAAAACTCGGCATTTTTTTCTGTTTGTTAGTACGAAATCCTACACTGCTCATATCCCTACACGCACCGTCTAGTTTCATTTGCACCATTGATTAACACCATTACATACATAGCAGTACCGTAATGGTGCCAGTGAATGATTCAATTAAACTAGACGAAACGCACTTGATCAGTTTTTTGACCTCATACCTACAGAATATAATGTTTTTTAACAGCCGTTGTAAATATATTCACAACAATGGACAATACTTTACTAGCCTTTATCCGCAGATTTTCACGCCTAAACCAAGGTTAGGTCTGGCGGTAGAATTAAAATTTTGAGGTTTCGCACAATATCCCATGGCAATTCCTAAAAATTACAGCGTGGACTTGATCGTTGCATAAAATGCAGCGGCGCCAATATCATGTCCCTAATCCTAGCGGATGAAATCTTGGGATTTATCGCGATCAAAAAGTATCCTATGTGTTGTGTCCAAATCCACTTAGCCATTTCAGCATGAAGGAGTATCTAACATACATACGCACACACACAAACGTAAGAAACATACGCATTAATAATAATTATCAGTAAGATTAATACAATCTAGTCTACTAATCACGTCAGGCATTCAACCAGGATTCCACGTTTAGATACATAAGTCTACTTAACTGCTTACATACCGCTAGCTTTGTTTATATATCTAACTATACACTGACACCGGAATTATAACATTGTCTTATTGTTCGTGTGACCTCTCGGAAATAAAACACTTGCATTTTTGTATCGTACCCTATATTAAACAATACTTGTGTTTATATAATTAGTGACCATGATTGTAAGAATATAGAACAATGCCGTGGTAATTGAACGAGTCGACCCACCGCGTCCCAAGTACCTAGACTATGGGTTTGAAAAACCGACCAAGTGCGAGTCGGATTCGCGCACCGAGGATTCCGTGCAAATATTTAGGTAATTATGTCAAAATGTACACCGTTAACAGCCGTAACTAAAATAATCCAGTGTTAGCAGAACACTGGATTATTGTAGTTACAATTAGCTAGAACCCCCCTTAATCTAATATATAAAATCTCATGTCACGGTGTTTATTATCAAACTCCTCTGAGACGGCTTGACCGATTTTTATGAAACTTTTTTCTCCACATTCGGTAGGTAGGTCTGAGAATAGGTCGTAGGCTATTTTTCAACCGACGAAAACAAAAGGAGGAGGTTCTCAATTCGACGTGTATATATATATATATATATATTTTTTTATGTATGATCACGCATAACTTTTTACAGAGTAGTCCGATTTTGATGAATCTTCTTTTATTGGAAAGCGTATTCCCTGAGAGTGGTCCCATTTAAATTTGGATACAATATTCCTACCCTAAGGGTAGAAAAACAGGGGATGATTGATTGTTCAGTTACTGATTGTACTATATGACCACGCATAACTTATTACAGAGTAGTCGGATTTTGATGATTCTTTTTTTATTGGAAAGCGTATACCCCAAGGGCGGTCTCATTTAAATTTGGAAATAATATTCCTACCCTAAGTGTAGGAAAACAGGGGATGATTGACTAACTTTTTACAGAGTAGTCTGATTTTCATAATTCTTTTTTATTGGATAGATAGGGTATACCTTGAAGTTGGTATTATAAATTTGGAAAAAAAAATATCCCAAGGATGGAAAAAAAGTATAAAATAAAAACTTTTTAACAAAAAATTAAACCGCCGAAAAAACTGAAAAGCAAAAATAATACCTTTTTTGTTTCACCTTAATCTAGGTACCAGTTTGAAGTCGGTGCCTCAGCACGAGCCAGGAGGAGTGATAGGAGCCAATCAGGTAGACGATTATAGGTCCACTCCTCCTGGCTAAGTGCTGAGGCACCGACTTCAAACTGGTACCTAGATTAAGGTCAAACAAAAAAGGTATTATTTTTTGCTTTTCAGTTTTTTCGGCGGTTTAATTTTTTGTTAAAAAGTTTTTTATACCCCTATTCTTCGCAGACGGAGTCGGGGGTAACAGCTAGTATTTAATATAATTATTTTTTTGTTGTACTGGCCATAGTAATACATAATCGGCGAAAATTTCAAGTGTCTAGTTAACGCCATTATAAAGATCGAGTTAAAAATGCTGAAAAAAATACGTTTCTTGTATGACGACCCCCTTTCATTTTATTTTATTTTTAGTATTTGTTGTAATAGCGGCAACAGAAATACATCGTGTGTGAAAATTTCAACTGTGTAGCTATCACGGTTCATGAGATACAGCTTGGCGACCGACGGACAGACAGACAGACGGACGGACCGTGTAGTCTTAGTAATAGGGTTCCAATTTTATCCTTTTGCATACGGAACCCTAATAAAAAGTAGGTACATGTGCTATCAAGAAATGGTGAGGATATACAGTCACGAGCTTTAATTTGGGACCCACTTAAGGTTGACAGTCCTGTCATATTGTATAGGAATTCACAGGATATTTTTTCGAAATTGGTCCCAAATTAAAGCACGCGACCGTACAAATCGACAAGTGTGCTAAAATTAACCCAACTAATGTTATACGTAAATGCGAACGTTTGTTACTCACTATACGTATGTATACTGTATAATATGTATGTGTTTGTTGCTACTTCACGCTAAAGGACCATAGGCATCTTTGTATGGCACCTGAACCCAAAACCGACAAAGCTGGGAGTTAAGTAAATAATTTAGGCCTTTAAATTTACTTCATTTCGTTCTAAGAGCACTTACACAAGAGTTCTTCAATAATTACCTCTAATTATGATACGATTTTTAAAGAAGACTTTTTGAAATTGCCCTAAAAAGACTAAATAAATACAGGTAAAAAAAAACCTAAACACTCCGTTACAATAGTGTCATAAAATCATTTTATTGTGATGCTAATTGGTATCCCAGTTATAGTAGAAATCTTCCCATGTGAATTTTTCACTTCGAGCCCTTAAAAACTTAATAAAGGCCATTCTCTCTATTATCGCAAAGCCGCTAGCTACCGAGTTAGCACGTGCCACTACAACATTCATATTGAAAAACAAACGGTATCAATACAATACAATACAATGACTCTTTATTGTACACCAGGAATAGTAAGCAATACAGAAAACAGGTACACAGAGAGTAAGTTACAAGGTAAGCAATAGGCGGCCTTATCGCTTAAGAGCGATCTCTTCCAGGCAACCCTGTATCCAGGTATCGTCATAGTATTAAGTTTCAAATTTAATGACACTGATATTCTAGATTACGTTTTGGTAATGTAGGACGATAGACCGCCCCGGGGCAATACAGCACTCATATTATTTTGATACTTGGTGTTAAAAATGAAACGTGGTGATTCATTATATTATTTTATTAGTAAATGTAATAATTTACAAAGATGCAGCTGCAAGCATTGTCATTCAGTGTTTTATTGTCACCATGCGTCGGCACCACATCAGAGGTGCTAATTTCATAGTATCGTTATTTTAAAGATAAGAAGAAAAGATAACAATTAGGTATTCCCTAATACCTTTGCTTTTGTCCATTTTATGACATAAAATTATCCCCCGCATTAAAAAAAACATAGGGCCTACCAATTTATTGTTCAACGATTCTTTTACGACACGCTTACCGGTAATTTTTTTTTAGTGCAGAAGCTTACTTAAATACCGTATTGTCTAGCTAATGTAATGATCTAATGATTACAAGGGTTCTGACGTTTAAACGCTTAAAAAAATGAGCCTTTGTTATTTATTTAACATTCGCAACTTTTTTCGTCACGTGGGAATTTAGATTTTTCCCAGGGAAAGAGTCATCATCATCTTGACTCTCATCCCACTGCTGGGCACAGGCCTTGAAGCAAAATAATAAGAGGGCTTGGGCTATAGTTCCAACTCGGACCCAGTGCGGATTGGGAACTTCACACGCACCATTGAATTGCTTCACAGGTGTGTACTGTAGGTACAGGTCTGGTTTCCTCACCATGTTTTCCGTCACTGCAAAACTGGTGGTGAATTCCAAATTAAATTAATTTGGCACACTATATTCGACAAAAACCGGTCAAGTGTGAGTTTGACTAGTAAGTATACGAAGAGGTTCCGTACCTCTTTATAATTTATTTTTGTTATTTTTTTTTAGTTAGTTAATGCCATTATAAAGATCAAGCTAAAAACGCCGGAAAAACACCTTCCATAAATGGCGGCTCCCTTTAATTTTTAATTTTATCTTATTTTACTATTATTTTGTTGTTATAGCGGCCACAGTAATACATAAGTATTTAATAGGTAAACATTTCAAGTGTCTAGCTATTATGATTCAACAGAAAGCCTATGATTGGCGGACGGAAAGACGGACAGACAGCGGAGTCTCAGTAATAGGGTCCCCAAAAAACGAGGTGTAACCCCGAATTAAAACTCTAAGGCGGCCCCTAGACCTACAATAACATTGTACAATACTTTTTATTGTACAATAAGATTGAAAGGCGCTCTGAATCCAAACGAGCAATTATATTGCTCAATAATACGAACTGCACAATGTTTTCGTGTTCAGTCAGATACTAAAATATTTCACAATACTGACCCTACACGATGCAATGGAAAAATATGGCGCAATAAAAATTAAACTCGCTCGAACTTTCGGTCAATCATTGCGCAATCTTCAATATTAACCCTAAACGGGCAATTATATTGCACAATTCGCAATATTGTGCAATATAATTGATCGTTTAGGGGCCGCCTAAATCCGTCCAACCGTTTTAGCGTGAAGCAGCAACGAACACACACGCACACACCCACATACTAACAAACATTTTTATACAGGGTGCTAACAAATTAGGTACCAATATTTCTACGGCTTAATCTACTCATCAAAACAAGTCACTTTTATTCTAACTTTTTATTTGAAAAAAAATCTCAATTTTCCATTACTAAAGCAGTAATCCGTTTGGATAGATGTGTGAATGAAAAGTTTGCGTTTTTTTTTTATATTTCAAACTAAATACAAACTGAAATATAGATGCACAGAAAAAACCCCAGAAAAAAGACCAATGCTGGGAATCGAACCCAGGTCCTCAGCGTTCTTTTTTTTTATATTTTGAAAACTTGTCTGAGTGAAAGTGACCTGTTTTGATGAGCAAGTTACGCCCGGGAAATATCGGTACCTATATTAGCACATTATAATATTAGCAGGATAGTAAGCATAATAGTAAATCAGCTAGTAATGCAGATGTTATGGAACCGTGGGATCGACTGCGGCGAAGCGTGTATAAAAACATGATGCAGGACAGAAAAGGCAAGACGAGTCCTTCTTCATCGTGTGATCTAAGAAGCGTTTTGTTTTTAGATCTTAATTTACGTGAGAAACCTTTCAACATGATCTTATCATTATTCACTTGTAACTATAATTATACACCGTGGTAAAGGCAAACGCGCCAGAGTCATACGAACCTGAGTTCAATAGCGTTTCAATCGCCTCATTTTAACTGGTCACATTTTTTAAGAAATAACAGAAGAATTTGATACAGTTTTCAGTTATATGGTAGATGTACCTTACAGGACTTATAATGTTTAACCAAAAGCCCCATCAAAATATACAACCATTTCTTGAAACATGTGACTAGACTAATGAGGCGGTTGAAACGCTCGAATAAACGCACATCTAGAGTATAGACAAAACTCAATGATACTCTGAGATCGGACGAGAGGACAAATTGCTCCAGTTATGAATACTATGTAAAAAAATCCGCCTCACTTAGATAAGCGATAATAAAGTCACATAATATTATATGACTTTCAGTAGGTACTAGATATTTCGAAAAAAAAAAACTATAACTTGGCGTCTCGCCTTATACTATACTTCGGTTTTTTTTAGCATTATAAATAGAGTAAACAATCTTGAAAAGTCTTTTTATTGAAAAAAGTAAAAAAAAAACAGTAACGATTATCTTACTTATGAAACCAAAAGAATGTGAATGACTCTCATGTCTTTGTTAATTGCTACATTATTTGCTGTGATTTATTTATCAACAGTGTATTTCAATAAAGAGACACGTCAATATCGTTTACTTTCCTTCAAAGGGGCCATCCATAAATTACGTCACACCAATTTCGATCAATTACGACCCCTCCCCCCTTGTCACACTTATTACTGTTCAATTCAATTTTTTAAAATATAGCTCCATCGATACTATCGATGATTCTGCCAATGTCGAGGTTGAGAAAGACACTATCGGTTGGCCGCTGTTCGGTGACTTTGGTGTGCAGTAATCGGATGAGAACCTAAAATAGACAACACAAACATAAATTTTGTTAATCTACCTACAAATATAAAGTTAGTTAATCTATCTACAAATACAATTTGTTAATTTTTATGAACTTACATAATACATCTATAAGGCGGGTATGAGTTAGTGTAAGAAGGAAGTTTAAGTTAACAGGACGAGGAAATTTGGAAGGGAGGAGGTCATATAAGGGAGTAATAATTTTGGGGCAATTAAAAAACATGTGTTCCAAGGTGCCTTCGTCCATGCCACATTCGCATATGGAATGGTCTCGGACCCGTATTTTGGCAAGAAAACTTATTACTATGAAAATCGCCATTATTTTGTTCTAGTGTCACAGATCGCTTGATCCCCCGCTAAATGTGTGACGTAATTTATGGATGGCCCCTAATGCTAAAAAAATGAAGTATAGCTTTTCATTGAGTATTGGGACACCCTGTATACGTGTTATTGAGTGTGTTGTGTAAAAAAGGTACATGGCAAGATAAAAAACATAATGAAGACACACAAGAAATAAAATCATGGACAGTTACAAAACCTTCATATAATCTGTAAAGTGATACAGGAATTTAGTATTGAAAAGACATACATACTTAATACTTTCAACTTAAACTGCTTTTATTTAAGCGATAACTTTTTACACAAAGATTTGTACCTGCCATAGTTAAAGTTTTAGAACTTAGAATAAGCTTCAGTGACAAATCGCATGTTCTTATTGGTCATATAGGCCAATTTGCCCACCATCTTTTCATTAAAATCTTTCCAATTATTTTAGCGTGTAAAAGTAACAAAACACACACAAACTTACGCTTCTATATCGTTAGCAGAACAAACACACACTGCCATAAATAGCGGAACAGATACAAAGAACAAACCCAGCCGGTGCAACAAAGTAAAATGTAAAAATATTTTTCTCAAACATGCTATGTAATATTGACGTTATGTTCCTTATAATACGCCACGAAGTGTCACAATGCAGGTGCGGCTAGACGAGAGGTCAATAATGGAATTTCATACAACATTGCTGGCCAAGGCCAGCAAAGTGATCGTCTATTGTTTCATACCATGACGTTTGTAGGTCTATGGCATCATAGCATTTAGCCATTAAAAAAAAACTATAAGCAATATTTGCGTTTTGGTTCATTATGACATTCTGCTACTACGCTTATTTAAGGTAAGGTAAGATGGTGATGGTGATGGTGATGATGGTAATGGTGGTGGTGATGATGATGATGATGGTGATGATGATGTTGATGGTGGTGATGATGGTGATGATGACGACGACGACGATGGTGATGGTGATGGTGATGATGGTGATGATGATGATGATGATGATGATGATGTATGTTTGAGAAAAACTCTATACAAGCCTTGGCCACGAACAGGGATTGCCGGCCTCGTATCCCTAGATGGCCGAGTGTTAACGACTATAACTACTCGGCCGACAATCCCCTATTTCGCGGCCGCTGCAGTAATGTACTATTTGGATGTCCCGTTAAACATACCGCTATGGCATGTAGTCAAAAGTTACAGTAACAATACAATTTGCGCGATGTAATTCCCAAATTAATCAACTAATTAGTGTTATTAACGGCACACGCAAAATGTCTTCCAAAATTAACTTGCTATGAAGTTTCATTAGTTGCGCAACAATTACAAAGTCATTCAATTAATGCCTAATCAAATTTTAACGATTATTGCTAGTATACTTATGCTATAGTGAAGTACAATGAAAACGAGTACAATTTCCGAATAATTATTATTTAATTCGGCAATTAATGATGCAAAAAATCCAATCTGTTCTAATAGATATACCAATTTTACCTAAACTTAATTACTAATATTGCGTTATTGTGGCTATGACTGTGACTAGGAATTTTGATCGTTATTTGTCATTTCCTAAATTTTATAACTAAATTAGCGATTCAACTATGTATGGCCTTCCAAGCAGAGTAGCTGGTTCAAACCCAGGCTTATTAAATAAATATACAAGAAGAAGAATTGCTAGTTTAACCCCCTGTTTCACCATCCATTGATCAAATTTATTTGACGGATAAATGTGATGCCGTCTGTGTTTGTTTTGTTCGAATAGACGGAGACGGCATCACATTTATCCGTCAGTTAAAATTAATCAATGGGTGGTGAAACAGCCCCTTAAGATATTAGATTTATGCGAATGTGGACGAGGGCGGGTTTCTGCATGATAGAATATACAGGGTGAAATTTTGAACGTGATACAAAATTAGTGTTTCTAGCTTAATTAATGCTGGACAACATAATGCACTTACCCAGTTGTTAGAATTAGTATTGTTAAATTTGAGGTGTCCATACATTTAGTTCATAATTTAACTACAGCATAGTATGAAAATCCAAAATTTTACCAGACCAATTTCAACAATTGAGTAAATGCATTATGTTATCCATCATTAACTAAGCTTGAAACACTAATTTTGTATCACGTTCAAAATTTCACCCTGTACCTATATACCGCACAGAAGTAGCTGTGTTACACGTGTAGTTGCAGAGTAGTAAGATAAAATGTTGTAGTAGGTAGACTTTCGCTAAGGTAAACCCGAGCAAATCAATTATTACAATATCTAGAGTAAGATGTCAAAGCGTAGGTAACAGATCATTTTGGTACAAATGTCTAAATTTACAATGGTTCAAAATGTCTCATTATCAAAATGTATACCTAACGATCAAAAAGTATATAAATGTAAACATGTTCTAATGAACAAAAGACAAAAGAATTAGATGCCACGAAAACCTAAGAGCTTAAGACGAACAGAAGATAAAATGGTCAAGATCCCGAAATACTCAGTGGGTTCAAAAATTTCTTTGTCAAATTGTACAATTTTACTAACAATAGATTATTAGGTTATTTCTATGCTTTTTACTAACAAAGTTGATGTAATTTTCTGAGTTAATGAAATTATCAAAAGTCAAAAGTATAATAATGTTTTTTTTGTACATTTTGGCCCCGGAGTATTCTGCTCTGAAAACTTCCTGGCTCAAGGATGTCTAGATGTCTAGACCATAATGAATGCTGCTTTGGACACATTTTGACTAAAGGAACATGTTAGCCAAAGCATATTCTGCTTCTAAAATATTCATACTAAATGACCTGGTGGTTCAAACATTTTGTACTTTTTGACAATGTTACATCTCAACATTTATACATTTTGTCATTTTTACCAAGATGACCTGTTACCAAAGTGTACATATCTCAATACTCGTGACTAGGTATACTCATATAAAACATCTAGAAACTAATATAAAGTTTTATTATTTGGCTGAAAAATTTAAAGACAAAAGGTAGTTTGGGCCAAACAAATATGACACTTATGTTTCAGTGAACAGCAACTTTGACTTAAACTTTTGTTCACAGTTGTACCAATTGAAATGTCAACAATGCCACCCGTCATACGAAGGCACGCGAGGAATTCGCTTAATAACACCACACATGTCAGTTTTCCAGTTCTTTTCGGATAATATGACAGGCGTTTAGAAAATAATTACAGATACATTTTTATGCTAATTTATGTAAAGCGCAAACATTACGCACGTTACGGTTTAACGCAATGTCACGAAATTGTGTAATTTTTTTGAGGTTGTTGCTTTGGAATATTTTAAATGTCAAAAGCAAAATGTGGTCAAAAGAATTACAAATAATACGTACGGATTATCATTGTAATATCTTTTCAACGAGCAATTTTTGTAGGTATTATAGGTATTCATATTGTAACTGGGCCCACGTGGGAACTAAGGGCGAAACCCTCTTATTTTGTGAGGAGGCCTGTACCCTGCAGTGGGACGAGTATAGACTGGGATAATGAAATGAATTTCGGGAATCCTAGAAACGAAACTAACGATTCCGATGAAATTTTCTGTGGGGGTTTTCGCGAACAATTTGGTATTTTCCAATTTTAGCCCGAGTGAAGCTTGGTCACCCAGGTCTAAGTCAAAATCAATCTTTATTCAATTTAGGGCCGATTTTACAATCCCCAGATAAAATTATCTGTCAGATAAATGTAAGCTCCGTCCTTTTTGTTCCTATGACTTTAGAAAAGGAAAGCGATAGTTTTAACTGACGCATACTTTTATCTGGGAATTGGAAAATCGCCCCTTAGGCTACAACAAGCACATGAATGTCGAAGAATCTAACACCGGATTGGAAAAACCCTGTTGAAAAGAATCCCGCAAAAAACTCAAATTTGTATTTGTATTGTATTTGTATTTTTTAGGGTTCCGCACTTAAAGGGTAAAAAACCGGCCAAGAGCGTGTCGGACACGCCCAAGGTAGGGTTCCGTAGCCATTACGAAAAAATCAAGTAATATTTTTCTAAGGATTTCGTATGTGTACGGATTCATCTAAGTTTAGGTATGTTTTATACCTTAGGCTACTATTTACAATACAATACAATACAATGACTCTTTATTGTACACCACAAAAAATACAATACAGAAAAACAAGTACATGACAAAAAAGAAATAAGGTAAGCAATGGGCGGCCTTATCGCTTCGAAGCGATCTCTTCCAGGCAACCTTTAAAAAAAGAAAGAAAGAAAGCAAGGAATGCATTACAGCAGGTGGTGCAATATAAAATTTAATAAATAATAATAAAAAACAAACATTTTATTAAAACAACTGAAAACATCTAATAATACACATCATAAAACATACATAAATAAGTGATACACAATATACTTGTAAATAAATGGACACAATAATACAATTTTCAAGCACAGGATAAAAGATAGTGTTGCTTAAGCATAGATTTAAAAATGGGCAAAGATTTAGCACGCCGTAGGTCTATTGGTAGGGAGTCTAAAACTACAAATAATTTCCAAGCAATCTTAGCCGCTATAATTTTCCTAGTAAATTTGATATATTTACTACCATTCTGATTTTTTTCAAATTTTTCGGCCCAACAGTTTAGATTTTAGAGGGGGGGGACGGTCGATTTTAATGAAAATTTTCACTTTAAAGTTGAATATTTCGCAAACAGATAACTGAATTGAAAAATCATGTTAACAACCCCCAAATGGTTTTAAAAGACCTATCCAACGATACCCCACACTATAGGCTTAGTCGAGAAAAAAAAATCACCCCCACTTTACGTCAATGGGAGGTACCCTAAAAAAAATTGTTATAGTTTTTTTATGTAATCACTTTGTCGGCGTGACTGATATATATATTCATGCCAAATTACAGCTTTCTCGTACTAACAGTCTCTGAGTTTAGCCGCGGACGGACAGACAGACGGACAGACATGGCGAAACTATAAGGGTTCCTAGTTGACTACGGAACCCTAAAAACGGGAGGCTCCGCTGTCCGTCCGTCGTCTGTCCGTCTGTCACCAGGCTGTATCTCATGAACCGTGATAAGTAGACAGTTGAAATTTCCACAGATGATGTATTTCAATTGCCGCTATAACAACAAATACTAAAAACTAGAATAAAATAAATATTTAAGGGGCTCCCATACAATAAACGTGATTTTTTTTTCTCGTTTTTGTTCGTTCGGTACCCTTCGTGCACGAGTCCGACTCGCACTTGACTGGTTTTTTATAGATCTATAGCTAGCGCCATTCACGGAGGTGTGTGAATTTATCAAAATTAGACATTAATGGCATTGCAATAAGAACCACTGCAACGTCTTTATGAATGACTCGATTTATACAATGTTTCTTAATTACATAGGACTTAGTAGGTAATTCTGAAAACGTGATCTGGATCAAACATAAATAAATCCTAAAATGTATATTAAGTACAAGTCGTTGAAACAAGTCGTGCATAAAACATCAACTTTTTTTTTTTAATGTAAATGACTGGAGCATTACCAACCCATATCTCAAACGCCGAAAAAAGTAAATACAAAAGAAGATTAATCTCACTAATTACTGCGAAATGCTAGCCTATAATTAACCGAATTGGTTAAGTTTGGTCCTCAGCATGTTTCCAGAACCGTTCTTATAGGTAGTTATGAAACTTAGATGATCCTACTGGTACAATTAATCTTGACGGCTGGATAACCACGTGGTTAGAAAACCTGACTACGAAGCTTAGATTAGACTCCCGGTAGAAGCAGATAATATTTGTATTGAAAAATTCGAATGTTTGCCCTCGAGACTTGGATTTTTGCATTTACACCTATTTAAGTATGTTTACCCGATGCCTAGTACCCATAACAGAAGATTTGTTTACTTAGAGACTAGGTCAATCGATGTCAGGCGTCCCGTCATATTTCTTTTGTTTATTATTTATGAATCTGAATTCAACTAAATGCAATTTAATACAAACTATCAATTTCAACTCAAATAAACAATAATAACAAGGATAAAAATATATACGTAAACATCAAAATTAATTACCTGATTGTATAAGATCCCAAAATGCACACGACACTGTTAGTTCATTCAATCCACAAAACAAATGCACGACGACTCCGTACACTTTCACTGACGACGGTCAAACGCAGACTGAATACTAAACTAATAAATTGACAACTCGAAGCAAGAATATGCCGTTAATCACCATTCATTGTTACCAACCTGACTATGCAATCATTAATGACTTTGCCACGGAAATGCCACCTGTAGTTAAACCGGATAAAAGTCGTTATAAGCTGTAGAACAAGTGTATTAAAAATGTTCGACAAAGTGGTGGTTGTTATTCGCACTCGAAAGGTTCCGTACGGCCATAAAATTTGTCACTATTAAGATCGGACACTACGACCAAATAAAGACTAGTGGTTTTGAACGCTATAGAAATGTGATTTCTTTTAAGTTTATTAATCTTTGTTGCTACGCCATTTAAAAAAATTACCAAAAACAGAGTCGACAAATAATCCGTATCATACTTAAAAGGCAAGCTTTACTGACTGATCTATTAACGCACAACTTAAACCACTGAACGGATTGTGCTGAAATTTCGCACACAGATAATTAGTATGACGTAGGTATCCGCTAAGAATGGATTTTTTGAAATTCCCACGGGATAGGGAATAAACAGGATCTATATTTTCCCTTTAAAGTAGCCATAACTCCGTAACTATAATTATTAGAGACTTCAAATTTGACATGCAAGTAGGAGGATAATAAAAGTAAAAAACTAAATTTAGGATTTTCGGAAAATCCCACGGGATTAGGAGAAAATGAGATTTATGTGTTCAATTCAATTGGACCGGGACCCAAACCAACCAACCAATCCTTTAGGATCATAGAGGTGCAATAAAAAGGGACTTTTGGAATTTCCCACGGGATAGAGATTGGAAGCTGACCATAAATTTTATTTGTGCGCGGACGAAGTCGCGAGAAAAAGCTAGTAAATTATAAAACCTAAAGCCGTATTTTCTAATGAGTAGACGATCGCGGTTGCATTCACTATCTCGTTCTACCCTCATCCAATGACGGAAAGAAAATAAATGTTAAGTTAAGCTCTTTACTCTTTGTCGTAGTATTACGTGACTCCCTCAACAGCGTTCGGCCGGAAAAAAAGTCTTAATTTTTTGTTTTGTCAAAATTATTTTCTTGCTGCTGTCAAACTGTTGGCGTCCTGCAGATTTTAACCGCAAACCTCTCATCGTAGCTGACATTAGCCCAAGCCTTAAGGCCGCCATTAAGGGAAAAATAAATAAGCTCTTTGCTTACTAAATTTCGATAAGATCGGTTAAAAATGAGACCTGAGGCTGTATTATCTAAGGCGCAAGCCACACGAAAGAGACGTGGGACGGGGGCGCGTCGGTCGCGGCGCCCCTTGATTCAGTTTTCATTTTAAATGTATAGACATATCGAAGACGGGGTAGAGACACGACCTGCGAACAAACGACGCGGACTGCGACGCGTCCCGTGGAGAATCCTAAAACTTGTTCAAAATAGACAACGAAATACTCGTACTACGAAATTCGATTTTCGAACAGTGCTTTCCGTTTGCGCTAATAGTATTAAACAAAAGAGTAAAAGGAATGGCGCGATACGATCTTCGAATTTCGAAGTGTAGTAGCCCCTTGAGCTACAGGTTTTGTCAGCCAATGGCATCCCACCTGTTTCTTTTGTCATTTTGCGGAATCTTCCATTCAGGTCCTACGGGTGCTCGGAATTCATAAGCGTTTTAATTGTTTTGGAACATTCGCAGAATTTTATTTGTGACTGTTGAGATGATGAATTTCTAGAATGTTATGTGCTCATCATCATCGTCATCTCAGCCTATATACGTCCCACTGCAGGGCACAGGCCTGCTTTCAGGATGAGAGGGATTGGGCCGTATTTTCCACGTGGATCCAGTGCAGACTGGGAACTTCACACACACCATTGAATTGTAGTCATACAAAGCGAAAAAACAAAAGTGGTCTCATCTGTGGACTTAAAATTAGCAACTCCGAGTCAGCAAACTTAAGATTTATTTAAATGGGCCGAAAGTTGGGCAGGCGTCCCCCACGCCGATGTAGACTTGAATAGAAAAAATTAGATACTAGCTGTTGCCCGCGACTCCGTCTGCAAAGAATTCCTTTATTGCTATCCCGCGGAAACCAAACTATCCGATGTCCTTCTCAGGGTCTCAAACTAACTCCATACCAAATTTAATTTAAATCTGTTGAGCGGTTTGAGCGTGAAGAAGTAACAGACAGACAGACAGACACACTTTCGCATTTATAATCATATATAAGTATCGACCCTGCGGAGCTTCCCGAACACTGCCCAGCCGAGTCGGATTCGTCGATTGACCTCTTTCTTGAAGTTGAACCTACATTGGATTGTGTGTCCCAGGTAAATAATAGTCGTCAACAACTTCGAGCGGAGAGTCTTTCGGCTGAAGTGATGACAGACCCTTAACTTTTGGCATGTCCGCAGAGTGGACGCTAGCAAATAAATAATGTGTATGACAGCCATGATTGTTACTATTTACTATTCAACCTTTGACTTTTCGTAGCCTAACTAGGTTTCTAACTCAAACTGTTGCGTTTGACGTTTTTCGTAGAATTCCTTCTTCAAAGCTTGCGGTACGAACACTAAGGCATTAGGTTTTGGTTTATTTTCCTCAGACATTTTTCAAGGGAACTTGTAGAATTCGTGTCTGGGATCACATAGTTCGCAGGCGTCTAGATAGAAGCCGGAATGCTCGCTTTTTGACGTCTGTGGAACTTTTGTGCTGTGAAAATTGCGAAAAGCCGGGACAAAAGATGTAACTCAAACTCAAACTTAAAACATTTATTTGCGTTGTTACGCTACAAAATGCAGAATTAAACACTGGGCACTGCAAGAATATAATGGTTAAATTAACCTTAAATCTGTATGGGTACTTTTATATTTGAATGTGTGATTGTTGTAATAGGTAAGGAAAAAAATATATTTATTTACAACACAAGACACACAACTAATTACAAATAGACAACTCAAAGGGAACGATGGGGTGTGTCATTGCGATTGCAAATCCGTCACTGACTCAGATTTGCTGAGGCGTTTATAGCACCCCAGCGCTCATTTTCAGCCAGTACCGTCGGTAACACGCGGATCGAAGATATACCTTACCTAATCCTAATAGCTACATAAGGTTACATGAAATGAATAGATAATTTGTAGATTATGACATCAAAATCTTAGTGGCTTTAAAAATATTAAATTAGCATATAAATCAAAACAACAAACAAAAACAAAATGGACAAAACAATAATAAAATTTTCCACTCCCCCTCTCAATAATAAAACATCCCACTTCAAGGCACAGGCCTCCTTTCAGAATGAGAGGGGTTGGGCCGTAGTTCCCATGCGCGCCCAGTGCGTATTGGGAATTTCACACACAACCATTAAATTTCTTTGCAGGTGTATGCAGGTTTCCTCACGATGTTTTCCTTCATCGTAAAGCCCATGGTCAATTTCAAATGTAATTTCACACATAAATTCCGAAAAACTCTGAGGTGCGAGCCGGAATTTGAACCCACGACCCTCTGCTTGAGATGCCATAGCATAGGTGAAATAACCAGGTCACCACGGCCACCAGTCAATACCTAAATGACAGTAAATGCAAAAAAGCAACTGAGTGGTTATCATAATAACAAAGCCATTTGTTCATGCGATAAACAGCACCAGTTTTTACATTTGCATGTCTTTGCGACGAAACATTAACATAACCTATAAACTGTCTGTACCACCTATCTGCACCATTATTTGAGTAAATAAATGACTGATTACTGAACTAGCCCTCTAGCTCCGCACCAGGTCATCTTTGACTTTCGAGCTCAGCTTTCGAGACACCTGAACCGCTTAAAATGCTAACCTCTTTATCTCGCAATTGTTTCAAAGTTCAGAGGCACTAGACTTTACGACTCTGAGTACCATTTACTTCTTCGCCTAAACACCCCCACGGCACAAATCGAAACGGCAAAGTTAGCCAATTATAACTTCCAGGAGTTTTCCGCGGACACAATGACTCCCGTATAATAACCACCAATTTCAAGTATTGGCTGAACTTTCGCTTGATAACAATACGGGCTTAGCGGTAGGTTTAATGGCTATTTTTAGGCGGTTTAATGATGTGGAAGAAGCTATGTTATGTAATGATCCTGCCAATATTATAAATCTAATTATCTGTCCTTATATTATATATATTATTATTATATTATAAGAAAGCTCAAAGTCACTTAGAGGGCGATGGAGAGGGCTATGCTTGGAGTTTCTCTGCGTGATCGCATTAGAAATGATGAAATCGGCTCAAGAACTAGAGTCACAGACATAGCTCGAAGAATCGCCAGATTTTAGTGGCAGTGGGCAGGGTACATCGCTCGTACAATTGACGGCCGATGGGGCTGAAAGGTTCTCGAGTGGCGTCCGCGGACCGAAAGACGCAGTGTAGTATAGATAGTATCGTATAATTCTGGGATGTAACTTCATTTCCGGTCTTATCGAAACACGGGAAACCGGAAGCAGTTCGAAACAATACAAAATGGACCCAATGGATGCTTTACCCTAGTTTCCGCTTTTGATACACATGCAATCTCGTTGTTCAGTGACAACTAGAAGCAACATCCGAAGGAGATTGTATTGGATTTATGTGGGACTAGCTAAATCTCGCGGCTTCGTTTCCATGAAAAATTTACTAGCTCTCTATCCTGCTGGAATTTCATAAATGAAAATATTTTTTTATTTTTGTAAGTAGGCCGTTAAGGGCTCTTTTACATGTCTTGTTTAACCCCTGACACAAAAAGAGGGGTGTTATAAGTGTGTCTGTGTCTGTCTGTGGCATCATAGCTCTTAAACAAGTGAACCGATTTGGATGCGACTTTTTTATTTCAAAGCAGGTTTCTTGGCGATGGTTCTTAGACATGTTTCATCGAAATCGGTTTAGCCGTTTCAAAGTTATCAGCTCTTTTGTAAGCTGCGGAAGGGATCTTAGACGCATAATGGGCATTTTACTTTATTTTTAAACGTGTGTGACCTTTTGCATTGGGGGTTTTTAAATTTTTTTATTTATAGTTATTGAGTCTATCAACGCTTTCGGATTGATTTACTGTATCAGGCGTTAGTTCGCGAAGGTCCATGAAAGGAAGGTCGCGGGTGAGCAAAGTAATTGTTTCAGTTCATAGACCATGATTGCTAAGAATGATGCGCTGCAAGTACCTAACTTGGCACAAAATATTTTTTTCTAAAATCAGATTACATGCAATGTCATTCTTTTTCATTACAGAATACATTTCATGCATTATATTTACAAAGAAAACTCACATAATAGTTACAAGGCAACATTTTATGAACAAGTGTAAATAGTACAGCACAACCAGAACTGAACACTACTCCACTGGCACGATTTCATTGACCGAGAGATGTATAAAACAAAGCTAAGTCTTACTTAGCTTGTGGGTTATTTCTTAATTTGATTCTGTGATTCGTACAAAATGTCTTAAGTGTGATTTGATTCCGTACATCATGGTTAGGTTAGCATTTCCGTGCCTTGTCAGGGTTTATGTTCTGGAATTTTTACCCTTTTCGGTATATTTTTTGTGACACTATCTGCAGCAACTTATTTATAGTGAAAATAAACGGATCACTCACGTCTTAAAACGAGTTTTTTTGGGTGCGCGTTTGGCAGCCGCCGTGACGTGCGACTCCGAGAGGAAGGGCTACGGATTAGCCCGAAACATGTCCAGTTAAACTCGTTTTAAGACGTGAGTGATCCGTTTATTTCACTATGATTGAGTCTCACGGTAGTTTCATGTTTAAAGCAACTTATTTTTAAATATATTTAGAGATAGCTCTTGTACACACTGCGGCAGATTGTTAAAAAATTACATGCACATAAACAAAGCAGTGTTTCCTGTAAAGTACTATCTTAGGGACACAAAAATAAACCAATCGTCAGAATTCTGCTGAATTCTAGAAGAATTTTCTTTAACTGTTGTAAAAAGCTACAACATGTGTTTCAATCATAAATTATTTAAGTATCTGTCACTTTGAAATGCTTTTACAGAACACAGCATATTATGTTATCTAGAGTTTCCAGACACAGTACGAAACGATTTGAAGTAGCATAGAATACGGTACCAAGTTTACTGATGAAATTCCGTAGTTCAAGTATTTATAGGACTGATTTTGTATAACCACCTGAGACTTGTCGAGGCGACGTTTAGGAGGAGTTTAATTGGTCCTAAGTTTGCTTGGTATGAAAAAACGTGGAGAAAATGGAAAAATGCACCAGGAAATAATCAAACAATATTTTGGAGGATAGGCGTCAAATATTTCGAAGAGCTTATAGACTGAATTGCTCTTAAAACTCAATTTGATGAAATGAGAAATGAGAGGGGGCAAGTATCGTATCACACTTAGTCAATTAGTGCAATGTTTCAGTTGTGAGGTTGGTTTATACTTGGATTTGATTGATGTAATTGAAAGCACCGTGAATATTTACCACGTTCATTTGCCGCCATCACAAAGGTAAAGAGAGAAAAAAAGGGTAGTGTAGTGCCAACTTAAAAATTTGTCCAGGGGCCTGTTGCATAACAAAGTACAACTTATATTACAAGCGGAACTCCCTTTATTGTTAACATAACTGAAGCGAGAGTTCCGCTTGTAATATAAGTTGTACTTTGTTATGCAACAGGCCCCTGGTGTTGCCAACATAAACTTCATGCTAATACAGAAATCTGTGTAATGCTTTTGTATATTAGTAACGCAGATTGATGTTATCGAGCGATACCTCAAGTCGGATGTGACGAACTCTCCAACGTCTCTCTATTTCTTTTATTCTTTAGTCTATTTTGGCTAATTCATTTTGAAAATTACCTAATAAAACATTCTTGGTCTAATAATCTGAAAAAGTAACAGACTCAACAAATTTCGCACGTCTTGTTGCTTATGTCAGAAACTATACGGAAAACTGCCAAAACTACGCGAAAGTTACTTTCACGAAAATACACGGCGACAGCAGCAAACTTGGTCGTAACAAGCATTATGATACTTATTAATAATGAAGTGACTGTTTGGAAGTGGCTTGAGTTTGTCAGAAAGTTATTAAAGCAATTATACTCATGACAACTCTGAATTCTGACAGCATATCACGTTTGGGGAAGCAGTGAAGGAGCAAGATCTGTGCTCCTTCACTCTATAAAGTAAAGTAGCAGTAGTAGTTTATTTATAGCGATAAGACGTCTATTACTGTTTGCCTGAATTTTTATTTTTGTTTTGTTACTGTACTGCTTTTGGTGTTCAATAAAGAATATTTGTATTGTAGTAACACCAATATCGTTGACATGGAATAATAATTCTTGCTCTTCAAATGGAACTCAAAAACCGGCCAGGAGCGTGTCGGACACGCCCAAGATAGGGTTCCGTAGCAGGTACGAAAAAAGGGCATACTTTATTAGGTGATTATTTTGGTCCCAACGTCAAACGGTATCTATCGGCGAATTGGATAACTAATCCAATCTAATCTGCAGTCTACTAGAACTAGTATGTATGTTGATTGTTTTTCAGATGTAATATATTTTTTTATTTAAAAGAAGATACTGTTAGCGTGATATTATAGATACTTAAAAAAAAAATGCTTGCAATGGCGGTTAAATTACAAACTTAGTTTAGAAATATTTTTTACAAAAACTTGAAAACTGCTCAATGATTAAGTTGAAAATAATTTTCCTAGAAAGTTTTTATTAAGTTTAACTTACGTGATTTTTTTGTATTTTTTAAACGTGCGGTTCAAAAGTTAGAGGGGGGACACATTATTTTGAACTTTCGGAGTGAATATCTCCGAAAATATTCACTTTAGCAAAAAATGGTTTTAAAAAACCCGTATTTATTTTAAAATACCTATCCAATGATACCCCACGCTAAACACTATAGGGTTAGTCGAGAAAAAAAAATCTCCCCCACTTTACGTCTACGGGAGGTACCCTAAAAAAATTTTTTTCGTTTTTTTTATTTAATCACTTTGTCGGCGTGATTGATATATATTTATGCCAAATTACAGCTTTCTAGTACTAACAGTCTCTGAGCCTAGCCGCGGACGGACAGTCAGACAGACAGACAGACAGACAGACGGACAGACATGGCGAAACTATAAGAGTTCCTAGTTGACTACGGAACCCTAAAAATGTACCATGTGACTGCTACAACTTACTTACACAGTCGGCGGTGGGCAAACATAGCCATTGTTGAACCTGTTAAGAGTGTAATCTGTAGTAAAATTGTATTGTTGCTTTCGGTTGCGTCGGTCGGTCGGTCCGTATAAATCGGATTTGAATTTCGGCCGCTCAAGCAAAGGGTCACACGTTCAAATCCGGGCTTACACCTCCAAATTATATTTTTCCTTGTAACCAATTAAGAAATTGTTAATAGGGATTTAAAATTAGTCCGTTTTCGTTACACACTTTTTCAAGCCAGTGTCAGTGTAACGGTTTCAAGTGTCAGTCTAACGGTTTGACCCGACGTGACATTTTATTTTATACCTACTTATTTATCTAAGCTTACTTTAATAACAAAAGAGTTATGTTATCTTCATCTAGGTAATCTATTTAAATAAAAGAGTTGACAGCACATTATTTGTGATTGACGTTATTTTCGAATAAATTGTTTTCAAACTATTTCATTTAAAATAATAAACTAAAACTAGATAAGAAGATATTTAAATAACGCCCAACTTTGTTTGCAATATCGCACATAAAAATGTGCATGCGATTTTGTTTTATGTCACCGTTATTTGCACATACATTTTACTAATAAATTAGTTCTCTCGTAGTGACCTACATTTTCTTGCAAACTCCGTTTGGAGCATCCTTCTGACCTGACGTAACCAAAACTTGTGGAAACTACGTTATTGCGAGCTTTTCACGTTCGTAATGCACTTCTACTTCATCTACATCTACACTAATATTATAAAGAGGAAAGATTTGTACCTATGTTTGTATGTTTGTAATGAATAGGCTCAAAAAGTACTGGGCCGATTTAAAAAATTCTTTCACCAATAGAATGCTACATTCTTCCATCTACACTAATATTATAAAGAGGAAAGATTTGTACCTATGTTTGTATGTTTGTAATGAATAGGCTCAAAAAGTACTGGGCCGATTTAAAAAATTCTTTCACCAATAGAATGCTACATTCTTCCAATTTGACATAGGCTACATTTCATTTTGAAAAAAATTAGGGATCCTTGGTAAAATTTGAACAATGTAACCGAAGGTGTAGAAAAATGAGTCTTAAAATGTCTTTCGTCGAATGCGCTGCCGAAACTATTAGCGATAGAACAAAATAATGTACAACAATATTGAAGAACATCATAATGTCTACAAAAAACTCCGCGGTAGCATATGTCCAACTATTGTAGTTATGTCACTACAACAACTTTTTTCATTTTAAACATTAATGAAAATGCTAACCAAATTCAAACCATGCTATTTATGTGTTTATATTAATCCTTATCCAAATAAATTATTTAATGGTAAAGACCATTTAACTACCTATAAAATAGTTTTTAAATTATTTAAATTGGACTTTCCATTCAAAAGATATTACGAATTAAAAAATTCAAACAGTAAACAAAACCGCCATAGCGCCGTGGCCGTTGTTTGCGATGCAGTCTGAAAAGCGCGCCGGGCATCGCGGCGGGCGGGGTGGAGGGGGCACTGAAATACAGGAGTGGGGCGTGCACGTCTGTAATAATTAATAAATAATAAATAATAATTTTTTAATAAATAAAAATATTTGTGAAAAAAAGTGTTTTATATCCAAATTTCCAAAAATAAATAATTGTCTACCCCGTGCGAAGCCGGGGCGGGCTGCTAGTTAGACATAAATTAAAGTCACTCGATAAGGCCTTATTAAGTCTGCAGATCTTTGACTTCATCTCTGAATTCAAAAATTTCATGAACCAGACTCTTTTTAGTAGGTACTGCCGTCCTTGCAGAAACGTCAATAAATTTGTAATCATTTACAAACTCCTCTCATTTTTGTTTGAAAAGCTCTGGTATATTTAATAAATAATAAATGTCACGGGACCATTAACACCAATAAAATTGTCCTAGTCCCAAAGTAAGCTAAGCAAAGCTTGTGTTATGGGTACTAAGCAACGGATAAACATACTTATATAGACTGATACATACTTAAATACATAATTAAACACCTAAAACCCGATAACAAACATTCGTATTTTCATACAAATATCTGCCCCGACACGGGAATCGAACCCGGGACCTCAAGGTTCATAGTCAGGTTCTCTAAGACATCTGGTCGTCGTAATTTAATTAATAGATTAACAAATTTGGGTGCGACAGTTGTCTATATTATATATATATTATATTATGTATATTTTAAAACTAGCTTTTGCCCGCGACTCCGTCCGCGTGGAATTAGTAATTTGGGCAGCTCATTTTTTTTATCCAATTTGCTTTTTCATCAATTATGGCTCTCCTTAGTTCCTTGATATAAAAAAAATTACCCGCCCCCGCACCCCCCCCCCGCACACCCGCGTTCACATTCAACACCGTGCACCGTACTCCCAAGTCAAGCGTGCCTATAGAAGTTTTACTTCAAAAACCCCCGATTTTGAAACATTCTTCCGCTCCGCTCCGCTCCTATTGGTGTAAGCGTGATGATATATAGCCTATAGCCTTCCTCGATAAATGTGCTATCTAACACTGAAAGAATTTTTCAAATCGGATCAGTAGTTCCTGAGATTAGCGCGTTCAAACAAAAAAACCTGTTCGATAAATTCTTAAAATAGACGTATCTTTCTTATTTGTGAACCGATTCAAATGAAACAAACACTATATGTTAATCCAAAAAAATACCAACATATCAGTGAAAACCGCATCCTTCTAGGTTAAGCCGTTTCTGAGATTAGCGCGCACAAACGCACAGACAAACGGACAAACAGACAATAATTCTAAAAATCATTGTTTTGGGTTCTATTGTGCTAATAAATAGCCCTAGTGACAGTTTTTCTCAAATATCTTCAATGTACAGACACCGACTTGTTACAGATTTATTATATGTATAGAATAGAATAGATAAAAACTAAAGTGGTATTGTGACTGACAATTGGGAATGTCTAAAAAATTTTTTGCCGTTTTTATAGTTAATGGTACGGAACCCTTCGTTTGCGAGTCCGACTCGTACTTGGCCGGTTTTTCATATACATAGTTTAATTACATATTATAAAAATACGTTCAAACAGTCTCGTCCTAAACAAATACCTACCAACAAGCGTGTGCGAGATGAGAGAGAAAATAAGAGCGAAATCAATTATTGTTCCGGAGTATGTTGTTTAAAACTGCACATGTTTTTAATTAAGACGTTGTGTAATATAGATCGCTTTGTTATTATACTACCATGAACACCTTACTAATGGCAACCGCATGACTGAGCTCGTATTGTAAAATAAATATCTAAGACAATAATGTTTCCACTACGTTCCTTGTCACCCCAAGCATTAGTTAACAGTTTTTAATGATTCACGGGTTATTGCGTTACCTTTAGGTACTTTAGGTAATCACGGTCTACATCCTGCTTTATAATGTCTTAATCATTCATTAACTCATAATTACTATTAGTTCTATAAGCTGTAGACCTCACAAGTTTTTCGAACCACCTGAAATAATATTTTTTACTTTTTAGATACAAAACTCCAAAAACTGAATCCAAAAGCCGCGACAGCCTAGTGGTTTGACCTATCGCCTCTCAATAAAAGGGTTGTGGGTTCAAGCCCGGGCTCATACCTATGAGTCTTTCTCCTTTACTGCGGCTTGGGTCGAATTTGAACAGTTAGTATTAATTAAATATGCCTTATAAATAAATAAACAAAAAATTCAAGGTAGTTTTATAATATAAGTTAATTTTTGTGGGGTAGTTTGAGAATAAGAAAAATAAAGTGGGTACTTGAGAGGTTACAGTGACAAGTTAAAACATTTGTTTTGGTTTGTTAGTTTAACAGTTGGTAGCATAGCATACGGTTGTGGTAACTCTGAAGATGAGCTCTGGTTGAGTTCGAAACGCGTCAGTGTAGCTTGGTGGTGGTGATGGTTGGGTTTATGTGATTTGTGTGTGTTCGTACAGTGTGGAGGTGGAGGAACTGCATGAACGCACATTTCTTGCATAAACGTAACTATTGTAAGGTCGCGGGTGAGCAAAGTAATTGTTTTAGTTCATTAATATGGACCTCCGCAAAGTAACGCCTGATTCAATAAAATAATTCATGAATCTAAATTATTTTCAAATGCGATTTGCAATTTGATTGCATATCAATCGTTTCAATGATGTTATTGGCATGTAGGTATTCTATAACCAACTCGAATTGTTGGTTTGGCCAGCAAAATAGAAAGAAATTTTCCATTTTGTTATTTTTTCAAAAATCAATGGTACCTACCTACTGAAGTAGTTACTATTTACAAGTTTTAAATAAAGCATGAAATAAAAAATACGAAATTAAATGAATTTCTGTAGCTACAATAAACAAAATTATGAAACATTTAGTCTAGATACAGTTTAATAATCGGCGATTTAACAATACTTGATGTATTCGTTCGATGACATTTAAAGTCGATGAAATGAAAATATGGGAAACGTTGACTTTGAACTAATATATTCCATGAAGAGTTCGCCCTAATTACTAAGTGAATTCTCTTGCAAATTAGGAGTAGGTACGACAGTGAAAATTAAAAATATCACAACTAGTGGCATCTGTTTTGATACCGTATTTCTTAAAAGCGGTAAAAAAAACTTTGGTCGAGGAAAAGAAAGTTCAAATCCCAAGGGAATAAAGTTGCTTCGACAAACGGGACACTTGGAACGTTTGTTTTCATTTCTTGGGTTCCGTATTCTAAAGGTTGTTTGTCCGTCTGATGTCACCAATATCTCACCCTATATACATCCACTGCTGGGCTTAGAATGAGAGGGTTGGGGCAGTAATTGCCACGCAAGCCCACTGCGAATTGGGAACTTGTGCAGGTCTCCTGACAATGTTTGGCTTTTACCTCAAAGCGTGTGGTTAATTTCAATTACGCGCATTCTAATTGCGCACATCAATACTGAAAAACTCAGAGGTTTGAGCCCGGGATTCGAACCAACGATCCTCTGTTTGTGAGGCCATTAGTCAAACCACTACCATTTCCACTAGCCACTGTCACGACTACCACGTAAAATTTCGTATTCTTCATAAACTGGTCTTCATAAACATCGGAGCATTAAGGTGGTCACAAACAGAACACGACCTTATTGTTTATCGCGTGCGTGTGTGTTCAGATATTATTGAGCACCTTGACTACTCCGATGTTTATGATGGCGATTATACAACGCAAAAAAGGCTATGGTGTAATGTTTGAGCATTGTCTTGGAAATCCAGCAAAATTCCAGAATATTGTTTCATCTGCTAAATCTAACACTTCCCGCAAGCAAAACACAGCAAATCCTACTTTTTTTAGCTGCGGAAAGGATCTTAGACAGATAATGGGCATTTATTTTATTTTCACACATCTGTGTGACTACATTGGTTTGGGGTTTTTTTTAATTTTAATTCACACAAATATCTGCCCCGACCGAGAATCGAACCCGGGACCTCAAGCTTTGTAGTCAGGTACTCTAACAACTAGGCTATCCGTATAGGCTACTTTTGACCTGGCGAATTGAATAGTTCTCGCGAGTGTTAACGAATTCTTCGCAGACGGAGTCGCGGGCAACAGCTAGTAATTTTATCAACGCGGGCATTTTGCTTCCGAGAACATGCTTTTGCCTGTAAGCTTAAACCTTTTATACGCCTCCAGAGACCTCTCTTAAACTTGACAAGCAAAATATTTAATGTGCCGCAAACATCTTGCCTTTAGGGCTCGCGCGATTGAACTTGTGTTTATTCGAAACAGACTTTAACGATTATTTTACATAATAACTTAAGTTTCATAAGAAATTTTACCTTCGGGTAAAATAAATCTCCTAATAAAATAATATTATTATATAAAAATCTCGTGTCACGGTGTTTGTTGTTATCGAATTCCTCCGACAGGCTTGACCGATTTTTATAAAACTTTTTTCACCGTACTCGGTAGGTCTGAGAATAGGTCGTAGGCTATTTTTTATTCTTCGCAGACGGAGTCGCGGGCAACAGCTAGTAATATATATGTGCTTGAGTTGGGTATGCTAGTTGCGTCTGGTTCCACCAGTACATAACACATTCTCAGAGAATAGAACGAGTTCAAAATAAGTTCATAAAATATCTCAATTTAATGATCGTAGGCATTTCAATTTATTAATAAATAAATAAACATCATGGGACAATTCACACCAATTGACCTAGTCCCAAAGTAAGCTAGGCAAAGCTTGTGTTGTGGGTACTAAGCAATGGATAAACATACTTGTATAGATAGATACATACTTAAATACATATTAAACACCCAAGACCCGAGAACAAACATTCGTATTTTTCATACAAATATCAGCCCCGACACGGGAATCGAACCCGGGACCTCAAGCTTCGTAGTCAGGTTCTCTAACCACTAGGCCATCTGGTCGTCTAAATGAAGAGAGTTGCAAATTCCATAGGCTGTCACCCTTAAACTATCGGCGAACAGTGTCGACATGATGCTGCTCCACGTCGTGGCGAACGGCCGCCTGGACTGCCCCAGAGACGCGCAGATCATTCTCCGTGCGCCCGCTCGCCGCACTCGTCACACTCCTCTCTTCAAAGTTCCCTTTCAACAAACCAACAACGCCCAGAACTCAACACTAACTAGGGTTCTAGGGGAGAGGTATACCACCTCAGGGACACGTATTGAAAGGGACAATTCAAAATAAAAGTCCATTTTATAAAAGGGAAAATATACATTTTTTAAAGATGCGAAAATTAACAACTAGGAATTGATTAATGATAATTATTGTATTCAATTCCATATTTTGAATAATAAATGCTTCCTATAATATATGAAGCATCCCAAAATATGAATTGTCCCTTTCAATACGTGACCCTTTTAAGACACCTGTTCTCTCCCCTGCGCACGTATAATTAGTATTTCAGGATGTGGACCCGTGTCACATCGAGAAATAAATTCAAGGTATCAATTGTGAAATAATTTTCCTGGTATCTAATACAATACAATACACACACGCAGGCACGCACGCACGACGGACATGTACAAACTTTCGCTTCGACAATATTAATAGGATTAAAACGTAATTGATACCAAAATTTTACGCAATAAAGACTAAACTAAGCAAATAAAAACAATAAAACCCTACGCAAATTTAACACCGATATTTCAAATTTAACAAATAATTCGAAACCGTGTTAAATTCCGGGAAAAATTACGCAATCTATGTAATTCCACTGGCCGGCCATATAAGGCCGTGTGTCATTTTTATGTGCCGCCCAGCGCCGTAACCAAATATTTATATTGTCTGTGCACGGCAATCGCCCTTTTTCTGGATTTATATTATGGTCTGCTATTAAAATAACCCTTAATCATGTCGTGTTACGCTTCTGTGTCATACCAATGTGAAGTTACGCTTTGCTTTACGCATTTTGTTACTGCCGAGTTCTGGTCTATTTATTATGCGAGGCAATAAGCTAGATTTATAATAATAGCCCAGTGGTTTGACCTATGGCCTCTCAAGCAGAGGGTCGTGGGTCTGAGTCCGGCTCGTACCTCTAAGTTTTTCGGAAATTATGGGCGAAATTGCAGTTGAAATTTACCATGAACTTTAAGGTGAAGGAAATCGTCGTGAGGAGATCCGTACACGCTTGAGAAGAAATTCAATGGTGTGTGTGTGAAGTTTTCGATCCGCGCTGAGCCTGCGTGCAAACTACGGTCCAAGTAGTTCTGAGAGGAGGCCTGTGCCTGGCAGTGGGACGTACCTAGGCTGGATTATGAATGATGATGATTCAATGACTCTTGACCTCCATAACTCCAGGATAAAATATTTGCGTCCGAATCGTCCTACTATCTTCGTCTTGGCCCGTCTCGTCGTCGCTGGCTGCTCTTCGGCACCCACCATGTAAAATGTAAACACACTCACATAGGTACATGTCCAGTATTGTCCAGTCCAGTCTCATTAAGGGCCATTTGCACAGTCCAGGGTTAAAAAATTAAATCTTTAACCCTGGGTTAGCAGCTAATTCGGAGTTAAGTAGCTAACCCAGGTCCGCGCAAGCCTGCTTCAGACTAAAAATAAAATTGAATTGGTTCACCTTTAGCGATTCTTTTTAAAGATTTTTAATCAATTTTCTAATTTGACGACTGTTACCTAAGGCTTTATCTTCATATTACAAATTTAAAGAAAAGTTAATTATTCTCAGAAAACTCATTAGAGACCCCAGGCGGATGATGCAAGAAGTTTAAGGGAAATTTGAACAATTTGACGCCGATTTTTCTTGAGCTATCTATTTGATTTTATAGAACAAATCGAGTGTAAAATTTTAATTCCATGTGTTACAATAACGTCAAAAACTTATTAGGGTGCATTTCAAAAATTACACCTTAAAGCTGGTAGTTAAATTCAATCTACATTAAATTTAGCAGTCAAATTTAGTCCTTATAGCAATTACAAAATAAATAGAATAATCTCGTTTCCCGGATTGCTATTACAATAATAATCGTAATCACAGGACAATTCACACAAATTGACCTACTCCTAAACTAAGCAAAGCTTGTACTATGGGTACTAGACAACGGATAAACATACTTATATAAATAAATAGATACTTAAAACATATTAAACATCCAAGACTAGAGCAAAAACATTCGTGTTTTTCAAGCTTTGTTGTCAGGTTTTCTAACCACCGGGCTATCCGGTCGTCAATTACTCGTAAAGGTCGTATTTTAACAGCACCCACGACCATTAGGCACAAGCCACACAGAAGAGACGTGCGACGGGGGCGTGTCGCAGTTGCGATGCCCCTTTAATCAGTTTTCATACTAAATAGTGGCGATCCAAGAAGAAGAAGAGACGGGGCGGAGATGCGGCCTGCGAACAAACGACGCGGACGGCGATGTGCCCCCGCCCCACGTCTCTTCTGTATGGCTTGCGTTTTAGACTATGCGCCTGCAGTTCTCAACATAGCAACTTTCCATTCTATTTAATAATAGTAATCTTGGTAAATAAAGGCACTTAAATAAATAAATAAAATAAATAAATAAATAAATATTAGGGGACAATCTTACACAAATCGACCTAGTCCCAAACTAAGCAAAGCTTGTACTATGGGTACTAGACGACGATAAACATACTTATATAGAGAGATAAATACTTAAATACATAGAAAACATCCATAACTCAGGAACAAATATTCGTGCTCATCACACAAATAAATGCCCTTACCGGGATTCGAACCCAGGACCTCTTGCTCCGTAGGCAGGGTCACTACCAACTAGGCTAAAGCGGTCGTTCTTTTCTCAAGGACTTGTTTTTTCGCATTAATCTATTCAATAGTCCTTAATCAAAAAGTTGGTAACTTCTTATGTGTTCGTGTTAATAAGTTGTGTGATTAATCCTTCTTTGTAGCCTCATTTCTGGGGAAGTTATCGGAAACAATGTGTGTGTATCTTTCAATTTATCTGTAACATAGGCAAAGAGCGTTAGTTCTTCTAATGTGTTTATTTTATGTTTAATGAAAATGAATATGCCGCCCCCGCAGAATAAAGCCGCAAAGTGCAGTTACCTGCTTTTTATTGTTCATTCAGTTTTGACATCTACGCGTTAAAATACATCACCTCAATTTTTTCCATATTTTTTTACTAAGTACTTACGAAGATACAAAAAATAAAGACATTATTCTTTGTCACAGACAAAACTAGAAAAATCAGCAATATGTTATTGCGTACCAGAATTGAAACAATGTTTCGTGTAAAGTATCAAACTGTAGTTATAAGGTGCAACAGAAATAGAAAATTAATTGCAAACCCTTTTGCAGTTTTCTTCTGGTGCAGATTTTAATATTACAATTCCGTAACATCCACTTGAAAAAAAAATCTATATAGTTTAATACGATAACATTCTTTACTTTTCTGTTTTACCTAAATATTTAGTGTAAAAGCCGTTGCCAAACCGAATAGGCCATTTTTTACGAAGCAAGTGATGTCGTTGTCTCTTCCTACCATAGAGCGAACCACGTCGCGGACGCAAGTGACCCTTCATTCCGCTTTCGGCGCTGCTAACTCAGTCTGTTTGTGTTACATTACAAATTCTTTACTTACTGCCCGTGATACACACAATGATTTTCATCACATTGCGAGGAAAAAAATCCAAAAATAAAATTATTCCGTCTCTAAACACTTAAATATAATAAAGTAGTGGCCACCCGCCAACACAAAATGTCAATTTTTTCGAGTCATGTATCATAGGTAATGCAAACTGTGTTTAGTTTCTGTCAACATTTAAAAAAATACTTACAAATATGTAGAACCAAACAGATTACAGCCTCTACTATAAAGCTCATGGAAGATCGACGTAAGATGATCCTACAGACATCTGGTGACGCTTGCCAATACCGGCGGGTTAATAGACAGAGCTCGGAGTCTCTGAGGCGCGATATACGCCATGTTAATACTAATATTATTGAAGTGGCGATATAGCGCAACAGAGGCTCTAAAGTTTTTGCAAAGAATCTGTATATTGGGCAAAGCCAACTGGCAGAGTTAAAGACCGATGAAGGTAGGATCGTGAGCTCTAAACCGGAGCTATTGTTAGAAGTCGAAAAGTTCTATGGACAATACACATCCACGAGAAAACTCGACATGGATCTAGCTCTAGACCCGAGAGCTAGATTGACCCGACAATACATCGAAAATATCCCGGACGTCAGCTTGTACGAGATTAGTGTGGCTCTCAAGCAACTCAGGAATGGCAAAGCCCCTGGTGATGACGGAATAACGGCCGAACTTCTGAAGGCAAGAGGAAAACCAGTCCTCAAAGCCCTTCAGAAAGTATTCGATTCCACCATTCATGAATTGGTGATGTTCTTCAAAAAAGGCGATAATACCTTATTGAAGAATTATTATAGTCCCATTTCACTTCTGAGCCATGTTTATAAGCTGTTTTCGAGATTCATCCGTCACGAATTGTCTCGCGCGCAAGTTAGACGACTTCCAGCCTCCCGAACAAGCCGTATTTCGAAAGGGCTTTAGCACTGTTAGACAACATACATGCGTAACGGCAGGTTATACAGAAAACCGAAGAGTATAACCGCCCCCTTTGTCTGGCATTTGTAGACTACGAGAAAGCCTTCAATTCGATCCAGACTTGGGCTGTACTGCAGTCTCTCCAACGGTGCCAAGTAGACTCCATAATCTCCGTCTGACTTCAGGACAAGATGTCGAAGCCTATTCTATTGCAGCGGGGAGTCAGTCAAGGAGATGTTATTTCTCCGAAACTGTTCACCGCTGCACTAGAGGATGCGTTCAAGTCTCTGGACTGGGAAGAGCGTGGCATTAATGTAAATGGCGAATATACATTACTCACTTTTGATTTGCCGACGACGTGGTGCTTATGGCTGAACCTTCATGGAGGACCTTAGTGCGATGCTCGCTGACCTCGGAAGAGTCTCCGAGATAGCTGGACTTAAACTGAACATGGACAAGATGAAGGTTATGTCGAACGCCAAAGTTTTACCAGCTCCCGTCGTAATAGGAGACACTATGCTCGAAGTTGTTGACGACTATATCTACCTGGGACATATAATCCAATTAGGTAGGTCCAACTTCGATCGACGATTCGATTCGATCGACCTTTCGATCTTTCGATCGACGAAATAGACTCGGCTGGGCAGCGTTCGGAAAGCTTCGCAATATTTTGTCATCCAATATACCGCAGTGTCTCAAGTCAAAAATCTTTGGACTTGTGTGTGTTGCCAGTGATGACTCATGGCACTGAGACGCGGCCGCTAACAATGGGCCTCATAAGGAAGCTCAAAGTCACTCAGAGGGGGATGGAGAGGGCTATATTTGGAGTTTGTATGCGGGGTCGCATTAAAAATTATGAAATCCGCGCAAAAACTAAAGTCACCGACATTACTCGAAGAATCGCCAGACTTAAGTGGCATTGGGCAGGGCACATCACTCGTAGAATAAAATTGATGGCCGTGGCCGGTTCTTCACTAGACGTATCTGAATACCTGCTTAGTCCTGAAAGAGCGCACTGTCATTGTTGGGTGAACTAATTAATGTGAACATGAAAACTCCTTCAGTTAGTTCAGATGTTTTTAATATTTTCGGTAGAATGGTTTCACTTTTTGCATTACATGGGGTATGCAATAGTACGCCAAACCAGATAAAAAATGTAAAGTGAGATTCAGGAACAAACCGCATTAAAATCCGTTGCGTAGTTTTCAAGATCTAAAGCATACATAGGGACAGACAGACAGCGGGAAGCGACTTTGTTTTATACTATGTAGTGATTGACTATTTTTGTTATTTTAAAGTTCTTGATTACAAATAAATACACAAGACTAACTAAGTTTAGGGAGATTAAGGAAACCAATCGCAAATACTTTTTTATGATAAAATTCTTGGGAGTATTTTTAAGTTTTATGATGGCTACTTATCCTAGTGGCTAGTTTTAATGAAATATTACGTTTTATTGCTTCTTAAAAACTATTAAAATTACGTTTTTCTTACTAAGAAAAATTTATTACTTTATCATTTTAACTCGTTCTCCTTTTGGTATTTTGTAAAATGATGTTACAGATATAAAAAGATCCTGTAAAATACTGAAAAAAACATTAATCATCTGTTACTTGTTCAGTATTATTATAAATGGACCAGAATAAAACAGTAATAATGTGTTGCCATTACAACTGTATTGCAAAAAATACAAAGAATATAAAAGTTACTGTTCATTACAAAACTAAAAAAAGGAAAAAAATAGACGAACAAAACCGTAAAGTAATTTTACCAATAATAGAATACGCAAATAGTTTTGTAAATCGTTTTTTCGTCAATAACTTTTAAATGATGAATGCTTAATCCAAAACAGCTATTAAAATAAGTAAGGAAAAAAATTAGCTTTTGAATGCCACTAAAATTTAACTTCTACTGCTTATTATTAAAAAGTTGTGGATCAATTTCGGTTTTTATTTATTCCTGTAAAATTGTCATTTTTCACTTGCGGCTTTATTCTGCGGGGGCGGCGAATACATGTCAAAGAGTAACGTGACTAAATGACAGACAACGCTTAGCCTAAAAACACTGGAGCTAAAGCCTATTCTTAAATTTTTTTGCATGGGGATCTCTCCTTTATTTTTATATTTAATATCTTTTGTTATAGCATCTGCAGCAATATTACACTTTCTACCTAATCCGTGACAGACAAACAGACAGATAGCGGAGGCTGTGTAACAGGATCCCATTGACTGGGTACTATTTCAGCACGGAACCCAAAAATCAAATAAACATACTTAATAATATCTAAGCATCAGCACCAAAAAATAACACGTATCATAATTTTTCAGTCATCAAGTTTACTTTTCGAATATTAATAATAAAGTATCACGAAACGACCTCTATACCATCACATAATTTGTAATATAAAAGTATCGACAAAATAAAACCTGCGACTCTTGACCTATAAACATACTATGATGGAATACAGAACTTTCTGCTCATATGTTATACTAAAAAGTTTGTGAACTTGACGAATCGACTTTGAAAACGGTATGAAACTTCGCCTTCGTAACAACTTACTATTCGACTTGATATTAATAATTTTATTTCCATAACCGTAAGGTTGAGAATCGAATTGCGTTTTGAAAAATTGTTGTGGTTTGGTACGGTTACAGCGGAATTTATATGTTTGATTAATTTAAGTTCAAATTTTGCGTTATTTATGTTAAAGGAGTGGCTCAGAACAAATTCGTCCACTCCACAGTCTCATTTCGACACCTTCTTAAATCTTCCTCATTGTCTTATGGTCTATTGTTTTGATTCGCCAACTTTCCTATGTCGTCACTTTCCTAACTTGTCCGCTTTCCTACGTGGGCCACAGTACCAACTCGTCAACATTCCTATTTATACCAAGCAGCACAGTGGTCGATAAAGGAATTTGGACGAGTCCACACCTCAAAAAATTCGTACTATAACCATGTCTAAGGCCGGGGCCGCACTGTTAAGGCGACCGGCGACGCGACGCAACGGCGACTAAATCAAACGTAGATGATTTAGTCGCCGTCGCCGCTGCGGCCGCTCGCTCACATAACTCGAACTATGTTTTATTTAGTCGCCGTCGCATCGCGTCGCCGGTCGCCTTATCAGTGCGGCCCCGGCCTTAAGCTAGGTAATTAAATCATTTCATTTAATCTCATTTCTATTGTCATTATAGCTAAACCGTTTAAATGAGTCCTCGCTCGCACGGTACGGCGACGCCAAAGGTGGCCGGAAGAGGTGCGGGCGGCAGGCCCACGAGGCGCGCTCGCCGCCCGCACCTCTCACGGCCCCTTTGTCGTCATACCCCCCCCCCCCCCTCCAGCCCCTGTACCGCGTGGGCGAGGACTCATTTTAAACGGTACCTATAGTCATTAATTCATAATAACAATCTACCAACGCAACCTAAATCCAACATGCAATATAAAATACCCTTCTTTTCCTCGGTCACAGGAATAAATAATAAACGGAACAGAAGGAAAACTTCCGAACAGAGCTCGAAATTCTTACCTATTATCATAGGGTTGTCACTCAGTAAAAAAATAAATTAAAAATCAAAATATTTTATTCAAACAAGTACTTAAGTATCTAATATCTGGTATATCTACAAACACTACAACAGGTAGGGTTAAAAACAACCGAACACCCGAACTATGTAGCTCAACGCTAAACGGTCGCGTCGTCGCTGGCGGCACACCTGAACTTTGTCTACTCACTGAGCTAGTTCAAACCGGTTTGTCTCCGAGCGGGCGCCGCGCCGGTGCACGCCCTCCCCCCGTCCTGCCTGTGACAGGTCACGCACACATATGTTGTGCGTGTAGTAGTGTTATGCGTGCGCGGCGTTGTTTGAAGCGTTTATTCTGTTCCGTTTATTTATTCCTGTGCCTCGGTTATCCCGATTCTATTTGGAGTGTAGCCAGTAGGAGATAAGCAATTGGTGGACTCAACCTATCTCAGACAATTGCATTCGATATATTCTCCTTGGAATAAAATATCAACGTCGCGGAGACGGGCTTTAAGGTTTATTTTGTCCCGGATTCGCTTCGTGAAACTGTTACATGTGTGCATTTTGTAAAGTTACTGTTATTGTGTGTCGTTTTTATGCAATGTTTAACCACAGATTACAGGTATCTATTGTAAGCATTAAGAATGTTATTATTTGTTTAGTTAAACGTAAGTTTGTAAAACGCCTTAAATGTGACAGCTGTCACCAGTTGATTGGTTTTAAGGTAGCGGAATAACGCCCAAGGTGACAGCTGTCAGAGGTCTGAGAACGAAGAGAGTGTGTTTTCGTGGTTGTTAAAAGAATATAAACAACTTAATTGAAGTTTACGCTGTTTAATTGGAGTATTTAGTGATCAACCTTTCACTATCTATATAAGTATGTTTATCCGTTACCTAGTACCCATAACACAAGCTTTGCTTTGCTTACTTTGGGACTGGGTCAATTGGTGTGAATTGTCCCGTGATATTTATTTTATTATTATTTATTTTATTATTACTAGGCATATCGTTACTAGGCAAATTCAAAATTGTCAAGCAATTAAAGAAATCATTAGGGCTCAAACTAGGGCTATTCGGCTGGAGGTCCAGATTATCAAAATGCAAGCGGTGTATAAGCTTGCATAGTAATAGTGCACTACAAGAGAACATTAAATAGACCACATCAATTTTGTCGACATAACATCGACAGCTAAGAGACATAATTTGGATGCATTGAATCAATAATTCCAAACGCTCGTAATTCATGGACTATGATTGGAACGATGATTGATGTACACTAAGTATAATCATTTGAATGACAAAGGGTAAAGCAAATTTTAGTTATTAAAAAAAATATTTCAATAAGGTCGTCATGAATAAAGCAGTTATTTTAATTTGTTTTTGTTTGATTTGTTGAAAAAAAAACTGTGGTAGCCTAGTGGTTTGAGCGCACGGTCGTGGGTTCGAGCTCGGGCTCGCACCTCTGAGTTTTTCCATTTTCCATCTATTTTTACCATGAACTTTGCGGAGAAAGAAAACATCGTGAGGTATACTGCACAGACCTGCGAATCAATTCAATGGTGGGTGTGAAGTTCCCAGTTCACTGGGTCCCTTGCCCTGTCATTCTGAGAAGCGTGTGCCCTTCGGTGAGACGTATATGGGCTGGGATGATGACGATGTAATTTTTGACGTGACAACGTCTAATAAATCAATGAACGCCGGCTGCTCGCACGAAAAAGGATGACGCAATGTAACGTACATGTACGTACATGTCCCGTAAAAGAGAGAACAGTGAACGCCAGGTTGTACAAGAGAGCAGCGCGCGCCAGGATGTACAATCTTAGTACTAGCGCTTGGGTATTTTTTAATGGGGCCAGGTGCGGGGGCATTAAGGCCCATACTACACGGGCGGTTCTCCCGCCGCGGGAAACCGCTTCTGAACCGCCACTAGACACAATTTTATATGTAAGTTGTATGGTGCAAACTACACTGCGCAGCTCCGTCGAGCGGTTTCCCGCGGCGGGAAACCGCCCGTGTAGTATGGGCCTAAAGGGGGATGAAAATTTCATTGATTTTGCCGTAGAATGCACCGTTTTCAAGATACTTGACAACACCGGTCTCGTCCGATCACCGAGGTTTAGCAACGTCGGGCGCGGTCAGTACTTGGATGGGTTCGGTTGTACATGACCGCCTGGTTTAATTTTTGTTTTTTTTTAATGTTTTGTTATGACGTTGTCACGTTAAACTATCGTCCGTAAACCTACTTTACAGACAACCGGTTGTTTATAGGTAATATTAGAAATTTTAAGTAACATGTATTTTTCGGTATGGTGGTAACGGAATCCATCGTTCTTGTCCAACTACATTTTGTGTAGTAGGTACTGGCGTACCACACATGAATTTTATATCAATCCATGTAAGTTGGTGACTAAGTTCTACAAAGCTGTGAGTGAGCTTAAACTTATAGGTAACTTAGAAAGGATCGAAAGCTAGCCCCAGTAAGCTAAGAGCCACGTTCTACACGAAGTTTTGGTTTGTTCGGCACAGCAGTGCCTTTAGCAGCGGCTTGCCTTACGTGAATATTAGGTCGTACTTAATTTCGAAGTCAAGGCGTAGTAACTATTAAGTTATCTGTGGTCAAGGTCCTAGCGGTTTGACCTATGGTCTCTCGAGCGGAGAGTCCTGGGTTCGAGCATGGGACGGCACTGGGTTCTTCTGGGTTACGCCCTGGAAATATTGGTACCTAATTTATTAGCGCCTTATATTGGCTGGGATTGGGATGATGTACATACTTTTAACCTACAGTAGGCAATAACCAGTATCCCTAAACACTCACAGTCGGCTGCTCGTGCAATGTGCAAATTTGCATCAATATCCTGCCTCCAATGAACTGTGAACGCGTTGATAATGGGCTGCAATGTGCTCCACGCCATAGAATTGACGCGCAAGCTGTAACAAACGAGACATTTTCCGAGACACAATAGATTTTTTTCTGTTTGCCTTTTTTACATAAATTATACAATACAAAACAATGGCTCATTATTGTACCTATACCACATAGAAAACGATACAGAAAAACAAGTAGTAGGTACCTACGTGTAAAAAATGTACCACTTGTTTAGCACGATGCGATTTTGCCACCTTTTATAATGGATAGAAACACACAATATAAAAAAATGTCTCGATGATAAGAATACTTGTAATCTAGAAATCGGAACGAAATCTGAAATAAATTGTAAGCAAGATAGTTACTTTATATGTTTTTTTTTTCGATTTTGTTTATGGATATTTTTTTCAACACTTCGGAACCACAAAGGGTTCAAACGTTAAAAATATCTATTGCTTAGCTTACCATATTTATTTTCTCCATATACTTGTTTTTCTGTATTTTCTTCTCTGTTGTATACAAAACGAGTCATTGTATTTTTAACCCCCGACACAAAAAGAGGGGTGTTATAAGTTTAACCGCTATGTGTGTGTCTGTCTGTGGCATCATAGCTCTCAAACGGGTGCACCGATTTGGATGCAGTTTTTTAAATAGAAAGCAAGTTTCTTGGCGATGGTTCTTAGATATGTTTTATCAAAATCGGTGTAGCCGTTTTAAAGTTATCAGCTCTTTTGTTAGCTGCGGAAGGGATCTTAGACGCATAACGGGCATTGACTTAATCTTCAAACATACGAGTGACATAATTGCGTTGGGGGTTTTTTAATTTTTTAATTTATAGTTATACATAGATAGTATTGTAAAATATTATAGTCCGATAACCGTTGGGGTAGACGAGTTCTTGAGTGGAGACCACGGATCGGCAAACGTAGCGTGGGACGTCCTCAGACTCGGTGGAGCGATGATCTTCGCAAGGCGGCTGGCAACAGCTGGATGAGAGTGGCTGAGGATCGTGCTCAGTGGCGTGCCATGGGAGAGGCCTATGTCCAGCAGTGGACGAACATAGGCTGATGATGATGATGATGATAGTTCAAAGGAAATAAAATGAAATTTTTATTTATTCACAATGAACATGGCTATTCATTCATTCAACCATTTTGCGAGGTAGCTCCCGACGAAGAACACAGCTAGCTAAATAATATTATTACCTTCAAAGCAACAGATTTTTATTATACAATAACGTTATTATATACATTGTATGAAAATCACTGAATCATTCGCTTAAAGCCGCGTTATAAAAGACAATATGAAGTGTTATTTTTGGTATAAAGATTGGACAAAGCTGCCTACGTAGGGCCGCCAATAAAGGTTTATCACAATTGTATTTCTGTATCCAGGTATGTTGTAAAACTGGGCGACCCTTACACCGATACGCAGGTGCTTTCGTTCTGGGTATTTGAAAACAAGAACCAGGCTCCATTCCAGTCGAAAAACGTCCACTGCTGAACCTAGGCCTCGCCCCAGAGGTTCGCCAAACAGACCGGTCCTAGGCCATCCGCATCCAACTCGTTCCCGCAACCTTAACCAGGTCGTCGCTCCATTAGTTTGAGGCCTACCTACACTACATCTTCCGGTCCGTGGACGCCAATCGAGCACATTTTGGCCCATCGGCCATCAGTTCTACGAGCGATGTACTCTGCCCGCTGACACTAAATTTGAGTATGACGATTCTTTGAACCTATGTCAGTGACTTTAGTTCTTGCATAGATTTCATCATTTCAAATGTGATCCCGAAAAGAAACTCCGAGTATATCCCCCTCCATTACCCCCAAAGATTAGATAAGTTTGTATTTGCCTTAAGACGACTAAGCAGTACGTCTTCTCGTGAGGTTGCACTGACGGCATACCACGAATATGTTTCTTCAGTTTTAAATTATGGACTGCTTATTTGGGATAATTCTGTGGATATACAAAAAGCATTCCTGGCCCAAAAGAAATGTATACGAGCTGCGTGTAATGCACACTATCTAGAGCCTTGTAGGCCTATATTTAAAGCAACAAAGGTTCTCACTCTGCCTTGCATGTATATAAGGCAGATGTGCCTTTTAGTCAAAGATCATCCTGACTATTTTAGTAAAAAAATTGACCACTGGCGTAAAGATAGGTTGCAGTTACCACTTGTAAAATTAGAAGTTTATGGGACAAATGCTTTATGTATGGCTATCAAAATACATAACAACTTGCCTAGTCATATAGAGAAATGTCATACAAGTAAATTCAAGTCAGTACTTACTGAATGGCTGTTAGATAGATGTTTTTATTCCGTTAAGGAATATTTAAGTAAGTAATAAATAGTATGGTAGACGTCAGTAAACTTTATATATTATAATTTGATCTCTTTTTACTAATTGCTGTGATAATAGTGTAGCTATAATACATATACTGCAATATATCTATAAGATTAAAATAATATATTATATTATTTTCACGGTAGAAGCGGCATGTTCTCTTCTAACTATTAAGTTTAGTTTGTATCGTTAAATGTTTAAGTGTACCAATTATACATATAGTTTGTTAAAATGTTTTACAGATTCTGTCCTGCTCTATATTCTATATGTCAAAATATTTGCATGCCTATGAGGCAGAGCATAGTGCAGTTATATTATATAACTTGTTAACTGTGTTCTCGCAATAAAAATATTTCATTTCATTTCATATTTCATTTCATTTCATGCCCCTCACAGACCTTAAGCTTTCTTAGATTACGAGCCTTATCGTTACCGGACACGTCTCAGTCCAATAAGTCGTCACTGGCATCACTCACTGATCAAAGATTTTTGACTTGAGACACCCGCATTAGTAGGTTTTATTTTTTTAATGTTACACGACAGTGTAACCGTTGGTCAGTTAGCGCGCGAGGTTCTGCCATTGTTCCGGCACAAACGGGCCCAGACAAAAAGGGCAGCGATTTGATGGAAAAACTCCGCGATAAGAAGATGAGAGGGCCCTCTGGAGACTGTGGCGCTGCTTAGGTTGCCAGTAAGAGCGATTTCTGACGGCAATGTTGTGTTATTACTTCAGATATCTGATGTACTAAAGGATTGTGGGTACTTCATATTCTGCATGAAAATCATATATGTATAATGTTGCACAGACTTAGTAGTTTTTCCTGTTCAATGGTCCAATGACAGTAAGGAGACAGCGGGACCAATCTGGAAGAGGAAAACAGATAACCGATCTGTACGGAAAAAGATTAGAGAGGCGTATTGCCTAACGGTGGGCAAAAACGCGCTAGAGAAGAAGAAGTCTGTTGCACATCTGTTGCAGAGTAGCTAGGTAATAGATTGTAATTCCGAGTTGGTCTGTTGTGTTTGTGGTATTGTCATTATCATCATCCTAGCCTATACCTATACGTCCCATTGTATGACACACACCTCCTCTCATAATGAGTGAGTTTGGGCCGTAATTGCCACGCGGGCCACTGGGCAACTGCACTGGCAATGCGGATTGAAATTCTCACCATTGAAATTCTTCGCAGGTGTGTGAAATTTCCCTCACCGTAAAGCTAATAGTAAATTTCAAATGTAATTTCGCACGTAAATTCTGAAAAACTTAGACGTGCGAACCTGAGCTCGAAGCCACGACCCTCTGTTTGAGAGCCCATGGGTCAACTTATAGCTTAAGATTTTAAATGGGTCCCGTAGCAAAATCGGAATAACAATAATTTGTTTCAACTCCTTTGATACCTACCACCGCTAGGAGTTGGGCGCCGCCAAGATTCTTACCTTTATAACAGTTGGACCCCTGCGACCTAACAACATTCCTGAATCAGAACAGAACAAACAGAATAACTCTGTCTGCCGTGGCTTATGTAACGTTGCCACATTAAATTATTATTGTAATAAATGTCCTGAATTACTGACTGACTTTAGAACGCCCAGCTCAACCTGGACCTAGAAAGCAGAAATTCTACATTTAGACACCCTTTACGAACCAGACAAAGAAAAAAAGTATGAATAGAAATTTCTGCTACGGAAGCAAAGTCACACGCGTAAGATAAGTATTTTTTGTAGGGAAGTCAAACAAACTCGTCGAGTAGCATAATGGTAAATTGATACTAGTATGTCCATCTGTGTCATTTACGCCAATGACACGAAACCCTTCACACAATGGGGCAACGAAATGGGGATCGACATCGAGGAGGCTTCCGATACGTCCATCGTGTAGCAAATTGACCCGTTTGATATTGAAAAAAACATACCTCGACTAATATAATATTTCACTTTGTACTTTTTACAGTAAACTAGTTTTGTGTTATCATTAAAGGAATATCGAACATGAATCAGGCTTCAAAGAAAGTAGGTACATGTAACGTTAAAATGTCTGAAAATATCTCTAGACATTGTTAATTTTAATCAATAACCGTAGCTTTTAATTTGTCTTTAGTTTCTTTCCTTTTATGATCGTTATCGCAGGCAAAGTTCTGTTTATTGATGGCCATTAAAAATAAAACTAATCGAACCAAGGTCAAAGTTTGTTGGGCGAAATTTTTTCTAATGATATATATTATAAAGACTTATTTCACTCTCAGTGTTTTATTTGTGAAAATGATGAAAAGCTAGACAGAGAAATTAATTTGTTCAGTTTTCTTTGAACCTTGAGACTCACTTATAGTAAAAATCCGGCCAAGTGCGAGTCGGACTCGCGCACCGAGGGTTCCGTACTAATTTATATGTATCTATGAACATCCAGTCTTAGCTGACCCCTGCTCCCAAGCAAAATGAGCGCAGTTTGGGATCATTGTAGATTGGTTTATGATATAGACAGACAGACAAAAAAATTTATGCTTTTAGCAATTTTTCCTTTATCTGTCCTATAAGACCTTGATTCGTACCAAATTTCAAGATTCTGAGTTCACGGGAAGTACCCTGTAGGTTTTGCTTCCCTTGCGAGTGTCCAAAATTTGCGTTGGTTACTGATATAGACAGACAGACAAAAAAAAATATGCTTTTTGCAATTTTTCCTTTATCTGTTATATAAGACCTTGCTTCGTACCAAATTTCAAGATTCTGAGTTCACGGGAAGTACCCTGTAGGTTTTGATTCCCTTGAGAGTTTCGAAAATATGCGGAAATTTGCGTCATAAACGGCTGTATCTTTTGATTGCGTTGGCTTAAAAGTTTGATTTTTTCACAGCTCCAAGGGACAGTAGACTTGAGTATTTGATATAAATTTCAGCTTGATACCTCTACGCGTTCCTGAGAAAAAGGGTCTTGACAGAAAGACGGACGGACGGACGGACGAACAACAAAGTGATCCTATCCTATAAAATCAAACAATATTAATGTTGCCTTTAAGACTAACAACTCTTTGTACTCTAGGCTATGTAACCACAAAGAACAGGTAGATAAGGGAACTAGATCGGGGGTATACAAGCTTACTTGTAATGACTGCAATGGGATATACGTAGGACAGACAGGCCGAAGTTTTAATACTAGATTTAAAGAGCATGTTTCGGCATATAGGAATGAGCATCCAGATAGATCGAATTTTGCAAAACATTTGTTGGAATCAAATCATTCATTGTTAGATTCAGATTCTTATGAAGTGTTACATTATTGCGGCAAGGGGTTGCGTCTGGATGCTCTGGAATGCATGGAAATAATTAGGTACAACACTATGGGGTCTATTATTAATGAACAGGTAAATTTAGTATCTTCTCCTTTACTGCGGCTTGGGTCGAATTTGAACAGTTAGTATTAATTAAATATGCCTTATAAATAAATAAACAAAAAAATTCAAGGTAGTTTTAAATATGTCAATAAAAGTTAATTTTTGTGGGGTAGTTTGAGAATAAGAAAAATAAAGTGGGTACTTGAGAAGTTACAGTGACAAGTTAAAACATTTGTTTTGGTTTGTTAGTTTAACGTTTGGTAGCATAGCATACGGTTGTGGTAACTCTGAAGATGAGCTCTGGTTGAGTTCGAAACGCGTCAGTGTAGCTTGGTGGTGGTGATGGTTGGGTTTATGTGATTTGTGTGTGTTCGTACAGTGTGGAGGTGGAGGAACTGCATGAACGCACATTTCTTGCATAAACGTAACTATTGTAAGGTCGCGGGTGAGCAAAGTAATTGTTTTAGTTCATTGATCCTATAAGGGTTCCGTTTTTTCATTTTGAGGTACGGAACCCTAAAAAATAAGAATAATTCTGGTCTATAATGTCTATGACAATGAAAACGGGGGTAGTCGTGTGTAGTAGGTAGCCGCCGCGACGTTTGGCTCCCGGAAGAAGGACTACGGATTATCCCGAATCATATCGAGCTAAACTTGATCAATTTGATCATAGACGTCAGTTATCCGTATTTTTTCACTATTTTGTTCAGTTAACGTTACTAGTAGGCAATTCTAAAAGCTTAATGCTACATAACAATACTTGCTTAGACGTGCTAGTATTTCAAAATCATCTCATGATAACACTAAGTCTCACTATATTTTTTTATGCGATTAACACTTTGATGGACAGTACTTTAAATTAAGCGTTGTTAAGCTATATATTTCGACGCTTATTGGCGTAGTATCCTTCAAAGTGTTAAGGCTTGCGTTTGACCACAACCACACCTGATGGGAAGGGGATCCTATCGATGTTTAGAAAATTTTATTTCCGAAGGCTTAGAATCCCGAAAACTTCATTTGTCCGAAAGCATTTTTTTCTGAAACTGTAAATATTTCAGGATTTATTTCAGGACCATTGTGTAGAACCCTTTAGGTTAGGTTAGGGTTGTTTTATAAAAATCCTGAAATATTTACAGTTTCAGAAAAAAATGCATTCGGATAAATGAAGCATTCGGGATTTTAAATATTCGGAAAAAAATATTTCTAAATTTTGATAGGTAACTCGCTTTGTGCGGATTATGGGAACACTGACAACGTAAGGGTGGAGACCCCGCCTACTTTTAGCCGACCTGAGGAAAAATGGAGCAGGAGCACTAGTTTTGGTTTCATACTCAACTAATGCCCATGGAATCACAGGCGCCTGTATCTCTAACGGAGACTGTGATTGGCAAGCAAAATCAAATAAAAATTAAAAGTAGGCAATCCTAAAAGCAATAATTGACCACTGAGCCATGGCCCTTCTGCAATACTGCAGCGCACACATGCAGTTTAAAATGTAAGTTTCGTCTGATGTTTTGTATTTTTGTAAAGTGTGATTTTTCGTTTCAGTACCAAATAATACCACTTACGGGTTTATACTTACTTTATAGGCCGGCAACAGATTGGTGACTCTCTTTGAGTTGTTGATATTTATGGGCGGTGGTGACCATTTTCCATTAGATGACCCGCTTGCTCGTTTGCCTCCCTCTTATAATTAAAAAAATAATAAAAATAAACACTTTATTTATTGGATCTTATCACTCTGAATCCATATATATCCTGTGGAAATTTCGTCTCTATACCTTGTCTACATCATAAAGTCAACCTCTATGCAAAACAGCTTTCTAGAGCGAAGGGTGGTGATGGGTTAATGAGTAAGTCAGCTAGTGAGTCAGAAAATTAGTGAGTCAATGAGTCAGAATTTTTCTTTTTACATACATAAATGGCAAGGAGAACGGCCAGCGACGACGAGGCAGACCAAGAATGAGATGGCGGGACGATTTGGACGTGTACGCAAAGGACTGGTCTGACATTGGGCCAGACCGGCAGGCCTTTTGTCTAACATTTCTGACGCTTGCCTTCGTAACCACTATTTCTTTCTGTCAAACGGTATAAGATGATGAAAGAAAGAGACGGTGAAAGCGACGGCAAGCATCAGAAGCGTTAGACAATACGGCCTCTGGAGTTGTGGTGGTCAAGACGGGAGGCCTTTGCCCAGAAATGGGACACTACAACAGGCTAAATAAAAAAAAAGGCAAGTTAATTAAAGCACGTCAAAATAGGTTTGCAATTCACTATATTGACACGTATATGCCAATAAATGCCACCTCGATAACTCATAGTTATGAAATTCAGAGTTATTCGTCCGATAGAGATCTACAAAATTGCAACCCGTAACGGGTGGGCAATTGAGCGCAACGGCGGGCTGAAATGCACCCAGATACATTATAGAGACCGCATGACGCAAATGGGCGTTTGGAGCCATTATTATGATTACTGGGTTTTCCGGAGATATTGAGAAACGGTTAATATTTATAATTTGGATCTATAATATTACGTTAGAAAGTATAGGTTTTGTCCAGCTTAAGTAGATTTCTAAATAAAACTTAAAGCTCTGTCATAATTATCATCATTTCAGCCGAAAGACGTCCACTGCTGAACATAGGCACCCCCAAGGCTCGCTAAACAGATCGGTCCCGTGCCATCCGCATCCAACGAGATCCCGCAATCTTAATGTCATAATACCTAAATAAAAAATAATACAATGCATATTATTATGTTACAAAAATAGTTAAATATTTTTACTTAAAACCTAAATTAAAAAAACTACAGTCTTATCTCCAGTAATAAGTATATTATGTAACTTTGAGTTTTAGGTAAAACTTTAATTTTTAAATCCATTTTTAACTGCATTTTGGTCCATGATACTTTTTTATTCATTATGTCACATATTTCCCGCTGCGGGGTACAGGCCTCCTTTCAGAATGAGAGGGTTTGGGCCATAGTTCCCACGCGGGCTCAATGCGGATTGGGAACTACACATACAAGCCACTGAATTTCACCGTAGTGCTCATGGTTCGGGCATGATTTCTGAAAAAATCGGAGATGCGAGTCCGCGCTCGAAGACTCTACCCTCTTCTTGAGAAGCTATGACCTACCTATGGATCAATGAGTTAAGGTCGAAAAGTGACGAACCTTTTCATTCCGCTACTATACGTGTGTAGTGTTTGACACCCCTCCCCAATAAATGACACCCTGCTGTCATCTCTAATCCTAATGACATAAAGTTAAGGACGACATCTACTGGGACCCGGATCTCTACCTTAGTTAGTTATAGGTGAAGGTAATAAAAGGGTGTTGAAGAAGTAAAGCAATTAATGAAATAATCGACAAGTCCTTATCTAAAACGACAACTTCGAGAGAATTTAAAACACTTTAAAAAGACGTAGAAAACTCGTAAATCGTTTAATTACATTATTTTCAGTTTGCCTTGTTAAAACTTTGAACGTCAATTGAAGAGCCATCACAATTTTAAACAACCGGTGTTCAAAAAGTTTTCAATTCATTCGCATTTTATTCAAGTGGGTATTTTATACGTTTATTGCAGCGTTCGGGAAAAATTGCGGGTTTGAAAAATGGATTAGGCAAGTTTACGCGTGTAGCTTCATCATCATCATCATCAGCCTATGCTCGTCCACTGCTGAACATAGGCCTCTCCCATGGCACGCCACTGAGCTCGATCCTCGGCTACTCTCATCCAGCTCTTGCTAGCCGCCCTGCAATGATCATCGCTCCACCGAATCTGAGGACGTCCTACGCTACGTTTGCCGAGAAGTCTCCACTCAAGAATCAGTATAGCTCAGTATAGCTTGTCTAATTTGAAATTACCACCACCACCACCACATTTACGCACAAGATTTTACATGCAATCTGTCGATCGTGATGTTGCACACTGATCATAATTCATGGAATAGTCGACGCATCCAAACAGATGAAGAGTCGTAATTAATATTTACACGAACTCATCCAAATAAACTGATTCAGTAGAGGGGCGCGTGTCATTTTAACCTAGACAAGCTTTAGCATATAATAAGCATTTATCGTTGCTGCCGTCGATTTTATCATATCAAAACATACACTTGACGCCCAGGTATCGACAATGTAAGGGCCGGTACAGACGGATAGCATTTAAACTGCGTCCCAGCTGTAAAATGGCAGTTCGAGTGCAGTTCTGATGGTGTTGACGTAACTGCACCGCCACTGCAAGCGGACTACGCAGTCGGCTTGCAGTTTTGATGTAGTTACGTCAACTGTATCAGAACTGCACTCGAGCTGCTATTTTATAGCTGGGATGCAGCTAAGGCGTGAAAAATTTTGCAAGTAAAGCCGGAGCAAAAAATATCTAAAAACATACCCATTTATCCTCTTCGTGAAAAGCAGTGCAGTAATGGAAGAGAAGCGTTTGGTAACTTCAAAAGTTTAGTCAACCCGGGTTTAGTCATCGGGTTACAAGTACCCTTCGCCACTTGTCTGTACCAGCTCTAAGCCATACAATTTTCACAGGAAAATTCAGTCTTATTTTTAAAGTGACACTTTGTTTCGTTAAACTTCTCACTTACCGAAGGAGGGGTGCTTTGAATCCCTCCTAGAAAACTCGTAAAACTTGACACGAGTCTAGTAAGAGACAGGGCTGGCATTTTGCCGGATTTTCTTGGCTTTGTTCGTGCTTTGGAAAACATCTATGTTGAGCATAAATTTTTGACTCGTTCTCAGAACGCGTTGGCTTTAAATCAGCTAAGATATTGTACGTTTTCTATGACATTATGTGACAAAAGTGTGTGTGTTTCTGGTTTAATTATAAAACTGACCAAATTTTTTATTTGATCTGGCAACTCCCTCTTGCGTATTTAGTTTTAATTTTTTCTGTTTTTTTACTGAGACTTCGCTGTCCGTTCGTCTATCCGTCTGTCCGTCCATCTGTCACCAGGCTGTATCTCATGGACCGTGATAGCTAGACAGTTGAAATTTTCACAGATGATGTATTTCGGTTGCCGATATAACAACAAATACTAAAAAACAGAATAAAATAAATATTTAGGGGGCTCCTATACTACAAACGTATTTTTTTTTGATAGTAGGTAATATTATAAATCCATACCAATGTGTAAGTTATTTTTTTGTTGGTTACGCTTTCACACCAAGAGTAGGTACTAAACCGATCATGTAGAAATTTGATATGGAGATAATTTGACACCGTGGGAAGGATATACTTCTTATCCCGGAAAATTACAATCCCGAAAAGTACTAGGTGAATCGAGTCAAGTTGTCATTAAAACTACCATTAAAAACATCACAAGTAAACTACCATTATACTCTATAGGTATAATTACTTTAGACTTACAATGGCGAGCCTTCAAATAAACAACGCAAAAATAAATGCTATATCTAAATAGCAAATACATTGAAGAAAATAATCTTTACAGGTGTCAGCAGAGATCAAAATGAAGTTGTGTTTCATTTGGACTTGCGTTGTTTAAGTTTTTGCTCGAAATGCCTTTTCAAAAATGCAGTCGCAATCATAGTAATGGCATAAAAATGGAAAAAAAGAGAAAAACGCAAATTTAAAACGAATTAACTCACTACAAGGCATTTTTTATTTCGGACTTTCTTGACGATTGACAAGGTTCATATTTGAGTGTATTTCTAATTCAGGTTATGCCTTTTTTATCGTTAAATTTGACTTCTCTGGGAGTAAAAGTGTTGCTATATTGGACGAGTTTTTTTTTTAATTATAATAGGCCTATTGTCTGAGTTCTCGTTTGGACATGTAACTTTAAAACAGTTCATTTGTTATTCATATCGCTTTGAACCGTTTAACTTTGCTTTTACTCGTTGCAATATCGGTATTTTGTGTAAGCTATCTTCAGAATAATGTTTGTCGAATTTTACCTTGTTTTTGTGTTCGGATTGACGACTTGACAAATTGACGAATTTGGTACGCATTATAATAATAATAAATAATAATAATAAATATCATGGGACAATTCACACAAATTGACCTAGTCCCAAAGTAAGCTTAGCAAAGCTTGTGTTATGGGTACTAAGCAACGGATAAACATACTTATATAGATAGATACATACTTAAATACATATTAAACACCTAAGACCCGAGAACAAACATTCGTATTTTTCATACAAATATCTGCCCCGACACGGGAATCGAATCCGGGACCTCAAGCTTCGTAGTCAGGCTCTATAACCACTAGGCCATCTGGTCGTCTAAACCTACCTACCTAGATAGGACCTACTTAGATAGGATGCCAATGCACGTGTCATTAAAAACCACCTACGGGAGGAGACCAAAATGTTGAACCACGTCAACCACACAAAACGATTGACTAGAAGTTTCGTTGTGACCCAAGAATTAATTACCCATACAATAAAATTGTGTGCTTAATTTTCGTGCTAGAACCAGAAACTTTCATGGGTAGTTTTCAAAATATTTGTACCCAATTAAGGGATTAATTAAATTTTGTTTTTAATTAATCCCTTAATTCGGTACAAATATTTTGAAAACTACCCTCATACTAATTTTAACTACCGGCGTAAGGTGTCGAACTTTGAAATCCATATACTTGGTTTTTTATGCCAAGTTGAATTGAAATTCTTGAAAAAAAAATGGCAAGTTCTCATTTTATCCCCCTTCAAATGTAAAATGTGCAAGAGCCCATGGTTTCTCCCTAGCATTTCTTTAATCCGGCGCCATATTTTCCGCTTCGACGCATTAGTGCTGCACCAATTAGTGGGCGCCGTTAGCGAGTAATTTACTGTCACAGTCAGACCCGGACCACTGGGGCGGTAATACGTATCTATAACAGCTCAAGGGAATACTGTAGTAAATAAAAAGTAGTAGTAGTAGTAGTGGTTCTCGAGGCATCATTCTATTAACGGCCTCATTCATCGGGCTATGGTTGCGGCGAATGTGCCCAGCGTTTTGGAGCCTCCGGGGTTGAGCCGTAGTGACGGCAAGAGGCCTGATGGTCTTACGCTGGTTCCTTGGCAGAGAGGGCGCTGCCTCTTGTGGGATGCGACGTGCGTGAGTACCTTCGCACCATCTCACTTGAGTTGCACGTCGAGGTCTGCTGGATCCGCGGCTGAGAATGCCTCGAGGTCCAAGCACCTCAAGTACTCGGCTTTGGAGCCTTCGTATGACTTCGTGCCTTTTGCGGTCGAAACGGCTGGTCCCTGGGGTGCTGAGGCTAAGTCTTTAGTCTGGGAATTGGGCCGTCGGTTGCGGGACAGGGGCGGCGACCCCCGCTCCGGGTCATATCTGGTTCAACAGATTGCGCTGACCATACAGCGGGGCAATGCAGCCGGTATTATGGGCACTTTTGAGCCGGGGAATGGCGCGGGGTGGTGGTACTTAGTTTTAGTGTTTTTTTTTTGACTTTGTTATATTTTTGATTATTTTTTGTTATTGTTAGTTTAGTATTTTTTTAAAAGTAATTAAAGTTGTAGATAGAGCGACGACCTGGTGAGGTCGCGTTGGATGCGGCTAGCGCAGGACCGGTCTGTTTGGGGAGCCTTGATGAGCCCTATGTTCAGCAGTGGAGGTCTTTTGGCTGAAATAATGACGATGAATAAAGCTTTGAAATAAGGCTTCCATTAAGAGGTCGCCCGAAGAATCCAACTGGGATGGGCAGCGTTCGGGACTTCTCGTCTAACATTCCGCAGTGCCTGCAGACGGGAGTCTTAAACCAGTTTGTGTTGCTAGTGATGACATAATATGGATCTGAGTGGTCCTTGGCTGTTGGTTTTTCGGAGAGGCTCCAAGTCACGTAACGAGCTAAATATGGAAAGAGCTATACTCAGAATTTTTTGTAATTTGCCGAAAAACTAGAGTCACCGACATAGCTCAAAAAATTATGTGTACGAGTAAGTTGAAGAACTTGTAACCGTTTGGGTGAGCAATGTTTTCGTAAGGCGATCACAAAGTATGGTAGGCCTGCTAAACTACGTGAAACGACGACACCACGAGATTTGCGGCATTTCGATGCAGACCAGACCAGGTGCAGGCCTATGTTCAACATAAGACGTCTTTCGGTTGATGATGATAATAATGAAATTAAATAATAACATAGACTCCTTTTTTTTCACTACCATACTTCGTGTAATACCAGAATCCTTAATTATTTCATCCTCACCACCTTCATGACTGGCAGTCCAGCATCGTCCGCTTTAAGCCAAACTTTTTCTCACCCACGACGAAATCGTGGAACTAGCTTCCTGGGATCTTTAAAAATCGAGCCTATTTATCTCTCAAAAGGCCGGCATCGCACCTTTGATACCCTTTTGGGTTGCGGTGATTGCTTGCGGTGAAGATGAGCTGCATGCTTGTCTTCCCCTCTAATGTAAAAAAAAGAAAAATGTTTATTATTTGTTGTTATACAACGGTTTAGCAATACCACAATCTGAATTTTTCAAATGTCTGCTTACTACAGTTTAAAAAAAGCCCTTTGAATAGATGAGGATGGAAAAGACATACAATGGACCCTTAATAACAGGGACCTATTGGATATGAAACCATAAAAACAGATTAGTGTCCTAATTTCAACATAATTTTACCACCGAAACAACGTTCTTTCAGAACTGAACGAACCACGACGGCCGACATTTTGCCTAATTCGTTCAATCAACGGAACAAAGAGTAAATGAATGAATTTATATCATAAACGAAGATTGCCTCTAAAGGAAATATGATAGCAATTTGGATCCTTTTCAATACGGAATTAGAGACAAAATGGTGCTAAGAGTCTTGAAGTAGTGATTAAAGATTATGCGGTGGTGCGACCGATGTAGTGTTATTTGAAATATAACTATTTGTCTACATTATACCTACATAATAATATACGTAACATTACTAGCTAATCCCTGCGGTTTTGCCCCCGCTGAAGTAGATTAAAACGTGTTTACCGTAGGAATGAGATATTTTCCCGTGCTAAAAAGTAGTCTATATCTCAAGCCCTTCAACTATGTCCATAAAAAAAATCACGGCAATCCGTCTCTCAGTTCTGACCTGAAAGAAGGACAAACAAATAAACAAACAAACAAGTACACATTCTCATTTATAATATTACTATGGATATTTGGACTTTGACTTTACATTATTGTTTTACAAAAGTTATCGAACCTAAAGTCTGTGAACTGTAAACATTCGAAGTCGTGAACAAGAGATACTACTTATTGTATATTTTGTAAATTTCATTAGCTACACTGAGAAGCTAAGTTTTCTTATATCAACGATAAAATTTAACATCAATATTAGCTTAAGAAAGCGAACGTAACTAATACCTAAAGAAATTTAATATCTAATCGAGTAAATAGGTACAGACCAGCCATGACTATAGTAAGGGAGCCAGAGAAGCTAAATAGGGATTTAGTTGAGTGTCATAGAGACCTGTTAGATTCCAAACATGAGACGGTATAAAGAAAAAACGTTTATGTGATATTTAACCATTTACTTTGAGAGCAGCGTCGACAGAATTTCAAAACTGTAAAAAAAAACACTTGAACATACTCGAGCGCGTCAGATATTGATAGTGTAAATTAATTTCAAAAGAATCTAACAGTCTCGTAGACACTTATACAGGGTGTTACAAAATTACCCGTAATAACTGAAGGGTATGGAAGTACTCCAGTAAAGAATTAAATTAGTATATATTTTTTTATTCCATAGGTATGTTTTCAATGTCGGAAAAATAAGTGTTTTTAATAGTAAATTAAAATATCGACTGAGATTACGCACATCACTATTTAAGTTTATGAACTTACTAGGAGCAATAACTTACTACCTCCTACGTACTACTACTACGTATCGTAAGCGCGTAGGCAGATTCAAATGAGCCAATGAGGTTAAAGGGGCATTTTTCTCTTTCCTGAGACAGAAAGGGACAAATTTATTATGAATGACGATGAGCGGGGCGTGACGTAACTTGCAGTGAACAATTATTATTATGACTAGGTAGTTATGAGGATTAAAGAGTAATTAGTATGATTTTAAAATCTTATACCTGATTTACACTCTCGCCTCGTCACCTCGCCTCGCGCCTCGCCTCGTCGTCTCGCTCCGGACGCGAGCCTAATCAAGGCAAATCACGAGACGAGGCGCGAGGCGCGCCTTTTCACACTCTCGTCTCGTGGCTCGTCCCGCAGTTCGTCTCGCCACTCGTACGCGAGTGTAAACCAGGTATTAGAACTTGCCACGCGGGAGCGCGTTTCACGACGCGGGGCTAAACTCTCCATGTGTTCAGTTCAAAACTTTAGTAACAGCTTAGCAAAAACTACTTACATTGTGCCCCTGACCAGATACACGTACACACGCCATTAAAACACGCTTAATTTTCACATTTCCAATAGCTTGCTTAGTATGGCACCCACAAGCACAGTCCAGATGTGATCCTGAACTGATTGATACACAAACGCCACTAAAAACACGCTCACATTTACATCTTCGACAGTTTGCTTAGTATGGTACAAGCACAGTCCAGCCCGTAATCAAAAAGGTACCTAGGAATCTTCTCTAGGGACGTATTTACAGTAGAGGTTCGAAATGCCGTCCTCCTTCTTGAAGGCACAGGGAAGTTTCTTCTTTGGACGAAATCGGTAGGTATCAACTCCTGTGTACAGCGGTAGTGATACGGATGTTGATGGTCAGCTCGAAGAATGCGCCAAACTGAGACGTGGTTCATGTCGAGTCTTGCCGCGGCACGCCTGGTACTGACAGTTGGTTCCTCTTCAAAAAGTTCCAGTACTTCTTCCATTCGCCTGGCATCGACAGCTCTCGGTCGTCCACTGCCACGTGAACGATGAAAGGAGCCCGTGGAATGAAGCCGTGTTACCATATCGTGGAAACATTGGTAAGATGGTAATTGCCGTTGCCGCTGCTCAGCGGCTGGTCTGCCATCAATGAAACGTTCGCGATACAGCTCACGAGCTTGAGCTAAATTACCATCAGCTCGCCCTACACACAAAATCATTTCGTAGTATTCGGCATTCGAGAACTGCATGGTTACAACGATTTTAATAATTTGACTTTGCACGTACCTATGTCTGTTCGAATCAGATGACCGCGAAATACTGGCTATTTTTTACTAAATTTAAATTTATTTAGTGAACAACAAAGTACTTGCCGCTTGCGGCGGCTTTCTTTCAAAGAAATGCCGCCTTCTCCTTCGTCTCTTTCCTACTGGGTAGGTCAGAAAGAGACGGCACTAGAAAATATGACACAAACTGCGCTCCGGGTAGGGTGCGTAAAGCTTCGTTTAGCTGAAAATAGTCAAGTGATTAGTTATGTTTCTTTTACTTAATGTTTAGTTAAGTACTTAGTCAATGGAAGCAGGAACGGAATTATTTGCAGTTTTTAATTTGTGTTCACATTTTTAATGATATTATTATGATATTTCAGAGTGTATTAAGTTCCAATAAAACTGGAAAAACTGTTTTTTTTAAACATGCTCGGAAATGTGTACGTTAATGTCACGAAATGAAGACATGAAGTTTCTTGTTTATGGCTCCCTACATTACTTCTTGGCCTAGGCAATGCAATAGAGCAATGAAAATCCTAAGAAAAACCATTATTGTCCGCTGCTCTAACTTTTTAAATTTGCTTACTAACATTAAACTGACGAAGGAAAAATTACATTCTGCCAACCACCACTAGGCTCTGGCTCGCTACTACAAAGTGCTAAATTCGAACTTCGTTTCGTGCCGTCCCGCTCAAGCTAATAGTATTTATTAAGAGAGTGAGAGGGACCGCGCGATACGAACGGGATTTACTTGATTACCTGGTACTTATTTTATTTTAATATTTCCTCACATTGCTTGAGTAACACCGCCGCCGCTCGGCCGGAACAGTGATTGCAGGACTCGTTTTATCCGGCCTTGTCTAAGACTCGGCCGTCTACCCCAAGCTCATCCATCAATCCCTTAGTTCACGGCCTCTGCAGTAATGTACTATTTTTCTGGCTTTAAACAATTGCTAGGTGGTGTGTGGCAATCCTAATCCTAAATTTTAATAAATTTAATTTTGTAATCGTGTGCGAGATTTTCGAGACCTGCTTCATAGCCGTAGTGCTGATTGGCGGGCGCGACTGTCACATGCGCAGAAATTAATGGTCAGCGCTACACTTACGTGCCGTTGGGCTGTAGCAAGGAGTGCTTGCAATTAAATCCTGGCTCTCTTACTTTTCACGTGGGACCACAACTAAACATGCTTACTGCTGCTTAGCGACTGGATTAACTAGATAAAAAGCGGATGGCCATCTTATTCGCCTATCATGCTGCTAAGCTACTTGCTAGCACCGTTGAGTCTTGCTTGGGACTCGGCTCTCTCACTATCCACTTTGAAACACAAGCACTGTTGCTTAGTGCCAGTATTAGTTAAAAAAGTGGATGCGGTAGGACCCTACACAAGTTGTTAACATAAATAACCTAACCAACAAAAAGTTGGAAACCACCGAAATTGACATTTAAAAGTTCAATATCTCAAAAAAGGCTGAACCAATTTTGATAAAACATATCTAAGAACCATCGCTAGAAACCCTGCTTTCAAATAAAAAAAACCGCATTCAAATCGGTTGACCCGTTTAGGAGCTACGTTTCCAAACTTACACCCCTCTTTATTCGTCGGGGGTTAAAAAAACACATGTTAAAATAATTTTGCTACTAGGACTACATAATCATAACTTCAGTTACTGTAGCGCAACTGCACCCGACAGTTGGTGTGAACGCAGCACTGCGCGTGAGCAAATTTTACGCTAGCCAATAAAATCAAAGAAGGCGGAGCTTGTAGTGAATAAGAATGATTTTGACCAGGCGTCATAAGAGTTAGTGGAAAGCTTCAATTACAAAGATTAAACTAAGACAGACGAGTCTTTTCGTATTGTAGGGTTAGGCAGGTACGTACTTAGTTTAAATTGATGTTTGCACTGATAATTTTTCAGCTCAGTTTAGTTACTCTCTCTCTGTTTATGTCAAATTAAAAATAAGTGAGAGTTTCCGACACCCTTCACGACACATTTTCAAACCAGGTACATGGTGGAAATGTTGAACTAACCGCCACCAATGTCAGATTAATATGGGGTCATCCATAAAGAACGAAACACATCTAGGTGGGGGAGGGGTCTGGCAATTTGTGACACGGGAGCAAAATAATTCCAATTTTCAAGTGTGATAAGGGGCGGGGGCAGGGGGGGGGGGGGGGGGGGGCAAAAATGGTGTGACGTCATTTATGGATGACCGCTACGGGTTATTTAAAGAAAAATAGTTATTAATTACGTCACAAAACTGAAACGTCGCACTAAGGTAAAATTGCTGACAAATTAACATTCTGATAAATAGTTAGTCTGTGATTTAAAAGCCAATGACCAGAACAGCTGATCGCTAGTGTTAGGAATCTTCTAAAAAACATGTCGATATTTTCAAAAAGTTTCGATATCGGATTTTTCCATAACCATTATAGCTAGAAAAAAAAGAACAGCGCGCAAAATTACAGTTTTATTTACTGTTCATGGGGTTTCAGGCTTTAGGGGTTATTTTGTAACACCCTGTATAGTCAACTGACATAGACACCAAATTGTTTGAGACCCAAGTGGTATGATTAAAATGTTTTATTATTTGTTTTCGATTCTACTAAATCATATCTTTAGGAACCTTAACAGTCCGGTGTCCATGTCAGTTGGCTAATAGGTATCTAAGATTTTGTCAGATTCTATTGAAATGCACTATAATACAGGGTGTTTGGAAGACGGTTAGGTTAGCACTTATACCAAATTCCCGGGTGATAGCCCCACGGTATTATTAAAAAAAAAAACCGAAATTCCTCATTTAGACAATTTTTTTTAAGCGGTAAAGATATTCACCACAATGTTTGTTTTTCGTAATATTGCCTGTTTGTTAGTTCTTTTACAGTTGACGCTCGATGCAGATAGCGCCTAAAAAAATATGAGCTCTCTAACTTTTTAGATGGAGATATTTTAATCGGCCGCTTTGCGTGAGGGGTGGGAGGCAGCCGTTTAAAGGGGAGGGTTTAAAATGGAAAAAAGAGTACAAACTCGAGCGCGTCAGGTATTGAAGAGAGATGTTATGTTGGCCACTCAATGAAAAGATAACGCTCGAAGCACCGCCGATTGCGTATAAAGCCAGAGTGGTATACTCAAGTAAAAATTGCATAGTCTATCAATTTCAAACAAAAATAAAGTTCCAAAGAATAAAAACTTCATAAGATCCCTATCAATTACGATTAGGAGAGTTTTGTTGACCTTCAATAAATCTACTCAAGATAATTTCGAATTCTATTTCAATTAATTTGAGAAAACAAATAACGAAAATTTGAACTAAAGCAATTAAATAGATTAGATTTTGATAGAAGACTATCATATTTAATTAAATGAATGTCACCTCAAATTATATGCACAAAAGTAAAGATTTGTTTAGAAGTTCTTAAAAAAATAGTTGATATAACTGTAAATTTTAAAACTAGTATTTGATAGATTTAGGCAGTACTTTCAGGAGGTTCATATCATTGTTCGTTTTATAAGTAAGCGTGGTAATCAATATCTAAACAAACAATTAATTAATAGTTCAAGGAAAACGTATTATACGTATTTTAAAAAACTTTTTGTAAACTGAAACAAATCGCGGTGAGCAACCTAAGGTCGCGGGTGAGCAGAGTAATTGTTTCAGTTCATTAATATGGACCTCTGCGAAGTAATGCCTGATTCAATAAACTCTTTGTAAAATTACCATTGCATTGTCATCTGATTTACATGTTAATAGCACATTTTAAGTGCGCCTATCTTTGTTGTTGCACCCGTCAGATATGTTCGGCCCAGTTCCATTGAAGTTTGGCTGTCGCTTTTCGAACATTTGAGATTAGGAGCGCAATTTGGTCAAACAATCAATCAATTATAATAATACTAGCTTTTGCCCGCGGCTTCGCTCGCGTGTACTATGAGTATTCCAAAGAACCAAGATATCAAGCAAGCAAGCATACAGGCAAGCAAGCAAGCAGGTCCACAATTGACCGAGAAATCGGTGAACATACCTACATAAAAAAATACATAAAGTGGAATGCATAACCTCCTCCTTTTTTAGAAGTCGGTTAAAGTGCTCTTTGCGGCCTACTTACAGTACTTATGAATTTTGAAATTTTAGCTTTCTACAACCAGTAAAACGCAAAATCCCTTTTTTTCCCGTTCCCGTAAGAATTTCGGGAAATGTTTTCTTAATGCTCCCCTACACTCCCCAAGGAACCCACTTGCCAAATTTCAGCTTTCTATGACCAGTAAAACGAAAAAGCCCGTTTTTCCCGTTCCCGTGGGAATTTTGGAAAGTCCTCTCTCAATCCAGCTCTACACTCCCCAAGGAACCCACTTGCCGAATTTCAGCTTTCTACGACCAGTAAAACGAAAAATCCCGTTTTTTCCCGTTCCCGTGGGAATTTGGGAAAGTCCTCTCTCAATGCTCATCTACACTCCCCAAGCAACCTACATGCCGAATTTCAACTTTCTACGACCTGTAAAACGAAAAATCCTGTTTTGCCCGTTCCCGTAGGAATTTTGGAAAGTTCTCTCTCAATCCAGCTCAACACTCCCCAAACAACCTACATGCCGAATTTCAGCTTTCTACGACCAGTAAAATAGAAAATTTTCCTTATCCCATGGGAATTTATAATTACCTACATCTATGCCAAATTTGAAGAGTCTAGTAATTATAGTTCATAGGATCCCGTTGAACTGAATATATAAATCCCGTTTTTTCCTTATACCGTGGGAATTTTGAAAAATCCTGAAATTAATGTTTTAAATAATGTAATACCTACTTGTGTATCAAATTTGAAGAGTCTAGTTATTATAGTTACTGAGATAGGGTCACTCGGAATCGAATATATAAATCCCGTTTTTTCCCTTTTCCGTGGGAATTCCCAAAAATCCTTCCTCAGTGGATGCCTACATTGTATAAGGTATCTATGTGCAAAACTTCAAGTCTCTAGGTCCAGTAGTTTGGGCTGTGCGTTGATATATCAACAGTCATTAATTTTATTTAGATATTTCAACCCCATCGCACCCCATCCAGGGAGATGGTATTTTACGTCTGCCACGTCGGATTTTAAAACCGTTGTTGTTTTCATAACCAGCGACCCAATAAACCATAGAAACAACACCCATGTTGATTTTCAGACTTTGTTACCCCTTTCCCCCCTTTTAGGGGTTGAATTCTCTAAAATCCTGAAACACGTGTTTACTCATTTATCATTAGGAGTATTTCTGTGAAGTTTCGAATAAAATAGTCGAACTAATCTTGTTTCCCCATACAAACTTTGAACCCCCTTCTTACCCCCTTAGGGAGTGAATTTTGAAAAATCCTTTCTTAGTGCACCCCTAGACTTTATAAGGAACCTACATGCCAAATTTGGAATCTCTAGGCCCAGTGGTTTGGGCTGTGCGTTGATATGTCAGTCAGTCAGTCAGTCAGTTTCTTCTTTTATATATTAAGATTACTACATTTAGTAATATTCGGTGTAACATTTACGTGGAAGACATTTAATAAAACCTCGATAAATTAAAAATACTTTTAATACATTAAAATGTTCTCTGAATCAATTATTTCATCATCTTAATATATAAAAGAAGAAACTGACTGACTGACTGACTGACTGACATATCAACGCACAGCCCAAACCACTGGGCCTAGAGATTCAAAATTTGGCATGTAGGTTCCTTATAAGGTCTAGGGGTGCACTAAGAAAGGATTTTTCAAAATTCACTCCCTAAGGGGGTGAAACGGGGGTCCAAAATTTGTATGGGGAAACAAGATTAGTTCGACTATTTTATTCGAAACTTCACAGAAGTACTCCTAATGATAAATGAGTAAACACGTGTTTCAGGTTTTTTGGGAATTCAACCCCTAAAAGGGGGGAAAGGGTTAACAAAGTCTGAAAATCAACATGGGTGTTGTTTCTATGGTTTATTGGGTCGCTGGTTATGAAAACAACAGCGGTTTTAAAATCCGACGTGGCAGACGTAAAATACCATCTCCCTGGATGGGGTGCGATGGGGTTGAAATATCTAAATAAACTAAATGACTGTTGATATATCAACGCACAGCCCAAACCACTGGACCTAGAGACTTGAAATTTTGCACATAGATACCTTATATAATGTAGGCATCCAGTAAGGAAGGATTTTTGGGAATTCCCACGGGAAAGGGAAAAAACGGGATTTATATATTCGATTCCGAGTGACCCTATCTCGGTAACTATAATAATTAGACTCTTCAAATTTGATACACAAGTAGGTATTACATTATTTAAAACATTAAATTCAGGATTTTTCAAAATTCCCACGGGATAAGGAAAATTCGGGATTTATATATTCAGTTCAACGGGATCCTATGAACTATAATTACTAGACTCTTCAAATTTGGCATAGATGTAGGTAATTATAAATTCCCATGGGATAAGGAAAAAACGGGATTTTTCGTTTTACTGGTCGTAGAAAGCTGAAATTCGGCATGTAGGTTGTTTGGGGAGTGTTGAGCTGGATTGAGAGAGGACTTTCCAAAATTCCTACGGGAACGGGAAAAACAGGATTTTTCGTTTTACAGATCGTAGAAAGTTGAAATTCGGCATGTAGGTTGCTTGGGGAGTGTAGATGAGCATTGAGAGAGGACTTTCCCAAATTCCCACGGGAACGGGAAAAAACGGGATTTTTCGTTTTACTGGTCGTAGAAAGCTGAAATTCGGCATGTAGGTCGTTTGGGGAGTGTAGAGGAGCATTGAGAGAGGACTTTCCTAAATTCCTACGGGAACGGGAAAAACGGGATTTTTCGTTTTACTGGTCATAGAAAGCTGAAATTTGGCAAGTGGGTTCCTTGGGGAGTGTAGGGGAGCATTCAGAAAACATTTCCCGAAATTCTTACGGAAACGGGAAAAAACGGGATTTTGCGTTTTACTGGTTGTAGAAAGCTAAAATTTAATAATTCATAAGTTTATACTGTAAGTAGGCCGCAAAGGGCACTTTAACCGAATTCTAAAAAAGGAGGAGGTTATGCATTCCACTTTATGAATTTTTTTATGTAGATATGTTCACCGATTTCTCGGTCAATTGTGGACCTGCTTGCTTGCTTGCCTGTATGCTTGCTTGCTTGATATCTTGGTTCTTTAGAATACTCTTAGTACACGCGAGCGAAGCCGCGGGCAAAAGCTAGTAGAATAATTAACGCGAGCGAATCAACGCAAATGAAGATTGTTTCGGAATGATTCAATTCCAGCATCTGAATACGTTCCAGTTTTAAAATGATTGATGGACAAAAATGATACAGTGTCTGTATTGGCGGAAAAGGCTATTAAAAATATAATTGGACTTTATTTTGAATGCTAGGACGTCTATATTCATATTTTCTACATAAATTAAAATCAATTACGGAATGTATGTAAGCGAATGTATGTATACGTACGTTGGTATTTACTTTAGAACTGCTGCACCTATTTAGTTATGTAATTCAATTTTTGAAGTGTTTCTTATTTGATAAGAGATTGATTTTTCATAAAAGAAAAACATACAATGAACTAAAACAATTACTTTGCTCACCCGCGACCTTACAATAGTTACGTTTATGCAAGAAATGTGCGTTCATGCAGTTCCTCCACCTCCACACTGTACGAACACACACAAATCACATAAACCCAACCATCACCACCACCAAGCTACACTGACGCGTTTCGAACTCAACCAGAGCTCATCTTCAGAGTTACCACAACCGTATGCTATGCTACCAAATGTTAAACTAACAAACCAAAACAAATGTTAATAATAATAATGTTAATAGTTAATTTTTGTGGGGTAGTTTGAGAATAAGAAAAATAAAGTGGGTACTTGAGAAGTTACAGTGACAAGTTAAAACATTTGTTTTGGTTTGTTAGTTTAACATTTGGTAGCATAGCATACGGTTGTGGTAACTCTGAAGATAAGCTCAGGTTGAGTTCGAAACGCGTCAGTGTAGCTTGGTGGTGGTGATGGTTGGGTTTATGTGATTTGTGTGTGTTAGTACAGTGTGGAGGTGGAGGAACTGCATGAACGCACATTTCTTGCATAAACGTAACTATTGTAAGGTCGCGGGTGAGCAAAGTAATTGTTTTAGTTCATTAATATGGACCTCCGCAAAGTAACGCCTGATTCAATAAATTATTTAAAAACATATAAGTCTCCATATTCAAAAGTGGGTAGGTAATTGAGTCAAATGATATTGCAGGGAATATTTGTGGTCTCATTATCTAATGACAAAAAAATAAAGCTATGTTAGCCAAGTGATATTTAAGCAGAGGATCATGATCATCATCAGGTACCGACTCGCACGTTTGAATATCTTGGAATTCATATACGGTCGAGTTCACCAATATATGCATCGCCAACCTTTCATAAATATCTATACATTATAGGTATAGATAGACCTTATATGACCGTAATAAGGTCTATGTATAGATATTTATGAAATGTTGGCTGTACAGTTATTGGTCAACTCGACTGGACTTTATATGTGAATTTTTCCATGAGCTTTTCGATGAAGGAAAACATTTTAAGGAAACCTGCATACACCTTAAAAGCAGTTAAATGGTGTGTTTTAAGTTCCCAACCTGTACTGGACCCGCATGGAGACTACAGGCCAAGCCCTCTCATTCCGGGAGCCAGCAGTGGGGAGAAATTATCTAATGAATGAGTAGGTAACATCACTTGAAATAAAAATAGCTTCAAACATCTACTGTCAACCGTCGACCTTCCCCAAAGACTCGAGACTACTCAAGAAACCCAATTCCAATAAATGTTCAGGATAGTGATTTTTGAAATCATGTCACTCGAAAATTCCATTTGAAATACATAGGTGTAGGTATTCTTGCAAAATTAAAGCTCAAATACCTAAATTTTACGACAAAAATGAGAATATTAATAAGACTTGTAATTTTCTTTTTACTACTCTCGTATTTCAAATTCGGTACAAATTCATTAATTTCAAATGATAATGTTTTAAAAAATGCTTGTATTGACACTTCTCTGTGCAATGATCAAAACAAAAATTCATCTCAATTATAGGTAGTAATCGTTATAAAATCGTATCCTATACTAATATGATAAATAAAAAAGTTCGTGAAAAATGAGATGTTTGAAAGTTTGTTCTACAATTATTCGATAACGGCTGAACGACTTTAGATAAAACTTTTCTTCCACCGTAAATCTCATGGTGGATTTTATTATAATTTCGCACATAAATTCCGAAAAACTCAGAGGTGCGAGCTTGGATTCGAACCCACAACCCTCTGCTTGAGAGGCAATAGGTCAAACCACTGAACCACCATGGCGTCCACAGAGTGGTTTACAGATATCATTAAATTCCTAGTTGTCGACTACAAAGACGGATAACTTAGAAAACAGATAATTGAATTCCAAACAACCACTTACCTCGTTCGATGTCGATGAGACGCCTCTCCCTGTATAACCTTACAAACGAATTAAAGTACCTGCTGTTATAAAGTAAATTGAAAGAGATTGTCTCCTCTACTATAATCACTAACAGAGTCTGTTGCAAATGTTTACAGAACTGCATTCCTGGATGAATAATTTCAACAAAATGCCAGATTATGGTAATCCTTGTAGGCTAGAGGTCGGCTACAGTAAAATTTTGGAACAAGGGCATGGAACTAAAATAAAACCGGTCAAATCCGAGTAGGACTCTGACATGGAGGGTTCCGTACCTCCGTGCAATGTTTTAAAAACACTGAAAGAGGTGGTCTGTGGCAACCAGTGGTACGTATATTTATGGGTCATACACATTTTTCAGGAAAACATCGTGAGGAAACCTGCATACACCTGCGAATAAATTCAATGGTGTGTGTGAAGTTCCCAATCCGCACTGGGCCCGCGTTGGAACTACGGCCCATGCCCTCTCATTCTGAGAGGAGGCCTGTGCCCTGCAGTGGGACATATATAAGCTGGGATGATAATGATGATGACACATTTTTTTTTCGCGTCTCTCCTGTGGACAGGGCAAAAGTTATCGGTCTGGGTCAAGTCTACATCGGCCTATGGGACGCCTGGTCAACTTTCGGCCCATTTAAATAAATCTTGACTTTGCTGGCTCGAAGTCGCTAGTTTTATGTTCACGAGAGAGAACTTTTGTTTCTTACGCTGTGTCTTCTTAGTCTTAAGGTCGCTGGTGGCCAAAGTGATTGTTTCAGTTCATTAATATAGACCTCTGCAAAATAACGCCTGATTCAATAAATAAACCCATGCCGAGATGATTTTATGATGTAGTCTTTTATGCCACCAAACCCTGGTCTGTGCGAGATTCAGAGCGAGTTGAAGCAAGTTGCGTATTTACAGCGCAAAATACATTATACAACAGCGCAGTTTAGTTGGTATGCAGAAAGTTTTTGTATCAGCAAATAGTGGTAAATAACGAATGTATGGAGTTTTGTTGTTGTTTGGCCCCAGAGCTTACCGAATGATGTATCTGTGCTAGAGAAATGGGTTAACAGTTTGTGTGAATAATTTGAGTTACTGAATGGTAACTAATTGGACGTTTTCACAATAAAAAGAATGATGCTGAGTTAAGAACATATGTAAAAAAGAAAACAGAAAAATAAAAATTAGATTGAAAATCAAATTCTATTCCTTTTACGGTCTTATTTATGGGGATCTGCAGACAATGGAGTCAATTTTAATTCTTTTTTTTATACAATATAGGCATGCGTTTGGCCACAATCAAATGCCTAGTAAATGCTCATTCACCCTAGACTTGAAAGCGGCCAAATTGTAATGTTCAGGGAGGACAGTCGCAGGCAGGGAATTTTACGAAACAAAGCTATTAGAGCAATATAGATCCACCCGTCGTAAGCGTTCATTTCATCGACATCATGTTGATGAATGGCAGTTTTCGACGGTGCGTTTTAAGCGGTCTTTTTTGCCTCGAACTTGCAAAATCTGAACGAGCTTCCCGCTGGGGTCTTCCCATCGAGTTATGACCTGGGTGCCTTTAAGAGGCGAGTGTACAATTTTCTGCAGTGCCGACATGCACTGGCATCCCGTAAAGCGCTGCGGGTATCTATTGACAGTGGTGATCATTTAACATCCAGGTGACCCACTAGTTCGTTTGTCTGGCCTCTCTAAAATAAAAAAGGACCACGTGAATTTTTAAGATCTTCTGTTTAAAGAAGTAAGTTCTTATCTTAACCCTACCGTCGTTTTATATATATTTGAATAAATTATGTGAAAAAAGTGATTTCCCCACTAACGTCGATAAGCCAAACAAAGTCTTAGACTGGCTAAATTCAGAAAGACGTGCCTGGAAACATGCACACCAACAATTATCTGGTATTGTAATACAAAATACCGAAACGCGTTTCGTAATTTTATTTTATTTAATTTTTAATTTTCTTTACCTTTTATGTTATAATAACAAAAAACAATTAAATAATTATGTTAATGATAAAATTATTACCAGTGATCGGCACGACTCGTGCCACATGGTGTCAATGACCTCAATCATTATGTTAATATGGATATTCCCCGGGATTCCAGCATTCGAATCGGTAAAGGAAAATAATATATTCTCATTTCAGTAATATGTAACGGGGATAAGATTAATGTATCACAGAGTCCGTAAAATAAGCCAAAGTTGTTCAAATAAACAATGAGTAAATAACTTTTAATCACCACGTCCGAACTTAAAGAACTGAAGAACATAAGTAAAAGTAAACATATTTGTTGTTAGAAATTGGTTGCATTCCTTATCAGTAAATTAGAGAAGGATGACATCAACTCTGTTGATATTACTATTAGCTGTCTTTTTCGCACCAGTTTAAACTATGTGTTTGGTCATAAACAAAAACAATAAAAAACACGATAGTGACCTTCGACATGCCAGGTAGTAGTAGCCAGATAGGGAAAAGGGTTTTTATGCGCTTCAAATGATTATATTTTAACACTTACATATTTTATATGAGTGCACGTAATATTTTACGCAGTATAAAATAAAACTACAGTTTATCAATATTTTCTTTAATGAAAAATGATACATTTTATGAGTTTATTAAATATTCTGACTTCTATTTACAAATACATAACTCTTAATTTTTGCGAATCATGTCATGTCCATATTATTATTTCCTCTTTGAATCCCGCGGTGTGGCACGGGTCGTGCCGATCACTGATTATTACAGACTGCGATTATTCTTCAAGGATTAATAATGATTTAAATTCTTCTTCTCACTTCTTCTTCAGCGCGTTTTCGCCCACCGTTGGGCGGGCATACACCTCTCCAATCTTTTTCCATCTAGGGTCTTCCAGACCGGTCCTGCTGTCTCCATAAAAATTAATCGGTTTAAAATTATTATATTTTTTACTTAACCACGGAATATGACCTTTCATTTTTATACGTTATTTCTTAATAACCTTTTTAAAAATATACGTCTCGCACTTGACTGAAAATTTTACGATACTAAAATACCTAGAGTGTATCACACACAACACTATTGTCAGCTGTCAAAAGTGCCATTCACTCGATGCCGCTACTTTAATTACATTTAAAGCTAACTTTTTTAAAAAAGCTTGAGTGAGGCCGAGGCTAGACTATTCTGCCAGACTGCAGCGTCGTTATTCAGGAATAACAGGCTCCCAGCATTATTCCACGTCCCAATTTTCCACGGTTCACATGCCAGTGCCATATACAACGTGCTGTGGACGACACTGTTACATATCGTGTTCTCGTAGCTTAAACGTCGGTGCCCGGGTTGGTAATACAGGCTGACCGCGTTTACCGCATTCAGGTTGCCGTGGCATAGCTAGGTCAGCTTAGTTAGCTAGGACAGGCTTCTTTTATTATTTTTGGGAGTCAGGATCAGGCTCCATCGGAATGTAGGATTGATCTACTTATTGCGCTTTTGCGCACTTTGGAAACAAAAAAATGCACTGTTTGTTGTTGTTTTGTTTTTATTGTTTCCATATATGACGATTGGACGTACTTGCCGAATTTACCAGATTTTTTGTTCGTAATTTTGCTTTCTTACATTGTTGCAAGTCGGAATTATTCTGCCCTGCAGACTCTAAAACGCAGTAAGAGGGTTTTTACGTTAGTTGAATATTGATTACGTTACTAGAATTGAACTATAATAAGCACAGCGTAAGGAACATAATGGTCTAATCGCTTTTTTTGCTCTCATTGGGCTGCGCTTTCCTTCTTTTTGGGGCCAAAGGGTTCGCAAATGGCGTCCACAGTCCACAGACAAGGAATCACAGGGTAGGTCTGTACCTACCCTGTGATTTCCTATCCGTGACTGTTCACGAGCTTTAATTTGGGACCCAATTAAGGTTGACAGTCCTGTCATATTATATAGGAATTCGAAGGATAGTTTTTGAAATGGGTCCCAAATTAAAGGACGCGACCGTACGATGGCTAATTCTAGAGAAAAAAATGGCTTATATTTTATCTTTTTACGCATCGCTACGATAGAACTGGAAAACATAGGCTTGAAGCGGATTTATATGTCATTTTATGGCTGGATTATGACGGAATAAGATAAAAGGTCTGCCTTCGGATTTACGGTAAAAGGTCTTACTGTCGTCCAAGATTTTGCCTAGCACAAATAATAAAGTCTAGATGTTTATATGAAACAAATTTGTTTTGCTGTAGCAAATAGCATCATCGATACCAATGACAATGGAGTATTTAATACCTACCTAATTTTTTTTTGAATACCCCAACCTTTTGACTTTTTGATAAGACCAAAACATAGCATTTTTGTAATTTTTGTAAAGATATTTTATAAACATCGTATTTAAAACATTGAAAAGAAAAACGTACTTACCTAATTAGAAACCTACGAAGCACATGAAAACACCATCGATGGAAGGTTCTCAAGTTTTTTGGATGAAGATAAATGGTGGAGAGGTTTAACATGCAGATAGTAAAGTTGAGTTTAATTCATGGCGCTAGCTTTTTACTGTTCTCTTCAAGTTCAGGCTGGTATAAATTTAAATTTGAAATTAACTTTTTTTAACTAAGAATTTTACTGTTCGTTTCGCTAAAACTAAAGATGGTTGAAGCTTTAAACAGAGCTAAGAAGCTAATTAAAAGTGTAAGCAGAATAGCTGACAGTAAAAACTGCAATCTTTTCATGTTTTATAAACTCAAAGGAAATATTATAGACGGCATACAAAGTAAGAATAAATATAGAAATGACTATGATGCACTGTTCTCGGTTTGCAAAATTCTCCTTGTAGATATTGTAAGACTATATATCTAAATATCCTATCCTAGAAACTAGAAGAAAAGCAGAAATAAAAAATATCACCTAAAGATCCACTAAAAGGAAATTAATATTGCAGCCGCTTACCAAAAATTATTACGCAAAAAGAACCAAAGAGTGGGTAGGTACCGAATTCCTAAAATATGTAAAGTACCCATTTTTGCTTGAGAATGAAAAATTAAAAATAGGGACTTAAAAATTAAATTGAAAAACATACTAAATGATAACTAATAAATGTATCTAATCAATTTGGTTTTGCATCTAAAATATCATTGTGCACCTGTGTAGGTTAGTAATAGGGCTGTACCAGCAAAGACTTCAGTCACTATCGAATGGTAAACGGATATAAACCTTATAGCACTGTAATAAAAACTGCATGGGTATGTTCACTGAGTCTTCGTTTTTATATTGTATATTTTATGTTTATCTTTACTAAAGTTAAGTAGTTAGTAAGCATCACTTTGCACAAGAATCTTATTGTCAGAACGTAACGCCATCAAACTGTTTCACAGTTTGGCGTACTTTAATATATTGTTATGTATGTGCTAATATTAAAAATAAATAAAAAAAAACTGTATTTTAACATCTTAAAAATGTTTTGTTTTCTTCTTCATAAGTAGAAATGAGAGTAGGTAAATAAATAAATTAAAAATATTGCTGCGCAGTGTTCATGTTTGAAGAACTAAATTAAAAATTAAAGCAGCTCTTATTGGCTTTATGTTCTGTTTTATTCTTTAATACGCTTTATTTTAGTGTCTGTTTTCACTGTTGACTGCGCGCCTTAAAATTGAATGCTTAGTTTAGACGAAACTATTTTACGCCATGCAATAAACTTTTGCAATTTCGGTGTTTCTGAATTCAGTCTCATAAAACATTATATTATATATTTTACTTTCGCTCATAATACTGAACATTGAGAATTAATTATACAATCGACATCAAAAGCTTGACGTGCATATTTGTTGCTTGCCGTATTCACACATTGCTCATTTAATGTTAACTCATATCTACAGACACCGGGCGTGTCAGGCACGTGCCGTATCAGAATACGGCATACGGCGTGTCTGGCACGCTTGGTGTATGTAGACATGAATCGACCTTTATTTGTTTGATGCGACAACGACGTACGACTCAAACGACAAGGTACGGAAACCGGCCAAGTACAAGTCTGATTCGATTCTTTTTAAATTTTTAATTTATAGTTATTAAACTTAATATTCACCTTTTATGTAACTTAAAATTTATGTTTGTTTCTGTTAGCTGCTTTAGGTCAGACTTTGCAAGTCGAACTGATCGATTGATTTAAAATTTGGTACAGATTTGTAGTTTGGATGACAATGCAAATAGAGTGAACATAACGCAACCGTGACCCAAAACCTCGTACTATTTATTAAAAATGTAATTTTTATAAAAAAATAATTTTAAGGGTACGGCCTAAAGGGTAAAAACGGGACCCTATTATTGAGGCTCCGCTGATTGTTCGTCTGTCCGTCTGTCTGTCCGTCTGTCCGTCTGTCACCAGGCTGTATCTCGTGAACCGTGATAGCTAGACAGTTGAAATTTTCACAGATGATGTATTTTGGTTGCCGCTATAACAACAAATACTAAAAACTAGAATAAAATAAGTATTTAAGGGGGCTCCCATACAACAAACGTGATTTTTATTGCTCGTTTTTGCTCGATATTGATAACGGCAACAGGTAGACGCTTGAAATATTCACAGAATGTTTATTTATATATTCACTTTAAAAATAAATTATAACAAATATTTAAGGGGGGCTCCCATACAACAAACGTGATATTTTTGCCGTTTTTATAGATAATGGTACGGGACCCTTCATGCGCGAGTCCGACTTGCACTTAAATTGGCTGGTTTTAATTATTTTTGTTACTTTGACCGTTTAGTAGTAGACTGTACAGCCGAAGAAACTGAATTGCGAACCAGAATGGAACCTTTTTGTTGCAAATGTCATGTTGACATTCCCTACATCTGCCAAAGAAATCATCGGGAAATCGACTGTGAAGAGGTTCAACCTTAGTACGCGATACAGTATAACCGACTGCACCTTAAAGTTTAAATGACAATGAAAGGACAGTCAACAAAAACAAAGTTAACAGAGTTCCCTTATCACTCTTTGGTTGCTGAATACTGAATGCGAAATTCTCACTGGATTCGATACTAATAAAGGGCGAAACCGCAAGCGCAAGCTGTTTCTAAAAATATTAGCAACCGTGGAAACAAAAATGAGGTTCTTCCTGTTGACAACACAAGTACCTTATACTTACTACTTATTTACTTTTTTATGCACATATTTTTCTGTATTGTTTTGTTTGTAATGGACAATAAAGAATCATTGTACCTACTGTATTGTATTGTACTTACAAAAAAAAATCACTCATCCGTAACAAATACTCTTAATAGAAACACTATGGAATACAAAAGTATTTTTCTTAAATTGTTACAGTAACTTTAGTAGGTACACGAGTCCAACTCACACTTGACCGGTTAATTCATCTATCTATACATATAATAAATCTGTAACAAGTCGGTGTCTGTACATTGAAGATATTTGAGAAAAACTGTCACTAGGGCTATTTATTAGCACAATAGAACCCAAAACAATGATTAATGAATTATTGTCTGTTTGTCTGTTTGTCTGTGCGTTTGTGCGCGCTAATCTCAGAAACGGCTTAACCTAGAAGGATGCGGTTTTCACTGATATGTTGGTATTTTCTTGGGTTAACATTTAGTGTTTGTTTCATTTGAATCGGTTCACAAATAAGAAAGATACGTCTATTTTAAGAATTTATCGAACAGGTTTTTTTGTTTGAACGCGCTAATCTCAGGAACTAATGCTCCGATTTGAAAAATTCTTTCAGTGTTAGATAGCACATTTATCGAGGAAGGCTATAGGCTATATATCATCACGCTAACACCAATAGAAGCGGAGCGGAGCGGAAGAATGTTTCAAAATACGAAACTTTCTTAGCATAGATTTACGTATTAGGTTGTGCGATTCCCTGATACTCTCAAAATTGGGTTACGCCGATGTAGTGTACGGTCCTCGGTTGCTCTCCCGCACAGATCGCATAGTGCAGAGAGTCCAAAATGCCTGTGCTCGGTTTTGTTTTAAAATTCCCTCGCGTACGCATGTAACACCATATTTAAACTCTGCTGGCATTTTGAAGATGGCGTACCGGAGAGAACTTCACTTATCCTCATTACTTTTTGGTATTGTCAAAACTGGAGTGCCTGAATACCTGTTCCGAAAATTAACGTGGCGTAAAAGCAGATCCAGCACACATGGGGTCCGAGAGGTTAGCAATGAACTAGCTGTTCCGTATCACCGAACTGCCGCTTTTAAGGGTAGTTTTAAATACACTGCCACAAAATGTTGGAATAATTTGCCTCCACCATTCAAAAAATTAATCACTATTAGCAATTTTAAGATTAAATTACAAGAATATTTAATTAATTTGCAACAAACATTGCCCGCAGGTGGAAAGGCCAAGTCCTCTTACCTCTGATGCGACTACCTTAAATGTATAAATACCTATGTGTATAATATAATGTATAACTATGTATAATTGAAATAAATAATAATAAAAAAGAACTAACTCCCACTATAATATATGTATCTATTTATTTGTTGCACACTTTTTATACAGAATTTTGTTTGTGCTGATTCCGGTCCAACAAGTTTGATGCACGGATATGAAGGGTTTGACTGAAAATCAGCGCTGTAGCAGGCATCTACTACAGCTTATGCTGAGTCAAATTCCTTTTCGACATCTACAATTATGTTTTTTGTTTTTATTGTTATTATTGTTCTTTTTATTTTTCTCAGTGTATTAGTCAGTGTATTTTCTTTTTTGATGTCGAATAAAGTTATGTCTATGTCTATGTCTATGTCTATGTCTATGTCTATGTCTATGTCTATGTCTAAAATCGGGGGTTTTTGAAGTAAAACTTCTATAGGCACGCTTGACTTGGGAGTACGGTGCACGGTGTTGAATGTGAACGCGGGTGTGCGGGGGCATGCGGGGGCGGGTAATTTTTTTTATATCAAGGAACTAAGGAGAGCCATAATTGATGAAAAAGCAAATTGGATAAAAAAAAAGCTGCCCAAATTACTAATTCCACGCGGACGGAGTCGCGGGCAAAAGCTAGTTGTATTATATAACTATTTCCAGCTCAAAAATAAACTTTATCAATTGTAATCGTGCGAATTTAAATGGCTAGTACAGCATCAAGCAACCCTTTATACCGCCAAAGCAACACCAAGGAAGCCACTCAGTTTGACACAAAACTTACCCATTGATGTCTCCACGTCCGCCAATTACACCCTACGCCCTAAACTCGTAAACATTCATCGGGCTCGTGATGAATAGATAACTCTCGTAATTGCAATGAAAGCGCTTTAACAAGTTCTCTGCTTGTAAACTGTCACAATACCTAAAGATCCCATTAAACTTTAGCAATTTCTAACTTTTCCTATTAGGCGTTCTGCACACATTTCGCCCTTAAGTCGTGGTACTTGTTACGCTTGTTTAGTTAGGCAATAGAAAATGTGACGCGCTTGCGGGTTAATTTTAGGCCGCCATTAATTTCCTGTTTGTCATTGTGAAAAAAAAAAAAACAAAAAAAAAAAAACTAAGAAGCGAATCAAGTAAAGACTTCATCACATTGTGATTTAGTGCAGTTAGTGTAGTTAGTGTCAATTTAACCCATGTACAAGTTGTCCCAAAACTCGACAATAACTTGGCACCGGGCAAGAGCTCAAGACAAGTTATACCAGAGGCCGTATTGTCTAACGCTTCTGACACTTGCCTTCGCTTTCACCGTCTCTTTCTGTCATCATCTTATACCGTTTGACAGAAAGAAATAGTGATTGCGAAGGCAAGCGTCAGAAACGTTAGACAATAAGCCTGCAGTTCTGGAAAAAGTAAGAAAATAGTTCACGTAACTTTTTTTTTACATTTTATTTTATCACTTTGTCTTGGGTAGGTATATAATTTCTATTAAATAACCATGCAAAATTACAGCTTCCTAGCACTAGTAGCCACTGCGTTGAGCAGCGGATAAACAGACAGACAGATATGACGAAACTATAAGGGTTCCGTTTTGCCATTTTGGCTCCGGAACCTTAAAAATGGTCTATTATCGCTTTACTAAGTGCCACTCCTTTTTAGGATTCCGTAGTCAACTAGGAACCCTTATAGTTTCGCCATATTGTCTGTCCGTCTGTCTGTCTGTCTGTCCGCGGCTTAGCTCAGAGACTGTTAGTACTAGAAAGCTGTAATTTGGCATGAATGTAAATATCAGTCACGCCGACAAAGTGATTATATAAAAAAAACTAAAACAATTTTTTTTAGGGTACCTCCCATAGACGTACAGTGGGGGTGATTTTTTTTTCTCCACTAACCCTATAGTGTGGGGTATCATTGGATAGATATTTGAAAATAAATAGGGGTTTACAAAAACCATTTTTTGATAAAGTGAACATTTTAGGAGATATTCACTCCGAAAGTTCAAAATAATGTGTCCCCTCTCTAACTTTTGAACCGCACGTCTAAAAAATATGAAAAAAATCACGTAAGTTAAACTTAGTAAAAAATTTCTAGAAAAATTATTTTCAACTTAATCAGTTGAGCAGTTTTTAAGTTTTTGTAAAAAAACATTTCTAAACTAAGATTGTAATTGAACCGCCATTGCAAGCATTTTTTTTCTTTAAGTACATATAAGACCACGCTAACAGTAGGTATCTTCTTTCAAATAAAAAAAATATATTACATCTGAAAAACAATCAACATACCTACATACTAGTTCTTAGTTACCCAATTCGCCGATAGATGGCGCTGTACCGCCGACGTTGGGACCAAAACAACCACATTAATAAAGTATGCAAAGATTTTTTCGTACCTGCTACGGAACCCTATCATGGGTGTGCCCGACACGCTCTTGACCGGTTTTTTTTCTTATATTATCTAAGACTGTTATAATTTGGCCCCTCGTCCGGTGCCTGGTTTTCATTAAGTTTTTGGACAGGATCCATCTCCAAAGGGCAGCGTTCGGGAAACTTCGAGACATTTTTCGCCAATAATTCCGTAGTGCATGAACCAATGTGTATTGCCAGTAATATTAATTATGACTCTGAGACATGGTCTTTGACTTTTAGCCTCTTGGAGAAGCTCAGAGTCTCGCAACAAACTATGAACAGAGCTTTGCTTGGAGTTTCTTTGCACTATAGAATTCGGACCAAGTAAATTTGCCGAAGAAAGTCACCGATATAGCTCGAAAAAAACACTTCACTTAGCCCTCAAACCAGATATTTTTTTAACTACCAATAAAATAAATACCATTTAAATTGGATACTTGGTTGCTTTGAAATATCTATGGCATATCGCATGCCAATAGCTCATAAAAAGTATGTCGTTTGAGTTATAATGACAACCACTCAGTTCGTAATAAAAAAATAGAGACAAATTAATGCAAAACCAAAAACTATAAAAGATATTTTCACAATTTAATTAAATATCAAGTTTTCTGACTCCCTAGTCCTTATAAATCTAAGTTTAATTATGTACAAGATTAAGCATTCCCATTCTACTTTTCGTTTTTAAATCATAATAAACTCAGCGTTTAACTGTGCAGAAAAAAAATTCAAATTAATGTCCGTAAATTGTCATTTCCAAGTCCACTTCTGGTTATTGCTGGCGAGGCAGTAATAAAACGTAATTATTCCGCAACTTTGACTTGTTTCCTCGTGGCACCTTTTTCTTAATTTTATCCATTCTCAGAAGAATTCACGGAAGAGATTCAGGTGATGTTATTGATAAGTGTTTGGTCCATTGTTCGGAACGGCGCTCAAGAGATTCGACGTTCAATGACTGGCCACCTCATTCTAAAAAAAAAACCGGCTAAGTGCGAGTCGGACTCGCGCACGAAGGGTTCCGTACAATTATCTATAAAAATCACGTTTGTTGTATGGGATCCCCCTTAAATATTTTTTTTATTTTAATTTTATGATTTATTTTTAAAGTCAATATATAATTAAATATTCTGTGAATATTTCAAGCGTCTACCTGTTGCCGTTATCAATATCGAGCATAAACGAGCAAAAAAATCACGTTTGTTGTATGGGAGCCCCCTTAAATATTTATTTTATTCCATTGTTTAGTATTTGTTGTTATAGCGGCAACCGAAATACAGCATCTGTGAAAATTTCAACTCTCTAGCTATCACGGTTCCCGAGATATAGCCTGGTGACAGACGGACAGACAGACAGACAGATAGACAGACAGACGGCCGGACAGCGGAGCCTCAGTAATAGGGTTCCCGTTTTTACCCTTTGGGTACGAAACCCTAATGAACTCTTTTCACCCATAATATAATTCATTTTTAGTATAAGGTGTTAATTACTGGCCACCCTTCAATAACTAGCCACGTTACACTAAGTTGAATAAGTTGAGGCGATAAGACCGCCTATTGTCTACCTGAATTTTTATTTTTGTAATGTCACTGTACTGTTTCTGGTGATCAATAAAGAATATTTGTATTGTATTGTATTGTATTGAATTCTGTTTGTTTTGTTTGTTTTTGTTTGTTTGTAAACCCTATCTTAATAATTCCGTGCAAGCGTGCGTGGCTGGGTGGGTATGTGATACTCCGTCCCGCTAAAACAACTGGAATTGGGTCCATGATCAATCCACCATCACAAAAATCAGACCTCTCTGGTTTAAATAGGCACCGAACAACGTCTATAGAAGCTACACGTGTTTGGTCTCTACAGTTTAGCGGAGGAGACCTAAGGGTAAGTGCAAAGGGCTAATGTCTGGCAATATATGGTTTCACGGGATGACCGTAAAAGTAATAAAAAAAAAAAAAAAAAGAAATGAAGTTGAAGAAAATAAAAAAAAAAAAAATAGAAAAAGATACTTCATACTTAACTTGCTAATGTCTGGCCTTTAGCAGCGTGTGGCCCATCCCCTGTTACCTCTGTTTTCTGACAATTTTATGACTTTTATGAGCAATCAGTTCCGTCGACTCCGAGTATGTGACTACGTCTGGAACACATAGGCTACTACAAGTTAAGTATGAAGTATCTTTTTCTATTTATTTTTTTATTTTCTTCAACTTCATTTTTTTATTACTTTTACGGTCATCCCGTGAAACCATATATCTGGTTCCTGGGGTTTTTTCTGTGCATCTATGTTTCAGTTTGTATTTAGTTTGAAATATATGGTTTCACGGGATGACCGTAAAAGTAATAAAAAAAAGAAGTTGAAGAAAATAAAAAAATAAATAGAAAAAGATACTTCATACTTAACTTGTAAAAGTTGGCCTAGTAGCGCCATCTCTTGGTCCAGGTGAGCGGGTAGCTCCGAAGGAGTGTTGAAGTCTCTCGGTAGAGGGCACATAACATAGATGCGCTTTATCACTGCCTAAATGTGATTATAACAGACTGAAGTGTACGATGTATGGGAAAGATTCGTCGCTAACTTCTAGACCAGTGATGGTGTAGGGGTAAGCACGCAGCACGGAACGCTGAGGACCTGGGTTTGATTCCCAGCATTGATCTTTTTTCTGGGGTTTTTTCTGTGCATCTATGTTTCAGTTTGTATTTAGTTTGAAATACATAGGCTACTTTTGATCCCGGTATTCCCCAGGGAGGCCTGCGTCTTCCGGTCCGTGGACGCCACTCGAGAACCTTTTTGCCCCATCAGCCATTAGTTCTATCAGTTCTATGAGCGATGTGCCCTGCCCGCTGCCACGACCTCGTTAAGGGTGCGGGATCGCGTTGGATGCGGATGGCACGGGATAGATCTGTTTGGCGAGCCTTGGGGGAGGCCTATGTTCAGCAGTGGACGTCTGATGATGAAGATGATGATGATTCCCCCCCCCCAGGGATTCACGTAGAATCCCAAGTCTATAAACATAAAATTAAGCTCGGGTAATCGTCCTATAGGTAACGTAAATGAAGGGGACGTAGTAATTTTTGGGAATTCGGAAATTATCTGAAATCATTAAGTTTCAGTTTACCTGGTTCCTAATGGTAAATGTAATGACGCACGCGAAGAGTTATAAAACCTTTTATGTCTACTTCCTACAAAGCTACATACGAATTTATATTTCTCTTAGCACCAAACTGCTAAACTGGTTGCTTATTTCAATGATTACAGTAACTTGAAAATAAATCCTTTAACTGTACAGCAGGGTTATAAATCTAATTTCCACTGACTTTATTTGACAACGGTGCTATTTATCGGGTGTAGAACTAAGGTCTGGCGAGAATAAGATATAGTGATCACTCGTTTAGGGACTACAAATTGGAAGAAGATTAATGGCACCTTTAAGAATACTGATACAGCTTTTGGTTCAATAGGATGACCACTATTTTTCTTATTTAATAAGGAACCTACACTTAAATGCGTTTTCAAAAATTCTAAAACCATTTTTTTAAATTTTATTATAATAGTCACAATATACCTACTTTTATGGTAAATTTGAAGAATCTATGTAATTAAAGATGAGAAGTTGAAAGGTTCTCGAGTGGCGTCCACGGACCGGAAAACGCAGCGTAGGTAGGCCTCCAACAAGATGGAGCGACGACCTGGTTAAGGTTGCGGGATCGCGTTGGATGCGGATGGCACGGGACCGATCTTTTTGGTGAGCCTTGGGGGAGGCCTATGTTCAGCAGTGGACGTCTTTTGGCTGAAATGATGATGATGATCAAATCCCGTTTATACCCAATCCCTTAAGAATTTCAACAAATTCACCCTTATTCATTGCCTACATCGTAAAAGGCAACCTCTACTCAAAAATTTCACCCTTCCAAAAGGCAATTTCACCTTGCCAAGATTTTGGGCTGGGCATTGATGAGTCAGTCAATCAGTCAGGACTTTTTATATGTATAGATTTAAGTCCCCACGATACAGGCTAGACCTAGTGTGGTTCACCTACATTGGAAGCAACCTCAATGAATATTTGTAAAAAACCTCTACTGTAATAATTATTGTTATTCTAATGAATAAATAAATAAATAAGTAAACTACGTACATACGAAATAATGTTTTTTTTTTAATTTTCATTAAATTCGATACGTTGCTCAGTACTTTAACAAAAACTACTGGTATATTGATTTTTGTTAAATCCGAAAAAAAAATAGGTAGGTATATAAAAAATATATCGCAGCCTTTTCAAAAATTAAAACACGGTGTGCATGCTAAACGCCGCAGTTAAACTCCGTCTAAAAACACCTCAATGCACCAAACGAAATTTAATTTTATCCCTCGTAAACAAAACAACATAATTTTTCACGGTATGTTTTAAAAACTCCCCGAAGCTTTTATTCCTGTTTATAAATACGTTGAACGTTTGTATAATTTATAAAACGGCAACGTTGCAAACGTGACGGCATCCCTCGTCATTACTTGCGGCACGAAATGTAATAAATTTATTTATTCACTGACTCGCGAAATTACTCATTAAAAATGTACTTGAGTAATTTAAAGGTACACTCGGCTCCTTCTGATAATAAAGCCTCTTGATGACGCGGGAAATATCATGCGTGTTTTGTTACATTGCGGGACTGCGCGGCTTGGATTTATTCCAGTAAGGGGCAACGTCCTAAATTTAGAACATCATCATCATCATTCCAGCCTATATTTTTCCACTGCAGGGCACAGACCTACTCTTAGAATGAGAGGGCTTGGCCGTAGTTCCCACGCGGACTAAGGGTGGATGGACACATACATAATTAATTTATTTTCAGGTGTGTGCAGATCTCACGATGTTTTCCTTCACCGTAAAGCTCATTGGAAATTATCAATGTAATTTCGCACAAAAGTTCCGAAAACATCAAAAGTGCGGGCCCGCACTCGAACCCACGACCCTCTGCTTGTAAGGCCATAGGTAAAATCACTAGGCCACCAAAAATTCAAAAATTAAAGGCGTGGTCTTGATTAATTTGCATGGAAATTTATTTTGTATATTATATACACACTAAACCGTGTTTTTCAACAAAAGGACATAAGTGCCATGCCATAAAGATACGCTCTTTTCTTTGTGCTCTAAAAATCGTAACTATGTATTTTTTATCTGTATTCCATTTATTTGTAGTAACGGGTACAGAAGAACCCTCCATTGAGTATTATATAGCCCGACATGCTCTTAGCCAGTATTTTCAAATTTGGTTCAAAATACGTGAATAACTTGAATGGCTGACTGTACTAGTCCTTAAAAGGATTAATTACCACACTACGTACGCCAAGTGTGGGTAGAAATGGTAGAAATTTTCTCTTTTCCCGTGTTTCTTTAGGTCTTTGATGTAAATTCAATTTCATTATGCAGATAGGTTGTCGCTTAACATATACCGCAGCTAGTTCAAAACGTATGGTACAAATACAAACATGTTCTGATGAAAACTACGTCGTGTTCTACAGCTTTTACATAATGATGATCATAACTAAATCCCTCATTTATAAATACCTATACACCGTGAAATTTTAGTGGTTGTTTTCCCGAAACGAAGTGATTTAGTTTCGATTGTACAATCGATTTATAATTACTATTTTGACTAGAGTCAAAAATCCAATTGTGAAAAACGAAAGTCGAAAATGGCCGCAAACCAATAGTAACGCTTCGTTGGTACAAGTAGCGTACGATCGTACGATAGGTTAGGTACCAACGAAGCGTTACTATTGGTTTGCGGTCATTTTCGACTTTCGTTTTTCACAATTGGATTTTACACTCTAGTCAAAATAGTAATTATAAATCGATTGTACAATCGATACTAAATCACCTCGTTTCGGGAAAACAACCACTAAAATTTCACGGTGTATACCTAGATATTCCTGGCACGAACGACGTATGGTTAGGTTAGATATTATTGTTCATATATTTTCAAACGTGTCACATTTTTTTTTGGTCGATGCGCTGGGACACCACGGCCTTTCGTGCCAGAAGAGCGCGGGCCGTTTCTCAATGACACTCTGACACAGACACTCTGTTCTCAATGACATTATCCGTCGCTCTCTTGCCACCGTCTATGTGCCTGCGTTACTGGAGCCATCGGGCATCCCCATAGATGATGGCATAAGAGACCAGACGGAATGTCATTGATTCCGTGGAAATTGGGTCGTGTGCTATTGTGGGACGCTACTTGCGCAGACACACTAGCTCCGTCCAACGTCCACGGAACAGCAAATTAAGCTGGTGCAGAGGTTTTTTTCTTTTTTAGAGACTAGGTTGAAAATCTGTACTCTTAAAAAGAAAAGTCTTGATTGATTTACTGATTAAGCTTGCCTTTGGAATCCAAAAGTTTAATGGTTACTTGACCTGAAATGTGTTTTAACAGATTCATTTTTAATTATTGTGACATTGGAAGACCAGGTATCTCCAATATTATTATTTTTTATTTTTTTCTTTTTCTTTTTTTTTTCTTTTTTTGACGGTGGAAGCATTCTACACTTCCACTGAACACAGATATAGTTAGTTAAGATGTAGGTATAGTTTTAGTTTTTTTTTTTTAACTAAGGGACCCAATACATCCCTGTATTGTTTTTTGTATATAATTATTATTATTTTTTATTAAATTCTATATTTGTATGGTTTTTTAGTTTGTAATTTATTATATTTTAATTTGAAAAGATGACTTCCTGCCAAGTTTCTTGCGGCGCATTCTTCTTGGCAATGATGGTCCTTACGAAAGCGCTGGTAGTTTAAAAAAAGTGACATGTAAAAGAGCCCTTTGCGGCCTATTTGCAGAATAAACGTTTTGATTTTTGATTGATTTTTGATTGACCCATTGAAAAGCTGACTTATCAATACCTAAATCCCATCCCAAATTCTTGACCCTTCATAGCTGAAATTTTGCATAGAGTTGCCCTAGAACCTTTATCATGTAGGCAAGGAATAAGTAGGGATTTTGTTGAAATTCCCACGGGGTAAGAAATAAACATGATTTATATATTCGTTTGAGAAAGACCCTATCTCCGTAACAATGATTAGTAGACTCTGTAAATTTGGCACACATGTAGGTTATCATAACAGTAAATAAAAAACCGGCCAAGAGCGTGTCGGACACGCCCAAGGTAGGGTTCCGTAGCCATTACGAAAAAATCAAGTAATATTTTTCTAAGGACTTCGTATGTGTACGGAATCATCCAAGTTTAGGTATGTTTTATACCTTAGGCTACTATTTACTCTTAAACTACAAATAATTTCCAAGCAATCTTAGCCGCTATAATTTCCCTAGTAAATTACTATCATTCTGAATTTTTTCAAATTTTTCCACCCAATAGTTTAGATTTTAGAGGGGGGGACGGTCGATTTTAATGAAAATTTTCACTTTAAAGTTGAATATTTCGCAAACAGATCACTGAATAGAAAAATCATGTTACCAACCCTGCAATGGTTTTAAAAGACCTATCCAACGATACCCCACACTATAGGGTTAGTCGAGAAAAAAAAATCACCCCCCCCCCCTTTACGTCTATGGGAGGTACCCTAAAAAAAAAATATTTTTTATTTTACCACTTTGTTGGCGTGACTGATATGTATATTCATGCCAAATTACAGCTTGCTAGTACTAACGATCTCTGAGCTTAGCCGCGGACGGACAGACAGACAGACAGACATGGCGAAACTATAAGGGTTCCTAGTTGACTACGGAACCCTAAAAACGGGTTCCAGGATTTTTAGAAATTCCCACGGGATAAGGAAAAAAACAGGATATTCACTAACTAATACCGGAGACGACGGATTTATAGATGTTGTGATGCCAGATTTTTGCTTTATTCTATGAAAGAAATGAGCAGCTTTATTGCAAATTTGAATTCTGCGCGGACGAAGTTGTGGGCAGAAGCCCACACAATATGACTTTATATACACATGCGTCGTCAGACTCGGTGGAGCGATGATCTACGCAAAGCGGCTGGCAAGAGCTGGATGAGAGTGGTGAGGATCGTGCTCAGAGGCGTGCCATGGGAGAGGCCGATGTCCAGCAGTGGACGAGCATAGGCTGATGATGATTATAACACATGCGTGGTTACTTACTTGTGTGGTGTTTATATTTCTCTTATTATTAGTTGTCAGGTAATAGCCCTGCAGTTAGGGTTGCCAATTAAAACTAGGAACAGCGCTATAGCCGTGAAGCAAGTTGTAAAAATAAAAAGAAATCTCCAGCCCCTAGTATCAGGGTTGGCAGAGAATGGCATTGCGCCAAAGAATGTCTTTATTGCGCCCGAGCAACCAGCGGAGGAATTCAATAAGATGCTTCGACGAGTTAAAAATATAATACGTTCGGTTTTTTTCATTAAAATTTAATTTAAAACATATTATTGGGGATTCCCAAAAGCCGTGGTGGCCTAGCGGTTTGAACTATGGCCTCCCAAGCAGAGGGTCGTGGGTTCAAATGCCAGCTCGGACCTCTGAGTTTTTCGGAATTTACGTGCGAAATTATATTTGAAATTTACCATGAGCTTTACGGTGAAGGAAAACATCGGGAGAAAACCTGTATACACCTGCGAAGAAATTCAATGGCGTGTGTAAAGTTCCCAATCCGCACTGGGCCCGCGTAGGAAGTACAGCCCAAGCCCTCTCATTCTGAGAGGAGGCCTGTGCCCTGCAGTGGGACGTATATACGTTGGGATGATGAAGATGATGATTGGGAATTCTGTAGATTGGGTACAGCTACATGCATATTGTTTTAAATCGGGAAAAGTCGGATCTCAATCGGAATACGACGGCACCCGAAGTGTAAATCAATTATTATATTAAATGACTAGACTTCCGTACGCAGCTTCGCCCGCGATAAATTAATTTTCCCGTAGGAAAAGGTATTTTCCCGCGGTAAAAAGTAGCCTATGTTACTCAGTCATAATGTAGCTTTATAACGGTAAAAGAATTTTTGGAATCAGTCCAGTAGTTTTTAAGTTTATTCGTTACATACAAAAATACAAAAATACAAATCTTTCCTCTTTATAATATTAGTATAGATATAGATATAGACTAGCTGTTGCCCGGAGTCGCGAGTCCGCGAAGAATAGGGATAGGTACCGAGTAGAGAAAAAGTTTCATAAAAATCCGTCAAGCTGTTTCGGAGGAGTTCGATAGCAAACACCATGACACGAGATTTTTATATATTAATTAGATTGATCAGTATTTCATATTCATTAAAATGGGCCTTTATTATTTAGTGGCATATGACTCATATGTCACCGATGGGTGCTGATGCTAATTGAGAGAGCACGATAATACCGATTTATGCTGTAAAATACGATGGAAAACCATTATGTTACTACATGTACAGTTGTGTCGAATTGCAGTAGTGACACTCGTCATATAATAGAAACTAGCTTCTGCTCGCGACTTCGTCCGCGCAGCATTCAAATGTGTAGTAAAGCTTTTTCACCTATCTCATTGAATAAAGCAAAATTCCTAAAATCCATCGTCATTATTATCGATATCAGTATCCCGTTATTTCTTTATCCCGTGGAATTTTCCGGAAATCCCTTCTTAGCGGATGCCTATTGCCTACGTCGTAAGAACTATCCGTGTGCCACAGCACACTGCGTTCAGAGGTTTGAGCTGTGCGTTGATAGATCAGTCAGTAACGGTTGTCTTTTATATAGACAATACGGAATACTCGTACTGGCGCGGTTAATATCCGACCCCGTATATTTGTGGACCATGAAGAACAACTCAAGCCCTCTCATTCTGAGATTTTACCAAGTAGTAGATGTCTCTCGATGAGAATATAACATAGATGGCGCTGTATCACTGCATAATGTTATTATTTAGCAAGCTATAGGAAAAATTTGTGTCTAAGCTCCTGACCTGTGGTGTTGTAGGGGAATTATAGTACGCGGCACGGAATGCTGAGGACCTGGGTTCGATTCCCAACGCTGGTCTTTTTTCTGGGGTTTTTTTCTGTGCATTCATATTTCAGTTTGTATTTAGTATGAAATATAAGTAGTAGGACTTTTATAAGCTTGAGATGTCGATGGTACCTAATTCCAATTTAACTTGTGTGGTCTAAATTACCCTCAAAACCAAAACAGATGTCACTGGTAATGCTAGTTTAACGTAACCGTATCTACTGCACTCGCCAAGGGAGACGTAACGGCTTGGCCACGATTGCGCACCTTGACTAAGTATATGTAACAGGCGACGAGTCGAGCGATTTCACTATTCATTGCGCGGACGATACGCTTTCCATTCAGCCATTGGTTAGAAACACACGTAATGTACTAAAAATCACTCCCCGTGTCACCAGTCGCGTACCCACCAAGGGACACGTTAACGGCTGTGGCGGTTTGATTTACGAATTGAGCGGAAACACCCGAGCACACCCGAGTCATTTATCACAATGTTCCAATGATCGAAACTGGGGGGTTACTACGAAATTCAAAGTTCGAAGTTCGGATCGTGCGGTCCCTCTCACTCTCGTAATAAATACCATTAGCGTGAGCGGAACGTCATGAAACGAAGTTCGAATTTCGCGCTTCGTAGTATAGGGCCTGGGATAGCTAGCACAAGGTTATCTATCGTTTGACCGAAATAGTACCTACTTGGTAAAGTAACATTTCCCCTAAATTTCGTTTGCTGCTAAACATCCTACAATATTTTTACATTGCTTCTGCGCTGCGAACCGTGCACCACAGCTATATCTATGCGGCTTATACAGGTTGTTACAAAATTACCCGTAATAACTGAAGGGTATGGAAGTACCTACTCCAGTAAAGAATTAAATTAGTATATATTTTTTTTGGGATGGCGGGAGCTCGCCTTTGATAGGCAGGAGTGGAGCAAGAGAGGAGAGGCCTTTGCCCAGCAGTGGGACACAAAAATAAGCTAAATAAAAAATAAAATAAAAAAATATTTTTTTTTAGAATAAAAAGAACAGCGCGCAAAATTACAGTTTTATTTACTGTTCATGGGGTTTCAGGCTTTAGGGGTTATTTTGTAACACCCTGTATAATGTTAACATCCGAAACTCACCCTCCACCTTCTTATCATAAAACTGTACATCTCATACCCCGGATTGATAGGAGCAAAAATTGTACCACTGCTATCATCATCATCAAGAAGGAAGACGCAATGTAGGTAGGCCTCCAACAAGATGGAGCGACGACCTGGTTAAGGTTGCGGCATCGCGTTGGATGCGGATAGCACGGGACCGATCTGTTTGGCGAGCCTTGGGGGAGGCCTATGTTCAGCAGTGGACGTCTTTCGGCTGAAATGATGATGATAACTAATGGTCAAGTTTGATTACCTTTTAATTATGTGCAAACCTCTTTTATTTACTTCGAGTCTTAACATAATTATTGAACTATACATTTGAATTATATTAAATGAGATAATTCTTCAAAAAGTTTATTTTTTTCTATGTCATTATATAAAATCTTAAACTACACAACGGCTGTACGTCACTTTTATCGATATCAACTAATAAAATTAGTTTAATTTGTCCTCGAATGAAACATCAGTACAGATTTGCTCCCCTCAATCCGAATTACAACGAACCGAACAAAAATTACAAACACACACACGAATGCACGCATGCACCCAAACTACCAAATTTTTATTATTTACAGGAATAGGATAGGTACAGTCACGAGCATTAATATATAAACGTTTCCTAATTTGCAAAATAATATATCTATGTAAGATTTCCTAACTAAATACACATACATAACGTTCAAAACATTGTATCCAAGAAACCCACCACAGTTATGTACACGATATTTGTAGCAAAATTATGTCAACAACCTCGATCACAATATTGTATACGCCATTGCTCCCTTTTTGAAATATACGTTATAATTTCAAAATAATGTCTACAGCGCAGTGCCATTAATATGTAAACAATTATGTTTGCTCAATATTTCATAACAATGTATACCAATACAATGATTGGAACATTTTTGTGAATTTCTTAAGTCATTATACAAACCGGTCAAGTGCGAGTCGGACTCGTCTATGAAGGGTCCCTTACCTCCGTACAGAGTTTTTTTAAATACTGTCCAGTAAAAAATCGCCAAAATGTAAGCACCAAAATCGTAAACTTATAGCTAAATAGGTAAACGTCTGAACAGTATAGCAGCTGTTACCTAGCAACCGTCGCCGGAGTTAAAAACGCTCAAAAAGCACATTTGTTATATGACGACCCCCTTTAGTTTTAACTTTATTTTATTATATTATATATATAGATTAGTATTTTTTGTTATAGCGGCCACAGAAATGTTTAGCTATTACGGTTCAAGTTACAGAGCTTCTTTTCTTCTTTCTTTTATATTTCTCTAAGGCCGGCTTGCGCGGACCTGGGTTAGCTACTTAACTCCGAGTTAACTGCTAACCCAGTGTTAACAAGTGTCAAAATGTATGGAACTGTCATTCTTAACCCAGGGTTACCGATTTAATTTTTTAACCCTGAACTGTGCAAGTGGCCCTAAGGCTCTAACACAATGTTCGGTCGCATAAAGCGATTTAAGTTGCACATGACTACAGGTAATCTTCGCTGGGAAAATAGCGAGCACGTTAGCGCCACGTCCTTTGACCGCGGGGCGCACGTCGCACGTACACCGAAGGAGTTAAGTTAGGGGAGACAGCGATTTTATTGTGATCCATCCAGCATATATTCGTTTTAATTCTAGACACAGGCCCTCTTGTAAGAAAATTTGGGCTGTAAAACCCGACCAGGAAAATAAAAACCCTCGCCATATTGCGGAAAGCTAATGGAACTAATTTCTTCAACTGGCAACAGTAACTTTGAAGACGTCATTAATGTTATCTGCCAAATGCTGTCTAAGTGTGGTGCGTTTCTTGGATATTGTGGATTATTATTGTGCGTTAAATTGCCGAAAACTATTAAAAGACATTTACAAAAAGTTATATTCAAAATGACGAAGTATTTGTCGGAGAGAAAGTCTGAAGGATTGGAGTCTACGAGGGGCGTTCAATATAAAGTGAGAATGAGATGCAAACTCTTTTAATATTACGAAATTAAATACTGGCCGGTAAAGCTAATCTATCTAGCTGATTGCTATGAAAAAAAAAAAACTAACTGTCTTTTGTTTCAAAAAATATACGGTAATTTCTTTGCAATGCTATTGAGTACGTTAGCGAAAATGGAGAAAATTGAACTGCGCGCCGTTATCAAATACTTGTATTTGAAAATTTTTTCTACGGACCAAGTCAATTTGGATTTGCGGGACACTTTAGGGTCTAATACTCCTCCGTATTCGACAGTCGCACGTTGGTGCGCCGAATTTAGACGTGGAAGAACATCGACAATGGACGACCCCCGCTCCGGACGCCCTACTACAGCAGTAACTGAAGAAATTGTGAAAAAAGTTGAAAACTCAGTTTTGGCGGATCGTCGTGTCACAGTTTGTTTTATTGCTGAAAATGCAAAGATTTCAACGGGGAGCGTGCATAATATTTTACATGAACGCTTGGTTATGAAAAAGGTATCTGCGCGTTGGGTACCAAGAATGCTTACTGACACGCAAAAACAAACTAGACTAGAGATTTGTCAAGAAGCTTTGAACCTGATGCAGCAAGACCGGGAACTTTTTTTGGCGCGATTTATAACAATGGACGAAACATGGCTCCATCATTACGATCCTGAAACGAAACTGCAGTCTATGACATGGAAAAGGCCATCATCTCCAACTCCGAAGAAATTCAAGGTGAGCCCATCTGCCGGTAAGGTCATGGGCTCTGTTTTTTGAGATGGTAAAGGGGTATTAATGATTGAGTATCTCGAGCATGGAGCCACTATTACGGGCACTTTATACGCCAAACAAATAGCAACATTGCGCAATGAGATCCGCGAAAAACGGCGAGGTAAACTCTCGAAAGTTGTGCTGTTCCACCAGGACAATGCCCCGGCACACAAGTCCGCCGTTGCAATGGCTGCAATTCGTGATGCTGGGTTCGATATCCTTAAACATCCTCCGTATTCACTAGATCTCGCTCCCAGTGATTTCTACCTATTTCCGATATTGAAACAATACCTGAGAGGCCAGAAATTTGAAGACGACGACGCGGTAGTCGCTGCAGTACAAGATTTTTTAAGTACTCAAGATGAGACCTTTTTTAAAAATGGAATTTTAAGTTTAGAAAAAAGATATACTAAGTGTATTATGCTAAAAGGTGACTATGTCGAAAAATAAAATGACATTTAGTAAAAGTTGTTTATAACATACTCATTCTCACTTTTTATTGAACGCCCCTAGTATTCCTCTAAATAACATCACCGACCTTGTTGCCAACATGACTGGTAGGTACCTGGTACAGTGTTGCTATAATTATTGCTAATTTAACGCCCCCAGAGCAGGGTTTTTATTTTCCTGGTCGGGCTTTAATTTCATACAGACCCAGTGCGGACTTGGAACTTCACACACACCATTGAATTGTTTCACACAATTTGTTCAGACAGTTTTCCTGCTCAGAAAATTACTTACCTAGAACATAATCTACTCAGAAAATGACTTACTTAGAACGTGACCTAAGTCAGAAAATGATTTACCTAGAACATAACCTACTCAGAAAATGACTCGACTGGGCAATTTTATTTTATGTTGTACCTTTTGACTTTTTTTTAATTCGGAAAGTTTCAACTATGTGATTTAACTATGTGATTTCTGCTCAGAATCACGAGCTCTTTCGATCCTACTAGGAGAAAAAAAGTGTCCCAAGTTTTTTTCCCATTCCGTTACCATTTTTCATAGACTATATGACCGTAACGGAATGGAAGAATCGAAAATTATATGAAAGTTTTGGGACACTTTTTTCTCCTAGTAGGATCGAAAGAGCTCGTGATTCTGAGCAGAGATCACATTAATCTTTCCGAATTTAAAAAAAAGTCAAAAGGTACAACAAAAAATAAACTTGACCGCCTAGAACATGACCTAAGTAGGAAAATGACATACCGTACCTAAAACATGACCTAAGTCAACCAAAGATGATTTTTTTTCTGGGGTTGATTTTCAATGATACAATAGCGACGCAGCTATTAACTAAAATTTATAGTATGTTACTTCAGCGGGTTCAATTTCTCATACAAACATTTTACTTCCTTAAGGTTTGAATTTCCAAAAAACTTCTTAGTGCTCGTCTACATGATAAAAGGAAACCCTATGCAAAATTATATGAAAAATTTCTAGGCCAAACTGTTAGGACTGGAGATTGACATGACAGTCAATTGGTCAACTTCTTCTATATTATCCTACTAATATTATAAACGCGAAAGTTTGTAAGTATGGATGGATGTTTGTTACTCTTTCACGCTAAAACGGTTTGACGGATTTTGATGAAATTTGGCACACAGATAGTTTATAACCTGGATTAACATATAGGATAATTTTATGCCGGAAAATTGCACAGTTCTCGCGGGATAACGATAAAAGGATTCTTTGCAGACGGAGTCGCGGGTAGCAGCTAGTAACTAATATTTCTCAGGACTTAATCAAGAACTATTTAAAAGCGAAAAAAAAGTTTTCCGGGTGCGCCGGTGGGATTCGAACCCACGTCTCCTGGGTATGCGCCCCAACACGGGTGTTCTACCAATTAAACCACGTGAGCGACGTGGGGTGTTGGGGCGCATACCCAGGAGACGTGGGTTCGAATCCCACCGGCGCACCCGGAAAACTTTTTCGCTTTTAAATCTTAGGACGTAACTGCTAATAAAAATAAATAATACAAGAACTATTTGTTGCTCTTGACGAATATATTGCAGCACCTTGATAACAAGTCGAGTGATTCTTCCATATACATAATATAGGTACAAGTATTATATATACTAGTTCATGAATAAATACAAGTTTCAATATAAATTAACTTAAAATAAAAAAAATCTCTGTTTTCAGGTGCATAGCGACTTGAAAAAACCTACTAACCTGAGCCATCAGCTTACGTATTGCTCCAACGCACCCCGAGACCAATTTCTCGCTGGTCCTTTGTCCTCCGAGTTTACACACCATGGGACGTGCCTCATCGCCTCCAAGACTCAGAGCCTCAAAAGACTTACGCCTCAAAGACAATGCAATTCTTGGATTGGAATTGCCCGGTATTACGGAATGCTTTGCACTGGGGTATTAGTGCCTTGCGTTGTTCCTTCGATTTTAAGTTTTATTTCGGGTAGCCTTTGGCAAAGAATGCGTTAGGAATTACTTTTTATCAAACCGCAATCAAATTAAGAATTAATATGGAATTTAAGTGTGTGCGTACGTGCGAGCGTGTGTGCGTGTGTGTGTTAAAAAGGCCCACCTCTGATTTTTTTTTCAAATTGTAAAAAGGCATATCTATCTAATACCTTTAAACGAGCAATTCTTGTATATATGTATATATATATATATATATATATATATATATATATATAATCAGAATCTCAGAAACGGCTCCAACAATTTCGATGAAATTTGGTATGTGGGGGTTTTCGGTGGTGAAAAATTGATCTAGCTTGGTCTTAGCTCTGGGAAAACGCTTAGTAACGAGTTTCGAGAGCTCGGTCCTCCAGGTACTACTTTTAATCTATGCTAAAATTATTTATTTTATTATGTAGGTAATCTAAAATAAAACGCTCGTAACTGACAAAAACGCCTGCCACATCAAAGCATATTTTAAACTATTTTAAGTAGGCAGAAACCATCAAACCACTAATGGTTCCACCGATTTCAACCTGCTCAATTACCCTGGAGGGCCTTTTTAGCCTCCAGAATATTCCAACGCGTATTTTGTTGTCCCTGCCTTAAGAGATCAAAAGTGATAATCGTCTATTGTTGCTGACCTTCCTTTTAAAATACCTGTTCTCGTAAAAAAAACTTGGAAATAGGTGTGTCGGGGGTCATTAAAGGAAACGAGCTGACTGGAGGGCGTGGGTTTTATTGTGGAAAATTTTCACTCGACGGCTTTTTTCCACGGGCGTTTTCCAAGATAGGTTAAACATCTGTCCGGAAATTTCCGGATATTTTCCGTGCGCCTACAATATCTTAGCCGTTGAGCATGCGTTTAACAAATGTTAGTTTATAGAAAACTGACGCTTAAAGAGTAAGTATAAGTGTTAATCTGTCGTAAAATCAAACTTTTAAATAATGTTCTCTATATTAAACTAAAACAATGAACTTAAGACTTTACTAAACAGAACCTCTACCATGAGTTTACAATAGTTTACGTGACCGTACTCGCTAGCGACGGCGTAAATTATTTGTATGGAGAATTGTACAGCGCCTCTAGCGGTCACTTACGGAAGTACAATTATCCATACAAATCATTTACGCCGTCGCTAGCGAGTACGGTCACTGTAAACTAGTGTAAAGTCATGGTAGAGGTACTGTACTGACGTTTGTTGATGTACCATTAGTATCATTATCATACCAGCCAATAAGGCCCTACCGAGCTTTTGGCGCTAATCGATTTTAGGTATTCTATGCATTTGTTAGAATATTTATGTAAAACATAGTAAATAAGAAAGTAATAATAGTCATGTTATTTAATATAATATAATATACTTCAGATTGTAATGTAATTAGACTTAGAACTCTTTTTAGTGAAGAACTGAGTACTTTCCTTTACGATTGACGTCACGTGTTGACGACAAGCCCGGGTTGCGATGCCAGGCTATAAAAGGCTGCCTTCCTCAGGTAGACGGCACTTTGCTACGAGCTGTCGCCGAGATCACAGTTAAGTACTCAGTTCCCTTGCTATAGAGGTTTATATACTACTGTTTGATCAATTGATATTAAAATTATTTAAAAGCGAAAAAGTTTTTCGGGTGTGCCCAGGAGACGTGGGTTCGAATCCCACCGGCGCACCCGAAAAACTTTTTCGCTTTTAAATAATCTTAGATTCGGTGAGCAGCCGTACTGCTAATAAAATAAAAATAATATTTGAATAAATAGATGTGGTACATCATTTCTTACGCATTTCCAATGTAATTTGGAACGTAGGAGTCGTAGCTTCTAATAGTTGCGATGGATGTTACCACACGCCACTGTTGGCGTATGTAAGCGATTAAGAATTTCGCGGGAGTCGGTTGGATGCGACGTGGTTCAATTGGTAGAACACCCGTTGGGGCGCATACCCAGGAGACGTGGGTTCGAATCCCACCGGCGCACCCGAAAAACTTTTTCGCTTTTAAATAATCTTAAATTCGGTGAGCAGCCGTACTGCTAATAAAATAAAAATAATATTTCAATTGATATTATGTGAATTCCTGTGGTATTATATAATAATGTCTTTATGTATGGAGACTATTGTCTATGTATATTAGTAACCAATAAGAGTTATATTAAAATACAATATATATACTATGACCTTTGAAATAATGTTTTTGATGTGACGTTGGTTGTTCCTACTTTACAAATATACTTATTAAACCATCATAAACTCATTATTTTGTATTCCGTTAACTCCTGGCCCCGCTAAATAAGAGCAATAGATTGGATATATTTAATCTCGTATATGTGAATTTGATCTTTCTAACACACTCGTGTAAATATGTGTACGTGAGAGCGGAATTGAGCGGAGTGTAGAATTAAAGCCGTGCGTAAGCGCAAGCGACACTAGTTCCCCATCCGATGGCCGAAGGAGAACTAACGCAACTGACTTTCGGACAAGGGGGAAGCACGATGGCTCAAGATAGGTTGGTTAGACTGCGCGTGTATTTTCATCGTATTACTAAAACAAATACATATGTATTTTAAAAATGTAGGCCCTAGAAAACATCTCGTTTTATTAACATTCATAAAGTCATGACCTGCCGTACAGTATTTACATCGTACTAAGGATTTATTTTATTTTTAGAGACGACTTTGCATTTTTTATAACGAGCGAACTACAAGTAATCTTGTTTCGATAGACACTGGTCATTAGAGTGAATCCTAAAATATCTTACACATGAATTTCAGGACTAAGGCTTTGTTAGTAATGTATCATTAAATGAATGCAATAAATGCACCAAAAGCTCGGTAGGGCCTTAAAACATCTAATACTGGACAAAAACCTCCGCAAAAGAGTTTCAGCCCGATCCCTACATCGAAGTGGTTCCTGTTCCTGGTTAGTTGGTCTATCTTGTTGGGGGACTTACCACACCACGTCTTACTGCCCCATCAGCCATCGGTTTTAACAGCGATGTCCCCTGCTCACTGCCGCTTAAGTTTGGCAACTCACCAAGCTATGTAAGTAACTTTGTTTCTTCTACGGATCTCTTTATTTTTTTTTTTACGGTTTTTTAATGGTTACCTGGAAGAGATCGCTTCGAAGCGATAAGGCCGCCCATTGCTTACCTTATATATTTTTTCATGTAATTGTTTTTCTGTATTCTATTATTTGTGGTGTACAATAAAGAGTCATTGTATTGTATTGTATCTCTTCATTTCAAATTCGATTACGCAGGGAATCTGAGCATACCTCGCTCCATCGCACTTTGAGTAACTTTGAGCTAAAGAGATGTTTTTTAGGTAGTGACTTAGCGATGATCGTATTAACTATTAAAGTTTAAATTCAACACGTTGAACTATCCCTACCGTCAAATGTCTCTATTTGAACCAGGACATGGTGACCCTATACGAGACTGTTTGCTTATGCTTGCATTATTTTTTAACATTCAGTTTATGCCATGTTAACGTCAGTTTTAAAGGTTAATTCGGGGTTTATCTGCCGCAATTACTTTGGATGGAGCACAAAAAGATAGGCAATGGCAAAAAAACATCTTAAAAAGTCAAATGTTTAGAGGTTTTTATAGTGACGGCATAAAAAATGGGAGAACTAAGTATTGTTATCTTTTTGATTGTTTGCCTGTGTATTATAATCAATGTCTGTTTTGAAACCAAGGAACCTAAAGAGGTCGACCAATGAGATAACAAATTGAAAGATAGGTATGTATGTACGGATGATTCATAACTAAAGCCTATGCCCGTCCTACAGTTGGCTATGCGAGCCTCATCCTGAAAAAAAAAGGCTTGGGCTGTAATTTCCAGCGACCCTATTTCAAATCGAGGCATAGTTTTTTGTGTATTTCCACTCAATCAATAGCAATTTTTTTAGAGCTCCGTACCCAAAGGGTAAAAATGGGACCCTACTACTGAGACTTCGCTGTCCGTCCGGCCGTCTGTCCGTCTGTCACCAGGCTGTATCTCATGGACCGTGATAGCTAGACAGTTGAAATTTTCACAGATGTTGTATTCCGGTTGCTACTATAACAACAAATACTAAAAAGCAGAATAAAATAAATATTTAAAGGGGCTCACATACAACAAACGTGATGTTTTTGCTCGTTTTTGCTCGATATTGATAATGGCAACAGGTAGACGCTTGAAATATTCACATTTAGTTATTTATTCACTTTAAAAATAATTAAGTTTATAAATAAATAATTAAATTAAAATAAAACAAATATTTAAGGGGGAACTCCCATACAAAAACGTGATTTTTTGCCTTTTTTATAAATAATGGTACGGAACCCTTCGTGCGCGAGTCGAGACTCGCACTTGGCCGGTTTTTTATGATTTAATTTCATGTGTTGTTAGACTTAACGGTTAATAATTCGGAATTTTACATTGGTCCCGTGGGAACATTGGGATAAAAAGTAGGTAGCCTATGTTATTCTAAAGGATCTGTGCATCAAATTTGATGCAAATCCCTCCAGCCATTTTAGCAAGCACTTGTAATAAATACTGATATGTAGTAGAATAGAAGGATTGCCGGTGACGGAATCTACTTACGTTTTCTTCCGTCCTTTTTCTTTTATTACTTATTTATTTAGCAAGATGTGCTGTTAAAGTGAGAAATAGGTCGGATACCGATACATAAATGCGTACAAGATGCAGCAACAATGCAGGTCGTTAGATACTAGAACGGGGAGCAATTTGCGAGAATTCTTTCAAAGACTTTCTACAATACCAACTTGAAAAGAAGACTTTAATATTTTAAAATTGGGATTAGAACTAAGGTTGTGTAAGATTTCTCGTTGTAACCATTTTTTAACAAATAACGTATAAGTTCACTTCGTATCAAATTCGGTATAAAAAAATTCAAGTACATTTTATATAGGCCCACTTTTACCGGTCGGGTTGTATTAAAACTTGGTGCATATGTAGAAGTCTGATGACAAATAAATAATCAAATATAATAAAATTAACAAAAATTTACAATTTCAACTAATTATTTAGTGAAAAACTTGTTATTCAAAAAATACAACCCTATTGATAATCTCCGCTTTTTTTTGAAGTTGTCAAAAATATTTTTCTTGGTCGAAACCTCAAACCGAATAAATAGTACAGACTGAATTCTGCAAACAGCAAAGTGAAGTGAATAAAAACTAAGTACGACTCGCGGTGTGCATTTAGTTTCACGTAGGTACACAAGTGCAAACAACTTTTCCATGGCAAGCAAAGCAGGAGACGAGGCTTAGATTTATCCTGCCTCACTTTTGCTTAATTATGTCTTTCATTTTTATTCAGTCTGTAATTGAAACCATTCGAAACCTTTACCTTGTTTGAGGGATACAAAGATTTAGACGTCCTTTTTTCGCACGTTACTAGTCACTGAGTGAGACGGAGACGACGGGTATTCGATTATTCACGTTTAGTTACGTTTTGGAAAGACAGTCAAGATACAATTTGACGAAAAATATATTCGGATTTGTTAAATTTAAATACTCTCTTAATTGGTACTGCTAAGTATTCAATGTACTTATCATTTTAACAGCATTGTATGAGAAAAACAACAAGGAGTATTTTTTTTATGTGGGTATACTTTTAAAAATATTGCAATGAGTCACAAAGTACAGGAGTGGTTCTGTTCTCGCTCAGAAACGATTACTAGAACGCAATCTAATAAATACAATTATATTATAACTCCTCTCAGAATGAGAGGGCTTGGGCCGTAGTTCCCAAGCGAGCCCAGTGCTGATTGGGAACTTCACACACACCATTGAATTTATTCGCAGATGTATACAGGTTTCCTCACGCACGATGTTTTCCTTCACCGTAAAGCTCATGGTAAATATCAGATGTAATTTGACTTTTGAAATTTAATTATATACATAACAATACGTTTCGTTGTATTCAGACAATACATTATTGTCTGAATACAACGGCGTGGGAAACTGTTAAAAAAAGTGCTAAATACCCACCGAAGCGGGAGTGCCATGATCTCCTGTGGGTAAAATTCCCGATGTCTAATAATTTGGTAATTTGAGAGAGCTTCGTTCGATATTGCATACAATTACACCATAAATTTAATGATAGTAGGTTACTTACCAACTAATAATATGTACGAAATATATTGTCAGTCAATTATACTTAATGATAAATTGCTATCGATAAATTTGAATTTTTGTCATATCACAATCTACTTTAAAAGTACTGGAGGTCTCAGACTGAATACCAACTCGGCAGCTACTCGTAGTTCTAGTGCATTTTGAATCAACGCTCATGCTCCACAAGAGTGCATGGCTCTCTTATATTCATAATTTGACTTCTTTTTTATAGATTTTAATATTAATTTATCTTTATTTAACTTTTGAAACCCTTGCAAGTTAATTTTTAAGTCATATCCCAGTCAGTATATTAATTATACTTAGTTGCAGTGAGTGCCAAGATACAAGCTCAGCCTAGTTTAGTACTTAACGGATATTCCTGTTCTTTATGTATTTTGTTTTTTTTTAATAAATTATTACTTACTTACTTTTATATTTGCCTATTTACATCAATTTACTATTGTTATTTAGGCTTCTTTTGTTTAATGGTAATTAAAGTTTCTATCCTACCATCTATCAAATACATAAAATGTAAAAATTGATTTGAAACGTCATGATATTTATGTCTTATTTAATATAAAATTAAATTTCACTTCCTGTAGTTTCTGTACTCATTTTCGTAGAAGGCTACGCTACTGCATCAAATGGTTGTTATAATTATTTTGCAATAACTAAACTCTCTTAACACTTTTATGTAAATTTTATAATGATATTTATGTTTTAAAGCGATAAAAATGTGAATTAGTGAATGAACCATAAAAATTAAACAATCATTCCCAAAATATGTACCTATGCAAAATTTTAAAACAAAAATATGAATTATTCCATGTCTATGAATAAATCTCATAAGTTTATTTAGAAAAAACTAAACGTTTTAAAATATTTTATACTTTGTTAACGAATCTTCATACCCTCCCCGAATTTTCTAATACAACGTAGTTCACTTGTTTTATTTTTACGACGAAAGCAGTACGCTTGATTTTAATTTATCATTTTTAAACATAGTTATTTTAAGAATAGTTATGTTTTCGGTTGTTTTTGATTCTTAATACTTTAGTAAGTATAAATAAATTCTCGTAAAATTGCTTGATATTTTTTAAATTATTCTCGTTACTAACAGTTTTTTTTTTACAGAAAACTTCAAAATGACCCTTATGAGCCCTGGGAGTAGCCATGCAAGCAAGGATGTAGGCGATGACGAGAACGATGTTACTAAGCAAAATTCACCACAAGAAGAAATAGGACGTACGAGGATAAAGAAAGTAAGACGTTCACCTCAAAAATCTGCGCTTGAACATCATGAAGCAGACGATAAAAGTAAGAACATATTTGGGACCATTTCATTAAAAAATGTTTCAATGCCTGGCACATTTAAAATTCCTCCATCACAGGAGCAATTATCATTCAAAATTTTTCAAAAACCAGGAACATCGCCGTCAATGGTGAGCGTTGCTAGAAGGATATTGAAACGCTACAACAGTCTTCCGCTTTTAAATAAAAAGTTATATATCGATGATTGGTCCGCATCACCACGCAATCAATGTAATGACAGTTTTGATCCTATTTCCTGTTCATTAATGGAACACAATCAAAGTTTTGATCGTGTAGCTAATTCTACTGCAACATCAGTGTACTACGAGAGTATAGACTGTGCATCAATTTCAGTTTCAACTACACCCAATGACAACTTTGTATCTTCATGTTGTGACCTCTTAACACCGTTAAATCGAGTTATTGATCCTACCTCCAGTTTTGTAGCACCACACGATAAAAAATTTGATCCGACATCTATTTCCAATGAAAATATTTACTCTGCGCCAAATTTTGTTGCACATACACAGCTAAATCAAACCAGTAATTCTGAAATAGAAAAATTTCATCCAGCATCTATTTTTATTGCATTAACACCGTCCAGTCAAAGTGTTAACCCTGAGGCAGTAAATTTAGATCCAACATCCAATTCATTTGCAATAACAACACCTGACGAGAGTTTTCAACCTATGCTCAATTCCTCTGAACTGAAAACTACTGTTGGTTTATCGTCAGTTTTCTTTGAATCTAAACCACATCAACAAAGTTTTAAATCGGAAACTAAAACTTTTGAACCTGCATCGAATCCAGTTGAACATAAAGCGCTAAATCAAAATGTTAAACCTAAACCTAAAAAAGTTCAGGAATCATTCAAACCAGGTGCAGATACAACATTAAATCAAATTTTTAATCTTGAAAGTAATAATGGTGAACTAACATCCAAATCTGATGGCCATTTACCGCTAAATCAGAGTATTAATCCTGAAACCAAAAATGTTGATCTGCTATCCAAATTTCTTGAAAATAAACTGCTAAATCAAAGTTATAAACAGAAGACTAACAATAGTACGACAGTATTCAAATCAGCTGGGCATACACCGCTTAATCAAAGTAATAATTCTGAAACCAAAAATGTTGATCCAGAATTCAAATCAATTGAACATAAACTGCTATATCAAAATGTTGATGAGAACACTAACAATTGTAAGGCTGCGCTAAATCAGAGTATTAATTCTGAAATCATGAATATTGGCCCAATTTCAAAATCAGCTGGACATGCACCACTAAATCAGACTATAAATCGTGAAACTAAAAATATTGATCCGTTATCCAAATCACTTTCTCATGAACTTTTCAATCAAAGTGTTAACCATAAATCTAAAATAATTGCGGTAGCATCTAAATCAGCTGAAAATACACCGTTAAATCAGAGTATTAATTTTCAACAAAAAAATGATGACCGAGCATCAAAATCAACAGAAAGTATACCGCTAAATCAAAGTGTTCATCCTGAAATCCAAAGTGTAGACTCAGTACCCAAATTTGATAAGGTAGCATCCGAATCAACTAATCACACACCGCTAAATCAAAGTGTTCATTTTGAAGCCAAGAATGTTGACCCAGCGCAAAAATCAGTGGGGCAAAAACCGGTAAACAAAATCGTTGAACCGAAAAATAAAAGAATTAAACTATTGAAATCACCTGGACACAAATCACTAAAACAAAGTGTTAAATATAATCCCAAAAAGGTGAAGCCAGTATCCAAATTTGTTGAACATAAACTGCAAAAGCAAAGTGTTGAATTTTATGCTAAAAAAGTTAAATCAGCATCCAAATCAGCTGGGCATACAATACTCATTCAAAGTATTAATTCTGACACTAAAAATATTGACCAAGCATCCAAATCAGCTGGAGACAAACCACTTAATGATCATTTTCAACCCATGTTTAATTCTTCTGCGATCTCGTCACACGATCAAAGTATGGATTCGGCATCAATTTCGATCTCATCTATAACGTATAGTCAAAGTATTTTTGATCTTGAAGCAAAACCTTTCGTTCCATTATCCCATTCTGTAGCTCATCCACTACCAAGTCAAAGTTTTGAATATACATCTGATGACGTTGAAAATTTACCGTACAGTGATATAGCACCTAATTTTGTTGCGACCCATGATTTTACTACCCTATCAATACCCCACGATGAAAATTTTGACCCTTTTTCCGATATAGTTACACAAAACAGCCCACACAGTAACATCTTAGACCTTGAAACAAGTTTTGATGCGAATACACCGCTTAACCATAGTTTTGACCCGGGGTGTAATTCTACGACACTAACCGCGCACGATCAAAATATTGATCTTGAAGCTAATTTGGCTACACGCACTCTGCGCAGTAAGAATTCTCAAAGTCAAAATTTCAATCCTGCTGCACCAGGGACTATGCAAATTTTTAATTGGCACACAGTACCATCACAGTACCATCAAAGTTTTGAGTGCAATCTAAATAGTCATCTTACATCAAATCATATTGAATATACCCCGCAAAATCAAAGATCAATAGTAGAACCAACAATAGAATTTAGCAAATGTATACCACAAAATCAGATTTTCAAAGATCAACCATCTACTCTCATTGCTTTTTCACCGAAAAATGGAAGCTCTTTTGATAAACATTCATCAAAAAACAAAAGTTTTCACCATGAAAGCAATACTTTCGCAGATACAGCGCAAGATCAAGTATTACAACCTTCATTTAATGTTGTTAATGAGACATCGCACAATCAAAGTTTTTACACAGTATCTGAATCTGTTACAGAAACACACCCAAATAAAAGTTTTCACCCTGTATCTAATTCCATTACACGCACACCACATAATCAAAGACTTTATCGTTCATCCAATGCTATTGATCTTTCTATGCGCAGTAAAAGTCCTACACCCGTTCCTATTGCACATACATTTCATAATCAGAGTTTTCATGCTGAACGTCATTCTGCAATAGATCAACCGCACAATCAAAATTTTAATTCGGAACCTGCTTTAAATAAGCCGCTGTCGAACATCCAAAGTTTTTTTTCACTTTTCAAATCTAGTTTATCACCGCATAGTAAAAATTATAATCCAGCACCGAATTCTGTTGATTGTGCACCGCCAAAAATTGAATTAAGCCCTGCTTCTGGTTTCAACAGACAACCACCGTATAATGAGGATAGCCAAAATTTTGAAACAAAGCCTGTCGTAAATAAGCTACTAAAACAAATCCAAAAATTTAATTCTTTACCATTGGGTATTGACGCACCACCGCAATATCATGATTTTGATCAAGCATACAATCGTTTTGAAAATGCACAGCAAAAAGGAAAATTAAGTCGCGCACCGGATTCTAATGTACAACTGCCGCACAATGCGTCCACTTTGGCTGCACCACGTAGTCAAGGTGGTCCTTTATCGGAGTTTAATGCGCTAAAGCAGCAAAAGCCTAATATTCTATCTGAACCTATATTTGATAAGAAACCATCGCTCGCAGAAAGCTTTAATTCGGTACCTAATATTGATGCACCACCGCATCGTCCAAACTCTAATGCAGCATTAAATATCATAGAACACTCACCTCAAAATAACAGTTTTAATCACGCACCTGGTTCTGATGGACAGCCATCGCATGATACGTCCACTTCTGTTGGTTTTGTATCGCATAACCGAGGTTACCCTACGTTGAATTTGGCAGCGCTAACTCAGAACACTGAACATTTTGAATCGGCTTTTAATACAAGACCTAGTTCTATTACACGTACATCAAGCTCAAGCAGTCGAACTTTGACTCCTGAAGCTGAGTATGTTGAACCAATGCAATCTCAATCTTTTCATTTAACTTATTTACCAAAGTTCGTTACACGGGTACAGCAAAGTGCAAATTATGAACAGGTATCTTCTTTTAATGCTTTTGCACCGCAAAATCAAACATCTAATTCAATATTCAATCCCGTTTCAATTCCGTACTGCCGAAATGGTAACCCATCATATGGTCATATTACTACACAGTACATAAGCAGTTCAAGTTTATCATCTAATAAAGAGCAAAATCAAAATTTTAATATGGTACGTCATTTCAAAGGGCAAACACCAGAAAACCCTAATTTAAATCCGACATCGGGTTTCAATCAACAACCGTCGCAAAATCAAAATTGTATGCCACCACTTGGTTTCGAAGGGCAACCGACAAAAAATAAAAATTTGAGCCTAAATTTTGGCCAACCACCGTTCCATGAAAAAATTAAACCAGCACATGGTTTCAATCAACCATCACCGCAAATACAACATAATTACCTGGAACCTGTTTTTTTTGGGCAAACACAGATAAATCGTAATTTCAACCCAGCACCTGATTTTAATCAAGAACGACTATTAAATCAAAACTCTAACTCAGTTCCTGGTTCCTTTGGAAAACCACCAAAAAATAGCAACCTTCCAGCGCGCAATCAAAATTTAGATTCTGCATCTATTTTAAATAGTCTATCACCGAACATTCAAAATTTTTTTTCGGCATCTAATCTTTTAGCAGCATCGCACAATCAAAACTTTAATCCACTACCCAAACTTATAGGAGTTACACCAGAAAATGAAACTTTAAACCATGGTTTTTATAAATACAATAACGGACCTGTAGTAATAAAACCGGGATCTAAACAGAAATCATTGAAATACTATTTATCTTTGTCTAAAATCTGGTTTCCAACGGCGACAATGCTAAATCTGGATCCGAATCCAATAATTAATGAATTGTGCAAATTAGATGATATAAATAAGCATTCGTATTAGATTTTGGATCTCGAATATGGTATTCCTAGAGCGCCCCTAACAAAACAGTTAGCTGTGTATGATGCAAAGCGTCATGGTATACAACTTCTTGATGATCAAGATTTCCCTCATCCGGATTATGATTGTTGCAGCAAAGAATTTAAAAATGTGTTTATGTTGTATTATGACTCTGTAATGATTCTATGGTACCGTGGGTACATGTTTTCCAGTAATGATGATTCCATAGAAAATTTTCAGAAGTGGTTAAGAGTACCCTTGCGAAAGATAGGCATGTGCTGGTAGAATAAATAGTTTTAAATAATTTGTTTTTGTCTTGTAAGGCATCAAATCAGTTGTTGAATGAATTGTTAGTGCTATTTATTTTATTTTATAGATATTTTTATAAATGTATGCATTTTTGATTTTTAACTTCAGCTAAAACAATCAGTGCATTTCATCTGTACGTTTTGTTGCAAATGTAATACTATTTCCAGATACATAAGTATGTAGGTAGCGTATCATAAATAATATAAAAGATTTCGTAATGATGCGTATCTTTCAGACATCAAAGGAAATAATTTCTTCTAAGTAATTGTAAATAATAATTTCTATTTCTCTCGCTCCAGACAGTCATATAGAATTTTTCAATCTTTCACTTATTGCTTGTGTAATTACTCTTCACATTTTGTTACGATGTGCCTAGAAATAAACACAGCGAGTTTATTTTTAAATCTTTACTGATATTTCACAAATGTTACGAAATTATTTATCGCCGAATGATGAATTATATTTTTTAACAAGGAATAAGGTTGTACTTTTAACCCCCGACACAAAAAGAGGGAAGTTATAAGTTTAACCGCTATGTGTGTGTGTCTGTCTGTGGCATCATAGCTCTTAAATGGGTGCACCGATTTGGATACGGTTTTTTTTTAATAGAAAGCATGTTTCTTGGCGATGGTTCTTAGATAGATTTCATCAAAATCGGTTCAGCCGTTCGAAAGTTATCAGCTCTTTTGTTAGCTGCGGAAGGGATCTTAGACGCATTACATGCATTGACTTAATGTTCAAACATACGAATGGCATAAATGCGTTGGGGGTTTTAAAATTTTTAATTTATAGTTATACTATGATGTTATAATATAAGCTGTTAATTTCCACATGAATCATCTTGTTACATCGGTCTATGTTTTATTAAACGGTCTCTGCATTGTTTTTATACTTACTTTCTTTTCTTTGTCTAATTTCTCCAATAATCTTATACAACATAAACTATATTAAAAATTTAAAAAACCCCCAGCTTATGTTTGAACGTAAAGTAAATACCCAATATGCGTCTAAGATTCCTCCCACAGCTTACAAAAGAGCTGAAACTTTGGAACGGCTGAACCGATTTTGATGAAATATATCTAAGAACTATTGCCAAATAACCTGCTTTCTATTAAAAAAAACGGCATTGAAATCGGTTCACCCGTTTAAGAGCTATGATGCCACAGACAGACACACACACACATAGCGGTCAAACTTATAACACCCCTCTTTTGTGTCGGGGGTTAAAAATGATGTACTCAGTGTAAATTTTATGAAATATAGATATAAACTGTATATAAGTAAGTTGTACGTTTAAAGGCGTACTTATTTTGTGTTAATTTTAGTTCTTGACTATGGCAAATGAATAAATATAAATCCTACATAATAATTTATTAATATAATAAACTATACAATATTTATATACAATTATACTAGATTAAAAATAAATGATTATTGATGTTACAATGAAAACTGTTTATTATTTTCCATTTTGACTTAAGAGGGTTTATACCTGCTGAGCTGGCAACGTTGCATTTTTGTTAGTTTTTCTCGATTATTTCATAATGAATGAAAATTAAAAATGTTTTGTATAAAAATTGTTCTAATATCTAAGTTAATGTGTCTACTGCAATAATAATTCGTGATAGACTATTATTTTCTTTAAAAACGAAGAAATTATTACCTAACGGTTTTTAAAGAAAATAAAAGTCTTATCACGAATTATTATTGCAGTAGACACATTAACTTACATGTTAGAACAATTTGTATACAATTTTTTTTTAATTTTCATTCAATTTTTATGGAATAATCGAGAAAAACTTACAAAAATGCAACGTTGCCAGCTCAGCAGGTATAAACCCTCTTAACCCTGAATTAGCTCATGCTATGATAAAACCAAACAATCGTCTAGGACAGTCTAAGTCATAGTTATGCGTATAGACATCTTGTTCTCTTAAGAAAGATCTTACTTCATTAATGTGACAGTCGATAGATGATATTATTAGCTTAAAAATTTTTGATTGGTTCATTCAGTCGTTACCTTGAGGAGATTCATATTAATTAACTAGCTGTTGCCCGCTATTCCGTCTGCGAAGAATTGGGGTATAGAAAATAGCCTACGACCTATTCTCAGATCTACCAAATATTAAAAAAAAAGTTTTATAAAAATCGGTCAAGCTCTACCGGAGAATTTCGATAACAAACACCACACGAGATTTTTATATATTAGAGAAGACTATAACATTTTAAGTACTTAGCTATTGTGCTACATTTGAATTGCATTTGAAGTTCATTCTAATAGGTGAAGTACAATGATTACGACAATATTAGAGCAAATACAATCTAATACCTACCAAGTGCTAAGTTTTTATTTAAATATTCAAAAGGGTAGTATTTTTTATAGTTCAAATTTAATTGCGGTGTATAATATTTTGTATGTAGGTATTATGCTATTTTATAATAGGTTTCTTTCTATGAGTTTATGTATTGCAGCAGGTATTAAAACACTGTATTGTAGTTTTCACTATTTCTGAGTTTTTTAACTTAGGTACTCTTTGTCGGCTCCTTACTGAATGCTACTCTCATTCACTCAAAGATTGACTGATAAAGATCACCTTTGTACATGTATATCTCAAGGATGGTGTTTCCTTTTCTTTATTTTTGTATACTAAAGTGTTCACATGTGGTTCACATACTCCTATACTGGATACTTTTGGGTCAATCAACTTTTTTTTGTAAACGATTTTCTGCTACTTTCTATGAAAACCGAAATAGTTAAAAAACTGATTATTTTTCCTTATTTAAAGTATACTTTTCAAAACCCTAGATTTTTGTAGTCAATAATGGTGTAATTGCCATATTTATTTTATTTTGTTTAGCTTCTTTTTCGTGGGTGACCCAGGGGACAATGTTGTCCCCGAAATTTGTATGAAAATAGTGGTATTTCCCCTGGGTGACCGGATTTTTTCATAGAAATACTTATTTTTTTTGGTTTTCACATACGCACTATGATAAACAGTTTATCTAGTTACTGCAAAATCATGGTTTCACTAACCAGGGATTACAGAGTTACTTGTAAAGGAGTAAATAGAAATTTACAAAAAAAAGTTGATTGACCCTTTTGTATCCGCTACAAGAAAGCTAAGCTATGTAACGGCTAAATGAAGGTTCCAAATGGCTGTCAGGAATTTGCGCGGGTGGTGTGTTGAACTCGTCCACGCCTAATTCATTGACCAAAGCAATCCAAACTATATTAAACACTCCACATAGTTGCCAGACACCTAAATTACGAGGTAGTGAACTTGTACAGTTTGTACGAGCGCTGGAGATTAATCAGTAAATTAGATGGCTGACAATGTTGAAATATTTATTAATTAAATCATCCTCCAATAAGCTTACTTCAACGCGAAGCAAAATTAATGAATTTATTTTGTAAGTACACACACAGGTCTTCATAAATAAGAGAAATATCTAATTAAAATCAATATTAATATATAATATTCATTAATTCGTAAGGTAGGTAGTTTACTGAACTACGTTTAAAAGAGGGTAGGTTTTTTAGTGCATCTTTGTTGTTTCAATGCAACTGCCATAGTTTAAAACGATGACTAAAATTAAATTTTAGTATGGTTTGAAATGTTTCAAATCCCAGTAAGCGTTATCTCAATAAAAACAGAGAAAAGAACGGGCAAGAGACATGTACTTGGATTATGAGCAGAAAGGAGATAAGATTAGTTCATTCTAGGTAGTGTGGGTAACTAGTTATTTTTACACAAGCCTACTGATCATTGCGCAGCCAAAACGCTCGCCGCACAGTAGATACCTAACGGTACACGCAATGAACAACGAAATTGTTCGCTGCGACGCTGCCAACTAGCGTCCAATTCACGATCTTCGAGCTAAAAAAGTCGAGAGGGAACGTTGAAAGGTAAATAAAAAATGAAACTGTAATATTTTCGATATTTAATCATTAACAAATTTACTGTGCAAACGAACAATATGAAGTCAACAACATCATAAACTATTTAAACAAAATTAATATAGATTCTTATAAAGACATCACGTCATTAAGCATTTAAGTAATTAATCTACTCCGACGAAAGCGTAACATAAAATTGTGTTTTGGTTAACTATTTTCACATTTAATTTACATTATAACAAAACTATTTGTATAAATCTATACAATAATAAAAGTACGGGTAAAACTAGCGCGTTAAAGGCATTACGTAAAATTATACATATAAACAAATTCTGTTTTACATTTGAGTTTATTTACAACAAAGAAAACAACGCTAAAATAATACTGGGTTAAATCAATATTAAAACAAAGGCAAGAGCAAAAATCTATTTATACGTATTTACATTGCAAATAATAAATGCTTGTTTTGTTAGAGTAATTTTGCTTATAAATAAATTAATAAACATATTTACACAATACTCAACAATAAGCATTTCTATTGGTCGTAATTATAAAAAGAAAATTATACAGACACAGAGTCAATACCTGAAAGGAGAAAGCACTCAAAAATATCTAACGCAACTCTATAGCCGTTAGACCATTATCAGATGTTTTTGAGTTCTTTATCCTAGCCATTTTTGGTACTATACAACCTAAATTAGATTTTTACAACAGATGATAGTAATAAAAACGTTAAAGTAGATACACTGCTCAAAAATGTCTCAAATTCATATGACAATTTATCCATTATCAATTATTGTTCACCCTAGGTTAATACTTCTTCGATAGAAAAAGACGACCAACTAGACGTATGGTAACATACGCCTGTTATACTCACGAATCATTGTAGTCACGATACCCGTCGGCTGATTTATCATGTCTAGCACCTATTTTAGTTTCGCTCATTGAAAATATGGTAACTTCAATGTTTTTTTGCTTATAAAAGATAACTAACTAAAATCAGCCTAGGTACATTGACCTTTTAAAAAAAAACTTTTTAATTTCATGACTTATCTAAGTAGACAAAGTTTATACATATAAACTGTCTGCGTGAGTTTAACACATCTGGTTCCTCGAAATAGATGGAGAAACATATTATTTTTTATTTATACAAATACCTGACTTCAGTGTTGATAGCAATATAAATGAGCACCTTGTGGGTGCATGCGACAGACGTGTCAAGTCCCATTTTAGCTTAGCATTCTTTTTTCCCAACGTCGGCCATGCTTGTTTTGAGCGGAGAGTTGTGTTCCGGCAGTAACTAATTATTGTACTACCTATTAGTGTATTTTTCAATAAAATGATAATTCGAATTTTTTAATTCGATTCTCTACTATCGAAAGATCCGAAGTGTGTACAACTCGAATAGAATCGGAGTAATCTTCTTAATTAGGATCCCTAAGAAATAAATACTAATCCTGTAAACACAAGCAGTAACGAGGGCATTCATTATTGTCTGTAACCTAATTATTTTTACGGCCAAGAACTTAAGTTAGTGCTTAATTTTAAGTCCTTAGCACTTTCTCACTTAAATAACATTGATCTGCCGACTGATATTATTTAAACTTGACGGTTATTTAATAATGTTAAATAATTGTGATGTAACATACCACCCACATTCTGTACTAATTACATGTGCGTCAAAGCTTATAAACAAAACCTAGCCTGTATCTTACAAAAAAAAGAGAAAATTTATTGAGCGCGCGCGCGCGTGTGTATTTGTTATTATTTCAAACAACGGGCAGATTTAAATTAAACCTGAAATATAGTTGGATCTCGAAAATAACATTTTATTTTAATATTTCCATGAGTATGTTTGCAAAATTCCGAAATCTTAACCGCTATGCTTGAAGACAACTTTGCACAAGTGTTTTATACAGCGTAGGTACGTATAAATAAAGGCCACATTGTTTTTAGTCATCAAAGTTTAGGAAAAACCCGTAATTTAAATTCATCTGCCGGATCTAAAGGTTCTCACGGACCAAAACCGAGGGTAAACTCTAGATTTCGATTTTTATTCACTTCGGACTTAGAACAAGCAATCATTCAAACAACATCGCTTTTGCGATGTCTGTCTGTCGCTGTCACAGATTACTATAAAACACCTCACAAAACGTTGAATCGAATCAACATTTTTGAAGGTAACTTGCACTGCATTCGTTATTCGTCATTTTCGGTATCATTAGTATCAAACGCTTCAAAAAGCAGTTTATCGTAGTCATTTAAAACTTGGTTTGTTCCGCAATGGAATGAAGATTACTTTATAAGTAAACATACATTTGTGATCACTTTATTACCATTACAGAGGCCGTAATTGTCTAACGCACTCGTAATCACAATTTTACACTTTTACCTATCAAACTAAGGGTAGGGAGTGTTTGTTTTGCTACTACCTTTTGTTGCATTGTAGTCCAAACTACGTGTCCGTACCAAGATTCAAGACGATGCCATTAATCGTTGAAGAGTTCCGACACCTGCGGAGACGATTCTGACCGGACAATCAGAATTTCCTTAACAGATTATTATACTGTCCCCAAACTTACATAAGTATGCCAAATTTGAGCTTAATGGAATACCAGGAAGTGGCAAAAAAGTGGTTTGCAAATTTTGAAACCACAAATCACAAACGTACATAAGAACTTTTCAAGTGAAACAAAAGGTGGTAAAAAGAGATGGTGGATTCGATTGCGAGCACTCGCGTGTTAGACAATATGGTATCAGGCTCCAATTTCATCACGCGGCAGGCGACACTGACAATTCTGTCTACATTTCGTATCCAATATGAAGTCCAGTTTAGCAGGAACCTCTTCAAATCAGCAACGTATTTCTAATTGACATAGTCACTGTCGATCGTTAATCACGTTTAATGAAATAGTGGCCAGAGATCGTACCGTCGGACGCCCGGGCACTTGCGATCTCTTTCTATCCTGACCCTAGACTGGGAGGTAGAAAAAGATGGCAAAAACTATTTTGATTCCAAGTGCGTTAGACAATACGGCCTCAGATCTCGTAATCTTGTCGCTTTTGAGTCACAATTAGGTAAGAAACATAGCAGAATAAGGTTTTCGTATTGATAACATTAGAAGCTATTCATTTTACTGGACTGTTTTATGACATAATTGCGATAAGATTACGGATTCTACTCAGTACGCAACTAAAAAGGTGTTTACTAACTGTCAGTCAGTTATTTATTTTCTAGCTTACATCGGCTTATAAGTACATTTAAAGCACGTTTGAGTTCATTTACGCATGCTCCATAGCGCGTTTAGTTCTTGTAAGTGCGAACAAGCGCGTATTGAAAAATGGCCGGCGTCCAAAATCGAGCTTACACTCAGAAACATCAATTAACCGACACAAGTTTTGATTTTCAAGTTTTACTTTGGCAAAATCGTCACTAATGTCCGTTAAAATAATTGATATCAGAGTGTTTTCATTATTTACCAAAAAGGTACGGCGGCAAATTTATGAATCGTACACCAATCCAAACCGCATTTTTATACCGGACGAACTTTTAATTGGTTTAGGAGTTCACGGTCTGTAGGATCCAGGGCACAAACTTGGAGATCCTAGTGCAAACTCCGGGAAGGTTCGCTTCGCCGCACCCAATGCCCCAGCTTATTATTCCTGCTAGAAAGTAGCGCTGATCCTTGCCCTTTACCTGAAAATAGATCGTCATTTAAAATAAAATAAAAATAAAAATTCTTAAAAACAACCTTTTATTAGGATCGTGTTAATAAAAAGAACTAAAAACTTAAAAATAATTGAATTCTGATAACAATTACACCATTATATAGGTAGATTGTATCATTTAATGATAATTAACTTCTACATCTAAGTAAAAATAATCCCATAATCGTAAATAATTAAGTATTTTAGATGGAATTTAAATGAAATATAGGCTTAATCTTCTTTAAACTTTTAATTAGCACTCAGAACGTCTTACTTCAACAGATACCAATCGCCATGACACTTTTTTATATTGTAAGAGTGAGACAGATGGTGTGAACTATTTCTGTCTCATACACACTTATTACATTGCATTTAAGACCAATGATACAACAGTTTTGAAACCCTAAAACCTTATACCATGTATTAAATATTTGAGTTTTTATCACAGTCCACAGTTTCAATAAAAGCGTACCTATATTGACGTCAAGACTAATAAAGAAGGTGTACCTAACACGCTTTTATTGAAACTATTAGGACTGTCTGATAAAAACGCAAATATTTAATACATGGTACTTAGAAGGTTTTAGGGTTTCAAAAAACTTAATTATATACGATATGGATATTTACTTAAAATAAAAATAAAAATAAATAAAAAACTTTGGACTATGACCTTGCACCACCAATCAACTGTCGTACTTTTTATGAGCTGTCAAAACACGATTCTTTCATAGATCTTTTTATAGTTAGTATAGTCTTAAATGATTTGCATTTGCTGTCATTTATTGACTAGTGATTTAAAACAATGTCATTAAGGATTTGCCACACTGGATACGTTCTACGGTCGCGGTCAGGTCAAATTGAACGAAGCCCGCATTATGTTGTTGTCGGTCTCTATAAATATTGCGCGTGCGTGCGATTTGACCGTGCGGACCGCACGGTCAGATCGCATATCTATACAAAATATATGTATAGAGACCGACAATGTTCTTCATATATAATGCGGGCTGCGTTCAATTTGACCTGTCCGCGACCGCAGAACGCATCCAGTGTGGCAAATCCTTTACTGTCTTAAGGAATACATTTGATTGAAATAAACAAATAAATTGGCAACCATAGTTGCCCAAAGCAAGTCAGTAATGGGTAATGGGTATAATAATTCGTCACTACTATGAAATAAGCTCGTATATCAAAATCTTAAGTTTACTGACTAGGAGTCGCTAATTTCATGTCCACAGGAGAGACAACTTTTGTTTCCTTCGCTGTGTATGACCCACCAACTTAATTCTAAGTAACTGAGCTAAAAATACGCGTTTTCCCAGAGAATTATATATTTAGCTGGTATTACACATAGCAAATTTCGTCGAAATCGTTTGGGCCGCATCTGGGATCCCAAAAAAATCATCAATTGCTCGTTTAAAGGTATTTCTGCCAACTCAATTCTAATATTAGAATTATATAGGGGGATTCTGGAGATGTGATAAGGATCAACCTTGAGTTAATTATAGGCTACCATTTTGTAGCAGTAATTAATGAGATTAGTGTTCTTTTGTTTTTCTTGTTGTGTTAGTGTAATTAATTAATGTTCATTAAAAAAAGAAAATCGTGAATGTTTTACATAAATACGGTAGTAAAGGTGTAAGGTGTACATACATTTAGTGATTTTTGTAGTGTTGATCCGTTATATTTCAAGTTATTACGATGACTGACTATAAATGGGTCAAATTTGACATGCAAGATCTTCAAGCTTGATTACCGACAGACAGATAACGGGATAGGTGAAATGTTAACCTGTAAAGGTCCCCCTGAATCCCCCTGGCAGGAGTCGTGACCACCGCGCTCGTGCCCAGCACAGAGGAAGATGTCCGGTATAAACTCGTGTCTCCCGGCCCGCAGAAACATGGACTTGCAGCGCTCGTTGGAGACGATTGGTACCTGGACCTGGAACATTTTGGTAAAATGGTCATTGGTGGAGTTAGATTGGAGCTTCCTGGCGCCTAAAAACGAGGAGGGTCCAACCGTGATGGGTGAAGGTACGGAAGAAGAAGAAGTTCATTGGAGATTTTCGCTTGGCAACCCGTAGGTAGAAGAAGTGTCACATTTAGACATGACACTAAATGCCAACCTTTCCATTAGTCTGTACACTAATTTGCCATATTCTTAGCAATCACCATCATTATGATCATTTCAGCCGAAAGACGTCCATTGCTGAACATAGGCCTCCAAGGCTCGCCAAACAGATCGATCCTGCGCCATTCCCCTCCAACGCGTCCCCGCAACCTTAACCAGGTCGTCGCTCCGTCTTTTTGGAGGCCTACCGACACTGCGTTTCCGGTCCTCCTGGTCCGGTCTTCTTATCAATCTCGTCACGTAAAGATTTATTTTATGCAACTCTCTTTGAAATCGACTTTTACAGAGTCCGACTATTTATTTGTGTGTGTATTTCGCACATAAATTTCTAATTACTCCAAGGTGCAAGTCCGGAGGCCTTGTCTAACGCACGGACGCTTGCTATCGCATTCACTAATTTTCTTTCCGTCAAACGGTATTGAATTGTGACAGAAAGAGATGGTGAAAGCAATGGCAAGCGCCGCGCCTTAGACAATATGGCCTCAAGTTTGTACCTGCGACTGACTATTGATTGAATGATTGTACTCAATTGATGTCAATTGCCTTATGATGTCTATTTTTTTTTTAATAGTGCAAGAGGAATCTATAAGAATGCCCCATGTAGGTAACTGTCAACAATAAATATATCAAATATGATTCTAAGGAGAGGAAATAAACATCCCGTAATTACGTATTCCTCCAACAACAATCATACAATCATACGATACACGTTTCTCATCGGGCTTGTCCTTTGAAGAGAATATTTTAACCGTTGTAAATTTTCCATTTAAAATAAACGTGAACTAACCTGACGCCGCTAACAAAATAACTCGATTCAATGTTTTTCTTAAACCTAAACATAGTTACAATTCACATAAACCAACGAAGCTGCCACCAGTTAATAATACAATTATACGTAAAAACAAACAAACGGGAAAATATTAGCCGAAAAACAGTCTGCTGACTAAAAATAAATACATTTATATACATAATTATATAATTTCAATGTTCGTTGAATTCACACAACCGTCTTCTTTCAATATGTATTTAAGTAAGTATGTAACTATTTATCCGTTGTCTAGTACCCACAGTACGTAAAGCAAATAGTAAATTTACAAATTATTTATTTACGCATGTACCTAGTCTTATGTATGTAGCTATTAGTGTGCAGTTTATTTATTTATTTATCTATCTAAACAGCGATCCGGGTGTCACCAACGGTACTGGCTGAAAATCAGCGCTGGGGTGCTTTAAACGCCTCAGCATTATGCTGAGCCAGTGTCCGATTTGCAACCGCAATGACACATTCTATCTTTAGCTTTAGTATTGCCTTTTTTGTTTTGTAAAATATTGTGTCTTGTGGTGTTGTAAATAAATGTATTTTCTTTCTTTCTTTCTTTCTTTCTTTAAATTTCAAATGTACCTACCTAATACGCACATACATTCCGAAAAACTTGGTGGTGCAAAGCTGGGCTCGAACCAATGACCCTCTGCTTGTGAAGCCATTGGTGGAACCACTAGGCCACCAGGGCTCCTTTAATTAGTTATGTGATTTATCTGCCCCACATACGTGACGGACGTATCTTAATTAGATAATCCAAAAGTCAATCTTACCTCTTGCAATATCGAAGGCAGCACGCCACCTTCCGACAGCCTTCCCCATCCTGTCACCGTTGCATTCTCTCCTACCAGCAAATCATCAGACCCCGGCAAGCATATAGGGGATATGTGCGGCGCAAACTGCAAGGTGTTCTCCAGCTTCACCAGAGCCAGATCGTACTCGTACGTGAAGAAGTTGTATTTGGGATGGACCGCTTTACGGGCTACGCCTTGTTCTACGAAGGGATACTGCTCCGATACCGATGAGAAGTCGTACTCTCCAACTCGTATCCGGATTTGTGATGTTAAGAGACTGTGGACATGAGAAAAATCACCGATAGTAAATGTGGTGATGGGTGCCCAATGAATAGCTGCACTGAGAGTCCCCCTCGTAGTTAATGCTTATAATTAAGTGTGTATAATTTTCCTTTTATTTTTTTAACTTTAGCTGGATGCTTTTATAGACTTAAGTTCGTCTTTGTATATCCTATTTCTCTATGTAATGTATTAATTTTATGTGTTTTATGTGTGTGTACTTTACATATTAACAAAGAAAAACTGATAATTATTTGTCACTATGTACTGACATTATTTATAAATTGCACAGACACAATTTTCCTGGTCGTATGGTCAAGTAGCAAAGGTTCATTTTGAAGACATCATTCCAATTTTTTTTTTCTTAAACTAGAAACATGAACCGACTTCCAATTTATCGGTCTTACACTGCATAAGAAACAAAAGTTCTCTTGTAGACATAAAATAAAATAAGAGACTCCCAGTCAGCAAACTTAATATTTGGCCAGGAGTCCTACACGTCAATGTAGACTTGACTAAAAAATATTGGCTACAGACCCTTAACTTTTGCCATGACCACAGGAGAGACGTGAACATAAAAAAAGTGTATGGCCCATAAATAAAATATTAATTGACAAACCAATTTTGACAAAATTTATTGGAACCATTTCTGAGACTCACGCTCAAAATCAGTTTCTAAACTTAAAGAACGAAGTTTATGACAGAAAAACATACCTACAGTCGAATTGAAAATCTGTCTTTGCAAATCGATTGAAAACAAAAGCCAACGCTCATGATGTCAACTCACTCGTCAACGCAGTGCCCTGCCGTCGCGATCCAGCCCTCATTGATGATGGCTCCGCCACACCTGTGCGTGGAGGAGAAGCTAAAGAAGGACGTTCTCCGCACAGAGACCTGCCACGGCCACCGACCGAAGCTGGAGTCCTTGCCGCCCATTATACGCATCTCTGGGCGCGGCCACATCGCTGTGACGCCACATTCTGGAAAACAAGGTGGTGAAGGAATTAGAATGTTAACAGTTAATGGCAGTGCAGTAAGTTTCGGTAGTGTTAATAGACATAATATCTACAACTATAATTTTAAAACGAGTTTCTAGCAATGCAAGATGTTTTACAATTTATCCGGAACATTTCCGCAGAAAGAAAGTTTGAATTATCACTTCTGTAAAAGTTATTTAGATATTTTCAGTTGAAATCGACGAAATACAGAGTACCGCGTCAAAGGTGTGAATAAGAAAAAAAATACTGCAAAAAAAACCGTTGCAGAGGATGTTTGGCCAACCAATATATTCCGGATTAATCTTTTCCTCAAGTTGAAAGAATATCACAAAACATGAGCATAGTTTCGATTAGAAATTTCACACGCATCTTTCATAAATTATTTCTCACCTTCGGAACGAGACTGAGCCATTTGGAATTATTCTCATTTCAAAACTAAGCCTGTTATTCTTTTAACATAAAGTTTAATTTTGAAATGAGAATATTTCGAATTGTGCCAGTGCCGTTCTGAAGGTGCGAATTTCTGCACATTGGCAGCTACCAGATTGTCTTCACCATCACCTTCTTATAACTAATATTTTTTGGGGCTTAACCATGAACTACTTGTTGCTAAAATTATCTTGACGTTTCGTCCACATTGCAACGGCCGTGGTCATAAATCGACTCAATCGAGGTCATTTTAGCAATAAGTAGTTCATGATTAAGTCCGAAAGCTTAAAACATTATACCAACATCTTGTTATTATGGTAACAAAGTAGTAACTGCGACAGCATTAGAGAGTTTAGCATTTGACACAATATTACTTACTTAGATACTGTTATAAATCTTACAATTAGTTTAAGTATCAACCGACTCATTACTGGGGCCGAATTCACTTCTTCCTACACAAAAGTAAAAGTAAAAGTAAAAGTTATAAAGTAATTAGATATTAGACCAATCCTTTCCGAATGATCACAACCATCTGAATAATATTAATAAGTCCAGAATTGAAATACTACATTATTATTCTCTCGCTGTTAATCAGTACAGATTTAATCCGCCATTATTAATGTGCTGATGACGTCAACCCATTTCCGAAATGAAAACTGGAATCCCAGGCGTCCGAAGTTAATATTTGTCAATATTAGTCAGAAATGAATTCTTCTGCTGTACAGTCAGTAGAAACAGAGCAAATAGGGTAGCTATTTACTATTTTTGCTGCACTTTATGAAACAAATCAAAATTTTAGAGACGAGAAAATTAATGACGCTAAACTGTGCTTTACTGTCATAGGTGGACAGCTTTTTTTACGCCTTATAAAGCTGCGTACGGTCTCTGCGCGCACATTACGCGTACCCTACGCGAGCCCGGGTACGCGTACCGGGCTCGCGTAGGGTACGCGTGTCCTGGAACGCCATATCCGTACGCTATGTACGCGTACACTGTACGCGTAGCTGCAAGTACGGACATGGCGTTCCAGGACACGCGTACCCTACGCGAGCCCGGGTACGCGTACCCGGGCTCGCGTAGGGTACGCGTAATGTGCGAGCAGTCCGTACGCAGCTTAATTATTATCTACTCGTAATATTGATGAAACGTTATGTAAAATTACAAAGTAAATATTTGAAATACTTCAGTCACATGCCGATATCAGAAGATTCAATTCCGAGGACCAAGTCAATGCCAGATACAATTTCCGATCTAAAAGTAGGTACTTTATAAAAATACTTTATAAATAATAAGCATCTGAAAACGGCTCACTCATATTTTTTCTACTTATTTCAGTAAAAAATTCCGTGGTAGCCTAGTTTGACCTATGACCTCTCAAGAGTGGTCGTGGATTCAAGCCCAAGCTCGCATCGCTCGAATTTACATTCAAAATTACATTTGAAAATCATGAGCTTTACGGTGAAGGAAAACGTGAGGAAACCTTATACCTGCGGATGAATTCAATGGTGTGTGTGAAGTTCCTAATCCGCACTGGGCTCGTGTGGAAACCACGGCCAAGCCCTCTCATTCTGAGTAGAGGCGTGTGCCCTGCAGTGGGGCGTATTTAGGCTAGGATGATGATGAGAATTTCACTAAATAAGCTTAGTAATAGAAATTTAATTGTATTCCTTAAACCTTTGATCAAGTTGGGGCAACTTTGATAGTTTTAAAATTGCTATAAAGTCGACATTTTCCGTAAAATGAGCTAAATGGTTGGCATAATAGACATAAATTAAAATTTTTATAAATCCCCAACGCAATTTGGTCGCACAATAACATAATGTTTGAAAATAAAGTAAATGCCCATTATGCGTCTAAGATGCCTTCTGCAGCTTACAAAATAGCCTATAACTTTGAAACGGCTGAACCGATTTTGATGAAACACGTCTAAGAATCATTAGTTCATTACCAAAAAACCTGCTATCAAATAAAAAAAACTGCATTCAAATCGCTTCACCCGTTTAAGAGTATGATGCCACAGACAGACACACACACACACACATAGCGGTCAAACTTAATACCCCTCTTTTTGTGTCGGGGGTTAAAAAAGATCGATGAAGACATCGACAAGGAATAGCAAAGCTAACAAAAATGCGTGACTTGGGGCCAGTTGCATAACAAAGTACAACTAATATTACAAGCGGAAATCTCGCTTCAGTTATATTAACTAGAAAGGGAGTTCCGCTTGTAATATAAGTTGAAATTTGTTATGCAACAGGCCCTAGGTCAGCAAACGACTTACTTTTTAAAGTCGCCCCACAGTTCAAAGTCTGGTTTGCGTCAGATTCAACACTTTTATTGCGATATTCCGACGCGGACTGTACGTACTTACTGGCGTGGGTTGCCAAAATGAGTTCGAGATGTAATCTCCGTATTGCATGTTAGGGGCAAATAGGAATTGCCTGAGCTCAGGAATCATGACCGGCACATTGTGTAGCTTAACTGGCTTGGAAATTAGATAAGAAATATTTTTATTTGATATCTAGTGATATTATTTTGCTAGCTTTTGAGATGTGGTGCTAAAGCTAGATGGAGAGAAGTTGGTTAGAAGGAAACTTATGAGAAGGTTTGAGATTAGTTGATGATCATTCTAGCTCATTTCAACTCCCGCTCTTTGCAATGGTCTCCTCATGACCACTGTTTTTTCGTGATTATGGGTAAGGCAGGTGCAGGAGGTGGAGAGATGAGCCTTGTGTCTTCATTGGAACGTATTTAAATGTAACATAAATAAGTTATATTTCTAATACGGACAGTTTTATTACAGCGCCACCTGTTAGCATATGCGGGAACTTTATACATTGCTTTCAATCTAATAGACACCTAATCACGTTGTATCCTAGTGATCAATTAAATCAACTAGTTCTTATGAAATAACATAGATGGCGCTGTTCTTAACAACCACGATGATGATGATGACCATGTAGTCACTTGTTCCGATTAGTTTATCTTTGATGGTGCACCGTCTTTGATTGAGCCTTATTATGTGTTCTCATCGCCTTGATCGACTAATTCTATTGTGTAGTAAGAATTCTTAGCACAGTAAAATATGTACCTACAGTAGGCCTATGTTAGGCTACGTTATAAATTATTACAAGGATGATATAGACTGGATTAGCAATCGCCATAGTACAGATCGGCCACGGAAAAATAGTTCGATTATTAAATCTAGATGGCGCTGACATAATAGCCCGAGGGTTAGAAAAAAAATATATATTTATTTCCTTTAACAAGCATGATAATAAATGCAGTTTTCCGGGGCCTCCATTTAGGCTTATAGTGCCTGTGTTAGGACGACCCGCTCTTCCTTTGCTTAGGTGGTAGGTACTTGTAGGAATCTAGAGGTGTCCATTGTGTCAGCCAGGTTCATATTGTAATTAGTATTGTGTGTGTGTGTGTGTGTGTGTGTGTGTGTGTGTGTGTGTGTGTGTGTGTGTGTGTGTGTGTGTGTGTGTGTGTGTTGAAAGCAAAACAATAAGACTACAGATATTTCATATCACTGCAAATGTATTATTATGCAATATATTTGAAAAATAATACATTTGTAGTAATATGAAACATCTGTAGTCTTATTGTTTTGCTTTCAAAGCCTCGGGCTATATTTCAGCGCCCTCTTGATTTAATAATCGAACTATTTTTCTGCGGACGATCTGCACTATGGCGATTGCTAATCCAGTCTATATGATCCTTGGTTATTATAATAAAACTTATCAATGTCATCTTATAAAATACGTACTACCTAACTAACCTAACCTAGTGACAAGAATTTTAAAACACGTAATTTCAAAAATTTCTGGATAAATACATATAGCACGCTTCTTGTCATTTTACGGCAAACGTAGGTGGACTATTTTTATTTTTCTGTATGTTTTCACAAAATTATCCGAATTTAAAAAAAAATCAATACATACAGCAAAATAAAAAATGCCCCTGGTATGGCAAGTAAAATTATGTTTATGACAAATTAAAATATGGGAAACGAAAGTAATTCCTTTAAAAACTACTCTGGCACATAAAAGTTTGGAAGCTTACCTCCATTAGTAGCAGCCGTGGTAGGCGCGGGAGCCGGCGTAGTCTCCGGCTTGCTCGGCTCTTTGTTTTTCTTGTGTGGTTTACTGGTCGTGGTGGTAAACTTCTTGGTCGGCTTCGGCTTGCCGGCCGGCTTCTCCCACGACGGCCGCGGCTTCGTGACGAACGACGGCTGCGTCGTCACCTGCCAATGGCCTGTGTTCCCGTTGTTTGGACGCGACATGAATTGAGCTGGAATTAGAGATGAAATGACGTTGTTCAAGATTTAAGAGAATGGTTTCGAAGTCTATGAAGGTAAGTTTGGTTTGTGAGGCTATAACATGCTACGATAGGACACTAACCCCTTGTTTCACCATCCATTGATCAAATTTATTTGACGGATAAATGTGATGCCGTCTCTGTTTGTTTTGTTCGAATAGACGGAGACGGCATCACATTTATCCGTCAGTTAAAATTACTCAATGGGTGGTGAAACAGCCCCTTAGGTGGATCAAAACGTTTATTTTGAACATTATTGCTTTTACCAATATTGAACAAAACAAATTTTTTTTGGCTAAGCAATATACGCAATACCAACATTATAACATGTTTTAAACAAAAATTCCTGCCAAATTAATACGGGCCATTTTTCTTGAAAGTGTCCATTTTCCAAAAGCGTTTTCTTATAGACTCAAAGATAAACATGTAAAAGACCCTTTTCTAGTCCACATAGAAGATTTAATTTTGATTTTTATTAATTTGTAACTGCTTTGTAATGCGTTTCCTTCTTATATTTATACATACAACATCCTTTTTAACATTACTATACATGATATAGATGATAATACATTTGCCTTCCCTAACCTCTGCCAAGCGAAACCGACTACTTAGGGTAGGGGGCTGACATTGAGATAAAAATTCTCATGTAAGTACTTACTTATTATTATGGTTATACATACCTGGTGATAATAATAATATAACAGTTGCTTGTATCTTTGCTGTGGCTCTTTGTACCTCGAATTTCAAAGATTTTTGTACTAGAATGCGAGACTTCCATTAAGAAACCTTCTGTAGGCCCATCCATCATCAACTCAAGGCCAAAACTATTTTCTTTTAGTTTTTTTTTCACTTTGAATTGAAACCTATAAATCATATCCAGCGGCTCTACAAGATGCTCTGATTCCATTGCACAGAAAAACTGGTCCCATATTTTTTTAAGTATTTTAGATATGGATTAAAACATTAAAATAAGTATGTTTGTTTAGACCTGAAATAAGTCCATTAACTACAACGCCATCTGTGAAAATAGCCTAGAACTACGAACTCAAACTCACCTGCAGAAATGCTGTTTTCGTTGTGCTGGTCGGACACGGCCATAGGGCGCGCGCCAGCTAGTATATTACTAAGACTAGACGATATCTTGTTGTGGGGACTAGTTTCTTCGCTCGGCCTATTTATATTTTGGTACTTATTTACACTGTTATAGGTTATTTTATTAACTATATCACTATTTTGTTCGCTACTTGAATCTAAATTTCCTAAGGGGAGGTTTATTTCCGGCGGCCGGTAGCTGTAGGACGTTGGCGCGCCATCTATTGGCTTTGTCATGAACGACGGCCTCTGCGTTTGCCAGTTTGGCCGCGCGACGGTTTGCGTCGTCTCCTGCGGTTGCTTGGTCGTACTGAGACCGCTAGATGGCGCTGAATAAGGTTTCTCCGTCACTGTGACTGGACTTTGTGTTTCTGAAAATAAAAGTGGTTTGGTTTTATTTGAGTTGTGTACGTGCTCGGCGACTTAGAGGTCACTAGGCTTCAATTTGGTTATTGGGTGCTTGACTTAGCGCATGAAATTGGAGAAGCGTGACTGTTGACACAATTACTACGTTAAAAAAGAAATAGCTAAAAAATAAAAATCTTTTTTTGGTTTAATGTCTAGTATACGATCTAGGTAATGTACTTAATAGGCAGATTCTTAGCCCAATTTTGAAGATGACTAAAAAAAAAAAACAAAATACCCATTATAGGTAGGTACTTAAATGCTAACATTGAGGAATATAAGCAATGGCAAATTTGCAAATGGCAAAAATGGGGAAATTTACACATATCAACTTTTTTCTACTTCAAATGGGATCAAAATTATAATTCCTCAGACAATAATTATTAATAAGATTAGTATCGAACTAACTTTGACAGATAAGTACACTTTTCTTGGACAATAAATCTAAATCGGTTAAAAGGCGTCGAAGATATCGATGAACATTCAAATAAAAATAAAAAAACAATAGATTTGAGTACTCGTAACAATAAAATTGTATCTACGTTTCAGTTTTTAATTTAATTATTATTTTTGTATCTTCGTTTTTACTTGACGATCACTTCTAGTACCTACGTTGGCTATTTTATTGTGATATGGCTCTTAAAAGACCTAGTAAATCTAACGTTAGAACCTCCTTTTTGTAATCGTTGATGTACAAACGGAACTCACCCCCTACAGGCTTGTCAGGCAGCCGGCAGCAACTGCCGAACATGAACCCGTCGACGCACACGCCTGCGTGCGCGCCGCCCGCGCGGTTGCACTCTTGCACCCACATGCACGCGCCGCGCGCGCCGCCCGCCATACACGACTTGCGCGACATCTGGTAACCTAGAACGACAACATTAAATAAAAATAAATAAATAAATAAATATTAGGGGGACAATCTTACACAAATCGACCTAGTCCCAAACTAAGCAAAGCTTGTACTATGGGTACCTACTAGACATTATAAGTACTTAGTAATATTCATTTCAAACATAAAAGTACCGTAAGACTCATAGTGAAAAAATACGGATAACTCACGTCTATGAAATGATTGACTTTAGCTTGACATGTTTCGTGCTAATCCGCCTTTTTAACCCCCGACACAAAAAGAGGGGTGTTATAAGTTTGACTGCTATGTGTGTGTGTGTTTGTGTGTGTGTGTGTGTGTGTGTGTGTGTGTGTGTGTGTGTGTCTGTCTGTCTGTCTGTCTGTCTGTGGCATCATAGCTCTTAAACGGGTGAACCGATTTGGATGCGGTTTTTTTTTATAGAAAGCAGGTTTCTTGGCAATGTTTCATCAAAATCAGCTCTTTTCAAACATACGAGTGACATAATTGCGTTGGGGGTTTTTAAATTTTTAAATTTATTATTATATCACGGAGCACACGACACAACGGCTGCTGCCAAACGCGCACTCAATCATAGAGTTAAACTCGATCATAGACGTGAGTTAGGGTAAAACCGGGATAGTTGCCCCACTTTTTGAAATCACTCCATAACTCTCAGTAAAAATAGTAAAATGTTTTATTTATAAAACCGGCCAATACTTCGTGTTTTCATCGACCAATTTATAAAAAGTTAAAAATATTTTATTGGATATAGATGTACTCAGAGTATTAGTGATTTTAGCAGACCTCTTCATTTTGTGACATCCGTCCCACGTATGGGATAGTTGCCTGATACATATCAATGCTGTATGGGATAATAAATAATAATAAATAAATATCACGGGACAATTCACACCAATTGACCTAGTCCCAAAGTAAGCTAAGCGCCACCCCCAAAACGGGACAACTATCCCCTAAAAACTTTGAGCGCATTTTGCCTTCCCGTGCAATCATACAGAGACATGCGACTCGGCCAACTTAGTGGTAGCTGGAAAGTCTCTCGATAAATAATTGTAATAAAATACGATTCATTCATTGCTCGATTGCCTCCCTCTCATATAAAAAAAATATTTATATACAGGGTTATTTGTAATTCACTGACATCCTCTTAACCCTGAATTCCTATCACTCAAATAAATGTTTTTTGTTTTACGACTTTTTAAAATGAAGCACTTTTTTCCCATACAAATACACATAGTATCGTAAAAATAAGATGTAATCTCAAATTTTCAAAACGTTATTTACACCAAAAATATTAAGTTATGGCAAAAGCCGTAAAACAAAAAACATTTGTTTAAGTGGTAGGAGTTTAGGGTTAAAAGGATGCTAGTGAATTACAAATAACCCTGTATAATCGGGACAACTCATGGGATACAACAAATCAACAATCTCGTGTCATGGTGTTTGTATCGAACTCCTACGAGACGGCTTGACCGATTTTTATGAAACTTTTTTATCTGTATTCGGTAGGTCTAAGAATAGGTCGTAGGCTACTATTCTTCGCGGACGGAGTCGCGGGCAACAGCTAATATTCTATTAACTGTGAGATATTACAACCGAAACTGTGAGATATTACCTAATACTTCTTTCACTTTCCGGGTTGCTAACGAAAATGTACACTCCACGCCAGTTCTTATCCATATAATTTGTTGAAGTGGCAACAGCGAAACACAGCTTAATTAGCAATGATGATATGTCCTTACTGGCTAAGCGATGCGTGTATAATTCCAGTGTAAATGAAAACAGGGTACTAGGCAATAACAAGTCTGTAGCGCAGTACAGGATATCCTACATGGATGATTATGTCAATAACGACCAATTAGGTTAAGTATTTTCGCTAATACCCTATGGCTAAGGAATTCTTAATAGGTTCATATTAAATTAAACTGGTTTGTGTTGTAATTATATAAATGAAAAATAAGATGTTTACGTACTGAATGATTGTAATAAAGTAAATTGACATAAGGGTAAAAACCGCTGATCGTTCCATGTACAAATTAAATATTTTCAAAGTGTCAGTGATAGTATAAAACCTAAAACTATAACAGTTGGAAGACCTATAGCAGGTGCCGTAAGAACTCGATTTTCAACAGACTGCTTTAATTTTTTACGTGACCTGTAATGATAGGTACTGCCGGATGTAAAACTGGAATAACTCGTAAGAATAGAAAAAGTTATGTAGACTAACTGTGAGGTGTTAAATCTAAGATATGCCTAACTCACGCCTACAGAGTTAAGAGGGTACGATGCGCACCATTTCTCCATACAAACGTAATCCCCTGTTTCCTCCCTGGATAATGGCTTTAGTGCCAATTTTTTTTACTGTGTAATCTGTATCTACCACAGCTATGCCCCTATGTTTCTTTTTTTCCATATTTCAATTAAAATAAGAAATATGAGCTTTCAAAAACTGAAAAAATTGTCCAATTTCAACGTCATTTTCAGACACTCATCAGAAAAGAATCCCTGATATAAACAAAAAAAGGAAAACATAGGGGCATAGCTAAATCTGTCCTCTAATTATTTTTGAAAAAAATAATTTTATTGGTCCAGTTTTCGAGAAGAAAACAGGGGATTACGAAATGCTGTTTTGATCAATTTTACGCGCCTAATAACGGTCTGAGCTGCAGTTGTCCCGCTCTCGCTGTACTGACACGGAGGGGTTCGGGCGAGACAGCGACATTTCATTAAAATACCTATTTCTCAAAAGTCTCTCAGCCATCGTACCCTCTTAAGAAGTAATTGTTTTATGAGATATGTGCAGAATTTTTCAGAAAAATCAGAGGCCGTATTGTCTAATGTCCGGGCATTCGCGATCGCATACTACCATCTCTATCTACCATCGTCCTATTCCGTTTGACAGAAAAAAATGGTGATATCGACTATGATTCCGATTTGTACCGAACAACGGTAGTGTCTTTCTCAACCTCGACATTGGCAGAATCATCGATAGTATCGATGAAGTTATATTTTTAAAAATTGAATTGAATTGATTCCGATTGCGTTAGACAATAAGGCCTCAATAGTTAGTACAACTTAGGTATTGATGCCACCATGACAATATCCTTTAAAGGCCGGCAACAGATTGGCAACTCTCTTTGAGATGAAGATATTTATGGGCGGTGGTGATCGTTTTCCATCAGATGACCTGCTTGTTCGTTTTCCTCCCTCTCATAATAAAAAAAATCCTTTCAGGTACCTACCTATTAATAGTAGGTATCAATTGAATGTTCAGGTATTAAAAGTCATAATTCCGATTCATTCTTAACACGACAAAAATGTGCCTGATCTAACAAAAAATACTCTTATACGACGGAGCCAAAAGATAATTAGCTGACTCCACGAAGAACGTATCATAAAGCCATATTGCGCAAAATTCACCAAGACAATGAACCCAGTTACCCGATTAAGCGTATCTATCAAATGACTCGGGACAAAAGCGATCATCTCGTCATCGTAAAAGGCATAAAAATGATGAAGACGAATGACAAACCCGAAAAAAGGCCGAGTCGACATTGTGCTCCATCCATTTTTCTAGCAAATGAAGCGTAAGATGTATTGGATACGCAAAGAAAAATGGTTACTTGGCCATCCATATCTCGAATCATCGTGTTATAGGAGACACTATTCCGCTCCTAACAAATCGTTCCTACAAATATGAGGGGCAATACTGCTTTGGAATTTTATTCCGCTGTAAAATATTGCAGACAATCTCATCTGCAAGTCACGGGCACGTTTCTTACACCCATTGTTAGGTATAAATCAAATGAATAAAAGCAGAAGGTAGGCCCAATAAATTTCAAGTGGTCTGTTGCCAGAGCGCCTGCAGCTAAACGGCTGATGCATCTATGTACCGTAATGCAGCACTAAAAGGAGATTCGGTTCGAGAGTTGCAATAACCGCCTTGTACGTGAGCCCGATAATAGCCAGAGAACACTCGACACGTGAGAATTACGTAATATTGAAAATAAATTGCACTTCGGAAACTTTCGCAGTATCTCCACATTACCGTTCTTTTGGGAGGCAACGACGAAAGTAATTTCGCAAAGATGCAATGCGGAATAAATGAAGATGTAGATGATACATAAAAGAGATATATTGGGTGCGAACCGGGACATGTTATCAAAGACAATGTGGAATTTTATGTTCCTCTAGAGATTTACGCGTCTTTGAACAAAACTTGAGTCGTTTCTCGTGTCTTCTAAAATAAAATTTCCTCCTGAACTGTAAAATAATAAACATACAATCAAGATCTAAAATAAAAGACACATATTTAGTTTAAAGATGAACAAGAAAGGTACTTGTACATTATATTTTAATTTCAAGAAATAAGTTTTGAACATAAACAGAATAACTCCAGCGACAGTGCTGATTAAAGGCCGAAGTATTTACTTAGGACTTTTGGAACTTTATAAAGCTTCCAAAGAGACCGTTTGCGGAATAATTGTTGAATATTTATGATTCGAAACCTCTTACGAGCGACTGTGAAGTATTAAGTACACAAAGTAGCGGATGGGTCCGTCGCGTGGAATACGACTTTAACGTCTCGGCAAATAAAATCAAAGTACTATAATAAATATCTTACTTAGCCCCGGAGCCCGCAATCTGTTTTGCTACTGATTTGTTCCATAAAAAGCAATAACAATAAATTTCTATGCCATATCGCACTCCCTGTTGTAGTTCTATCTGTTTCCTTGAGATTCTCGGACGTCGTATTTTGTTCTCGGATTTTCATCGAGAAAATAATTTCCAATGGCGATAAATTGTTTGGAATATATTGTGAGTTCGCTGGGACAGCTACCGGTTTATAAGGAGACGGCGTAATTCTTGAAAACTGCCATGAAATAACAATAAATGGGAATGTGAAATATTGAACGGCTGCTTTGGTATCATAAATATTACCCACATTCAATATATCGGGAGAGATAAATAACCGAAATCGTTCTTGGATAGACAAATCTAAGAATGAGAATGGAATATGAGAATTTAGGTTTAGATTTAGGTTTAGCTTTTTTATTTATGTGTTAAGTGATTTGTCGAGACGTGAATAAAGATGATTCTTAACGCAAGTTCATGAGTTTTCATTCTATATTAATTAAATCATCATCATCGTCATCATCATCACAGCCTGTAAAAGTTCCGCTGCAGGGCATAGGCCTCCTCTCAGAATGAGAGGGCTTGGGCGTAGTTCCCACACAGGCCTAGTGCGGATTGGGAACCTTCACACGATTTGTTCGACAAGTTTCTGAAAAGCATCGCGTTCTTTCGTGATCGCAAATTTAATTATTCGTTTTTTTTCATGTAGCGATTTTTCACAAAGCGTTTTATAATGTTCGCGTTTATTTTTTTCGCTTATTTTAACAGTACATTAATTTATTAGTCGCAATTTTTTTCAGTAGAATTAGGCAACCCATCACGCCTTATTTTCGACGGAGCCCCGCTTGACGGGGCTCCTTTTTCTGGGCAGTTTGCCCTTCGGGCATCTGAAGATAGCTAACGAACCTAACCTGCCTATTTATACGTAAAAATATTGACACTAAGAAGAAAACGGTAGAGGGTGAACTATAGATTTATTAGAATAATGATTTAGAGTAAAATGTCTAACAAAACGCACTAAATTATACTGAAAAAAATTTGCGACTAATAAATTAAGCTGCTGGTAAAATAAGCGAAAAAAATAAACGCGAACATTATAAAACGCTTTATGGAAAATCGCTACATGGAAAAAGACGAATAATTAAATTTGCGATTATGAAAGAACGCGGTGTGAAAATTCGCTACTACTATGAAAAAAAAAACCGGCCAAGAGCGTGTCGGACACGCCCAAGGTAGGGTTCCGTAGCCATTACGAAAAAATCAAGTAATATTTTTCTAAGGATCTGGTATGTGTACGGAATCATCCAAGTTTAGGTATGTTTTATACCTTAGGCTACTATTTACTCTTAAACTACAAAAAATTTCCAAGCAATCTTAGCCATTATAATTTTCCTAGTAAATTTGATATATTTACTACCATTCTGATTTTATTCAAATTTTTCCACCCAACAGTTTAGATTTTAGAGGGGGGGGGGGGACGGCCGCGATTATAATGAAAATTTTCACTTTAAACTTGAATATTTCGCAAACAGATCACTGAATAGAAAAATCATGTTAGCAACCCCCAATGGTTTTAAAATACCTATCCAACGATACCCCACACTATAGGTTAGCCGAGAAAAAAAAATCACCCCCACTTTACGTAGGTACCCTAAAAAAATTTTTTTTACTTTTTTTTATTCAATCGCTTTGTCGGCGTGACTGATATGTATATTCATGCCAAATTACAGCTTTCTAGTACTAACAGTCTCTGAGCTTAGCCGCGGACAGACAGACAGACAGACAGACAGACGGACAGACATGGCGAAACTATAAGGGTTCCTAGTTGACTACGGAACCCTAAAAATGCTTTCGTGAAACTTGTCGAACAAGCCCCCTCTGCTTGAGAGGCCATAGGTCAAACTGCTAGGCCACCACGGCTATATTAATGAACGTTATTTTATCACACTGTCAGAATGTATCTAGCCAACCGAATAGCCTGAACAATAGAGTTAGTGAGATGAAAAAATAAAGAAAAGGAAATTTAGGTTATTAAAATCTGCGAATAAAGTGATTCAGGGTTTAACTAAGGTTAGGTTTGTAATAAATTCAGCTGTTCCACACAACATAGTTGTGTATACTTCTTCTAGGTTTTTTTTCGCTGTCTAGTGCCGTTTGTACTTGCGTTAAATGTTGTAATGAATGTATTAAAAAGATGTACAAGCTTTGCATAGTTCGAAAGTAAGTCATCATCATCATCATCAGTCTATGTTCGTCCACTGCTGGACATAGGCCTCTCCCATGGCACGCCACTGAGCACGATCCTCGGCCACTCTCATCCAGCTGTTGCCAGCCGCCTTGCGAAGATCATCGCTCCACCGAGTCTGAGGACGTCCCACGCTACGTTTGCCAATCCGTGGTCTCCACTCAAGAACTCGTCTACCCCATTCGATCTTTTAGAGAAACTCCGAGCATAGCCCTTTCCATAGCACGTTGAGCAACTTTAAATTTGTGGACCAGCCCTACAGTGAGTGTTCATGTTTCGGCACCGTATGTCATGACGGGTAGGACGCACTGATTGAAGACTTTCGTCTTTAGACTCTGTGGAATTGGCGACGTTAAGACTTGACGCAGTTTCCCATATGCTGCCCATCCCATCTGTATTCTTCTGTTGGCCTCTTTCACGAAGTTGTTTTTACCCAATTGCATAGTTTGCCCGAGGTAACGACCGGTTTAACGACCGCTTTAGCCTAGTTGGTAGTGACCCTGCCTACGAAGCAAGAGGTCCTGGGTTCAAATCCCGGTATTGGCATTTATTTGTGTGATGAGCACGAATATTTGTTCCTGAGTTATGGATGTTTTCTATGTATTTAAGTATTTATTTATCTATATATGTATATTTATCGTCGTCTAGTACCCATAGTACAAGCTTTGCTTAGTTTGGGACTAGGTCGATTTGTTTAAGATTGTCCCCTAATATATATATATTTTTTTTTTAGGTAAACATACTCCTTAACAACCTCGAGAATATTGCCTTGAATTGCAATTGGTTCCGGACTTACATGTTCATTGAACATAACCTTGGTTTTATCCAGGTTCATCCGAAGACCAACGCGTTGAGAAGAATCAGCTAGCTAGCAAATCTTGCAGCGTTTCCGCCACGATGACGATATCATCTGCAAATCGCAAGTGTGAAGGTACTCGCCATTTATGTTAATGCCGCGCCCCTTCCAGTCCAGCGTCTTGAACACATCCTCCAATGCATTTGTGAACGATTTGGGGGATATAACGTCCCCTTGTCTCGCACCACGATGCAAGGGGATAGGTTCAGACTGCCGATTCTGGACTTAAGTCAATTAATTGGTCTTAATTTATTTAAATAACTACTAGCCTTCCGTCCGCAGCTTCGCCAGCAATAAATTAAGTTTCCCGTAGGAAAAGGTATTTCTTCGCGGTAAAAAGTAGCCTATGTCACTCAGTGATAATGTAGCTTTCTAACGGCAAAATAATTTTTGAAATCGGTCCAGTGGTTTTTAAGTTTATTCGTTACATACAAAGATACAAGTCTTTCCTCTTTATAATATTTTTGTGTTCTTATTGACATTGACCTCCGCAAATACCAATGTAAAGGCACGCGGTGCCGGCCGCCATGTGGATCCCGCCATACATTTAGTTTGTGTTTTTAACTATTTTTCGTCCATAAACGGTCAGTGAAAAGCTTTATTTTACCGCAAGATGCACCAACGTCGAATAATTTTGGGACTTTAGTTTTTTTAATATGGAAGTGTAAATTCAACACGCCCTTCTGGCATATTGGTTAAATTCTTTTTTGAAAATAGAAGGCGAATGTTGACGCCGAATTATTACATTTGTAGTTAAATTCTAAGAGTAAAATTTGTACAACTAGCTCATAGTTATTAGTTAAGTTATTTTTGGCATAAGAGTCCGATAACCAAGCTTACGACGCAATCAGACGAAACTGGGAACCTCTATCAGGTGAGACTTAGTTTTTCTTGCCACGTCTGAGTCCCCGGCCTGGATTAAAAAAGTCCAAATTTTGATGTATTGTCTGAGTTTTGGCTGTTTTGTTTTCTTCAAAAATAGCCTGGCGTCCGAAATTTTATTTGTGATTACTAATTTAACTTACCAATTTATTTGTGTACATTCACACAACAACCCTAACAAATAAAAAATATTACATTTGGCGTCAGGCGTTAGCCTGATTCAATAAATAAAAAATAAATGAAATTTATACCTAAGGATAAAATAATTATTTTATTTCAAAACTCTTTGCTTTCTTAGCTTGCACCGTCGAGCCACGGCTGCGATGCGATCTGCGCCTGAGCACGCGACGGGAAAGTGGCTCGACGATCATCTTTACACTAACTGTTCATTACTAAAACATAAGCCGCGCGTTTGTTTGCAAGATTATGAGATATAAAAGACAATATGAACCGCCTGTTAGTTTAACGATTATGCGACGTTTATTGTGCAAGCGCCTGGAGAATTTGTTATGGAAGTCCATGAGCGGCGGTGATTGATTTTTGTCGAGGTGACCTGCCTCTTCGTTTTGCCCCTCATCTTCTATAAAAAGAAGAATCTTAATATTAAGTATATTATTATGGCACGCAGAACAGGTGGCCGTTGGTGCCAAAAAGTTCTCGAATGGAGACCACAGACTGGCAAGCGCGGCGTCCACCAATGAGATGGACAGACGATTTGGTAAAGGCCGCAGGTTCAAGATGGATGCAAGCCACTTCCAACCATAATGATCGGGTATCATTAATAATAATAATTTATTGCAGATAACGTAGATCCATTGGTTAGTAAATACAAAATTATCTTACGTGCTAATGTTAGTTAGAATTTACACATTATGAATACAATTATAATTAATATTATTATTATCATTGAGGGAGGCCTATATCCAGCAGTGGACGTGCACGGCTGAAATGATGATGATGATGATTAAATATCTCATATGATGAAAGGTGCAGATGAAGCCAAATGTGCAACTCACTGGACGGTTCAGTAACAGTCTATCCACTCTATTCTTTGAGGAGCCTAAGGCAAGCGCGGATCCTAAAGGGGCAATGGGTGCAATTTCCCCCTTCCCTTATTTTTTTTATTTAGGTATCACTTCTCTGGTATACTAAGCAGGTGAATTGAGCTCAGTTTGCTCCTCCCTAAACGAATTCCTGGAACCGCGCCTGGCTCTAAGTTGTAAGTCAACTCATTCCTACATTTTTTCAAGAGTCAGCAGCACTATCTAGAAAACACAATGGAATCCCAATAATAAAACCTACCATGAAGCACAGAATAAGTACACCCGGCAACAACTAAGCATGCAAATTTCAATTCCGTGATCAATTATTTTGCTGGAAATTCAATCGGATCAGAGAATTGGGTCGGAAAGCGAAACATTTTATTTTTATTGCCACCATTATCGCGTTGCAAGAAGCGGAAGTGTGCCCTGTAACTTTATTTCCTGTTTCCCTTTTCTGGGGTAATCGTTAGGTACATTGGGAGTGCTGGGGAGTGCGTGGGTCGGGTTTCAAAGATGTTAGGGTGTCGGTGTCGAGGCCGGAAAAAATATTGACTAACGCAGTGTCTCCTAACCTTTTTCAAGAGCGAATCCCCATACTCCCCTTACTATGACCTGCAGTCCTCCAAAAACTTACTTCTAACCTTACTAAAATTATAAACGCGAAAGTTTGTATGGATGAATATAATGAAAGAAAAACCGGCCAAGAGCGTGTCGGACACGCCCAAGGTAGGGTTCCGTAGCCATTACGAAAAAATCAAGTAATATTTCTCTAAGGATTTCGTATGTGTACGGAATCATCCAAGTTTAGGTATGTTTTATCCCTTAGGCTACTATTTACTCTTAAACTACAAATAATTTCCAAGCAATCTTAGCCGCTATAATTTTCCTAGTAAATTTGATATATTTACTACCCTTCTGAATTTTTTCAAATTTTTCCGCCCAACAGTTTAGATTTTAGAGGGGGGGGGGACGGCCGATTTTAAAGACCTATCCAACGATACCCCACACTATAGGGTTAGCCGAGAAAAAAAAAATCACCCCCACTTTACGTCTATGGGAGGTACCCTAAATTTTACTTTTTTTTATTCAATCACTTTGTCGGCGTGACTGATATACATATTGATGCCAAATTACAGCTTTCTAGTACAAACAGTCTCTGAGCTTAGCCGCGGACAGACAGACAGACAGACAGACAGACGGACAGACATGGCGAAACTATAAGGGTTCCTAGTTGACTACGGAACCCTAAAAAAGAAAAAAAGAAAGAAATATTTCTATTCGTGACAACAAATTTGACTTTGGACAAAACTATAATAAATATGGATATTTGATTCTTTTTTACGCTAACACGGTTTGACAGATTCTTATGAAATTTGGCACATAGCTACTTTCCCCGCGGGATAGCGATAAACGAATTCTTCGCAGACGGAGTCACGGGCAACAGGCTAGTATTTATAATAAATCTATTTTAACTTGAAAGTTTGGTCTTGTCTTGCAAGCCCGTGGGACAGAACTACGGTCTCTAGGGGTCCGCAGATCACAGATTGCGAAACACTGGACCAACGTAGTCACGTCGATATAAATTATTGAGACGGTGAAAGAAAATATTTCTGACATTATTCGTATATGTCTTAGAAGAGTTAATGACAATAGTAATAGTTGTATTTCCTATATGTGATGATGATGATGATGATGATGTGTTCCTGTTATCCCTCATTAGGGGCATAGGGCTCGTAGAAGAGTTTTCCATTTGGCTCGATCTTGCGCGGCTTCTTCCAGCTCTTCCCAGCCGAGACCAATTGAGCCAGCCTCCTTCTCAACTGATCGCCTCCACGTGGTCCGAGGACGTCCTGGCCGTCTTGTGCCAGTAGATTGCCAGCGGAGACCCTGCTTGGGCAGGTGGTTATCTGACCCTCGAAGCGTGTGTCCAATCCATCGCCACTTCCTTGTCTGAACTTCTCGGCTTACTGGCTTCTGGTCAGTCATTTGCCACAGTCTTGCGTTTGAGACAGTTCGCGGCCAACAAATTCCCAGGATGCACCTCAAGCATCCTATATGTAATCGGTAAAAATTCCTACACCTCGATCACTGATACATTATTAGCTATCGTTGCCCGCTTCATACCCATTCCAAAACTTGCTTTCACAAAATCAGTTTTTATACCTTATCGACAATATAAACTTCAGGTTTAGGTCCAAAGGTTTGGACTGGACATGATGAGTCAGTCTGTCAAGAGAGAGCTGTGCCCAGCAGTGGGACGTATACAGGCCGAGATGATAATAAACGTTTGCTTTTTACAGAGACACAAACATGTGTGCAGACCAACCAACCAATCAACCGACGACCCTGTCAGAATGGCCGGGAAGCATTGGATGCGAAACAAACAAAACTGAAAAGAGTGGCGTAAATAAGAAATAAGGATGGAAGTTACTGATTTGTTGTTCTACTAGGGGCGTTCAATAAAAAGTGAGAATTAGTATGTTATAAACAACTTTTACTAAATGTCATTTTATTTTTCGACATAGTCACCTTTTAGCATAATACACTTAGGGGCTGTTTCACCACACCATTGATTAATTTTAACTGACGGATAAATGTGATGCCGTCTCTGTCTATTCGAACAAAACAAACAGAGACGGCATCACATTTATCCGTCAAATAAACTTGATTAATGGATGGTGAAACAGGGGGTTAGTATATCTTTTTTCTAAACTTAAAATTCCATTTTTAAAAAAGGTCTCATCTTGAGTACTTAAAAAATCTTGTACTGCAGCGACTACCGCGTCGTCGTCTTCAAATTTCTGGCCTCTCAGGTATTGTTTCAATCTCGGAAATAGGTAGAAATCACTGGGAGCGAGATCTGGTGAATACGGAGGATGCTTAAGGATATCGAACCCAGCATCACGAATTGCAGCCATTGCAACGGCGGACTTGTGTGCCGGGGCATTGTCCTGGTGGAACAGCACAACTCTCGAGAGTTTACCTCGCCGTTTTTCGCGGATCTCATTGCGCAATGTTGCTATTTGTTTGGCGTATAAAGTGCCCGTAATAGTGGCTCCATGCTCGAGATACTCAATCATTAATACCCCTTTACCATCCCAAAAAACAGAGCCCATGACCTTACCGGCAGATGGGGTCACCTTGAATTTCTTCGGAGTTGGAGATGATGGCCTTTTCCATGTCATAGACTGCAGTTTCGTTTCTCGGTCGTAATGATGGAGCCATGTTTAGTCCATTGTTATAAATCGCGCCAAAAAAAGTTCCCGGTCTTGCTGCATCAGGTTCATAGCTTCTTTACAAATCTCTAGTCTAGTTTGTTTTTGCGTGTCAGTAAGCGTTCTTGGTACCCAACGCGCAGATACCTTTTTCATACCCAAGCGTTCATGTAAAATATTATGCACGCTCCCCGTTGAAATCTTTACATTTTCAGCAATAAAATGAACTGTGACACGACGATCCGCCAAAACTGAGTTTTCGACTTTTTTCACAATTTCTTCGGTTACTGCTGTAGTAGGGCGTCCGGAGCGGGGGTCGTCCATTGTCGATGTTCTTCCACGTCTAAATTCGGCGCACCAACGTGCGACTGTCGAATACGGAGAAGCATTAGACCCTAAAGTGTCCCGTAAACCCAAATTGACTTGGTCCGTAGATAAATTTTTCAAATACAAGTATTTGATAACGGCGCGCTGTTCAATTTTCTCCATTTTCGCTAACGTACTCAATAGCATTGCAAAGAAAATCCGTATATTTTTTTAAACAAAAGACAGTTAGTTTTTTTTTTTCATAGCAATCAGCTAGATAGATTAGCTTTACCGGCCAGTATTTAATTTCGTAATATTAAAAGACTTTGCATCTCATTCTCACTTTATATTGAACGCCCCTCGTATATTTCATTCGCTTGTTATTTTTAAATTATTATTACATGACATTGATATTTGTATGCCAACAGGCAAAACATAGTAATATACATTAGGGTGAGTGGGGGTAAGATGGAAAGCAGTGTAAGATGAAAACACTTGGGTGCTACGAGTAGTTTTTCATCTTACCCCCACTCACTATATACATACCTTCTTTTTCCAACTGTGACTTCTACCTATGTTTGTTTTACAAATAAATACTCGTATTTCTGATTCTGATTCTGGAATAATGGCTAAAGAAGATAGATAAAGAAAGACAGTGAGAGTAAGAGACATGTCTTGATGTGTATTATGGTAATTAAGGTATCATTTATCACTTACTTACTATTAGACAGACAACCGACCAGCATTTAACAGTAGATAGAACAGTTTTTATAACAAGGGAAACACTTATTGGTCAGACTTCTAGCCTTAGCGGTAAATTCCCTAAACGCAAATGAAAATCATCCCCACAATCTCATCCCTACCTGTCCGGGAGTAATTGTCCCAGCCGTATCTGAAGGGACGAGGAAACTCATTACCCAGGGGGGTTCGTTTAGTAGTACGGGATGTCCTTTTTAAATTACAAATGGAGTTTGTTTAGGAAAAGGGGATAACAGACCGTTTGTGTCCTATGCGAATATCGCCATCGTACGGTAAAACCAAAGCCCTTATATTATTTATACACTAGATAGAGTGTCAGTAGCAAACACTGGCATACAAAACGTCCAAAAACCCATTTGACAGCTTCATATTAATATCACGTTACGTCATTCAGACTGAAGGGGGACAACTGACACATATAAGCCAATTGTTGGCTTATATTTTTCGGGACGTTTTCATGCCGCCTAAGCTAAATGTATATAATCTAACCCAAAGCCGTACTCGCTTGGTCATTGTAACACTATTTAACGTCGTTGTAATAATATTAAATCCCAACCACCAAATTTAAAGTTGTTGAACCGGTGTTCTACATGGAATTAAATTTAATTTAATTATTTTATTTATTATTATTAATTTATTTTTATTTTATATAAATAATTTATTTTATAAGGATTTTATAAGGAGACGATGAAAGTTTTGGGCATTGCCATGGAAATTTTAGTCGAACACCAGAATTGTAATGCAAATTATTGATGTGAACAAAGACTCAGGTAAAGGTTAACTAGAAGAGTATCGCTGTCCTATGGCTTCACTATACATAATAACGTCTGTACTCGTAAGCTTGGTCGTTACAACAAATTTAACAATTTGTTGTGACAGGATATTAAATGATGTATAACGGGCAAACTGCTAACGCGTCCTAAGAAGCTAATGTAAGCAATTTGCATTCTATCATGTTGACATGTATACGATTTATGGTAGCAATCCCGTGGGATACTAGCTCGTGATAAATTGATTATTCGAATAAAGGTTATAATGTAAAAACATTAAGTCGTCGACGTAAAGTAGCATTCGATTATGTAAGACACATCACACAATAGAATGATCTTGTTCCTTTCTACCCCTTACAATACATGGAAGTGTTTATTTACTTAAGTAATATCCATTGTTGCGGTTACGGTGGACAACGTTTTGGAATCATAGCCATCATATCTAAAAAACGTTAGCAAGAATGTTGACATAATACTTTTGTTCAAACTGTATGGCATTAGTTAAAGAAGTAGACATCGACAATCGACAAAATTTTCGACAGATTTTGTTTTCTTCTTCTTTCTAGTCTTCATCAACCTAATTATTTAGTCTAGGCTTCCGTCAAGTTTCTCCATTTCTCTCTATTCTGGACAGTGAGGGTCCAGTTTATGCCCACCACTATTTCAATATCATCGTTCCATCGCATATGTGGCCTTCCTCGTGGTCTTTTATGGCGTCATAGCTTCCAATATTATAGGCGTCTGCACAAATTTTATTTACTGACTAACATCTATTATGCTCGGAAAAAAAACGAAGGTAAACCTTAATGCCAGGGAATAAAAATAAACGCTACAAAACCTTTATTTCATACACGCTCATAAAATAAAAGTGTACTAACATTTTACACATTCTGAATATTGTAGCATTCGTTTGAAGAGCCCGTAAAATGGGACAGTAAAAAAGTCTGACAAAAATTGCTTGGGGTGCCACAAAGAATTCATATAACGAAATCATAAAAATCTGGGTGAAGATGTTCAAGGTGTCAAGATATCAAAGGTCAAGATGGCTCACAATACTGTTGCTTGTAAAAACCTTCCACCATCCTAGTGTGTTTATGAATGAAGTGTACACAACAGGAATAATAGGCATTGGCTCCCAGTGGACCCAACTTTCGCTTTCGAACCGCTTCCAAGTCAACGTGACGAGAATACAATATTCACCTGAACCCCAACCATTGCTCGGTTTCTAAGGAAGTTCAAATAGCTGTTGCGCACATTACAGTCGATGTATAATGTTGCATTAAATGTTACTTGTAGATTTAATGTGAAGGTGTCTTTTTTTAGGAGCCAACTCGTGGAATATTCATGTGTTTGAATCTTGAATGGAGCGGTATACAATCTGTTTTCATTATCTGCTTTATTTTTATAGTATAGATGGATTACGTTAGAACTTTTTTCTTTAATCTTAACGCGAGTCGTCAAGTATTTTTAATTATAAAACCATTTACTGTGTCTTTGTAACTTTTTAAGGATTTTTATAATCTGAGAGAATTTATTTTGGGTAATCTGATACGTCAACCTCAAAGCTTTTGTTTGCCAGGCGTCATTATTTCCAACATTCTTGTACGAAACAAGAATCTCTCGCAAAATACGCTCTGCCAAAATTTCAAAATCGCTTTGTGTTCGAAATAACCATAATTAAACTGAGAAACAATGGTATTACAGCAAAATAAAAAGCAGTACCTAACGTAACGACAGAAGAACAAAAAAGGTATTTCATCATATAAGTGACGTTAACAAAAGGGAAGGGTTTGCAAAAACATAGCGAGGTAGAAATAAACGGTTTACGGACCAAAAACCGCGGCACAAGCGGGTTGGGAAACAACAGTCTTTGTTTAAATTAGAACACAAGATTTGATAATTTCGTTAATTGAAGGCCATACGAGGACATCAAGGTAAACAATATCATTAGCCTTAAAATTGCGATCATGTAATTACGGGACAGGAACAAGCTTTTCAGAGTTATTGCTGTCAATTTTTGAAATATGTATTCTGCCGTGTCATGACAAAACACTGTATCTAAAAAACTCCTATTTTTCAGAAATCGCAAAAAACTTTTGCTTTCTTTAATTGGCTACAGAACAGTGAATATTGATTTGATTGCAATAAAATTTGGACAAATCATGGATAATGTGCTACTAGTAGTGTACAAAGAAAAATAATATTAAATTTTTTATTTTTACATGAATTTTCAAGCAAAAACGTGTTATGTCGTAATGTGTATTATCAATAATATATGAGAGTTGCAATAACAAAACACTGTAACGTGATACTTAATGACATTATACTCATATGAAAACGCTACTTTAAATTTCATCTAATAATATATTGCTAACATCTAGCTAACATCACAATTCAAAACTAACATTCTCATCTATATTTCTTAGTCTTTAGAAAGGATGATTACCTTGAAGAAGTCCCGACTTACAATAAACAAGGACTTGGACTAATTTCTCGTGTGATTGTTGCGACATAACACTGTAACTCTTGATACTATACTAAGAAAATGTGAGTTTGTTTTGGCAAAACACGGTATCTGGGGATAATACAGTGTTTAGTCTAATCAAGACCCTACATTGTAAGAGTTACAGTGTAAATTGCTATGACGTTTTTCAATGTTTTTGATAGAAAATCAGTTACTCTAAGCATGCATATATAGATTAGGGTCCGAAAAGTTAATTTAACGGTGTTAGCACAAAACACTATAACTCGAGTTAGAGTGTTTTGTCATGACACGGCAGGATTGCGAAAGTGCAATTTATTCAATCATTAAAAAGTCATCATCATCATCAGCCAGAAGATGTCCACTGTTGAACAAAGGCCCTTAGAACGCCACAATGTACGATACGATGACTCGCCACTTGCACCCATAGTTATACATCGTGTTATTTTTGATTTCCTTCAACTTTAAGGAAACATTCAACAGGTCACATGAAGTAAATTTCTTTCTTGCTTTCTTTCTTTCTAAATTTCTCGATGATACTAGTGTCCTACGTATAACTCTTATAGTTCTAATTGTTCAATAGGTAAACAAAAATCAAACTTAATTAATTATGCGCGGTACATTATACAACTAAGCTAAGCTGTGCTGTCGAAGTTAAAACGTTTTCATATTGGACACTAACTTCTTCTAACTCTAGGTACAAGGATTTTACTTTTTACAGTGACAGTATAATCAGTATTTTTATTTATTAAGGCCGCACCGAGCTTCTTGCGCTAATCGATTTTAGGTATTCTGTGCACTCGTCTATGTGTGCGTGAGCGCAAGCTACACAAGTTCTCCGTCCTATGGCCGAAGGAGAACTAACACAACTAATTATACGGACAAGGGGTAAGCACGACGGCTCAAGATAGGTTGGTCAGACCGCGCGTGTATTTAGGTATTTTCATCGTATTACTAAATCAAATACATATTTTAAATAAATAAAAATAAAAAAAATAGTTTGCCCATAGAAAAAAATACAAAGTTATGTATTGTGGCAAAAGGCTCAAAAAAATAGCATCACTAGACCCTAAAAAACATCTTTATTTTACTAACATTCTAAAAGTCATGACCTGCCGTGCAGTATTTACGCCGTACTAAGGATTTATTTTATTTTTATAGAGACGACTTTGGTTTTTTTTTATGGAGCAAACAAGTCATCGTGTTTCGAAAATGACTGGTCCTTAGAGCAAATCCTCAAATATCTTACACATGAATTTCAGAACTAAACATTGCTTTTTGATTAAATCCGCCAAAAGCTAGCTTGTAATGAAAAAAAAAAGTTTTTTTTTCAATTTGGCTAAAAAGTTAGTTTTCAGGTATTTCTATAGATACTAATTTTGTCGAAGTTAACGGTTATCAATGAAAACACGGCGTTCAAAATTGCTTTTCTTATTTAGTCTATTCTCTATAATATTTTTTTCAGAGTGGTTATATTTATGGTTATATTTTTCACTTTTTTATTTGGCTTCAACAGAACAAATATTATCAAGCCTTAAGCCATGGGATTTATGCGCAATCTATGCTAATCGTTAACGAGACCGTTTTCTCGGTGGTTGATAATAAGAAGCTGACCAACGTTTATATGCACAGAAAGATCACTTGAGAACTAAGAATTTCTAAGCAGTGTCCAACCGAACATTCGATTTCGCTTTCATTTTTGACATGTTTCGGCGTTAAATTGGAATTTCGGCTGTTTGTGTCGTACTCCGAAATCCAAAATTCAAAGTTCGTATCATACCTACTGTCCCTTACAGAATATATTTTATACGAAAGCATAATTTAAATTTAAATGATACCAAAGATGATATACCTAGACTGGATTGGCAGTCGCCATAGTACGGATCGGCCGCGGTTTTTGTAGTTCGATTATTAAATCTAGATGGCGCTGAAATGTAGCCAGAGGCTTTGAAGGCAAAACAATAAGACTACAGATGTTTCATATTACTACAAATGTATTATTATGCAATATTTTTGAAAAATAATACATTTGTAGTAGGTAATATGAAACATCTGTAGTCTTATTGTTTTGCCTTCAATGCCTCTGGCTATATTTCAGCGCCATCTAGATTTAATAATCGAACTACAAAAACCGCGGCCGATCCGTACTATGACGACTGCCAATCCAGTCTATATCATCCTTGATGATACCTACATATTTTCAACATGTAACTTTATAATTAACTTAACAAAAAAAACTACTAATACAAAACTACTAATTTATTGAATAATTGCTTCTATGAAGTTAAGTATGAAGTATCTTTTTCTATTTATTTTTTTTATTTTCTTCAACTTCATTTTTTTATTACTTTTACGGTCATCCCGTGAAACCATATATTTCAAACTAAATACAAACTGAAATATAGATGCACAGAAAAAACCCCAGAAAAAAGACCAATGCTGGGAATCGAACCCAGGTCCTCAGCGTTCCGTGCTGCGTGCTTACCCCTACACCATCACTGGTCTAGAAGTTAGCGACGAATCTTTCCCATACATCGTACACTTCAGTCTGTTATAATCACATTAGGCAGTGATAAAGCGCATCTATGTTAATGCCCTCTACCTATACTCTTTGGTCTTTTTTCTGGGGTTTTTTCTGTGCATCTATATTTCAGTTTGTATTTAGTTTGAAATATATGGTTTCACGGGATGACCGTAAAAGTAATAAAAAAATGAAGTTGAAGAAAATAAAAAAAAAAATAGAAAAAGATACTTCATACTTAACTTGTAAAAGTTGGCCTAGTAGCGCCATCTCTTGGTCCAGGTGAGCGGGTAGCTCCGAAGGAGTGTTGAAGTCTCTCGGTAGAGGGCATTAACATAGATGCGCTTTATCACTGCCTAATGTGATTATAACAGACTGAAGTGTACGATGTATGGGAAAGATTCGTCGCTAACTTCTAGACCAGTGATGGTGTAGGGGTAAGCACGCAGCACGGAACGCTGAGGACCTGGGTTCGATTCCCAGCATTGGTCTTTTTTCTGGGGTTTTTTCTGTGCATCTATATTTCAGTTTGTATTTAGTTTGAAATATATGGTTTCACGGGATGACCGTAAAAGTAATAAAAAAATGAAGTTGAAGAAAATAAAAAAAAAAAATAGAAAAAGATACTTCATACTTAACTTGTAAAAGTTGGCCTAGTAGCGCCATCTCTTGGTCCAGGTGAGCGGGTAGCTCCGAAGGAGTGTTGAAGTCTCTCGGTAGAGGGCATTAACATAGATGCGCTTTATCACTGCCTAATGTGATTTTAACAGACTGAAGTGTACGATGTATGGGAAAGATTCGTCGCTAACTTCTAGACCAGTGATGGTGTAGGGGTAAGCACGCAGCACGGAACGCTGAGGACCTGGGTTCGATTCCCAGCATTGGTCTTTTTTCTGGGGTTTTTTCTGTGCATCTATATTTCAGTTTGTATTTAGTTTGAAATATATGCTTCTATGAACACAAATATTTGCAAAACTTTAAATTAATGCAACTTTAAAAAAAATAGAATAGACTTCGAATAAAGTTGCTTCGGATAATATCACACAGATCCTACTATTTATCACAAACACCAAACAAAATTCTAACGCGTTTAGAACTCTTTGTGTTATAGTAAAGCTAAACCGTTTAAATGAGCCCTCGCCCGCGGGATACAGAGGCACGGAGGTAAACGACAAAGGGGGCCAAGAGAGGTGCGGGCGGCAGGCATACGAGGCGCGCCCGCCGCCCGCACCCCTCCTGGCCCCCTTTGTCGTCATACCCCCCAGCCCCTGTACCGTGCGAGCGAGGACTCATTTAAACATTTTAGCTATTGTACGTCGTATTATCGGATGTCATGGTAGTGTGATAGATAACACAACAGGCAGCAAAAAGCACAGAAAGCAAAAAAGTTGCTACATGTTTTTTTAAAAGACTTATTCCTATGTAAGCTGCAAAACTTCTAAACTGGCCTTGCCTCGGCCATAACTTAGCTGCGTCAAAACCAGTAGCTATTAAGGTCCTATTTACCGTTAAATTCCAAGGACGCGCCAAGTAAGCTTGCATTTGAAAAATAACTCGCCTAGCTGGCGCTGAAGAGATTTAAATACTTAGACACCGTTACCCATATGTCTATAACGACGGGTTTACACTTATCTTTTTAAGAAAACTTGGTTTTATCTATTTTTTTTTAAATAAAGAGTTAAGTATTATCTATTATCTAATTGTTTATTTATACTGTAACGGTAATTAAGTACAGGAGCACTTAAAAGAGATGGTCTCTCCCCTGTTGCAAAATCATTTCGAGGGAGCTTGGTATTTTAGTCGTTAATCCTGCCTGTGTATCCATTTCTTTCCTATAATTTTATTTGTCATAATAACGTGCACCATGAAATATTATACAACCGGTCTTTTTTCGGGATTCTTTGAAACGTCGTCTTTGAGTGCAGTAAGGTTAGGTTAGTTAACCATAATTCGAAAAAAAATAGAAATACTTATAAACATACAACAATACAAAAGCTTATAACATTTTATATTAAAAAGAAAAATTGGAACACGATACATAGGTACCAGTAGCACTTACGCTGATCCGTTCTAGCGTGGAGAGTAAGATAACTAGTGAAGTTACTGAGATATCAAGGATGTATTCTTTTTTTTTGAGGAAAAAAGAATAAATATAATTAGAATACTAAAACTAAATAAATATAACTTAAACTAAAACTACAAAGTAAAAATATCGCCCAAATTTTCCGCCGCAGGCATAGACCCCGAGATACTGGCCGCGTTACCTCTTTGAACTGCTATTCCTAATCTTTGTGAGAGGTAAGTGCCAGCCCAGGGGTCGCCTGAGGCCAAAATCAGGCGTGAAGACAAATCTTTAATAGGTATCTTTGGTAGGTATTGTATTTTAGCCATGATCTTGAAGGACTCTTTAGTGATGAAGGTGTCCATAGGCGGCGGCGCTCACTCATTTGCCATTCTATGTCACAAGAAACCCTCCGCTAACAAAAAAACCGAATTCTAAAGTTTAAAATGCTCATATGATGTCATTCATGTAATCACAATAATACATTGCGCTGAGTCTAGGCAAACGTAAGAAGGCTGACGTAATAAAAGCGCAATGTACGCTTACGTTTAGGAAGGTCGTCTACCGCCGACATAGCGGCTTTCGCTACACTTATTATTATTACCCTCGATCGTAACTGTCTGGTGACGGATAACATAGACTGGAGAGAAACTTTTTATTCAATGAAATACATAAGATATAATAAATTTTGGATTCTTTGATAGTTCTAAATTAAGCTAAACCTGTGCGATGGTTACTGGATAGCGGTATTTAGTACAATATTTTTTTATTCCAGAATCATTCCCAATATATATACATATACCTATGTATTTTATTAGTACACTTTGACAGTCTTGTATTTTTGACGTAAGTTAATACTTAGGTCCTTATCTATTAAGCTTCATCATCGTCACCATTTCAGCCGAAAGACGTCCACTGCCCCCCAAGGCTCGCCAAACAGATTGGTCCCGTGCGATCCTGCAATCTTATCCAGGTCGTCGCTCCATCTTGTTGGAAGCCTACCTACACTGCGTCTTCCGGTCAGCTACTAAGCTTAAATTGACAATTTGCAACTCATTCGCAAGGAAATTAACTAATTAGGTATATATTTTGCAGATTGTTTTGACATGTGTCACATCTAATGAAACAAATTAGCGTGAATATTTTAATTAAATAATAATAAGCCAGAAAAAACCAATGCACGTCTATGCCTCAATGAAACAACTTGATCAATCAATTCACTTAATTAATCCAACAATTTGTTTAACAAAAACCTTGGTACCTACTGGATCGCTTTTTGCAGCACATGCTGCAGACATCAACTCTACTTGACTTGTAGATACTTACTTAATGAGCAATATTAATAACTTCTAAGACTTCATTAGTATCTGGCATAGTTATAATAATTTTTAATTTATATTTTACTTACAAAAAACTTGGTTGGACCTATGACGTTAACGATGTCCTGCGAGTTTAGTTCAATAACTTTTATAAGAATAAAGCCACGAAGCATGTCACTGACTTCATTCAAAGCCTCATTGCAGACACTTTTCAATTTCGTCAATATTTGTAGATTTGTTATATTTTCAACATGATTATAGACTAAGTAGACAAAATTTGGCAAAATTCTAATTAAAGACACTAAATCAATGTTACTGATCAATATTTAATGATGAAATTGATTTAGTATTTTTAATAGAATTAAACGCCGTATTTGCATTCATAAAATAACATATAGCATAATACGAAAATCAAACGTAAAAGTATTTTTATTCAGTTGAGACTGTAAAAAGCACTTTTTAACGTCGTAAAAAACTATTATTAAGAAGAAATCGGACAAGAAACTCAATGAGGGATAATTTTAAACAAAACGAATCTTTACAAATTAATTAATTTTACAAAAAAGTTAATTTAATCAGGCATTACTTTGTGGAGGTCGATATTAATTAACTAAAAGGAAAGCAAAAAAGGCAAAGTTATTGTTTCAGTTCATTAATAAAAGTTCTTTTCTCAAACATCCAAGGAAATGTGGTCCTTATAGTCGTGACAATAGAACACGAAGTATGCCATTGTATAGCAGTTGAGGAAGATTCGTTCTAATTTCAAATTAGACGACAATAATGGAATTTCATACAAACATTGCTGGCCAAGGCCAGCAAAGAGATTGTCTTTTGTTTTAGTGGGTCGTATTTTCTTTTATTGACTATCAATGACATACTGCCAATTAAGAAAAATTTAGTTTGTGAATTTACTTTTTAATATCTTACTTGGCTAGATTTAATCAGGTATTCAATAAAATAAATAAGGATTGGCGTTTATTGTTAACAATTTATTAAAATAACCAATTAATAAGGTCGTAATTTTTTAGTAAATACAAATCATCTCAAGATTTTGCGTCAAAAACATTAACTGGAACAGCTTACAAATAAATTGCTGGGAAAAAAAATATTTTGGCGGGAATCAAAAAAAACAATTTGAATTAAATATGAATATATAAGTTGAACATTCGTATCATTTCCTTGGATTTATTTGAGAAAAGCACTATACAAGCCTTGGAAACGAACAGGGATTGCCGGCCTCGTATCTCTAGATGGCCTTGTTAACACTCGGCCATCTATTACTACTCGGCCGGCAATCCCCTATTTCGCGGCCGCTGCAGTAATGTACTATTACCTAAAATCAGTCTCCATACTTGCCCTCCATAAATAGTAGGGGCACATTAAACGAATCTCCCATCAAGTAGTTACACGGTTTAGGTTCCGGGTAATGCAATAATGACGTCATTCCGGCTGCTAGAGATAACTCGCCAGTTAAATCCTTGTAAAAGCATTTTTTGTATGTACTGTGTCGCACTAAGTAACTTGATCGTCAAGCCTGTGAGCGTCACTTCATCTTTGGCCTATGTGTTCCACAGGTGGGAATAAGCCCGCACTCAGAACGAGATAGCTTGGGCTGTCATCCCTCCACATGCCTAGCAATGATTGGGAACTTCGCAATTTTTTATGGGATCTAGATTGTTTGACGCCGTTGCATGCATCATGGTGACAGGCAGACTAAAATGAACCTAAAGTAGTTAACGGTGAATCGTAAATTTATTAAAAAGTAGCTATCCCCCCCCCCCGCATCCCGCATTGTTCATCCTCTTGCAACGCGTTCGCCTCGCTCTTGCAACTGGCCTACGCCGCTCATGTACTTACATATTGCGTCATCCTTTTTCGTGTATGCAGCCGGCGTACATCGATTTATTAGAAAAAATTGACAACATTTCATATTTCTAAGACTATAATTTGATTCGTTCTCTGTAGTCTGTTTGGAAAGAGAAAGACGCTGATAGTTTTAAATTTTCACTAGGATTATTAATTAATTTGTTACAATTTTTTAAAGATGTACTTATTCTAAAAGAGCGTAACGATAGAATAGATTCATTACTTTTGTCTAGTCTCTATTAAAAAAAGGTGATGACGTAAATTTGACGTTAAGGTTGTTATCAAATTTAAAATTATGACAGCTCTTTTTTCTAGTTAAAAGGGTAAAGGAAACATATCTATTCTGTGGATGTATTTGTAAGTACATAAATGTTTTTAAATTTGTTGTATTTTTTTAAATATGGAGAAATAAATTATAATAAATATTTTTCCGTGTTCAGGAGGCGAAACTCTTTTGATTCCTGCAGTAATTTACAGGTGTTAAAAAATGAAAGGTTGTCAATTAAGGGGTAAACCACTCTTAATATTTAGGGGTATGAAAAATAGATGTTGGCCGATTCTCATACCTACCCGATATGCACACAAAATTTAATGAGAATCGGTTGAGCCATTTCGGAGGAGTTTGGTAACAAACACCGCGACACGAGAATTTTATATATAAGATAAATTCACACACCATTGAAGTGTTTCGCAGTGAGTGTGTAGGATTCCTCACCTCACTATATTTCCCTTGAATCAAAAGCTCATGGAAAATTTCAAATATTATAATTTAACACAGACGTGTTGCGTACGTAGTTGTATGTAGGGTGAGTGAGGGTCAGATGAAAAACAGTGTAAGATGAAAAACCACTCGTAGCACCCGGTACTAAGAGAAGTTTTTCATCTTACACTGCCTTTCATCTTATTTTCATCTTACCCCCACTCACCCTAGTTAACACGACAAGATGTAGAGATAAAGCACACATCAACTCTGTCTAAAGATACATAATGTTAGTTTAAATTATTAGCAAAGTTTTCTGAGTATTCTGCGATAACAACAAATGTTTATGCAAAACAAAATTATACCAAACAGAACATTAGGCGAATGTGTATGCAGGCGTATTCATAATAAAATAATCGTATTTATTCAATAATCAGGAATCCGATTTTTGGAATTACTTCTATGATAAGATAATAATTAATAACAAAGTTATATTGTATTTATAATAGATACGAAGAGACTAGTAAAAAATATTATATTATTATCTAAATACGTTTTTGGATAAAAAAGGCTAAATTTTTCACCGAGCGGTTATTTTATAGCAATTTACACTCGCAAAAGTATTTTCTAGTAAAGTGATTTCCAAAATCGGACCTTAACATGGACACTTTCCTTACTGTTTACCCAAACATAGTGGTCCCGCTCAAAGAATAAACAAATATAATAATAAAAAAGACATAGACACTTTATTCAGAAAGTAAAATGCAAATCGAGAGTAAGTGACATTTTCATGCATAAAATTTGACGTAGAAACAAACCGCCGTGTTTATAAAAAAGAAAAACCGCTCCTTCCAAAAATATAACATGAAAGGTTGCCAGTGCTAACCAGGGATCCATTTTTAAGCAGGCGAGTTAATTTTTGGATAAAAACCTTTGAGCCAAACAAGCAGCGAAAAAAGGATAAAATGTGTTATCATGTAATATTTAAAGAGGTGGATAATGTTTCACGTTGTTTTATGCTTTTAGGGTTTCGTGTCCTAAGTATGAAGGTTGTACGGAATGGTTTGAATTAAAATGAGAGGTATTCGCCACTCATACAAGCACCGCGCGCTTCCTTTTGTATGATAGAGCATAAATACGCAAAAAAAAAGGTTGTGGCTGTCACGCGGCAGCTGCATTATATTACTCAAATTTATTTTAACAAATCTAATTTCATATCGTCAGTATACATTATGACAGTCATTACATCACTCAATATCACTCTCAGAATTGGCTAGTTCCCATGAAGCCCAATGTGGTTTGGGAATTACACATACACCATTGAGTTTCTTCTCATGGCGTGCATGCTTTCTCATGTCCACCGAGCTCATGGTAAATTTAAAATAACCAAGTAACGTCAGCAAAAAACGACAAATAAAATATTTCAAGATAGGTTAGGTTGGCTTAAAGGCTACGGAATTTGTTTTCGCTATATAGTAAACATCATGACTTGAACTGTATTCTACGCCTACACAAGAGGTGTTTAGATATATCATGTCTACTATACTAGAATTAATTCAATTTTCTATAAGAATGATGGCTCCGTACAGTTAGTAATTTGATTACAACATTGTACCATAGCTTCATCATAGAACTACGATCTTTATTCCGTTGAAAAATACAGTCCAAATCGGCGTATAGTTACTTCAAGTTTAATAGTGTTGCCATTCTACAAAGTCCATCCTTCATTGTACGGAGCTCGGTCTTAATTGATATGGCTTGGGTTTTTGCAGAACATTTTTTTTAGGGTTCCGTGCCTGTTAACGTATTTACTGCCGGCTGCCAAATTCGAGATTTCTTCAGGTTCTGCTAAACTATAACAGCGGCACTGGGTGAAAGTCACGAAAACGCCTATGTTTTCCCGGTATAGTAAATGCGCTATATTACAGTACAATATGCAATAGGGCAGCGATTTGGATTTCTTTAGTTATTTGACGTAGCAAGGGTCTTGAACGCGTTTGCTTTAAAGTGCCAAAAACTATGAGACCAGCTGTCGATAAACACCGCTAGAGCCACTGATAATTTGCTCATAGCAATTGAAACGTTAACCTTGTAAGGCCCAGCATAATAAATTCAGTACCGGAAAACATTGTCCGTTTTGTAGTTTATCAAACCCATAAATTACATTATTTTTATTATTGTATTTGTTTACAACTATGAAGAATATTTAATGTTCATTTTTCATAAACTCAAAAAAAATAACATTTTTTTATTTTATTGCTGTAGGTAACGGTATCGAGACATTATTGTGACTGAAACTCACACGCAGTTTTACAGTTTGCCCATTTCAGCTCAAAACTTCATATTAAAACTAGATTTAAACTGAGCGCTCGTTAATAGAATCCAACGTGCTCATTGCGATTCGTTCTTGACCAACTTTTTCTACGAGAAAATTAATTGATACTCAAACAAAATGGAATAAGTTTTGCCGTTATTCATTACTTTGTTTCGATCTACCACTATGATATTGTTATTAAGCCTTTTAATATTTCATCTAGTTTTTTGTCGGTTGCCAGTTTCATTGTTTGGGACAAGTTTGAATGAGATCGGATGTAGCATTTTTTTTTAATGTAGGTAACCTACATTGCGGAGTTTTATTCATTTGTTTGGTTGATAGGTACTTTTTTAAACTTTGGAGTACTGTTGTTGTTAGTCATCATATTTTCAGTTGGAAAACGTCCACTGCTGAACATAGGCCAAGGAGGGATATAGTCATTACACGAACATTTTAATATTTCTACATGATTTCTACCCAATTTATTTTAGAACAGTCTTAATGTAACCCAACTTCCAACTGCTTTGATTAGAACTGGAAAACGTTATTAATAACTCGAAAGTTTCAATTAATTAAGCCGTCTGATATTGATAGCAACTTATGAAATTAATTGACGGGTCTGGAGTCTTGGGCTTTGGAGCTGAAGTTTCAAGCAGCCGCCAGCACAAGCCTTAGTTCTGAACATTTCGTAAGGCCTAGGCTAGACGTTCAGTATTTGGGTATATAGCAACGGGACGCAAGAAAAAGTTGATTCACCCCTTCGATCATATAATACGTCTTTGTAATAAGGCGTTTGGCATCCATGTGCTCCAAGCGATGCATTTCAAAACCTGTAACAGCCTTATTTACAGAGCTGCGCCATTCTGGTCTCTGTTTCGCGAGATATTCCCAACTCTCACATGGGATATTACATCCGGTGAGGTGGCGCTTTAGGACATCCTTGTAACGCAAGAACTGGCCTCCACTTACAAATATACAATGATAATGGTCAATTACATTGCGCACTTTGTAATAGAACCTTCAAAACAAAGTTTGGCTTTGCCAGCCATATTCGGGCACACAAGTAACAAATGAGCTTAAGAGGCTACGATGGCTGAGATACTTTTGAGAAATAGGTATTTTCATGAAATGTCGCTGTCTCGCCCGAACCCCTCCGTGTCAGTACAGCGAGAGCGGGACAACTGCAGCTCAGACCGTTATTAGGCGCGTAAAAATGATCAAAACAGCATTTCGTAATCCCCTGTTTTCTTCTCGAAAACTGGACCAATAAAATTATTTTTTTCAAAAACAATTAGAGGACAGATTTAGCTATGCCCCTATGTTTTCCTTTTTTTGTTTATATCAGGGATTCTTTTCTGATGAGTGTCTGAAAATGACGTTGAAATTGGGCAATTTTTTCAGGTAATTGAAATATGGAAAAAAACGAAACATAGGCATAGCTGTGGTAGATACAGATTACACAGTAAAAAAAAATTGGCTCTAAAGCCATTATCCAGGGAGGAAACAGGGGATTACGTTTGTATGGAGAAATGGTGCGCATCGTACCCTCTTAAAGATTCGCCTTTGTCGGACACGACATGGAGGACATCATTTCATCATCATATAATACGTAGATGCACGATCGCCGCTTTTAAAAAGGAGCCACAAAACAAGGTATAAATCATCAATTGCTCTCGTACCAAAATAACGAAACTAGAATATTTTAGTATCGTGATTGTTCCTTATTACTTAACCTTAAGGTTAATTTTACAATACACTTTATTATGTTAGACTCTACCAAATTGGCGATGATAATATTTAACTGATAATACGAAATAAGGAAAGCAAGATTTTTGTAAATCCAGTAGTACCCTAGATTATTATTATTTGATAAATATCAGTAAACCACAGTATTTTGTAGAAAGCCTAGTCTTTGCTTAAGAATAATGTTTCGTCAATTAGGTCAATTATAAAGGACCTGTTGAACAGTACTGGCAAGAACTAATTGTAAAACTGCTTCATCATCCCGCTTTATATACGTCCTACTGTTGGCCATAGGCCTCGTCACAGAATGAGAGGGCGTGGGTGTAGTTCCCACGCGGTCCCAGTCGAATTATTAACTACACACGCCATTGACTTGCTTCGCAAATGTGTGTGCAAGATTCGTCACATTTTTTCATTCACCGTAAATCTCGCAGTATGAATTCTAAAACAAAATCAGAGCCCGGACTCGAACCCACGACTTCCCTCCGCTTGAAAGGCATATGTTAAACTACTAGACTACGACGAACTACGACTTACTTACGACTTTAATTAACGATTAACCTACAGTAATTACAATTCAATCACATCAGTCAACACGTCTCTAACAATTAATACAATACAATGATACTTACAATCCTAGTAAAAAACTGTTACTTTTTTATGATCATTAGTTAATCGTCTTACTTCAACATAGCACAACGGTACCACATTAACCATTAATTTAATCAATACCAAGCTTTTTTTATTTAAAAAAAATCGCATATACGCCTGTCAAGTTTTTAACACATCGAAAATGAAATTTTGTTGAAATTTGAACCATATGTGTATCTAGATACGTGTGTGTACATTTTTTTTCGGAAGATATGATCAAGTTCGTTTTGACTTAAATTAATTGTGATGACTTGCGGACGCCAGAGAGGAAAACCAGAAAATCAGTGTGAGTCGACTGATTCATGTTTTTTTCTGTTCTAAAGCTTTGTCTACACATTAAGAAATAACAGCAAATTTTAAACTCTTTTTACATGACATTACTAAATGAAAGGACCTGTTATTAATGTCTCGAGAATACATTTTTGTTTACTACTCAAAACAAATAAGGGTCATTTGAATGTCATTGGTGAAATGAAAATAAATAATATATTTCATGGAACAAAAAATATATATAATGTTTATAATGTATGTATTAATAAAACCTTAAATTAGGCAGGCAATGTTAGAAAAAATTAAAAAAAAAAAATACCAATGATATGCAAGTCGTCTCTAATTTATTTTTATACATTTTGAAATTCTTATAAGATTATAACCTGATGATACAAAACGCAATAGTATAATCCTTCGTTATCTTAACGAGTTGAACGTTGCATTGAAAAAAATGGCTGTCATTTCGAACATCTACTTAATTAAATTAAAGAATATGAAATAAGATGCATTTTATTCATTCGTGTCATAGTAACATTTACCTACACAATCGATATCCAAATAGAAATGATGTAAATTTTATTTTTCTAAACGACTGGGTTCGATACCCGAACTGAGTACAAGTTTTTTTTAAATCTATGTATGCAGTTTTTCTTGTCACTAAAATTGAAACCATGGTTCCTAAGAACATATCTTTGTATGTCTTATAGCTCATTTACACTCGCGTACGAGTGGCGAGACGAACTGCGAGCCGAGCAACGAGACGGGAGTGTGAATAGACGCTCACGGCTCACCTCGCGCCTCGTCTCGTGATTCGCAACGCTCGCGCCCGGAGCGAGACACCGAGCCACGAGACACGAGACGAAGCACGAGGCGAGGTACGAGGCGAGAGTGTAAATCTATTATTATAGTTACAGAGTTGCCCATACTGACCGCTTTAATCTTTCTGTTAAAACATTATTAACTCTTTACAAACACCAGCAATTAACATTACGCTAACTTAATAATGGTAACTTTACGCTACGGCCAATACAAGGTAAACTTGCGATAAATTTGAAACTACTGAACATAATAATTATAATTTTTCTGGGATGTTTTATTTTTTGTACAATTATAAGAAATGCAAAATTACATTTTTGATTATTTCATTCGTTTTTGAATTTAGTTCTACTTAGCGTACTTTATAACAAAAATAGAAACATAATAGACAATGAATATAACGCCATTTCTAACTTAGCGTAGTGTGTTAGGTCGTGTCTCCTTTTAAATATACAGTACAAATATGAAATTGGAAGCGATTTAACAAGAAAAACAAATCATGGACATATTAGAATAACATAATTTTATTACTTGAAATGAAATAACATGGTAACTTTATGCATTTTTATAAACTTTTAAAAGTTAGCGTCGTATAACTGGGAACATCTTTACACTTATAATATTTATAAAGTAATCCAAGTCACACTTAGCTTCTTTTATACGAATCAGCGTTACGAAATTAGCGTTTTATTTACGTCAAAAGATATAGAAATGTGCGAAAATTAGTTCAAAATACTGTTATTATTTACATAAAATCAGTTATCATCTTCCCCATCAGTAGTAGATTCGTCAAGATTTAGCTCTTGAGACAGCAGATTAGTATGAAAACTATGATACATTTGAGGAATAATATTATTACTAACAAAATATTTAATGTAATTATATTTGGCTGTATTTACTTCCAACTTGCTGTAGCCTTCGGCTTCTTTATTTTTTCTAAAATTTCTTGCATAAGAATCTTCTGACAATAGCAAACGCAACGAAAAAATAATTACCGAAATTGGTCCAGCCGTTCACGCGTGATAACGTGACCAAAGGAAATGGGCATTAATTTATATACCTATATGTAGATTATTGTAGATAGACTTTTAATATCGACAACAGGTACTTCACGTAGTATTTACAAACATGCCCTCACACGATCTCCATAGTAAGTACCCAACTAAAATATAGTTAGCGGTCTATAGATCGTGTGATATTAAAAAGTATGTTTACTTAGCGTTTTATGAGTTTCAAAACTTTTTTATTTTTAAGAATTTTGAAATAATTTTTTTGTAGACGTAGATAATTGTACAATTATTGTATTGGATTAAAAAAACAAATTTGGCGAAAATCAAGTAAGCGTAGTATGAGTTGCTGGTGTCAATATGTTACAGCCTAAATTGATTTTAACTAAATAAATTAGTAAATAAATTCATTGTTGCTTATTTATAATTATTAATAACAGGAATATAGATATCTAAGATCTTGAAATAACATAGTAAAAGATTGGGACCTTTAGTGTGCGCGTCCGCGTTTGTAATTTTTTTCCTTCTACCGGAAAATTTTTTGCCCACCACAAACCCGCAAAGCCATCACTTGTACACCTAGCTTAACTCCAAGCCGTTGCGGTAACGAAGAGTTAACTAGGCACCGTTACACTATGGTCTGGTGGTTGTTGACACTGTGTCACACATAAAAAAAGTTATTATGTCATTTGAAGATTAAGTTGAGCGATGTGTCATAGAGTCATTTTTGCGGTTTTTGACTATAATGTGACAATGGCTGAGAGGTTATTACGACAGCCAGCAGTTATGTATTGAAGAGCATTTCGCTAGAATTTTGGGCAGTGGTCATATTTATACACGCTCGCTAAACCTGGTTTAGGTAATAGAGATTCGTTAGTTTGATATGGGTAACGTATAGTTTTAAGCTTTGAATACACATATTATTTATTTTATTAGCAGTACGGCTGCTCACCGAGTCTAAGATTATTTAAAAGCGAAAAAGTTTTTCGGGTGCGCCGGTGGGATTCGAACCCACGTCTCCCGGGTATGCGCCCCAACGGGTGTTCTACCAATTGAACCACGTCGCATCCAACCGACTCCCCCGAAATTCTTAATCGCTTACATACGCCAACAGTGGCGTGTGGTAACATCCATCGCAACTATTAGAAGCTACGACTCCTACGTTCAAATTACATTGGAAATGCGTAAGAAATGATGTGCCACATCTATTTATTCAAATATTATTTATTTTATTAGCAGTACGGCTGCTCACCGAATCTAAGATTATTTAAAAGCGAAAAAGTTTTTCGGGTGCGCCGGTGGGATTCGAACCCACGTCTCCCGGGTATGCGCCCCAACGGGTGTTCTACCAATTGAACCACGTCGCATCCAACCGACTCCCCCGAAATTCTTAATCGCTTACATACGCCAACAGTGGCGTGTGGTAACATCCATCGCAACTATTAGAAGCTACGACTCCTACGTTCAAATTACATTGGAAATGCGTAAGAAATGATGTGCCACATCTATTTATTCAAATATTATTTATTTTATTAGCAGTACGGCTGCTCACCGAATCTAAGATTATTTAAAAGCGAAAAAGTTTTTCGGGTGCGCCGGTGGGATTCGAACCCACGTCTCCCGGGTATGCGCCCCAACGGGTGTTCTACCAATTGAACCACGTCGCATCCAACCGACTCCCCCGAAATTCTTAATCGCTTACATACGCCAACAGTGGCGTGTGGTAACATCCATCGCAACTATTAGAAGCTACGACTCCTACGTTCAAATTACATTGGAAATGCGTAAGAAATGATGTGCCACATCTATTTATTCAAATATTATTTATTTTATTAGCAGTACGGCTGCTCACCGAATCTAAGATTATTTAAAAGCGAAAAAGTTTTTCGGGTGCGCCGGTGGGATTCGAACCCACGTCTCCCGGGTATGCGCCCCATCGGGTGTTCTACCAATTGAACCACGTCGCATCCAACCGACTCCCCCGAAATTCTTAATCGCTTACATACGCCAACAGTGGCGTATTGCATACCCGGGAGACGTGGGTTCGAATCCCACCGGCGCACCCGAAAAACTTTTTTCGCTTTTAAATAATCTTTGAATACACATGCCTACAGCTTGCTTATTTATTTTGGTGCAAATGAAACTACGACCGTCCGTGTCCAACGCACACCCTGAATGATAGGTAAAGCCGCCTCTGGGTATTAGACCTTTAGCTTTTACCATGTCCACAGGAGAGTCGCGAACAAAATGTGTATGACCCAAAAGCACGTGAAAAGTCAAAGCCAAAATCAAAGTCAAAGTCAAATCTTTTTATTGTAGACTGTGGGTACATAATATACAGCAGTTGTTAAACTTATTAGAGACGTGCCGTCACAATCAGCCAGTTTTGGCATACAATATTTTAATAAAAAATATTTACAATATTTGAAAACGATTTTATCTTTTATGTTACCCGAATGAACATTTATCCACTTAGTTGTTCGCATGAAAAAAACGGCTGCTCGAATTTTGTTCCACAGACCTTCGATTTTTTTTAATGTTGCCAGTTTATCGCTCTGTATGAATGATACTTTAAAGGTCTCAATACAAGTTGACCAACATAAGGAGAACACAAAACTGTGAGTTTTTGCTAAAATATATTTGGCAAACGTAGTTGCTCAAAGCACGTGCGTGAGTGGTTAATAAAATAAGGACAGTGGTTTCAATTCCGAAAATTGTTATTTGCAGTCATTCGGTTCTTCGGTTCTTTTATGAGTGTCCTGATGAGACGTTCTTTGAACAAATGTTTAAAAAGTTCCGCCAAAGAAACAGTTTCTAGGAACGGTACTTAAATTGTCGTCCAAAATACATACCAAGAAATAAAATCAAACCGCCTTTTAAGGTTATATTTGGATTTAGTGTTACTGTTTGTCAGTACTCATATTTAATTGTATTGGGATTCTGTTGACAAAAGGACGAAAATGAAATCTTTACCATTCCCGTTAAACACGTCATAAACAGGCTATTATTTCAGGAATCTAAAACTTGTTTTTTTTTTTTTGTGGTAAGACCGTTATATAGTCTATCCGTCTAACCATTTTATTTTTTTCGAAAAATCTTATACTAAATGTGATACATTATGTGACTCTATTATCGCTTATCTAAGTGAAATGTATTTTTTATCTTATTATTTTTCGTAACTGTTATAACTTAGCGACTCGCCCGGTAAATAACAGGTTAACCTTAGATTATTTATACACTAGATAGAGCTTAGGCGGCATGAAAACGTCCCGAAAAATATAAGCCAATTGTTGGCTTATATGTCATTCGCACCCCTTCAGTCTGAAGGACGTAAAGCGATCGTAGGATGAAGCTGTCAAAAGAGTTATTGGACGTATTGTATAGCTGCAGTGTTTGCTACTGGCACTCTATCTAGTGTATAAATAAATAATCTAAGCGGTTAACGTTGAATTTTGAGACATCCTGTAAATTTTCAAGGCATAAATCGCTTGTTGAAAACAAAACTGTCACTAAAGAAAATCACCATTTTTTAGTTTTAACGCCACTTTTAATTTCAAAATGCAACGCACGAAATGCAAAGACTCCTACGTTCATAGTTACCTTAGCCGCCAAGAGATGGCGGTAGTGTCACTTTAAACTTACTGCTCAAGCGTTGGTACCGTAATTTTAAAAACGTCACTACCTATGTCAGTTTGAATCCAGACACCGCGTGGGGCTGTCGTTGTGGTAAATGAAAAAGTGTCACTTTTTGCTTAGTGACGGTTCAAATTAAGTTCTTCTATTAAAATTTGCTAAAATGTTAAATTTGAAAGTGACATGCTCCGTTTAGTGTCGTTCTTTAAATAACAATGTAAGAAAATATAGGTTATAACTGATTTATAAACCGTAATTTTTTGTGAAATGTCGTTTTTTGATTTACAATATTTGTTAAAATCTGTTAAAATGTATTCATAAATCGTCATATTTTGAATAGTGTCCCAAATATAAGTAATAATACTAATAATAATAATATAAAAACAAAAGTGACACTATACCGAACTTTTTTTTTAAAAACCTTTTTATTAACCTTCAACATTTTTATTATTTTGAAAAATATTTCAAACTAAAAGCTTAATCTTTTTATTGCACGAAATAGTAAAAAACATGATGCATACAAATTTTGATGAGTTATGCATTACACAAGTATATTGTCAACTTTAAATGGCTATACTGAAAAGTAGTAGTTTTGGTTTAGTGACACTTTTGTTTTCAACAAGCGAAATGTAAAAAAAAGATAAATTGCACTCCCACGTGGAATCGAAAAAAAAAGTTTAATCGTACTTCGGCTTGAGTTGCATCACCATACACGTCTTCAAAACTGATAACTTTTTGCCTTTTGCATTTTGTCTTAAAGTAATTATTTGAGGCAATATATGCTCCGAATACCTAATTACCGTCGCCCAATCATAGCAACCCACTATGCAACACAAATCACGAGTTATAATTCTCAATCCGTTATTAAAAAATTCTAACATTTTTTTACATTTCCATTTACCCTAACCACCCATTCCATAACTACGGACCCAAAATTTCAACGGTCAAAATCACAAGCTCCATTCTCCACCGCAATAAACTACGGGATCATACAAATTGGACGGTTTTGCTCGCTCCCTCAGGGGATACAGAGGATATTGCCTCCACTAGAGCGTGAGCTAGTGAGCATTCCAAATGTGAGCATAGACTTCTTTTATAGTAAGGTCAGCTGCACAGAAAAGGTAAATATGGTAACTACATTACCAGTGGGGGACCCTTTTCTCTGCATCTGACTGTACCAGCCGTGGTCGCTAAGTGGTTTGACCTACGGCCTCTCTCAAGCAGAGGGTCGCGCGTTCGAGCCCGCCTCGCACATTTGACTTTTTCGGAATTTATGTACGAAAATACATTTTTAAATTTACAATGAGCTTTACACACACCTGAGAAGAAATTCAATGGTGCAAAAATCCGCACTGGGCCCGTGTGGGAACTGCAACCCAAGCCCTCTCATTCTGAGAGAATGCCTGTGTCCTGCAGTGGGGCCAAAGTTACCCTTTAGGGCTAAAGGACTCGGCCTTGCGGTAGTTTCAATGAGGCGCTTTGCAAAAAAGCGTCTGGCTCTACAAACTCAATAAGATACCTTATTACAGTGCATTCGATTAACTCTTCTTTTGAATTAAGCAGTGTCAATGACTACAAATGTAACAGAGAGTAAGAATAGTAAATGTTGAAGAGGCGACACTTGAACTAGTGCAAAGTTAGCTTCAAGTGCTGGGCTCTACAGAAAACCAGCGTTGCTGCACTCACTGTGTAGCAACACAATCATGCTGAGTGAGGACCCTTTTTCGGTGACGATTGGTGTCACTACCACAACGAACTTGTTTATTAGGTGTATTAATGTTGTTTTCTACTGTTTGGTGGTGGTACTTTTGAGACCTTAAATATTTTTTTTTCTTTCTAATCTGTGTCCTTTACACAATAAGTTTGAGACGGTACGTATGTTGGCTTGAAAACTTTTGAACTAAAAAAAAATTGTAATGCTCGCAGAACATTATCAAAGATACTTGAAAAATAGTACCTAAGCAGATTCTTACTGTAGGTATTATAGTAGGTCAGAGGAAGTATTTGGTTATGATTACTTGGTTATTTCCGCAGGTGTTTAGTTGATGAGTACTGATGATTATTTAATAGTTTTTCAATGCATTAAGGCAGACAATCGAGCAAGTCGCCTGACTGCAGTGAATTTTATTATGACAGACATATTCTAAATATATTTATGCTAATTGCTTCATTTTTGACTCTAGCTTTTTTTGCTAATAAATTGCATACGTTTATTGCGCTATTATCGGAGCTCTATAATAACCTTCGAGTCCGTCTGGCTACTGGAAATAGATCAATATTCACTTGTACGATTAGATACGAACCAATAAACATACAATGTGCAGGTAAAAAAACTTGCAAAGCAATAATTTTAATAAACGCTTTTTTTACAGATAAAAATTATGTATAATTTTACAGTCATTGGTTTTTCGTATACCGCAAAATTTCAAGTGAACTTGTCAACGTAGCAATTAGATTAAAATCAATTTCCAAGATTTGATTACAGTGTTAATTAGCAAGGCAAAACTAGTAAAGGCGTATAAAATATATACGAAACATAAGAGTCGCTATCGTTTGTCGCGTCTGCAGCCGCCTGCTCTCGCGCAGCTAACTGTACAACGAAAGTGAAATCGATCGTTTGCTTACTCCACTTCGTCGGGGCCGTCTCCATTGTTACGTCAGTTACGTCAGTCTGGTTACAACCATGGGTTCTCCACGGCTAGAAACGGTACACCGTTCCATATTCAAATACATCAACGGGAGGGCAAGTAATTTGGTTAAAGATGGGCTTGAGAATGGGTAAATGTAGTGCATCAGCGTAAAGTAAAAATTCAATAATAAGAACTATTTTACGTAAATATATGTCTGAAGTCATTTTATGCTCTTATAGTACAAACATTAAATCATGTTCTACTTAAACACAGGTAGCACATTTTTCAATTAGATTTTTAATAAAATCATTTTTTTTTTTTAATAACTTACACCCATAAGTAAATTACATGACTGACAGACAAACAACGTACAACGTGGTTTACACTGGATCTAGTAACTTGAAACTTGGCAGCCATATTCCTTGAGGATCATAAAGGAATACTAAGAACGGATTTCCCAAAATTCCTACGAGGTAGAGAGCTAGTCAACTTTTAGTTTTTCTACGGGAACGAATCTTCGGGATAAAGCTAGTTGAAACATTGTAGATTCATGTTGGAGACGTAGCACGCTATCGGATAGATCCTACTTTATTGGTGAGACTTTACTTTCCAGCTGAATTTTCCTCCATTTTAATCAAGGTTTTCTGCGAGGTGGAATACCGCTAGACGGCGCGTGGCTTTAGGCTGCGGCTCCACTGAGGCGGAGACGAGCGGAGCTGAGAGGAGACGTGTGGGGATCGACCAATCATATTACATGAACGGAGACGAGATGTGGATTTCATGTAATATGATTGGTCGATCCCCACACGTCTCCTCTCAGCTCCGCTCGTCTCCGCCTCAGTGGAGCCGCAGCCTTAGTATCGTAAGATCCCTTTGACGATACAGTCTTACTTGCAATTAGCTTATTTATGTTATAAACAATTCCCAGACGCGGCACAAAATGTCCAAGTTGCCAAACGGACCTTGCGATACTAACGCCATCTAGTCGCGGAAACCCTCATTAATCACAAACGTCAAAGAACGTAATAAACAGTGTTACAACGGAAACGCGTCCCGGTAATCCGCTAATAGCGCGAAATTAAACGATGCAATTTATGGCGTTTACCTCAAATTAGGGACGAATTAAGAACGACACGGATTAAAGTAAGCTCTTTAAGTAATGCGTTAACATCATGCTATTACATCCTAAACCCGTAGTGTTAATAATATCGTCATCGTATTAGCCATAAGACGTCCACTGTTGGACAGATGCCTCCAAAGAGTTCCTCAACGTTCGGTGGTGCACTGCTCAGTTGGCCACATCCAAGTGGTCTTACGACCTTCACCAGATTATCGGTTCATCTTCTTTACTGTATTCATTATACAAGGTATGTGTATTTCTATTTCACAAAAGATCCCTACGGGTCGAAGTGTATCCGCAAGGACCCCCCTAATACTAAGATGTGTATTTCTAATGGGATTATTCGCCGTAGTCCCTTTGGCTGTTCCTTCGAAAGAACTATTGCGTTTTTTTTCTTTCTTCACAAGAGGTGAAGGAAGAACTGCGTTTATTTTTCGCTTTTGTTCCTTGTCGCAGTAGAATCTTCAATCCTAGCAAAGGAACAATTTCGAAAAACTAAACGCAGTTTTTCCTTCACTTCTCGTGAAGGAACTAATGCGAAAATAACGCAATTGTTCTTTTCGAAGGAAGAGCCAAAGGAACTAACGCGAATAATCCTTTTAATGCACTATTTTTTTAGTTTTACTTAGGTATTCATTCCATTGCATGTCTACTCTTATTTCTGTTGACCTGTCAATCATTCAAAGGTTAGGAAGAGATCCCTTTAAGAGATAAATTCGTCTTTGTATAGGTAGCTGCTCTGTTTCTCTTGTTATCTGTTATTTTCATATGTTTTATGTACAGTCGCGGAATGAAAAAGTTCGTCACTTATCGACTCTATGTCAACGAGTTAAGGTTGAAAAGAGACGAACCTTTTCATTCCGCTACTATACACTAAAGAGTTTTACATGCACACAATTCAGTATTTACATTTTCTGTAATTATGGACGTCCGAAATGTACCGCGAATGTTAATTTACGCAGAAGGTCGTAACTGCGTAAATACGTCGACGGATTCTGTTTATTCAACGGCTGCATGCAATTTCCAGGGGCGTCATTTAATCGGGCGTCTGCGGTTTTTACACCAACTGGCCGGAATAATTTCACTAACGCCTAAATACATTAATTAAACATGGGGTGATAAATTAAATGTTTTACTGGATAAATTAATCATGCTCTATCTCTTATTTTTCCCTTATTATACTAACTTAACTACCATATCGCCAAACTCAAATGGCAGTGGGCAGGGCACATCGCTCGTTGGACTGCTGGCCGATGGGACCCAAAAGTTCTCGAATGGCGTCTACGGATCGGAAGATGCAGTATTATGTTACAATAGGAGGTGCACGTGTATTCGTCTTCTATACATATTTACGTTACACTACTGGGCACATAATTCCTGTCATAATTAATTAATGTTGCGCCTGTAATTCACGCGCAATACACATCTAAACAAATTAAAAAATCCATATTGAAATAAAACGAACAAAATCATGCATTCTCGTTCTATATACATATAATTTATATACTTGCATTGCTTGCAGTAATTTTTTAGTCAAATATCTCGTATCATTGCGGTGTTTTGAAATTTCTAAAACAAAAGAACCAAGATTTGTTTGATTAAATATTTTAAGCTCCCGCAATACCCGTTATCCGGCAGGTCACCATTAGTAAGGAGATAAGCCAACCCTTTGTTTGCTTTTATAAACAAAGCTGGTACAAAAAGTGGTAAGTGCATTTAGACATCAGACAGCGGTTACGTAATTTTTTGCTGTCGAGGAACAATTTATAACGAGTTTCCCTTTGTCAAAGCGATCCTGATAATTTGTGCTTGGCGCAAATCAGTCTTTATACGATAGATGAAATGTTTATTTGTAACCTTTTCAACGCCAAGTCCAGCCAAAACGTGAAGCTACATTGGACCTTACGTCATTCCATGAAGATCACTTTGACGTTGTACTTTGTGACACATAAATAGCAGTCGCTGGCCTTTAAGAGGTTAAAAAAACATTCTGTCAATTGGCTACTTTCCTAACTAGTCAGTCTTTTAGATTATCAAAAAATATTGGACACGTATTTTTTATTTTGTCAATTAAACAAAAAATTACGAAGATATGGCGCGTTGAAGTTTCGCGTGACGTCACTTGTTCCTACATTTTGTATGAGCGTTTTAGGAACAAGTGACGTCACGTCTCGTCACGCGGAACTTCAACGCGCCATATCTTCGTCATTTTTTGTTTAATTGTCAAAAGAAAAATTACGTGTCTAATATTTTTTGATAATGTAAAATACGGACTAATAAGAATTATTATTTTTTTACCTAGGAAACATCCCTATTACGGTGCGTTTCCTAGAGTAAGTTTTACGAAACCCTATTTCTGTGGCCTTACTTTTGGGGTTCCGTAAATTCCATAACCCGTTTCCATAACCATAGAAAATTCTGACGGTGAATGTCTACGAATAATGTGAATGTGCATTAGTAAAGGATGCTATTTGAGTGCAAGGCGCAGCTGATGCAATGGCCAACTTATCACTCTGTGGAATCTCTACAGCGTTCTTATAGCGTGCGCGCTGTTAGTGTTTACACATTTGCGTCCGGTTTATGGGTGGACTTTTCCTAGATTCAAGGAAATATCTATAAGTTTCAAAAGCTAGGCTGTATTTAAATTATTTCGAAAACTACCACGTTTTCCTTAGTGTTAGGTTAAAGTTAGGTCAGAATTTATTTACACATATTTGACATGTACAGGAAAATAATAAACAAATAATATTTATCTTTACAAGTCAGCCTTTGTCTTTTAATTTTCGATTGAAAATTAAAAACGTGTCACAATAAATATTATTTTCGTGATTATGCCAATGATTATCAATTTATCAGATAGTTGAGTTTGTACATCGTGAAAATAATCTTAATCACAGTATCACTTCAAACAAAAGCGCAAATGTACATAAAAGGTCCGCAGGATTAAAATAAAGACTCGAAGAGTTCCAAAATTCATGAAGTACGTAAGCTTTATAAGAGATATATAAAAATTCATAAAGAATCTTAATGCTGTATAAGAGAGATAAAATGGTATAATCCGTGCCTTCGTGCGGCGTTGAGACGAATCGTCTGCTCAATCTGACTTAAGAAGATTTATTTTATGCAAAGTAGGAGGTACAAAGGAAAAAATAATCCTCATTTGGTTAGGTAAAGTCCTATGTGACCTTAATCGAGAATTAAGAACAGATGAGATTTTTTTAAGGCAGACCTTCTTGGTGATTATAAAAGTACGGTAACCTTTTCTGTGAGCAAAACATAAAATATTATTATTTCACTCACATTTTATACAAAATACAGCCTGAAATCTATTTAGAAATCAAACGTGGAGATACTCGTAATTACATATTAATAATATGCTTAAAGCTCCAAACGCACAGACAGCGGAGGCCACAAAAGAGCTGATGACTTTGAAACGGCTGAAACAATTTTGATGAAACTATCCAAGAACTATCACCAAGAAACCTGCTTTCAAATAAAAAAACCGCATCTAAATCGGTTCACGTTTTTTGTACGGAAACCCCCTAAATTATATTCGTTGACGGAACTATAAAAAAAAGGAGTAGGTTCTTAGTTCGTCGGAATTTTCTTTAAATTCTTTAGAATCTAGTCTTTCGCGATAACGAAGATTGACTAGACACCTTTATCTAAGAAAGCTGGTTTAATTAGGTATATATTTACTCGTTTAAGAAAACTCATTTATTAACTAATCAAGATTAAGGCAGGGTTCTTGCGAAAGAACAATTTTATTATTGTAAGCAGAAGAAATTATTTATTAACCATAAAACGTAGATAAACATGAACTTCTTTAACTTGATGACGAAAATTCCCATTAAACTTTACATTAACTTTTATCAAAACTGACGTTAAATGATCGTTTTAAATAATGGGATCATAAATATTTTTATACCGCATAAGTTAAGTTACGACTTTTCAATTCATGTATTAGTTACGATAATGGAAATTACATATAAAGATACCTTTACCTTTAAACATGAAACTACCGTGAGACTCACTCATAGTGAAAATAAACGGATCACTCACGTCTTAAAACGAGTTTAACTCGACATGTTTCAGGCTAATCCGTATCATCCGTAATCGTTGAGTTGAGTGCACGTTTGGCAGCCGCCGTGACGTGCGACTCCGAGAGGAAGGGCTACGGATTAGCCCGAAACATGTCAAGTTAAACTCATTTTAAGACGTGAGTGATCCGTTTATTTTCACTATACCTTTACCTGTTTATATCTCAGGAGTAGAAGTGTTAGAAACGTAAAACTCTGTTGTGTTTGTTACTTTTTCACTCTAAAACGGCTAGACTGATTCGGATGAAATTGGCTATGTAATTGGCTCTAAAATTATAAGTATCACAAAAGCTACTTTTTATTTCGAAGTCCCCGTGGAATCGGGATAACCGCATAGCACGTTCAGAATGAGACTGACACAATTCGAATTATATTATTACTTAAAACATAACCTGTTTTTCTTTTGACGCAAAATTTATTTTTGGAATGAGATATTTTCGAAGTGTCAGTCTCATTATAAATAAACGTGATGTGGAAACCCAAAATCTAAACGATTAAGTCTAAAGTCACGAAATTTTGCGCTCATTTTCAATTCAAGCGCCAGATCTTGCGAGCAAAGCCACGGGTGGAATACAGTTATTAATTAAGAACTATTAAATAATAAGACAGAAAATAGAGTCTGTAGGAAAAGTTTTGATAACACTTGATTTTGTGTGACATAGAAGGTTTTTCTTAATTTTGGCCGTTCAATCTAGCAAATTTGTTGTAAGAATGAGCAAAATAGAAATAGTAATTTTCAATTCATTATATGAATATATTATTTTACAATACATTTCACCCTTTATCTGGAAAAGCGCCTAACAATTGTACAGATTTTTTTGCGAAAAAATAGCAACGATTTGTCTTTCTGTTATATCACTCCCAGATACAATGCTATAAACAGACAGACGTACAGCCGTGACGGACGTGAAAGCTACAGATGAAACGGCGATAGTACGCAATTCCGCTAGCCCGTGCGTGTCGTGAAATTTTCAAGATACTTTTCCATCGTCAGAAGAACCTCTTTGCACAAGGATTACATGCTGAGGGTTCTGTCCAATTGACAAAAAAAAACTTAAGTACTTCGAAATACTGCCGTTATTCTTAATCGCTTACATACGCCAACAGTGGCCATCCATCACAACTATTAGAAGCTATTTTCACAACTAACATTCGCATATATTCGGATACTAATACCGAACACAATTACGGAAAAAATACAGATGCGTCTTTTATTCGAATGACGGCAAAAAAGCTTAGTATCTTGTTTGAGCCACGTATGTTATATGATATTGACCAATACCCAATGCAAGCTTTGCTAAGTTTGGCACTGTGTGAAAGGTATATTTTTTTCAGTATAATTAAGTATTTAATTATTAATCTTATTCATTAAAAAAAATCTGATAAGGTTTCTCTCGTGACTGGATTCTAATCAAACGGTCTCAACGGAAGACTGGCCGACGTTATGCTGAGTTAGGACCATTTCGTAACAATATTTTCCCGTTTTAAGCTTTTACTTAAAGTTATAATTACATCCGGGACTATTTGCTATAGTTTTTGCTAAAATTACGTCATTTCTACCATATTGCAGCGACCGTAGTCTTTAGGAGACTATAACCTAATATTTAACTATATTTTCCTCTTTCAAGGTATATTTCTAAAAATAAGCCAGGAAGTAGCTGTACTTAATACATTTGTGTATAAAGCGCTCCTAGTAAACTCGCGACACCTATTTAACCGGCTCTACCGATTTGTCACTATTTGTCCAAGTGCAGATGCAAAACGGAAAGACCTAAGCCAAACTCTAGACATATTTTCCTCGCGATCAAGGGCGCGGTTACTATAAAATAAAAACCGGTTGTCTGTAAAGTTGGTTTACGGACGATAGTTTAACGTGACAACGTTATAACAAAACATTAAAAAAAAATGAAACCAGGCGGTCACCCATCCAAGTACTGACCGCGCCCAATGTTGCTTAACCTCGGTGATCGGACGAGAACCGGTGTTTTGTCAAATATCTTGAAAACGGCGTGTCCTACGGCAAAATCAATGAAATTTTCATCCCCCCTTTATTACCGCCGCACCCCCTCCCCCCCTAAACCTCCTCCCCACCCCCCACCCCCTACCCCCATTAAAAATTACCCGAGCGCTAGTATTAAGATTGTGCATCCTGGCGCACGCTGCTCTCTTTTACATCCTGGCCTTCACTGCTCTGTACGGGACACATGTACATTACATTGCGTCATCCTTTTTCGTGCGTGCAGCCGGCGTTCATCGATGTATTAGACGTTGTCACGTCAAAAAATATTTAGTATCCGATAGAGCATCTACTTGTGTCATCACATCAAATCAAAAATGAGGAGATCCGTAGGAGAACTAAACTTAGGTACTGACATAGCTGTGAGACCTCTTAGACTGTCTTAGAGTTTGGTTACTATAGGAAGAGCTCTGACAGCTGATGTTAAATAGCCCTTAAAACGGGTGTGTCCCACGAGATATAATTACAAAATATCTAATTTCATTTTAATAACGTTCAAAAGATATAATAAACGTTAGCTATAACAGCAAAAAGTAAATTTTTAACGTATAACGCTTAAATTATATAACGTTATTTTCATATAACTTCAATTTGTATAAGATTTATATGGACTAATTTCTTTTAACATAACAAACATGAGGTATAACAGTCATGATATTATATAATAATATGTGTAAATGTTAAATTATGTGGCGGCGAGCGAGTGAAGCGAGCGAGCAAGACTTTTCGGGGCAGAAGCGACTTGGATAGGTTAGGTTCAGAAGGCTAAGGCTGGAGCGAAGCGTAGCGTCAGCGTAGCTCCCGCTTTAGCCTTCGATGTTAGGTTTTTTTTGTAACAGAGCGGAAAAAATGAATGGATTGCTTGATTGTTTGCTTACATCAAAGTTTTTAATGAATTTATACGTTTTAAATCTTAGGTGTTATGAAAATTATACGCTTTGATCGTTATATCAATTGATATTATTTATAAACAACGTTATACATTACAAAATTAGATATTTTAAAATTATACTTTTCGTTCATTATATCCAGTGAACGTTATACTAAAAGAGTTTATATAAAGTGAGCTTATATATTATGAATATTAGATAATAAGTTGTTATATCTTGTATTACTTACCCGTCTTGTATATAATGGATTTTATTATAACTGTCAGACAGAGCTCTTTATATAATACCTGAACTATAGTTTAAAATTAACAGTAGGACCACTTCACTATATCCATTGCCATTGCCACAAGCATAAAACTGCTTACCAACAAAAAAACGGATCGCAATCTGTGAAATACTTACCATTTAATAGTTTCGTTGAACTGTGATCTTTCAATGATATTTTCCAAGAACAAATGCGGAATTGACTAAATAATATACTTAGATCTGTATAGATGTATCTAACTTTGTTGACCATGAAACCTACGAGTATACCTTCATCTTTTTTTAAGCCAGTTAGAAACATAATTGTTGCAGCGTACTTAATCGGACTGTCTGTAGACGTTTTTATTTCATTTAAATACGGACCTGAGTCGTCAAGGGTTTTCTCAGACTCGCACGGTGCTCTAAAAAATCGCAGAACTGGTTGTGGCGTGAGAATTTGAGATGTAGAAACGGCTAGACAGTAGACATCGCGTGTCGATTGCCGGGATGTGAAGCTATGGCTTGGTGAGAGGAGGAGCGATTAAAAAAAACGTTCTTTCAACAAGTATTTTGAAAAAAAAATGGACGTAAAATAATGCTTTGTGGATTAGCTGAAGTAGATAAACCATTGACACATAATAAATGTTATTATGTAAAGGTTTAATTTGTTTATATGTAGGATCTAATCTCTAGAAGTACGGAGTCGATTTTCAAAATTCCTTTACTTATGAAAGCTACATTATTTCTGATTAACAAACGTTTCTTATTCTGCGAAATTGCAAAGTTCCCACGGAACAAAAATAAAAATTAAGCGAGTTTAAGAAAATGGCCGATACTTCACAATTTATATCATTTGTTAAGTCAATTTACTATAACTAAACTTTTCGACGTGTCTTCGAAACAATTTTTCGTATTTTTAATTCTTGGAAACAGTCCCATAATGAAGAACCACACAAGTCATCTAATTAAACAATATGTCTCCAGCATTCTTACAGGCTCAGCCTAAGAGGACACATCCACTCAAAAATCGTATCCTCTTCGAATCATCATCATCATAATCGCAGTCGTTGGACGTTCACATCTAGTCATAGGTCTCCCTCATTAATATCAAATCATTACCTTTGGAAGCGGCTTCCATGCACCGTGAATCTGTTTGATTGAGAATGGTACTTAAAAAAATATCGTTTCGCTACCGCTTCATCACTAAACCCACCACATCCGGACTCCGCCTGCCCGGCTGGTATGACACATGTGCTGCGATAGTACTTAGTAGCATTCTTTCGCACTATTTGGTACAATTGCCCGGATGAATTTGTGAAAGGAAATTCTTTCCAAGACCTAAGTGGCCATTATGTGCAAATTTTAGAAATTCTCCAAAACATGCAATTAGAAAAAGTTTTTTAACTAGCATTGAGTTACGAAGTAGTTTTTTAAACTTATTGTTCTCTCTAATATTACTGCGATTATTATTTATAATCGACCAAAAAATTTACAAATCAATGTGACTATCAGTCTTATTGTTTTTCTTCTGATGTAGGAACTGAAATAAAGAATGGTAAAGCACTTACTTGGTGGACTACACATCAGGGAGTAACAATAAAACAGTGTCACGAACACTGCCTGGTGGTAACATTAGCCTCTTTGCAAGTCGATGGGCCGAAGTCTGTCGCACATGTCTGAGGTTCTGTGAGGCGATGGATGGAAGTGGATTGTTATCTATTTCTTAAATGTATAATTTCTTATTTCAAATAAATATTTTGAACAATTTAAACAAATTGAATTTTCCAGTGAATTGGCTTACAGCTGTAATACTGTGTAAATTTTGTTTTACTTAATAAATAAAATAAATAAATAAATAAATTAGCAAGTAAGAAAGTGGTAAGCACATAGTCTTTTAAACACTCGAAAAATAATAATTATAGTTAGGAAGCAAACTCAAAAACTTCGAAATGTTAAATGTTTCATATCGTCGGAGATATTTAGTGCAAATCCGCTTAGCTGGCATTGGATAATTCCCAATTTTTACTACAAATTCGTTAAAATAAAACAAATATAAAGTTAAAATGGATTCATATCGGGTCGCATAAAAATAAACGTCCGAATTCCTGATTTCGCCGAACTCTTTTTTACTTTGAATCCATTAATTGTACAGAACTGTTATAAAATAAACCTAATCTAACAGGATAACAATTCCTGAAAAATTAATTGTTTCTGAGAAAAAAAGAGTTCGGCGAAATGATAACTTCTGGCAAATGATGAAATTCGGACTTGAAAAAATGCCAATATTTAGAGGCGCCCCCCAGTTTAAGTCCCCTGTAAACTACATGTATTTAGTTCAGATACGCCATATTTATGTGTGGCAGATAAACAAATTTGCACTATCCCCGACGATATCTTCTAAATTTTGCATCCATCGTTGAAGATGAACCATACCAATATCAGTCCACATCGTAGGGACACATACTCCCATTTCTTTCTTTTTATGCAAGTATTATTAATGACCAAGCCAAACCAATACATCAATTTCCGTTACGCAACATTTTATATTGATAAAAACAATCGTAACTACCACATAATCATCAATTACATGTGATTGATTAACTCGATTTAAGGTATACATATCGAAGACTGGATTTTCCTGTTTTGTTCTGTTAAGTACACCTCTGGGAACATTGTTGAGTTAATCTTACTAATGATAATAAATGCTAAAGTGTAGATATTTGGATGTTTACTCTATCACGCAAAAATGACTCGAGTTATGTGAATGAATTTTGGCACTCACGTAGTTTATATTTTTGAGTTTCAAAGTTCATCATCATCACATCATCTCAGCTTATATACGTCCCACTGCAGGGCACAGGCCTCCTCTCAGAATGAGAGGGCTTGGGCCGTAGTTCCCACGCGGGCCCAGTGCGGATTGGGAACTTCACACGTACCATTGAATTTCTTCGCAGGTGTATGCAGTCCTCACGATGTTTTCCTTCACCGTAAAGCGCATGGTAAATTTCAAATGTAATTTCGCACATAAATTCCGAAAAACTCAGAGGTGCGAGCCGGGATTTGAACCCACGACCCTCTGCTTGAGAGGCCATAAGTCAAACCGAATTTGATTAAAATCAGCTCCCATTATAAAATGTATATCATCGTCATCCCGGCCCATGTACAGTCGAACCGTTTGATTTCTGACTTATCGTAGAACGTTTTCACAGTGAGCGTCATAAATGTCATAATGAGTTTCCTTATCAAACAATGACATTGAGGCAATTTCTGTGAAAATGTTCCACTGTGTGTCACGATTCAGTTGTATTGACTGTACGTCCCACTGCAAAATACAGGCTTCCTCCCAGAATAAATAATAAATAAATAAATAAATAGTAGCAGTAGTAGTAGTAGTAGCGTAGTGTGGGACGCCCTGCAACACGTTGGACTGATGACCTTTGGAGGACAGCGGGCAGTGGATGGATGAGGGAAGCCCAGGATCGCGAATGTTGGCGCAATATGAGGGAGGCCTACGTCCAGCAGTGGACGGACAATGGCTGTAGATAGATAGATAGAAATAAATAAATAAATATTAGGGGACAATCTTACACATTTCGACCTAGTCCCAAACTAAGCAAAGCTTGTACTATGGGTACTAGACGACAATAAACATACTTATATAGATAAATAAATACTTAAATACATAGAAAACATCCATAACTCAGGAACAAATATTCGTGCTCATCACACAAATAAATGCCCTTACCAAGAATGAGACGCTTTGCCTAAGTTCCCACGCGGACCCAGTGCGGATGGAAACTTCACACACACCATTGAATTATTTACTACACCGTAAAGCCCAGGGTATGTATTACAATACCGAAGTACGAAAGACCGAATGTATTAAAACATCGAATGGGTCAAAAGACCGACACGATTTTTTTCTGAAACCGTAAACTTTTCAGAATTTATTAAAACGGCATCATACATAACCCATTAGGTTAGGTTAGGTTTGTTTTATAACAGTCTTAAAAACTTAACGGTTTCAGAAAAAAATCGTGTCGGTCTTTTGACCCATTCGATGTTTTAATACATTCGGTCTTTCGTACTTCGGAATTGTAATACATACCCAAAGGCCATGGCAAATTTCAAATGTAATTTCGTACATAAATTCGGAAAACTCAGAGGCGCGAGTCCGGTTTCGAACCCATAGGTCAAACCACTAGGCTTACACGTCTAATTTAGAATACAAAACATATTGATGCTTAATCGGTCGTCCCATTGTGTCAAATTAACTATTCAAGCGGGTTAAAATCGTAAACTAGATATACTTATTTATTACGGCTAGATATCTCACGCAGCCTGTCAAGATTTCACATAACAAGAACCGATCAATAGAAAGTAGTTCTTCGATCATTTTATTGGATTTATGATGTGGGGTAAACAGCCGTGTTATGGACTCTATGGTTTCTTCCAAGTTTAGAGACGTCATGCACTGTAATAATTGATCCTGTCTTTATTCATTTTAAAATAAAATCTCAAATTTTTAACCCTCTTTTGACTTTTTCTTTCTTTTCCAATATACCGCAGTGGCTCAAATCAAAAGTTTTGATGACTTATGACCATACATAGGAATTTAGGGGGCAAAGTTTAACGCAAGCTCGTCCGTTTATCGAGCCTGCAATGTTTTTAACTTTTTAATTTTTTACTGACGATAAACCATGCACTTCGCGTTCTGATATGTAAAGAATAATGTCAACTTTTACGGATACTTTAGAGAAAACAATTTTTAAGCATCCATATATTTTGGTAAGTTATTTATAGTACTTTGCGAGTAAACATTTTGAGATTAAAATCACATTTTTAAAAAAGGTGACTAGATATTTTCTTTCCGTGTAGGTACCCTTCAATAATAGATAGCCACTAGAATTTTCCTATTTTGATAGACAACAGGCCTATAAACGGTGCCTTTACCCTAGCTCTAGGACTGCGGAGGTAATAAATTATTTTATTAACTGGATTGATGAACAAGAGTGAAGTTGAAGACCGGTTGGTTGAAGTGGACTATTGGTAAAATTATTTGTTTTTTTTTATTATGAGAGGGAAGAAAACGAGCAAGCGGGTCATCTGGTGGAAAATGATCACCACCGCCCATAAATATCAATAAAGTTTAAAGGGAGTAAGTGCATGTTAATTAGTAGTTATTTATCTGTATTATCTTCTGTACACTTATTTCTGTTTGTTCTCCAAATAAATAAATAAATAAATATGGATAAACGAGCTCCATGATTTTTCAACCCCCGACGCAAAAAGAGGGGTGTTATTAGTCCGACCGCTATTGTGTGTGTCGGTCTGAGGCACCATAGCTCTTAAACCGGTGAGCCAGTTTGGATGCGGTTTTTTATTTGAAAGCAGGTTTCTTGGCGATGGTTCTTAGACATGTTTCATCATTTGTTCAACCGTTTCAAGGTTATCTTATAAGCTCTTTCATTAGCTGCGGAAGGGATCAATGTGCATATTGGGCATTTATTTTAAGATATTTTTTTTACGGTGAAGAGTTATTTTTTTTTGCAATCATGAAAAAATGGGCATTCGTAGCTACATTGCCTTCCAGCCGGTTCACCGCCAACGATGTCAATAGTCCTGGTCCTATGACTACATACTGAGTACATTTTCGAGTGATAGCTGCCTGTACTACGTGTCGATGCTAGCGGTGGGAAAGTACTCTAATGTAAGAGCGCGCGCAGACAGAGAGCGGTCTGGAGTTCCGAGTTCCGCGTTCAGATTTGTGTGTTTTGACCGCTCGGGAGTTCCAGTCGCCTGCTGTGTGCGTTATCGCAAGAGACTCAGTACATTCGAAAGAACGCAGAACTCTGAACGTGGAACTCAGAACTCCTTACCGCAGTCGTTTGATCGCAGGCCGCATCTCCGCCCCGTCTCTTCTGTCTGCTTTGGATCCCGACGCTTCTATACATTTAGTGTGAACACTGATTCAAGGGGCGCCGCTACTGCGACGCGCCCCCGTCCCACGTCTCTTCTGTGTGGCTTGCGCCTATCGGAGCACTGGCAATAGTTTTTACCCGCGACTTCGTCTGCAAAAAATTGGTGAATAAGTATGCAGCGAGATCTATGTAATTTCCCCAGGTAAGAACCAGTATAAAATCCTGCTAATATTATAAATAAGAAAGTTTGTGAAGATGATTGGATATTTGGATGTTTGAATACACGTAAATCAAAAAAAATACACAATAACGGCGGCTTTGGGTGAAACTTAGCGATGAAAAATTTAATAGACAGAAGACTATATTGAGACATTATTTGAGTTTAAACTTAATAGCCCAGCAATGCGTTACCTTCATCTGCAGTCAATACGTTGTCCAAGAAAACGTTGTGCGTTAAAAATGTTACCGTAACCTTTTTCTTATAATATTCCTGACGCAAACGAAACCACGAGTTAAAACTAGTCGTAAAATAAAACGGAATAAAGATTGTTCATGAAACTTCTTCACCATAATATGAATAAAAATAAATAAATATCACGGGACAATTTACACCAATTGACCTAGTCCCAAAGTAAGCAAAGCTTGCGCTATGGTTACTAGCCTACGGATAAATATACTTATACGAATAGATACATACTTAAATACATATTAAACACCAAAGACTCCAGAACAAACATTCGTATTTTTCATACAAAATACATGCCCCGACCGGGAATCGGACCCGGGAACTCAGACTTCGTAGTCAGGTTTTCTTACCACTAGGTTATTCAGTCGTCGTTCGGTCGTGAATTTAAGTTTAAACTCGCCTTTACTTCAAACCGGTCAGTGTGCAACGGCCTTTAGAAGTTAATGAGCAAGCGATTGTCCAATCGAATCGCCAGCGCACGTCGTCGTTCGATTGTTTTGTTCATTACGATGAAAAGGAGAAAATGACCGTTTCATTTTAACATTTGTCGTGGTTAATAGTTTTCTACACAAGGTGCCCGAGGTTTACGAGCTACAGTTTACGTATACAAGCTTTTTTACTGACTGTACCTTCTGTTTGATGTACTTGCATCATTATTCAAATTACACCGTTAACCGTAGAAGAGTATCACACGGAAACAATCCTGCCCAGTCAACCAAAATTTTACTACCAGATTATTATTTTGTCACCGAATTTACATAAGTATGTTAAATTTCAACTCAATGGGATAATGTCGCAAAACGAAGGCCCTCTGCTTGATGCTTGAGAGACCATATGTCAAACCATTAGGCTACCAGAACATAATATACTCAATTATAATCACAGAGCTAATAAAAAGTGAAATTTAAACGCCACGTGCAGAAATAAAAAGCTATTATAATTAAGTACTTAATAGTTAACGCAGATATTCTATTTTTTTATACAATATAGGCTAGCGTTCCACCAAAATCACGCCTGATGAAAAGCGAAGATGAGCTACGATAGTACGCTTGCCTACTAAAAGCTCATTCACCCTAGACTTGAAAACAGCCAAATTGTAGTGTTCAGGGAACACAGTCGCAGACAGGGAATTCCACTCCTTAGCTGTGCGGTTAATGAAGGAAGAGCGAAAACGCTTTGTGCGGATTTTGGGAATACTGACAACGACGGTCGACCTGTGGAAGAAAGGAGCAGGTGGAATAAGGTCGTGCAGTTCCGTAACACATTCACCGAAAACACAGTGTTCATAAAACACTGTGTCCGTGTGTCACCGACACAATAGACGCACAATTGAAATCACGCCATTTCGCCAAATGAGATTAGATAAACCAGGCTTTCTCGACCGTTATGTTTATGTACCATTTCATTTGATCTTGATGCGGGCTGTACCTGTAGCGTTGACCACCTGCGCGGACGCAGCCAGTGTTGCTAGGCAACGAACAAGAAAATATCCGAACATTTGTTAAGGAGCATGGGCAGATTTGTATAGAGTCTGGCCCTTACTATAAAGGTTTAGGTCATTTACTAAGGGGCTGTTTCACCACTTTTCTTAAAGTTCGGATTAGCTTAAACATAACCTTATTTGACAGATGGAATTAAAATATCTGTTTCACCAGTCTCGATTAGCGCTAAGTGACGGACAAACTGTTTCTTAATTTGACCATCAGATCAGGTGGCATTTAGCATTTTTATCCGTCACACAACTTTTTAATTAGTCAGTTAATTTTTTTGTGGTCATGGTTGGAGAGCCCTTCAGCCGGTTTCAGAAAAATAAATCAAAGTATTTTTTATTTTTTAAATAAAGAAGTCATGCTAAATTGCAAACGAGGATTCAAATATCAAGATTTGAATAAAAAAATATAGGTACGCTTTTAGTACTTATGTAAAAATAAATCCAAAATTTTGTAATATTTTTTAATTACAGACTTTTTTTTAGTGGCACAATCGTTTGTTCTACGTGAACTTGTACATCGCCATTACAAAAAAAAGTTAATCTGTCAAATGGTTTGGCGCCACTTTTCGATTCGTTTTACGTGATTTTATTTTTCTTTGTTATTGTTAACAAAGTATCGTAAATAAATACCGTTTTTGGATTAATTATAATGTTACACATTTGTTTATGCAAAAAAATAGATGTATTTAAAAATTACATAGTTTACGATTTCTTTTGCTTTAACAATGAGCGATTCTTTGAACTAAAGTGTGCGAATAGGAACGCGTGATCGTGAAATGTGACGTTGCCATTCCCCCTCTATGTTAAGCCGACGATTAGGTAAGTGGTACTTAGTTTGCACAGGACCGGAGTGGTGAAACTGAAAAAAAACTAGCCGACAGATTTGTCCGGTACTTAGTTTATTCATTGGTTACGTGACCAGTAGTTTGACAGTAAGGTGGTGAAACACCCCCTAAATGTAAACAAACTCCATTATAATGCCACTAAACTAAAGAGAACGTCAAAAATGTGACGCGTGAAAGTCTATATACAAATATTGCATTTGGCTGGTTAACCCGACGCCATAACTTTTGGTCGTGTTGGCAGTTGATGTTTGTTTACATTTAGTAAAGTACCTAGGTAAACCTTTATAGTATAGGGACCAATAACGACAACTTTTTCATATTCTACAACTTTTTGTATGACAGGAAATCTGGCTGTGTGAAAAAAGGTATGGCAAGACAAAAAACATATGAAAACGCATATAAAACAATATGACACAAACTTCGATACAACCTTCATAAACTGTAAAGCGATACAGGAACTTAGTATCGAAAAAACCTAAATAGTAACTTTTTAACTCAAACTACTTAATGCAGCGATAACTTTTTTCACACAAAGATTTGGGACTACCTGCCATAGTAAAAGTTTTAGAACTTATAATAAGCTGTCCACTGACAAATCGCTTGTCCTTATCGGTCATATAGACCAATTCATTCATCATCATTATTATCATCAGCATTTAGACGACCAGATGGCCTAGTGGTTAGAGAACCTGACTACGAAGCTTGAGGTCCCGGGTTCGATTCCCGTGTCTAGGCAGATATTTGTATCAAAAATATTTATTTGTAGTTACTTTTGTACTTTCATTGACATAATTAATTATTTGTTTTTGACAACTACCACTTGGGGACGAATTTATTTTGACATTTGCATTTTATTGATTGTTTTTTCATCTTTGATTATTTTTATTATTATATTATTATGTTTTGTTTTTTATAAATTTTTGACGATCTCAGCATAAATTCTTATACATATACTGACTTTAATGTATTATATAATGTAATTATTATGTCTGAGTGAATAAATAAACTAAACTAAACTAATACGAATGTTTGTTCTCGGGTCTTGGATGTTTAATATGTATTTAAGTATATATCTATCTATATAAGTATGTTTATCCGTTGCCTAGTACCCATGACACAAGCTATGCTTAGCTTACTTTGGGACTAGGTCAATTGGTGTGAATTGTCCCGTGATATTTATTTATTTATTTATTTATTTTATTTATCAGCCAATAGCAGTCCACTACTGGACATAGGCTAGGCCTCTTCCATTGCGCGCGCGCCACAACACTCTGTCCATAGACCAATTAGCCCACTCCTTTTATACCTTTGAATAACCTTAGCATTGTACTAGTAAAAATGTGAAATAAAATACGTGTGTTTCATTATTGAAATCTTAAGGCTGAAAAATATATTTTTTTAACATGAAAAGCGAAGATCATAATAGAGGTATATTAGCTAAACGTCTATTATTGGACCAAGACCTCCCCCCAAGAGTTTCACTACGATCGGTTCTTCGCTGCCCTCATCGAAGTGGTTCCTACGACGATTGGCAGGTGACCATAAATTTTATTTGTGCGTGACGAAGTCGCGTACAAAAGCTAATGTATAATAATCAGCTTAATTGTATTACTTGGCAACACTGCCCAGTGCTTTGTATTTGTTTTACAAACAATCTTGATCAGTGCATTCAGTTTGAGCCTGCAACTAACCCATTTGTAACTTCAAGTCTACTTTAATTCAATTCATGATATGTAATTAACTAGCTTTTTCCCGTGACTCCGTTCGGCTGAAATGATCATGATGATGTCTCAAATACGTTTAAGCACTAGATAAACAGACACACTTACAAACTTTCGCATTTATGTCTGTAGGAGTAGGATGATTGAGTTAGTTTGCCGGTTAAATTAGCCCCGTTAAATTATATGCAGGTTTTAAACGCTGACTGTGTTTCACGCAATTTTCAAGTGATTGAAACCATTGGATGGTTAAATGAATTAATTTAATTACTATTTAAGTATTTGAATCCGTTTCTAGCTAATCGCGGAAATGAAAGCTCTATAATTAAATAATAATTGGCTGTAAAAGCTTAGAATGGGTAATGCGCAGGGTGAATCGAATAATGGCAGGTATTCTAAAACAATGCTAATCTAGACCATGATGATCGGATGTATGAGTGTGGCGGAAGTCTAGAATTCTAGATGCCTACGAGCCCACGTCCCACTGCAGGGCACAGGCCTCCTCTCATAATGAGAGGGCTTGGGCCGTAGTTCCCACGCGGGCCCAGTGCGGATTGGAACTGACCATTGAATTTCATTGCAGGTGTATACAGGTTTCATTGCGATGTTTTCTTTCACCGTAAAACTCATGGTAAATTTCGAATATAATTTCGCACATAAATTCCGAATAACTAAGAGGTGCGAGGATTTGAACCCACGAGCCACAAGGCCACCACGGCTACACCTTGATCTGTACCTTCCTTTTCAACGCCAGCGTCGGCTATAGACGACAGTACGGTAATACAAAATTAAACCTACCCGCATCCGCATAAGAATCAATTTTGTTCCTAACTTTAGTTAGTAACTTGTGTTGTACGATGCGTGGCGTTCAGAAGGTTAAATAGATATAAGTTAAGTTATCAAGTGTCAGTGTATGTGTGTTGTCAAGTGGCTGTGGGCAGGGCGCACCGCTCGTAGAACTGATGGGGGACTAAAAGGTTCTCGAATGGCGTCAAAAGCTCAGTAGGCCGTAGGAAGAAATAGTGGCTGCGAAATATCCAGGCAAACTGGCAAAAGACCGAGTTGAATATGCGGAGCTGACTGCCCTCCGCTAGTTGGAGAGGTACTAGCACTAGTAGAAGGAGAAATGGCGTCCACAGACCGTAAGACCAATTTCAGTAGGCGTCAACATGGTGGAGCGGATAATGCGGATGATGCAGGACCGGTCTGTTCAATAAACCTTGGGGCCTAAGTTCACACATGAACGTCTTTCGGTTAAAAAGATGATGATGATGAAGTTACGTTATTGACAGTTAGGTTGCGCAACTACCTTATATAGTTATTTATACAGGAAGGCTACTCCGAAATTTGAATTCAAAGTTTCTATCGTACCATCCCTCTCTCTCTCTCCCATTAAATACTATTAGCGTATAAGCGGGATGGCATGAAAAGAAGTACAAAATTAAGACGTCGTAGTAGGCACGCGGAACAGATGGCCGTTGGGGCGCAAAAGTTCTCGAATGGAGACCACGGACTGGCAAGCGCAGCGTGGGATGTCCACGAACGAGATGGACGGACGATTTGGTGAAGGCCGCAGGTTTAGGGTGGATGCAAGTTGCTTCCAATCATAATGATTGGACGTCAATTAGGGAGACCTATGTCCAGCAGTGGACGTCCTACGGCTGAAATGATGATGATGATGATGAGTAGGCCTGAAATCGGCACAAGCCTAATGTATCGGGATAAAAGATGTAACACTTACCAGCAGTTTATGAATATGAGTTACACATCGATTGTTCTTGTCACAAACATAAAACACGTTTCCATAGTACTCAAGTTCCCACGCAGCGTGGCACGTGTGCCGTATGGGTGCGCGCGCGCATAGATTACCGGTCAACGAAAGTGACATTTGACATGCTTTTCCACGTTTTGTTTGCATAATATCATCTTTCAGGGTCAGGTTTGGATGGCGGTAAAGTCGATTGAAAACAATTTAAATGCAAATATTACTAGTAGACATAAGGGAGGGGGAGGGGTGGAGTGCCTCAGAAGTGCAATTATTCGCACACAAAATCGAACAAATATTTGTTTTCAATATAAAAATAAGAACGATATAATGTCATTCCTCTTACGTAACCAACTTTGACAACTAGTTATCTAGTAAGATTTTTTTCGTAATTTAACCGAATAAGAGATTAAACTATTTGACAAGAATGTTTCAAAATAATACTAATATTTAGAGTTATATATAAGTTAATATGTAAAAATATTTGTTTGATTAAATTTGTAACGTTAGCCAGTAAATTTTATATAAAAAAATATTCGATGTAATTCATTCCGTATACATTTTACTTTTTACTTTCAGCTTCAGTAATTGGTAAATGTTGTCTTTCCGCAAATATTTCCTCGCTTCAGTTGTTTGACTAAACAACTTGTGAGGCATTTAAATGTTTATATTTTCCATCGCTTTCCACAAAGGAGTGAAACGCGTTTGCACGTGAAAATTCAACATTAACACACTCACTTTGGCCATTAAGGTGGCTTTGTGTTTGTCCTCGTGTTTGGGTGAAGTGAAGAACCATGGATGTTTATTCTTTCATCACTTTCACATAACATTTATGAGATACCCATTATCTTTCATACACTTGTGCTGAACTATTCTCAGTGAGATTATTCTATAAATGAAGTGTGTAGAACGACAAAGAGTAGAAATAGGCAACGGCTCCACTTTTTTCGTAATTGTCAGCATGGAAACAACTTCGTATGGTCAATTTTAGTTCCTATTTCATTTGTTTTCTATTCTTTTTTGTCATTCAATTTTTGGAGAAGGATAATAATCTAATATATTAAAATCTCGTGTCACGGTGTTTGTTACCGAACTCCTCCGAAACGGCTCGCTCGGCCGATTTGTATGAAACTTTTTTCTCCGTATTCGGTAGGTCTGAGAATAGGTCGTAGGCTATTTTATACGGCAAAACAACGTTTGCCGGGTTAGCTAGTATTAATATACTATTAATATTCTTAAGAAGAAATTTTTTCTTCATCTCGTGCGTTTACATTGTTCAAGAAAGTAAATTCAAGCGGCCCTAGTTAAATTTAACCCAAAAATGTTTGCAATAAGCCAACACGTACAATTAAAATTAAACAGTTGTTTCAAATATCAACGCGTATAAATAATACCAAGCCATAAAGCAATGTTTTAAGACCTTAGAAACTGCGAAGATGTGCCAACACCTTCCCAGTTTCTACAACCTCAAGCAGATGCTTTCCATCTTAACATCTACATTAAATTACTCCGAGACGTCAAGCCATAGACGGGCATTCACATAAGAAAGCCATAAACTTTTAGCTCAACTTTCACATGTACCTAAGCTGTATGAACGGTGCAAACTGCAGCATCTGCTAAGGTAAGTACATAAAGATTCTCGGACTGGATTGTAGGTGAAATCTCAGTCTTTTTGTCTCCAAAGGGCTATCGTAGGATCTGCACTAAATAGAAACTAGTTTTGCAAGCGTATGTCCGTTGATACTAATAGTAATATTATAAATGCAAATGTTTGTGTTTGTTTGTGTTTTTCTTTAATATTATGTGTATAGTGTAGTCTAAGTATTAAAACATATTTGGGCATTTATTCTAGCGTTTCAACCGCCTCATTTACCTGGTCACATTTTTTGAAGAAACATTTTTCCTTCGCCCAGTTGACCTAAGTTTAAAATGTATAAAGTGGGAAATTTCGAACGACATTTGCCCTACATTCAGATGAAAATCTAAAATTTTGGAATAAGAAGAACTTAGAACAACATAATAATCATTTTCAGTGCTGTTATAAAAAAAAACCTAACATCGAAGGCTAAGGTGGGAGCTACGCTACGCGTCACTCCCACCTTAGGCTTCTCATCATCATTATCATCATTTCAGCCGTAGGACGTCCACTGCTGGATATAAGTCTCCCTCATTGATGCCCAATCATTACGATTGGAAGCGATTTGCATCCACCCTGAACCTGCGGCCTTCACCTTAGCCTTCTGAACCTAACCAATCCGAGTAGTTTCTACCCCGAAATGTCTTGCTCGCTCGCTTCACTCGCTCGGTGTCAGTGAGACACCGGTTGTCATTAGGCTTTTGTACGTTGTTTTTTGTACGTATGTAATTTTGAGCACTAGAAATATTGAGTTTCAAAGTTGTCATTAGGCATTTCGTACAAACGAATATTGGTTTTCGAAAATGAAATCATTCGATCAAAAGTGCATTAGGACATGCATCTTTAGGAATTTCGTGCTTAGGATATTTGATTTTAGAAATAATGCTACATAACCATCAAGTACAGCCATTTCTTAAAAAATGTGACCAGATAAATCACTTGAATAAATGCCCATTTATAAATGACACGATGTTTTTTTTAATTAGCTTCATGACCTTTTGTCTAGTATAAGATAAGTTTCCTCATAAAAAAATTCAATTTATTTCTGCTACCCAAGAGTTCTTCGTAATAGTTAATTGCTTTTCTAAAAGGGCGTTAACATTTATTTCAGTTTTCCTAAAGAAACTCATTGTTGCAAAACACTAATTTCAAGCGCTTTTAGGAGAAAATTTAACGGTGCCGCATTAAATTAACATCTTTAGTAATTCATTACTACGAAGTGCGAGGGCGTCGGCCCCATAACCCAAGGGCCGCATGTGGCCAGGTGATTTCCATGAAAGCGAAACCACTTTTCACTATCGTTTGTCTCACTCTCTCCTAAAACAACACACGAAATTGTGCCATCGAATATTTCAAGACGAACGTAGTATTGTTTTAAAATCAGTTTAGTTAGAAAGCTTTCATTAATTAATAATAAAATTCGGTTTTATATATTTTGATGTTATTATTGGATGATTAACAAAGCGAAGAAATTCAATGGCGTGTGTGAAGTTCCTAATCCGCACTGGGCCCGCGAGAGAACTACGGCAAAATCCCTATCATTTTGAGGATTGACTAACAAATATGCAAACATCCAAATATCTTCACACACTTTCTCATTGACAGTAAGTATTAGTAATATAAGGTAGGATAGAATTATGACTAATATCATAGTAGTTCTAGTTCTTATAATCCAGTTACATCTAAGAGGACGCTGTAATGTAGTTCATAGCGTGTTCAATGTTCATAGCATCCAGAGCTTAAACAATTGGCTGAGTAAAGTTTTTTGAAGAGGTGCTAATTATATTTTTTTTCGACAGTCGGCGTTCTGGAGATCGAGAAACTGCACCTGTTTTATTTTTATCTCCTATTGTTTACTGGAAATATTTTTTTGAGTGTTTGAGATGACATTTGTGAGATTTTATGGTTGACAAGCCGCTCGTGCTCAGAACTTAGTAGAAACAGAAAAAAAAACCGAAGTGAACTGTCACTGCTGTCAATGTCAAATCGTTTGCGTTTTGGTGTGCTCAGTGTGATTTTTTGACTATTTTTATCGACCTCCGCATAAAATCCGGACTTTCAATTTTACCGCATTTCTCCACGACCTATGCACAATAATTGGATCACGATTGAATACTTTCGATCACTATTTTGGAACTGCTTCTTGGACAACGCAAAGCAAACGAAACGCAAACGGTTAGATTTAATTTGACATTGACAGAAGCGACAGTTGAATTCGTTTTTTTTTCTATTGCTTCTTAGTACTGAGCACGAACCGCTTGTCAGCCATAAAATCTCACAAATGTCATCTCGAACCTTAAAAAAATATTTCCAATAAATAAAAGGAGATAAAAATAAAACAGCTGCAGTTTCTTGGTGTTGAAGTTGGCCACTATCGAAAAAAAATATAATTAGCATCTCTTCAAAAAACTTTACTTAGCCAATTGAGTTAGATAATTACTAAAATGAACTCAAAAAAATAAATTAAGTAAGTGAATCTTTAAAGCTTTTTAAGCCATTATTCCAACACCACTTTCAATTACGTATTTAAATTTAGTTAACGGTATAATATCCTGTTCCTTCTCTAAGCCGTTAAGGCAAAGCCATAGACGAAGCTAAATTGAAGACCTTAGACCTCATCCACTAAGCTTATACTTCATTTAATTTAGCATTGAAAAGCACAACAACATTATATTGCGTCTAGTCAACTATTTCTTACCTAACCAATAGTACAGTACAATAGTCTGGGAGCCACAAAATAAAATTGTTTTAATGCCACATTATTTGCGTGTCGTCAATTGTTACTCTAGTACAAATTGTAAAGAGATTACAGTTCACGAGCCGCAATATAATGTTGTTTTGCTTTTCAATGCTAAATTAAATGAAGTATAGTAAAACAGTAAATTCACTTGTCTTGTGGTGTTTTGCTGCGGTGGCCACCGCACCTCCTCGGGTAGATGTGGTGTGAAAGTGACAAGGTGCTAAAAGGGCCGACTTAATTATTTGCACCTTTTGGCATAGAAACTCTAGACTCATGGGATCCAAACGCGGAGGAACTCGCAAAAGTGACTTTCTTCTCGCCTTGGTAAAATTGTCTGGCGACCAGAAAGCAGGCAGCTATTTCGGCCAACGATTGAGTGACCATTCAACGCGGAAACGCGGCCTACCTCCCGAGAACTATGCCGGCAGGTGCCATTTTAAAAGAAAATTTTATTCTTCAATTTTATTGTCAGGTTTCGTTTTTTTCGTTATCTTTATTAATTATACATATAAGTTATTACTTCAACTAAATAACCCTTCAATGAACTTGTGGCTGAAGAATTTGCGTGACTGGTTCAACTGCAGTACCACTTCCTTGTTTAGAGCAGCGGCCTCCAAGATCAGAATCGCCATGATGTTGTCCAACCTCCGATAGGAGAGGAATGGGAAAAAGAAGAAGAACTTGCAAAAACAGAACTGCTTGATAACCTGCACATTCCGAACACTTAGAAATATTATTAGATATGTATAAACATAAACACCAATTTTAGATAAAAATGCTAAATAAAATATTTCCTTTCCCATTCCTCCACTCTCGCCCGAATACTTCCAAATACCGATACATATTCAACATGACGGCATCCATCGCAAAGCTGACGCACCTCATAAAATATGTACAAATGATTTTATTTCAATTTGCGAAGCATCTTCGTACCGTCCCGCACCCTCATAACTTAGAACGACCTGTCCTTCTGACCCTATATAAATTTCTCTCGAAAGACGGATCACAAGGGCCTAACCTATTTTAACGTGTCTCTTTTTGCGAGGAAAATATGCGCTCTAAAATTGAAGTCGCTACAAGTGTCTGGAATGTCTTAGGTACATTGTTTCTTGGCATGAATAGTTGATGTCACGGAGTCTTTGAGATGTAGCTAAGAAATATTTTACTTTGTGGAATACTTACGACGTTAAGTCGGTAACATTCGGTGCAAGTATAACATCAGATATTTATTCAAGTACTTAAGTTAAGTGCTTCTTTGCAATGTTTTTGATAATGGTTGAAAACTTTTACTTAGCTTAATTGACATTGTATTTATTAGTATTTGTATATATTTATAGTTCAGGAGGATAGTGTTAATAATAAGTGTTTTCTGCGATGATTAGCAAGTAGGTTTCTATTAGTTAAAATATTTCTTTGTAAATAACCCAGCTTTTAAAAAATATATCATTCCCCATATAAAACTCATAATATACGATTATAGACTAAGTATATCCCAATTTAGGTTAGTTATCACGAGTGCTAAGAAAAATATTTTCCCGTCAAGTAACCAGTTATCAAATTCGGTTGTCAACGAGGTACAACTTTTTCATTCGTGCTAAGATTGCTCACGAAGAAGCAGAGTGCTCAAGATGCTTAATGTCACATGGTCCTGGCGACTCCCGATTTCTTAGCAGCAGCGAATACCAATAATATTTTTTTTTGTGTTATGAGCTGCCTGACTTAGAAGCAGAATGCTCAAGATGCTTGCTGTAAAATTGCTTACCGGCACCCGTCCATGACGAGAGGCATTAGGGATTTGCCAGCATGAGTAGAGCGAACCAAAATTGCTTTTTTATTTGTGCTAATAAATCGCTCACTGAGATACAGAGTGTTCAAGATGCTTTGTAAAATTGTTCACCGGTACCCGTCCGAGACGCAAAGCATTTGGGATTTGTCAGCATGAGTAGTGCGAACCAATAATGCTAAGATTTGCTCACTGAGAAAGAGTGCTCAAAATACTCACTGTAAAAATGCTCACTGTTGCCCGCCCGGTTAGGCATTCGGGAGTCGCCAACGCGAGCAGCAAAGAGAAATAATTTGTTTGTGCTAAGAATTGCTCACTGAGAAGCAGAGTGCTCAAGATGCTTACTGTAAAATTGCTCACCGTTGCCCGCCCGAGGCGCGGGGCGGGCGGGCGACGCCAGCGCGAGTAGCGCCAGCGCACACCACCATGTCATCACAACCACACCTGAAACAATACAAACAACATTAATAAAAAGTTAATTATTTCGTCAATTACAAACATATTGCGTACTTTTTTTTAATACACTATAGGCTTGCGTTTGACCACAATCACGCCTGATGGAAAGCGAAGATGAGACCTACGATGGAGCACGCTCATTTACCCTAGACTTGAATTTAGGGGAATAAGCAGAAAGAAGGCAGTTGAGCGAGGTGTTGGGCTCGCCCCCAAGCAATGCAAACCGTATCGCAACAGAGTAAGAAATACGAGGCACTGTAACCGGTACGCGTGCGCTGCACAACTGCTTAGACCCTTCCTCCAGAATACTACTACTATACTATCGGGGCTTACATTATCAATGTCTAGTTATCAGTGTGATAGTTTGTAGCGATAATATCTGGAAGTATTGAACTAATTTTTGTAACTCTTTTCCTGATGGAAAGTTACATTACTCCAGACCAAAAAATCCGAGATAATAATTGTCTATATTTCATCTTGGAAATGTAAAGTTGCCGTAAGACGTAAACGAAGTCAAGGGCAACATCTAGTCCGTAAACAAAAGTTAAAAAAAAAAAAATTAGGGGACAACCTTACACAAATCGACCTAGTCCAAAACTAAGCAAAGCTTGTACTATGGGTACTAGACGACGATAAACATACTTATATAGATAAATAAATACTTAAATACATAGAAAACATCCATAACTCAGGAACAAATATTCGTGCTCATCACACAAATAAATGTCCTTACCGGGATTTGAACCCAGGACCTCTTGCTTCGTATGCAGGGTCACTACCAACTAGGCTAAAGCGGTCGTTAAAAATAACACACTATTACCCCACATTCAGAATAATCGATTGTACAACAAGTGCATAAAACAACTCACACGAGACGCAGACGAAAGTTGATATTTAGGATAAAATGGGTTTTATGAATGAGTTATAAATACACTCTGCATTTCACTTTGATTAATTACAAGAAAAGTTAACAGCAACATTACAAATAAATGTTCACTTAGAAACTTTAATATCTCATGCATTGCTATTTATGTCATTTTTAATTTTCTAATGATTCTGGCTGTTGGCGTCTGACAGCTTTAGTCTTAGACGAAGATTTTACTTTGAGCATTGGAGGATAAAAAGTCATTTTATGCATGTATACGAGCATGAGAAGTGAAAATATTCTATTTAACACTGCAAAAGTCCATTGTGTTTAAGCATAGTGCCCAGCTAGATAAGCGTAGGGACAGACCACCCGGTTGGGTTCGGTTCTCTTCGGGAGTAATAAATCTCTTACGTTAACGTGCTATCAGCTGCCCGGGTCGAGAGGTGTATTCTGAATTAAATGGAGAATAAGTTTTTAGTTCAAAATAACGCAGGAGAGGACGATTTATGGAAAAGACATAGAGTTTTACGCGCGATATTTACGGTATCTAAAAAAAATACAACTAGAGTTTACGACTGCTACGATTTTCTTTGGATATGCTATAAGCAAAGGATAATAACGCATCTCTGGTAATATTGAAAGCTGTCACATGATTTTAAAGAGAAACCCGCAAGGCAAGGCACATTATTCAATTTCCTTACCGACCTTATGTGCAAATCAATTTTATAGGAAAAACTAAAAAAACTCTGTTATAGGTAGGTACTTTAAGTAAAACTACATTAGCATAAACTGTGTGTTATTGTTGTTACTTAAATTATTTTCATTAGTGAAAAGGCAAAGGTTTAAAACCATACAGCCAAGTCTTTTTAAAGTGTTAATGAAGAAGACAAAAAACATCATCGTGTATCATTAAAAGTTCATAGAGGTAATTATTTTAGTTTAAAGCTTAATATAGTTTTGCTGCAGTTAAGTCTGCGCCAGACTGTCCTAGCCTTGTTAATCAAGCAACCGTTTTACAGGTCATCAAAACTGTCAACGGGTCTGTCTCACTCGAATCGGGTCGTATTCTCGTTTTATGGGCTTTAATAGTTTTACAGTCTTTACGGTTTGTCTGAGAAACTACTAAAGGGAACCCTACTTTTCTGCTAGTAAAATTAAACGTTTTGTAGAATAAACTAAACGTTAGGTATTTTTGTTCAAATTCTACATCAAAAATATTATAGCTTTTATTATATCAGTTAGGCCCCTTCGGCCACATACTGGACAGGAAAATCGAAAGAAGGCTCCAAAACACCTGAAATTGATCAATGCAAAATTTTCTTCTAGCCTTAAAACGTAACTCAATACGAAATATCTTGCGGCACAAATTTCTCACGAACATCAAACTGACCCGATTATCTGCATGTCGTCTAACATCGCGAACGGCAGACTGCTTGGCGCCGGCCATTTTTAGAGCGACGAAGACTTTTAGCTTACTTCAAAAGGTGGGTTCACTTTCGTTAGACGGGACACGAGCTCGTAGAATACGGTCAAGTAGCTTATAGTAAGGCAGAGGCAACTTAAGAATAAATAAAACTGTTCGCATTATGAAATATAACACTGTCATTCATGATAAGTAAACTTTTTTAATTTCTATAAGTAACTATAGCGACCCACCCCGGCTTCGCACGTAACTGTCAAACGCGCTAAGGTTACTTCAAAAAAGTTCATGTAGTCGTTAAGTTTTCTGATTTTTTTTGATTTTCTGCACCATTGTCTTTTTTCCTTAAGAACCTTGAGATGGTTAGAAAACTTAAAAAAATATGAAAGAAAACAAATTGGGGATGTCTAAAAAAAAATACCCATGGTTTTTATATTTTTTTTTGTATAGAAAAGTCAATTATAAGAAACTAATTTCAATATTTTGTCATTTAGTTCTCTACTTTTTTCAAAATTAATTATTGAAACTATTTTAGTTGATGACGTTAGATTATAATTGAGGGCTCCCACAATGCCAAATTTCTAAATCTATCTAAATGCGTACGATAAGGCAACCCCTTTAATTATTTTTTGCGTAGTGGTACACTATACACTGTGTCACTTTACTGGCACTGTCAAAGTGCTAGATGTCAGACAGCGGGTCCAAATCAAACTCCGTAGTATAATCCACGCGTAAATTGTGAAGAATTCCTAACCACACAGAATAAAGTACGACTTGAACCGGTCACGCAATTTACACCAATGTCAAATGAAGGTCATTGCTTATTTGTTATATTATAAATTCATTACGTAATATTAAAATTAAATAACTACAGCAAACGAGTTAAAAAGCATTTATCTCGAAATGGTTTTCGATTTACTATACATTGCAAAAAAATAGACATCCCCAATTGTAGCATGACGAAGATAAGAAAGGATTAACTCTTCAAAATTCAACTTTTCTCTAAAAGAATTAGTCCATCAATGTCTGAAATAATGTACCGACTTTCGTGGTATTTTATGCCCATTTTCCCAGATTTTGCTTTCAATAATAGCTGTCCAGCATTATACACCGTGAAATTTTAGTGGTTGTTTTCCCGAAACGAGGTGATTTAGTTTCGATTGTACAATCGATTTATAATTACTATTTTGACTAGAGTCAAAAATTCAGTTGTGAAAAACGAAAGTCGAAAATGACCGCAAACCAATAGTAACGCTTCGTTGGTACAAGTAGCGTACGATCGTACGATAGGTTAGGTACCAACGAAGCGTTACTATTGGTTTGCGGTCATTTTCGACTTTCGTTTTTCACAATTTGGATTTTTGACTCTAGTCAAAATACTAATTATAAATCGATTGTACAATCGATACTAAATCACCCCGTTTCGGGAAAACAACCACTAAAATTTCACGGTGTAGAGGTATATTATTTAAACATTCAAAAAGGGATGGCGTAGATAAAGGCAATAAACCAACCTGAACGTTCCATAATTCATGACTATATTATTATGGTTCGAGAATTTGGCAATTTAATATATGAAGTAACTTCCTATTCTATTATCTTATTGAGACTGGAATTAAAGGCATTGTTAATTAAGCTTTTGGACACGGATTTTAGATATTTTGACTGTCTATAATTAAGTAAAAGAAGATTAGGGTGAGTGGGGGTAAGATGAAAAACAGTGTAAGATGAAAAACTACTCGTAGCACTTACCCCCACTCACCATACAGTATTATTTCATGCCGTGCTCAAAGATTTTTTTGACATAAAACTGACCCGTGATTGACCACTATCACTGGTTCAGTAACAGCCTATTCACTCTAGCCTTGAAGAGACCTAGGTTCTATTTATCTGGAAATACAGACGACGGGAGCGAATTCCTGCTTTTACGATATTCGTAGACAAACAACCACTGGATAATTGTGTAACTTTTTTGACACTTGGCATCGGTTTGAAATGACAGTTTCCATATGGCTGTGACAGCTGGCTGTTCCCGATACCAATTGTCAGCCCATACGAGAACTGTCAAAATGAACGCGATGGCGATTGGGAGGGAGTTAGACAATTAGCCATCCAGCTTGGCATTATCTCCAGGCATTCGCGTGTAATCGAGTTTAAGCAAAAAAAGAATTGAGCGCGAAGATAGCTGTCCGTCCAGGTAATATGGAATTGAAGTATGTATCTATCTATTTCACTATGTTTGTCCGTTGCATAGTGACAATAATGCAAACTTTACTTACTTTAAGAGTTTTTAATCGAGTGGCGTCAATTGCCCTGTAATACGAGTATTTATTTATTTAACTAAATTAAATATAAATATGGCCTCCATAGCATGGTATCTAATCAGGTTGGTGGGTTGTTGAAGGTTCCGTTAATTAATGCAATACCGATCGATTTAGATGTAATTTGGCATGGAGATACCGTCAATTCCGGGAAAGGACATGGGATAGTTTTTACCCTGGAAATTTAATAGTTCGCAGACAAAGTTACGGGCGACAGCTAGCCTGAAATATTAAATTTACAAAAGTGCTGAAAAGCGTGAATAAAGGTCACACTCGGCTTGATGCCGCAGCGTTGGTTTTAAATGTGACCCTTTTAACCTAGACCTAAAACTAGTTGAGTAGTGACGGCACGAACATCAGAGAACGACCACAAATTTAATCCCTATTATTGTACTACGCGGTCAAATTGTTTAATTGCGATTAAACCCTCACAACTATTACATAGGGTAAAACCGGAATATTTGCCCAACTTTTTGAAATCACTCCGCTCTTAGTAAAAAAAATAATATTTTTTATTTGTAAAACCGGCCAGTACCTACTTCGTGTTTTCATCGATCAAATTACAAAAAGTAAAAAAAAATCTTGAACATTTTCAGAGTATTAGCGATTTAAGCAGACCTCGTCATTTTGTGACATCTATCCCCCGTATAGGATAGATGCCCTCCCCCGAAACGGGACAACTATCCTCTTTGATCGCATTTTGCCTTCCCGCAATCACACAGAACATGCGACTCGGTTAACTTAGTGGTAGCTGGAAAGTCTCTCAATAAATAATTGAAATAAAATACGATTCATTCGCAAAACTAGAGTAATTATAATCGGGGCAACTATTACCCCTGGGGCAACTATCCTTGTTTTACCCTAATAAATGGAATTGAAAACAACACGAGCTAAAAGCGGGAGGTACCTATAAAATACAATGAATCATTTTCAATCTCAGAGTTTCGCCTAAAAAAGATTAGTAACATTTTTTAAAGCGCAAACTTTGCTGGGATAACACCATCTATTGATTGCAAGAATATTTATAGCCGCATTTGATTGCCGGTATAAGTACTCAGTCGAAATCTTTGCATAATATCTGTAATATCTCTTCGCCAAGTTTCATCTATGTCCATTTCGCCGTTATTGCACGATTGTAACGTGACAAACATCCAAACATCTAAACACCTTCGGAAACTTTCTTATTAATAATAGGTATTAGTAGGAAATCATAGCTGAAATAAGTCTACTGAATGTAACATTCACAGATGAATCGTAAAATATCTAACGGGCTATATTTTTCTGTAGCAACCGCACAGCCCTAACACCTTGTTATAAAAGGTGCTCGATTAAGGCGATATTTTCCCAGTTTTCGTCAAGTTTTTTTACGATTCTAGATAAAATACGGCGTCATAAACACGTAACGTTAACGTCTTTACGACTCAAGGTAAAACGTTCACAAACGTCAACCTCTTAACGTCGGACGTTGAAACTGTTAAATTGTTAAATCCGTATTACGACCATAAAGAGCCTTAAGCGAGATTTATTCCTTGAATATATTTTATTTTTGCTGCCCCACTTTTGCGTACAGTAAGCGTCAAAAGTGAAACAATTGCTTTAAATAAAAACTAAACCTAAAAATGATACTAACACACAGATAGGTACACAATACATTTTAATAAACCAACCAACCAATTTTTTGTAACAAAATTGACGATCAAAATACAACATTTATTAGAAAATGAACTGAAGTTGGTTATTTAATGTTTAGTGTGCTTTGCGAAGTTAGGTTCGATACCTATACTCACTGATTAGTCCTGAGACCGTATTGTCTAACGCGCGGCGATCGCAATCGCATTATCCATCTCCTTCTGCCCTCATCCTATATCGTGTGAAAGAATGACATGGTGAAAACGATCGTGATTCCAGGTGCGTTAGACAATAAGGCCTCTGGTGTTCATTTGTGGAGATCCATATGAATTATAGGACTTTCAATGTCTTTACAACGTCGCATACCTTTAAAATAAATAAATAAATAATAAATAAATATTAGGAGACAATCTTACACAAATCGACCCAGTCCCAAACTAAGCAAAGCTTGTACTATGGGTACTAGACGACGATAAACATACTTATATAGATAAATAAATACTTAAATACATAAAAAACATCCATAACTCAGGAACAAATATTTGTGCTCATCACACAAATAAATGCCCTTACCCGGATTCGAACGCAGGGCCTCTTGCTTCGTAGGCAGGGTCACTACCAACTAGGCTAAAGCGGTCATTAATAATAATCCAAAGGTCTCTGTACCATTCATTTCGTATGGCATTTTGACCTCTGCTTAACATAATAGCGCCATCTATGAACTCAATAAAGAAACTAAATAGAGATGGCTCACTAAATAGAGTTCCAGAGCTCTAAGTAACATACAAAATGAATGGTACAGAGACCTCTCTTTAGCGAAACTAGCAACAGCAAGCTTATTATATACTGTTTTAGGCCGTGGTCGCTTTCACCCGCCGCACGCGGCGTCTGAATGGTGTGTTCGGGAATGCTCGGGAGTGGTCGTTTTCGCCCGCCGCGTGCGACGTCCCGAACGCGGCGGGCGAAAACGACCACTCCCGAGCATTCCCGAACACACCATTCAGACGCCGCGGGCGGCGGGTCGCTGTCGGCCGCGTGCGGCGGGTGAAAGCGACCACGGCCTTAAACTTTCGTGATTTTCACTCATAATTATTCTACTAAACGGGACTTATCACGGAAACAATATGTACCTCGACGTTTCGACCACATTGCAGCAGCCGTGGTCACGAGTTGAGTTGGTTGTGGTTGAGTTGAAACGTCCAGGTAAATATTTTTTGCGTGACAAGTCCTGTTTAATATAATAATTATTAGCAAGCTTATTACTTTAAAAAAAGTGCGACTTCTTGTAGACATTTTCAGTCCTCTTGATTTAATGTTGATTGGGCCAGAACGATCAGAGGCCGTATTTTCTAACACGTGAGCACCTGCCATCGCTTTTACCATCTCTTTCTGTCACCATCTTATACCGTTTGGCGGAAAGAAATAGTGAATGCGAAAACAACCGTCTGCGTGTTAGACAATAAGCCTGTTGAAGCCGTAGTGTCTAACGCGCAAGCTACATTAGATAGGTACTTCAAATTAACTGTAACTAAACTAGACTTAGAACTATATAGTACACACAACTTTTACTCATCCTGCATACTCTCTATCTCTCTCTCTTCCATCCCATCTCCAGTCTCACTATCTTAGTTACAAAAGATCATACTGAGGAGCGCGACGGCGAGGGGTAGCGGCGAGTGCCGGCGTAGGCGGTTGCGGTCTCGCACTGTGGCTCTCTTTCTGTCACTATCTTAAACTTTTCTGTCACCATCTTACGTCCGGGGGAGACAATACGGCCTCTGGGCCTAAAACTTTTGCGCAGCACTGTACTGTCGTGAGGTCACTGAGGCTTTTCTGATAACACTATAACACTTACACGGTATTTACGATGCTGAGACTTTGAAATTAATATTTCACTATCACCACACAGTTTGTGTTGACATTTTGTGTTAAGTATTTGATATTTGAAAGTTTGCCTTAACAATTAGTGGCCCTTTGCAGAAATGAAACATAAGTACCTAGTTTTTGCTTTAGCTGTACGAAAACTATGGGAATCAAGACTTACAGGGTTAGTATAGGGGATGCGTATTGCGTAGCGAAGAAACAAGGTAAAAAATGTAGGTGTTTAAGCTACTAAATTAATCAGTTACAATTATTTATCAGAAATGAGGAGATTTGTAGAAGAACAAGAGTCACAGACATAGCCAAACGGATTAGCTCGTTGAAATGGTAATGGGCAGAACAGATGGCTGTTGGGACCGACCAGTTCTCGAGTGTAGACCACGGACTGGCAAGCGCAGCGTGGGACGTCCACCAACGAGATGGACGGCCGTTTTGGTAAAGGCCGCAGGTTCAAGGTGGATACAAGTTGCTTCCAGCCGTAATGATTAGGTATCAACGAGGGATGTGTCCACAGTGGACGCCCTACGCTTGAAATTATGACGATGATGATTATTAATGATTTATAAAATTAGCTTTGAATTCAATTAAAAAAGCGCGAAATAAAACATCTGGAACACGTGCTGCGCCATAACAGATGTCAGTTGCTGAAACTAATATTGATGGGCAATGGTGCAATTGGCTGCAATATAAGGGAGTGATCGGGATAGGCAGTGCACAGCCAAAAATTCAGTAATGGAGTGGCGCTTTAAGAAGGAGATGACATTTGCTACGAAATAAGGCCTCACGACACACGCAAAAATAATATGAACTATGCACTACCTTATTTCTTTTGCTGTCTTTTAAATTTATTCGGAATCCTCTTAGCTGAGTTTTTAAGCCAGTTTACTAAGGCATTATCAAGACCGTATTTTCATTAAGTCAGGGGTCACCGACCGATGTCATTAAAGGGTGCGTAAAAGCGCTATCAAAAACTCATCAGCCTTGAAGAATGTCTTCTAAGACGAGTAATTACTCTCAGACCCTTGATAACGTTTATCTTTCGTACTCGGAGACTTAGCCACCTTGACTTGTGACTTCATTTTTAAAGATTTTATATAAGCATTTATACGCTTAATTAATTTTGTTGAGATAAAAGGGCTTTGTTCAATTTATAGTTCCTAAAAATCTTATTTAAAAATAACCCAGTAAATTCTATCTATAACATTTTGAATTGTTTCCATTAATTTTACATTGATTTCACCGTCCCAGAGTTTTACCTTACTCTTATTCTTACTAAAGTTTCAAATTGTACTATTTGCCAGATACATATGACTCGTCATCTCACTATGACATTCTCGACTACAACCAATCGTATGATCAACATTATCAACTTTATTAGACACCTGACATGACGCAAAACCATTTAAAAACCCACTCTCCACATATCTTACATGTTCTATAGGTGAAAGTCACATCACCAAGTTAACGATTACGCCGTCGCCGGCATTACCTTCAAATTTCCCGGTTACATAATAAGATTCATGGATACTTAAAATAAGGGCCTCGAAGTTAATAAAAGTCCGGAATTTGGTATATTTGAAGTAGGATTTTGTGAGACGTATCTCCTGGGATGTTTGCGAAATTTGATTGGAGATTAATGATGAGTTTTGGGGCCGCGAAATGAGATACTGAAACTAAACTGTTTTAAACTTTCGTGATTTTCACCCATAATTACTAAACTAAACGGGACTTATTACGCAATAAATATTTATTTATTTACCTAACTCATGACCACGGTGCTGCAATGTGGCCGAAACGTCGAGGTAAATAAATAAATATTTATTACGTGATAAGTCCCGTTTAGTTTAGTAATTATTCTACATAAAGCCTCTATAGGTTGTTGGCTGATTAGTGAATATCCCGACATGGTTGGATACATTTTACATGGGCACCTTGGTAAAATTTCGCGTTTGGTAAAACCTTTTCGAGATAATTGGCTTTTTTAACTTCATCATCATCAGCCTTTATCAGTTCACTGCTGGGCATTAGGTCTCTCTAATACACCACTGAGCTCGCTCTTCAACTCTCCTCCAATCATTGTGCACTGCTTTACAAAAACCATCGCCCCATCTAACCACAGGATGCCCTACATTACTTTTGCCGCCACGCTGTGTCCACTCAAGAACCAGTCTAACCCAATGGCCATCAGTTCTACGGTACGTATATATGTGACCTACCCACTGCCAATCATCTTACTAATGCGCTTACTGAATTCACGCTGAATACACTAAACCACTATGCCTACTTAAAATGACCTATCCAGCCGTAGTAGTATATCATCTACTTACCGGACACTTCTATACATTGCACTGTTAGGCACATGCGTGCGCACGATCACGGAAAACTTAAGCTCCTCACGCTGGTTCGGTATAGTTATGGAACTTGGCACATACCACTAAACTGAAAGGCTTCCTTAGTTAAGTCAAGTCAAAATTCTTTAACCAATTTAGGCATCAATTGATGCTCTTATTAAACGTCGAAGAATCTACCACCGGTTCGGAAAACCCTGTTGAGAAGAATCCGCCAAGAAACTCAACACGATATTTTTTTAAACAGAGCTAAATGTTGTTATTAAATTAAATTACTTAGAATCACTCAGTCTAATTTAAGTACAAGACATTCAGAGCTTAAACAACGCGAGTGCTTCTTCGTGGAAAGCTTGTCATAAGTAATTATAATACGAGATCGTAATCCTTTAATTCGCCTTCGAAGTCTTCGAAGCATCACAATCATCACAGTATAAACTAAGCACGTGATCCACAAACACTGTGCTAAATCCCATAAGAGCGTGAGTTCTCGCCCCCTCTCATTGTAGCCATTCGCGCCCATTTCTCACCTTGTATATTTTTTCCATGTTCTTGTTTTTCTGTTTTGTATTCTGTGTATGTATGTGGTGTACAGTCGAGGTAAAAGATATCTTTACACTTTACTACCTTTTCGCTGTCGCTTTGTGTTTGAACTTTTATATTAAATTGTCAGAAGGCATACAGTGACAAGGCACAAAAGTGTAAAGATATCTTTGACCTCGACTGTACAATAAAGAGTCATTGCATTTGTATTTTATTGTAGCAATAGTGTATACAAACGATTGAATACAAAAGGTATTTTAAAATTAATCCGAAATATTTCTACAGGTACTTGAGTTAGTTTGACTGAATACCTCTTTATTTATTTTTTTACTGTGGTTAAGATTTTTTTGTATAGTACATTGACCGATATTATTATTATTATCTTGGGGTGTTCAATTGAACTAGCCCAATAATCTGCTCAAATATTCGAAATAATTTTTAAGCCTTGTATTTAAGCTCAAAGTCACTCAGAGGGCAATGGAGAGGGCTATGCTCGGAGTTTCTCTGCGGGATCGCATTAGAAATGATGAAATGCGCGCAAGAACTAAGGTCACCGACATATCATAGCTCGTAGAATCGCCAGACTCAAGTGGCAGTGGGCAGGGCATGGCAGTGGGCAGGGCACATCGCTCGTATAACTGATGGCCGATGGGGCAAAAAGGTTCTCGAGTGGCGTCCACGGACCGGAAGACGCAGTGTAGGTAGGCCTCCAACAAGATGGAGTGACGACCTGGTTAAGGTTGCGGGATCCCGTTGGATGCGGAGGGCACGGGACCGATCTGTTTGGCGAGCCTTGGGGAGGCCTATGTTAAGCAGTGGACGTCTTTCGGCTTCCACTCCACGGAGGGATTGATGATGATGATTTAAGGCCACTAGCCACTTAGTGAGTATTCTGTCGTTGCTCGGTGGGACGACTAAATAAAAAAATATGAACTGAATGCGTGAGGACGTGTAAGGAGGAAGATAACTCGCTTTGGCGCATTGTTCGTAGATCGCATACTGTATTTATACTTTGTCGCAACTAATCCTTCCATGATTCGCTGTCTTACTCCGAATCCGCACAATGGATCATCTTGCGCCAACTTCTGATTAGGTCTTACGCTGAGTTTAACGAACAGACAGACGAGAAGAACAATAAGTTCGCTGTACAAATGATTATTGTTAACGGAAAATTGAACGCAATGAGTCGGGGGACGAAAACCTTCATCAGTTATTAAATTTATTCCTTTATCAAGTCATGGGTTAGTGGGTTAGTACCTTTTGGAAAATGGAAAATTTCAATGTGATATTGTTCCGTTTGAAATAAAAATGTTGACAAGACTGACTATTATCTTGATGCAAGAAACACACAGATAGTATGCAGTGGAGGGGCGTGAACATTTTTACAAGTAAAACCGGAGCAAAAAAAATTTAAAAATCTCATTTATAAATCCTCTTCTTGAAAGTGCAGTAATGAAAGAGAAGCGTTTGGTAACTTCGAAAGTTTAGTCAACCCGGGGGGAATCGGGTTGTTAGTAAGTACCCTTCGCCACTGATAGTATGTAACCTTATTAATACATAATCTCGGCCTATATACATATGCCCCACTGCAGCGCACAGCCTACTATCAAAATGAGAGGGCTTGAGCCGTAGTTCCCACGCGGGCCCAGTGCGGATTAGGAACTTAACATAGGGTGAGTGGGGGTAAGATGAAAAACTACTGAAAAAGTACTCGTAGCACCCGGTGCTACGGGTAGTTTTTCATCTTACACTGTTTTTCATCTTATTTTCATCTTACCCCCACTCACCCTATACCATTAATGCCGAAAAACTTAGAGGTGTAAATCCGGGCTCAAACCCACGCCACGACCCTCTGTTTGAACCACTACGTCACCACGACGACTTTCATTCTTTGCAGACGAAATCGCGTGCAACAGCTAGTTGCAGTTAATCGTGGAATCAAAATTACTAATACTTTTATGGTATAGAATGAGGTAGTTCATTAACCTGGACCGCAAAGTAACTCCTGAATAAATCAGTCATTGCTATCATCATCATCATCGATCCAGTCGTAGGTCGTCCACTGCTGGACATAACTCTCCCACATTGATATCCAATCATTACGATTGGAAGCGGCTTGCATCTACCATGAACCTGCGGCCTTTACCAAATCATCCCTCCATCTCTTTGGTGGACGCACCACGCTGCGCTTGCCAGTCCGTGGTCTCTATTCGAGAACTTTTCGGCCCCAACGGCCATCTTTTCTGTGTGTTATATGACCTCCACATTGCTATTTCAACGAGCTAATCCGTTTGGTCCGTTTAGTTATTGATTATACAAAATAACAATAAGACCGCGAGTTTCATGGCCCCTAAGTCACGTAGGCCCATAAACGACATAGCACAGTTTTATTGAAGTCTCGAGCCCTTTCGGGAGTGATCCGACAAATAAATATTCCCCTTTAATACGACATTCTAGAAATTTTATTGGAAAAACCCTTTTGTAATAGGATACTCGGTTATTGGAGTGATTGACTCATATATCTATTGGGTTTTTATATGGTAAATGTACTAAATGAGTGAAAGTGTTTATTAGAATATGATGTGGAAGTGAAGATTCTGATGCTTTCTTGATCTTCAACACTTTTTTCACTACAATACACTGGCCTCCTCTCAGAACGAAAAGGCTGGGGGCGTAGTGCAGATTGGGTACTTTGATTTAGTGCATGGTTTCTTGATAGTAATAAATAATAAATATCATGGGACTCTTAAAGCCAATTGACCTCGTGTTATGGGTTCTAGGCAACGGATAAACATACTTAAATAGATACATACCTATCTAAATACATATAAACATCCAAGGCTCGAGAACAATCATTCATATTTTTCATACAATCATTATCAGCCCCGACCAGGGACCGAGTTCGAGACATCAAGCTTTGTAGTAAGGGCCACTAACACTCGTTTTTACAATGTATTATATCCATGACAACAACAAAGTAATAGGTATTTCACTAATATTGTTACCTACTTCAAAACTTTCTATCGATTTATAGATGTTTTTTACTCTTTCACGCTAAAATGGTTTAACGTATTCTAAAAAAATTGGCACACAGATAGTTTATATATAGCTTGGATTATCATGTAGGATATTTTTATCCCGGAAAAATGCATTATTCTCGCGGGATAACGATAAACGAATTCTTCGTAGACGGAGTTGCGGCCAACAGCTAGTTCAGTAATATGATTTGGCCAGCAAAGACTTTGCGTCTTTGGCCCCACTGGCGACTCATTAAAAAAAAAATATGATTTGGCATACAAACAATTCTTTAAACAGTTTAAACTAAACGTTTTAGTGTTAAAACACATTCCGAAACTTACTTTCATTCAACGGCAACCCAAACCCGTGTAATCGATGTCCAAAATTATTCAAAACGCCCAAAACCGGAACCGATCCCAACCAATTACTTTGACAGCATTTTTAAGGCGGACCCGATATCCAATTAACTTGACCAACGTTTAATTGAATAATTAACTACCAACTTTTATCGGAACACGATCTTGATGTTAAAAAAGGAGGAGGAGACAAAGCGACAGTGTTTTAATGAAACTACGAAAAACAAAAGGCTTATAAATAATTGATGGTGAACAGTAGAAATAGAAATAGAATTAGAAATGGTTGATTTCTTTGAATATGGTAGGTACAGATATTACAATTTATAATCAGCAAGAGATCAACATATTCTGCCAGTGTTGGCGTAGAAATATAAAAAGAAAGAAGGGAAGGAGAAAAGAAAGGAGAAGGGATGGGGAGGGGAGAAGGGTTTACATTCAGTGTATGAATGTAAACCCTTTAGTGTCAAAAATAAAGGAAAAAAGACACCGTTGAAGGTCAAAATGTTATGTTTGTCATAATGTATTGTTGTTAATAACTTTTTACTCTGAATCCACTAATTGTACAGAATTGTTATAAAACAAATCTAACCTAACCTATAGAATTCTGCAGGATGACCATTTAAAAATTTCTGAAAAATTTCCGGTTTCAACGGGAAAAAAATATGGCAAACGTTACATTATGACTAACAAATTGTATGCCACCAGACACGCTCCCCTTTGAGTCCACTCAAAGGTTCAAAGGGTCAAGGGTTTTAATCTCTCTTCCGAGAAAAGAGCATTTAGTTCGGGACCTCTTGAGTAAGTTTAAAAGTCAGAAATAGAGAAAGCTACGATACAGTTCTGTTAATTAAATTGAACCGACTAATCAGCTAAGACCCTGGGTACCAAAGTCAGGCCTAACTATCTGAGTGCTTCATTTCAATCAGCATTTTTGGACGTAGTGTTGAGTGGGACATACGAGAAGCGCTACATTTGTCCCGTACGTGACGTCAATATGTAAGAGGGGCTCAACATTTGAAAGTGTATTACTTCAAATTTTATGTCGCAGCGGCAGTCGCGTTACTCACTCTCCGTACGACCGAGAATAACATCAAATTTCATACGTGCACTTTTAACTTCAAACATATCGCCGAGCTTCAGTACGCCTCACCTCATTTGAAGTAGGACATTGTACTGGTTGAGTGCAAAAAAGAGGCTACTCTTACAAACTCTTTTTCAAGTCTTGTCCTGCCCAACACAATTTGGACGTGCAGCTGCACATAAGACGTTTCACTACATATTATGACAACATACTCGTAACATACTATTGTGGTGTATTCATAGAAACACTCCCAGAATATTATTTGTATTAAGTCCAATTTAGAGCAGCAAGAAGAAATGCGCAAGTTGCAGTACATTGCGGCGCTCGTTTGACCACTTTAAATTCGTTCGCTTTGCGGCCTCACAATGGAATGCAACTTGTACGATTTTTTGAAACCGAACCTTAGAAGTTTTGAGCGGAAAATAAAAAAAAAACCTCTGCGGTGTTTCATTCCGCTTCCGCTTGCCACTGCAGTCAGAGTCAACATAAGCCTTTATATTCATTCTAAATACACGTCCTTTGACAAACTTCCATGCGAATGAACTTTTATGCGAAAAGTACCGTACCGAAGTAAATCCTTTACTTTATAAAGATTAATTAGTAGGTACAGAAGTTAGGATGAAAAAGCTGCTAATGAACCAAAGATTTATACTTTAGCCTTACATAATCTGCAATTTCCATCAATCGAGACAGGGGCCATTCGTTATTCAATTTAAAAAATATACGTGTAAAACTATCTACGGTAATGAAAAATATTTATTTAAATGTAGGTGGGTTTGCGCGGATCAGAATTAACTAGGGAACTTCAAGGTATCTTCTAAACCATGGTTTAGTAGTATTAAGATGTATGGAGCTGTCATCTCCTATTCTAAACCTCCTATTTTTTAAACCTTAGAGAGTCCAAGCGGCCCGGTCCGAAAAATATTCATTATAGTTTCATAGCAGTCCGGTAAACTTTATAATAATTAAACAGACAAGATAAATCCAAGCATTACAACTCAAAGAACCCGTTTCAGAAGTTATTTGCCTTGCTAAAGAAAATGATAACGTTTGACGTTGAAATTCCACTTGAAATCGCTGCACGGAGAAATTGTCCCGGGAAAATCCGGCGCAAAAGAAAATTAATTAAATGAAATGCTTGCAATGCATCTCGAGAGCGGAGATAAAAATAGTTTAAAGTTTACGGTTGGACATTGTCCCCCTTAGTACGTTTCGTGACTTACAGCAGCGCAGCGACCAAAAGTATTTTGACAACAACAAAAGCTTTGATATTGTATGCAACACATGAGTCATGAGTTACATCACCTTGATTCGGAACAAGTGAAAAATTTAGTTTCATCGAATTAAAACATAAACAAAAAATGATAATTTACTGGTTATAAAATAGTTAGTATTTATACACTGTCGCTATTAAAATTATATTGAGAACTGAAGCTATCGGCTTTTACGTATAAGTATACCAGTAGTATACCAGTAGTATACCAGTCGAAGGGCGTAGATTTAAAGCAAAATATACAGAATGCAATGAGCATTAATTAAATGATTTTCAAACAATTAACTGCATTTCATACGCACGATAGCACATGTATACATACGCATGCGAATCCCAGATGGACCACCGATAACTGTTACACTTCCATGCACTATGTTGCAGATAATCTACTCATAGCATTGGCGCTCTTGCTAACACCGCTTAGCAACAATTCGAAACAAGAGAAATCCCCGTGCGCGCTCAATGGAAAACGTTATTTATAGACATAGCCTAACGCATTGCGTGCATCTCCGATAATAATTACCACCAAGTGAAAATATACTTTCATTCTATGGAAAACGAACTGGAAAATCGGAAGCAGTTTACCCACACCTGGCATTAGGCAAAGGGAAATTATTTGCCATCCACTGTCATTTGGCGCTATTGTGCATAGAAGCGTTCCGACGATTTGTACGCACTAGTTGTTGCTTAATTCAATAATGCGTGGCAATGAAAGTAAGTTTTCGTTGAGTGTGTCTAGCAATTGGCGGGTTGGGTGCTAATGTGTATGCATTAGAAGGTCTGGCTGTCTGAGAGCTGTAGGGGCTTTGGAATAATGATTAGGCACGGGCGGTTTTAACCAGTGTGTGGGTCTGTGTCGCGGTCCCTGACTGTTGGTATCTTGGAGAACTTAAAGTATCGCAACGAATTTTTCGGAGTTTCATTGCGTGATAGGACTCGGAATACGGAAATTTGCCAGAGAAATACATATAATCACCGACGTACTTAATTCAAAGAATATGCAAATTGAAAGGCAATGGTCGGGATACGTCACTTGAAGACTAGATAACCGTTCGGGAAAAAAGGTCTTGGGTGGCGAGCACGAACTGGTAGGAGTTAGCAAACCTCTCACTAGGTGGACCCGCTCACTGGGTGGACTGGCGATATCGAAAGAGTTGCAGGCAAGCGCTGGATACAAGCGACGAGTTGTCGTTCATTGTGACGTTCTAAAGGGAGGTCTTTGTTAACAGTAGTCGTCTTCCGAATGATGAAGATGATAATGACAGGCCGTCGCAGTGGTTCTCTATCGTTAGCTCGAATATAATTTGCCATTAGGCATCATTTTTTATAAGTTTCACTTGTCATAAAGCAATTGATTTCTGAAACAGTATTGTCTTCAGAATTGTTATTAAACAAACCTAACCTAACCTACTGTATTCTATAAGAAGACATTTCAAAATATCCTGAAACTGCACGCTTCTATATATTTTATAGCAGTAGCTTCTAAGAGGTTTTAGACTTTCGGGATAGAAAGTAGCTGATGTGTTGCTCCAGACGTCTAGCTAAATAATATATCATATCATCTACATACCAAATGTCATCCAAATCCCCCCCTAGACGTTTTAACGTAAAGGAGTAACAAACACACAAACTTTTGCATTTATAATATTAAGTAGGTAAAAGAATTCGGAATTATCCACATTATCTATTAAGGTTTCAAATCTGTTTTATTCAGAGCTTGTTAGCGCCGACTCGTTAGTTCTGGAACCATTGGCAAACCCAATATTATGCCGAGTTTATTGCTCCCAGACACGCGAAATGTTAATATTCGAAACGCCAACCTCGTCTGGATCTGATACGGGCTAGGTTAGCTTTAAGATCTAGTTTTGGAGTACTTAACAATAACGCGAAAAAACTATAGAACTGTGAAAACCTTATGATTTCACGAACGAAATACGCAAAGGAATCCGTGTCAATACGATTGCCATTATTTCATCATCATCATCATCATCATCATCATCATCATCTCAGCTAATACACAGGTCAAATGGCAGTGCACAGACCTCTTAGAATAAGAGGACTAGGGACTTATTTACCACGTGGACCCAGTGCGGATTGGGAACTTCAGACACACTTTTGAATTTCTTCGCAGGTGTGTACGTACAGGTTTCTTCGCAATGTTTTCTTTCACTTTAAAGGTCATTGTAATTTCGGATTTATGTTCGCACACGAAAAACTCAGAGGTGCTAGCAGGGGCTCGAACCCATAACCCTGTGCTTGTGAGACTATCGGTCAAACTACTACGCCACTACAACTTCTTTACCATCACTCCACTCCACTTGTAGGAGCTTTTAAAAATCTAATACCATATTGTCTAACGCATTCTGAATCACAATTGCTTTTGCCATTTCTTTCTGTCAAATGATATAGGACGAGGATAGAAAAAGACAACGAATGGGATTGTTAGAGCCTGCGCGTTAGACAATGAAAGCGATGAATAAAACGCTTAACTTGCCAATGCAACCAAACAATACTGTGCAAAATCACAACAATAAATTCTTTTGAAGTAGATACTTGTGCTACGGTTACAAGTAACCTTTCGAACTCACAATGCTTCGCTTTCTTCGAATTTGTCATATGTTTTGACAAGTAAATTTGCAAGATCACACTTTCGCGGGTGATTGACAGACGCATCAGTGCAGCTGTTAGCATGTCAGTTACTTTCACTAGCGTGTTAACAATGTTGAAGGGCTATTTAACTTGTCAAAACATGATTGCGTAACAATATGTAAGAAAGTTTGAAGTGCGAATGTGTTGACGGTTATAAAAGATAATAAAAAGTTGGTACTTGTAAAGTGTACTCTAAGAGTTCGTGGACAATACGCCGTGTGTAACGGCAAATGCACTAGTCATAAGACAGATTTTCGAGCCCCTCGGAAGTAAAAAACGTTTACACGAACCTAGGGTCTAATCGCCAACTTTAACTTTCCCTATTTGAATAATCTCGAACTTCAAGTTAGCAACGCCTTAAAACGAGCTTGCAATCTCTTATAAAAAGACTATAGGATTGAAGAGTGGCAACATTGCATATTAATGCATATCATTAAGGTGTGGTATTACTGTAAAAATTTTCAAAAATATTTTTTATGAAAATTTCAAACCTATCTCCCAAGCTATGGCAAATCGGCCTGACTTTATGTTGGGGGTTATAAAGTAAAACTACTTTAAAACAAATCACCACTTAAATGACTTTATCTCCGCCAAGTTAACAAATCGGTAACGTTTTTACGACCGCCATATCACCACGTCGCGTCGTATCGTAAAAACTGGGACCGCAAATGGGTTACTAGACCTACGGCCGATAACGCTCTCTACCTGTATTGCTATGTTTAAACGAGCTTAGTAACTAGTACTTAGTTCTTAGTTCTTGTCTTTAATGGTGCAAATAATCATAAAAAACTAGAAGAGAGCTTTAATGTGTTTGGTACACATTAAAGCACTTTGTTAGGGCTCATAATTTAGTGAGTCATGTTAAATAAGTTGCCTAATTCGGTTCGATAACCAAACCGTAGCCTTAGTATGAAACCGAATGCAATTAAAATTATGTATCTCTCAATCAAAAAGGTTACGCTGGTTTGGCTGAGCCCTAAATGTTACATTTTGGCTTAAAATGCTTGAATACGAGAACAATTTAATATAAAACTTCTTAATTCATTCTGTCATCGGTTTTCAACTCTTTATGGTTCGATCAGCTCTGTTCGGTATGGACATTACGTCGTATGTAGTTCAAATAACAATACGAGGAAGTATTTTAGTGTCGTAAGTCAAATCACTTACTACATTTCAGTTGGCAGTATTGCATTGCATGTACAACTAACCGGCAAGCAGATGTTAAACTTTAGTAATAGGATCAATTCGATTTAAGCGGCAAACGTCTAGTTTTGTCATAATCATCTATTGCTACCTAATAGTGATAATAACGTGATACTAACGTGGTAATATCTAATAATAAATACTGAAGTGTAAACGCGTAACGATCATTTGTCACTAAGCAGGCCCAACATAACATTAATGGCCAGTACTAAACTCGTGTAAACCTAGCATAATGGAGCATATGGTTGTATTTGCGTTAGCAGCTAGCAACTAGTTGCCGTACTAAGTGAGACGATGAATTGGGTTAAATGGGGGGAAAACTTTTCGAGGAAACTAGGTTTCTTGAATAAATTATTACAACTGATGAAAATGGTACTTGTAAGGCGACCTTGTCAAATTTATAAAATTCATCTAGGTATTTATTTTCGTTATTTTTAGAGTCCTGAAACTTATAAGGAAATATAGAGCAATTACTAAACAAAACGGGACTTATCACGTTAACTGACTGAGTTAACTCGTGACCACGGTTGCTGCAATGTGGCCGAAACGTCGAGGTAAATAAATAAATATTTGTTGCGTGATAAGTCCCGTTTAGTTTAGTACCTAATTATGAGTGAAAATCACGAAAGTTTAAAACAGTATATAGAGCAATTATCCTCTTTGGACTCTATCGAAATAAAACCGTTACTAAGGGGTTTTTAAATGTATATAATGTACTCGTAATTATTTAATGACACTAATTGTTCCTAACTGATCCCAGTAAGACATCTTTTTAACCTCTCATACGAATGAAACGAAAATGTGTAAAAATTTTGTATCATTTGAAATAAACGAGTACAGTTTTTGTTTTTTACAATTTACAATACGAAGGCTAAGATAATACTGTATTATTTTAAAAGTAAGTAAACTAGAGCCTCAAATATTTAAATTAACTCTGGTTTTGTTTATATAAGTATTTAGTAAATTAATACAGACCGCCCGGAGCTTTTCATTAATTTTGCAGCTGTAAAAAGAATATTAAGTTTCTTAGATTAACTAATAAATTAAAAGCTAGATTATTAGACAACCCCAGATACAGATTGTATTGTCTGCTAAGGCCTTGCGAGGGGAATGCGACAGTGTCGAGATGGTGGCGCAAATGGTGCGCCTGCACGTTCCACTTTTTACAAAATTTAGTTTTAGGCCTCGAAACCACCTGTTGCTAGCACTGCGGCTGCCGTCGGCGCGCACGGCCGCTTACAGGCAGTCGCCGCTGGTCCGCGCGCTGCGTTACGTCAACTCCCTCCTAGCATCGGCGCCTGAGTGTGATGTATTGTCTGGTTGTTGGAAGAGAGTGTGCGATGAATGTTTGAAGTTTTGCGAGATGATGGATGCACGTCCGTCCTCATGTTATTAATTTATTTTTATTTTTTGCTGCTTGTCATATATTGTACAGTTTTTATTTTTCTGTCTTACTCAGTGCTTTGGTATCATACTGTCATGCTGTGTAAGTTTTTTTTTCAAATAAATAAATAAATAAATAATTGTATTTTTATACAAATATCTTCTGCCTCAACTGGAAATCGAACCTGGAATCACAAGCTTCGTAGCCAGGTTCTCTAACAACTAGGCAATCCAGTCGTCCACCTATTATGAAATACGAACGCATTTTTGCTTGCTTTTAAATGAAGGAAGCTCTCAATCATATAGTGAAAATAAACGGATCACTCACGTCTTCATTGTTAAATTATTAGTATATTATGTTTTAGAATTATTTATTGTACTAACATGTAGCTGTAATGAAAATATACTAACAATTTTTATGGAATGAATGTTCTGAAATAAAGACATTATTATTATCATTATTATTAAAACGAGTTTAACTCGACATGTTTCGGGCTAATCCATAGCCCTTCCTCTCGGAGTCGCACGTCACGGCGGCTGCCAAACGTGCACACAATCATAGTACCAAAATCAACCTCAATGTCCATTAAGTCCCATCTAAGTTAAAAAAAAAAGCTAAGCTAAGGATTTGTCAAAGCGACTTAGTAAAGGTTACTTATCGGTTGAGGAAATGCTGTAAAGATCTTGAGAAGAAATAAACTTAAGAAAAAAAAAATGATCAAAGGAAACCTAATAGCATGTATTGATGGCCTTTTGATATCTGACTTTCAATGGATAGAGTCCCTACCTCACAGAAGCTAGAAGGTTTTTTTTTGGAAGTGAAAACTTCTTTAGCGGCGTTGTGCACTTTGTGGGATGGTTAAAAAATGTTAAACTCGCGTCAGAACACGTAACCCTGATCTAAAAATTCGTAAGACGGGGGAGGGGTGAGGGGGTGGGGGGTGAGGGGGAGGTTGAGGGGGGTTCGTAAGACGGCACAACGTTAATGTTCAAGTTTTCACTTCTGCCGGCACTCCCGGAGTGCAACCCGTTGATTTTTTTACATGCTATCTACTAAGCACTACGAGTATACAGTTACGTATCTTTTTATATCCTATCTTAATAACTTTCTAACTGTATAGAAATTAACTATCTAATGTAAGCTATCTACAAAATATTCAATTTATTTGTAATAAATTCAATTATACAAAACAGTTTGCGATAAATATACGTTCATTGATATAAAACGACCACATCAATTACTTGAGGCAAAATAGTAGAAAATCTTGAACAAATTAATTATAATGCTATTAAAATACTATCAAGAGCATGTTTATGGGTTTTCATATGGCATCGTGTTGCAGCGGCCGCGGGTCACACCGTAGCACAAACAAATACATCGTGGCCGACAAGGAGCTCCCAATCCGCCTTCGCCGAGATTCACACATTCTACACCTTCTCTACGGCATTCTTTTTAATCCTGCAACTCCCTGCTACCTCAATGAGCGATTTAGCTATGTGACCTATGTTCGATGCTCTCAGAACTTTCTCCTTACTGTCCCCTTTTCCAATTCCAAATTCTACGTGTACTCTTTTACTGTCCAGCCTAGGCTATTCGGCTGTGGAACTCCCTGCCAATAGACCTCAGGCGCGAAAAGTCTTTGCCTATTTTCAAATCCTTGCTTAAGGACCACTATTTGCTGTCTTGTGTGTGAAAATTATAGCCCGTTTATATATTTACAAGTTTATTGTTGTGTATAATTTATCTATGTGTGTTTTATGATGTATATATTGTATATTAGGTAGTTCTTGTATAATGTTTATATTACTATTTATTTTCTATTCTTATATTGCACCACCTGCTGAAATACATTCCTTGTTGTTTTTCCTGCGTTAAATGGTCGCCTATTGCTTACTTTGTATATTTTTTCCATGTACTTGTTTTTCTGTATTGTTTTCTTTGTGGTGTACAATAAAGAGTCTTTGTATTATATTGTATTGTATTGTAGCCTGACAGCTTTAAAACATATTTCAAGGCAAAAATGTGGTGCAAAGTCAAGTCGGTTTGGTCATATTTAATGATTTGTAAAAATAATTTTGAAAAATCCTGCAGTGTAACACACCTCAATGATTGGCAACGTTGTCACTCTTTTATCCAAAAAAGTCTTTTTACTACAGATAACGTCATAACATAACAACGTAAAGTCTGTTGCCAACTGGTTTTAAAGTCTTGTTATCTTGAAGTTCTAAACTATGAATAACTTTCTGTTTGAAAGAAAGAGAAAATTAAAATAGTTTTTTACTTTTAAAAGGCTCAGAAATCTGTCTAAGGACTCTGACGCATTTGCCGTACCTACGGTGTATAGCAAGAGAAAATGGAAATGTTTTCGTTTGAATGTCGGCGCTTCGTCCCTCTTCTTAGTTTTATTGCGTACGTTTTTTTTTTGTATTTTGCTAAATTACGGTAGTCCTCACTGAAATAATATAAGGTATTTTCTGAAGTAACAATCGCTGTTATAAAAATATTACCAATTAACGCGGCGACGTTTCACTGCAGATTGGGCCGCGAAAATGAATTAGATTGCCGCTTCGTACTTTTACAGCTCGGCGTATTCTCTGTTCATTGCGCGTATTGCCAGCTTAACTACCGTCTGGTGAGCACATCGGCCGCGCAATGAATAGAGATTCTGCCCTGCAGATCCTAAAATGAAGTAAGTGCAAAAAAGCGATTAGACCATTATGTTCCTTACACTTTGCTAATATTCAACAAACGTAAAAACCCACTTACTTACTGCGTTTTAGAGTCTGCAGGACAGACTGATAACGTTTGCAGCGCCGCTATAACCAGTAATTCTGTGGTTGGGGGACAAAGCCCTGCCTCGCTCGCCCCCCCGCACCGCATCGTTGCTCTGTCTACACGACCGAGTTATCTCACTAGTTTTTATTATAAAGCTATGCCTTGTCTAGCGTAAGTCTCGTGCCGTAACCAACTTCGAGTAGAACTCTCATAATATACAATGGGATTGGCTATTGACACCAACAATCAATTTGATATACTTTTTTATAAGCTGTCAAAACACGATTCTCCTGTTGATTTTGTGATGTCACTTTTGTTTATTTAAAGCTACTAAAAAACAAATTTTACAATAAAAATGAATAATAAATCTGGTTAAAATGAATGACTTTATGTTAGAGCTGTGCTTTCAAGTTACTCGTTTATGTTTTTTTTTTTCTAGAGGCGGTACAGACTTGCCCATAGAAAACGCGAGCTTATTCTACATGTTTTTTGACAAAAAACTTACAATAAGGTTCATATAAAAATAATACGGATTACTCACGTCTCAAAATGAGTTTAACTCGACATGTTTTGCCTGAATTAATGAATGAAGATTAGCCTGAAACAGTTTGAGTTAAACTCGTTTTGAGACGTGGGTAATCCGTATTATTTCACTATGAGCAAGTGTCAAGGTAGTTTCATGTTTAAAACGGGTGTAACTAACTATCCGGTGTAACAACGGCAATGCACTAACTAGCTTCTGGCCGTAGATATATCTGTGGCTCCAGTGAAAAGGGGTACAAGTCTGAAATTGGCCAAATTGAGTTATATAGACCAAAAAACACAAAAAAAAATAACGCATCGATTGGTGTAAACGGATCTAAGATATCTTTTAAAACAACGGACTTTTCTGGTGGTCAAGGGTACAACAACTTTAAAAAAATTAGCAACAGAGGGTGCTTGTCAAGTTGTATTTCTATTAACTAAAGTTTTGTTTGTGATATATGATCTAAATTTAGTTGTACGTGCTGTTTTTTCATATTATGGGTGTAAAAAAATCTAAGCACACTTGAACCCCTACAACAAGAACAGATTTATTTAGTTTACATTGGTACAAGTTGAGTTCAATCTTTTTACACAAAAAATTAAAATAAAATGTAAGATTAAGTCGAGCTGCGCCCGTTTTAACAAATCGAATATAAAAAAGTTTACGTGGAAAAGGATATAAGTCTTTGCGCGGGGGAATGAGCGGGTGAGTGGGGAGCCACGGCGCTCACGCATGGGCCACAGTCGTGTTCGCTAACTTGTGCAGGGAGAACGCGCTTGCGAGCTGCGTAGTCGACGGCCGCGCGAGTAAGTTATATCCTTTTACACCAATTTTATTTTTAAACTAATATTGCACATATATTAATTTTAAGGGTATTAATTAAGATATATCCCTTGACACCAAAGTTATACTAGCCTAAAATAAAGTGAAATTCGTTTCTTTTTAGAATGGCGAGTAAGCAACGAATCAATTTAATGTTCAGTCTTGTACAGAGAAAAAAAATTAATAGTGCCGGTCACTCTCTTCAAGAAAAAGAGATACATAGTGAAATTGAAAGTTTCGATACTACTTCGAAGCCTCGTTGCTTAAATAATAGCAATACTGAAAATTTCGATTACAATACTTCGAAGCCTGGTTGCTCAAAAAATGACTTCGATATAACAATAAGTTCCCTTCAAAAAAATAATGAGGAGATGTGGGCTTCTGATTCTTCCGATTCACTATTGAACACAGAAATACAAGACATTATAATAAATATTTCCCCGGCAAAAAGTAACAATGAAAATAACAAAGATTGTACATCAAGCATACATTTTACTGATCGTGACGAAACATTTCTAGTGTGTTTTGATATACTGTCGACGTTGATAGAATGCCTGCCGTGCTTTGGAGACGATTACGGTAGTAGTAGCAGTGATGAGTACATACCTGACAGTAATGCTTCTTCTGACTCTGAGTACAGCATTAGGCGTCGCCAAATGACTAATAGGCCCAATGTAGTTATCAATGATTCAGATTCTGACGGGAATAGCGTATCGTTCTGGGAAAAAGAAGGTATTAAGGAAGGTCGAAAGCGAAAGCCTAGAAAAAGTGAGAAGGAAAGAAGAATAGAACGGGAGGCCAGAAAGAAAATGAGAAATACAGGAAAGAGCTACAAAACTAAAAAAGGAAAAGACGTTAGAGCGAGAACTTTTACTCCTTTAGAGGCCTGTAGAATGAAATGTGCAGAAAATATTCCAGAAGAGTTCCGTAAACGAATTTTTGATGTCTATTGGGGGTTAGGCGAGTATAACGAAAGAGTGCAATTTATAAGCAAACTGATCGAATTAAAAAACAAAAAAACATGCAAACTCGTAGTGACAGGAAACTCCAATCGGCAATATGCAAATAAATACTATTTAAAGTTAAATGCTGAGAATTATGAGATTTGCAAGGGCTGTTTCTTAAAAACATTTGATGAGACCCCGAAGTTTGTGCAAGTCCTAACTAATAAACTCAAACGTGACGACAGATATACACCAACGACGACAAGGGGGAAGGCACCAAGTGCTACTAGAATAAGTGATGAAAGACTTGAACTGGTGAAACAACATATTCTTTCATTTCCAGCCTTTGAAAGCCATTACGGCCGGTCTAAGACAGAGAAAAAGTTTTTGTCTCCCCATTTGTGCCTAAAAGACATGTTCAATGCGTATTGCGAAGTGACTGAGAATCCAGTGTCATTGACAGTATATTCATGTGTATTTAAAGGTCAGAACTTGTCTTTCAAAAGGCCTTATCTAGACACATGCGTCAAATGCGACACGTTCGAAACTAAAATTAAGTACTGTGAAGGGGACGAACAACTTATGTACAAGACTCAAAAAAAGGAGCACCAAACAAAAGCCGAGACCGTATATGATAGAAAAACCAGTGACCGACAACGGTCAACTGAAAGAGAAGATACATACGTGTGTGCATTTGATTTACAGCAATGTTTGCCAACTCCTTATTTGAAATCGGGTGCCGCATTTTACAAACGGCCTTTATGGACGTACAATTTCACCATTAGGAATTGTACAGATAATAAAGTGTTCTGTTTCATGTGGCACGAAGGTATTGGAGGAAGGGGGGCAAATCAAATGGCATCTTGTGTGTATTATTTCATACTTAATTACGTCCCTTCCAACATCAAACATTTGATTTTCTATTCGGACTCTTGTTCGGGGCAAAACAAAAATTTCCATATGGTTAACATGTTTCTTCTCGCAGTCCGCAATAATCCGAATGTGGAGATAATTACCCACAATTTTTTTGTCCCTGGGCATACTCACATGGATTGTGATGCTGACCACGCTGTAATTGAAAAGGCGAAAAAGAAAACTCACATGGAAATTCACCACCCAAGAGACTGGTTTCAACTTGCTAGGACTTGCAATAAAAAAAATCCATTTACAGTCATTGAAATGCATGCTGGCTTGTTTTTGGATTTTGCCAGCTTATTGAAAGGGCCACTTCAACAAAAAAAAATTAACGAGGACAAACAAAAGTTTAATATCTCAGAGACTGCAATTTTCAGTTTTAAAAAGGCAGAATTCGCTAAATTTAACTACAAGACGTATGATGACGATCAATGGCACACGGTATGTCTTCTACGAAGACGCGGTAAATCTCCACTACCTAGTGTGTTTGACACAGAATGCATACCCCACTGCTATGATGGACCATTGCCCATTTCTAAAGAAAAAAAACGAGATTTAATGTCTCTTATACCGCTGATTAACCCTTCTGTGAGGGAATTTTACGAAGATTTAATCTGCAATGATGAAACTGTCGATACGCATCCGTTGATACCGACAGAAGACAGCTTAGCTTAGAGATTTTCAGTTTTATTAAAAAACAACATGTGTTTTGTAATTGCATGTTACAAGAATTTAATATTATTTTAACCTCTTTTGAATGGACATACATAAATACTAATGATGAGAAATTTTAAGTTTGTTATAAAACAGCATTTTTTATGTTTGCATGTGAGATTTTTTTTAATTTTTATAGCGTTTTTGAATAGATATATTAATACTTTCATATGTGTTTTATTTACTCAACTTGGATACAAGTAGCATTTTGAATTTTCCACTATTATATAAGTCTACTTATAACTAACAACACAATAAAACAAAATCGTGCAAAAAGCTACATGTCTGTTATGTCTGTAATTAAGTACAAAAAACTACATAAATGGAAAAATAAAATCAGTTTTGACACCTTTAGTTCGTAAAATAGTCTTCTTTGGATAATATTATACATGTAATACAAAAAACATTACGGATGCGTACCTTTTTTCACTTCGTATATAATTACGAAAACTTGGTGAATAGCGATATATATAACCACTTGAACCTTTTCACACTTATTTTTATACTTTTGTTCTGGATACAAGTAGTTAATTTATAAACTAATAGATTAAGAGCAAAAATAACATTCCCGTAAGAAAGACCGCAATTAATTTAGTCCTTCGACATACCACATTTATTAGTTTATGTAAATAAACAAGTGTAATGAACGTAAGTTTGAATCATTTTGGGCGTAACTGTTTTTTGCGTCTCCTGTAAACTTGGGTTTTTCGACATGTACCCCTTTTCACTGGAGCCACAGATATCACCCTGCAATCGCTGCACTCGTTATGCAGCATGCTGGTTAGCTCAATATGCATAAACCAAATCCATAGAAAATGAGTGGACTGTGGAATTCATTCCACACGTCATCGTCATCATCAGCTGGAAGATGTCCACAGTTAGTACAGGTAAAGTATGACTAAATAAGACAGTTTGGCGGCAAAAAGTGTACCTCTATGAATCTTTGCCCCTGCCCAAGTGCCCATACCCCCTGGACCCCAAAATTTAGTTAAGACTCGGCAGATCCTCATTTTTACTACCAAGATAAAGTTGTAAACAAAGTTTAATTGAGGTATATATTTTGCCACCAAAATATGCTAGCTATTATACATCAGGGAAAACAAATCGATTTTTGGAAGCTCAGAAAATCAAATTAAAGGGTCATTCGCTGTACAACCCTGCTTTGGCATCTAATGACGTTTATTTACTTGTAAGCATTAAGAATATATTACGCGGTCAACGATTTTCAACACCAGAAGATGTCGTCGATGTGTTTAAAAAGCACATTTTGGAGACACCTCACAGTCAGAATGGAAAAAGTGCTGTAAAAATTGATTTCAATTAATGCAAAAGTGTATATCACGGAGAGTATTTTGAAAAACAATGAAACCATATTTAAGTATATACGTATCGTTATTTTTTTGACTCCGAATACATAAGTAGCAGCCTTCGTAGTCTGTTGGTGTTGATCAAAGACCTGTTGGTGTTGATCAAAGGCCTCCCTCTTAGAACGACTCGCCACCACCGATTACCCGCCACTGCCGCAATGTTGTCAGTCCACCTTGTGGTAGGCCTGCCAACGCTTTGTTTTCTGATCATAGTTTAATTGCACCTTGAGTAAATATCCCACAGCTGAGCAAAGGCCTCCCCTTCGTTTACTCACTCGTCGCTGTCAAGAGCATTCTCCTGCCACTTAATTCTATATGCATCCAAGTTGTGCCGCCATCTTTTTAATCTGCTTTTCCTTATCATCCCACGAGATCGAATGAGTAGCGATTTGGATCCATCATCGTTGTGGTAGACGAGTTCTTGAGTGGAGACCACGGATTGGCAAACGTAGCGTGGGACGTCCTCAGACTCGGTGGAGCGATGATCTTCGAAAGGCGGCTGGCAACAGCTGGATAAGAGTGGCCGAGGATCGTGCTCAGTGGCGTGCCATGGGAGAGGCCTATGTCCAGCAGTGGACGAACATAGGCTGATGATGATGATGATTATGATCGTAGGTGCATTTGACAAACATGACCAGTTTATAATTTTAATCAAGCTCAAATGTTTATAAAAATTTATTCCACACACTCTTTAATTAAGCTTTTTAGGTTAATTTGGACATAACAGTTTCACGCTTAACTGATTATGATTAAACACGTATCGATTATGTATATTAGGATATCAACACCAACATACATATTCATAACAGCCTGAGTGTGTATTTAATAAGATAATGACGCTCTAAAATAATTAATTGAGAATCCTAACGAATATGATAATGAATGAATAAATTATTTATTTGGTTTAATTAGAACTGTGGTTATAAGCTTTCTAGTTCAAAGATTATCTGATAAGGAAGTACTGTTATTTATTAAGGAGGTACTTTGTGTTTGCGTACGTTGATTTATTATATTTATTTTAATATTTAATTTTTTTGTGTCAGTTCTGTGATGAGCCATATAAACTGTATGAAAAAAGGTCACAAAACTGACTAAAATATTTGTGACAATTTTATCAATCATCAAAATCAATAGTGCTATTTATTCTGAGTAAGAAAACCCCAAAATTTCCTCACTTTTTTTTTAATGCCCATCTACGATAAATAAAGCATGTTATCATATTAATAGTAATAGTCAATATAACCATTATTTATAAATAGATTTAATATTATTTTAAATTTAGTTATTTTTCGATCGGTAATTTAATTCACATTGACTGGTAATTTGTAACTCAATTTAATTTAATATAAATCTTATGTAATTTCTTAATGTGATTTCGCTGCGGCCAACATGGTATTAAATGTCAAGATCTTTGTAAGTAAAATAAGGTAATTCAGTATTGACTTTAAAAAAAAATTCTTTATTACCCAAATCAAGGAAGTAATAAATACACAACATAATAACATAACAATAAACGCTGCACACTATCAGAGTCATGTAGTTGTATAGCTAAGTCTATGATCATGGAAACCATAGTATTTTATTTTAGTGGCATAGTGCGCAGGAAAATTACTTTTTTAAGCCTTTTAACTGCCTCGCTGGGCTGGAGCGTGACCTAAATTTAGATAGATGAGAGCACAAAATGACGATGAATGCAACTGCAGGGATAGCAGCTTGCCTATCATATAAATGTTATATGTAAAGTCTGACACAGCTGAATTAATATGTATAATATTTGAACTCTTGTGAGACATGATTTAATTATACACCTTGTCTCCTCTGTTCGCCTATTTCCCGATTCGTCCATTTTTCAGTTCGTCCATTTTCCAGTTTATATATTTCTTGTTTATTTTCCTTCTTCGTCGTATTCCCAGATTTATAAAAATTTAATATTAAACGGTTCTACTCAAGATCATACATTGGGCCCGATTAGTTTAATTTTCAACTTCCAAAAAAGAGCAGGCGATCAATTCGGTTTACAAGCTTTTTAACATGCAATCTTAGTATGCAAGAATGTAAGTGTCCTTGGATATTACAAGTCGAGTTTCGCCCGAAATTTAGCCACTTCTAGTGACCGAATTAATTTGAAATTTGGTATAGTTTGGATGTCAATGTAAATTAAGTACAGTCAACAAAAAAACCTTGCTTAAAATGTGTCATTTTTACCAAAACCTTATTCATGCATACATCTGTCCTGAATGGAAATTAAACCAGAGACCTCTTTGTTCTTTAAAATGGTCCATTACTTACCTTATAAATTTTTTTCATGTACTTGCTTTTCTGTATTGTATTAAGTATTAGTGGTGTACGTACAATAAAGAGTCATTATATTGTATTGTTCACAGTTAGGGACCTTAAGATTTTAAATTAACGTTTCCGATCGTCAACGTTCATGTTATTTTTTGTTCGTTTCATTCTATAACATTTTCTCTTTCTTAAGCTTTATGCTGAACTTACAGCTCTACGTGTAAATGGTACCTAATAGGTATTGCCACAGCTTTGTCTTCGTAGTTTCTTAGAACGTATCGTAAAGCCGTATTATTGCCGTGGTTATCCTAAGTTTTATCGCCGCATTCAGGAAGAGTTTATTATTGTCTCCAATTTACATTTAGAGTGGTATCTAAATGGCTTTCGAATATTTTTGGTTCCATTTGCAACTCGGAATGAGATTCTGAAGTTTAAATAAAAATGCTCGTATAGTCTAGTTGACTATTTATTATTATTTGGTTGACGATCGGATAGCCCCGTGGTTGGAGACCTGACCCCGAAGTGTAAGGTACCGGGTTATTTGTGAAAAATACGAATGTTTGTTCGAGAGTTTTGGATGTGTAATCTATACATATAATAAATCTGTAACAAGTTGGTGTCTGTACATTGAAGATATTTGAGAAAAATTGTCACTAGGGCTATTTATTAGCGCAATAGAACCCAAAACAATGATTTTTAGAATTATTGTCTGTTTGTCTTTTTGTCTGTTTGTCTGTTTATCTGTGCGTTTGTGCGCGCTAATCTCAGAAACGGCTTAACCTAGAAGGATGCGGTTTTCACTGATATGTTGGTATTTTCTTGGATTAACATTTAGTGTTTGTTTCATTTGAATCGGTTCACAAATAAGAAAGATACGTCTATTTTAAAAATTTATCGAACAGGTTTTTTGTTTGAACGCGCTAATCTCAGGAACTACTGCTCCGATTTGAAAAATTATTTCAGTGTTAGATAGCACATTTGTCGAGGAAGGCTATAGGCTATATATCATCACGCTAACACTAATAGGAGCGGAGCGGAGCGGAAGAATGTTTCCAAATCGGGGGTTTTGGAAATAAAACGTCTATATCTCGGGAACTACTGCTCCGATTTGGAAAATTCTTTCAGTGTTAGATAGCAGCCCAATTAGATAGGGCGGGTTGGGAGCGGTTGGGGGGGCGGGTTGAGAGCGGGTTGGGGGCGGCTTGAGAGCGGGTTGGGAGCGGGTGGGGGGGCGAGTAGGGAGCGGGTTTGGGGCGGGTTGGTAGCGGGTTGGGGGCGGGTTGGGAGTGGGTTGGGGCGGGTTAGGAGCGGGTTGGGAGCGGGTTGGGGGCGAGTTGGGAGCGGGTTGGGGGCGGGTTAGGTGCTGGTTGGGGGCGGGTTGAGAGCGAGTTGGGGGCGGGTTGGGAGTGGGTTGGGGGCGGGTTAGGAGCGGGTTGGGGGTGGGTTGGGAGCGGGTTGGGAGTGGGTTGAGGGCGGGTTGAGAGCGGGTTGGGGGCGGGTGGGGGGTGAGTTGAGAGCGGGTTGGGAGCGGGTTGGGGGCGGGTTGAGAGCGGGTTGGGGCGGATTGGGAGCGGGTTGGTTTATTATGAAGTTTCACTTCTTCCGGAAGGATCTAAGGAGAGCCATAATTGATGAAAAAACAAATTGGATAATAAAATATGCTGCCCAAGTTACTAATTCCACGCGGACGGAGTCGCGGGCAAAAGCTATGTGTATATAAATATGTTTTTTTTTATTATATATTTCTGTAATGAACAGAATACATTTTGGATTAATTATCTGCCAAACTGCATGACAGTTTGATGGCAGAAAAATTTCACTCTCTGACACTCTGCTCTTAATCTAAATCCTTAACAAAAAGAAACATGTATACAAGAAGGCATTCAAATTTACCGAATCATATACTTTACCTCACTTTATCTAAGCATCTATTTATTTATGTATGCTTATCCGTCGCTTAGTATCCACAACACAAGCTAGCTTATTTTGGGACTAGGTCAATCAGTTTCAGTTGCCCCGTGATATTTATTATTATTTGACATCACCAATCAATTGACATATTTTTATGAGCGATTCTTCCACATGTTGATAATGCTTTTTGCACATTATAACATTTTTTTGTGTCATTATAAGAAATTGAGTCGGTATCTATTTTTTTTCCTTACAACACAAGACCTAATACTGAATTGTAACATCACTTGTTAGCCAACTGAATTATAAAACAATTTATATTTATTTCAAAGGAAACAATACAATACAATACAAATATTCTTTATTGATCACCAAAAGCAGTACAGTGACATTACAAAAATAATAATTCAGGTAGACAATAAGAAACAACACAATATTGAAGATTAATCTTATTTTGATGTTTTTGGTAGAGCCTTAAAATTAATGTTTAATGATATCAAATAACAACCCTGTTCCTTCGTTCCTTTGAAAAATAAATCCGGAAAGACTTCATTATTTAAGTAAAACCCAGTAACGTCCTAAATCTCGGTTTTTTAATGAACTACGTAATGCTCATTAATCCAAATTCCGGACTTTGCATTATCATTAAAAATATAAAATACTGTCGGCAAAAAATGCCAAATTAGCAAATCATATTGCTTTCGCCCGGCTGCTCGGCCGTAATTTGCTAACTTTTTCGAATCTGTTTCATTTGCGTTTTTAACTTTTTAATTGACATTTTCTCTCTCGACGCCGTAATTTTTTCATATTCCCTGATTATGATTGATAAATGTTTTAATGTTGCAGGGAATTCTATTAATGCGCGCTGGTGTTATAAACTTCTCTCAAAAAATGAAAAAAAGTCCTGAGAAGAAAAAACCCCAATCCAGTTCCAACCCCATCGATCTAAGTACTTTTAAAGTTTCGTTGTCAACGTTGTCATATTATTCAAATATATGGCCACAAATCACAAAATATTCGCTATACTCACCTACCAGTCTCAGCAGTTTGGACTTTGCGTTGATATGTCCACCCACAAAAGTAGCAAATTCGAGAGAAAATCTGTAGGCACATAAACACAAAGATATTTAATTGTAATGCTTTCCTGTAAAAATTGCCTCTAGCCAGATACGCAGCATTAGCAATGGCTAACCAACAATGGTTGGTTACGCGGCATTGCAGATCATCGACGATTTTAATATATATGTACGTACTTGGTTATAGCTACCAGTATAGTCAACCTATAAACGAAGACGTTCCATTATTCTCATTTAACGACTACTTCAGTGGCGAAGCGCGTCCTAAATATTTTAACGTCCTTATTTTCTTTATAGTCCAGTTGATCTCAATTTTTACGAGTCGATTGTTCGTACCGCAATCTTCGAGTCGGGATCAAAGTTCTCCGAAACGTCTGCGACGTTTTACGCCGAAATTCGCGAAATGGCGACTTTCTGTCGTTAAATTCGATGGTTACAACTTACTGGAAAGATCGAGTAAGTTATGGTGGTGGCTTAAAGTAGTATTGAATTTTAAACATAGTCTTGAGGAATGTTTTTTTATATACATACCTGAATATTTACAATCAAATTAAATAAGTATTTTGTGCTAGCTGTTGCCCGCGACTCCGTTTTCAAAGCGTTCGTTTATCGCTTTCCCGCGGTAAATATGCAATTTTCCAGGATAAATACTATCCTATTACTTTCGTTGGGTATCAAACTATCAAATTTAATTAAGTCATTTATAGAGTAATGAAGTATATAGATTAATTTTCACATTTATAATATTAGTATGGATAAGGAGTAAGGATAGTTAGTAAGGACAAACGTATCGAACACATTTAGAATAACTCTAACCTTATAAACTTTGTTAAGTAGTAATGTGATTTGAGCGTGGCGCGCCAACAAACTGGTCACTCCAGTTTGGCGCATTTATTGGAATTTAAATTGTATTTGTTTTATTTGAATAAATGATTTCTATCTATCTATCTATCTATTTAAATTTCAATACACTCTAAGAGTAGGTATTTTGTTGCTGATACGCTCTCCTCCTTAAGATGAGATGTTAACGCGAAAGCATTCGAGATTTTTTTTATCAAAATTAAAAGCTTAGTCCTTGAAAGAATGCCACAATTGTCACCATCGTCTACGATCGGTAAGTTAGTCCATTTTTTTATTGAATTTTTGGATTGTGTTCCGCTCAGAAAAAAAGTTTATCTAATTTCATTAGAAAAAAAGTTTTATTTTAAAATTATACTCTCACGATCCAGCCAACTCATCAGTGGAGCAGCCTCAGGCGCACGTTGTGTGTTAGAAAACGATACTGTTTAAACAATATCTTTAATACAAATGTAACAACGGCCCATCCATGACGTGAATAAATTATAATATTTTAAAACGCATACGTTGATAGATTCGTTTTCAAGTGAAAGTGATAATACAATGGAACATTGAACTCGGTTCTAAAAGGTGATTCGATAATATTTTGGCAGTCGACTCTCATAATTGACGCGTATGAAATAATAACCATTTTTGCTTGGGAAACACGTGGGCATAATGCCTTTTCGAGCGCGTTGGTTTAATTGGGCTAGACAGATACATAGAGGTATTTGAATATGAACCGATTATTTGATTAGATCGTGTTTTGTCGCAGTACCTATTGGCTGGAAAGGTTAGTGAAATGTCAACGGACAGTAACTGTACTTGGCACTTGAATGAGTTACAATGTAAGTATTCGTTGTGAGTGAAATCATACTTGTGATTGAACGGATTTAGTTTCTTAGCTACGCAAGGTTAGAGTACGTACATTATTAAATAGAAGTCACATGATAGATTTTAATAAGGAATTTGTTTTTTTTTTCAAAAGCTTTCTAACTTGCTTTTATATTAAGTAATAATAATAATAATTAATAAGAACTAGCTGAACCGGCAAACGTTATTCTTCTATACCTGTATATTTAAAAATGGAGGGTTGTGGTAGGAGAATGAAAAATACTTTGCGAACCTTTCTCAGACCTACTAACCAATTATACAAAATAAAACCGGTTGAGCCGTTTCGGAGGAGTGTGCGATCGCAAACACCGTGACACGAGATTTTTATTAGACATTTAGAAGAAAAAAAGAAAGCAAGGGACGATTGACACCAATTGATCTAGACCCAAATTAAGCAAAACTAGTACTCTGGGTACGGGTATGGGTACAACCATTCATATTTTTTGTATAAATATGCGCTTCAACCGGAATCGAATCCGAAACCTTTTTCGTAGTCAGGTTCTCCAACCACTCGGGTATCCCGTCGTACAAGAACTACAAAGTTTATTGCAAAGAAAAAATAAGAAACCATTGTAAAATAAAAGCAAGCTGCTATTTTTGCCTTCCAATATTTTCTTGCTTTATTATAATGAAAAAAACACCATTCATTCAGACATAATGAAACCATAGAGTAATAATTTGCCTTTTCACGCAACAATGGATACCGCGGCTGAGGAAATGAAAAGGAAAAATCGGAAAACACGGCGTCTTATTCAGATTTTTTTCTACGTATTTTACAAGATTTCCAATCAAGCGTTTATCAGTCTCTAGCAGGGAAAATTGCAGCAACGCGCAGAATTCGATGGAATTCATTGAAATCTAGCAAAATGCTCCGAATAGCAATAGCATTTGTATTAAGTTGACACCCAAGTAACAAGCGTATAGCGAGATAAGAACAAAGATATTACGTTATTAGGTTATTTTGAGGTTCAAATCTTCACTTCTACCAATTCCAGTGGCTAGTAGGCCAGATGGCTTAGTGGTTAGAGAGAACCTGACTACGAAGCTTGAGGTCCCGGGTTCGATTCCCGTGTCGGAGCAGATATTTGTATAAAAAATAAGAATGTTTGTTCTCGGATCTTGGGTGTTTAATATGTATTTAAGTGTATGTATCTATCTATATAAGTATGTTTATCCGTTGCCTAGTACCCAAAACACAAGCTTTTCTTAGCTTACTTTGGGACTAGGTCAATTGGTGAGAATTGTCCCTTGGTATTTATTTATTTATTTACGTCGCAAAAAAAAACAAAAAACATTCGTGCAAAATGTCATACCTCTAGACTTAGCGTTTGAAACTTTGGAATTTTATGCTCACACATTCCGATCCCGTAGGAATACTGAGATAACTAGTAGCATATACGTTATTACAGAGATCCGGCTTAATCTTTGGAATTTGGTAGGCAAAGTAACCCACCAAATTTCTTTCAGAATCATCTAGCGCAAACTTTTGCATTAGTAAAATTAGATTAACACCAAGGCAATGGCATATTAAAAACAAAAAATAATTATCTAATGAAACCGCTGTTCGCTCTTCGCTTTCACCACGGTACCGCACCACGACTGGAAGGAATTTATTTCATTTCACCTCACGAAAATAATACCATCTGCCTATTGTTCAAGGATCTAACAGAATATTTGGCAATATCGATATTTTCAATTTGGAGCGATCTGATTACCAGCTCGTGACATTCCGTCAACTTTCTCTGTAACGAATCATCTGGAAACATGATTTTTGGTATGAGAAAGTTCTTTTATCTTAGTTTAAATCGGACAGTTGCCAGATATTCTTAGCGTCAGCATATTATCGACAAGTCGACGATGCACGTTTTTTTCGCGCTCGCGTACATAATCTAACGCTTATTTACGAGCTAAAACTTTGCTTATCCGGATGTACATATCAACGTCGAAACGTTGAGGTTATTTTAGCAATATATATAAGGTGAATTTTTTAACGTGACGCAGTAATTAGTGTTTTAATGCATTAACTCAATCGTTAAAATTGGTGTGATAAAATTTGGAATATTCATGTATTCCTTCATTCATTTCAGGCGTAGGACGTCCACTGCTGGACATAGACCTCCCTCATTGATACCCAATCATTAGGATTGGAAGCGGCTTGCATCCATTTTTAATCTGCGCGCAGTGTTGCCATATCCATTTTATGGAAATCCGTAGGTCCAGGCGAAAAAATCCGTAGAATTCCGTAAATCACCTGAAGAAAAATCCGTAGAACTACGGATTTTTTTAAATTAGGTATATTCGACTGCACCCTTTGATCAATTATAACTGAAGATGATACACATTGCCGAGCAAAATCCCCTTCAAAGAATGTCCGAACTTTTTATTTGTTCGCATAACAATTAAAATCATCACCTACACAGAAATTTGAACCTAGTCTTTACTTCATTACAGTCGAATTTCGATTGACACTTGACAGCTAAACTTGACAATTTCACGCAACGTACTGAGAAAAAAGAAGGCCACTTTTATCAAAGTGGCGCTCATTTGGCTCGGACATTTTCGGGCGCGCGACTGTGGATCTACAGTTATAATTGATCAAAGACTGCACCTGAACGTTTAAATGCTATTCACAATTATATTAGAGTCTGGCTAAAGTAAATTGGCAATAGAAAATCGACAAAAATGAAAAAAAAATTGGCAATCTATTCTGACAAGGAAGAAATTTTCTATTCATACGCTTCGGTTTCCCGTTCATTCCGTTCCGTTTTGTTCATTTTTGCTAGTTGTCAGCGAAACTAGTAGGTAAATATAATAAAATGAAGCTAGTCTGAAATTCCGTAGATTAGCCAAGCATTTCCGTAGGTCTGGGCACAAGGCCTAAAATCCGTAGATCTACGGATTTTTCCGTAGATCTGGCATCGCTGTCTGCGCGGATAATAAATCTAATATTTAAAAATCTCGTGTCACGGTGTTTGTTATCGAACTCCTCCGAGTGGCTCCGAGATAGCTTGACCGATTTTTTTTTTTTTCTCCATACTCGGTGAACTGAGAATAGGTCGTAGGCTATTTTTTACACCCCTATTCTTCGCGGACGGATTCGCGGGCAACAGCTAGTATAATATAATAATATATATTAAGCCGTGGTGGCCTGCCTATTGCCTCTCAAGCAGAGAGTCGTGGGTTCGAGTCCAGGCTAGCATCTCCTAGTTTTTCGGAATTTATGTGCGAAATTATATTTGAAATTTACCATGAACTTTACGGTAAAGGAAAACATCGTGAGGAAACCTGCACACACGTAAAAAAAATTCAATGGTGTGTATTTGGAGTTCCCAATGCGCACCCTTTCATTCTGAGAGGAGGCCTGTGCCCTGCAGTGGGCTGGGATGATGATGATGACACGGAATATCATCCTGACAGTTGCAACGAAAGGCTTTTACCTTCGTAACCGATCCAGTTTCTTCGATGTTACATAGCAATATGCTACTTAAAGATATTTGCAACAATGTTGATGATTGATAGCTATGTATGATGATTACGTTTCCAACTCACGTGATTAGGGTCACTAGAGCGCATGCGTTTATCCACAACTGGTCACTGTTTACGTTTACACCATTTCAATAACATCAAGGCTACTTTTTTTTATCGGATAGCCCGAGCCTATAACTTTACCGTCGTATTTATTTTTGTATCAAATAAGTGGTGAAATCAAATTTCAAGATGGATTGGCCATTGTGTTTTATGGACTATGGATGATTAATTGTCACTTCAATAAATAAAAATATTTTTATTTTTTTCAGATAACTAAGCGCCATATTTGTGTGAACATCCATTAATAAAATTACATTAAATAACCATCAATAAAATAAAATAATCGTTAAAAATAAAACCAATCAAGACAAATTTAAGACAAATAAAAGTTAAAAATATAAAGTAAAGTAAGGTAAAGGTTAAAATGCTAATATAATATCTATATAATAAATAAAAATAAATAAATAAATATCACGGGACAATTTACACCTATTGACCTAGTCCCAAAGTAAGCTAAGTAAAGCTTGTGTTATGGGTACTAGGCAACGGATAAACATACTTATATAGATAGATACATACTTATATACACATTAAACACCCAAGACCCGAGAACAAACATTCGTATTTTTCATACAAATATCTGCCCCGACACGGGAATCGAACTCGGCACCTCAAGCTTCGTAGTCAGGTTCTCTAACCACTAGGCCATCTGGTCGATATAAATCAATCAAAACTAATACTACAGTCAGAACATTCGCTCGGAAACAGCTACTGATACAATACGTCTTGCAGCAATGCCGGATGAAAGTGCAGTCGAGTCTGCTAGCAATTCACGTCTACTTGGCACGACATGTTGTAGGTAATGAAAATTAGACCTGTAATAGAGGAGGCCTTCCCCTGCAGTGGACCAGTCAATAGGCTACAAATAAGACCTGTGTGTGTGTATGAAGGTTAACAAAATAATAAATTAAATACATAAAAATAGTAAAAAAAAGATAATTACAGCCGAACATTAACCTCCTCCTTTTTTGAATTCGGTTAGTAAAATAGCGCTCCAAAACAGATGTGGGTGTCAAAACCGCCAAACTGAAGTGGAACTGGGCCAGACATGCCTACCGAATGCATCCGGACCGATGAGCACGAATCGTTACCGAATGGGTTCCGAGGGATAGCCACAGGAGCAGAGCACCCAAGAGGAGATGGCGGGACGACCTAAGCGCTTTTTAGCCCGATTGGCAGGTGCATGCCCAGGATAGGGAAAAATGGGTGAGGAAAGGGGAGGCCTTTGCCCAACAGTGTGGGACATATTACAGCTTATACAAAAAAAACTAGTTATTTTTTTTTACAATTTAAATAATTATAAAATCAAAATGGCAATTTTAAACAGTATAATTTTCAGGTCTAATTTAACTACCCAAAACATGTGCTAAGTGACAGTAAAATGAATCATCTATAGTCGATAAAACACAATGTGACAATTCCCTTTTGAGTTTTACTATGAAAATTCCACCTCTTGATTATTAACTATGTATCGGCATAGGCTTCACTCGCGGCTGTCAGTTCCCTGCACCGAAGCTACTTCTCAGAGCGATACCATTCAAGCCTACGCTTTACTATTATTTAGATCTAGTTAATAGGGTTGCGTACCACCTAACTATACAACCATTATTTTTCGAAAAAAAATGTACCTAGCGTGAGTGGGGGTAAGATGAAAAACAGTGCACGTAGCACCGGGTGCTACAGGTAGTTTTTCATCTTACACTGTTGTTCATCTTATTTTCATCTTACCCCCATTCACCCTACAAACTTTTTTGCTGTCCTAATCTAATTGTACGGACATTTAAGTATCGGCAAATTTAGAATCTTACTAATATTATAAACGCTAAAGTTTGTATGGGTGGATGTATGGATGTTTGTTACTTTTTCACGTTAAAATGGTTTGACGGATTCTGATGAAATTTGGCGCACAGATAGTTTGTAACCTGGATTAACGTATAGGATACTTTTTATCCACGAAAATTGCATAGTTTCCATGAGATAGCGATAAACGAATTATTCGCAGACGGAGTCGCGGACAACAGCTAGTTAGACATAATAGCAGAAAATGGGTGATCTATATTCTTTTATTTTACATTTACCACCTTGTCAATCCTGTTTTTAGCTTTTTTTTTTACTTTACTCGTACATACGAGTACATGAATCTAGCCTGCATACATACGAGTATGTGTACCAAATCTCAAGTCAATCCGATCGCTTGAAGTAGGCCTTGCATGATTTGACATCAATAAACATACAAACAAACATTCTAAATATTTAATCAGAAATTACAAAGAAAATGACCTTTGTTGAGCTTTGGCCTCGTCTGCAATTTCCATCAGGTGCGTTAAGGGTCAGTCACGGGTCAGTTTTATGTAAAAAAAATCTTTCAAAAACCCTTCAATGAAAAATCAAGCTAACCCAATTCTGGAACAATTTTAAGACAGCTTCTATTGACAACCCTAGCGCCAAGGAAGTACAGTTGGACTCGCCGACGATAAAAGTGACGGTTTGTTGCTAACGCTCGCGATTACAGCAAATAAAACGATGTCGTGAGATAAAATGTAAACCACGTTGCCATTTTATTCCGAGACCTGACTAGTACAGATAGGCGTACTTCAAAAGATATTAAAGTGGTTGTGAGTAATTTAATTCAAGATTTGTAAGATACAACAGACGTACATCAACGCATAAGCAGACAAATAAATTAAACAAGATTAATTAAATCTTATTTGTTGTTACGCAATGGGATCAATTAAGTTTTGTTTTAATTAAGTCTCTTAATTGCGTACAATTTGTTTGAAAACGATTCTTAAATTAGCACACGATGTGCGATGTCGAAGAAAAATATTTTTGAACTTGAATTGAATTGAACTATGAATTTGTACAGGCAACAGAGCCCATAATTGGCACGTGTTTAGCCATTTATGGTATGTTTCCGGAAACAAGGAACAAGGCATTGACACTAAAGCTAACCAAAGAATGCTTTGCCTAGTTAGAACTCGACAAATCGTCAACATCCCAGCCCATATACCTGCCACTACAAGCCACAGACCCTGCTCTCAGAATGTCAATGAAATCACTGCGGATTGGGAACTCCACATACAGGGTTATTTGTAATTCACTAGCATCCTTTTAACCCTAAACTCCTACCACTTAAACAAATGTTTTTTGTTTTACGGCTTTTGTCATAACTTAATATTTTTGGTGTAAGAACGTTTTGAAAATTTGAGATAACCTCTTATTTTTACGATACTCTGTGTATTTGTATGGGAAAAAAGTGCTTCATTTTAAAAAGTCATAGAACAAAAAACATTTGTTTGAGTGATAGGAATTCAGGGTTAAGAGGATGTCAGTGAATTAAAAATAACCCTGTATACTATTGAATTTCTTCGCAGGTGTGAGCAGGTTTCACGATGCTTTCCTACGCCAAGAAACTCATGGTAAATTTGTAATTTTGCACAAAAATTTCCAAAAACTTAGAAGTGCGAGCTCGGGCTCAAACCCACCTTCTGTTTAAGAGGCGATAAGTCAAACCACTAGGCTACCACACATTCAACAAAAGGCAACGCTTAACTAATTTTACAAGGCAAAGATCCAGAGGCATGCTCCAAAACGGGTACAGCTATGTAATATACGAAGCTTACCAGGGATTTGATATAAAAACTTTACCAACGTTTTCCCCAAAATTGAATCATTTGTAGTCTTCCAGCAAAACACTGACATCTGTCACATTGAAAGCCCGCTGGTATGACATGGGTCGCACAACACGTTTTTTGCCATGGCCGAAATATCTCGACGTAACTGAAGACTTAGAGCTTACGTATCATCCTGTGGTAAATATGGTTTGAATTCAAAAGCTGCTCATATTAAATGACTTGTATTAAATAATAACATGTCCATGGTTAACATTTATCATTATCATTCTTTTCCTGACATGTTTCGTTCATTCAGCCGATGGTTTTATAACTTATAAGTAAAGATACATCATTGTATGCTCACAAAACATCCGAAGAATATGAAATCGTGCATATGCCCTTATGAAAAGGACGTTCACAAAATTTTGTTCACGTCTTTCACAAAGTTAAGATGCCTGGCTCGAGTGGCTCGCTTTTAGCTCATTCAAAGAAACAAGTTAACTTTACGTCGAAAGGAAAGGTGAGTCATTTTCAAAAAAAAAACGTAATTAAGGGCTTTAATTAAAAGAAAATTTAACTGATTCCTTTGTGTAACGTAAGTTACCCATGTAGTTTTTATGACTAACTTTCGCTACGCAAAGGACGCGATCGTGATTTTGCTATCATTAAGCCTTTCACGTATATACTTTTTTTTTAAAACGACTTGGGTAACTTTAATTTTCTATGTGTGAAAAGCACGTGAAAAAAACTTAAGAAAAGGCCCTTCTTGCAAATACCTTCTAGTAACGTTCCTTCGTTCTTGAAGTTCCAAATATTGTGCACTACTTCATGCAATTTTATAATGGTAACTTTAGTTATAACTGCGTGAGTGACTGATCATGCAAACTCGATAATTGATTAGGTGCCAGCCGCTTCCGCTCGAGGGTCTACAAGTAGATATTGCCTGATGATGACATCCGTTCATCCGTTGAGGGTAACCAAATCACTTAATCTGAATTTATCCGTACATTTCCGGCTATTTATTTATCTGAAATCGACTATTACAAACAGCCATGGATATAGATAGTTGCACATAGTTATGCCTGTAGTATAAATATCTGTCGCAAAAAGTCTCGAACGTTACTGTGAGCAAATTAGTTTAGTCTAGCAGCCCGTATCGGTAACAAACTATTCTCATAATATTTTTGATACTCTAACACAAATACACTCAAAACATTTTTGGTTCAGAAACTGATATTAGAAGCGATAAAAGGCTGTCATCAGAGACGAGCCGCTGAAATACCGAAATGGCAACCACGACACATTAACGAATTTGATTATACGTAATTCAACCGTCGTGCAGATTCTGTGCATCTTCTATCCTTAGTAAGTGCAATAAGCACTTAAACAGAAGGAGGTAATTGGCTTTCAAACATATGATTGGTTCAATTATTAGGTTCAATAGGGTCCAATTACAAGTACAAGGGCTACAGTACAAGGCCGTGATGTATAGAAGTCCCTATCGCGAGCTTTAAGACCCTGCAGAGTCACGTCATCATCATCATTGACCACGTCGGTCACGATAAATTTTCTGAATGCGTGCATGTTTGACATTTGTATCAGTTTTGTATTGCAGGAAGTATAGCTAAAACATTTAAAAGAGTCCTCGTCCGCGTGGTAAAGGGGCAGGGGGTATGACGACAAAGGGGGCAGAGAGAGATGCAGGCGGCAGGCGTACCCCCTGCCCCTTTAACGCGCGAGCGAGAACTCATTTAAACGGTCTAGCAATAGTTAGATACCATATAAAGGCATGTACCGTACCTGTATAGATGCAGATATAGTTATTACCTGTGTATATTACCCTTAATAAGTGGCAGAAAAAATGAGATGAGTATAAGCGAAAGTTACTTTTAGGCTTAAGTAATTCGTAATTGTGCAGAACCAAAGTTATCGACATAGCCCACCGCATCAGCACGCTGAAGTGGCAATGGGCAGACCATATAACCCAAAGAACCGATAACCGTTGGGGTAGACGAGTTCTTGAGTGGAGACCACGGATTGGCAAACGTAGCGTGGGACGTCCTCACACTCGGTGGAGCGATGACCTTCGCAGGGCGGCTGGCAACAGCTGGATGAGAGTGGCCGAGGATCGTGCTCAGTGGCGTGCCATGGGAGAGGCCTATGTCCAGCAGTGGACGAACATAGGCTGATGATGATGATGATGATGATGAATTGTGCATGTAGATTTACTATTCCACTTTGAAACTAAAATGTAGCATCACATGAATATTCCACTGTTGTAGAGTCTTTGTGAATTGCAAAATGGTAACTATACAGGCGTTAGTAATGCTGGTACACATAACAGCTATGTGCTGGATGATTTGCATTATTTAATAACGGCAAATTGGTATATGCACGCTGTTGGAGCGAGATTATAGGAAGAGCGGTAACCGCTAATGAAATTGTATCAGTTGGAGGGAAATTTTTTATCCATGCAATGCAGCGTGATAAAGTAAAATAATTAAAACATGTGCAGTGAAATTTTTTAACGTGATGCAAAATAGTGTTCCATGTTCACTTAATACTAGAGATAAACTACGATAACATGGCCCGCCCCTCCACATTACTATTTTAATGTGTTTAGTCACATATTTACGAAAGAATTTTTATGTAGTAGTATCTGCTTTTGTTTGACGGCTGTCTCAACACGCACACATGCGTTGAAAGTTTTGGTGTGCTTTATAAATACTTTCACAATGCATTGAAGACTTCTTGAATTGTGGAGGGGCGGGCCATGTTATCGTAGATTATCTCTAGACAAATTATAATGGGTTAACTGAATTGTTCAAATTAGTCTAATTTTACTAAGAATAGTATGGACACCCAAAACTAAATTACTGAGACTAGTTAAAAAAAATTGTTAATTCATTATTATTGCGCCAGAAATACTATTTTGTACCAAGCAAAAAAATACAATGACAATTAAAAACCAAATTGTTATAAATATTTTGTCTGTGTTGAGTTTATCTAAGGCAAGATAAAGTGAATGGTTTATAAACTTCTGCTTCAATTTTCGCGTATTTTTAAATTTATTAAATAATTGGCGTTTGTATGAAGTCTACTATAATTGATTGTCTAGTTCGCTTATAAGATAAAAAAAAAATATTTTCTTCGAAACGTATTAATACTAACGTACTAAGTAATATTTATTTATTTATTTGATTCCCTTGCGAGTGTCGAAAATTTGCGGCATAAATAGATTGGTTATTGATATAGACAGACAGACAAAAAAATTATGCTTTACGCAATTTTTCCTTTATCTGTGCTATAAGACCTTGCTTCGTACCAAATTTCAAGATTCTGAGCTCACGGGAAGTACCCTGTAGGTTGTGATACCCTTGCGAGTTTCGAAAATTTGCGGAAATTTGGGGCATAAACGGGTATCTTTTAATTGCGTTGGCTTAGAAGTTTGATTTTTTCACAGCTCCAAGGGACAGTAGATCTGAGTATTTGATATAAATTTCAGCTTGATACCTAAACGCGTTCCTGAGAAAAAGGGTCTTGATAGACGGAAAAAAGGGTCTGACAGATGGACAACAAAGTGATCCTATAAGGGTTCCGTTTTTTCCTTTTGAGGTACGGAACCCTAATAACTCAACTGGTACCAAACTAATCCATTGGTATTAAACCGTAAAATAATAAGTTGAAAATTTTAAAAACCCCCGTCGCAATTTGGTCACACGTATTTTGAAAATGCCTATTATGCATCTAAGATCCCTTCCACAGCTAGTAAAAGAGCTGATAACTTTGAAATGGCTGAACCAATTTTGATGAAACATGTCTAAGAACCATCGCCAAGAAACCAACTTTCAAATAAAAAAAACCGCATCCGAATCGGTCCACCCGTTTAAGAGCTATGATGCCACAGACAGACAAACAGATAGACAGACACACACACATAGCGGTCAAACTTATAACACCCCTCTTTTTGTATCGGGGGTTAAATAGCGCTAAGGACGAACATCAAACACTCAAGCAAATAATTTGCATAATCTGCGTGAAAAGAACAGGTCAAGTCATTATAATACAAACACGTTTCATACTATGTATGCATTCCACAAAATGCATTATCCATTACCGCAACGCGCGGCGGACTTTATCGCGCAGTGTGGACAACCCTGTCAGTGGGCGACAAGGTAAGTAAGCAAATGTGCCGGGGACCGGCTTGAGCTAACCTACTGGACACACTGTGCCATAGTTAAGCAAACAAATAAGCTGTTTCTTAAATTGTGGATCTCGTCATTTCCTTATCATATTTGGAAGAAGTTCAAAAAGTTGAACAAAGTATGGACACCTTAACGACGGTAGTTAAAATTTGTATGAAAGTTGAAATGTGGTCCAACTTTTTTGTTTCCACCCATTTTTAACCCCCGACACAAAAAGAGGTGTTATAAGTTTGACCGCTATGTATGTGTGTGTGTCTGTCTGTCTGTGGCATCATAGCTCTTAAACGGGTGAACCAATATGGATGCGGTTTTTTTTATTAGAAAGCAGGTTTCTTGGCGATGGTTCTTAGACATGTCTATAAAAATCGGTTCAGCCGTTTCAAAGTTATCAGCTCTTTTGTTAGCTGCGGAGGGGATCTTAGACGCAAATTGGGCATTTACTTAATGTTCAAACATACGTGTGACATAATTGCGTTAGAGGTTACAAAACTATCCGACAAAACTCGTGGTCTATTAGAAAAAAGAAGCACTCTACAAATGGGAACATCAGAATTCAATAATTTTGACAGATATGTTAAACGCAATATCAGGAAAGACATACGTGCATTGAACTCTGAATTGATGAAGTCGGCTCTTCTGAACAATTGCTCCCTCAGAGTAGCTAAGCAGGGCATAACACGATCGAAATCCTGGATCTCGGGGCTGCGAGATGAAAATGGTACCCTCCATAGAAATAGGCGTAGGTTTCCTTACTTAAAGAGATTCAAACGTGTTTACCAATCTTGTATAACGCATAAATCAAGGATCACAGAGTTATAACACTTAGATTAGGTATCTCTTAGCTATGACAGTTTTAGAAGCACTTATATAGAATAATTCATCATCATCATCATCGCAGCCGTAGGACGTTCACCGCTGGACATGGGCCTCTGGAAGCCGCTTGCATCCACCGTGAACCTGCGCCTTTACCAAATCATCTGTCCATCTCGGTGTTAGACGAGAGTGGAAGACTATGCCATCCCACTTCACCTTGTAATGTGACGTAGATTTCAACAAATGTAATTAATGAAGTACACCGCAACGTTAAACTAAATAATCGCTGTCTGAACTATCCGTCCGTATGTCCGCGCGTCATCAGACGATCTCGATAGCTCGTGCTATGCAAGCTTACTGTACTTAGCTGCCGATTAGTATCGCACTGACACTTCGGATCCCATGAATTATGCTCGGAGTCTCATAGAAACATGTTTATTCCCTTTGTTGTTGGGTCAATGCCTGACAGGCGAGGCAGCTTTATATCTAAGCATATCAAAAATATTGAACTTTTCATTTGCGACTCCGACAAAAAGCAGGTAAGTAGAATAAACGAAACAGCTTATTAACATAGTCTTAAATTTCCATACAAATGAATTAGGATATGTTACATATTAGGATATCTTAGGACAATGTGTTGATTAGGTTCAGTTTTACTCTAATTGTCAGCATTTTTGTTGCAAGTAGAAGCCGAAAATAAAATATACATAGTTTTTGAGAATATCGACATGGAAATGTGCGGTAACATCTGGAAGTGGTTGAAAAATAGTTTGCATATGTTACATACTTGAAACTGGTAACTCACTGTATACAAACAAAGCATAATTAAACGTGGTCAGCATTCCAGTTGATTGTTTGTTGGCAAAAACAAAAATCACTCTTGAGTCCTTAGATTATTTATACACTAGGCAGAATGTCAGTAGCAAACACTGGCATACAAAACGTCCAAATACCCATTTGACAGTAACTGTCTGCAACTGTTGCATATTAATATCACGTTACGTCATTCAGACTGAAGGGGGACAACTGACATATAAGCCAATTATTGGCTTATATTTTTCGGGTCGTTTTCATGCCGCCTAAGCTCTATCTAAAGCTTGAGTCTAACTACCAGAAAAGGTCAAATAAGACCGTTAAAACATCTACGGTTGAACTTTGGAAATAAAATAAGTTTTTTATTTGAGTTCAGGCCTAATTGCAACACCAACTATTTCCTTTCATTTCAAAAATGGAACGACGACTTTGAAACGCCATCTTCAACTTCACAACTGTCAATTGTTAATTTTATTAGCGCAAGCGGCGGTGCCGAAGTTTTTTAAAACATGTTTTATTGACTATAAACAAGGGGAGTTAATGAAAACCTTTAATATTAAAACTGGACCATTTGGCTTCTGCCACTAATAACTAAGTAAAAAAAATTTTAAAACCCCAACGCAATTAGTTCACTTGATGTTTGAAAATTAAGTAAGTAAATGTCAATTATGCGTCTAAGATCCCTTCCGCAGCTAACAAAAGAGCTGATAGCTTTAAAACGGTTGAACCAATTTTGATGAAACATGTCTAAAACCATTGCCAAGAAAACTGCTTTCAAATAAAAAAATCGCATCTAAATCGGTTCACCTTTTTAAGAGCTATGATGCCACACACACACAGAGCGGACAAACTTATAACACCCCTCTTTTTGTGTCGGGGGTTAAAAATACAGCTCACTTGCTCCCAGATGAACAAAAAAGTACACTAAGTCTGCCACCGGACTGCCGATGTTTTGCCATTTTTGCTAACGGTCATGATTTCGACATCTCCTCAGAGTTTCACTTATGAGCAGGCAGATACAATGGTTGCCATTAGAAAACGTATTACGCCATATGTAAGGCAACTTTAAAAAAGGATATAATTAATAAATTCTTATAGAAGCTGCAGTAGAAAATCTTAAACACGAAGCAAGAGTTACTAACTAACAGTGTTAGTTGAAATCAGATTGATTAGAACCGTTTTACATGGTAATGTACATCATATATTTTTTTTAGTTTTATCATTCTCTTATTTTGGAAATTACACACATACACAGTTACACACATTCACACATTTTACCACTTTGGAAGTGTCTCTCGCGCAAACTATTCAGTTTAGAAAAAAATTATATTAAAAACCTCAATATCATTTTTGAAGACCTATTCATAGATACCCCACACGTATGGGTTTGATGAAAAAAAAAATTTTGAGTTTCAGTTAGTCTAAGCATGGGGAACCCCCCAAATTTATTGTTTTTTTCTTTTTTTTTGTGTGAAAATCTTAATGCGGTTCACAGAATACATCTACTTACCAAGTTTCAACAGCATAGTAGTTTCGGAAAAAAGTGGCTGTGACATACGGATGGACACACAGACAGACAGAAAGACAGACATAACGAATCCATAAGGGTTCCGTTTTTGCCATTTTGCTACGGAACCCTAAAAAAAAGTTTGTGTCAAATGAATTTACTAGCACTTAGGCACAGTCGAGGAAATTAAATCGCGTACCAGGGTGGAACATCTTCACAGTCAATTTCCCGATGATTTCTTTGGCAGATGTAGGGAATTTCGACATGTCATTTGCAACAGAATGGTTCCATCCTGGTGCACAATTCAGTTTCCTCGAGTTTACCTACGCCCTTTTTCTTGGCGATACTTGACTATGACATTTTCCTCGGAGCTCTAAAGATACATGCGCCAAATTTCAAGTGCAGATCATTGGAAGCGAGTAAGAATCTAGTTGTGTGATTTAATTGCATACATTGTTATTTACTTTCTAAAGTATTGAAAACAATCCAAAACTGGGCTCGAAACAATGAAATATGATACAATTTCTTTAGTAAAAGTCTCAGAGGCCTAGTCGTCATGAACAAAAAGTTTCATCTTTGCGGTTTGATTTCCCAGCCGCCATTCTCCAGGGTGGATACTGTTCCAGAACGTATTTGCCGAAATATCGATTACGAAATAGGAGGCGAAGAAACTGGCTAAGTGCGAGTTTTTTGTTACCACGGCAAAATTGCCATAATTAAAATCGAGTAAAAATGCAAAAAAAAAGTTCCAATATTATTGGTAGCGGATATTGTAATACGTTCTCGGTGAGAATTTCAAATATATTCCTGCTACGGTTCACATATTGACAGATGGTTAGATAGACAGTAGAGCCTTAGTAATAGAAATCTTTGGATACGCAACTTTAAAATGTTGTGAACTTTTTTTTGCCAATTAAAAATCGGCAGACTGTTAGATCAGAGTTGTTGTTGTATTGATTACAATTCACATTACTCACTTTACTACTGAGAAAAATCGTTTTGTATTCCTTACCAGTTTTTAAGGTTTTTTTATACATAAAACTGAGCCGTGATTGACGGATGTGTAATAATCGTCATAAGAACTATTGTCCGAATTTATCATTTGACAGAAATTATTATTTCGCATAACTCTTTTTGCTCTGAATCCATTAATTGGGATTGATCATTTTTTCTAACCCCCCCTTTTTATTTTTTTTATCGAAAATATAGAGCATTTTAAGAAACTAATTTGAATATTTCAGCAATTGATCACTCCAATATTTTTTTATAATTTATTGAAAATTTGAGATACGACTTCTCGTATATTACATGCCGCGGCTGAATCTGTGTATAAACCACAGACATAATGACAAAAAAAAATGTGTCACAATCGATGGTTAGTTGTCATCTGACAATGTCACTTTACATTACAATAACAATAACACTAAAGTTGCCGATTCTTCCAAGAGAATAGGTAAAAAAACGATTTACGGCTGTAGTATTTTTTGTATGTATAAAATAAAATGGTCAGAAGTGTTCCCTTGAAAGTTCTTTGGCGGATTTAATCCATACTTACATTAAAATGATCCTCAAAACAATAAGTACATCTTGTAAACTTTGAATTAACTTTGCGGCACCGCTTCTCTTGTAAATCTTCTCTAATGCAAACAATTAATTTGTTTGGGCTATTGACAGAATCATTTCCACAAGTAGGAATGAAACACTTCCTGTATAAATCCATTATTAAAATATGAAAAACGCGAAGAATGTTTTTCAAAAAAGTATCCTTAAACTGACAGATGATAACTACGTCGAAGTGACAGAGAATAGTATAGAGAAACTAGACGGACGGCTTTTTTTTTCTTGTTGCAAAGAATTTCAAAGTTAATGCCCACAGAAAGGTCAAACAAAGGTCAAACATTATTATGCAAAAATACACACGATCGTTTAATATTTTTTTACTACAATGTTATAAAATGATTTAATAAACCTATTCCTCGAAATGGTTTTGGAATTAGACCACATTGTAAAAAAGTGATCAATGCCAATTGTACAGAATTGTTATAAAACAAACCTAACCTAACCTATAGAGTCCTACTGGATAATCATTTCAAAATTCCTGAATAATCAATGGTTTCTGAGTCCTACTGGATAATCATTTCATAATACCTCAATAATCAATGGTTTCTGAGAAAAAAAGAGTTATGCGAAATGATAATTTCTGACAAATGATGAATTATGCTAAAAGTTTGTATGACTATTGAACGGCCCCCGTGATTGACCACTCTCACCTCATGAAAAGTGCAGATGAGGCCAAGGGTGTATCTCACTGATTCAATAACACCCTCTCTCTCTCTCTCTCTCTCTTTCTCTCTCTTTTTCACTCTAGCCTTGAAGAGCCCTAGGTTGTATTTATCTGGAAATACAGACGACGAGAGCGAATTCCATACCTTAGCAGTTCGTATTAGGAAAGATATATAAGATCTTATGGCGTAACTTGAATTAGAAAACTCATATACTCGACCCATCCTAATCAGGTTAGAACACTATAAAGCACCTAATAAGAAAGTGTACCTGATGGTTAACAAGATAATTGCAAATAGATTAGCCCTTAAATATGCAAGAGCTTGATTCTGCGCAAACGCTCTCACTTGTTTTAATCGATCCGTCGTGCGCGCAGCCAGTCCAGCTTGTTTAGATATCGGCATAAACTAATCCAAGCCATTGGATTGCCTGACTCATTAGATGCTTTAGAAAATAGACATGGAAGGGCAAATTTTGCGAGTGAGAAAACCTTGCCAACAGTCAAACAGTGCCAAGGGGCAGCGAAACAGCAGCACTGCCAATTCCATGAGCAGCGAAGATCGCTTGCTTGATTGAAGAGCTAACTTGATCATTCGTCTTCTGCTTTACTAAAAAAATTAAAAAGTTGTGCCGGCTCAGAAGGCAGCATTATACCTGCGGTCGTTATAGACTGTAAACCATAGGTTCCCAATCTTTCAAGGACTACCGCCGCATTTACAAGAAAAAAATTCTAACACCTCCCTTTACGTATCAGCAAATTACCAATTTTGTATTTTTATCTATTGATCACAAATTAACAATTATTTGGACCCGTTACCGCCCCCGCGAAGAACTCCAGCGTCCATACCGCCCCCTTTAGGAACCTATGCTGTAAACCGTCCAACCGATGCCCCCAAATCACGCATTCCGTCATTCATAAGTCGATTTCGCGGACGAAACCGCGGGCAAAAGCTTCCTAAAAACGCTTCCTAAAGTTTCCTATAAACTTCGGAACACAGTCTTTAAATTGAGATTGAAATATTCATTTATGCTATAGGTCTTTACTTTTTGTAACTAAACTTGACCAACATTAACTCCTTTCATAGCTAATGCTAATGCTAAGTGCAGATAAATTATCGCGCAATTCGAAAGCGTCTGTATATGTCTAAGGTATGAGGAACAAATTATTTAACTTTGCAAGAAACACGTGTAAATCTAAACATGTATAGCGATTAAACACCGTTTTTCCTACAGAAATACTTGCGCCAATTACACTATGTCTTCTCTGTTCGCGCGTATGTAATTCCGCATCTAAGTTCTTAATAATTCAACTTGTAACCTCATTTGAAAATCTACCTTTAATTATTGGAAAGCGGACTGATATCTTCAAATCGTTCTGTTATGAATAATGTACCACCCATGTCTGTTAAATGATTTGGATACAAAGAGGCTGCCATGTAAGATTGGGGTTGCAAGCATTAATTATAAATTAATTAAATTGATAAGATGTTTTCTAACAATACAAGCTCTTTTTGCTGACTGGACATTTCATTGACTGCAACCGCATTGTGATTCAAATTACTTATTCATGCCAAATTTCAAGATGCCATAACTGTTAAAGAGTTCTTGTGGAGACGTCCTGGCCAGACCACCAGAATTGCATTACCAGGTTATTGTACTGTCACCAAACTTACATAAGTATGCCAAATTTCAGCTCAATCGGATATCAGGAAGTGGTCGCAGAATTAAATTTTGAAATCACAATTTTACGACAATTTTACGAAGTTTGTAAAATAGGACATGTACACGATCTGTATTGAATGAGGTAGGTATACTATCTATTTAATTACTAGATTTAATAGGTTACCTAGCTTAATTAGTCATAACTGAAAGTACAGGCTTCACAATCATTCGTTCACAAACGTTCATTTAATGTGATACTTACAAGTCTCGGACGTGTGATACGGACAAGTGCAAAAATACCTATGTATCGATTTAACCCTCTCATAATTATGTACAGATATCTACCTTAATCGACGACATAAGACCTATGGGGCATATTTATTAGCAAGTTGTTTGCACCCTTATTTTTAATCTTGACTCTACCTAATAGTAAAGTTATGAGTGCAAAATCCCCAAAAGTTTAAGACATATCGAATATAAAGAGTGTCACACCGAATCAGACATGCAAATCCCGTTTTTTCCTATCTTGTGGGCATTTCAACAAATCCATCTTTATTCCTTGTCTACATCATAAAGAAAACCTCTGTACTAAATTTCAACCTTCTAGGGCCAAGGTTTCTAGATTTGGGCTGGGCGTTGATGAGTTAGTCAATCAGTGAGTCAGTCAGTACTCAGTACTTTTCTTTTTATATGTACTTATAGATTACCTTGTACCACTGCTGCTTAAGGAAACACAACTGCTGTGTCACAAAGAAAGATCCTAAATGCATTTCGGAACACATGATTCACACAAGGATACCTCCACATAAAATAACAAACCGCAAATCGTCCTAAATAAAACTTGTCTTGAGTCCGTGTGTTTGGGCTTTTTCTGTGTCACTGCGGTTTACTACGTGTCATATTGACTAACGCCTCAACAGGCATCACAAAGGCATTACGACATTGATGCAACAGTAATCTATCACTTGATTAGGCGTCGAAAAATTTGCACTTGCAAGAAAAATCGAGGAAGTTTCATTCATTACATTACGAGCTTGAAGTGATCAATCGAGCACTGCAATGTAATACAACTTGCACGATTTTTCTTGCTGTTTCACTAGCAACCGTTCCGCTTCATCGACAGCAAGAAAATGCCGCAAAACTGCTTACTATGCAGGCTCTAACAAGAATCCCAACCTTAAAAGCCTGGAGAAGAAAAGTTCTAGAGAGAGTTGACACCGGAAAGTAAAGCGATGGAATACTCACTTTAAGTACGATTGAATTATTTTTTGAGGCTTGGATGTTTAATGTTTAATTCTATTTATTTACTGTAATGGAGATACCCTTTTTTGTGTCATTGTGATAATAATATCATCTTAGTGACATAATGTTTATTATCATAGTTGCTCACAGTGAAAATAAACGGATCACTCACATCTTAAAACGAGTTTAACTCGACATGTTTGAGGCTAATCCGTAGCCCTTCCTCTCGGAGGCGCACGTCACGGCGGCTGCCAAACGCGCACGGATTAGCCCGAAACATGCCGAGTTAAACTCGTTTTAAGACGTGAGTGATCCGTTCATTTTCACTATGAGTGAGTCTCACGGTAGTTTCATGTTTAAAGTATCTTAGTTCCTATTGACGAAAGTTAAGTTTTTTTTTTAATTATGTAATGAATTGTTTTGTTTGGCGTTGGAGAGGGCTTTGCTCGGAGTTTCTCTGCGGGATCGCATTAGAAATGATGAAATCCGCGCAAAAACTAAAGTCACCGACATAGCAGACTCAAGTGGCAGAGGGCAGGGCACATCGCTCGTAGAACTGATGGCCGATGGGGCCGAATGGTTCTAGAGTGGGGTTCACGGACTGGAAGACGCAGGTAGGCCTCCAAGGTTGCGAGAACGCGTTGGATGCGGATGGCGCAGAACCGATCTGTTTGGCAAGCCTTGTGGGAGGCCATGTTCAGCAGTGGACAAAATGAGAATGGTATTTATGAATGGTATGTATTTTTTTTTTAATTAGCCTTATTGTATGTCTAACTGCTAAGTAAATGTCTGCGAGCTCCCGCCATCCCAAGTATGCAGGCCCTATACTACGAAGCGCGAAACTCGAACTTCGTTTCATGCCGTTCCGCTCACGCTAATGGTATTTATTACGAGAGTGAGAGGGACCGCACGATCCGAACTTCGAACTTCGAATTTCGTAGTAACCCCCCAGGTCGTCCCTCCATCTCCGCTTCTGTCTGCCTCTATTACGATATCCATCGCTAGGGACCTATTCCGTAGCAAATTTAAAATGTTAAATTACTATTTTTAGGGTTCCATACCCAAAGGGTAAAACGGGACCCTATTACTAAGACTCCGCAGTCCGTCTGTCTGTCTGTCTGTCCGTATGTCACCAGGCTGTATCTCATGAACCGTGTTAGTTAGACAGTTGAAATTTTCACAGATGATGTATTTCTGTTGCCGCTATAACAAAAAATACAAAAAAATAACAGAATAAAATAAATATTTAAGGGGGCTCCCATACAACAACCATGATTTTTTTGCTTGTTTTTGCTCGATGTTAATAAGGACAACAGGTAGACGCTTGAAATAGCTTGAAATATTCACAGAATATTTAGTTATTTATATTCATTTTAAAAATAAATAATCAAAGTAAAATAAAACTTTTGCCGTTTTTTTTTATGTTAAAGAGGCCAGACAAACGAACTAGTGGGTCACCTGATGTTAAATGATCACCACTGTCCATAGACACCCGCAGCGCTTTACACGATGCCAGTGCGTTGTCGGCCCTGGGAAAAGGAGAGGGAATAGGGGAGGGGGAGAGGTATTGGGCCCCCGGCGCTCTCACTGACCGTACGAAACGCAGCAGGAGTACTGCTGACTCACGCCGGTGTTCTGTGAGAGGGCGGTGTTTTATAGATAACGGTACGGAACCATACGTGCGCGAGCCCGACTCGCACTTGGCCAGTTTTATTTTTAACTAGATCTTACATGGGACTTAGTCCGCGAAGTAAATAATGAAAATGGCGTCAACTTTAACGAAAATCATTGTTTGAAACGGGAAACTATCGATTATCGATGTTTAGAAAATTATATTTCCGAAGGTTTAGAATCCCGAAAACTTCATTTGTCCGAAAGCATTTTTTTCTGAAACTGTAAATATTTCAGGATTTATTTCAGGACCATCGTGTAGAACCCTTTAGGTTACGTTAGGGTTGTTTTATAAAAATCCTGAAATATTTACAGTTTCAGAAAAAAATGCATTCGGATAAATGAAGCATTCGGGATTTTAAATATTCGGAAAAAAATATTTCTAAATTTTGATAGGTAACCGTTTGAAACGTGATGGAAACAACCTGAATACTAACGATGATGAAGAGCCGCGGTCTTTTTTTAGTATCAACAAAAGCGAAATTTATTTAATCACGACTGACCTCGAAACTTAGACTTTAAACAATGCCCATAAAAAATGATTAGTTGAAATTAAATTCACCTTTGGCACTACGGATCACATTTTCTAAATCAATTCGCGATAATTATGTAAATTTTCACATTAAAAACTAACAAAGATTTCTTATAAATAATGGGTTTTTTAATTAATGCTATGCGCATTAGTTCCACATATTTGAAAATCTGGGGCGTTATGTTTATAAGTTTATAACTTTATTCCTAATTAGCTAAATTATTTTTTTAGGTTAGCCTAAGCTAAAGTTCGTTAATTTATAGCCTAAGCTATAAGTCTAAGTCTAAGCATGTCTTTGATGATCTTATTTGGTCCATTAATGTCATCTTGCGATTCATTTAGACTTAATCACAATTTTTTATTCTCTATGATCGTTTATCTATATTTTATATCCCTAGCCACTTAACACCGACTACCTAATTCGTGTTTATAATGTTAGTCAATTTTGATCGTTTAGATATTTATTTTCGTACAATTAAGTATTTTCAAACCTATATACAAACATTGCCTTCAGAAGTATCCCACTGATAGGCTCTCCCCCTTCATATTCTCAATTTCTTCATACAAAATAGTTTAACCGGCCATTCTTTCTTTTCGTATAGGTACTAAATAACCGTCATACATCTCTTCCAGTGTATAAATCACCGTGATAAACAAAACAATCCAGGATCAAAACATTTCCTTAACTAGACGGGAATCTAGTCCAATCTTGTAAGCTATTCCAGTAATTTTTGCTATCGCTTAATTGGCCGTACATAGCGCACATTGCATGCAAAACGTCGTATGTATGCCACATTTTAACAACACATACGCTGTTCTGTGTTCGTAGGTGGCGTGAGGGGTTTTGCCCAGAAAAACGTCTCTTACGTGACCCTATGGCCTAAATCTGGGAAGAATGGGCCCATTAGGTGTAAGTAAAGTATCTAGGACGCGCTGGCACTCTAACAAAAACATAATTATTATAATTTTACGATTTACAGGATTGTATTTCTTCAGTTTTATTTTACTCTTAAGCATAAGAGTACATAGCATCCAGCTTATACTGCGATTTGTTTTTGTATTATTTTTTATGCTTGATATCTGAACTATTTGGTAAATTATTATCATTTGGTACTCTACCCATACAAAGGTACAGCTTGCGTCCAATAGAGTTTGATATTGGCACGCCAATCAAATAATAATGTTGTAAATTTTGATTGGTTTAGGAGTAATTTAGTACTTAAAAATGTTTTTTTTTTTTTTTTTTTTTTTTTTTTATGTTAGAAAGGCCAGACAAACGAACTAGTGGGTCACCTGATGTTAAGTGATCGCCACTGTCCATAGACACCCGCAGCGCTTTACACGATGCCAGTGCGTTGTCGGCCCTGGGAAAAGGAGAGGGAATAGGGGAGGGGGAGAGGTATTGGGCCCCCGGCGCTCTCACTGACCGTACGAAACGCAGCAGGAGTACTGCTGCTTCACGCCGGTGTTCTGTGAGAGGGTGGTACTGCCCCGGACGAGCCGGCCCATTCGTGATGCAGCGGCTAGCTACAACATGGCTCTACCACTACTACTACTATGTTATATGTTATACGAATATAGATGTTGTTTGTTTGGGGAGTATAAATTGAAGGGAGATACGATATTCAATATACAAGTCATAGTAAAAATATAACTATGTAATGTAATTTGAATACCTACTTATTAAAATGATTAAGATTAGACAGTGACTTATTATTAACAACAGATAATTTAGTACGGCTGGAATAACTGCTATTAATAATTTTTATTAAATAATATCATACAGATGTAGATTTCTTTACTTTTAAAGTTTATATAACCGTATTTTTACCGTAATACCATTTTCTACATCACAAGCAAACCGAAGATGCGTTTAATTTTCTATCGCTCATAAAAATCGAATGGAGAGCCGTGAAACAACTCTAAACAAGCGGCACTAAACGATTATTTAGAACCATTATGGCTGTATTACGACTCTCTTTGCACCTTTTAATTATTAAAAAAAATGCAAATTGTCGTAACTCACGCGAGCTACTTGGGTGGCATTTGAAATTCATCGCGTCATCACCTATCTCATATCTTGCATTTGATTCTTTATCATTTTTGAAAAATTTCATATGCAATCAAATTAATGGTTTAGATAAGATGCGGTGGCTTAGTGGGTTGACCTATGGCCTATCAAGCAGAGGGCCCGGGCTCGCACCTCTGAATTTTTCGGGATTTATGTGCAAAATTACATTTGAATTACATTTGATTTCATTTTCATTGTACCGTGAGCTTTAAACCACTAGACCACCACGGCTTACTAGTTGCATTGTAGTCGGCAAAACCGCACGCAAACTGCATGCTAGCTGCGACTGAAATGTATGGGCAGTCAGCAGTTACGTTTCAGTCAAAATGCAGTCCGTCTGTTACGGCCGTACTCGAATTGTAATCGACCTAAGTTTGACTCTTGAATCAAACGTGACGGACGCAAGACATCACTGTCGCCTTTGAGATGTGACTTACAGCATGCATCGAAATAAAACAAATAATATGCTCTCGATCATTACATTAAATTTAAAGAAGATCGAGCCGTGAGAAGAGCGTACTTGGGAGGACCGAGTGGACGTAGACCGGTTGTTCGTTCCTGGTACCGCTGGAGGGATGAAGTCCAGAAGGATCTTTCGGATCTCGGGGCCGAAGACTGGCAAGAGCTGATCAAAGATCGCAAGGCATGGCGTAGTCTGGTGTCGAACGCAAAGACCCACTTTGGATCGCTGCGCCCAGCTAGTTAGTAAACATTACATTACATTTTAAGATAGAGCCAGATCGTACCACTTTACTAATAATAGCGTCACCTGACTACAGTCTTTCTTCAGAGAAAAGACGTGGTACCTCATTATATTAATAAACAGTAGTACCAGAAAAATATCTCGAGATCGGTATCGGTTCCCGATACCAACAATACTGGCTACCGATCGATCTGCCGATACCATTCTATTGTTAGAATCAAAGGTATTATTAAGCACTGACAAGCTTTCTTAATGAAATAATCTAGATCAATTTTTATTCCCACGAATTAGATCTCGGGGAAATACTAATTATAATAATTTAAGTTTACAATAAGAAGAAAGTGCGCCTACGATTTGCTCTTTGTCTGACACATCGGATCTATTAAAATTTGCGGAAAGGCGATTCATCGATTTCGACTTACTTTGAAAAAAAAACAGTGAAAGTAGAGGGATATTATACTTCGTTTCACTTACTATTAAAAATGTAGCGGTCAAAACAAGTGCGAGTGTTTTTCAGTAATCCAATGTCGCAAGTGAAAATTACAGTACAAAAAATCAAGTACATAGAGAAAATATATAAGGTAAGCAATAGGCGGCCTTATCGCTTCGAAGCGATCACTTTCAGGGAACTTTTTACAAAGTAAAGAAAAGTAAGGAATGGATTTCAGCTGGTGATGCAATTTAAAACAAATAGTAACATTAAAAAAAATCCAAGTTTTAAATATCGAAGCTTACAGAATTTTCAATCACATCCTCGTTATATATATGTATAGTCTAGGGTGAATGAGCATTTACTAGGCAAGCGTGCTACATCGTAGGCCTCATCTTTGCTGTCCATCAGGTGTGATTGGTGGTCAAACGCAAGCTTAAACAGGGTTATTTGTAATTCACTAGCATCCTTTTAACCCTAAACTCATACCACTTAAACAAATGTTTTTTGTTTTACGGCTTTTGTCATAACTTAATATTTTTGGTGTAATAACGTTATGAAAATTTGAGATTACCTCTTATTTTTACGGTACTCTGTGTATTTGTATGGGAAAAAAAGTGCTTCATTTTAAAAAGTCGTAAAACAAAAAACATTTGTTTGAGTGATAGGAATTCAGGGTTAAGAGGATGTCAGTGAATTACAAATAACCCTGTATTGTATAAAAAAAATCATATGCAAATGTAACCGATAAATTGTTAATGATAATATTGAAACGAAGTGTAACACTGACACGCTGTATACTATAACTACATATAAAACATTTTCGCTACAGAAATGTTGCATCGACATTTCATTAGCTAAAAAAGTTCATCGGTAAATCGTCTATAAAAAACGTTTCTTTTGCAGACTAGCGTTTCAGTTTCAACTTTCCGTACAATATGGAATTGGCAAACTACGGTCATGATCCTAAGTTATATAGAAAAGTTTGTATATAATTCAAGTATTCAAAATAAATTTACTGTTTCATAACCTCATATGATGTTACTTACAGCTCGCGCGATAAGAGTTTGGCTTTGACCTTCGGGTGGAGGGGATTACTGCGCATACCCCGCACCCCCGTTGATACCCAATGCGCAATAACGGTCAAAGCCAAACTCTTATCGCGCGAGCTGTACCTATTTTAAAATAAAAATAAATAAATAAATATTAGGGGACAATCTTACACAAATCGACCTAGTCCCAAAATAAGCAAAGCTTGTACTATGGGTACTAGACGACGGTAAACATACTTATATAGATAAATAAATATTAAATACACAAAAAAACATCCATAACTCAGGAACAAATATTAGTGCTCATCACACAAATAAACGCCCTTACAATGGGGATTTTAACGGATATCAGTTATACCATCGTCTATTAATTCAAATTCAAATTTCTTTATTCGCATAAAATATGGTACAATATGTGATAAATTAACAATTTCAGTATAGGAACATATTTTGCTACATAATAGCATGCAAAGTAACCTTAAAACTAGAATGTAATTACCTACATACACAGGCATCACAGAATGCAGAATAGTAGCTCCTAATATGTAATGTGTTCATTTTGAAAAGGGCATTTGTTGAATAAAATATTTTTCTTTGAGCCATCGGTGAAGTTCACTTTTAAATAAAAAGGCAGAATTTTGAATATTTACTCTAATTTCCTTTAACTTAAGAATCCCATTAACTCCTAACCCATTTGAAGACACATCAAATATTAAAAGATCGTTTAATTACTTTATGTCATACCTATTTTTGAGTTGATGTACAATCGAGAACAAACTTTGCTACGGCAATAATAATTTCCGTCTTCCAAATAACAAGGGGCTATCAGCTACCCCTGTTACCATTGAATAGGATAGATGACGTAAAAAAATTCCAAGTCACGACTTAAGTAAAAAACACTTTATTGTAGCCCTGAAAACTAGATATACTTAATAATTAAATTTGTTAGTTGATTGAGTAGGCTTAGTAGTAGGGTAATGCCAACCGTGAATCGTGTTTTGCCAACCCATGAAAACTACATCAGATGATTGATCAATCAAACCTAATAAAGATTGTGATACCATCGTGTCACCATATTTGTATCATCATCATCGTCATGATTTATATCATCCCACGTGGGCCTTATTTGGATTAAATTTAGATACATTTTAGTTTATGTTACATTAAATTAATTTATTTATGTAGAACTGAACATTTTTTTGTTGATAAAAAATCTAGAATCTATTATTTCAAACTGAATAAAGTAGTGCCATTTTTTATACATTATGTATAAATCAGATTAATATTTTAGAACACCTGATAGAAATTACATTATTAATAGTTCTATAATCTACTTTTGTAAATGGCATAGATGACATCGATTCATTTCATTACAAATTACTACTCTATACTTGGGAGGTCTGAGGTCGTAGGCTATTTTTTTATATATATCCCTATTCTACGCAGACGGAATCGCGGGCAACAACTAGTTTTTTTTTATAATGTAAACTTTGCAGAACGTCGAAACAAAACGTCATAGCACACTACTCACCGATTGTACCTCCGCGCACGAAAGTGAAAACGACCTTTAAACACGTTTACTGTTCAAACAAACCGTCGGGTTCGGTTGACAAAAAAACAAACATTGGCCACGGGCGGCAAAAAGGCGAGCGCCATAGAAAGTCCCGCTTTTTCTGTTCAAGCCTTTTCTTTTATGATTTTCACGGTCTTTTGTTCTCTTATTTCGTAATTTCTATTATAGACATGGAAATCGCGGATAATGGACTGAAGGTTTTTGTAGGCAGTGTTCGAAATTGATTTGGCTTATGTTATTTATGTGAGTTCTGCAAAAAAAGTGACAGATCAAATATAGGTAACGCCATCAGAGTTGCGGTCACGCACACAACAACACGTCATGTAATGACAGCGGGATTTCGACATTTATTCGTACCGATAGCAAGTACAACAGACAACATAGAATTACAAGATTGACTAAAAATTTCTTCAACCTATTTCTTTAAGAATAATTTAGGAAAATACATCTAGTTCAAACAAAACAGAAAATAAAATATTAAAATATTTATAAGCATATTTTTCGCTATTTATAAAATACCTACCGATTTTTTTCTTGCGAATATCTTATATATAAAAACCGCAATTCTCGGGTCGCGGTGTTTGTTACCAAACTCCTCCGAAATGGCTCGACCGATTCTCATGAAATTTTGTGTGCATATCGGGTAGGTATGAGAATCGGCCATCATTTATTTTTCATACCCCTAAATGTTAAGGGTGGTTCACCTCTTAATTTTTTCTAATAAATCGATGAATGCCGGCTGCATACACGAAAAAGGGTGACGCAAAGTACATGAGCGGCGTAGGCCAGTTGCAAGAGAGAGGCGAACGCGTTGCAAGAGGATGTATAAGCACATGAATAAATACGGAGCAGAATAAAAACTTCCGAACAGAGCTCGAAATTCTTACCTATTATCATAGGGTTGACACTCGGTAAAAAAAAAATAAGAATCAAAATATTTCATTCAAACAAGTACCTAAGGCTCTAATATCTGTATATCTACAAACACTACAACAGGTAGGCATCTTTAACAACAACCGAACACCCGAACTATGTAGTTAAACGCTAAACGGTCGCGTCGTCGCTGGCAGCACACCTGAACTTTGTCTACTCACTGAGCTAGTTCAAACCGGTTTGTCTCCGAGCGGGCGCCGGTGCACGCCCCCCCCCCCCCCCCCGTCCTGTCTGTGACAGGTCACGCACACATAACGCGTGTGTAGTAGTGTAATGCGTGCGCGGCGTTGTTTGAAGTTTTTATTCTGCTCCGTATTTATTCATGTGGTATGAGGATGTGTTTCATTTTTTTTTTGCCTCTAATCTAAGGCGGATAAAAGTTCGCCGGGTCAGCTAGTTTCTTATAATTTTTTATTTTTATTTCGAATATATTTTTTGCGTAAGTATTTCATCATAAGATCATATAACTCACATTTTCATTCACTTAGTCATTTCATTCATTCACTATCGTTTTTGCAATCAGTACTTTATGTAGCTGTGTGTGTAATCATTCGCCTCAACTCTCGTGGCGTTACCTATACTTGCGTTAATCATACGCATTTTTATTGCAGACATGTAAATCGCGGATAATCGGCTGAAGGTTGTGTGGGCAGTGTTCGAAGTTGATTAAATTTTGGCTTGTTTAAGACAGTTCGGCAAATAAAAAATGATAGTCCGAATATCGTGCACGACAATTTTTTTTCAAGAATAGCTTGATTTTACTAGGTATCTTTTTTAGAGTCACTAGAAAAAAGTTAGTTAAATTAATAAAAAAGTTTTTTGTAGCCAACGTCATACTCTTTTTTGTTTTCACAGTAGGCTAGGCACTTTACACAAACAATGACAATAAGTTCTGGCACACAAATATGAATTCGGCATAAGCGTTATTCTTGAAAAGACTACGGTCTACTTTAAACATACTAAACTACCTTGGGACAAACTCATAGTGAAAAAATACGGATTACTCTTATTACGTCTTAAAACGAGTTTAACTCGACTGTTTCGGACTAACCCGTAGCCCTTCTTCTCGGAGCAACACGCCCGCCGTTTTAGGACGTGAGTATTATAATTATATTTTTCGCTATATTTTTTCACTACGATGCGTTCTAAATACGTTCAAATTGAGGTTTAAATAATGGAATCTCGACTGCTGGCAGTAAAAATGAAACTTCATAAAATTGCCAGTAACAATAGTAATAAAAGAGGGAACACGTTCCACGAAATTCATCGGAAACTTCGGCTAAAGGCAAGTTGGGAAAGGGTGACAATCTGGTGCCTTTCCCTCGTCGAATTCTCGTAAAATTTTCGTAATATTCTAGTAATATTAGCCGCCTTACGAAGGTAAATGTGGCCCAATGGTCCTGCTAAACGATCCCTAGATGTAATTTGCCAGTGAGGGGACATCTTTATTCGTTATCTCTATTGGCGACATGTTCACTGTTCAGAGTGCGATGTTTCTCCAAAGTGCAAGCATGTTGACTTATCTTTCTATCTTAATCTTAGGGGTCCTTGTGAAAACACTTCAACCCACGGGGATCTTTTGTGTATACCCCTCCTTTGCACTTGTCCATTGCTACCACTTCATCTACAACGTGTTTTTTTTTTATTTCCGTTAACTTTAAGGGAAGATTATTCAGGTCAAATAGAGTTAATTTCTCGAAGAAACTAGTGTCTTAACCCTTACTACTTAGATATTCAATAATTAAATTTAATGGTTTGACCAGTGTAAAAGGTTTATTATTCATCTTTTAAATTTCGTCAGTAAAGAGCAGAGATTCATATAGCTATTCGCTACAAGGAGATTATTGAGGCGAGTTCGTTCAACATTAAATGCTTTTTTTTAAACTTTGTCATAATTGACACTAACTTTTGTGTAATTCTAAGGGACCTTTTGCACTGTAATATTGATTTATTATGAATAAAAAAGGAAAAAATAAATTATTCCGTATTTAACAAAAATCAATATACCAGGTAGTTTCTGTTAATGTACCGAGCAATAAAAAAAAACACGGTGTATAGATTGGATGATCTGGCGTAACAGCAATGCCTTGAGGCCTCCCTCCCTGGTAAGGGGTATCCGTCGCCAGAGAGTCTCATTCTTAATCTGGCGATGACATCACGTTTACGCAAGATGTACATAAATGAATAAATGTGTTCCATTGTTTCAACCTTTTTGCTAATATGTGTTAAGTTACGAAGTGACCTGTAAACGTCCCGATTATGCATGCATGCAAGCAAGCAAGTCAGGACTAGGGACTTGCAAAATCTTTGCATACTGAATGCATTACTTTTGCAACATACAAGAAAACGCATCTTAAAACAAAATTCACTATAGTTAAAAACCGGTTATCTGTAAAGTTTAATGTGACAACGTCATAACAAAACATTCAAAAAACAAAAATGAAACCAGGCGGTCACCCATCCAAGTACTGACCGCGCCCGACGTTGCTTAACCTGGGTGATCGGACGACATCCGGTGTTTTGTCAAATATCTTGAAAACGGTGCATCCTATGGCAAAATGAATGACATTTTCATCCCCCCTTTAATGCCACCCCCTGCCGCATGTCTAAGAACCATCGCCAAGAAACTAGCTTTCAAATAAAAAAAACCAGCTCCAAATCGGTTCACCCATTTAAGAACTATGATGCCACAGACAGACACACACACATAGCGGTCAAACTTATAACACCGCTCTTTTGTGTCGGAGATTAAAAAATAATGGCTTTAGACCCCTTACTTTTGCCATGTCCAAAGACGCGTACAAAAAATTTAAAAAGTAGACAGTTGTCTGGTCTGCCTGGTCAGCCGACTGGCAGTCCCAGGAATGCTCTGCGGGTGACCTTGTGGTGAACCCGTCCGCCCGGCTGCATGGCTTCAAAGCCAGTCGTAAGAACTGGACGACGCTGAACCGCATCCGCTCGGGTGTCGCCCGCTGCAACTACTGTCTACACAATTGGGGCCTTAAAGACTCGCCAGCGTGTGACTGCGGCGCTCCGCAGCAAACAGCCTACCACATCGTGGAGGAGTGCCCCAACCGACGTTTTGCTGGCGGCTGGGGGGGGCTTAACAGATGCTCTAGGGGGGCTATAGACTGGCTAGATAATTTAGATTTAGTTTTATAGGAAACGCAGGACTAAGTATTTTTAAAGGCCGTACGATAATAATAATAATAATAGTAGATATAACACATGATCTCGGCAATTAATTCAAATATTAGAGCTAATTGGTCACAATGAGCGTACCCGCGAGTAAAAGCTAAAGTCTGTATAATATCTTCGGCACGTACTCGATAACTGCTCACGTAACTATGATATTAGTTGCGCCGAAACTAAATTAACCCTTGTCTCCGATATGCTCGGGTAGGTCTGAGAGGCTTCGTATATCACCCATAACTTCTGACACGTCTGATCTTGATATATTGCCAGTTATACGAGACGTTATGTACCAAGGGAAATTAAGTGGTGGTAATTTAATGTGAGAGATGTTGATTCGATTAAGGGTATATTTCACAGGTGTATTATGGTGTAATGACAGCGCCAGGTAATATTTATATTATAACTAGCTGGCCCGGCAAACGTTGTTTTGCCATATCAATTACGATCCGCCCCGGCTTCGCACGGGTGCAACTATACTCGTACAGGGTTATTTGTAATTCACTAGCATCCTTTTAACCCTAAACTCCTACCACTTAAACAAATGTTTGTTGTTTTACGGCTTTTGTTATAACTTAATATTTTTGGTGTAATAACGTTTTGAAAATTTGAGACTACCTCTTATTTTTACGATACTCTGTGTATTTGTATGGAAAAAAAGTGCTTCATTTTAAAAAGTCGTAAAACAAAAAAAAATTGTTTAAGTGAATTCAGGGTTTAGAGGATGTCAGTGAATTACAAATAACCCTGTATTATGCATGTATTATATATCCCCCTTGAATACTCCCGCACCCCCTCCCCGCACCGCCCGCAACCCCTCGAAACCCCCCCCCACCCCCCGCCCCCCAAACACCCCCACCACCACCCAACACCCCCCACCACCCCCCACCACCCCCCACCCCACTGCACCCCGCATTGTACATCCTGGCTTTCGCCGCTCTCTTGCAACTGGCCTTCGCCGCTCTCTTGCAATAATTTGCAATAAAATATTGCGACTCTAAATTGAGATGTAAGCTATTCTATCTCTCAAGTTGGATCAAACTGCACACGGTGTGCAAATTTTATTATAATTGGTTAAATAGTTTATGAGTCCATCGCGGACAAACAACGTGACACGTAATTTATATATATTAAGATAGTTTAAACAGTGTTAGTAAAGCCGTGGTGGCCTAGTGGTTTGACCTATTCCCTCTCAATCAGGGGTCGTGGGTTCCAACCTGGGCTCGGACCTCTGAGTATTTCGGAATTTATGTGCAATATTGAATATATTACAATTTTTCCAAATGATTTTTGTATTAGTTCGATTTTTTTAATGGAACTAGGGTTTCTGGTTTCTTGACCTTTTTTTTTCTCGAGTTTCGAGAATTCTCGAGGCTAATTTCTCGAGTTTTCTCGGGTTCTCGAGTCTTTTTATAAAAACCATGAAACTAAACAATTTTTAAATCTGTGGTGTTTTGTTATTGCAACGTAATCATAATTTTGTCGTATTTGGTACTTCTAGTAACCTAGAAGCAATCTAATACTATTTTTTAGTCAGCAAATTATTTTTGTCTTAGAAAATAGGCATTCAAGAATATCAGATCATTAATCGACTCGTCCGAAAGTCAGTTTTTTATTTTTGACACATTTCCAGTTAGGCTGAAAACACGCTCATTTTCGGTTGAAGTGGGCTTGACTGTCATGAGTGCTTGAAATAAGCTCTCGAGATTGGCTGTATGTTTCCCTGTTGATTCGAAAATATTAAACTCTTTTCTTATTAAACTTCATGTGACTTGGGATGTGGAATCACGATCAACTGGGGAACTCTGTCAACTTTTTCTATCTTTCTTTTTAATAGTGACTCAAATGAAGATGTGCTGGGAGTTGGTTCAACCCATTCAGCAGTGTCTGGATGGCTGATTTGGCATTCGACGGTTGATGTTGCTGTTGAGTTACCCGGAAACAGTCTGTTGTAAAAATTACACTTTTGGCCACACAATACAATTAATTTACGATTCGAAAAGTGTCAACCCTGAATGACCAATTTTCGACCAAATTTTTAGTTAGTTATAACTTCTGTAGGTACCAATCGAGATTATGTCTTGGTTTTTTTTTAGTGTACATTAACCATAGTCTGGAATTATTTGTTGTGTAATAATTTTGTGCTAATGCGACTTCGTTTAAGAGAAAAAAATTAATAACGAAAAATTAAAAAATATTAATTTCTCGTGGTTTACTAACTGTAGAAGGTTCGAAATGGTCTCAAAAAATGCAGCTTTAGCCATTCTTAAATTTTAAGGGATCATTAAACTATTCAATCCCATAAATTCGGAGCAATAATTTTTTTTCTCTTTTCGACCAAAGAAAAAGAGCATTTTACAAACCTCCATAAGTTTGAAAATAATTATACATAATTGTCACACGGGAGTTCTACTCTACCCTTTTAAATATCAAATACTAGCTAATTCTGGAATAAAACGACCACGTCCGAAAAAAAAGGTCAAATTCCATTCTCTCGAGAATTCTCGAGCTCCGGTCATATTTTTCTCGTCTCGAGCGAAGCCAAATTTCTCGAGATTTCTCGAGCTCGAGAAAGCTCGAGCAGAAACCCTAAATGGAACCCAAAAAAACATAAAAGGTAAAGAAGCCAATAAACTTGGTCCTTCGAAGGCACATTGATGTAACTTAATTTCACTAGACCAACAGACCATACCGATTCTAACATAGGCGATTTACATTATAACTCATTCATATTACGAAATCCAATGTAGATTCACGCTCGTATTTCAACCAGAAGTATCACAACAAACCCATAGAACCGATGTAATGTCAATAAACGATGCGATAAAACCCAAACTGTGGGAACCATGCTGTTCCGTAATGTAATCCATGCTTAGCCTCGAATGGAAGAAGCTGTATTAAAACTTATTATAATAGGGGATCAGTTCGTTTGCTATAATTTGATTTGTCATAACTTCACTTGCCATAAGTATCAACGTTTTCCATAAGATATTAGAACCGTGCGATTTGCAAGAATTGTTTAAATGTTGTCTAGATGTAGAATTCGGTAGGTTAGGTTAAGTTAGTTAAAGAAACAAATTACTTTTCTTAAACGGGTGTATTTTCAGAGCGACTTTTTTGGACGTGCCAAGTCAATTAAAAAAAAACCACTCAAAATATTAAAACCACACAATTTTATATACATTGTACACAATATAATACAATGAGTTTTAACATTACAAACGTTGTTGACTTCAATTAAGACTGCATAAAAAATATCCAAATCTTAGAAACACTAACTGCAGTAAGTCTGTGAGGCCTGTCCCACACGCGGTTTTGTTGAATCAATTGAGCATAACTTTGTGTCTATGTGTCATTTTTCGACTTAATATATATCAAAATGAAGCTAATTACATAACGCATTCGATTATAACTTTTGTATGTTAAATACAATTTTATTTAAAAATAGGTTGGCCATAATGTGTTTGTCCCACCTCTAGCTACCAATATTACCTTGCGCAAATACCTGCTAATATCTCATCGGTGAAGGATCATATCGCCATGTTCACATTTTTGTGGAAGAGTACGTTAGTTGTGCTCCGGCTGTCACGCGGAGTGGACGTCCTACTACTGAGTTTTGTGTGCCTACCAAGGCGAGTCTTTCGCGCGATGTATTTTGGTTCGCTTAAAAGTAAATTCCGTGGATTCCTGTTGAACGATATATAATGGTTTTAATTAAATAGTTAAATTTTTATTTACTAGTTGACTTAGTCCTTATTTCACAGTAAAGAGCTTATATTAATCATGTATATAGTTTAGCAGTAATCGCAAAAATACCTAATTGTCGTAATCCTCCGTGGCGTAATTTCGATGGCATTTTTGTCCATCGAAATTACAGATATGGCAGCGAAATTACACAACATGACTTATCTCGCAAAACACACGAGTACACCTCGACGTTTCGACCACATTACAGTGGCCGTGGTCACGAGTAGACCTCTAGTCTGTATTTACGTGACTACGGCCACTGTAATGTAGTCGAAACGTCGAGGTAAATATTATTCATATGTTTTGCGTGATACACGCCCACACACTCACACACATACACACACATGCACTCACGCACACACACACACCTACACACACAAACGCACACACACACGCGCACGCACACATGTACACACACAATCAGTTTAATGACCATAATATTTTCAATAATTTATTGAATCAGGCGTTACTTTGCGGAGGTCCATATCAATGAACTAAAACAATTACTTTGCTCACCCGCGACCTAATGATAGTTACGTTTATGCAAGAAATGTGTGTTCATACAGATCCTCCACCTCCACACTGTACGAACACACACAAATCACACAAACCCAACCGTCACCACCACCACCAAAATACACTGACGCGTTTAGAACTCAACCAGAGCTCATCTTCAGAGTTGGTACCACAACCGTAACGCTATGATACCAAATGTTAAAACTTTACTTTACTTTAACTTTAACTTTAGTTTTAACATTTGGTAGTAAACAGCTGGAAAATGAAACATTTGCCAAATTAATCATTTGGGTAAAACATAGTTGCGAAACGGCAGTACCCGGTTACATTAATAATAAGTTTGTAACCATGTTGATTGTGATATTTTATATTAATAATGACACATTCGAAATTATATAATATTTCTCACGTATTGTCCTAAGAAAAACTTAAATAAATAGTTTTCCACTTTAATTTAATGTTTTATTAATCTAACTATACACGAATATGTACACGTACATAAATTTAATTATAGTTACATACATAAATCATAGTTATGCTTTATAATTTTGTACTTATTTCCTATGTAATTAATAAAGAAGTAATTTCGCTGTCACTATAGTAATTTCGATGGTGCTTTTTTTTCAATGTCGAATAACTACTAAATTATTGACTTTAAATTGGGTCCTTTTATAGCATTGAAATCCTAATCCGAAGGACTATGTATCTCAACGAGTGATCAATTTCACCAAAAGTAAAAAAAAACTTTTGCCCACGGAAATTACGTAAAAAAATTATTTCAAAAATCCACCCAAACATGCTATAAAATATTGATGTTATGTTCCTTGTAATAGGCCGCGAAGTGTCACGTTTCAGGCGCGGCTAGACGAAGAGGTCGTATTAATTTCATACAAAATTGCAGGCCTAGCACTGCAAGATGCTCTTTTTTAATTTCCATGAACACAATCAATTCTTTTTAAAAAGTTGTGGTAGCCTAGTGGTTTGACCTACGTCGCTTTTTAAAGCATAGGGTCGTGGGTTCGAGCCCGGGAGCCTTACTAAAAGGGCAGCCTTTATCTATGGAAACGAAGAAAACGAAGCAAATTTAAAAAACCCAAAACCAAAGTTCACAAACAAGCCACCCGAGTACGGAAGTATCCACAAAGACAAATTTCCCTAATTCGCTCCAGACCGCGCACATTTCGTTAAAATAAACGAGAATAATAAAGTACGTTAACAGCACCATTAAGTGTGACAGTCTACATGAATTCCGTTCAGTAAATTGTCAGCAGAAAGCTCAATTAAAATTTAACGTGACGAAAAAAATGATGAAACTCGCCGTGTCATCGACTTAAAAGAGCTAATAAAAATAGCGACAGCAATAAACGTTTCATTTAAAACATAAAACAATTCAATTACGGGGCATTGAGTGGAGTTTAACACTCAATTTTAAATTCATGGTCGAATCACGTGGATAAAAAGTTGACAGTGAAGTCACGTAAGTACCGAATTAATCGGTTGATTGGTAACTCCGAAAGCAACGTAACGCTGACAGCTATTGCGTTGGCGAGTTTTCCGAAGAGGCAGCATCTTTTCACTTTCACTGGTTTTAAGTTTAATTGCTCGAGGGCCGCAATTAAAGCGCGATGCAGACGGCGCGATTGAAAAACCAAAGTGATTCCGAACGAACTAATGAAGTGGAGAACGAAAACAGAAATCGCTTGTTCGTTACGTCAATAACCTAATAAAATAACGTTATTTTTTTGAGAATGGATTTATGTTTATAACTAGCCCTTACCCGTGACTAGATCTGACAGTCAAATAATAATAATAATAAATTCATCGTGGTTTTATTTACTTTGTACGACAAATAGCCGTACATGTTGTCATGTGTTTAGAATGAAGGCCGATTTTTCAATCACCAGATAAAAGTATCCGTTAGTTAAAACTATTGCTTTCCTTTTCTCAAGTCATAGGGAAAAAAAGGACAGAGCTTGCTATTATCTGACAGATACTTTTATTTGGGGATTGAAAAATCGGCCTCAGTGGTTTAGATATCAGGGTTTTAGATGTATCCTGTGGAGATATCGGGATAAAAAGTAACTTAGTAATTTCGGACGTCCATCTTCATACCAAATTTCATTCGACAGCAATTTTAGCATGAAGGAGCGCTCGTGCCTACCATACCATTGTCCCAAAATACCACATTTTTTCAGAATACTACATTACCTATTTACCACATTTCCAGCTCATGAGATTCTCGTTGCACCACAAAACAAAATCAAAGATTACTCAAGAAAGTGATTTTTTGGTGGAATATCTTATTTTGGACATGTGATACAATGGGTGGGAATGTAAAGGTAACAAAGTATTTTGAAAAATGTGTTACTTTGGACACGAGCGTGAAAGGGTACGCGCACGAACACAAATACTCACAAACTTTTGCATGAATTCATACTTAATATTTGTAGGATCGTAATCAATCGATATTTCAATGAACCAAAAACCAATAGAATTCATACTGCGCGATCACACTCGTAAAACATCTCGTCTGAGCAGCACGTGACAGCAAGTGAAATTGCTATATATTTCTTATTTTTTTTGGAACTGTTATAAAACTTGGCCTCTCGTCTGCTACCTGGTTATCGTTTGTTTTCTTTCAATTTTATGTCAAAAATGGCACTTATGTACTCAAATACGTACGTGTCACAGAAAAATTTGCCTGAGTTTAGCCTTACAAGCAATATCATCGTGGCCTTATAAAATTTATAGGACTATAAAAGCACGGTCTGGAAAATAAATTTTGCCAATTAGCGATAATGGAGGCATGAGTAGTGAAAAGTGACTTTCAATGAACTTTCATTAATACTGCTGGACTGGTTCAAAAGTGGATTTTGCGAACGTCTATTATTAGGGGCCATTACCGATACGAGGGCTCAATATCAAACGCAACGTTGGACGATGTCTGCTACACCTTTATACGGAACCATTACATTAAAAAGTTTATCAAATTAAGTCCATTACGTGATATTTTAGTCAACGTGCATAATATGGGTGAAGTTCTAAAATTTGGGCACGTTACGCAGGTCATCATCGTCATCATCATCATCATCATAATCATCATTTCAACCAAAAGACGTCCACTGCTGAATATGGGCCTCCCCAAAGGCTTGCCAAACAGATAGGTCCCGCGCCAACCGCATCCAACGCGATCCTACAACCTTAACCAGGTCGTGACTCCATTTTGCTGGAGGCCACCTACACAGCATCTTCCGGTCCATGGACGCCACTCGAGAAACTTTTTACCCCAATTTGATACGCAGGTATCTAGTTAAAATGAATATCAAAGTTTTCTGTTTGACAATTAACCATACATCGCATGAGGCATTGTCGTATTACAACGGAACTTTTCCATTCAGCCGTTGTATTATGGTTAACTCCACCCGTTCTTAATATTCTTCTAATATTCTAAATGATAAAGTTTGTGATGTTGTTTGTATTGTTAGCTAATTACGCGATAAAGACCATAGTCATAATAAACAAATCTGCCGAAGTACTTCGATGTCTCTTAGTTTTAAATTAATTAAGTAAATAATTTATGACATTACTATAATAATTAAGTATACTAACAAATATTAAAATGTGTGTATGAATATTGTATAAATTTTGACTAAGAATAATAACATAACATGTCGAGTTAAACTCGTTTTAAGACGTGAGTGATCCGTTTATTTTCACTATGAGTGAGTCTCACGGTATTTTCATATTTAAAGAATAATAATTAGACAATAGTGACTCCAAAATGATATCCATCATCTTTTGTTGTTTTTGCTGTGCCCTTGCAGGGCGTCACATGTATACCAATATATTTTTAGGATCCTTGTCTGTAATGTGACTTGCAATAAAGAAACTATAACTATAACTATAACTATAGACATAACGGATTTGGATGAAACTTGGCGCACAGATAGACAAAGATCTGGAATGAGACATAGAATACTTAATATCCCGGAAAGCGTTCCCCTGAGATCATATTCTAAATTTAAATAAGGATAGAGGGCGCTGTCCAAGAACATTGACGTAACTTGGCTTCCAGAATGACGAGTTAACTTAAAAGGGGAAAAATCAGAGGCGTTTTCTTCATAAGCTGAATTTAACACAATTTTGATAAAAAAAGTTAATTATAAACAAAGAAGAGACTTTCAACACAAATCTCGTGTTGTCAACGTGTTTTTGTTGACAAAATGGAATCGTGCGTATGCGTTGGACCTTGTCATTGTTCAGTGCGTGAGAGTAGTTTTCACTTTTTATTAGGGCTATTTTAGAAGCTATTAATGTCGTTATTACTGCAGCCAGTTACGAAAATAATAACCCTGTCGTGTAACTTTCGTTGACAGGTAGGCGTAACGGAAAGCAAGACGTAATTGACGAATTCGCCCTATAGTACACTTTCACTGATGCCCTGCGTTCGATGTGAGCGCATTTGTTGTAATAGCGTACAATAAGTTGTAACATTGCAAACCTCCAATGGCGCGCAACTGGCCGCTTACAGAAGAACAGAATTCCAAATTCAAATGATTGAGCCACTTTTGTTTTTTCTTGGTACTCGCGCTATTATTTGTGCATGGCTGAGGTCTTACTTTTGATTTATAGATAAATTAAGTGTGCTTGGTGATAGCTTGCCATTTTATCAAGCTATTAACTAATATAATTAACTATTTTAAGAAACATGTCTTAATTTTTTACCTAGAATTCAAATTGAATTACAGCCCATAAAATACCTAAGATTTTTTATACTTAAATAAAATTCCGTGTAGAAAAGCCTTTGTTCTCTTACTTAGGTAATAAATTGTTTATCACTAATGAAACCCGTCGCAAGACTGCCTTTTGTTCCAGACCAAATAAACAGCCTCTATCCAATTAAGTAGACAATTGTACTCAACTCAATTATTTCTACACAATTCGAGAGTTCAAACTCGCGGAATATGTACTACACCTAATGTTATTTTCTTGCAAAGAAGTCTTTCTAGCAATAATCTGAGGCGTTTGTTAGTTATTTACCTCAAAAGCAAAAATTCCTTGTAGCGTTTCACCTAGTCGCGTTTTGTCGCGGCGGAACAAAATCTCGATAGTTTTTTATACTTGAAGCAATTCACCGCGTAGCTGTTCACGTAGGTATATTTAATTTGTAGAGTCATATTTTCCGTGTAGTATTTTACCCTAGACGCACTTTACCGCGATCGTTATTTATTTGGAACGCTTTTTTCTTTGACGCGATGATTGATGTTTGCAGCAAAACTCTGTAACTATTTTTTTTAAACGCGTCTTGTAGTTATAGTTCAATTTCTAAGAGGCTATCAAACTCATTGAAATATTATCTTTATTAATAATAAATAATAGACAATACTCTGTCATTGCGACATTGAATTGCAGTGACATTAATATGCGATAATTACTCAAGATCTCAGCTCAAGATAATAAATACAATAAAGTTTGCTGCTTGAAAACATGGAGGCTTGAACCAGGGTCTGCTTCTGCTGAACTATAATGTTACATAAATATTTAATCGAGCTGAAATGCGATTACATCTATTAGCGACCAAAAAAATAGACGATTGAGACATAAAGCGAAAATAAAATAAACGATCGAGGTGAAATGCGACTAAAATCATTAGCGACCAAAAAATTAGACGATTGTGACATAAGACAAAATTTAAATAAACAATGGAGGTGAAATGCGACTAAAACTATTAGCGAGTAGAAAAATATACGATTGAGACAAAGCGAAAATAAAAACACGATCGCGGTGAAATGCGACTAGGTGAAACGCTACAAGGAATTTGCTTTTGAGGTACATAACTAACAAACGATCTGAGGTATGACAGTGATATTTACGTATCTAAAAGACCACCTCTAGACGCCTAATTATAAACTTTTTGCAAGTAAATCAATTTGGTAACCATCTGAGATAAAGCAGTGATATTTAAGATTCACCGAAGTGGTCGGAACGGATCAGACTATTATTTATTTATTTAAATATAAATAAAAAAAATCAGCATAAGGCCCTTCGTGCACCAGGCAACGTACAAATCTTCGAAACCTTTCGTTTGTCAAAAGGCGTCTAAAAGTTATATTGTCGATGGCCAAGACTAGTACCGAGGTATTACCAAATTAATTTAGTTGCGCACTAAAATGTAATTTTCGATTTGTCGCATTTTACTAACGAATCTAGAGTTAGTTTTAATTTCGCGTGATCTTATCCACACTCGCGCCTATCAAACCTTGCCTTACGAACAAATTGGAACAGCACAAAAACAGACAAAAAACAGTAACGATTTGCGAACGCGACACGAAGCACCGAAAACTATGTGAATCAGATACACACGCATGGATGCCGGTGGTTTGCAGATTCACACGTCATTCGCGCGCGAGTGTGGAGATGCTGTAATCGGACAAATGCCGCCTATTTACTGCACTGAATCTTTAAATTAAACGCAGCAGAAACGCACCACAATGAAACGTAATCATAACAGCAACATAATTACCTGTAATTTCGCTAAACACACCATTAATTTAGAATAACTGCAGCGCACACGGTTCAATCTTTTAGCGGAGATATCGACGCGAGGGATCTGAAGTTCATTAACCTATTGAGTGCCAACGGCTCCACGGAGAGTTGGTGCTTCATATGATTAGATAGGCTGGGCGCTCGAATGGTGGAGCTAACTCACAAGTTAAATGTCATTAGCACCATTAAAGTCGGTGTCGATTAAATCATCTCGACAATCGTGGGCATCGAATCGAATTAGAATCAGACCGGTTTGTGTGCAACTTAGGAGCTTTAAAGCAGTATTTAATTAAAATAAGGCCATATGTGTTAAGGGGTCTATAGACAATCATAGAGCTACTTGACAAGAATTTACGTGCTTGACAAGTCTTGCTTGACACAACGCCAAACGTGCTGTCAAGCATCCGCGCTCATTTTCTCTCACTCACTCATATAGCACTCATAAAGATGTTTGTATAAAATCAAACCCTTTGATAGTCTTTCAGCTTTTTTATTGCCGAGTGTCAAATTTTAAATATTAAAACGTAATCATGAAATCGGTAACGGTTCTGTAACAATGTTGCTTAAAAACCGTGTGTCTAAACCGTCGAGCGTGCTCGAGAAGCTTTGCTGACATAATTAGGTATTCATTGTGTATTAATTAACCTTATCAATCACGTAGCTAATTGTCAAGTACAGCAATATGAACCTTCGTTTGAAACTGTCACGCTGTTGTGCACGTAAAATTAACGTACTGTCAAGCGATTTTGACTGTCTAGGAATCCCTTAAGTCTTATAAAAAGCTAATCTGTTTCGTATCAGGGTTTCGCACGTAAAAGGCAAACCGGATCCTTATAGGATCACTACGTTGGCCGTCAGTCTGTCTAGATAGTTTTCCTCAAAAACACGTGAAGGTATCAAAATAAGCTGTCAAAAAATTAAGTTTATTTTGATACAAATCTGTGGTTATCAAAACGTATAGGTAAGGTATCGATCTTCCGGTTGAGATAGAATTATGAATTTTGGCAGGTATTTTACCGTAGGGTATTCAATTGTTTTTATAAAATAATAAATAAATAAATACAGGGTTATTTTAAATTCACTGACATCCTCTTAACCCTGAATTCCTATCTCTCAAACAAATGTTTTTTGTTCTACGACTTTTTAAAATGAAGCACTTTTTTCCCATACAAATACACAGAGTATCGTAAAAATAAGAGGCAATCTCAAATTTTCAAAACGTTATTACACCAAAAATATTAAGTTATGACAAAAGCCGTAAAACAAAAAACATTTGTTTAAGTGGTAGGAGTTTAGGGTTAAAAGGATGCTAGTGAATTACAAATAACCCTGTATAACGAGACAATTCACTCCAATTGACCTAGTCCCAAAGTAAGCTAAGCAAAGCTTGTGTTATGGGTACTAGGCAACGGATAAACATACTTATATAGATAGATACATACTTAAATACACATTAAACACCCAAGACCCGGGAACAAACATTCGTATTTACCATACAAATATCTGCCCCGCCACGGGAATCGAATCCGGGATCTCAAGCTTCGTAGTCAGGTTCTCTAACCACTAGGCCATCTGGGCCCAATTGCATAACAAAGTACAACTAATATTACAAGCGGAACTCTCGTTTCAGTTATATTAACTAGAAAGGGGGTTCCGCTTGTAATATAAGTTGTACTTTGTTATGCAATTGGGCCCTGATCGTCAATTTTTATGATGATTAAAACTATTTAAAACTGCATTAAAACACGAGTGTGGTAACTATGGCACCAAAACTTTTCAATAAATCAGAGTTATTACAAAATGTTAATTTGAATAGATGTAAATGCTTGCTATCTAAAGTTTTTTTGCACTGCTACTTTTGCTCCTAAAGGTTCACTAAGAAGAGATTATTCGAAATTGCCACGGGATAAAGTCAAAGTCAAAATCAAAGTCAGAATTCTTTATTAAATTTAGGCATCAATTGATCTTCCTATGAATGTCGAAGAATCTACCACCGGTTCGGAAAAACCCTGTTGAGAGTAATCCGGCAAGAAACTCAGCAAGGTATATTTTTTTCTCAAACAGATCTACATTGTTATTAAATTACATACATCTAAAAATTTAATACTACTAAATTTTTAACATAGTAGTAGTAGATACGCTATTTGAGACTAGGGATCGCCAATGCGGATCGAAACTTTACAAAAAAGTCCATGATAATTAGTCATTAATTTTATAGTACGCCTTAGATATTAATGTTGTCTTCACAATGGATTTGAAAGAGATAGACGATTGATTATTCTTTCACGGGAGCGAAGCCGTGGCACGAAGCTAGTACTAAATAAACAGCTTTAAGCGAGAGGAGGGACAGGCAAACTATGATCGGCCGCGAACATATTGTGTTTGCCCACCTTATAATTCAGAGCATTGCAGCCGGTCACCTAGTAATTAAGTAACTGCTAAGCAATAAATCTCATAGAAATGTTTATCTGGTCAAGCCTCGTTAAACCTTGAGGTTTAATTTAATAGTCGAGTTTTAAAAGGAACTTTTGTGTACAGTATAAACGTTTTAGTAGTATGCAGATGGGGAATTTGTGAACAATATTGCTACTGGGTAACTCAACCCTTTTAAGACCCTAATTTAATACACATTATAAAAACATGTCTCGCAAAATAAGCATTCGTTTACATACTACAAGCTTTATCCCATGCCTTCGCCCGTATTAGAAATCCGTAAAAAAAGGTTACGGTTACATTTTTAAAGCACAACGGTAGCTACAACGCCATCTATTGATTGCAGACGAAGTTAACACTTCATTATTGAAAGCCGAGGTAAAAGTTTGAAAGCCGAAGTATAAGTAGTAGCGGAATGAAAAGGTTCGCCACTTTTCGATCTTAACTCGTTAACATAGTGTCGAAAAGTGACGAATCTTTTAATTTTCAACGTAACGGTGCCTTTATTCAAGTTTAAAGTTAAAATATAATAATAAAATATAATAATAAATAATAACGACCGCCTTAGCCTAGTTGGTAGTGACCCTGCCTACGAAGCAAGAGGTCCTGGGTTCGAATTCCGGTAAGGGCATTTATTTGTGTGATGAGCACGAATATTTTGTTCCTGAGTTATGGATGTTTTCTATGTATTTAAGTATTTATTTATCTATTTAAGTATGTTTATCGTCGTCTAGTACCCATAGTACAAGCTTTGCTTAGTTGGGACTAGGTCGATTTGTGTAAGATTGTCCCCTAATATATTATCCCACAATAATTCATTACCGGGATATGGAGTGTCCTATGTATATCTTAATACAGATATAATAAATGTTTATTTACTAACACAGTGACATAGCCTTCTTATTCAATGTGATCAGCCTGCATTTGTCTGTTAGAAAACTTTTATCTAAATCCGTTCCGTCGTTATTGACTAACAAATATTCAGATATCCAAACATCCAAATATTTTCACAAACTTTATTATTTATTATTTCAGTAGGAGTATCTTAAGCTCATAGTGCTAATCGCAATATACAGACAACAGAAAAAGATTGAACCAAAAAATTAAGCTGACTCGAAAAAGCAATTGTGCTTATTCATAGCATGCCTATTCAGATATTCCGAATTGGGTTATTGTTTATTTTAATTCACGCGTAAATACACAAAACCGACAAGACCTGGCAATGTCATTTTCTTCCGTTATACCCGCGTCACAAGCAGGCATCGCTGTCGAAACAATATTTAACGTTTTATTTGCAAAATACTGTTATTTTCAACTCTTTCCGCCGTGTGGCATGCGGTACGATGTTATTAGTTAAACCCAGCAGGTAATTTGACCTCATTACTTCGTATGACCGATTTTTGCTGGTAGTATCCTACTAATATTAACAATGATAAAGTTTGTTAAAATGTTGAGTGTGGCTCATATTTTCCGAAAATCGTTTTTTCTTCTTGGCAATTATTCCATTATTCCCATATTTTCCCAGTGACATTTTTCCCCAATTATTATTATTTATCACTGTTTAATTTTACTGTTCTCTTTTTTTTCTATTCTCTTAATTACCCAGGAAGTATTTTTATTATTATTTATTATTATTATATTTTTTCGATTAACATAGTGTTTTCGATTAAAGCTGATAATCGACGGAGATCAGATTCGCTGACCTCCTATTTCTGGGCGATTGGGCAAGAAACTACCTAACTAACCTAACCTACCTAGTATTCTAGGACAGGCGGCCATTGAGATTAAAAAATATTGAGAAAGTATGCCAAAAGAAAAAAAAATTTTTTAGAAATAATGCAAAAATAAAAAAAAATATTATTATTATTATTATTATTTTCATAAAATAAAATATTGGGGAAAAAATTCGAAGTTTCAACCATGTCAAAATACATGAAATTTTTCATAGGTATTATGAATCGGCTAAAATAGCCACAGACTGGATACCACAAGATGGATGGCGGCGACGAGGTAGGCCCAGGATGCGTTGACGGGACGACCTAGACCACAGGAATAAATAAACGGAACAGAAGAAAAACTTCCGAACAGAGCTCGAAATTCTTACCTATTATCATAGGGTTAATTGTCACTCGGTAAAAAAAAAATCAAAATATTTTATTCAAACAAGTACTTAAGTATCTTATATCTGTATATTTACAAATACTACAACAGGTAGGCATCTTTAAAAACAACCGAACACCCGAACTATGTAGCTAAACGCTAAACGGTCGCGTCGTCGCTGGCGGCACACCTGTCTACTCACTGAGCTAGTTCAAACCGGTTTGTCTCCGAGCGGGCGCCAGTGCACGCCCCCCCCCCCCCCACGTCCTGTCTGTGCAGGTAGGTCACGCACACATTATGTTGTGTGTGTAGTAGTGTTATGCGTGCGCGGCGTTGTTTGAAGCGTTTATTCTGTTCCATTTATTTATTCCTGTGACCTAGACTGTGCCTTAGAAACTGAAAGGACGCCGCTCAAAATCGGGATGCATGAAGAAAATGGGGGGAGATTTATTATGATGTAATTTTTCGGATTACACATGAAAATTTCGTAAAATTGCGAATCAAAGTACCAAATTTAATGGCGAATTCAAGGATAAAGCCTACTTACTGTCTGTCACATTATCATAATATTCTACTAAGAGAAATGTTCTTTTATTTTTTCCAAGCCGTTGACACTGGCAGCTCTACAAGATATATCATGTTACTGTGACCGTGTAAAGATAATTATTAGGCCGGGGATAATTCGACGGACAGGCCCTTTGATTTTTATGTGGACATAACAGGGTCATTGAGGCTTGAGGGTGCTGGGTTACACTGTCCCACTCTCAAATAAAAACAATATAAGAATAACGTGATAGTTTGCAACTTTTTTCTGAAATTATTATTGATTTACTGAGGTTTTAACCGCTTCATTCCTCGCGTACTTTATGAAGTACAAAGCCAGCGCGAGAATGACTGCCCAATTTACTATGTGTAGCAAGTACTAGTATACCAATTTTTCACTGAAGTGAATACTTTAAATATAAATTCCAAAATCACAAATTGGTACATACCTATTCTCGTTACAGGCAGAGTTTGAGTTGTAGTTTCTTGCACAATATCGATGCGATGCATATAACTTGATACCCAAAATGTGAATTCACAGAATACTTATTCGCAAGTAAGATATCAGAATTCTAGAAATCTATTACAGACAGCGGCATTGTATTGCTCAAGGGGCTGGAGCTTTGCACTACACCGAATTCAATTATTGTCTGGAAACTAATGCGTTTGAGGATCATCGAAACACGACTAGTATTTCAGTCAAGTTAGGAGCTAGCACAGAAAGTTTAATTAAATTTGGAGTTAATGTAAAATAAAGAGTAAGAGACACGTTGAAAACTATACAGGTATTAATATTCATATGGATTGTGCAAGAACTTCAGTCACGGACATAGCTCGAAGAATCGCCAGACTCAAGTGGCAGAAGGCAGCACACGCAGTGGCAGTGGCGGTGGGTCGCTCGTAGAATTGACGACCGATGGGGCCGAAAAGTTCTCGAGTGGCATCCACGGACCGGAAGACGCAGTGTATGACGTAGGCCTCCAACAAGAGAAGCGACAACCTGGTTAAGGTTGCGGGAACGCGTTGGATGCGGATGAGGCAGGACTGATCTGTTTGGCGAGCTTTGGGGGAGACCTATGTTCAGCAGTCAACGCCCTTCGACTGAAATGATATGGATTTTAATAGTGATACTGTATTTATCTAAGAAGAGGTGGTAGCTTAGTGGTTTGACCTACGAACTCTCACGCAGAGCATCGTGGGTTCAAACCCAAGCTCGCATTTTTTTTTTATTAAATTGCAAAGCATTTTTATGGTGTTTAGGAACTATACTTACATAGTCAGAGGAGGCCTGCGCCCAGCAATAGGACGTACAAAAGTCGGAGATAATGATAATGACCGTATTTATATAGGAATTTTAAAGAAATCTACTTTTAAGAAGTATTGAACTACTACTACTACTACTACACAACACTACTACATAAGTACTATACTACTACTATACTGCTACTACTACTATATAAGTATGTTTATCCGTTGCTTCGTACCCATAACACAAGCTTTGCTAAGCTTACTTTGGGACTAGGTCAATTGGTGTGAATTGTCCCATGATATTTATTTATTTATTTATTTATTTATTTATTTATTGAAACACTCTTAAGGCCGGTGCAGATCAAATGCGTGTGCGTGTCACGCACCACTTTTAATGAATGACACTGTAAGAAACATGACACACTATGTGCATGGTGCGCCATCTTTCTTACAGTTTCATTTGTTACAACGGTGCGTTGCGAGACGTGACATGTAACACGCATCTGGTCCCTAAAACATAGGATATAGGACTACCTTGAATCACAAGCTCAAAATAAGCTTGCGTGTTCTTCAGACGCACAACGGACTCGTCTCGGAGGATATGGCGATACACGCAGGCGTACGACAGGGGTGCCTCCTTTCGCCGCTCCTCTTCTTGGTTGTTCTTGATGGCATTCTGCATAGCACCACAGAAAACAAGCGCCGCGGCATAGAATGGGGCATAACCAATATCCTAGAGGATTTGGATTATGCCGATGACATATGCCTCTTAAGCCACACTCGCGCAGACATGCAGGCTAAATTGGACGACCTACGTCTTGAGGCGGCGAAGATGGGGCTCAAAATCAACACCAGGAAGACCCAGGAAATGAGGTGCGGGGCAACGAGTTCTTCGCCGTTGGTCATCGGCACAGAGGTAGTGGAACACGTCCACAAATTTACGTACCTCGGTAGCTGCGTGTCAGAGACTGGAGGAACTGAAGAGGACATCACTTCGCGGATCGCCAAAGCACGAGCAACCTTTGCGCAGCTGCGACCCGTATGGCAATCACGGAAACTGACACGGAGAGTCAAGCTCAAAATATTCCGGTCCAACGTGAAGACCGAATTGCTCTACGGGTGTGAAACGTGGAAGGTCACCAGGGACATCTCGCATCAACTTCAGGTCTTCGTGAACCGATGCCTTCGCAATAGACTTGATATTTTCTGGCCCGAGAGAATATCCAACGCTCAACTGTGGGATCGCTGCGATGAAGTCCCAATCGATCAGCAGATTAAACGACGCAAATGGAGCTGGATAGGCCACACCCTCCGAAGGGATCCCAACCACATCCCGAGGCAAGCCCTAGATTGGAATCCCCAAGGAAAACGCAAACGTGGTCGTCCAAAACAAACCTGGCGGCGGACTTGGCGAAGCGAAGGCCATTGGCAAAACCTGGAGCGAAATCAAGCCAGGCGCTCAAGACAGAACGGGATGGCGATGCACTGTGGACGCCCTCTGCCCCATCTAGGGGACATAGGACCTTAAGTCAAGTAAGTCAGTTCTACAGACCATAGTAAAAATGTGCTTGTAAAGCAGTAGATATCTTCGTTCAAAGCTTGCAAAGTTATTTCTATTAAAAACCTAGTCCAGATCCCAATTACTTGCAATTTGAAGCCTATAAACTTTCATCATATAAAACAAATCACTTTCACTGCATACATTATGTATGAAGCAAAAATGCAAATATTCGCAGCTGACCGCCTGCCCTCCTTGCCGCTAGTTAATTATCAGATAAATTACCAACTGCGAAGCGGTGAGTAATGCGTTTGTCCACAAGTGCTAATTAAGCTTGGTGATGGACGCTGGTTGAATTTTAAACTGAGTAAGGTTTCGCTGCGAATTGTTGAGATAACGGGTCTAACCGTAGAAATGTTACATGGTTAAATTTAATTTAATTTCTGCTAGATTTTTCTCATCTCCGATTTCTGCGAGTGCAGCGGTGGCGCAGGAGTCGATCGACCGAAGCATGACCACGACCACTCTGTCAAGAGCGCACGACTAAGAAGAAGAAGAGAGATTTTACTCTTAATATTAAATTACTGTACTGATTTAATACGGTTTCAACTTTGTAGCCGATGTGAACTTAAAAATTTTTCGTTGTACGTTTAATTTTTTTTTTTTCAAGTGTTTAGATTTCAGTGGCAGATTTTTATCAGTGTGACATAAGAAATAAAAACTTGTCCCTACTAATTATTTCTCTCTCTCTCTCTCTCTCTCTCTCTCTCTCTCTCTCTGCTATTGTTATTGATGAATTTTTAGCCACTAATAAAAATAAACCATAAATCGTAATTGTTTTAATAGAAGACACAGACGAAGTCTCAGTGGCGTGCATGGGGTCAACTCCAGTATAGGCAACTGGCTGATGCCACCAAGAGCAGTAAGGTAGGCAGAACAAGCGCTGATCACACCCACTTCACGCCACAATAATAGTCTCATATCGCCTGCACGAACCCTGTGGTGGTTTGGTTCTGGTTACGTCTTTACGTAATGTCATTTTGAATGATAATATCCACTGAACTTTACAAGTGCTAAATTATGGCTTTATTTTGTCAAGTGGTATAGTTGACCAAGCGCTTCCCCATTTTTTGTAACAGTTGCTACATCAGAATAAAAAAACAGTAAGGATGATAGTCGCATTGATTTGTACGTGAAAATGGTCTTTGATGTTCTCAATCGTGCAAGCGGCATCGATCTTTATTGTGGTAAAGGAATTCTTTGGTCGACTAGGTATACCTTGTATATGCATAATAGGTACGTACCAGGTGCGCGGGCGACATGCATGTGTCGGGCCCGGGCGCTCGCGGCGCATCACCGCACGCGCAGCGCCGCTGTTACACTCGCACCCTGTAAGAAAACACTTTGCTTAGAATAGTAATATGGTGGCCATACGCCATCCTTTGGCATGCTGCATGCAAATCCACTTCCAACACACGGTCAGTTCTAACTGATCCAATCTGTTGTATGTTTTGACTTTTTTTTAATTTGGAAAATTTTCTGCTCAGAGTCACGAGCTTTTTCGTTTCCACCAGGAGAACAAAAAAGTGTCCCGAGTTTTTTTTCCCATTGAGTTACGTTTTTTAATAGACTTTACCTTAACTAAATAGAAGAATCGAAAAATTTATGGAAGTTTTAGTACACTTTTTAAGCAAATAAAAATTGTCGCATAAACGTCCCACTGCAGGGCACAGGCCTCCTTTCAGAATGGTAAAAAAATTGTGTTTAAAAATGTAGTCGCGTTAAAAACTTTAATGTAGGTATATAATATAAAAACATTGCAGATCTGTTTGAAAAAATATACGTTGTTGAGTTTCTTGCAGCATTCTTCTCAACAGGATTTTTCCGAACCGGGGGCAGGTTCTTCGACATTTATTAGTTCTTGTTATAGCTTACACTGAATAAAAATATGTTGACTTTAACTTTGACTTTGAATGACAATACCCAATCCGTTTCGTTCCCGTTCCGCAAAGCAAAGGCATTTTGAAAATATTAATTTAACCTATTATAAATTGATGTTGTAAAGCAAGCACTCTGAAGCCCGCTAATATTATAAACGTGAAAGTTTGTATGGATGGATGGGTGTGTGGATGTTTGTTACTTTTATGCAGTTCAAGTTATTGTAATTTTTAAAGTCGAATGCACTTATGCACAACTGTGACTAAAAGGGTCAACGGCGTCATGCCGCTTAAAAAGCAATTTATCGAATGTCTTGATAAAGTATGTTGACTTACATTATAACAAATGGAAGTTCGACAATGTCCCGTATTTCGTTCTCAGTTAAAATTTGAGTTTATACGGCACAAACTAACATATTAGCTAGCCGTTATAATGCTTTTTTTAAACTCCGACACAAAAAGAGGGGTGTTATAAATAAGTTAAGTTTGACCCCTATATCATCATCTCTGTGGCATCATAGCTCTTAAACGAGTGAACCGATTCGGATGCGGTTTTTTATTTGAAAGCAGGTTTCTTGGCAAAGGTTCTTAGACATGTTTCATTAAAATTGGTTCAGCCGTTTAAAAGTTATAAGCTCTTTTGTTAGCTGCGGAAGGGATCTTAGACGCAGAATGGGCATTTACTTTATCTTCAGAATATGTTTTGAACAAATTGCGTCGGGATTTTTAAAATTTTGAACTTATAGTTATTTATTATTATAAGCGACATTGGCTAAACGAACTCTTTTCGAAAACTTATTTTGTTTAAAAAAAAATATACATTGGCCGATGCTTGCGGTTTTTTTTTGCGACAAATGTAATGCGATAAAAGTAGCCTATGATAGTAAGGGGTAGCTTATTAATTAGTGAAATAATTTTTATATTCAGCTTAGTAGGTATTTGACGAACGGATAGACCATAATGTTAGAGATCCTGACTACGAAGCTTGAGGTCCTGGGTTCGATCACCGCTCGGAGCTGACATTTGTCCGAAAAAAACGAAAGCTTGTTCTTGAATACGATATTCAATATGACTAAGTTAGAAGAAGATTCCTTAAATTTGATAAACGAAACGAGTATCACTTATATCTCCATTATAAAGTTGTACTAGCTGAAAAATATAGACACAGGAAAATCCAGAGATAAAAGCGTATTTTCATTTAAGTCGCGCTTTTCCTTAAGAGAAAACTTTTAAAAGAGTACAGAACGTGAACTTAAATGTATTTAGCGACACGTTTCGCTGGAGCCCGGTGATTTCCGAGTTGCTCCCGAATTGATTGAGTTAGTAGTTTCGAAACACCCTTGTTGTAGCCTTATTGTAGAACTGTAATCGCTATTTCTATTGCTTTGTCTTATTTCAAGATTAAAACGCGAAAAAGAAATTAACAAATGGTAATGGCATGTCTTCACAAAACTGTCAGTTGGGATTTGTGAATATAGAATTATTTTTTCCATTTAAATAAAATATCTACTTAATTATCAGTACCTACGAGTACCTAATCTTAATGTGTGATTTCTAGCTGTTGTATCTGGCTTTGTCCGCGAATAAATAAAATTTTGGTGAAGCTCCTAATAGTACAATCGAGGTCAAAAACATTTTTACACTCTAGTACGTTATCAGGTTATCACTGTATACCTTCTGACAATTTTATACAAAAGTTGAAACATGATGTCACAGCGGGAAATTAGTAAAGTGTAAACTTTATCTAACCTCGACAGTACACCATGTCTAGTCTCTTTAGTTGTATTGTCTAACGAGCCAACGCCCTCGATGGCATTCACTGTCTTTTTTTACCCTCATCTTATACCATGTGACAGAAAGAAGTGGTGAAAATGATTGTGATTCCAAGTACATTAGACAATAAGGCCTGCACGCTTATTGTCTAACGCACGGGCGCATGCTATCGCATTCACTGTCAAGTTCTGCAAAACGGTATAAGATGGACAGAAAGAGATTAATGCGATAATATGGCCTCTGGTCCCGTCAAATGATAGCGTTTACGATAGCAATAACAGTCCCCCGAACACGTCGAAAAGTGAATTTACGCGACCCTTCTGACCCGGTACTTCGCTAACAAGTTTTTCCATTTTGATGACAGAAGAACTTCGTCGAGCACATTATAAACTTCGATATAGATCCAGAAGTTACCCGTTACTAATCTTTCCGGATTTGAGACTCTATTATCTTTTACTGTAGAAACGGTAGAAATATGGTTCCAGTTTGGAAGGACTCAAGGTCTTATAAATGAAAATCTACTTAAGATTTGCAAACTCAAATAATTTCTTGGTAAAATGCTACTAAAATAATTATAGTAACATAAAACAACAATTCGATGTTACAAAACATTACACAATCAAAAAAAACACATAGGTAACAACAAAATTAGTCGAAAATGCGAATAAAGAAATAATATTCCTAATCGAAAGTGCGGTGGGGGCAATTCTTTTTCAGTATAGGATTCCTGCTCCGTCCTCGCTTTCAAAGGTTTTGATGTCGTCCAGTGCCTCTCACCCTCATGAAGACTGCTCGTATTACTGTGTTTTGTACTTTAAATTTTAGCTAAAAAAAAAATGATGTTTAATTTGAATGCTGTTATTTTCAAGAAATTGTTGAATTCAGTCCCTAAGGCTCCACACGTGGCATGACTAATGGTGTAAATGAGCCTCTTAGGTCTGCTGTGGCTCGGTCGTAGTTTAAATGTTTTTCTCGGCTATGTCTCTGCGCTGTTTTTTTGCCAGGTGAGGTCGCTGTTTGCTGTTCGCACATCGGTTTGCTATTTGATAGTCCTAATAATTACCATTTCAACCGCTATCAGTTTTCCGTCGCATAAATATCAAAGAAATCAGCTACAGTTAGCAGAAAAGTTAATAAAGTGTACAGTACCTACCGCACTCACGCTATATCGTTTTATAAGAACTTTCCGCTAGGCGTGGCTCATTTTTTCAATATTTACGACAGGATACTGTTAGCGGTTAAAATTCTAGTAGAACTACCCATTTGAGTTCACGAATTTTATTTGAGAAAACAAAAAAATTTGCACTTTATTATACAAGTTGTCCTAAAACTCAAGAACAAGAGACCAAGTTATGCCAGTTCTGGAAAAATAAAAATAGAATCCATTTCACTTATTTTTCAATGCAATGGACATTTTTTTTGAAATTATTGAATACTGAAAGTGATAATGTTATGTGACTCCCTAACTTAGGTATATATCGCTTAAAAAGTGACAGATTGTTTCTTATTCTTTCCAGAACTAAGTAGTATAACTTGACCTCGCCCAGTATCAGCAGCTTCTCGTTGAGATCTGGAACACCCGTGTAGGGCTATAGGATATACTGATCAATTTACTAAAATTCAAATAAAAGAAATCAAGTTATAAACCAAACCACATGCAATTTGTGTCGAAGTTATACGTAGTAGGCTAATAGCAATTAGTGTTCATAATTCTTCTCAAAAATCGCAAAAAGCAGCATTTGGAATAAGTTCAACGCCTAGTCCAGCAAACCTAGTGTATTGTTTATCAGCTCCAGCAATTAGCCGTCGATAAAAATCTACGATTACAGTTGGTGCGCGCGCAAGTTTCAATTATTCTATCTGGTACAGAGTGCGGTGCGCTTAGATAACTGTACGTGACACTCATTAATACGAGCGCGGACAGGGCTGGCGAAGGCGAAAAAAATAGCGTTTAGGTAAACCCGTGAAGAATAGGCTCAGAATCGCTCAACGAGTTATGGAGAGGGCTATATATGCTCGGAGTTTCTTTACGGGATCGATTTAGAAACGAGGAGATCCGTAGAAGAATCAGGGTCACCGACATAGCCAAATGGATTAGCTCGTTGAAATGGCAATGGGCAGGCCATATAGTACCCATATAGTGGCCATATAGTGGCCATTGGGGCCCAAAAGTTATCGAATGGAGACCACGGACTGGCAAGCGCATCGTGGGACGTCCACCAACGAGATGGGCAGACGGTTTGGTGAAGGACGCAGGTTCAGGGTGGATGCAAGTCGCTTCCAACCGTAATGATTGGGTGTCAATGAGACACAGAGAACATTTTTGCAGAAGCGCGATCAGAAACATTGTAACAAGGGATTTTTATATATTAGAAGATTAATTTGGTACTAATATTTATAGAATAAGGTTATTAATTTATTTGTTGAGTCATACTACGCTAGATCAGCGAAATATTTGGAGCTAATTATTTAAAGGAAAAAAAAGCACCAGAAAATATTAACCGGTTACGCAACCGACAAGGTAATAATAAGGCTTTTTTTGTATCAAACTCATGAATTAGTGTTGATAATGATTATTAATTAATTTGTGAAAAAAAACAATTTATATATGCATCAGCATATTTAATTTAAGTCGGTAAGTATGCCTGACAACCCTGCGCACACGTCATGCCGTCTGCAGCACTTTGTACGATGTGCTCGGTTAGCTTTTTGTCTGCGTGTTTTGTAAATACGGTATTAAATAAGCTATTTTGGGTCATTGGTGAGTCGGAAGAACGGCAAATCTTTAAAAATAGTCGCACGTTCAGGTGCGAAAAAACTTATCTCGACAAATACATAAGTAGGTAATAGTAGGTAACCACGACAGGTTGCGAGTCGAGAGAAAGTTCTCGCGATAATCCCGAACTAAAATAACACAAACAAAACCGCACTCTCGAAAGAACAACGCCGAAAACCAATTTACATCAGATCAAAAGATGAAAATCCACTTAGCGCAAAAAAAATGTTCGATTCACGCAAGAAATTCACAAAGAGAGAGTAAAATTTCATTAACCCGCGTTTCAAATGCTTCGTGAAATACCACCGTTCTGGCCAAATGGGTGGAAAGAGACAAAAAAGAAAATAATCGCTCTTTCACTGGCCGAGACAATACGTGGGGCCACTTTAGAATAATAAGCGCGATTTGCGGTGTGCAAATTATGCTAGTTTCAAGAGAGGCGGACCCACGGCCGGCGCGAACGGCAAACAAACTTCCTCTAATGCTGTTTGCATTATACGCATGATTGCTTTAAGCATGATTATTAGTGGACATTATTCTCAACTATACGAACAAGTTATCTAGAAGCAGTATGCAAATTTGTTTTTAATGTAAGTTAATGAATTAAATGAAAATGCTTATTTTGGAATAAGATTGGTAGTATTTTTTCGACTCGCTTTATTAAGGCTATCGTTTAATTTTCAGTTACATTTTGTTTTGGTGACAAATGTTAAGTATAATAAGTTAACCAGTTGGCGGTTTAACATGTAACCGGGCATTTTAGTATTTTTAAAGTAGATTTAAATCAGCACTAATATAATAAAAACGTAAACTTTGTTATTGTATTCGTCAATTTCTTTGTACTGTTTCAACAACTACTCATTAGATTAAAGAAAATCTTTCTCTATTAGAATAGTGTGGACTATTAATTCGTGACCAAACAAAGACTACTTTTTCCTCAGAAAAAGATAAATTTTTGCGGAATACAGATGAAGGTTGTAGTACACATTCAGTATGGAGTGTCCGCTCATTAGCAATATACAACAATGACAAGCAATACAAGCTTTTTTTGCAGTTCCTACAGTACCTACAGATACAGACTGTATGTTTTGGAGTTGCTTTTTATGCAAACTATCAGTACCAAACAAGTTAATCTAATCCAGAAGTGTGTGAAATTCCATTTGCAAGATTTGACTTTAACAGCATACAAACAAATATTAAATAAAATCTTGTAAGAATAAAAATAATGCCGTGGAGTGCCGGCTTAAGAATAGCACTCCCCCAACTCTTCTCGCGGGTGTCGTAAAAGGCGACTAAGAGACTCTGTGACCAAGTACACATCGGTCCCACCGGTGTCGGGCAGCAGCGATACCGGTGTAAATATACTGCGATTGCCAACCCGCCTGCTCAGCGTGGCAATTAGAGCAAACCCGACCAAATGGCAAGTCAACACGAACCACGGCCTCCAGTTCCCGGCCGCCCTGCTATTTCGCAAGGCGGCTGGCAAGAGCTGGATGAGAGTGGCCGAGGATCGTGCTCAGTGGCGTGCCATGGGAGAGGCCTAAGTCCAGCAGTGGACGAACATAGGCTGATGATGATGATGAAAAATAACGACCACTTTTCACAAGTGGCATGAAAAATGCCTCTTCGTTTTCGCTCTTCATAATATTCACTTGTGCTAACAAACTGCCCATGTATGTAAGTATGTGTGTAAAACTCTTTATTGTACCTACATAAAACTTGAAAATTAACAGTTAACAAGAAAAACGGATGTTCAAAGACGAACTTATCCCATTTCAGCTTTCGGCAGTTTCCGTCCATGTGTACCCAGTAATCGTCGACCCGGTCAAATGATCAGAAGCTCTCGCGCGGTCGCAGCTTGCAATTTTCCCTAGTGCATCGCCACGTCCTAGTTGGCTCAAAATTTAGGTTTCGCACGAGTCACTGCTATTGGGTGAATGTTCCGAGATTCAATAACGCTTAGGTGTTGATGCTGCGGGGTAGCACGACCGGCGACGCTATGTGTAGGCATGTACAGTAGAACATGGGATGCTTTCGCAGGGTTCTGTAATACCGAAGGAAAAACGGAACCCTTCTATTAATCAGATTGTGTCTGCACTGCTTTCATACGGAAAAAAGAAGCATCTAACATTTTTTCTCGAAACTGAGATACGTGTATGTATATCTCAATTTGGAAAAACATCAGATGCGTTCTTTTTAACCGACTTCAAAAAAAGGAGGAGGTTCTCAATTCGGTTGTATGTTCTTTTTTTTTTTTTTTAACGTGTGTTACCTCAGAACTCCGTCATTTATGAACCGATTTGGAAAATTCTTTCGTTGCTTGAAAGCATATGCTTCAAGGTTGGTCCCGTTGTTACCGGAATCCAGTTCTGATGATGGGATCCATGAGGAATTGAAGGAACTCTTCAAAAGTTCAAGGGAAATGTAAAGCGATTTTAGTATTTTCAGTGACAAATCGAGCATTTGCATTCATAAAGTGTCATTTGGTAAACTAGATCTGATGAAGAAGACCGCAGATGGCCAACGGAACTCCTCAACGGGTCAAATCTTGCAAGTTGAATTTGACTCACTTCCCGGTTTCTGATTGATTTCATATTTTACATGCATGTGTAAATCAGGTGACAATGCAATATTATTGTGACATGGAGCTAATCTGATGATGGAGTTGGAAGGTGGCCATAGAAACTCTGTAATAAAACAACACAACCCCATCGAGTTTGGGTTCATTTGAAACGTCTTGACGAGCACTTTGATCCCAGATGGTAACCAGGGTCTGATGATGGAGCTGGAAGGTGGCCAAAGTTACTCCATAAAGTAACGGCACTTACCCCATCGAGTACGGACTCATTTGACTCGTCTCAACGAGTAGTTTGGTCCTAGATGGTAACCAGGGTCTGACAATGAAGTTGGATGGTGACCATAAGAACTCCGTAGTAAAACGACATAACCCCATCAAGTTTGGTCTCGTTTGATTCGTCTTGATAAGTACTTTGGTAACCAGAGGCAAAAAGTACAGTCAGTAAAGAGTGCCAGTCCAGGCCATTAGCAACAACTAAAAAGAAAAAAATAAAAAATTTTAAATAAAAAATAAAACCGCCTTCAAAAAACACCCAAAAAAAACTAGGAAATAAAAAAAATTTAAATAAAAAATAAAACCTCCTTCAAAAAACCCCCAAAAAAACATAAAATAATAATTGATTGAACCGACCACAATAAGCATGAAAATATCTTTCTACTAATCTGTTTGAAGTTGGTGCCTCAGCACGAGCCAGCAGGAGTGGACCTAGTAATCTAACTTACCTACATACCTATTATAGGGCTTCTACACTCCTGCTGGCTCGTGCTGAGGCACCAACTTCAAACAGATTAGTAGAAAGATATTTTCATGCTTATTGTGGTCGGTTCAATCAATTATTATTTTATGTTTTTTTGGGGGTTTTTTGAAGGAGGTTTTATTTTTTATTTAATACACGTGTATAAATTCACGTGACTCAAACACGAACCTGCATAGTAAATAATAGTAGATTGTTCAACAAGGGACTAAAACAAGTCATAATGACACAAGATATAATTCGCGTGTCATTATGATTGTTTAGTCTCGCGTTAAACACTCTACTTTTCACTTTGAATGCGAGGAAAAAAAAACGACCGCGTTTCATACAAAATTACAACACTACTTTTTTACAACGAACGCTCAATACGAATAATGGACATCTGTTCTAAATTCAAATACTATATGTATGCCTACTTAGCAAAAAACTTTATCCCGCGGTGTTTTTTCTTTTCTTTTATACAGGCTGAATTCAAATTGGTGATACAAAATTAGTGTTTCGTAGTCAGTTAATGATGGACAATATAATGCTCAAACTCATTTGCTTTAATTAGTCTTATTAAATTTGGGGCGTCCATACATTATTGTGAACTCTGAAACCACTCAATGTATGGACACCTCAAATTTAATAAGACTAATAAAAAACAAATGAGTTAGTGCATTATATTGTCCATCATTAACTGGCTACGAAACACTAATTTTGTATCACCAATTTGAATTCACCCTGTATATTTTTTTTGTAAAGTGACTAGTCACGCTTTAAATGCTTGCATATTCAGCCAGCAGATTCAAACTAGAAAAGTATTTTAAAACTAATTGGACTAGGTCTGCATAATAAAATTAATTCATCCTTAATATAATTAAATAGATTCATATTCGGCGTACTTCCGTTTGGCAAATTACGTTCCCCAAACTGATTAATTTGGCAAAAGTTTCATTTCCCAAATGTTTATTTTTTCTGAAACTGTAAACTATTCAGGATATATTTCAGGACTATTTTGTAGGTTAGGTTAGGTTAGGTTTGTTTTATAACAATCCTGAAAAGTTTACAGTTTCAGAAAAAAATCATTTGGGAAATGAAACATTTGCCAAGTGAATCAGTTTGGGAAACGTAATTTACGAAACATTAGTTAACCCATTTTGAGGTTATTTCCACGCCCTTAAAGGCTTCCACAGACCGAAGCGCGAGGCATGCGCGCGATGTCACGGAGCGTCCGCAGCGCGCTTCGGTCTGTGGAAGGCTTTACAATAGTCTATGCCCAGTCACTGAAAATGGCGATAATCCTCCATTCACAAACACCGTGTTTGGCAGTCTGAACAGTTTCCAAAGTAAATTAAAAAAAAAATACTTTAATCCCTAGAGATCAAACAAGAGCTTTAGTCCCGATATGCAGAGACTAAAGTAACATTTTAAGAGCATGAGAAGTGAAAATTATTTTTTAATTATGCAAGACTGAAGGTGCCATGTATTGGGCCACTGTCGAGCACAGGGACCACCTTATGGTGACTGGGACCAAATAAAAAAAAATTTTAGACTGTGGGATATTAAATGAAAAGGCTTGTTGCATACCTACTCATTTAGATGTATAATTAGCATGTCTATTCTAATTCGATGCATAATTAATTAAAAGTATACCTTGTTAATTAAAATACTCTTACATTGGTTTGACAGCTCCGTCATATCACGCGACAAGCTGAAAAAGTGCAAATACTATTGAATGATTCATCTGTTTACCAAATATATCAATACAGTCATTGCTTTTGCCCACGTAGGTATTCATCTACGATAATTTCGTTTATCACAAACCCTGCGGTATAATTATGAAATTCAATAAAATTATCTTACGTGTTAGTGAACTAAAACAATTACTTTGCTCACCCGCGACCTTACAATAGTTACGTTTATGCAAGAAATGTGCGTTCATGCAGTTCCTCCACCTCCACACTGTACGAACACGTGTTAGTCTAAACTACAAACTTTTTGTTTGCCAAATGTTATCAAAATCTCTTGAACTGTTTTTGCGCGCTCGAGTAGCAAACATCGAAATTTTCACATTTATAATATTAGTTGGGTTTGTAGGATTTACTGAATTATTAACATTACATCCAAATATCCCTACGGCATGCATTCTGCCATAATACGAGCAAAATATATAACGTATTCGTAACATTATGTTGCGTGATCCGGGTACCGTTGCCCTATCAACTCGTGCGCATCCATTCGCCCTGCCCCGCATGACAGTACTCTGATCTCTATATAATAATGTAAACGGGGGTTGATACGTTATTACGACTCTAGTGAAATTTTTGATTTGGATTGTGACTTTGAGATTTTTTATATTGATAAATTAATCTCTTAAATGCAATGGCATCGATCTGCGATTCTTCACTTATTAAGTTGTACCTACGCCTAAGATAGGTTCTGATCATTTTGGGCTTGGTCATGTCTATATAGTAGTTAATTTTTTTACCTTTTGATAATTCAATGAAGGCAAATTCTAAAGTTCTGTATTGCTGGGGGTAATATTAAGGTAATAACAGATAAACGTTGGGGGAGAAAAGTCTTGTAGTGACCATGAACAGCAAGACTCGTGAATCATGCGTCGAACTCGAGGGGGCATTTTGCGGGCACCCAGTTGGTAAGGTTTACAAATTACACATTATGTAGACAATTTAAGATTGATACATGATAACGTGTATGTTACAAATACTAAGTACTTGTACGCGTTAACTAAAATGTTTTTTTAAAACCTTACCAAATGAAGTGCCCGCAAAATGCCCGCTGGAGTGCGCATAATATATACTGGTGATAGGGTAGTTAGAAACTTTTTGTTTTAGGGCCGATTTTTCAGTTCCCAGATAAATGTAACTTCTGTCCTTTTTTTCCTACGACTTGAGAAAAGGAAAACGATAGTTTTAACTGACGCATACTTTTATCCGAGGATTGAAAAATTACCCCTTAGAATGGTTGTGGCTGGTATTCTACCGAACACGGACAACTCTATCGCACTTGACTAAGAGTCGTCTGGCAGTGTCTTATCCAACCTCGACATTGGATGGATCGTCGCACCGATCGATGAGGTCATTATTATTCCAAAAAACTGAATTGAACTTTGGCAGGCCACCTAGTAGGTGGACCGACGACGACAACCTTTGAAGGCAGATGGTAAACGATTATTCTAATGGGGAATCTTTTATTCAACAATGGAGGGATTCCGACTGGTCGGATTACGCGCGTCTCCTTTCAGTCACCACAAAACCGACTGTGAAAAGATCCCACAAAGATACGTGCTTCAGTTACCTCGATTACAGTTAGGTACGTTTAACGTACGTCTAGACAAAACATCATTCATACCGTTAAATCACGACTGTATGGACATTTAGAAGCAATACAGGAACACACGGCCATTAGAAATTACAACCAGAAGTGAATTTACCGGTTAGATGTTACGTACTAGCAATAAGGTATAAGGTCAGGTCTAGGAGATACGAGGCGTCCTGATTTCTACACCGTAGGCTTAGTCTGTCTCTCAATAAGTAGGTATCACCGAAACATTGGTTATAAAATAACAAAAAAAGACAATTGACACTAATGACGCCTCCAATCAATCACGTACTTTTTATGAGCTGTAGAAAAAACACAATAATTCTCCCATAGATTTCGTGTGGCGATTGCTAGCTATGACGTCACTGTAACTTTACAGTTAATTGAAAATTAGTCTAATTTTCTAGCCTAAGGTAGATTGTTCAACAAAGAACTAAATCAAGCTATAATGACACAAGATATTTAGCCACCCGAGCACAGCGAGGGTGGCTATAATTCGCGTGTCATTATGATTGTTTAGTCTCGCGTCAAACACTACTTTTCACTTGAATGCGAGGAAAAAAACGACGTTACGGATGCGGTTTTTTTTTATTTGAAAGCAGGTTTCTTGCCAATGGTTCCTAAACATTTTTCATTAAAATTGGTTCAGCCGTTTCAAAGTTATCAGCTCTTTTGTTAGCTGCGGAAGGGATCATAGACGCAGAATGGGCATTTACTTTATTTTCAAAGTATGCGTGACCAAGTTGCGTCGGGGATTTAAATATCGATTTAGGTATAGTTATCTTACCCCGACTTTACTTAAACAACCAAGACACAGGAGCAAACATTTGTATTTTCCAAACAAATTTTGCTCAGACTGGAATTGAACCCGTAAGCGGAAGCTTCGCAGTCAGGCTCTCCAACCACAGGGCTATCCGGTCGTCAAACATTTTTAACAAACTGTTCTTTGCAAGCGGTGAACATAAAAGTGCCCAATGAAGTAGAAAATACTTGGCTAAGCAACTTCGATTAGATCTCTTAATTTGTCTCGCATCATGTTTAGCGTTGAACGGCCGTTTAACCTGCGATCGTGGGTGGGGTTATTAAAAGCATTTAATAAGGGCTCTGGTCCTGTTTAGCCGGCTCCTACTGGTATGGGCCCTATTCTATGATAAGGAAAAATATCATTTATTACTAACTCTAGCCCGCGACTCCGTCTGCGAAGAATAGGAGTAGCTATAATAACTATAAATAAAAAAAATTAAAAACCCCCAACGCAATTATGTCACTCGTATGTCAACGTTAAGTCAATGCCCGTTGTGCCGGGCACAACCTTTTTGATATGAATTTATGTTTTTATACCTTTTTTACCAATTTTGAATGTATTTCAAACTAAATACAAACTGAAATATAGATGCACAGAAAAAAACCCAGAAAAAAGACCAATGCTGGGAATCGAACCCAGGTCCTCAGCGTTCCGTGCTGCGTGCTTACCCCTACACCACCACTGGTCTAGAAGTTAGCGAATTTTGAATGTTTTTTGTTTTCTATTTGTTGTCAAGTCTGTCAGTCTTATTACAGCTATTAAACAGTTAGAACGTGTTTGATTTATTAAGCATATAGACTTAGCAGACCCTTAAGGTCCATTCTAAGCCCTTAAGGCCCCAGTCAGCTACACCCGTTATGCGTCTAAGATGCCTTCCGCAGCTAATAAAAGAGCTGATAACTTTGAAACGGCTGAACCGATTTTGATAAAACATATCTAAGAACCATCGCCAAGAAACCTGCTTTCTATTAAAAAAAACTGCATCCAAATCGGTGCACCCGTTTAAGAGCTATGATGCCACAGACAGACAGACAGACAGACACACACACATAGCGGTCAAACTTATAACACCCCTCTTTTTGTGTCGGGGGTTAAAAAATAGCCTACGAACTGTTCTCAGACCTATCGAATACAGAAAAAAAAGTTTCATAAAAATCGGTCAAGCCGTTTCGGAGGAGTTCGATAACAAACCGTGACACGAGATTTTTATATATTACATAGAAGAAGAAGATTAGAAGAAAGATTAACTAAGTGAAATGGTTATTAACCCCCGACTCAAAAAGAGGGTGTTATAAGTTTGACCGCTATGTATGTATGTGTCTGTCTGTGGCATCACATCTCTTAAACGAGTGAACCGATTTGGATGAGGATTTTTATATTTGAAAGCAGGCATCTTGGCGATGATTCTAAGACATGTTTCATCAAAATTGGTAACGCGGTTTCAAAATTATCAGCTCTTTTGTTAGCTGTGGAAGGGATCTTAGACGCAAATATGCGTGACCTAATTGCGTTGAGGGTTCTTAAAATTATTAATTTATAGTTATTTTCTTACTTTTTCCAGAAATAACGTAACTTAACCTGTAGCCCGGTACCAGGTTATCGATGAGTTTTAGGATACTCGCTGTATATGTCCAATGCTGGGCACAAACCTCCTCTCAGACCGAAAGGGCGCGGGCGGCAGGTCCCACACCGCTCCAACGCGGAGGAACTTCAATGTTGAATTGCTTCCTTCCTTGACCGAAAAACTCATGGTAAACGTCAATTACAACTTTACAATTTTGTTAATCAGATTTGTTTTGTTTGTAAGAGGGCGATGGAGAGGGCTATGCTCGGAGTTTCACTGCGGGATCACATTAGAAATGACGAAATCCACGCTAGAACTAAAGTCACCGACATAGCTCGAAGAATCGCCGGACTTTATTAAGTGGCAGTGGGCAGGGTCCAAGAAGATGGAGCGACGACCTGATTAAGGTTGCTGGAACGCGTTGGATGCGGATGGCACAGGACCGATCTGTTTGGCGAGCCTTGGGGGAGGCCTATGTTCAGCAGTGGCTCTCGGCTGAAATTATGATGATGATGATGATGAATTTTGTTAATCTGAAAAACTCAGAGAGGTGCAAGTCCGGGCTCGAACCTACAAGAGGCCAAACCACTACGCTACCAAGGGATTCCTGGTTCAGCATCATAATATAGGCCGAGAGATGTGTCTTATCCGTTCAAAGATAATTTAAATCCAAAAGCTGAGTAAAATTAGCTTATGATGACGCCATAACTTGGTTAACACACACGCATTTTACTCAATTCGTTGTCTAACATTTTGTGAGCAAAGTGAACGTTGCTAGTTTAAAAAGCAGGTTTGGTAACCCATCAAATAAAAAGTGAAATTGTTAAAAGCAGCCTCCAATTACTTATCAAGTTATCACAAAATGTTCACAGTCTAAGAAATTAACAAACACTCGATTTGATTTCAAAAATCCATTTTCACTTCTTATGCTCGTAAAGTTGTTCTTTATGCCGAGAGAATGCTGCATAAAATGACTTTTTATGCTCTATTTCATAAAGTTAAATCTTCGTCTAAGACCAAGACAAACAAACAAGACGCAAACAGCCACAAACAGTAGAAATTTATAAAATACTAGCGACCCGCCCCGGCTTCGCACGGGTGCAACTAGGTATATTACGCATGTATTATACATATAAAACTTCCTCTTGAATCACTCTATCTATTAAAAAAACCGCATCAAAATCCGTTGCGTAGTTTTAAAGATCTAAGCATACCTACATAGGGACAGACAGACAGCGGGAAGCGACTTTGTTTTATACTATGTAGTGATAAGTTATTTATTGAATCAGGCGTTACTTTGCGGAAAACATTAACATTGTGGTCGCGGGTGAGCAAAGTAATTGTTTCAGTTCATCAAAACATACGTTTCTTGTTTTTTAGGGTTCCGTACCTTATAACGAAAAAGCGGAAACCTTATCAGATTTGTTGTCCGTCCCTAACAGCCTCTAAGCTAAGCCGGGGATGAACAGACAGACAGACGAATATGGCTAAATTATAAGGATTCCTAGTCGAACTACGGAACCCAAACTTGGGATGTTCAGTAGTCTCAAAACAAATCTAGCACAGTGGACCGACAGCCAAAACATCAAAGTCACTCTCGAATTACTTTACTTTTCAATTACTTACAACAAAGCTTAATTTAACTAACCAAAAATAAATTAAAAATACACGATCTCATTTGACTAATGAGATGCAAAAAGTCTCGCGTAATCTGACCTCGGTGGCGGAGGTCAGGGGTCAACGAACCTGGTAATTAAAACACAATTAAAGTCTACACCCGCGGCCGTCACAAAGAGATGACCCGATACGGTACAGCTAGCAAAAAAACGTGTGGGTACTTTTTTGTTTTGCTTTTATGAATGTTGCTAACATTTTATGGCTCCTGGCTTTTTAGAGTTCAGTAGTCAAAATGGCAAAAGTAGAACGCTTATAGTTTCATCATGATAATGACCGTCTGTCCGCGACTTAACTCAGGCAAACTTAGTGCTAATACGCTTTAATTTAGCACGGGTACAGATAAGTAATAAGCATGCCGATAAAGTGGCAGAATATATGTATTTCATTTTATGTCCCGCAAAACAGCATAGTTTCCGTGGAATAGCTGTAAACAAATTCTTGTATGTATACCTATATACGTATGTAAAACTCTATATTCTACACATAAACATGAAATTAACAGTTAACAAGAGAAACAGATGTGCAAAGGCGAACTTATCCCTTGAAGGGATCTCTTCCAGTAAACCTAAATTCTTGCAGAGGGAGTCTTGGGAAAGCAATTTTATTTCAAACTCAGCACAATTTTCGCAATTTCCGACTGGTATTTTCTAGTGATGTGGCTTTTCGGTGCCCTGCCAGGGAATCGAACTTGCTTTCATTTACTTTTATTTCCGAACAGATATATAACTATTCATTAAAAAATTTAAAAACACTGTGTGTGTTCAGAAATTTCAGGTATTTTTTACATAAACGTAGCTATCGTAAGGTCGCGGGTCATCATCATCATTAATTTAAGAGCTTAGCTCTTGTCGGTGGAGTAATCGCCACTCTTTTCGGTTCTCTGCCAGCGTTTTCAGCTCCTGATACGACATGACATTGACTTTTTCCTTGGCTTGATCTATAAATGACCGTCTCGGTCTTCCCCTGCCTCGCCTGCCTTCTATTTGCCCTTCCAAAATAGTTTTTATGTAACTGTCATGTCGTATCAGATGCCCCAGCATATTCCCTCTCCTATTTTCAATCGTCCTTAACAGCCGCCTTTCCTCTTCCACCAACTCTAAAACCTCCTCATTAGTTCTCCTTTCAGTCCAGCTAAACCCCTCCATTCTCCGCCAGCACGACATCTCAAACGCACTCAATCGGTCTCGGTCCCGCTGAGTCAATGTCCAAGTCTCGCTCCCATATAATGCTATACTCCAGATGTAGGTCTTAATAAATCTTTTCCGAATGTTCCTTGATCGCGGGTGAGCAACGTAATTGTTTCAGTTCATTAATTAATATGGACCTCCGCAAAGTAACGCCTGATACAATAAATTAGACACTAGTTTTTGCTAACTGTACAGTTATATAGATAACATAATACAGATAGCAAAATAAATATTTTACAACTCTATGAACGTTGTGTTTCATTCGTAAGCTGTGAAACACAAACAAAACGTTCACACATTTTTAAACACCGTTTGTCAAACAAAAGAAAAATGTTCGATTTAGCCACTGGAACACATTCATTTTGAAACAGTCATCTTTGGATACAAATAAAAGACCTATTTATATTGTAAGTTAGAAAAGAAAGAAAGAAAGGAAGGAAAGTTTATTCGTGACACTACCTATGTAATATTATGGGTTATACCAGCCAGGCAATAGGGATGTTTCCTAGGTAAAAAAATAATAATTCTTATTAGTCCGTATTTTACATTATCAAAAAATATTAGACACGTAATTTTTCTTTTGACAATTAAACAAAAAATGACGAAGATATGGCGCGTTGAAGTTCCGCGTGACGAGGCGTGACGTCACTTGTTCCTAAAACGCTCATACAAAGTGTAGGAACAAGTGACGTCACGCGAAACTTCAATGCGCCATATCTTCGTAATTTTTTGTTTAATTGACAAAATAAAAAATACGTGTCCAATATTTTTTGATAATCTAAAAGACTGACTAGTTAGGAAAGTAGCCTATCGTCAGTCAAGTACCTTAAGTATTAAATACTTGCTTAGTTTGGAAATCGAGTCTGGGGTCCATCAGACTATAGATACTAGCTATTTATTTTTATAAGCAGTTACGTCTGCACACCGAAACTAAGATTTTAAAAGCGAAAAAGCTTGTACTGTTTGTACTGTTGGCGTATGTAAGCGATTAAGAATTTCGGGGAAGTCGCTTGGGAGCGACGTGGTTCAATTGGTAGAACACCCAGGTTGGGGCGCATACCCAGGAGACGTGGGTTCGAATCCCACCGGCGCACCCGGAAAACTTTTTCGCTTTTAAAATCTAGATACTATCTGTTGCCCGCGAGTCCATCTGCAAACAATAGAGGTATAAAAAATAGTCTTCTACCTATTCTCAGATTTTCGGAGGGGTTCGATAACAAACACCGTGACACGTTTTTTTTTATATATTAGAAGATTTATTTCAGATCTTATATATAGTCTAGACCTATATTTACTAAATCACTTGCGGCTGCGGAACTCAGACTTAGGGCGCGTACACATAGACCGTCCGTTTCTTCGGGATCCTTTTTAGGGCCTACGCTAGCTGACGCGGATTGCCCGGAACGGACGCCCGTCGTGCGCGCGTCTAATAAGAAATTGTATGAACAGCGCTAAGTGGCGCGGGCGCGTGCGACGGATTTTACGTACATTTTAGACCCGCGAGCGGGCGCACGCGGCGGGCGTCCGCGTCAGCTAGCGTAGGCCCTTAACGGATCCACCACCGTTTATCATTTAGGCGCAAGCCACACAGATGAGACGTGGGACGGGGCGCGTCACAGTCGCGGCGTCCCTTGAACCAGTTTTCATACTAAATGTATAGAAGCGTCGCGATCCAAAGCAGAAAGAAGAGACGGGGCGGAGACGCGGCCTATGAACAAACGACGCCGACTGCGACGCGCCCCCGACCCACGTCTCTTCACACAGAAGAACTTGCGCCTTATAATGTCAAGTGTAAAATAAAGTAACTAGCGGGGGCCTTAAACACTTAACATTTGTCAATGTCACTTAGAGCTGATAGATAAAAAATAATTCGTATGTGCCTTTTTGTCTGAATAATCGTTTAGCTTTTAACAAATCGTAAAGAACTATCTTTTAAAAATTACGTAACTTATCAAATGGCTCCCATTAAAATGGAAAGTGGCCAGTGTGTTCAATCGAGTAGAACCTTTTTGCTTTTTATGTTTTTTTAAAACAAATGACTCAATCAGTTTCGAAAAAGAATTTATTTTAAGTAAATCGGTTTCTGTGATACAAAAAGGCATCGAAGTAATTTCAATAAAGGTACTTCTAATCATATAATATTTTCCTGGTATGTTCTTTTTCATTTTAAACATGAATTATTTTCATTAATTGTACAATACTTAAAGTAAGTGCAGTTATAATTATAAACGATATTTTTACAGAGTCCTTATAAAATATGAGTATAGCTATACGGCTAAATGTATGTAAAATCACAATAAAAATTGCGTATCAACGAACATAGAACTTCATCCTTTATTTGAAGTCATAATTCGCCTTTTATACACGGCGACGCTTTTACTTTATTTACATTTGCTACTTATTTTCCCAGAAAACATCATTTAAAAGATCAATTTGTATGGCTTTCTTATGTTTAGCTTTTCTCCATCCTTATTAAGAATATGTAATGGGTCCACTGGCAGCGAAACCGGCCTGGCTGCTTACAGTTCTTTTTTTTCATCGTTCCACATTGATTTGCAGCCGATAATCTAAGCACTAACATCTTACGTACTAGCTCTCCGTAAATAGCCTAGGAATTATTGGCAATGAGCTTATCGCCCTAGGCCAGGCAATGACTTTAAAGTTTTTATTTGATCATTTATTTACGTCGAGTGACTCACTGTGCGGGAATGGTATTTGTGAACAGCTTTATTATTTTAGAAATTAAAAAAGCTCTTAAGTCAAAGGCACCGGTTATTAAAAAAAATACTTGATACTTAGTTTCGTTCTCGTCTTCCTAATGTCAGCCGACATAGCATAGCATTTTAACAAAAAAAAATTGCACGCATCTTATGTATAGCTAAAATAAGTATTTTATGAAAATTCAGTTAAAAATAAATAAATAAAATAAATATCACGGGACAATTCACACCAATTGACCCAGTCCCAAAGTAAGCTAAGCAAAGCTTGTGTTATGGGTACTAGGTAACGGATAAACATACTTATATAGATAGATACATACTTAAATACATATTAAACACCAAAGACCCGAGAACAAACATTCGTATTTTTTTTACAAACATCTGCCCCGACATGGGAATCGAACCCGGGACCTCAAGCTTCGTAGTCAGGTTCTCTAACCAATAGGCCATCTGGTCGTCTAGTTATTGGTGGACTTTTTTGTTTTTAATTCTAAATAGAAGTTGAATAACGATTTAAGTTTAAAATTAAAAAATGTAGTCACAGAGCCTTTCTTCCACTTATATATTACCTCTAGATTGTTTTAGTAGTTTCGTAGTGTACTAGTCAATTAACTGTATATAATGCTGTGTAAACTTTATAAATACATATTCATGGAAGACGGATGGTGCGACTTGTAGCTGTATTTTTATATCAAAGGACAAGAAAATGGAATTTACATTGTAACTACCAACCGCAGTCTAAATATCCATAAAAACTAATTTCGAATTCCTGCATATGGAACACACACGCAAGTATTTTGAAATAAATCATAATTAGCATAACACTCTAATGCAACGTTCTTAGCAAAACTCGAACCGCCAACGACTCTTCCGCAGTCCGCGGCTCCCATTCCACGTAATTGCCAGACATCCACAATTAAAACTAATACTAGTATCTTTATTAAATGAACATTCGAGAAATGTTGACAGGATCCGGCTCGAAGGAAAGGCAAAGAGGCAATAAAGTTTTCATTTAATTAATTAAGCTGTTAGTAAATGTAAATGACTTAGCTGGTAGGCTACGTTAGATAAATTATATTCCGAAATACAATTAAGGGGGTGTTTCACCACCTTATTGTCAAACTGCTGGTTACGTAACCAATGAATAAACTAAGTACTGGACAAATCTGTCAGCTAGTGTTTTTTCAGTTTCACCACTCCGGTCCTGTGCAAACTAAGTACCACTTAACTAATCGTCGGTTTAACAAAAAGTCGGAATGACAACGTCGCATTTCACGACCACGCGTTCCTGTTCGCACACTTTCGTTCAACAGAGTTGCTCATAATTAAAGCAAAAGAAATCGTAAACTATGTAATTTTAAAATACATCTATTGTTTTGCATAAACAAATGTGTAACATTATAATTAATCCAAAAACGGTATTTATTTACGATACTTTGTTAACAATAACAAAGAAAAATAAAATCACGTAAAACGAATCGAAAAGTGGCGCCAAACCATTTGACAGATAAACTTTTTTTTAATGGCGATGTACAAGTTCAGGTAGAACAAAAGATTGTGCCACTGAAAAAAAGTCTGTAATTAAAAAATATTACAAAATTTTGGATTTATTTTTACATACTAAAAGCGGACCTATATTTTTTTATTCAAATCTTGATATTTCAATTCTCGTTTGTAATTTTAGCATGACTTCTTTCTTTAAAAAAATAAAAAATACTTTGATTTATTTTTCTGAAACCGGCTGAAGGGCTCTCCAACCATGACCACAAAAAAATAAAGTAACTAATTAAAAAGTTATGTGACGGTTAAAAATTCTAAATGCCACCTGATCTGATGGTCAAATTAAGAAATAGTTTGTCTGTCACTTAGCGCTAGCTAATCAAGACTGGTGAAACAGAAATTTTTATTCCATCTGACAAATAAGGTTATGATTAAGCTAATCCGAACTTTAAAAAAGTGGTGAAACAGCCCCTAAATTAACTATGTTGAAGTCATTAGAATCAGAATCAGGAATTTTTTATTGTATAACTGTGTACATAGGATGAGAAAAAAAAATAGAGGTAGGTAACAACAGTTGCCCATAAAGGCATACAATATTAATTAAACTTAAGACTAATGTTACAGTATGTTTTAATATATATTTAACTATTATACTGAATCTTTGTTATCAAAGAATTCCTTTAAGTTATAGAAAACTTTTTCGATAAGCCAGCTACGTAGTTTGATTTTAAATTTATTACCATCCAACATTTTAATTTCAATGGGGAGATTATTAAAAATCTTGATGGCAGAAATGAAAGCACTGTTTTTATACATTTTGTTGTTCACTTTAGGTAGCAATAAATCGTATCTATATTGAACACGCAATGGTTTGTTTAACACACTTTTTTTTCTAAAATAACTTTCATTGATTTTTACAAAAAGGCATATCTCTAAAATGTTAATACTGGTAAGCGTCAGAAGTCGTTTTTCTTTAAAAACATTACGAAGTGACTCCTCAACATGCAATCTGTATAATTGGTCCTTATACATCTCTTTTGGGTCATGGTACTTGAAATATACTTAACCGTGAATATATTAATGGCCGATGTAAACTATTACCGACATAGAGAAGAGATATCCGTTGGGGGAGAAAAATACTGAGTGGCGACCTCGAAGGAAGACGAGGCATTAGCAGGCCCCCTCTACACTTCGTTTTTTTAGCATTAGAAAGAAGATAAGAGATCTTGACGAGTCTTTTTATTGAAAAACCCTTAAAAAATAAATCAAAGCAAATATGTAACAATTAGAAAGGACTAATGGTCATTCACATTGTTTTGGCTTCAAAAGGAAAAGTTACTATTTTTTTTAAAAAGCTTTTCGATTAAAATTAAGACTCATCAAGATTGGTTACTTACCCATTTTTAATGCTAAAAAAAACTAAGTATAGGTGAACTGACAACACCGCTGGAGTCCCGGGCAACCGATGTATTCTAGCCAATCAGCTGCTTTTTTGCATTTGCTATCATTTTGACAAGTGATTTCAAACAATGTCACTATTGCTTTAAGGAATATATTCGATTGAAATAAATAAATAAATTGACAACCATAGGTGCCCAAAGCATGCGGTGGCTAGTGCCAAGTTGTCATTCATGGCTTTCTAAGGGAGATCTTTATTCAACAGACCATTATAATGTAGGTACATAAGTGTTAAGATGGTCTGGGACATGATTTTCAAAATATATTTGAGAGAGAGATATCTATTTACACATATAACACAAGAAGAAAATACATTTACACACTTATGCATACATTTATTTGAAAATTTTATACATACCTACATAAACATTTGGACCCCTTTCCAACAAGTTATTTTCCTTGATATGTCACGTGGAACAGTTTTCAAACTTTTTTGCACCACAAAAGTGTCCCCAAATGTTCAAAATCTAGACACGCGGCAGCGTGTCAAGCCAAGTTCAAAATATTTTCTCACGGTACATGTCCATGTTCGGGTCACAAAAATGTGTGCATCAAATTTTAATCTAACTAGTTCTGTTGTAGATTGGCTGTATACAGCCACCCAAGTAATTCTAGAAAGGTTCTGTTTATTTTTGTAATGTGCGGGACTCTAAAAAACGGTGGTGTAACATGCCCCTATGACTATGAATTCCCGTCGAAACACATGCCATTTTACTTACAAAGAATGCGCGTGAAAATTACTAACGCAACCGCAGAAATTCATAAAAACCGGTCAAGTGCGAGTCGGACTCGTACATGAAAGGTTCCGTACCTCCGTACAATTTTTTAAACAGAGGTCAGCAAAAAATCGCCGAAATTTAAACCTAAAATCGCAAATCATAGGTAAGTCCATCCGAAAAGCGTAGGATCGCTGGTGTTACCTAGCAACTATGCCGGCTGTCACCTAGGCCGCCTAGCAACGCCTAACAACGCCTAGCAACCAAAAAAACACTGAAAAATACAATTTTCTTGTATGACGACCCCTTTGAGTATTCAAGTAACTAATTCTAGTTGAATACTCAAAAGAAGAACCCCCCTTTAATTTTTAACTTTATTTTATTTTTAGTATTTGTTTAAATTTCATGTCTCTAGCTATTACGGTTCAAAAGATAGAGTCCTGTGATAGACGGGCAGACAGACAGACAAAGACAGACGGAGTCTCAGTTATAGAGTTCCGTTGGCACCCTTTGGGTACGGAACCCTAAAAACTTTTTTTTAATTCAAGTAATTAGTAGTGAATTAGTGATTCAGGTAATTAGTGAGTTCAATGGTGTGTGTGTGAAGTTCCCAATCCGCACTGGGCCCGCTTGGGAAATAAGACCCAACCCCTCTCATTCTAAGAGGAGGCCTGTGTCCTGCAGTGGGACGTTTATAGGCTGGGATGATGAACTAGTGACTCAGGCTATGGAATTAGAAGTCCTGGGTACGAATTCATATTAAGGATATTTATGTTTATACCCAACGGTACAAGCTTTGCCTATTTTGGGGCTATGTCAATTGGTGTAAATTAGTTAACAGTATTTATTTATTTATTAGTATAATATGATAACAGAACATAAAGGCAAAATACTAAGTAGTAAGTAAGTCAAAGTACAATTTGTGATTGCTATTTTTTTTACAAATATTAATATACCATCTTTAAGAAACTTGCAAAAATCCGTCGCTTTGTACAATTCTCTCCCCAAAGCCTAATTTACTGTAAAATTTAAAAAAACAAGAACTGAAATAATCCGGATTCGTTTTGCGATGTCATGAAGGCTATCCTTTTTAACCCCCGACACAAAAAGTTATAACTATGTGTGTGTGTGTCTGTCTGTGGCATCATAACTGGGTGAACCGGTTTGGATGCGGATTTGAAAGCAGGTTGCTTGGTTTCATCAAAATTGGTCTAGCCGTTTCAAAGTTATCAGCTCTTTTGTTAGCTGCGGAAGGGATCTTAGCTAAGATTGAATTGCGTTGGGGGTTTTAAATTTTTTAATTTATAGTTATATATTTTATATCTTTAATAATACTTATTAATGTAGGGTGGTAATCGAAGCGGCCAGGTCGTTGCTACACATTCTAACTCTCACTGCCCGCGCGTGCGCGCTACTAACACACTCGTATAGAGAGATTTATCACCGCTGGATGAGGCACTAGAAAAACCCTATATCAGCATCTGTGCTATGAGTTTGAATCAAATGAGCAGTCCTCGGAATAGGTAGTGCAATTTCGCGAGACTTCCGTCCGTAAGCTTAGTATAGATATAGCTTATAATCCCGGGATTTAATTTGAGTTTTTTTATTTTTGATATTATAAGTTTTATTTTCCTGTTTTAATTTTTATGATTATGAAAATTCCATATTACTAGGTTTTATTCAGTGGTAACCTCTTTGCAACTGTTGGAACGAAATATGCAATTTTAATTCCGTCATGTTAACTTATAAGTAAGCTAATTTGTGTATAATTAATTCGGTATACTATCGCATTGCGTCCTGTAATGATGGTGTTCTGTTTACTTAAATAAATAAAAATTAAATGCGCGTTTTGCCCATATTACTTCAATTAATGCAAAGTCCATAAATTATTCTGTAAAAAAAAATACGAGTCCGGGAATCCCGTGTCTTATCCGTATTCGGTACAATACTTATGGCGATTCATCTGAAATCGCACTACATATTCCAATCACTGCAAATAAGTTACTCACTTAAAAGTGTGAGTAAAACTAAGTACATTTATTTTCATTACAGTAATAAATAATCATGATGCGTGAAGTTTCATCGAAATATCAAATTAAAGGTAATCGCGATCCAGTAAATATGCGTCGTATATATTTCTTTCAAAATCATGAGCAATGAGCAAGATATTCATTATAATGAAAAAAAAAGTTTTCTCAGGTTTTTATATAATATTTACGTGTCGGTTTTGTCACCAGCCTTAATAAAATGAATTAGTTGGAACAATGTCTCAAAAAGCTGACACTAAAAGTAAGGATACAATATTTCTTTTATAGAGAATTAATAGTGCCTACTCACGGTTTCCCAACAAAAAACTCAGTTTTCTCATAAAAAAAGGAAATAGTGCCTACACTTATTAAAATGTGAAAATGTCAAGGAACTAAAAGAAAAATATGTACGGCGCGCCGCGAGGCCCATTCCAATTTTTTCATAGTATTTTTTTATCTAAAAAATAAAAAAGGATCGCAGGGTTTAAGAATACGAAATTTAGAATAAGAATACGCATGAGAAATCAATTTCATTAATTCCTTTTTTCGCAATTTTTATGGCTCACTAAATAACTGGGGGGGCATTTTTTGTCAAGCTTCACAATACGCTTTGTCAATCAAGTAAAAATACTGTATAGTTCAAAAGTACTTAGTTTTGATTATTATTAATTAAAACATTATAGATCTATGATTATTTCACATGGTGATTTAGTTGAGTAGTTTTACTGCAGATAGGTAATTATAAATTGTCGGTTAAGGAATTATCGTCGTTAATTTGCAAATGTCATGAAGTCTATTAAGTAATTTTAACTAAAAAATATATTTCGTACTAAAAGTACTATTTCGTTTCGTAAAAGTAATAAAAAAATGAAGTTGAAAAAATAAGTACAAAAAAAAAAAAAGATACTTCATAGCTAACTTGTTTAAAAAATATATATATTTATAAGGTAAATATTTTTAGGAAGCCGTTCTTGTCATAGGTGTAAGTGTTTTATAATTTTTTAAGTAAACATGATACCTAAAACAAATTTACAAGAAAAACATTTTAATCAATGATTGCCGTTAAAACTAAATTTGGGTAATTTTATAGGTACTCTTAGAAATCACAGCATTAGAGATAAATAGGCTTAAAAGCAAACTGAACCATTTTTCTTTAAAAACAACCATTGAATTCAATAAATAGATTTATGGTCTTGTCCGAAAATCATATAGGATTTGATTTAATGTGTAATTCTATTTTGTTTTTAGAATTCATAACATACTTACATTTTTTTTATTTCAAAGTCTTAGACATAAAAATCTTTGGATTATTTAATTACCTAGATTGAGATTGTTCGCATGTATTTAGTTTTCGTGATTTGCTAAATGTGACTTGGCCATTTTTTTCCTTAACGTGTCTAATGTTACGTGTATCATCACTTTTTTGCCTACTTAAATTCCTATCCTATCAGTACCACATAAACTCCCCAAAACTTATTTGTAGTAACCAAATATCCCACTAATTCCAATTCGGCATGCACACGCCAAATGGCAAATCCGAGTAAGTGCGTTTTCACACTTTCTCAGCCGCTTCCAGCGCGCCTCGAGATCTGCCCGAGACGCTCCGCCGATTTCATGCATTTTTTTGCAAGTGACGAGTTGGATTTCTAAATAATTTAAATGCGCGCACGATACACAGATACGCTGCCCACATGGTCTAAATAAGCAAAAAAAATTTGCAAAAAAAAACTTACGTTTTTGTTGTAAAGTAACGTAACTAAATCCGTTTAAAGCACAAAACCATGTCACTATCACAGGCACTGGTCGCGCGTTCGAGAGCCGAAGATGCACGAGTTCGCCCGAAGACGGCCTGGGCAAGACTGCGTGTGCGCCAGTGAAATGCTCGCTGCAGTTAAGACGAGCGGAAGAGTATATGCTGCGGTGTGGATGCGTGCTTTTGAATGGGATATTTTTCTACCTACATTATGCTATTTGAAACAAACAAAAAGGAAAAAAGATGCAACAAACTATTGGCATTTGTTTTTTAACTTTCTATCATTCATTAGTTTAGCCGAGTTTTTAGCCATCCAATATGAAAGTAAATTGATATTTACATAGTCGTCAATTTAGTTTAATTAATTTAAAAATTATATCTACGTAAAGTTTACCTACGCAATAATTTCTCAAAAATTAAATTTTTTTTTTCAATTAAATTGGTTCTCCTCCAACCAAGCATTACCAAAGCTACACTGAAAAAAGAATTTACTACAACAACTAATAAATTGTTGCACGAGGGACTTTGACAATATATTTCGAATTATAATAAACCATACTTTAAAAATATCAAAATCAGTGACTAATAGAATAAAAATAAAAATAATATGGGTGTAAGCATTTGATAATGTCTATTATTATATGTATTAACATCGTACCCATTTACGAGGTACCTATGTCTCGGGCCAATGTAACGAGACGCAGAACAAAGTTTGTAATAATATTGTATGTACATACCTATTACTATTATTAATTCTTGTTTTGATAATTTAAGATACTATAATAGTACCTGTCAGGGAAGTCAGCATTATTATTTTAAATATTTTACAAATTTTCGGACGCTTGCCTTGTCTTTATTCAAGTGTATGATAAGTAAATATATATTACATTAAATTAAACATAAGTAATAAAAATAAAAATAGATATACTTAAATAAAAATAGATAATACAAGTAGAGTATTTACTTTGGAAATCGTTGTTTTTTTTATAAATTCGTTGTGTTAATAATATCAGAATAATATTAATTCTAATTTCAAATATACTATACTGTGCCGTTTTATGTTTCATATGAAACAATATACATCATACTAAAATACCAGATCTATCTGAACATGGTACAGCCCTGGTTGCAATAAATTATTATGAATTATGTATATTGTAATGGTTTTATTCCGTATAGGGGACGAATGAAAAACGCGAAGAACTTAGATAAGATGTAAACTAGGTATACCTATTGGTTTGGTATAGTCGCAATGGTGAGTAGCCCTTATTAGTGATAGCACAAAAAAATACATGTAAATCAAGATTAAAACGCCGCGATCGATGAATGACGATCTATAGGTATGTAGATCATTGTATGCTAAAAACATCAACGCGCGTGCGCATCGTGGAAGCTCATTGTGCATATCGTGACAAATAAATAAAGACGGCAATCATTGTACAGAAAGAATATTAAAAAAACTTTTTCATCTCTCATACTCGGAAAGTGAGGCAAATCATATCTGACATACGGGAGGATAACTATTATTTTCTTCCCAAGGGTAGAAATGAATTAAAAAAAATAAAGGCATTGGTTGTCAATGGAACACATACGCATTCAGCCAAGCATTACGGCATATGCATGGAATAATTAAGTATTGAGTTTTTTTTTCTTAATTAGTCATAATATTACAAATTTTATAATGCCAGTGAAATATTATTAAATTAAATTATTAATTTACATTAGTTTCTTATTACGGTAAACTACAATGTTATTCTCCACACAGCCTATCTCTATACAGCTTAACTCCTTGGTTTAAATTGGTTACTTACATATTTTATAAATAAATTTACTAAAATACCTACTTTATCTACCTACTGTTTTCAGTGATTATTATATTGAACATCCTAAATTTTGTTTAATTATTCATTAACCACCAGACATTCATTCATTCATTTAGACGACCAGATGGCCTAGTGGTTAGAGAACCTGACTACGAAGCTTGAGGTCCCGGGTTCGATTCCCGTGTCGGGGCAGATATTTGTATGAAAAATACGAATGTTTGTTCTCGGGTCTTGGGTGTTTAATATGTATTTAAGTATGTATCTATCTATATAAGTATGTTTATCCGTTGCTTAGTACCCATAACACAAGCTTTGCTTAGCTTACTTTGGGACTAGGTCAATTGGTGTGAAATGTCCCGTGATATTTATTTATTTTATTTTATTTTATTTATTAACAATAAACTCCATTGAAATATTTTACAACGATCATATTGACCAGTTTAGACATTTTTATTGTAGTCGAAATGAAAAGCAGAGTGTTTAACTCGGGAAAAACACCAATATCACCCTCGAAATATTGGCACCCTCGCTGTGCTCGGGTGCCAAGTAACCTCGTGTGACATTGGTTATTTTACTCCCTTGTTGAACAATCTACTGTACTATTCTTTTGCTATTGGATTCGAGTTAAGAATTTATGTCATAAATGTATGTCAATCGATCGGTAGTGTCAAACAGCTTATTGTATAACTATTACCGCTCTATTTGGGAATTTAATAAAATGATGCAATTTGTGAGCGAAACCCTATTTGATATTTACCACCATGCGCTTTATGGTGAAGGAAAACATCGTGAGGAAACTTTCACACACCTGAGAATAAATTCAATGGTGTATCCCAATCAGTACTGGGCCCGCGTGGAAAAGCCCTTTCATTCTGAGAGGAGGCCTGTGGCCTGCAGTGGGACGTATGTAGGCTGGGATCATGATGATGATGTGTCAGTTAAACCGTCAGACTTAATTATTCATGCAAACGAAACGGTGGGTAAGATAGTTGCAAATATAAATAGACTTCTCTATTTTTAGGGTTCCGTACCCAAAGGGTTTCAGTGAGACCCTATAGTACTGAGATTCCACTGTCTTTCCGTCTGTCTCTTGAACAATAATAGAACACTTTAAATTTTTAATTTTTATCTACTGTGGCCGCTACAACAAAAATACTTAAAATGAGATAAAGTTAAAAATCAAAGGGGGCCGTCACACAAAACGTGTTTTTTTCAACATTTTTATTACGATCTTTAAAATGGCATTAACTACTTAGATCCTTGAATTTTTCACCAATTATGTATTACTGTGGCCCCTACAACAACAGATAATAAAAAAATATATAATAGTAATATTATTTTTAGTCTAGGGCGAATGAGCATTTACTAGGCAAGCGTGCTCCATCGTAAGCCTCATCTTCGATTTCCATCAGGCGTGGTTGTGGTCAAACGCAAGCCTATATTGCATAAAAAAAACATTAAAGGGGATCCTGACTAACCGATATAAAATGATCCCACACTGCGTATTGGTGTATATTCCGATTGTCATACCTAAAAATTTGTACGGACCCTCGGTGCGCGAGTCCGCTTCGCACTTGGCCGGTTTATAATTTCCAGCCGAAGATATCGCAACGTGATCGCCACTGACTTATAACGTGTCATTAGCTATTTCCTTTCCATCCTAATGAGTTCAATCCAGTTCATTAAATACCGAGAGGCCGTTACTATCTATAGCTAAACCGTTTAAATGACTCCTTGTCCGCGGGGTACAGAGGCGTGGAGGTAGAAGACAAAGGGAGGCGGGAGAGGTGCGGGCGGCAGGCACTGTAACAGTACAGTTACATATTAACTTAAATAATAACCTAATTTTAAAGTTTAACTAGCTTTTGCCCGCGACTTCGTTCGCGTAGAATTCCAATTTGTGCTAAAGCTTCTTCATCTCTTTAATTGTATAAAACAAAAATCCGGCAACGGCAACATCCATTATTATTATCATTTCATCATCATCAGTATCAGTTAGTGAATATTATAAATCCCGTTTATTCACTATCTCGTGGGAATTTCAACAAATTTGTCCTTATTCTATGCAAATTGTCGCTTATATTTATCCCGCGGGAATTTTGCATTTTCCCCGAGAAAAAGTAGTCTATGTCCTTAAAGGTGTAGCTTTCTACCGGTAAAAAAAATTTTAAAATCAGCCCCGTAGTTGAATTCACTTATTTTTTTCCCGTGTGAATTTTGCTTTTTCACGGAGAAAAGTAGTCTATGTAAATAATGGTTGGTGTAACTTCCTATTGTTGAAAGAAATTTTCAAATCAGCCCTCAAGTGATGTTCACTTCTTTCTATCCCACGGGAATTTTGCATTTTACCGAATAAATAGTAGGTAGCCTAGCCTATACCAACAAAGAATAGTGTAGCTTTCTATTGGTCATTTTTTTTAAACTCCGCCTCAAAGTTAAATTTACTATTTTCTATACCGCGGGAATTTTGCATTTATCCGGAAAATAGCATCCTATGTTAATCAAGGACAGTGTATCTTTTCTATTGGGAATCTATCCCTTGGGAATTTTGCATTTTCCGGAAAAAAAGTAGCCTATGTCAATAAAGGATAGTGTAACTTTTTACTGGTAAAAGTTTTTTTTTTAAATCGGCTCGGAAGGTTCAGAGATTATCTATCCCACAGGAATTTACGAAAATCCTGCAATAAGTTTTTTTGCTGTTATGTATGACCATTTACGTTTATACTGAATTTGAAAAGTTTAGTACTTAATTGTAGTTACGGAGATAGGCTCCAGTTGATTTGAATATATAAATCCTGATTTATCCTTATCCTGTGGATATTTTCAAAATTATTGAAATTAGCTTTATACCTGTTTTAATAGTCTACTTGCATGCCCAATTGGAATAGTTTAGTAATCTTCGTTATGGGGATAGGGTCACTCTCGATTGATGAAATATATATATATCCCGTATATTCCTTATCCCGTGGGAATTCCGGAAAATTCTTTCTTATCGGATGCCTACGTCATACAAAGGATACATCCTCCCAGTTTCAGGTCACTACATACAGCGGTTTAGGCTGTGCGTTAATCCGCCAGTCAGTCATTTAGGACTTCAGGACAAAGCATTTTATATGTATTTGCATTGCACCAAGCTTTTATGCGAGTTCAACAATGATGTTTGAATACTCAATTCGATTTTATTCGAAAAAGGTAGAACTCACATAAAAGCTTCATCATCATCATCAACATTTCAGCCGTAGGACGTCCACTGCTGGACATAGGCCTCCCTCATTGACGCCCAATCATTACGGTTGGAAGCGACTTGCATCCACCCTGAACCTGCGGCCTTCAACAAAACGTCCGTCCATCTCGTTGGTGGACGTCCCACGCTGCGCTTGTAAAAGCAAAAGCTTGGTGAAATGCAAATACTACTTATTATAATTAGTTATTATCAGAGATCAGATCAGGAAGTGGTTGACAAACGTAGACAAATGGTTAGCAAAATTTGAAGTTACGTTTCGTGTCAAAATAAAATGTAATTTAAATCAAAAGCACTAAGGAGTATTGATATCAACTTCGAAGCAAATCACCCCCAAAATAACTTTCTACTCCTTTTTAACCCCGTCAAGGCATGAATTTCAATAAAATACGAAACACGTCTTCCATCAATTCTATTATAGAATGTTTATGCAAAATTTGAAGTAGATTGGACCAAGGAATCACGTTGTCCCATACAAACTTTGCTCCACTTTTTTACCCCCTTAGGAGAAGAACTACGAAAAATCCTTTCTTATCGGATGCCTACGTCATACAAAGAACACACCTTCCAAGTTTCAGGTCTCTACGATCAGCGGTTTAGGCTGTGCGTTGATCCGTCAGTCAGGACAAAGGATTTTATATGTATAGATTACAAAATAACAATAAGCAAAAGATGAAATTACAATAAAACACAAAACCTAACTTAAACACTAAAACATCAAAATAAAAATATCTAACTTAAACACTAAAACTTAAAACAATATAATACCTAAAACACTAAAACTAGTACTAAATAAACATAATTAAAAACTAAAAATGAACTAACTACAAAAAATAATTTATAACGTAAAACTGTATCGGCGCAGTGCTCCGCCTCTTGATAATTTTTTGCTACCGTTTGTTTCGACTTGGGGCATCAACGTATGTGCGCCGCCCGGGACGAGCATTCCACTAACAGGAGAGCTCGAAGAACCTCATCTCATCACCAGTGACGCTCGTGGAGTTATATCCTCGTTTTATTTATTTTTATTCAAAGAAATTAAGTGCATAATAAAAGTATTTGCTTCCTTCGCGGCAGTGGAACCCATTTTAATAGTTAGCGTGTCTACAAAAATAATTCAACGTACTTCTACCACCCCGATTGGGGTGTTACGTTTTGACGTAACCCACACCATCACATTCCCACTGTTGGGAACCCTCAGCTGTTTCTCCCGGACGCAGCCACCCGCACACGGCATTTACCATCTTCGGCCCAATTGCCATCTGCACAGGCTCAAGACGACCCAGGGAAGTACCGGACTACAAAAAGTGAATTCAGACGGGCATTTGTAGAACCATAAATAAATGTATTATGTTGACCACTGGTATATTTATTCATCTCCAGTAGTTAGAGGTCACAGCACACGAGGCGCGCTCGCTGTCCGCACCTCTCCCGGTCCCTTGGTCGTCTTACCCCCCAGCCCCTGTACTGCGCGAGCGATTACTCATTTAAACGATTTAGCTATACGAGCATTGGATTGATTTGATTGATTAGGAGGAATTAGGATTAAGGGATGAAGGACGTAGGATAGTTTTTATCTCGGAAAATTTGCATAGTTCCGGCGTGATAGAAGTAAACGAATCCTTCGCAGACGGCGTCGCGGGCAACAGTGGTATTAGAATACTAAATCATGTGACGATTGAGACATAAACATTAAGTCCCTAATTAAACATAGCTTGTACTATTGGTACTAGACAACGGATGAACACACGTAGATATATACATATACTTAAATACATATAAAACATACAAGAGCCGAGCACAAACATTCGTATTTTTTAAACAAATATTTGCCCCGAAATTATTAAAAATTAAATCATCTGTCAAGATGTAAGAGGCCTTGTGTGTGTATTTGCCCCGACTAAATCGAACCCGTGACCTCAAGCTTTGTAGTCAGGTTAACCACTAGGCTATGCTATCTATCTATACTAATCTATACTAATATTATAAAGAGGAGAGATTTGATTGTTTGTTTGTATGTTTGTTTTTTTGTTTGTTTGCATTGAATATGCTCCGAAACTACCGGACCGATTTCAAAAATTCTTTTGCCGTTAGAAAGCTACATTACCACAGAGTGACATAGGCTACTTTATACCGCGGGAAAATACCTTTTCCTACGGGAAAATTAATTTTATCGCGGGCGAAGCTGTGGACGGAAGGCTAGTATTTAATAATTCCATGATAAATATCGCTCGTAGAGATGAATTCACACGGCTCATTTTTTTACTCTAACAACTCAATTTATTCAATAGTAACCAATCAGAGAGGTGAATGAACGGTCGTAATTTTTTCCATTCATAATGTCAATAGGTTTTTTGTTGTGAGCTTAGAAAGAACAGCTTTTCATTACAATGATTAACATTTGGATTTTTAATGTAGTATCTTGGTCTCAAAAAGCTGTAGTAGCCAAATGGTGAAGCCGTGCTGGCCTAGTGCTTTGACCTATGGTTTCTTATTAAAATATTAAGTACGATAGGATAACAAATTTTTTTTTTTCTATAGCTCCGATCATGCGATCACATTTTCGCATCCTAATGCCTAAAATGGTAATGACTGCCCTGACTAGGAAAAAAATTGATTGATGGCACACAAATTAATATTTTAACACAGTCATTAAAAATATGTTTTTATAAAACATCGTTGGCCAATTTTAAATAAAAATGTGTGTCAGTCGTGCTTGTACAACGGCAAAACTATGAGGAATGATAAATCATACAAAATATGATGACTTCATGAAAGCAGTTATTAGTATAAACTTTATGGCCATACTTTATGGTAAAGTCTTAATTCTGAAGTGATAATTAACGAAATAACGACATTTATATGGATTCTGCACATGTTTTTGTTCATTAAAATTTTTAATTTTACTGCGAAAATAAATCTCGTGATGGAAATAATCTTGTGAATGTTAAATTTTTAATGGTTTTGAACATAACTGTGACTCAAGTTAAGTATGAAGTATCTTTTTCTATTTATTTTTTTATTTTCTTCAACTTCATTTTTTTTTTATTATTTTTACGGTCATCCCGTGAAACCATATATTTCAAACTAAATACAAACTGAAACATAGATGCACAGAAAAAACCCCAGAAAAAAGACCAATGCTGGGAATCGAACCCAGGTCCTCAGCGTTCCGTGCTGCGTGCTTACCCCTACACCATCACTGGTCTAGAAGTTAGCGACGAATCTTTCCCATACATCGTACACTTCAGTCTGTTATAATCACATTTAGACAGTGATAAAGCGCATCTATGTTATGCCCTCTACCGAGAGACTTCAACACTCCTTCGGAGCTACCCGCTCACCTGGACCAAGAGATGGCGCTACTAGGCCAACTTTTACAAGTTAAGTATGAAGTATCTTTTTCTATTTATTTTTTTTATTTTCTTCAACTTCATTTTTTTTTATTACTTTTACGGTCATCCCGTGAAACCATATATTTCAAACTAAATACAAACTGAAACATAGATGCACAGAAAAAACCCCAGAAAAAAGACCAATGCTGGGAATCGAACCCAGGTCCTCAGCGTTCCGTGCTGCGTGCTTACCCCTACACCATCACTGGTCTAGAAGTTAGCGACGAATCTTTCCCATACATCGTACACTTCAGTCTGTTATAATCACATTTAGGCAGTGATAAAGCGCATCTATGTTATGCCCTCTACCGAGAGACTTCAACACTCCTTCGGAGCTACCCGATTATAACAGACTGAAGTGTACGATGTATGGGAAAGATTCGTCGCTAACTTCTAGACCAGTGATGGTGTAGGGGTAAGCACGCAGCACGGAACGCTGAGGACCTGGGTTCGATTCCCAGCATTGGTCTTTTTTCTGGGGTTTTTTCTGTGCATCTATGTTTCAGTTTGTATTTAGTTTGAAATATATGGTTTCACGGGATGACCGTAAAAGTAATAAAAAAAAATGAAGTTGAAGAAAATAAAAATAAAAATAGAAAAAGATACTTCATACTTAACTTGTAAAAGTTGGCCTAGTAGCGCCATCTCTTGGTCCAGGTGAGCGGGTAGCTCCGAAGGAGTGTTGAAGTCTCTCGGTAGAGGGCATAACATAGATGCGCTTTATCACTGCCTAAATGTGATTATAACAGACTGAAGTGTACGATGTATGGGAAAAATTCGTCGCTAACTTCTAGACCAGTGACGGTGTAGGGGTAAGCACGCAGCACGGAACGCTGAGGACCTGGGTTCGATTCCCAGCATTGGTCTTTTTTCTGGGGTTTTTTCTGTGCATCTATGTTTCAGTTTGTATTTAGTTTGAAATATAACTGTGACTTTTTAAAAAAATGCAAAAATCTAAATTTACGATTTATGAATACGGATCAGAAGATCGAATGCAAATGACATAAGAAACATGACTATTGGACTGGATAGAAAAAAACACAAATAATTCGCACTGTAGTCATTTACATTTATTTCAACGGTTTTCAATAGTGTTTTATTCTTTTTCTTATTTTTTTGGGCAATGAAGAGTTTACATACATATGAACATACATATTTCAGCCGAAAGACGTCCACTGCTGACCATAGGCCTCCCCCAAGATTCATCAAATAGATCGGTCCTAAAAAATGATTATACCCGCATTTTACAGACGAATTGATACCGACAAAATTATTATGTAGTAATTTTATCTACGACATCATTGACAAATTTCTCGACTGCGTAATAAAACTAAACACATATCTAGTACCCTATTAGCCCTGTTCCTTATGTAATTTGCGCTCGATCATCCGATCCCTATTTTATGAAGTTTAAATACTACCTTAAAGTCGGGGTACTTTGGCCCAATGTAACATGTTTTGTAGTATGAAAACTACATTATACGAGTAGAAGGGACTAATAAAAGCAAATAAAATAAAAATAATCCCCGATAATAAAATAGTTCCCAATCCGCGCTGGGCCAGCGTGGCCCTGCAGTGGGACGTATATAGGCTGGGATGATAATAATGACACTCTTACACTTAGGTAGTTACGATCAATTACCTTACTTGCTGGTTTACTGCCATACACCATAAAAATACTTAAAATAAAAATACCTGTAAAACAAAATAATTACGTGAAGAGCAAACCCTTAACGTGCAAAAAAATCGCAAACGTCTTTCTCCCGTAGCGTCTCATTCCAGCTGACGCCGAGTGAAAGTGATAGCTTATTATAGGATGGATGCACCTGACGACGACAGCTCTAAGCAGAGAGCTGTCAAATTTAGCTGTCACACGGATCGCTGTCACACCGTAGTGAATGGATAATAACGAGAGCGACATTCGTTCATTACATTTGTAGGTAGTTTAACAAAATGTATGCTTGTGTTGTCTATTTTAGGTTCTCATCTGAGCACTATACATAACAACAAACACAAAACAACACACTGAACAACGGCCAACAAATAGTGTCTATATCAACCTCGATATTGGTAGAATCATCGATTCGATGGAGCTATGTTTTTAGAAATTGAAAATTGAATTGATATTCAAGCGGTATCGTTCAGTTGCTGGATTAGCTATCCAGCCAAGGATTAGAATTCTCTGCTCACGGTCTCTGAAGATTGCAATCAACTACAGTAGAACCCATTTAAGATGAATCTGAGGGGACCTACCAAAAAAGCTTCAAATCTCAATGGACAGTTACTCATCTTAGTCTGCAACTTCGCTTACCGCAGCGCTGTTGTGTGAGACCAAAATTAAGACTATTTTGCAAAAAAAAAATCCTATAAACTATATTTGACTATTTGGCGTGGTAACCTTGTGCAAGGCCCGTTAGGTTTGCTATCACCTAAGGTTGCCATCCGTCCTGGTTTCCCCGGATTTGTCCTAGTTTAGAGAGCGTCCGGGGAACGTCCGGGCGGGGTTCCATTTGTAGTCCGGGTTTGAATTGTAGTATGTAGTTAGATTGTAGTTCTGCTAGGTACAGATTAAAATAAAACAAACAAAAAACGATGACGTGTCCGGTTTCTGAGCTCCAAAATCCGGGGATCGTACGCTTTTCGTCCTGGTTGCCGAATTTTAGAGATGGCAACCCTAGCTATCACCACATCTTCATCATCATAATATCATCCGCCATATGATAATGTATGCAAAGTAAAACGCATTTTAATTTTGAATGTAGACAAAAGCAAGGACTTCGTGTCGTTGGTTCTTCCGGAGACTCATCCTTTAAAAAAACTCCGTTGAAAACAGCAGTGCTTGCACAACAGTGTTCCAGAGTGGAGAGTAAGACAGCCGGTGAAATAACTGGCACATTCTATTTTAGTCATGATCTTAGCCGTCTAACTGTCAATACATTTGCAATTGTTACAATCTCGAACCGCAAGGGCCCATTGATAGTGCTCACTTACCTCTTGAGAAAAAACAGATTGTAATGCAGTTTAAGTTTATTTTAATTTAAACATGAAACTACCGTAAGACTCAACATACTGGCCCCGAGAAGAAGGGCTATACGGATTGGCCCGGAACACGTCGAGTTAAACTCGTTTTAAGACGTGAGTGATCCGTTTACTTCCTCTTAGATTATCTTTTAAATAATAACAGATTTGACACAGAAATTAACTTCATTTAACTTTTTGTATGTCCCCTTAAAGTAAACGGAATATATTTATAAAAACAGGAATCCGTCGGAGATCTTTTCTTCACTTTCCATGAGGCGTGGTTGTGGACAATAGAAAGCCTAAGTACATGCTATTATAAAAAAAAAATCAGGAGAAATTGCAATTCAAATGCAGGGTCGAGTCCGAGTGGTTCTTTGATTTATTTTTTAATAATCAGATACGATATATTTACAGGGCGTGCTTATTCTTCGAGAAAGAGAAAATATCACTGAAGGGCTCATTGCACTTGGCTAAATTTGGGATTTTAAATGATTTAGAAACCTAATTTAGCCAAGTAATAAGCCAAGTTAAGTATGAAGTGTCTTTTTCTATTTATTTTTTTATTTTCTTCAACTTCATTTTTTTTATTACTTTTACGGTCATCCCGTGAAACCATATATTTCAGACTAAATACAAACTGAAATATAGATGCAGATGATGAGACCAGTGATGGTGTAGGGGTAAGCACACAGCACGGAACGCTGAGGACCTGGGTTCGATTCCCAGCATTGGTCTTTTTTTCTGGGGTTTTTTCTGTGCATCTATATTTCAGTTTGTATTTAGTTTGAAAAGTAATAAGCCCTTAACGACTACATACATAAAAGGAAAATACGTAACAGTGTCACTGTCACCCCATTATTAGTCCGTTCGCAGCATACGTATGCTTTAAAAAAACATAATTGGACACCGCCAACTGTGTAATTGCAGTAAATCGGCTTTATCTGTGGATCGTTTCACTCGCCCGGTATGGTCTAACAGATGTTTAGTACTCGCCCCAGTGCGACTCGACTAGGCTAGTCGGCTAGTGAGGTGAAAAGTTACTAACACGAGTAACTCCGGGTGCATGTCGGGTAACATCCTCGTATGCACAAGCACTGTAGGTCTATTCTTGATCCATCTATGACATCGGGTCCTTCAAGAAAAGAGTGTATTGTTCCCTTAAAGGCCAGCAACGGACTAGTGACCCCTCTGGGGTTTCTGGTTCTCATGGGTGGTGGTGATCGCTTACCAACAGGTGACCCACTTGTTCGTTTTCCTCCCTCTATCAATAAAAAAAAATAAAAAAAATAAAAAAAATCCGGGAGGAATGACATTATGGCAGTGCAGTGCAGTGCTTAAGCCGGTGGTGCACCATGGGCATCAGTCAATGATTTCCTGGCCAATTATGGATATTATTCATTAGCTGGGCATACTTGTGGCAATGGTCATGACTCGCGAGGCTGGTTCTAACTCTCAAAGCTGGTCGTGACTCGCGAGGCTGGTCGTAACTCGCGAGGCTGGTCGTGTTTCGCGAGGCTAGTTATGACTCGCGAAGCTGGTCGTGATTAATAAACCAATACGGGAGGGGTGGTGTATAGTGTTCTTTTACAAAACAATGTCTTTTACTTGATATTAGCAAATTGCCGTCCATTAGACAGAGTCATACCTATATTTTAAGTGGTAGTTAATTCATTTATTAAATGACTCTCTTATGAGTAAAAGAGAGTAAAAAGTTGTAGTTAGTAAGTAAAAAAAAATGTTGCGTTAAGTACCTACGTAAGTACATAAGTACTTTAAATTTTAAATATATTTAAAAAAAAACATTAAGATTTTGACTTTAGACTTTTGACTTTAGAGAGTATTTTGACGTTGGATTATTCGAAATCAAGCGCGAGTTTATTCTTTAGATGTTTATGTTAGACTAGCTGTTACCTGTGACTCCGTCTGCGAAGAATTCAATTAATGCTTTCACGTGGGAACTATGCAAAGTTCCGAGATAGTATCTATCCTATTATTATGTCCTTTATAGGGTCTCGAACTATCTCCATACCAAATTTCATCTAAATCGGTTCAGCGGTTATTGATTCCCCATACAAACTTCCTTCCTTTCTTCCTTTTTACCTCTTTATAGGATAATTTCTACGATAAAAACTATCCCGTGCCCTTTTCCGAGACTCAAAATCGGTTAAGCGGTTTAAGCGTGAAGATGTAACAGAAGAACACACTTTGGGATTTATAATATTAGTATAGATATAGAAGTAAGCTGTGTAGAACGAACTCCTACAACGTATTTGTAGGTAAGTAGTGTTCGTTTTGACGTGACAACGTCTAATAACTCGATGAACGCCGGCTGCACGCACGAAAAAGGATGACGCAATGTAACGTACATGTACGATCGGGTAATTTTTAATGATGGGGTGCGCGGGGTTTAGGCCCCGGATTATTAAAGGGGGAGGGAGTATTAAAGGGGGATGAAAATTTAATTGATTTTGCCATATGATGCACCGTTTTCAAGATATTTGACAAAACACCGGTTCTCGTCCGATCACCGAGGTTAAGCAACGTCGGGCGCGGTCAGTACTTGGATGGGTGACCGCCTGGTTTCATTTTTGTTTTTTGAATGTTTTGTTATGATGTTGTCACGTTAAACTATCGTCCGTAATCCGACTTTACAGACAACTGTTTTTTTTTTCGGATTAACTTACATGTCGTTTCTTTCTCGGCGTGTAATAAGTATCTAGTTAGTATCTACTGCAAAACTGACGAGATCTCGAGTATCAGCACATCATTACTGCATTCGAACCTGGTGAAATTGAATCACACACGTCGGCTCTGATTAATGTACTTTTTACATCGAATTTGTTCGACTCGTGATCTTTAAGGCTTTCACGGTTATGTGCAAAGAAAGTTTATTTTATAGAATGTAAGGCTAAGTGACATTGGCTTGGGAACGACATAGAAATCTGCGCGAAAATGGAGTTATTGGCCGCGCTTCTGAACGTTTACTGGGCCTGATAAGTTTGAAATGAAGTGGCGGCTGCACCATTTCAAAACCTAGTAACTCACAAAAAAACAATTTTGCGATTTTTGCATGTGACGTGGTTTCTAGTCTATTTCTTTATTTCTTGTGGTATTTCACAGATACGAGTACCTTCAAACCTACTGGTAAGTACACAAAAAAACGGGCTTGACCATTTCAAAACCTAGTATGGCATAAAACTATTTAAAAAACCTAGTATGTGGCATGCATTTACTAGGTTTTGAAAAAGTCAGAGAGGCTTATTAGGTTTGTTCTGGTCAAACGATAATCAATACGCTCATTTCAAAAGCCAATATGGTACATAATTTCAGATAAAACATGTAATACTTATAAGAAATTAAACATAAATATAAGTACCTGGATTTTCGTCCTAATCTAGTTAACCAAGAAAGTATCACTTTTTGAACAAATATTGCAAAATTTTATACGGCTGGGACAAAAAATGTTTTTCGCTCTCCTGTAAAATTAGCTGAATGTCCCTTACTATGTTTTGAAATGGCGCAGCCGTGAGGTAGAAATCGTATGGCAATATTTGTATGAAATTAGCTATGTCATATAAGGATTGTTAGAATTTTCTTGCAATTATTGTCAAACGAGAAGCTTACTCTCCTTTTCTGGAAACTTGTGCGGAACGTAATGGCGGAACAGACATCAAAGCGTGTCGTGTGATTATACAAGACTAGCCTTCCGTCCACAGCTTCGCCCGCGATAAATTAATTTTCCCGTAGGAAAAGGTATTATCCCGCGGTAAAAAGTAGCCTATGTCACTCAGTGATAATGTAGCTTTCAAACGGCAAAAGAATTTTTGAAATCGGACCAGTAGCTTCGGAGCCTATTCAATGCAAACAAACAAACAAACAAACAATCAAATCTTTCCTCTTTATAATATTAGTATAGATAGTATAGATTTATTTCGTTTGCCTTATTAGCTTCGCTCTCTATCTTCACTTTGGTATGTGTGTGTCTATTGGCTTGACATCTTTAAGTGTATTCCTAAACTACAGCAGATTTATTTTTAAATGGTTGTCAAAATTAATTGGAGGTGTGATGTTCTGCTACTTAACTCGAATTTCAAATTTAGCATTCATAAACCATTTATTTCAAATAATTTATTGAATCAGGCGTTACTTTGCGGAGGTCCGTATTAATGAACTAAAACACAGTTTAACAGTTGGTAGCATAGCATACGGTTGTGGTAACTCTGAAGATGAGCTCTGGTTGAGTTCGAAACGCGTCAGTGTAGCTTGGTGGTGGTGATGGTTGGGTTTATGTGATTTGTGTGTGTTCGTACAGTGTGGAGGTGGAGGAACTGCATGAACGCACATTTCTTGCATAAACGTAACTATTGTAAGGTCGCAGGTGAGCAAAGTAATTGTTTTAGTTCACCATTTATTTCGTTTATTATAACATTTATTTCAATAACCGGCCCCCAGAAGTTAAAAAATATGGCACCTAAAAGCGAATATTATGCTAATTATAATTACCTCTATCTACTTAAACAAACTTATCTACAAAAACTAACAAACTTAACCTATTGATCAATTAGATTTCCAGTTCGAATGAAAGTAGGCAGTATTGTATTTAAAACAGACTGACATGTTTATACCTTTCTCACACAGCGATGATTACTTTTTGTCGCTAACACAATCGTAAAAGTTTTAGACGCTATATTCTCGGTCGTGAAGCAGCATGTTTGTGAATGTAGAGGTTTAATGCTAACATTCGGAGAATATTAGTACGGAAAACCAGACACTGCGAATTATACCACGACGAATAAAAAATATAATACTTTAGTGAATTTTTCGTCGCCTTTATTACTTTAAAGTTTCAAATACTATTAGAAGAGCTTGTTGTAAAACTCGAGCTTAAACCCATTTTCCCCTCGATGTGTCTATCCACCCTCGCCGTATCGGCTCAGGTGGCTATAATGAACATCTCGGTTAAAATGGCTCGTTTATGGTCTTGTTGTACAATCTACTACGCAGTCGGGTTTTTTCATATAGTATTGAAATTGATTATTAAATATATAGTAAAGTAGTATACATCATTTTGTTAGAGATTCGTACTTCGGAAGGAAAAACATTATTTCTCTTTTTATACGTTCACTCCATCGTTCAAACAAACAACAGAATACGCCCAAACAATCTAACCTCCCGTCCATTTTGAAATGGGTCATATCCCGTAAACTACTTTCTCACTAAATTTATACTATGTGTATTATATACCTACTATATAAGCCCCTAATAAAGGTCACTGTACCCTAACACCACTCAACTCCCTCCCTCCCTTAACTTTTGAACCTTAACTCCAGTGACTAAAATTTATTTCAGAATGCTGTCAAATTTGTCAGTTCAATAACGATTGTAATCTAATTAATAATGCGATTCGCACTCAGGTGCGTTTCATGCCCTCTCACTCCACGAACATTTACAATGTACGAATAGATAAAGGATAGGGTAAATGACATTACAAAATAATAATTCCAAACCGGACTCTAATATAAAAAACCGGCCAAGTGCCAGTCGGACTCGCACACCGAGGGTTCCGTACAAATTTATATGTATCTATGACATCCAGTCTTAGCAGACCCCTGCTCCTAAGCAAAATGTGCGCAGTGTGGGATCATTGTAGATTGGTTACTGATATAGACAGACAGACAAAAAAAATTATGCTTTTCGCAATTTTTCCTTTATCTGTGCTACCCTGTACCCTGTACCCTGTGTGTGCCTTTATACGTTGCTTCGTACCAAATTTCAAGATTCTGAGTTCACGGGAAGTACCCTGTAGGTTTTGATTCCCTTGCGAGTTTCGAAAATTTGCGGAAATTAGCGGCATAAACGGCTGTATCTTTTGATTGCGTTGGCTTAGAAGTTTGATTTTTTACAGCTCCAAGGGACCGTAGACCTGAGTATTTGATATAAATTTCAGCTTGATACCTCCACGCGTTCCTGAGAAAAAGGGTCTTGACAGACAGAGGGGCGGACGGACGGACGGACGGACGGACAACAAAGTGATCCTATAAGGGTTCCGCTTTTTCCTTTCGAGTTGCGGAACCCTAAAAACACTTAACTCAATGCGGATTATGTCTGTTCAAACATCATCACCATTCAAACATGTTGGAATATGGATTCCAACATGGATTATGGATAGGTACGGACCTATCATACCTAATTTATCTTCTAATCATTATTTTTAGAAATGATCAGATCCGCGCAAGAACTAAAGTCACGGACATAGCTCGAAGAATCGCTAGACTTAAGTGGCAGTGGGCAGGACACATCGCTTGTAGAACTGATGGCCGATGGGGCCGAAAGGTTCTCGAGTGGCGTCCGCGGACCGGAAAACGCAGTGTAGGTAGGCCTCTAACAAGATGGAGTGACGACCTGGTGAAGGTAGCGGGAACGCATTGGATCTGTTTGGCAAGGCTTATTTTTTTATTTATTTTTTTTTATTCTGAGAGGGAGGCAAACGAGCAAGCGCGTCATCTGATGGAAAATGATCACCACCACCCATAAATATCAACAACTCAAAGAGAGTCACCAATCTGTTGCCGGCCTTTAAAGTAAGTATTAACCCTTTATTTAGTTGTCTGGAAGCACTGCTGCCGGAAGCTGGTTCCACAGTTTGAATAAAATAAATAATTATAATGCTGAGGCGTTTATAACACCACCCCAGCGCTGATTTTCAGCCGGCACCGTCGGTAATACCTGGAACGCCACACAGATAGATAAACTGTACACTTATAATATAAGCGATAAGCTACATAAACTAGATGCATGCCATCACTCAATACCGCTACTTTATGTCTTCACAAACTTGCTCATTTGTAATATTAAGCAGGATTATTTTCAATGTAAAAGCGTAACCTTTGTAAATTACCAAGGCTGGCGCAAAATGGCACCTGAATCCTAAACAATGATACAATGATTTATGCAAACAGTCTTCCTACAGATATATTTACGGTTCCGGAATGAGTTACGGCTCCCGATCTGTCCGGTCCCAATGCAATTAATCCAACGATACCACTTTGTCAAAGTCCAGCTGGGCTCCGTAAAACAAGAGGATCGTATCCATCAAAACAAAATCAAAATGCGGTGTACCTATTAAGTACGTAGGTACACTTAATACGCCGCATTTTGATTTTGTTCTGCTGCACGTGAAAAAATATCCTAAACAGAAATTGGTATACGAAAGGTTTGCGTATGTGTTGTATATACGATGGAAGTAAGTAGACACGCGTCCTTCTTAGGCAAAATTTAGCTTTTCTAACTATTTTAGTAACCATTTTACTTGTTTGTTTTTTGCTTGTTTTACGAAAGAGATATATAGAGAGAATGTAGAAGGAAATGTTACAAGGGGGAGACCAAAAAGGACATTCCGTGATCAGATTGGGGATGTATTGAAGGAAGGTCAGGTCAAGAGTACCCGAAACCGATGAGCATGTAAGAAACTCCGTCTGCGAAGAATTCGTTTATCGCTATCCCGCGGGAACTATGCAATTTTCCGGGATAAAGAGTATACTTTATGTTAATCCGGATTATAAACAATCTGTGTGCCAAATTTCATCAGAATCCGTCGAACCGTTTTAGCGTGAAAGAGTAACAAACATCCATCCATCCATCCATACTTACAAACTTTCGCGTTTATAATATTAGAAGGATTATAGCATGAAACGAATAGTCTCTCTTACCCTTTTGCTAAGCCTTCCTAGGCGCCTCCTAAGGCGTGATTGTTATGTATAAGTAAGTAATTTTACCTAACAGGAAGGAAAAGAGGAGAGGAGCCATATCACACAAAAACTATGATATACAAAAACCGAAGTGGGTAAAATAGATGTTAGCTGACGTACTTGAGTATACATCATAGCGTCCCAGCCCTATGTGTAGACGCGACGAACTCGCTGCGTGTTCGCGGCGAATACGTTACGCATTCGCTGCGAATACGTTGCACGTCAACGGCGAATCCGTTACGCGTTCGCTTCACTTCTATAGCTAGAACGTTTAAATGAGTCGTCGCTCGCGCGGTACAGGGGCTGGGGGGTATGACAACAAAGGGGCCGAGATAGGTGCAAGCGGCGAGCGCGCCTCGTGTGCCAGCCGCCCCCAACTCTCCCGGACCCCTTTGTCGTCATACCCCCCAGCCCCTGTACCGCGCGGGCGAGTGCTCATGTGAACGGTTTAACTATAATACGTTGCCAATTCGCCAGTGTGATATGGCTCCATAAGAATCATAAAGCGAAACCCATAATTAACATACACACGTAGGCTTCAGGTTAGCTTTTACATCAGATTAGTGGTTCACCATCCGAAAATACTCCACGCTCTAAAGCACCGAAGACATTAACCAGTTTATCGCAAAGGTCATCCCTTTTCCCTGACTTTTTACCAAAATAGAATGATAGAGATTATTGAGACCGTATAGAAATGTACCACTAAAGCGCCATATGGCCGATATTGATCCCAAGCCCTAAGGGACAGGCCGGATGTCCGAAACACGACACGTGGAGGCTTTCAATAAAAAGCTACAAGGGGAAATGGGTCTTTGAAAGATTTTTTGGTTACAACTGTGTAACGTTTACGACATTATAGAGGGGATTTCTTTATGCACAGTATGGCAATATATAAAAGTCACGTTTGAAACGGCAGGTTAGGAGCTATTTTTGTGAAGACTTTTTAGGGGCACGATTTTATTGATTTGTTGTGGATTTCGTCAAATCCCGACGATGCTGTATTTTACGACTTCAGGACAATTTTCGCTCAGTGTAATATTTGAGACTGAGAAAAAGAATCCCTTTACAAAATTTAAAACTCCTAGTCCCAATAGTTTGGGCTGGCTCTATATCGGATGGCATAAAATTATTAGTAACATTGTTATGTCGCATAACTACTTTTCTCCGAATTTGTTATGGCATGACCATTGTTTCACACATTTCTATTTGCCAAAATGTTATTCCTAATGTCGTTTGTCCTAAATATTATTTTTCCTAGCGTTGTTTGTGTCTAAGATTTAAATGGCGATTGATTAATGTGCATAATTGTTTTGCTCCTAATATGTAATGTACTAAAAGTGTATTGACTACATGCCACTACTTATAAATTTCAATGATTATTTAGCAATTATTGACAATTGTGGTGAAATGTATTCCACCACAGTCTTGTCTAAGTAAAGCACGCTTGCCTAGCACATATATTTAAAGGGTGTAGGCTGTCAGATTGCAGCAGATTGGCCAGATTGTAGCATGCAAACAAAAGTGCCTGTCTATCTGACGGACTCATGAACGCTTAGACCAAACTCATGGTCCTAGAAATCTGAAATTTTGTATCATATATCTCGTTATAACGTAAACAAGGAATAAGTGAAGCCGTGAGCGCCAGCTAGTTAAGTAAGTTAGTACATACCTAATTACTAACAAAAACAACCTACAAACGTGTTCCATAGCTAACCACAACGTATATAAACTTAAACATAACATACATAAATATGTAGGTATTATACTTTATACGTAGGTACAATTACAATGCCAAAGTCCTCCAAAACTAGAGCACCTGCCGCCTCCTGAGTGAAATTAATATTTCCGTTTATGAAATAATTAATGTAATTTAATTGCTTTAACCAAGTTGTAAAAGTAACAAGTCACAGTTAATTAATTAACTTTTACTTTCATCTACAGGATATAAACAATAAACGAGTAATTGAACTCGTTTTTGAAGTTGCGATCTTGCTTTTAGAAAACAGGATTTGAATTATAGAACGTCAACAAAAAGTTTGTTTTAGTTATATCTTCAGAATGAATGGATCGCTGGAGAAACATTACCTCCGATTCAGTTTATTGTGACGGGCACCGGAGCAGGGACAGGCTACAAGGGAGACGACAATTTGGAATACTTATTTCGATCCAAATCGCTACGATTTCGCAATAGATAGAGACAGATGGAAAGAAAAAAGCCTTTGCCTTTGACTTTTAAAAATAATAATTTATCATGCGACTAAACTGAAGAGTACGTCAATAATGCAAAGCGCGAAAGCGAAGCGTGAAATATTGCATTTGGCTGGCTAATGCGACGCCATAACTGTTTAGACGACCAGATGGCCTAGTGGTTAGAGAACCTGACTACGAATCTTGAGGTCCCGGGTTCGATTCCCGTGTCGGGGCAGATATTTGTATGAAAAATACGAATGTTTGTTCTCGAGTCTTGGGTGTTTTATATGTATTTAAGTATGTATCTATCTATATAAGTATGTTTATCCGTTGCCTTAGTACCCATAACACAAGCTTTACTTAGTTTACTTTGGTACTAGGTCAATTGGTGTGAATTGTCCCGTGATATTTATTTATTTATTAATTGTTGGTATTCATGTTTGCTTACATATAGTTATGTACTTAAACATTTCTAGTATAATAACTCTTCCAAAAAGCCTATTGCCGCTGATTAGCAGGCTTTAATTGCATTAGATTTGCAATGAAGATGAAGCAAGAAGAAGATGAAGATTTGCAACATATGTTGAATGGCCTAGCTGATTCTTCTCAACGCGTTGGTCTTCGGATGAACCTGGATAAAACCAAGATTATGTTCAATGAACGTGTAAATCCGGAACCAATTGCAGTTCAAGGCAATATTCTCGAGGTTGTTAAGGAGTATGTTTACCTCGGGCAAACTATGCAATTAGGTAAAAACAACTTCGAGAAAGAGGCCAACAGAAGAATACAGCTGGAATGGGCAGCTTATGGGAAACTGCGTCAAGTCTTCACGTCGCCAATTCTACAGAGTCTAAAGACGAAAATCTTCAATCAGTGCGTCCTACCCGTCATGACATACGGTGCTGAAACATGGACACTCACTGTAGGGCTCTAAAAGATCGAATTCGTAACGAAGTGATCCGACAGAGAACCATAGCCCACCGCATTAGCGCGCTGAAGTGGCAATGGGCAGGCCATATAACCCGAAGAACCGATAACCGTTGGGGTAGACGAGTTCTTGAGTGGAGACCACGGATCGGCAAACGTAGCGTGGGACGTCCTCAGACTCGGTGGAGCGATGATCTTCGCAGGGCGGCTGGCAATAGCTGGATGAGAGTGGCCGAAGATCGTGCTCAGTGGCGTGCCATGGGAGAGGCCCATGTCCAGCAGTGGACGAACATAGGCTGATGATGATGATGATGAATTGCATTAGGTGCACAAGGACGCCGCAATCTGAAAAATCAGGTGATAGCCCAGTTTTTTGATTTATATCCTTTCATACAAAGGATCATGGATTTGAAGAAGCGCACTATTGAGTTTTTTACAACTCACCAATGTACTACTTATTAGCTTTTCGGTAGAAGTAATTTGAAGAATCCTGAATACCTCTGCGAAAATTACTCTAAGAATGCATTGTTTAACTAGCGGCCACTTACCGGAAGACGGAGAGTGGGTCCTCTATAAGGGAGACTGATATCCTGGTGAATATCGCAGGATTTCCATGCATACGGGCGGCGTGGGACCAGTCATTGTGGCGTTATTTGGAAGTGGCTTCTGTCCATCAGTCTGTGGACGTCTTTCCTTTGACAATGATGATAATGACAAACAAGGCCGATCAGTTCCGTTTAAATCGATTTTTATTTAGGTAACTGTTAAGTTGATAAACACGCAACGTTTATTGCTAACATTATCCTTTACGTTTATAGAAAATAGCCGGCCAAAGTATCTAATGAAGCTAATATTGCGAAAACTTTACGAGCGGAATCCTCGCCTCCTCAATCACAAGCGCTGCCTCCCTGGAACATTCTAGATGCTGTTAATTCCCCAAACGCCTAGCCTTGTGGCGTCTATGGAGCATCCGGGGCTAAGTCAAAAGAGATGAAAGAGAGAGAGAGAGCTTTACCCCAGATTGGAATTCTGCGCGAACGAAGTCGCAGGCAAAAGTTTGTCCATAATATTAATATGCGAAGTAATGAATAAAAAAATAATGTCGAAAATCGATTCACAATTAACGGATAAATATGTTAACTTACATACCTATATAAAAACCATACGCGCAGTCAAAAAAAACCCTCCTTTTTTTGAACTTGTTTAAAAATTAACTCATATACTGTATTATCCTTTATTTACTCTGTTATCTCGCTCGACTCTCTTGGAATGGGATAAGCTTTAGGTATATAGTATTTGATTCCAAAGAGATCTTTATATAAAAGGGCTTCTTCAGCAAAGGAAGGCGCTAAAAGTTTCGCAAATATTTTGATGCCTTTAGTAACAAAGAGCGTATTGAATTTCTCCTTGTAAATGGAAGTTGATTTATGTATGTTCTAGTTCAGTATACTAGGCACATTACTACAGTATGGTAGCATGGTTGGTTGCTTTATAACGTTTAACTGATATTATAAATGTGTTGTAGTTTATTAGTTTATCGATGTTTGCTTGTTTCATTACATATTATTTAAAAAATATCCAAAATCATTAGATATTCTTGAGACTGACTTGCCTGACCAATTCCTAAAATATTCTCTTAAAACTATTTGAAACACAGACGGACTACTGTCACAAAACTCTGTACCGATCGATTAATACTTGAAGTACCTACCAAAGAGATTTACTTTCTGTTTAAAGAATGCACCGATATAAATACGACACGATTAAATACTCCAAAAACTGTTAGTCGTGGTGGCCTAGTGGTTTACCCTATGGCCTCCTCTCAAGCAGAAGATCGTGGGCTCAAATCCGGTCTCGCACCTCTGACTTTTCAGAATTCATGTGCGTAACGAAATTACCACAAGCTTTACGGTGAAGGAAAACATCATGAGGCAACCAGCGTACACCTGCGAAGAAATTCAATGATGTGCATTAAGTTCCCTATCTACACTGCGCCGCGTGGGAACTGCGGCCCCATCCTTCTCATTCTGATGTTGATGCACCCCCTAGACAGGGCAAGATACAATGGACCTCCCTGAAAATAATCCTGCTAGCGCCTATATCAGCTATAATAAATAATAATAAATCATGGGACAATTAAATAAATAAATAAATAAATATCATGGGATAATTCACACCAATTGACCTAGTCCCAAAGTAAGCTTAGCAAAGCTTGTGTTATGGGTACTAAGCAACGGATAAACATACTTATATAGATAGATACATACTTAAATACATATTAAACACCCAAGACCCGAGAACAAACATTCGTATTTTTCATACAAATATCTGCCCCGACACGGGAATCGAACCCGGGACCTCAAGCTTCGTAGTCAGGTTCTCTAACCACTAGGCCATCTGGTCGTCAATTGACACCAATTGGCCTAGTCCCAAACTAAGCAAAGCTTGTACTATGTGTACTAGACAACGGATAAACATACTTATATAGATAAATATTCATACCTACTTAAATACATATTAAATATTCAAAACTCGAGCACAAACATTCGTATTTTTCACACATTTATCTGCCCCGACCGGGAATCGAACCCGGGACCTCAAGCTTTGCAGTCAGGTTCTATAGCAACTAAGTTGCTGTGACCAAGAAACTTAAGCCCCCGTCATGGAAACTTCCACGATCCCTGAAGAACCTTTTAGTTTTCATATGAACTAAGTACCTACCATCGTCTGCGCGACCGTCCGGCGGAGACTCAAAGAAGTCTAGTCTTTATAAAATTAAAAGTTAGTATTCTGCACTACCCCTAGATCGTCAGAGAGAGAAACAACATTAATCGTCTTATCTGGCTAACGAGTCCGTACTCGCAATCTGTCTCCCCGATATAATCACTCCTCGTACCAACCACACTCGTTTCGAAATGGGAAAGTCACGTTTTAAAGTGAGTTTGAAGTGAGAAAATAGTGTAAGAGTCGGAGCACTGGCAATTTTTCAATATTAAAAACAGCTTAGGGCGACCACTGACTGGCTGGTTTTCTGGAACCGATTGCCGAAATTGTTATTTGAATCGAGCTCCCCGAATACCCGGATTTCTTTTAACATGCAACGTTCGTATGAAAGTTTTGCTCTATGTAATTTGCGGTTTAAAAATTTGCATACCATTTATCGACTTTCTGGGATCCGATTAAGCTGAAATGGTCACTCGGTAAATTATTATTATTATTGAAACAGGCGTTACTTTGCGGAGGTCCATATTAATGATCTGAAACAATTACTTTGCTCACCCGCGACCTTACGAATTCTGGTGGTTTGGCTACAATCATCTCCGCAGGACGGAACTCATCATTGGTTAATGACATTCGACTTGAAATTTGGTACGGATAATAAGATCATCCAAGGATGTTAATCCAATTAAGTACAGTGACGAGTAGTCAGCAAAAAAATCTTGTATTAAAAATAAAATTTTTGACAAAAACTTATTGAAGTAAAGAGAAAAATGTATTTGTAAGGATTTATGATACGGATTCCGTACCTATACAGTTTTAGAATCAGGAAAGCTGGTAGCCGGCCTATGTACTCTGCTGTTCATGCGTTCGCATCGCACACCTATGGTACGGCATGCGTGAGCGCCGCGCCTGCGCACAAAGCGCGCCGAAGGCTCACTATCCACCACTTTAATTGCCACTAATCGAGAACACTATCTAGATTATTTCACTGCTTGTTAGTGTTGAGCGAGATACGATCGAGATTTATTTAATAACATAACAGTAGTACCGCTGCAAAGTTTCGCGGAAAGTCTAGCTTTGTGGTAATATTAGGTTTTTATTATGTCATTTGTCTGCGTTGCAGTTGTAACGAGGTTAATAATTAGGTTTAGTGGAATGCTCTACACTATTAACTGTTAATTTTAATCGTTTCTTAGACGCTAGACACATATTCGTCATACCACCAAACAAAATGCGAAACAACTGAATCGTTGCCAGTTGGTAATCGAACAATAGCAGGCGTAGCCCAAAGTTTTGGAGGTTTTGTATGACCTTTAATTATGTAAGTATTAAAACCAGGCGGGGGAGCACTACCCTTTATGTCTTTAGTATTTCATTAACCCGCATTAAGCAGTTCGCTTTGTCCTTCCTAATACGAACTGCTAGGGAATGGAATTCGTTCCCACCGTCTATATTTCCAAATAGACTGGCTGTTACTGAACTAGTAACATACATCCATCGGGTGAGACAGGGGTCAATCACGCGTCAGTTTTAAGTAAAAGAAAAAACATTTTGAATCTAAAATTTCGGTAAAAAAAACCTACAGGGACAGGGCGGGGCGTCCAGTCAAACTAATCCAAACGCCTGTGCCTGCTGGAATATTTCGAGTGAATTCTAAGATATTTTCTATACCTAAAGTATGATTTGGTTGTCTGTCATGTCCTCTGTAATAACTCCCAGGATAGCGCCTTTTTTCTAAACGGGCGAAAGGGATTGTAGAATAAATTACTTCTACGTTTCTTGACGTCACGAAATTACCAACTAATGACTAGTGGTTAGTGCTTAGTGGCTTTTTGAGCTGCTGTTTTATTTTTAAATGGCTGAAACATGATATTTTCACGTTACCAAAAACTGAATCGACGAAAAAACATTGTAATTATCGAACCAGCTCACCAAATTTCACGAGAATCGGTAGAGAAATACGACCTGTAGAGGAAAACAGCCGGACATCCGCCGGCCGGACAGGCATACGAAAGCATTTTTGTCCAAACTGAATCGGAGACTTTTCTCGCTCAACAACTGCAAAATTGACAAAAGAGAAGTTCTACTAGCGTTTTGACCGCCATCAGTTTTTTATCGCACACTTTGAAGATAAGATTTATGACTTTCCTACTATCCTACTAATAATATAAACGCGAAAGTTTGTAAGTATGGATGGATGTTTGTTACTCTTTCACGCTAAAACGGTTTGACGGATTCTGATGAAATTTGGCGCACAGATAGTTTATAATCCGGATTAACATAAAGGATACTTTTTATCCCGGAATATTGCATAGTTCCCGCGGGATAGCGATAAATGAATTCTTTGCAGACGGAGTCGCGGGCAGCAGCTCGTTACATATAAACGCGAAAATCTGTATACCTATACACCGTGAAATTTTAGTGGTTGTTTTCCCGAAACGAGGTGATTTAGTTTCGATTGTACAATAGATTTATAATTACTATTTTGACTAGATTCAAAAATCCAATTGTGAAAAACGAAAGTCGAAAATGACCGCAAACCAATAGTAACGCTTCGTTGGTAGCTAACCTATCGTACGATCGTACGCTACTTGTACCAACGAAGCGTTACTATTGGTTTGCGGTCATTTTCGACATTCGTTTTTCACAATTGGATTTTTGTCTCTAGTCAAAATAGTAATTATAAATCGATTGTACAATCGAAACTAAATCACCTCGTTTCGGGAAAACAACCACTAAAATTTCACGGTGTATAGATGGATGGATGGTATGGATGTTTATTATTCTTTCACGCTAAAACTATTTGACGGTTTCTGGCGAAAGTTGGCACACAAATAGTTTATAACCTGAATTAACTCTTAGGATACTTTTTATCCTGGAAAATTTCCTGATTCCTGCGGAATAGTGATAAACGAATTTTTCGCAGATGCGTCGCGGGAAACAGCTGGTATTTCAAAAATTTTAAACTGTATGGCAAGCACACTGTAAAAATACTCGTATACCTATACAAAATATACCGCGACCGCAGAACGCATTCAGTGTGGCAAATCCTTTAGCATTTTTAGGTTTAAAGGTAAAAGTGGTATAATAGGAACGGATTGCTAGCCTATCGCCTATATAATATACCTTAATCTATCTAGTCGCTTCTTACGACATCCATGGAAGTAATGGAGAGGGTAATTCTAAACCTGACACCACACGCTAAAAAAATATCAAATTAAATTGTTAAAAGTGGCCTCGGAACGTAAATTTAACGTTTCGGGTGCTCTGCTACCCCTTTTGGGAAAACAGGCGTGATTTTATATATGTATGTATGTTCTAGTTATTATATTAAGTAAAAAGAGCATACTTGTTTATCTCAGCACAGTCTCTGAGTTGTTAAGAGCGATCCATTATCACGCATCGCAAAGTGGCGTACAGAATGAAGAGTTTTTAATTAGCGAAATAATCTTGCAAAACTAATAATGTTGCGTTTGCGAGTGTATTACTGGTATCACGTTTCAGATTGTTAATTTAAGCTCACGCTTTCTGCGTGTCGGTGAAAGTATTTTCTTAAATCCGATGTATTCTATGCTTGGCCTACACGTGCCGCAAACAGGTAAATAATATGTTTAGATGCCGGTGTGGGCAGGGCACATCGCTCGTAGAACTGATGGCCGATGGGACCAAAAGGTTCTCGAGGGGCGTCCATGGACCAGATGACGCAGTGCAGGTAGGCCTCCAACAAGATGGAGTGACGACCTGGTGAAGTTTACGGGAACGCGGTGGATGCGGGTGGCGAAGGACCGATTTGTTTGGTGAGCCTTGGGGGAGGCCTATGTTCATAACGCAAATCTGGGCTCTAACAAAAACCAGCGTTGCTGCACCTACTGTTTAGCAGTACATGCTGAACGGAGACCATTTTCGGTGACAATTGGTGTCACTGCCATGATGAACTTATAAACTATATTAGGTGCATTAATGTTGTTTTTTCCTGTTTGGTGGTGGTGTTATTGGAACCGTAAATAATAGTATTTTATGCAACTGTATCATAATAAGGGCCATTAAGACACGAATGCGAGTTTATGACATGAGGCGAAGCCGAATGTCATAATAGATACGCATGAGTGTCTTAATGACCGATTATGAATAGATGCATACATTACTTTTTCTACGAGTTCAAAATAAACAATTATTAAATAATGATTACTTACATAACGGACAATAAATGAATTTTTCGATTTTAAAAGTAGCAAATTATTGCTCCCTTCAATTGCCGCCTGTTTTATTTCTAGCGGCGTCAACATTTCTGCATCACTTAATTCACCAAAGTCACAAACTCTCACAGATAAAAAGTCATTTAAATAGTGATTAACTCTTTTATTTCTTTCAACTTGAATTGAAAGAACTCCGTGCAAAGCAAAACAAATTCCCGCTATTTTGAAACTTTGTTTTTCACTACTCGCAACCTTAGAATGGTCCCGGGAACTTTAGTTAGGTCATACAGCCAAATTGAATGATGTTAAAATATTAATATTTAATAACGACTTTAAAATTCATTTATTGCCCGTTATTTAATTATTCATTATTTAATAATTGTTAATATAAACATATTTTAATTAATGTATAATGACTTTAAATTAATTTTCCGCTTTATTTTTTTTTAATTTGCGACCGTACTCGTACCATAGAGCTTGATCAGCGTGTTATCAATTACGAAATTTCGCTTGAAAAAATAAACCTTGATTGTGATTGGTCCTACCTGTTCTTACTCATTTTTAAGCAACCAATCACGTGGCACACGCATATTTAAAGAAACTCAATTATCAAAATTGATTTCAGTATTCTTTTTTTGAATGTTATTATATTACTCTGTCCCGTAACATAATGAAATTACTATGGGTTATTATGTTACTGAATTTGCACCATAGAGTATAGAATTTGGAACAGACTTATAACGTTAGTTATTATTGCATAGTTTTTGACCATATAATTGAAAGATTATACTACAGGAGTAGAAAAAATATTTTTCTCAAACATGCTATGAAATATTGACGTTATGTTCCTTAAAATACGCCACGAACTGTCACGTTGCAGGTGCGGCTAGACGAGAGGTCAATAATGGAATTTCATACAACATTGCTGGCCAAGGCCAGCAAAGTGATCGTCTATTGTTTTATGTGACACAGCACCATGACGTTTAATAGGTCGACGTGGTCGACGTGGATGGATGGATGGACGGACGGATGGACGGACGGACGGACGGACGGACGGAGGGATGGATGGATGTTGATGGATGGATGGATGGATGGATGTTGATGGATGTTGATGGATGTTGATGGATGTTGATGGATGTTGATGGATGTTGATGGATGTTGGTTGATGGATGTTGATGGATGTTGGTTGATGGATGTTGATGGATGTTGATGGATGTTGGTTGATGGATGTTGATGGATGTTGGTTGATGGATGTTGGTTAATGGATTTTGATGGATGTTGATGGATGTTGGTTGATGGTTGTTGATGGATGTTGATGAATGTTGATGGATGTTGGTTGATGGATGTTGATGTATGTTGATTGATGTTGATGGATGTTGTTGGATGTTGATGGATGTTGATGAATGTTGATGGTTGTTGATGGATGTTGATGGATGGATGGATGGATGGATGGATGGATGGATGTTGATGGATGTTCTTGTTCATGGATGTTGACGGATGTTGATGGATGTTGATGGATGTTGATGGATGTTGATGATGTTGTTGGTGATGGTGATGGTGATGGTGATGGTGATGGTGATGGTGATGATGATGGCGGTGATGATGGTGGTGATGATGATGATGCATGTTTGAGAAAAACTCTATACAAGCCTTGGCCACGAACAGGGATTGTCGGCCTCGTATCTCTAGATGGCCTCGTTAACACTCGGCCATCTATAACTACTCGGCCGGCAATCCCCTATTTCGCGGCCGCTGCAGTAATGTACTATTTCTTTCTTTCATAAACTATTACTTAATTCCCTATGGAATTTGTATAAATAGTATTTGTGTATTGTGTTTGTATTTGTAGTCGTCATTCAGTAGTGTGACGAACACGAATGTATATGTAATCCTTTGTTTGTTTGTTTTGTTTGTTGTTGTAACAACCGGATAGCCCAATGTTTAGAGAACCTGACTACAAAGATTAAGGTCCAAGGTTCGGTCGCCGTTTGGGGCAGATATTAAATATGAAAAAAAAATACGAATGTTTGTCTCGAGTGTTCATCATCATCATCATCATTTCAGATGTAGGACGTCCACTGCTGGACATAGGCCTCCCTCATTGATGCCCAATCATTACGGTTGGAAGTGATTTGCATCCGCCTTGAACCTGCGGCCTTCACCAAATCGTCCGTCCATCTCGTTGGTGATTGGTCTCGAGTCTTGGGTGTACTTAATTTATGTTTATCCGTTGCCTAGTATTCTTATCACAAGCTTTTGCTTACTTTGGGACTAGGTACAACTTAGGGATCTTTAAAAAACGAGCCTACCAATTCCTAAAAGGGTCGGCAACGCTCCTGTGATGGCCCCCGTGTTGCGGGTGTCCATGGGCGACGATGATCGCTTTCCATCAGGTGACCCGTCTGCTCGTTTGCCACCTCTTATATAAAAAAAGGTCAATTAGTAACTAGTGTCCCTTGCTTGATATTTATTTGTGATAAAAGTACACAATCAAAACCGCAAGTTTATATAATTTTACGAGCAAAACGACAAAGCTTTGCTCAACAGCGCAAACTCATAAATAAGTAATATACATTCAAACTCATGTAAACCAAGCAAGAACTCGCTATCTCGACTTATTTCAGAGATACAATCGTACAATCGGCTTATATTGTGCAATGTTATGGTAATCCAGAATCAGTATCTATTGTTGCTTGCTTGTTTACCAGGGCAATTAGCAAGCCAGCTGGCTAAATGCAGCTGTTTATGTTATGATTTAGAAGCGATATGGTGTTACGCTTTTTAGACTTAGGTGCGTTGATTGTTTTGAGGATTAAAGCAAGTGTTTGTCTTAATAGTGTTACATGATAATTACTAGTAATCTGTGGGATGGCTCAGAGTAACTAGTACCAAAATGCAAAAATGTACTATAGGTACATCGTTTTTTTTTAGCATTAAAAGGAAGGTAAACGATCTTGACGAATCTTTTTATTGCAAAAACACTTGTTTTTGAAAAATAAATCACAGCAAATATGTAACAAGTAATAGTTACTATTTAAAAAGCGTTTTTCAATAAAAAATACTCATCGCAATTGCTTTCCCTATTTCTAATGCTAAAAAAAACGAATTTATTCATTTTTCATCCTAGTTCAGCATCTGGAACTAAATCTTTTAAGTAACTAATTAGTAACACATTACTACCCAACTCTAGTTTGTAGGGTAAACGTAGCAATGCTTGACACCTCAACGCCCAGTAGATGACGTCCATCTATCACCTCTCTTACTATAACATATGATTGAAAGTGCCATATACAGGGTTATTTTTAATTCACTGACATCCTCTTAACCCTGAATTCATATCACTCAAACAAATGTTTTTTTGTTTTACGACTTTTTAAAATGAAGCACTTTTTTCCCATACAAATACACAGAGTATCGTAAAAATAAGAGGAAAACTCAAATTTTTAAAACTTTATTACACCAAAAATATTAAGTTATGACAAAAGCCGTAAAACAAAAAACGTTTGTTTAAGTGGTAGGAGTTTAGGGTTAAAAGGATGCTAGTGAATTACAAATAACCCTGTATTGGGTCAGTGTCGAGCACAGGGACGTTTACCTTACATGTGTCTCAGCCTTGTTTTTTGTATAATAAAGTGTTAACATACATACAGTTTAATATTTAAAGAATCAAACTTTCATTACTAACCGTTTAGTTTTTTTCTAAAATAGATTTAAATAATTTATGAGGTCGTTTTGTTGCTCAGACAATAAAAGTCAAAAATATGCTAAAACTCCAATCATCATTCATTTTAATCGTTAAAAATCAAGCCAAATCAACTTTCTATACTATAGCCTATCACAATGTTTCCTAGAAATCTGATATTTCCTGTTTTACTATAAAACTAAGTGTGAATAATTTTATATCAGGCTCGAGGCGAAGAAAACTCGTGCGCAATTAGAGCTTATTTTATATTTTTAATATGCAATATGAATCGGTCATGTTTTTGTTTTTATGTAATGTACCTAAATCTACACTAATATTATAAAGAGGAAAGATTTGTACCTATGTTTGTATGTTTGTAATGAATAGGCTCAAAAAGTACTGGGCCGATTTAAAAAATTCTTTCACCAATAGAATGCTACATTCTTCCAATTTGACATAGGCTACATTTCATTTTGAAAAAAATTAGGGATCCTTGGTAAAATTTGAACAATGTAACCGAAGGTGTAGAAAAATGAGTCTTAAAATGTCTTTCGTCGAATGCGCTGCCGAAACTATTAGCGATAGAACAAAATAATGTACAACAATATTGAAGAACATCATAATGTCTACAAAAAACTCCACGGTAGCATATGTCCAACTATTGTAGTTATGTCACTACAACAACTTTTTTCATTTTAAACATTAATGAAAATGCTAACCAAATTCAAACCATGCTATTTATGTGTTTATATTAATCCTTATCCAAATAAATTATTTTATGGTAAAGACCATTTAACTACCTATAAAATAGTTTTTAAATTATTTAAATTGGACTTTCCATTCAAAAGATATTACGAATTAAAAAATTGAAACAGTAAACAAAACCGCCATAGCGCCGTGGCCGTTGTTTGCGATGCAGTCTGAAAAGCGCGCCGGGCATCGCGGCGGGCGGGGTGGAGGGGGCACTGAAATACAGGAGTGGGGCGTGCACGTCTGTAATAATTAATAAATAATAAATAATATTTTTTTAATAAATAAAAATATTTGTGAAAAAAAGTGTTTTATATCCAAATTTCCAAAAATAAATAATTGTCTACCCCGTGCGAAGCCGGGACGGGCTGCTAGTATGTTATAATGAAGAAAAGACAAAAGAATTAGATGCAACAAAATTTAAGAGCCTAATTGTATAACAGAAAAAACGAACAGAAGATAAATGGTCAAGATCCCAAAATGCTCAGTGAGTTCGAAAATCGAAAAAACTTGTACAATTTTACTAACATAGCAACCGAAATACATCATCTGTGAAACTTTCAACTGTCTAGCTATCACGGTTCATGAGATACAGCCTGGTGATAGAGGGACAGACAGACAGACGGGACGGACAGCGGAGTCTTAGTAATAGGGTCCCGTTTTCACCGTTTAGGTACGGAACCCTAGAAATCACGATGACTTGCCTGTTTTAACTTAGTACAGCTAAATATTACAAAATGAAGAGTGACACGTCAAAAGGGTTGGTTTTAACTAATGAGTTTCTTAATTGAGACTTCATATGCAAATTCGTTGGGTGTGTCTAAGCAGTGTACGTCATTGGAGCAAGTAAAAAAAAATGGCACTCCTCAAAAAATATAGTAAGGTAAACGTACCAATGCTCGACACCTCAACGCCCAATAGATGACACCCATCTGTCACCTCTCTTACCATGACATAAGATTGAAGGTGCCATGTATTGGGTCAGTATCGAACACAGGGACGTTTACCTTAACCTAGGATTATTCGCTAAACGTGGTTTTAGCTTGACAGTGCCATACATTCTGACACCAAACAGCTTAACACAAAATCTTCATTTTTTTCCAACAAATGGCCATAAAATATTTTACGTCTAAAATTGTATTACGAAATATCGTTTGAAATATGCTAAGATTTCTAAACAAGAGGGGTTCATTGATATGAAAATCACACGTGCAAAAGCACCGAAACAAAAGCCGAGCGTATAAACGTATTCATAAAATGCAAATTGACAAATTCACGATACATCGTTTATTCAAAAAGCATCACAAAAGCCGGTGAAAAAGCGTAAAAAAGGATTTTTCTCAAACATGCTATGAAATATTGACGTTATGTTCCTTAAAATACGCCACGAACTGTCACGTTGCAGGTGCGGCTAGACGAGAGGTCAATAATGGAATTTCATACAACATTGCTGGCCAAGGCCAGCAAAGTGATCGTCTATTGTTTTATGTGACACAGCACCATGACGTTTAATAGGTCGACGTGGTCGACGTGGATGGATGGATGGACGGACGGATGGACGGACGGACGGACGGACGGACGGACGGACGGAGGGATGGATGGATGTTGATGGATGGATGGATGGATGGATGTTGATGGATGTTGATGGATGTTGATGGATGTTGATGGATGTTGGTTGATGGATGTTGATGGATGTTGATGGATGTTGGTTGATGGATGTTGATGGATGTTGGTTGATGAATGTTGATGGATGTTGATGGATGTTGGTTGATGGATGTTGGTTGATGGATGTTGATGGATGTTGGTTAATGGATGTTGATGGATGTTGATGGATGTTGATGGATGTTGATGGATGTTGGTTGATGGTTGTTGATGGATGTTGATGGATGTTGATGGATGTTGGTTGATGGATGTTGATGTATGTTGATGGATGTTGATGGATGTTGTTGGATGTTGATGGATGTTGATGGATGTTGATGGTTGTTGATGGATGTTGATGGATGGATGGATGGATGGATGTTGATGGATGTTCTTGTTCATGGATGTTGACGGATGTTGATGGATGTTGATGGATGTTGATGGATGTTGATGATGTTGTTGGTGATGGTGATGGTGATGGTGATGGTGATGGTGATGGTGATGGTGATGGTGATGATGATGGCGGCGATGATGGTGGTGATGATGATGATGCATGTTTGAGAAAAACTCTATACAAGCCTTGGCCACGAACAGGGTTTGCCGGCCTCGTATCTCTAGATGGCCTCGTTAACACTCGGCCATCTATAACTACTCGGCCGGCAATCCCCTATTTCGCGGCCGCTGCAGTAATGTACTATTCTAACGCCCAATACTGCGGCTGTTCTAACGGCCAATACGGTAATCTGTACGAGAATGTTACTGTCGCATTTTCACCTTTTTCCCTTTCTCTTTAGCGGATTTCATCAAGCTCCGCTACGAACGATTTATTTGGAAAATCCTAAAGGATACTTTTTTACGGTAAGCCCGCTGGGCAAATTTAATGGCTAGGCTCTATCGGAAAGAAATGTCACAGGGAAAATAATTGGAATGAAAATAGCGGTTCGACGATGTTGCCTTGGGAACTGTTCCATTCCAATTATACATTTAAATAAAAACCGGCCAAGAGCGTGTCGGACACGCCCAAGGTAGGGTTCCGTAGCCGCCATTACGAAAAAATCAAGTAATATTTTTCTAAGGATTTCGTATGTGTACGGAATAATCCAAGTTTCGGTATGTTTTATACCTTAGGCTACTATTTACTTTTAAACTACAAATAATTTCCAAGCAATCTTAGCCGCTATAATTTTCCTAGTAAATTTGATATATTTACTACCATTCTGAATTTTTTCAAATTTTTGCACCTAACAGTTTAGATTTTAGAGGGGGGGGGGGGACGCTCGATTTTAATGAAAATTTTCACTTTAAAGTTGAATATTTCGCAAACAGATCACTGAATAGAAAAATTATGGTAGCAACCCCGCAATGGTTTTAAAAGACCTATCCAACGATACCCCACACTATAGGATTAGTCGAGAAAAAAAAATCACCCCCCCTTTACGTCTATGGGAGGTACCCTAAAAAAAATTATTTTTTTATTTTTTATTTTACCACTTTGTTGGCGTGACTGATATGTATATTCATGCCAAATTACAGCTTTCTAGTACTAACGATCTCTGAGCTTAGCCGCGGACAGACAAACAGACGGACAGACATGGCGAAACTATAAGAGTTCCTAGTTGACTACGGAACCCTAAAAAAACGCAGAATAACCGATAATAGAGGCGTTCTTTGGGAGAGGTCTTCATCCAGTAGTGGACGTCTTGGAAGATTATGATTTAAAAAAGGCTACTCAATGTGAATAAGAAAAGTGTGTAAAAATAGATATTATGGCTTAAGTCATTATTAATTTATGGAACTACATATCGCTCCTTTATACTGACACGATTCGAATTATTGTCATTTCAAAAATGAAGTTTTTGTAAAAAAAAAACAGGTTCAAGTAATTTTGAAATAACAATATAATTAATTCGAATTGAATCAGACTCGTTCTAAAGGAGGAGGAGGTTTTATTAAAAGTAATATTTTTTAACTCAAACTTTTGTTTTATTCCGTTTTTTTTTTTAGTTTTAATTAAAACAGGTTTCGTTGGACAAACGTTCTGCCAATAACAAATAAACTCTAGCCTTTACCCCCAGTTGGATTAAAAAACCATAAATTCTGCTAATTTTCCACGGGATTCCCAAAAATTACGTCATGGTTTATTATATGAAGAATATGCGAGCACCATTTCATGTGTAAATATAAACGTGATAATTGAGATCTTGTATTTTTACGTGCGTAAAACCCGATATCGTGGAAACATCGAGACAAAAGTTGCCTATGAATACATAAGATACACGTACCAATGCTCGACACCTCAACGCCCAGTAGATGACTCCCATCTGTCACCTCTCTTACTATGGCATAAGATTGAAGTGTCAAGCACAGGGACGTTTACCTTATTCCAAATTTCATGAAAATCTATCAAGCCGTTTTAGTGTAAAAGAATAACGAACACACGCTCACACTTATCAACTTTCACACATAAATCATACAAATAGCTGGCTAGCTAGCTACGTATAGATAGACAAGTAAACAAATCCGTCCTATCGCCGTTTTCACGTGTTTGCAGGAGAAATGCAATGTTCAATGTTTGACACTTCATTACTGGGCGCTCGTTCCTATCGATCGGCGCCGTTACTACAAGTTAACGAACTCGATTTAGCTAGCAGGATAGATATTTCTACATTTTATCTAAAACTAGTTGTCTGCAAATAATTAATTGATCTATATCCCGCGGAACTCTGCAATTTTCCGGGACAAAAACTATCATTATTGCCTTCTCAAACTCATCAGGGTCTCAAACTATCTCCATACCGACTGTTAGAAGGCGAATTGATTACCTAACAAGCCTTCCGTCTGCAGCTTCGCCCACGATAAATTGATTTTCCCGTAGGAAAAGGTATGTTCTCGCGATAAAAGTAGCCTATCTCACTCAGTGATAATATTGCTTTCTAACGGCAAAAGAATTTTTGTAATCGGTCCAGTAGTTTTTAAGTTTATTCGTTACATACAAAAATACAAAGCTTTAATAATAATATTAGGTATGTATTACAATACTGAAGTACGAAAGACCGAATGTATTAAAACATCGAATGGGTCAAAAGACCGACACGATTTTTTTCTGAAACCGTAAACCGTAAACCCGTTTACTTAGCTCCCGATATTCGGACGCATCTACTAGTATTATAGTCACGGGTCACGGGTAATCACAGTATACACCTGTCAAGGTCATAAATATATGTACGCTACCAAAGCGTCAAAAATATCTAAACAACTTTATGCTATGCCACTAACCATAAAGTTGGTCTTTGCATGTATTTAACGCGAGGGCTGTACAGATATTTATGCCTTCGACGGTACATCCCGTACAAAATATGTCTTACATTAACTAGACTCAAGACGCTGAAAAATAACATCAAAATGTTCGTGACTTTGTCGGGTTTCGATCCTATTTATTAAACGAACAAACAGCGAACTTTCACGAACGCGGCCAATTATAATAAACAAACTTAGCTTGATGAAATGAAACCATTTAGGGCCATTTATTTACTACAAGGTCGTGATATCTAAAGCTCTGTGTTAATCTACGCCCCTGCGTTTTCTAGGCACGTACAGTGAGGATTTACCGCGGGTTGAGGATGCCATGTATCTCCATTACGCCCCTCGTAGGCGGGGAAAAAGAGGAAAATAATAAGAATAACAAAAAAACAAATGAACAGACGGAATAGAATCTATTATAGTTTATCTAACGAAGGTTTGAAAATTCAGAAGTCTTGGAGCCAAGGCTCGCACTTCTGATTTTCTCAGAATTTACATGCGGAATTTCAGGTCTAAAAAAAAACAAAAAAAAACAATGCTTAACTGAGTCTGTCCCTGAGGTATGGGAGCGGTACGGGAGGGGGGGTGTTAACGGAACGTCAAACGACGCGTAACTTCAGTCGGGCGTGATGTCACGGCACTTGTCACCCCTCCCATTCCTCAGGAACAGTCTCGGTTAAGTGTTAGACCTATGTCCTAGTTTACCATGAGCTTTACCTTGAAGGAAAACATCGTGAAAAAACCTATATAATACATACATGCAAAGAAATTCCCGTTACGTATTGAAACTTGTATCCTCGTGGAAAAGACAGCCCAAGCTCTCTCATTCTGGGCGGAGACCTGAGCCTTGCAGTGGATTCAGGCCCAGATGATCCTCTGCACAAGACGCTAGGCTAATTATTCGAGCGTTTCTACCGCTATCATTACCAGGTCCCATATATCAAAGAAATGAGCTATTGTTTGCATGGGATTTCAATGAATTTTTATTTTACAGCGAGCGCACTGTATCGTTTTACAAAAACATTCCGTTTGGTGCGACTTATTTCTTCACTATATTATGTGACCGGAAACGATGGCTCTAGAACACATTTCAAACTCTATACGAATTAATTCTAATTTTGCAAGACGCAATGTAGGTAGCCCCCCAACAAGATGGAGCAACGGCCTAATTAAGATTGCGAGAACGCGTTGGATACGGATGGCGTAGAAGCTATCTGTTTGGCAAACCCATATTCAGCCATGGACATTTTTCGGCGAAAATAATGATGATTTTCATGAAATCGAAAAGTTTCTCCACACCGATCCTTTAGTAGGGTCCCTCATGTTACACTAACAACATAATACGTGTTGATTAATGGTATATGCACATGACCGTAATCAGCTTGTCAGCGAATGATGGCCAGAACGTTCAACATAGTACTACACTTAGTAATTATGTGGTACCTATAGGTGATTACTTAGTTTGTTTATGTCAGGCTATCTTTATATATTTGCGGCTGGTGGCTCGTGCATGGTGCACTATTGTTTTATGTCGTGGAAAGTAAGATCGCCGGCGAAATGACTAGCACATAAGGTATTCTTAGCTCTGAAGGCTGGCAACGCATTGGGAATCCTCTGGTCATGCACACGTACCATCTGGTGGTCTATTTGCTAGTTTGAAACCCGATTTTATAAAATATACTAGCTATACCCTACGGCTTGACCCTTATCAGAAATACCTTCATGAGAAACGTATACATACCATCTAGCGTTTAGCCTGGAAAAAGGTTAATTACGGTAACATTTTTAAAGCACAAAAATCGCTCGAACAACGTCATAATATTAGATTGCAGACGAAGTTATAATGTTATGAGTTGAAATCGGGTTTTGTCCCGCGTACCTAGATTTCAGAGAAGTCCGATATTTCGGCACAGTTGTTCGGTGTCGTCTCGTGATCATGGCGCATGCAACTGTGCCGAAATATCGGGCTTCTCTGAAATCTAGGTACGCGGGACAAAACCCGATTTCAACTCATAATATTAGTAATGACCGCGATAGTCTAAAATATTCTGAAGTTATAATGATCACCATGAAACCACATGGATGCGAGCAGAGCATCACCGATCGTTCTGGAACTCTTTGGGGGAAGCCTTCGTCCAGCAGCGGACGTCTTTTGGCGGCATGATAACCTTTCATCATCATCACAGCCTATATACGTCCCACTGCAGGGCACAGGCCTCCTCTCAGATGAAGAGAGCTTAGGCCGTAGTTCCCACGCGGACCCAGTGCAGATTGGGAACTTTATACACACCATTGAATTTCTTCTCAGGTGTATTCAGGTTTCCTCACTATGTGTTCCTCCACCGTAAAGCTCATGGTAAATTTCAAATGTAATTTCGCACATGAATTCCGAAAAACTCAGAGGTGCGAGCCCGGGCCCGCATACATAGGTCAGACCACTAGGCCACCACGTCTTTTTGGATAACCTTTATTATAATCTAAATTAGGTAATGAAAGTTCCTAGGCGGCCGAGCTTTTCTCGGACTAAAACTCGTAAACATGCGTTTTTCCCGAGATAAGACCAAGCTTAATGGATTGTTCGGCCTCGAAAACCCCCACTAGCAAATTTCATCGAAAGATCCCCGAAATAAACATACAAGAATTATTCGGTTAAAGGCTTTAGAGAGATTTTGTCGAACTCAAACAATCCAGCTTTATACCGTTAAATTTTATAGGTATATTCTAGTACATCAAGAGTCCTTAAACCGCAAAAGTTAGGTACAACTTTGTCCATCCAAAAGCAAAGAGAAGATATTGCAAAGTCAAAGTTACCTATAGAACTAGAACTGCAATAAATCAGATTTTGGAGCCCGCTGTTTGATCGGAGTTGGTCGGTCGTACGTGTTTGAAAGCGAAATATTATTTCGCTTGGGTACGCCTGTTGTTACGTGTTATTGTTGTTTCAAAATAACTTAATAACATTAAATTATGTGTTTACCTGAAACTTTGGGGTCTATACAGGATTGATATGATGTAAGGTACTTATATATACCTATTGCTAATGCAACAATTATGTATGTACTCTATCGGTGCCCAAAATAAATTAGTCCTACTATACTTAATCTAATATATAAAAAACTCATATAATATAAAAAAATCTCATGACACGGTGTTTGTTATCGAACTCCTCCGAAACGGCTTGACCGATTTTTATCAAATTTTTTCTCTATACTTGGTAGGTCTGAGAATAGGTCTGAGAACACAAAACTCTGCACCGGTGTTCTTCATACAACCGTAGGTAAATAAAGACTATATAAGAATTTAATTAAATGCCCGAATTATAATTCAACAGCCAGACGGCTGTGGTTAGTAAATTATATTTATGAAATTCAGGATTCTTTTAATGAAAAAAAGTGGATTCTATTTTAAAAAATCGTTGAGGAAACGTACCTGTTGCTGAAAACAATAAATAATTTCAGGAATTTAATATTACAGGACATGGCATAGAGATAAATAAGTATACAAATAGATAGATAAAAACTTTATTCACAACAGCATGCAAAACTCAAAGTACACTAGAAAATCTACCTGATATTATCAACGCAAAATTTTGTATGAATGGATGTATGGATGTTACTCTTTCACTCTGAAATGTTTTGACGGATTCTAATGACATTTTGAGTGATTAACGAATTTTTCACAGACTGAGTCGCGGGTAACTGCTAGTTTGTAATAATATTATTAACTTGAAACATGCACTTAAGTAATTAGCCTCGCTGGTGCGATTAATAAATCAATATTCATTGAATCAAACCAATTGTACACGTGCCAAAGCCTAATTGCATATAGTCATCGAAATAATCCCAAAACCTCATTAATTGGCCGCCATTCCATACACGAACGTCATGAATATTGCATAGGGCACTTTTATCGTTCACTGAAATAATTGGTAGCGTTCGAATCCGAGCGAGAATTTTTTTGAATCAGATTGTCATTTGTTTCATAATTTGGCAGATTTACGACAAATTGTTGGTGGTTTCTAATTGTGCAGGTGGAATGAACGAGATATTATGGATTCATGAAAATGAAAGCTATCTACTACATTCTTTGTAGAAATGGACATAAAGTGGAGCTATAAAAAAAAACGCATTTTTTCTGAAAGTCTGTGACTCTACAACAAGTAAGTATCTACAATCTTTTCTTAGTTTGGAACTAGATCAATTTTAGTAAATTTTCTCACTAAATTCTTCGCTAATGAGGAGGAAAAAACTTGCCAACTCTCTTTCTCATTGCTCTAGTTTATCTCTATGATCCTCAAGTAATACGCCTGCCAAAGTTCAGGTCTCTAGCTGCATTAGTTTAGGCTGTTGCCTATCAATCAGCTACTCTTTACGAGGTACAAATAAATAATATTTCTCATCAATTATACATGTCTCTAAAATACTACAGTAAACGTCACTAAAACAGGTCTATTTTTTCAATTAATAACCACGTTAAAAGACTAAATAAGTAAATCGTGCAGTAAAATTTACGAGTCTATCAACTGTAATATTACAAAACTGGAATCAAAAGCGTGAAAACGAACGACAAAAATCTTTAATTATCCAACTAATTGAGTGAGTAATTGGATTTCTTCTTCTTTGTCTAAATTTAGTTGGATTTGTCGCGTCTCGATTAGAAAGCCAAACGATTATGTTATTTTTCGGTAACTCATTGCATTCGATAGAAAGTACAGTCTGATTGCTGGATTGAAGTCAACGCTAAAATTCTTAATTCCGTCTGCTAAGGTGCAAAATAGACTAAATTAATTGTTGGGTAACTATAGTTGATCCGTAGAAAGCATAGAGCGGTGGTGAGCGAAAAGTGTTCTTATAACTATGCGGGGATAATCGTGATTTGCTTGGTGGTGTTGGGTTTTGAAAGAAGTCACTTGGGAGCCATTGTTGCGATTAACGAATGATATCACCTCCGTGACAGGTGATGAAGATTTGAATAAATCATTTGTGTTCATTCACAGAGAATAGAATATGCAAATACGTGTCTAGTTAGGTAGTTACTTTACATCGGACGATACACTCTAATTATATTTATTATTTATGTATACATACACATTATTATTTATATTTATTTCTATGTATGTGTAGAGGCCGTATTGTCTAACGCTTCTGACGCTTGCCTTCGCTTTCACCTTCTCTTTCTGTCATCCTTACCGTTTGACAGAATGAAATAGTGATTACGAAGGCAAGCGTCAGAAACGTTAGACAATAAGCCAGCAGGTAGATGTTTACTACTTTTGAGCTTTGCAGTTTATTGTAAATAATGTTAATTTTAATAAAACAATCATTTAACCCTATTATACTGACAACACCACAGAAGTTAAACGATGAAATAATTGGGAGGTCTACTTAATACGGGACTCTAGTAACAAACACACTTAGTTTTAACTCTGAAAACCAGATTAATCATTCGACAATTAAATGATAGTCACAAAAAACAATAGGATAAATAAATATTTAGGACAAACGAAATTATTGGGCAAGTTAAGTATGAAGTATCTTTTTCTATTTATTTTTTATTTTCTTCTTCTTCATTTTTTTTTTATTACTTTTACGGTCATCCCGTGAAACCATATATTTCAAACTAAATACAAACTGAAATATAGATGCACAGAAAAAAAAACTGAACTGTACTGAAGTGTACGATGTATGGGAAAAATTCGTCGCTAACTTCTAGACCAGTGGTGTTGTAGGGGTAAGCACGCAGCACGGAACGCTGAGGACCTGGGTTCGATTCCCAGCATTGGTCTTTTTTCTGGGGTTTTTTCTGTGCATCTATATTTCAGTTTGTATTTAGTTTGAAATATATGAAATTATTGGGAACAAGAATATCGCCAAATAAAAAATATGCAGGACAAAGCTTATGCCATAGGTACCTACATTATTCGGAGAAAAGTAGTCAGGGTCAACAATTTTATGCCATCCGATATAGACCCATTATGTAGACAGCAGGAAAAGTACAGTCAACCAATTTGATTCCTAGGCCACTATAGTATAACCTTGTCGCATTAACTAAGTAGGTACCTACTTCATAATAACAATGTCAGTGGGCATCAAAGGATTATCAACTTTCCGATCACAACATGCAATAAACGTAAAGAGTTTCGCTGTCGCTCCATGACATGAGAAGAAAGTTTTGACAGACGGTCAGTACGTACCAACAATTCAAGTTACTAATACATGAGCAAACTCCTTTACTATTCATTATCGTTGAAATTATGTTCGCAAAGATCGAGATATACTTCACGCAATAATCACTGTCGTAGAAGTTAAATAAATAGATTGATTATGACATGGTTCTATAGTGACCCAGGAATCAAATTGGTTGACTGTAGGTATAGTCGACCAAAAAACTCCTTTACCACCCTAAAGTTCAATGTCAGTTGTATGGCTTAAGACATCAAAGGCTATTTTCACTTACAAGTCAATGTGACAATCAGCCTTATTGTTTTTATTCTGATGTAGGAACTGTCACAAAAAATGGTAAAGCACTTACTTGGTCGACTATACCTGTAAAAACTTACATCCTAAATAATACGAACGGCAATAGTTACTAAAAGGAACGAAATGCTATAACATTTTTATAGGCGCTAAGTTTGAAGTAGTGGTATAAAATAATAAAATTGTATATTTGTTTTCAAATACGTATAAAATTTTATGTACATACCTACACAAAACATACATTTTTATTGTTATTACGGGTGTACTTTACTCAGGTTTTATGTAAAATGAGATGCTATTTACCCTTCGTGAGTAAACTACCTCACGCAGAGCTTAGACTGCATGCGCCGAAAAAACTTTTATTTTTTTTTTCAAACTGTATCCTACGAATATTATAACTACATGTGTATGCTTAGTATAAGTTTTACTTCATCAAATACTTCTCGATCGCGTTTACATAAAAAAACAATTCTATGGAAACATGGACGCGCGCGCGCGGAGGCGCTGTCCATGTTTCCATAGTACTTAATTGTTTTTTTTGCGTAAACGCGATCGAGAAGTATTTGGTGAAGTAAAACATATACTAAGCATAGTGAAAGTTTGTAAGTTTTGTCAATTCGATAGATTACCTTGTCATGATCAGTAAATACCACAATATTTGGTAATATCGGTACCTATATAGACCACAATACGTATTATTTGTGTAATCTGTAAGTCGTGTGGCCTAGTGGTTTTGAACTTTTGATCTATGGTCTCTCAAGCAAAGGGTCGTGGGTTTGAGCCCGGGCTCACACCTCTGAACTTTCGAATTTATGTGCGAAATCATATTTTAAATTTACAATGAGCTTTACGGTGAAGGAAAACATCGCGAGGAAACCTGCACACAAATGAGGAGAAATTCTATGGTGTGTTTGAAGTTCCCAATTTGCACTGGACTCACATGAGAACTACGGCTCAACCCCTGTTATATTGAGAGGAGGCCTGTGTCCTGCAGTGGGACGTGTATAGGCTGGAACGATGATAATGACACTTTTTATAATTGATTAAGTATTCGATTGTCATGTAGTGGTCGTTATCAACGTGCAGTTTTCGTAGCAAAGTATATGGTTGGCAAAAAAATCAATACATGTGAAAATTCAATATTATTTTTTTACTGTAAAACATTTACTTCAGGATATAATTCTTATCTTGTGCTACATTTTAATCAAGTCAATAAATACCTTCTTGTAGGTTACGTGAACGTGGAAAGTCACTTTTATTAGCATTTTTTCTGATAGTCGTGAAAAACATTGAACTGATTTTGATTGTTTATTCGGCTTAATTTTAAAAAGTGTGAATAATATTTAATTTTAAAAATACTTATGTATTTTTTTGCCAACCGTACTTTGCTACGTAAACTGCACCCTGATAACGATCACTAGTCATGTCATAAGCATGTTCATCATCATTTCAGAAGCAGGACGTCCACTGCTGGGCTAGCACTGTCTCCCTCAGTGATGCCCAATCATTACGGTTGGAAGCGACTTGCATCCACCTTGAACCTGAGGCCTTTACCAAATCGAAAAAAAACGAAAAGGTGTAAGTGAAATGTTTATTACTTTCGAAAAAAACTTATTTTGGATTCTAACGTAGCTTAGAACCTGTAGCCACTGAGCCGATCGGCCGAATGTAGGTGAACTGTCACTTCACATAATGGCCGATAACCTTTGTTTAAAGCCCTCGACACATTTTAAACAAAACAATAACGTGAAACCAACCGATCAGAACCAAGGCCATTATCTTTAATAATGCAGAGAGGAAATTAATTGCTTGTTTATCGGACGTTGCGAAATTTTAACAGAAATTTCGACGCAGCTGGCACTTGTTAGTGGAATTAGTAAAAAAACTAAAGCTACGGTGCGTGAATCGGAATCACGTGCCTTAACAACCTTATTTCTTTGCAATAAGAGTGATAGTAGAACACTGTGTGCGCTGTCGTGTTCTTAAAAGGCATTTAATCTCTTTAATTGCTCTAGTTTATTATAATTTTCTTCGGAACCAAGCTTCAGAGAGTAAGGCGGTAGAACCATTCAGGGGCCCACCGGAAATATGGGCATGCTTAGGAATTCTTACGACCAATACACATTGCACTCCCGGTACAACAGTGCATCAACTCGAAATAATACACCATTTTAATTTAGACTTTCCGGAAATTAAGTAAAGTCTAAATTAAAATTTTGTATTATTTCGAGTTGATGCACTGTTATACTGGGAGTGCGACATTATATTCGGTAGGTGGCCGCAGTAAAGAAGTAACAAGAGTTTATTGCATTATAAATTATAATAATAAATTAGATGATATAATTTTCGGTTATCTCGGACTAGGATTATAAAATCCAATTTACAATTTCCTTCGGGATGCAGACAAAGTATCAATCAGCCATAATAGGAACCGATAAAGTATAACTTAATATGGTTCACAACAAATTCCACATTCCACCACCACCAAATTCCAACTTCAAAACCAAATTCAAAATTCCACCACCAATCCACCATCGCACCTCCCGCTGAAAGTCTAAGTTCCATCGTCAACATCTCGATGAATGGCGGTCCACCACTGTACGTTTTCATCGGCACTTTCTGCCTCGTACACTACGTATAGTGAAACTGTGGAATTAACTTCAGACAGCAGAGTTTCCAGACAACTATGACATCGGGGCTTTCAAGAAAAGGGTTTATACTTCCTTTAAAGGCCGGCAACAGATCAGTGACGCTCTTTGAGTTGTTGATATTTATGGGCGGTGGTGATCATTTCCCATCAGATGATACGCTTGCTCGTTGGCCTCCTTCTCACAATAATAAAAAACACAATACATATTACGTATTTAGTACATTTCTAACTAAAGTACCTATCTAGCTGTATAACGTAACGATGTAATTAATTATACAGCAGCACCATACGTATTCTAAGCGTATATCCTTGCCACTTAGCTAAGGGAGTGGCCAGACCATTAATCTAGACGAGAATTCCCCGAAGAGACTAGATTCAGCTCGACAACTGTTTACGCGGACTACATTCTGTACCTAATAGTATTAGCAGGTGAGTGAGCATTTTCAATTTGAAATGTACCTACTACATTTTTTTCAGAATTAGGTAACTTTAGAGTTTTCATCATCATTATCATCATCATCCCAACCTAAATCCGTCCCACTGCAGGATACAGTGCGGATTGGGAACTTCACACACACACCATTGAATTTCTTCGCGGGTGTTTTCAGGTTTCCTCATGACTTTTTCCTCCACCGTAAAGCTCAAGGTAAATTACAAATGTAATTACGCACATAAATTCTGAGGTGCGAGCTGGGATTTGAACCGACGACCCTCTGCTTGAGAGGCTATAGGTCAAACCACTCGGCCACCACGGCTTCTTGCTTCGAGTTTTCTTACTTAGAATCAAGTCCGCTATTGATTTTGATTATTAAAAAGTGACGATCCATATATTTAATTAAACTGTATGAAAAGAAGTCACAAAACTGACTCTAAAAAATAAGGACAGTTTTTTTCTGTATTAAAATGAATTGAAGGTCCTCGTGATATTGAATTAAAAAAAACGGAATTTCCTCATTTAAAAAAAAATGGTTTCTACACTTTTAATTGAAAAGCTCAAGTATTTCCTGGACCCATTTTTAAATAATTTATTGAATCAGGCGTTCTTTGCAGAGGTCCATATGTTATCTTATCAAGGAACTGAAACAATATAAATAATCAAATTCGAATTTTACTAACAGCAACAGATGTAATTCATTCTTGAACTATTCCTTCATTAGGAGTAAAAGTAGATGCTAATCCAGGACGATTAAATCAAACTAATTTTTTTATTAACTTTGCTCATGTTCTTTGATGCTCTTTGATAGTTACGTGTATGTAGGAAATGCGTGTTCATGCAGTTCCTCCACCTCCATACTGTACGAGCACACACAAATCCAACCATCACTACCAAACTACACTGACGCGTTTCGAACTCAACCAAAGCTCATCTTTAGAGTACCGCAACCGTTCACTATGGTACGAAATGTTAGACTCCAAAAAATTTTATTTAAGCTTTTTTAAGCTGTGAAGAATAAAGAAGAGTACTGTTTTGTAAATCTAAAACAAGAAACATTTGTCAATCAAAGCGGCCCACTCCCACTTTTATCTGACTGCGACGTGGCCCAAAATGAGGGTTATGTTACCATCGTGTCGTCCAAAGTAGACAGATTTTAACAAATGTGGCATCGTTAGATGCGTTATAGCAGCGTATTATTTTTGGCCAGTAATGTTTACAACCTTTTTTACGATAACCTGACCACAAACGACCTCTTTCTCACCTGATGGAAAGTGCTGATTACAGAGGCTATCGGTGTAACCCACTGCTTTAGTAAAAGCCACTTTAGCCTTGAAGAGCCTTAGATTATATCCTTCCGGAAATGCACAATGTTTATCTAATAGGTACATACATTATTCTAATTAAATAAATCTATCTGTTAGTATTAAGGCCAAGAAGGACATAATATGGAGCAAATAAAAGAAAAAAAATAATTTTTCATTATATAAAGAAGTGAAAGAAAAAGCGGAATGTAGAATAAGCTGGAAATTACTCCACCGACAAGATATTCTTAAATATATGATGATGATGATGATGATGATCTGTTAGTAAGACGGGGTTCTGAGACAGAAAATTATTGTGTATATAATATGTGTACATTTGAATTAGGAACCCTTTTGTTGTTTAGTTAAAGTTCAAAGTCAATTTTGAATTATGTAAAAAAATGTACGCGGGGTCTTAGGAAGATAGAGTCCTACAGGATTTATCCATTTGGTTATACTTTTCAAAATACCTGAATAATTAAACGGGCACTATCGTTATAAACTTCCGTGTTATTGAGGACAGTTTGAATTGCCCGACTAGTTGCAACAGCCCCTCCCTTTACACTTTACTATCGCATGAACGTGTTTTATTTTTTAAATTTCAATAGCTTTTTTGCTGACTGTGCTTGCATTATCATCCAAACTACACGTCCGTACCAAGTTTCAAGTCGATACCATTAATTTATTGAATCAGGCGTTACTTTGCGGAGGTCCATATTAATGACCTAAAACAATTACTTTGCCAGGTCACGGGTCGCAGGTCGCGGGTGAGCAAAGTAATTGTTTCAGTTCATCGATATCATTAACCGTTAAAGAGTTTCTTCCTGCGAAGACGATCCTAAGTATGCCAGATTTCAGCTCAATCGCATTCCAGGAAATGGTCGGAAAATGGTTTGCCAATTTTGAAACCACGACATTCCTATATTGTATAAATTGGGGGGTGGGGGGGGGGGGGTATTGGGCCCCCGGCGCCCGGCGCAGTGAGAACTGACCGTACGAAACGCAGCAAGTATACTGCTGCTTCACGCCGGTGTTCTGTGAGAGGGTGGTACTGCCCCGGACGAGCCGGCCCATTCGTGATGCAACGGTTAGCTGCAACTTTATGTTCATTGACCGTTATGCCTGTATTGATTATGTTGTTATATCAAACGTTCATAATATCTTTTGAACGTTATTAACATGAAATTATATATTTCGTTATTATAACTCGTTAGACGCTCCCCAAAAATATATCTGCCCAAATCTTTGTTCTAAACCTAATGACGCACACAAAGACACACTTAAAATACACTAATGTACCTACATTAACAATACAAACCAACAGTACCTACGAACATGTTCATATAAATAAAAAGTTGTAAAAACAAACAACGATATGTTTTCTCTTATTATTTCCCGTCTAAAGATGATAGGCTGAATATTGTAAGTGGCGCAAAGTTAGATTTATGGAAAGCCCACGGATTCCATTAACCCAATTTCGGCAACATTGCAGGTGTTATAGTAGAAGACGGCACCGTGACTCGGTGGCACTTTGATGGATTGCTTCGCACGGAGATTTCCTTCCATTTAGATACCATCCATCCAAGTGATATCGAGCTCTTAGGGATTTAGAAAGAGGTGCATTCTATTAAATTATAATGGGCCTGTTATAGACTAACCTATCGTCGTATTTAGAAACGTTTAACCTACGAACATTATTGGGTTCTATTTTAAGAATTTTGTCTGGCAAATCCAGTCGAATATGAAGAAGTAAAAGTTATTATTGTATTTAAACCCTTTATTGCACATACCATTATCCCTAAAAAGGCATCTCTTTCAGCTAATCTTGTTATGAGAGAAAAATTTATAAAGACAGGCAAAGTCAGATTTAAGTGAGGTGAAAAGGAAAACAGATTAACTTGGGTTCTTTGGTGTAATTGAAATTCGGAAGTGATTTGTCTCTATCATAAATATGGGAGCTCTCTGGGTGCCCGTAAATATCTAATCATGACCTTATAGTGCGTGAGTGTTCGTTCGTTTTCAGAACTTAGACAGCCCCGATGTTAAAGCTTGCTTTGAATTAAAACTATCGTGAGACACAGAGATGATTGGTATTGAATTAAGATACACCGGGACGGGTAAATGACCCGTGACGTGACGTGGGTGACGTGAATGACGTAGAAAGAAAGAAAGAAAAACATTTATTTATAGCAACAAAAACACGGGCACAGGCTAAAACTAAAAATACAAACATAGACATAGGTAGGTAGACATGTTGATGTCGCTATAAAGGGTCCCGACTCAGCATGTCGCTGGTTAAAAAACCAGCACTGGTCTTCCGCCGGGCCACAGTATACTAAAATCACGGAGGGCCACACAAACAAATATTACACTGACATAAAAGAAAAAAAAAAAAATGAAAATAAGTAACATTTATAGCTTCCACAGACCGAAGCGCGGGGCGTGCGCGCGACGGCGACGGAGACACCTCGGTCTGTGGTGGCCCTAAATGCCACGTAACGTAGACGTAACGTAGGTATATAGTCTAGCTTTGCTCGACTTAATTCGAACAGTCCGTGGTTCCTTATTAAGGTCAGTCTATAAGCTTGGCTTTCCGTTCCAGCTCTTGATGAGGAACCACGGACTGGTTCGAAACAGTCGGGCACAACTTGACTACTTGTAAGTGACTCGTGTATCTTATTTTAACAATTTGGTCGTAACATAATAAAATACTTTAGAATATTTTGGATCTTCTTAAACAAAACGTTTGAAATGAAGACATTTTGGAAATATCTCAAATATAGTTAGTACCTATCTACCGACTTGGAAATTATCGAGAAAACGTGTCGCCCATAGCGGCGTTTGCGTAAACGAGTCGGCTGCCGCCAATGGACTGGAACGCAAGGTCTCCGCCACCTTATTGTTAAGTACTGTATCGTTCTCATTAACTCCAGTTAAAACAATACCACAGGAAGGAAACGACCGGACGCGGGCCCGTGGCACCCGCCAAACTATCACACCAAACTACAAAGGCAAAAACCATTTCGTTCCACCAAATTTGACCATACTATAAATAAACACTGCAATAGCGAAATGGCATCAGTCGTTCAACGATCACATCAACATGTTGACGGTTTTCACCCTCGCCCTCTTGGCGCTGACGTCAGCATCAGCGCAATTGTTTCACAAGGTGGAGCTAGCAGAAGAGAAGACACCGTACGATTACGTAAAGGACCGCCTCGATTCACTCAGCACTGACATAAAGACTGGACTGCCGTTATCTAACTCTTATGAAGTGGAAGAAAGTGTGGATTACCCCGAACAAATCGAAGGCGCGGCGTCGCAAGTTCTGAACACGGTTGGCGGTGTTGGTGGCATCGGTTATGGCCAAGGTTTGGGTATTGGTGGAATCGGAGGCCTCGGTGGCGTCGGGATTGGACAAGGATTGGGGATCGGCATCGGAGGCCTTGGTGGTTTGGGTGGTGTTGGCGGAGTTGGTAATGTAGGAGGAATTGGAGTTGGTAATGTAGGAGGAATTGGCGTTGGTGGAATCGGAGGTGGGATTGGGGGAGGTATCGGTGGTCAAGGGATCGTTGGCCAAGGCTTGATACATCCAGGTTTAGCGGGTCTTGGGGTAGGTGGTGTTGGATTAGGTGGCGGTCTTCTGTATCACCCACTGATTCAGCAATCTCAAGTCGGAGGAGGTTACGTTGATAAAAATGCATATGACGCCGCGCAGAAAAAAGGAGCTGGTGAGAATTTGGAAAAACTAGAAAAAAAATCTGGAGAAGAAGTGAAACATGGGCAAGAAGGATACCAACAGGGTGCTGCGGCGGCAGCGGCTGCGAAAGGAGAGTCCAGTTTTTATAAAGACGAGGAAGCGAAGAAGAAGGCAGCGGGTGACGAGAAATACTATGAGGGTGGCCAGAAAGTTGACAAGCACGGTCAGTCCATTACATAAGCTTTCAATTGTATTTATGATTCACCGTTATACAAAAAATAATAATTACTCACTCCTTAACTCAGGAAATGAACTGAAGTGTATATGGGCATTTCTATTTTTCATTGTACCCAATTAAGAAATTGTTAACAGGGACTTAAAATTAGTCCGTTTCGTTACGCACTTTTTCAAGCCTTTAGAAATAAAAAAGTAACATATCGGACAAGTTCAACAATGTTTAACAAGAAGTGAAGAATTATCTAGTTTCTTACGTTTTCTTTTATTGTAAAGACTTGAAAAAGTGCGTAACTTTTTCAACTAACTAATTTTAACTCCCTGTTAACAATTTCTTAATTGGGTATGACAACGAAAAATAGAAATGCCCATATGCTCAATTTATTCAGTTTTCCAAATTTGACAGTTACACTAAAACAAATCAATGGATAAATTTTAATTTATGTCTCAAAATACAGATACCACTGTCAAATGTTGTCTCAAACCAAATCGCCTTTTTGTTACTGAATAATCTAAACACACATTATGATAACGTTAACTTTCAGGCGCCAACGAAGAGCAACTAAAGAAAGCAAAGAGTCACAAGAAAGGTCACGTGAGCAAGGGCTTCAAGACCTCTAGTAGCAAGAATGAAGAAGAAAAAACCGAAAGTTTCTACGATGAGGCACATGACGAGGCTGATCATAAGGTTAGTCTCATCGTTCATTTTTGTTTCTACTTTTTCATTTGATTCTTTGCACATGGAAGTCTTTTCATCATAATTCCAGTATATCATAGGTTCATAAGTATCATAAGTACATATTAGTGTGGTTTTCAAAAAGTTGACACTGTTAACCTGTAGTTAACCATAGATAACGATTGACTGGGCAAAATTCTCTTCTGATACGAAAATTATCCATGCATGTCATAATATTTTTGACTATAGGTGTTAAATGTTTAATTTTCACAATGCTGTTTGCACCTTTACTGTCAACGTGACAAAACGTAGGGGCGCAGAACCAATATGTGGATTTCTTTCCGCCTACGGCGCCTGGCAATCTTTTAGGTTGCACTTTCCCAAGTCGATAGCTCTCTTCGTCGACATTGCCGCTGCTTAATCGTTTTATTTTTTTATTAAAAATTTGGATAGTTCATTTTTTACGTTTTTTTTTTATTCTTTCCGCTAGTGTAAGGGCGAAGGTTTACAGCCAATCGAAAAATATTTAAAACCATGCAACCAAGTCTTCATTATATATTTAGTTTGCTCTACTTGGTAGTTTTAGTAAAGCCAGATAAAGGTCAAGTCTTGTTTTTATGTTTTTAATTTGACAACACCACCTATATTTCTTGGTTTTTTAGATTGCTGGCCAGAACGCAGGATCTTTCGGTGAGAACTCGCAACAAGGATTCAAGGGAGCGCACGAAGAAAAGATCTTGGATGCGAATGCGCATGGCAAAGAAGGACACCATGTGTCTGAGCAGAAGATTGACGACTCCAAGGCTAACAAGGTAAGATTCTGTGCATAATGCTTTAAACTTTCGCTGTTTTATCTCGTAACTAATACCACATCCGACGACGATACATTACTAAAATTTGCTCCAAAGTTTCGATAACATTGCAGTGGCTGTGAATGATCACTAATCTACTCGTGAAATTTTCTACCTCTATATTCTATAATACATATATAGAAAGCGAATGGTAGAAATGCGAAAGGTTAGATTTTGCGAAAGGGATAAAAAGATAAATCTCAATATGAAAGATATTTTATTTGTAGTGTGTATTATATTCAACTTGGTAGGCAACTGTAAAATTAGGTATTTTTTATATGGAATAAGTAACTAGTTAGTTAATTTAAATAGCAACTAAGTGAAGTCATAGGTCACTTATTACCTACCTTAGAAAACTTAAGAAGTAATATCATTTTTACAGCTCATAAAAGTTTCTATAAATTGGTGATTTCAAATACTCTACGATAGAACCCATACCACTACCTGCTTTCTAGTAGGTATCCGACCAAAATTAGTATTTCCGCAACCGAATTTCGGTTAGTGTTATGGAACGGGTATATACGGCCGAAACTGAAACATAATGCGAGGAAGATTCTAGTGTATATTTTTTTAACTTGCATTCGTTTTAGCTTTTGTAAATAATATTGTGTTTGTGTAAGGAAGCGATTATTTGAGATATCCATAGTTTGATAGCTCTAAAATTGATTATCTATTCTGTTTGATCTGGAATAACAAATTAGCCATGACAATTAGCAGATGTGAGCGTGGCCGAGGTACTCCATGACGCTGATTGCTCACAAATGCCTCACGACAGCCCCTTAATGCATTTTCAGTTTCGGTCCTAAATTCGACGGATTTTCTACCGAAACCGAAATTAAACCGAAACTAAAATTTGGTCAGACTACTTTCTACGCGCAAAATTAATTTCAAGGCCCAAGTCTAGTAAATAAAAACACTTTATTTTAACTATGAAACATACATTAATTTTCAATTAACTGTAAAATTATTTATTTAGCTTCTTTCAAACAAATAAATACTTAAATGGTCAATTGAGCTGACACGGAAGTGCGTCACAACTAGCTATACCATACCAAATCTACGGGAAAATTATGTTTTGACAACTAATAAAAAGTAAGTCAGTTGGCTGGTGGTGTTATCATCCCTATTTTCATGTCTAAATTAAGCAGCAGTAAAACAAAACTCATTTGAAATAAATCCGAGATGCCAGAGCATCATAACATCCAAAGTTTTGCTTGTTTGTCAAATTGTAGTACCTATAGAAGTTCCGCTAGCGCTAGTTGAAATTTTTAACTATGCAAATTCACTTCATAGAGCTCGTGTAAGGTAAAATATTCAGCTCACAAAATTACACTTTGTTTTTACTTTGCAAACCTGGGAAGAAAAAGTGGTATTATTATGCTAATATGGCGCACTCTTTGACTCACGATGTTGAAGAATTGTAAATTAGCTTTATGCTAGAATACTACTAGGTGCTTAATTAGGTTTGTCTAGGGACGTTCTTGTTCACGAAATATCGATAATTTGTCAGCATAGCTTAAAAGTATTCATTTTAATACTTGAGTTTTTTTATGTGATGATGCAATGAGGAAAAATCTTGGTTAAAGTTTATTTTTAAGTCGGACATCATAAATTAATACTAGTATATAAGATAGTACCGAGGTGACCGAGCTTTGCTCAAGCTAAAACTCGTAATCACGTTTTTTTAGATATAAGACCAAGTTAGGTTAATTGTTCACCACCGAAATCCCACGTAGCAAATTTGATCTAAATCGGTAGAGCCGTTTTTGAGATCCCCGAAATTATATTATGTATGTATATAAAACACAAAAAATCTTTCTATCTTTCTTTGTCCCTTATACACTTTGAAAGCATCCAACCGATATGCCCTAATGATCCCATCGATAATTAATTTCATTCGAAAGGAAATAATGCAAAGCTAGTTTTAGACCACAAAAAAATATGCACATTTATTTGGCTTATTCATGAATTGATTGCGCGGACAAAGTCGCCGGCAAAAGCTAGTCTGATTCTGTTATCGATAATTAACCAGTTATCGATAGCACAACAATATAACAAGGAGATAAAGTTTATTTTATCGCTTGGTTGTATTTAGGTGGTAATCACTGGAATTACGTAACGATTTAAAGAAAATATTTCGCTAATAGAAAGCCGGGTGTACACTATTTTAGACTAACAAAACAATACAATGACTCAATATTGTACACCACAAATAATACAATACAGAAAAACAAGTACATGACAAAGATTTAAGGTAAGCAATGGGCAATCACTTCGAAACGATCTCTTCCAAACTTCTTCATTTTCTTCTTTTCTTTTACTTAGGCTACGGCTACGTCCAAACTAACATGACAAAAGATAACGGTCCATAACCAGAGGCCATATTATTTAACACACCACTCGTCCTCGCTTTCACCATCTCTTTCTGTCACCATCTCAAACCGTTTAATAGAAAGAAATAGCGAATGCAACAGCAAGCGCGCGGGAGCGCGGACATGCGGACGTTAAACAAAAATCGTTATACACCGTGAAATTTTAGTGGTTGTTTTCCCGAAACGAGGTGATTTAGTATCGATTGTACAATCGATTTATAATTACTATTTTGACTAGAGTCAAAAATCCAATTGTGAAAAACGAAAGTCGAAAATGACCGCAAACCAATAGTAACGCTTCGTTGGTACCTAACCTATCCTACGATCGTACGCTACTTGTACCAACGAAGCGTTACTATTGGTTTGCGGTCATTTTCGAGTTTCGTTTTTCACAATTGGATTTTTGACTCTAGTCAAAATAGTAATTATAAATCGATTGAACAATCGAAACTAAATCACCTCGTTTCGGGAAAACAACCACTAAAATTTCACGGTGTATATTTAGTTTTTCAAGTAAAATCCAGTCTATTATCCAGTCCAAATTCTGGGTTAATCGATACCAATTCGATACATTTACTAACGAGTTATAAAATAATAATGATTAATTGTTAAAGGTACTTTTTATATAACTATAAATTTAAAAATTTAAAAACCCCAACGCAATTTGGTCACACATAATTGTTTGAAAATAAAGTAAATGTCCATTATGCGGCTAAGATCCCTTCCGCAGCTAACAAAATAGCAGATAGCTGAATAGCTTTGAAACGGCTGAACCGATTTTGATGAATCCCGTCTAAGAACCATCGCCATGAAACCTGCTTTCAAATAAAAAAACCGCATCCAAATCGGTCCACCCGTTTGAGGGCTATGATGCCACAGACAAACACACACACACACATAGCGGTCAAACTTATAACACCCCTATTTTTATTTCGGTGGTTAAAAACCTTGTATTTACCTTGTATTTAAATCGTACCCGAACATCTCTAAGTTCATCTACTTTATTAACAAAGGCACTTAGACCGTAAATGGCATCTGAAAAGCAGCAACCTAGGGATAGGCACTCAGTGCGCTGAAATAACTAGGTTAGTTTGAAACAACTGCCATTAAAACGGGGGCTTCTGAAATTCTGAATTAGGACGAACATGCTTCGGGTCGAAATTGATTTACTTTTCAGCAACGACCATTGCTTAATGGTTTTACACTAGCTGTTGCCGGCGACACCGTCTGCAAAGAGTTTGTTTATCGCTATCCCGCGAGAACCATCCAACATATAGACTCCTTCGTTTGACGAGTTTTTTTTACATAAAACTAACCCGTGATTCACCTCTATCTCACCCGAAGAAAAGTGCGGATGAATCCGAAGGTGTATCTCACTGGTTTAGAAACAGCCTTACTCACTTTACCTACCTTGGAAGAGCCCTAGGTTTTGTATTCGACTGTCATATGTTTTTTGTGTAGATAATGATTTTTAGGGTTCCGTACCTCAAAAGGAAAAAAACCGGCCAAGAGCGTGTCGGACACGCCCAAGGTAGGGTTCCGTAGCCATTACGAAAAAATCAAGTAATACTTTTCTAAGGATTTCGTATGTGTACGGAAATCATCCAAGTTTAGGTATGTTTTATACCTTAGGCTACTATTTACTCTTAAACTACAAATAATTTCCAAGCAATCTTGGCCGCTATAATTTTCCTAGTAAATTTGATATATTTACAACCATACCGAATTTTTTCAAATTTTTCCACCCAACAGTTTAGATTTTAGAGGGGGGGGACGGTCGATTTTAATGAAAATTTTCACTTTAAAGTTGAATATTTCGCAAACAGATCACTGAATAGAAAAATCATGCTAGCAACTCCGCAATGGTTTTAAAAGACCTATCCAACGATACCCCACACAATAGGGTTAGTCGAGAAAAAAAAATCACCCCCACTTTACGTCTATGGGAGGTACCCTAAAAAAAATATTTTTAGTTTTTTTTATTTAACCACTTTGTCGGCGTGACTGATATATATATATTCATGCCAAATTACAGCCTTCTAGTACTAACAGTCTCTGAGCATAGCCGCGGACAGACAGACAGACGGACAGACATGGCGAAACTATAAGGGTTCCTAGTTGACTACGGAACCCTAAAAACGGCACCCTTATAGGATCTCTTTGTTGTCCGTCCGTCCGTCTGTCTGTCAAGACCCTTTTTCTCAGGAACGCGTGGAGGTATCAAGCTGAAATTTATATCAAATACTAAGGTCTACTGTCCCTTAGAGCTGTAAAAAAATCAAACTTCTAAGCCAACGCAATCAAAAAATACAGCCGTTTATGACGCAAATTTCCGCATATTTTAGAAACTCGCAAGGGAATCAAAACCTACAGGATACTTCCCGTGAACTCAGAATCTTGAAATTTGGTACGAAGCAAGGTCTTATAGCACAGATAAAGGAAAAATTGCGAAAAGCATACATTTTTTTGTCTGTCTGTCTATATCAGTAACCAACGCAAATTTTCGACACTCGCAAAGGAATCAAAACCTACAGGGTACTTCCCGTGAACTCAGAATCTTGAAATTTGGTACGAAGCAAGGTCTTATAGCACAGATAAAGGAAAAATTGCGAAAAGCATATTTTTTTTGTCTGTCTATCTATATCAGTAACCAATCTACAATGATCCCACACTGCGCACATTTTGCTTAGGAGCAGGGGTCTGCTAAGACTGGATGTTCATAGATACATATAAATTTGTACGGAGCCCTCGGTGCGCGAGTCCGACTCGCACTTGGCCGGTTTTTTTTTATTTAGCCTACTTTTGTGTCCCACTGCTGGGCAAAGGCCTCTCCTCTCTTGCTCCACTCCTGCCTATCAAAGGCGAGCTCCCGCCAACGACAACGAGTTATATAAAAATGAATGAATTATCAAAAAAAAATTCTACAATTTTATATGGCTGTCGTAGCCCGAAGGCTATCGCATATAAAAAATATATTAATGCCTGACCGTTCTTACCTTAGGACTTAATTAGCTTTGTTTAGAAAATGTACCTACCTACCTAATTTCTGATTTCCATTAACGAATTTATCCAACCGCTCTCAGATTAAAGTCTTTTAAATTTATATTTAAAGTACACACAAGGGTTCTTTCCTAGTTTATGGAGGTCACTTGGTAATATTAACCGTCAAATTAGCATAAAAAGGACAAGATTATAAATACCGCTTTTCTTTACTAGCTTTTAGTTGGCAAATTTGGCCTCAGTTACAGCGCAGGGGTTATTTATTGCTTTAATACGTCGCACAATATTTCGTTTATGCTGTACGCAAGTGCTGGAAAAACTAGTTCTTTGTCTTTTTTTCTACTGGTAAGAGTCGCTATGTAAAATGTTTTTTGCTGAAGGTACGCGCGCACACCTCCATATTTAATAATCATTTGAATACATTTTCTGAGATCTTAATCATACTTGTTGCGTACTTCAAAGCGAACCCTTGTAGGATGATTTCGTTGTCGTCTGTCTCTTGCAATAAAAAAAATATGTCATGGGTTCACTTCCCAAAGTGTTTTCGTAGAAAAACCGAAGGAATGAAACCCTAAGTACTACTTACTCCTTCGCGTTGAGAGAGATTATTGTAATTTAGCAAGAAGGAAGAAATCACAACAAAAGTAAAGGAAAAAGTAAGAAAATCACTGATCCACAAAAAATATTAAGTACCTACAAAACTTTTTTCCTGGTTTTCCATTTATACGGGTCCATCAATGCGCAAATCCGACTCTAAGGGCTGTTACAGACAGACTGCATTCTAATTCTAACTGGAAAGTAACTGCCAGCTCCCGCCTGCTCATACATTTTTCATTGCAGTTGGCAAAATTACACCCAAACTGCACGCTAGCTGCGACTGAAATGATGGGCAGTCAGCAGTTGGCAGTTACCTTGACGTAAAAATGCGGTTCGTCTAAAACGCAAAAAATCGGGTATCAGCTAATACCGTAAGGTCAGGATACTTTGACCTTGAACCTACGGTAACTTTGCCCATTGAAATCAACTCGGGCCAGGTTTTATCGCATTGAAATTATGTTTTTTAGTAGACTATATACCTAATGGGCCAACTTTTATATTTTTGTGTGTTTTAACTTTTTTTAAATTTGGAACATGAAATATGTGATTTGAGTGATTTCTGTTCAGAATCACGAGCTTTTGCGATCCCACTAGGAGAACAAAAGTGTCGCATGTTTTTTTTTACGTGGAGTTACCATTTTTCATAGACTTTATACGACCGTAACTAAATGGGAGAATTTAAAGTATGTGGAAGTTTTGGGACACATTTTTCTCCTAGTAGGTACCTAGGATCGAAAAAGCTCGTGATTCAGAGTAGAAATCACATAAAAATTGGCCCATATTAGCTTTTTATATGGGGCAATGTTACCCTCCATTGGGTCAAAGTACCCAGACTTTATGGTACTTTAAATGCTTAACTGTGACAAAAAGATTATTCTCGGCTTAAAAGAGTTCAGTATGACGCGCGCTGTTACTACGCTCAAACTAATCAACTTAAGACTAGTTAGTACTTATTCATTCATATAGAAGCGTAGCTGTAGCGGCTGCCAGCCACTTTTTAGCAAGTGCAACACAAAATATGAGCGTAGATTCTTCTTGTCCCCAGTGGATTGCCTTTGTTCATTGCAACAATGAAATAACATGGCAATCTACTACTGAGACCAAACGAGCTTTTTTGAGTTTTTCAGTTATTATTTTGAGTTTGCGTAAAATGTGTCGCGTAATTTATGATAAATATTGAACATTAGAACGTTTTGTCCAGTTAGTTAAATTTCATTAGTCATCACCCACCCAGGATTATTCTTACAACGGAAAAATAACTTTGATCTAAGTAAACTCAGCAGTGGTATTTCGTTACCTTAAATTGCATCTCTTTTAACTTTTTTTTTTCTTGAATATGGCGCTGTCCATTGCATGATCAAAAAAGTTAGTAGTACTGATAATTTCACTTATTTATTTTAACACGTTCCCGACAGATGCGACACCTTACAGTTAGGTACATTCGCCAGGCTGACGTCACAAAATATTCTGGCAACCCTATGGAAATCGAGTTGCCACGACGCCACACGACTTCCCATTATAATTATTAATAACTACTTAAGTGTATTTTTTCTTTCCTCCAGGGTGAATTCCTCCAAAAGGGCTACAAGGGTGAAGCGGAACAGCTGGAGAAGTTCAACAACCTCGGAGCCCATTCTGTACACGGACACCAGGAGGCTAGTGGAGGGTTCCAACAGAACAAGGGGGGCAGCATCCTGCCGATACACAGGCGTTAAGTCAGCTGCGATGTAATAAACGAAGGGCAATAAACGATTTTTTTGAAGTTTTGGATGTTGTTGTTTTATTTTATTCGCTTGTCACCGCAGCTTCCGAGGAAAAAACCGGCAAAATGCGTATCCACACGCACTTTAGAGTTCTATACTAATTTGTGTCCTACTTTACAGAATGTACCCATGAGCATTTACTAGGCAAGCGTGCTCCATCGTAGGCCTCATCTTTGCTTTTTATCAGGCGTGATTGTGGTCAAACGCAAGCCTAAAAAACTTGTTGTCTTATATAAGGTGGGGCGGTTCACCCCAGAGCAACTTTTTTTACTCATATAAAGCACAGGTTAAATAGTGTATGGAATACTGTTGCCACCTTTGGGGCGGTTCCGCCAAGTAGGTACCTGTTGGCGGCGTTGGATTCGGTGGAGCATCGTGCCCGAATAGACTCATTGGTGATAGTCCGCCGCTCGGTGGCAGACTAAACTTAATCTTAACCTAAAAAACCGGCCAAGAGCGTGTCGGACACGCACAAGGTAGGGTTCCGTAGCCATTACAAAAAAATCAAGTAATATTTTTCTAAGGATTTCGTATGTGTACGGAATCATCCAAGTTTAGGTATGTTTTATACCTTAGGCTACTATTTACTCTTAAACTACACATAATTTCCAAGCAATCGTAGCCGCTATAATTTTCCTAGTAAATTTGATATATTTACTACCATTCTGATTTTTTTCAAATTTTTCCACCTAACAGTTTAGATTTTAGAGGGGGGGGGACGCTCGATTTTAATGAAAATTTTCACTTTAAAGTTGAATATTTCGCAAACAGATCACTGAATAGAAAAATCATGTTAGCAACCCCGCAATGGTTTTAAAAGACCTATCCAACGATACCCCACACTATAGGATTAGTCGAGAAAAAAAAAATCACCCCCCCTTTACGTCTGTGGGAGGTACACTAAAAAAAAATATTTTTTTATTTTTTATTTTACCACTTTGTTGGCGTGACTGATATGTATATTCATGCCAAATTACAGCTTTCTAGTACTAACGATCTCTGAGCTTAGCCGCGGACAGACAGACAGACGGACAGACATGGCGAAACTATAAGGGTTCCTAGTTGACTACGGAACCCTAAAAACTACCCAAATTAACATTTCACGATTTTTAGTGATGAATTTCTAATGAAAAATTCACATGTAATCCGAAAAACGCATAAGTCCGGATTTAAACACATGATTATCTACATCAATAGGTGAAACCACTGTTGTACAACGTTTTCATTTAAAGTGATGGGAATTCTAGGTTATGGCCTTGTTTTGACAGGGACAGTGTGAGAAAAAACCGTGCGAGTTATAATACATTGCGTCGATACTCGTATAGTAGGTATTTACAAAATTTAGCCACGCGGCTCTGCAACGTAACGAAGCTAGTACGATATTCCTCAAACCATTTAATAGTACATTGTTGTAGAGGCTGGAAAGTAAGCAATAGATGGACGAGTTTGTTTGAGGGCCGATGCGTAGCGGAGGCCCTCGAAAGTACGAGTCCATCTATTGCACTTTTGGCCGAGACTAAACATTGTGCTTTTCACGACTAATGCGAGGAAATCATTATCATCATCATCATCATAATCATCCATCCATCCATCCCGTCCATCCCGTCCATCCCGTCCATCCGTCCCGTCCATCCCGTCCATCCCGTCCATCCTGTCCATCCCGTCCATTCTGTCCATCCCGTCCATCCCGTCCATTCCGTCCATCCGTCCATTCCGTCCATCACGTCCATCCAGTCCATCCTGCCCATCCGTCCATTCTGTCTATCCCGTCCAACCCGTCCATCCCATCCATCCCATCCATTCCGGCCATCCCGTCCATTCCGTCCATCCCGTCCATCCCGTCCAACCCGTCTATCCCGTCCAACCCGTCCATCCCGTCCATTCCGTCCATCCGTCCATCCGTCCATTCCGTCCATCCCGTCCATCCGTCCATCCGTCCATCCTGACCATCCCGTCCATCTGTCCATCCGTCCATTCTGACCATCCCGTCCATCCCGTCCATCCCGTCCATCCCGTCCATCCGTCCATCCAGTCCGTCTGTCCGTCCGTCCGTCCGTCCGTCCGTCCGTCCGTCCATCCATCCATTCATCCATCCATCCATCGCATGCAGCAGACGATTACTGTTGATTGGTCCAATAATGTCGTTTCAGCACGCCAGGAATGAAATTCAGAAATTATCTTTCAAAAAGTCGTATCGTATAATGAAATACATATACTGATACGTCCTGTTTTCGATTAGTGTAACTTTGTTGTCGTGTTTGTGCGCCATAAATGAGTCAGCTGTTAAATGTACATATATAGGCAGTTTTGAGTACTGGATTTAGGTTATCTATGGCCACATTTTCGAGCAGTGTCGTGAAAATTAAGTTTAATGTATAAGCACTTCATTGCCGTTATTGTACTTCCAACGAGAAAGCTAATCCGTCAGATTCTACTCTGCTGTCCCCTAATTATTGGAAAGCCAATACTGAAATTACTGAAGCGACGAGCTCGGCAACTTTGTGATTGGGAACATGGCGATGCGACATGTCCCGACACGACACGTGTTCTCGTTAGGACGACAAGCCTCTAATCAAGTCTCGCCCTACCCCAGTTTCCACAGAATACAGAACTAAATAAGGCAAACAGATCTGGGTCATGGGCAGGGGCCATACAAAGAATTGTTTCGTGTGTTTTCATAGGCTTGACAATAGTAAGGGACATATTTTCTACGGGATACTACATTGATAGAGCACAATACTAATCGAGAAGTCAGAAATGAAACTGGCATTGGGAGACCACCTGTTGCACATATCTATCTCTGCGTAGTATAAAAGAAAGCCGCTTTGCGCTTCTGCCTGTAGGTATATCCGCTAACTCCTCCTAAAACACTGAAGAGATTTTGGTGCGCTGCTTTCACCATCAGTTAAATAATTTTCACGGAAGGTTTATATACCTACCTAGGTATGTAATATTTATAACTAACGACGTGAAATTATGAAAAAAAACTTGGTGACAAATGCGAACTTGCCTTTGATAACAGAATTTTACATTAGGTACTTTTCATAGCATTTTTTTTCAGAACCGTGTCGCTAGTAGTAATTATATTATATTTTTCGTAACCAATAAAATAAATAGGCTGAGTAGACACGAACGAGCTTAATCTCAACCATATTGATTTTTCTATAACGTCATACTCCTACTCACTCGCTTGCGAACTCGATACGTGCTCCATTCATTATTTAAACGATCGTTTAGACGTATTATACATAAAAAAAATTACATTACCGTGTAGCTTTACCGTATTCGAATATTTAATAAACTCTAAATCTACAGCTCGTTTAACTTAAAAACATTTTGCTTTGTCTCATCTGACATCCATTATTCATGCCATTTCAAATTCAAAGAGCCCTAAGCCCAAACTCGCAAATGGTTTGTGAATAAAACACGGGTACAATGAAAAAACGGTGCGTTAATTCAATTATATTTTTAATTAAAGTAACATGCGTTTATTTATATACACATGCAGATTATTAGAGGAAAATCGTATTAATTATTAAAAGACTTCAAATCACAGACAATGATAATAATTTCTTATCTATCATAACAGGATTGTTTTTAATCAAAACATCATTACAAATTCATATATTTCAGTTCGTTTTTAAACGAACAGTGTCTTCCTAACCCGTTGCAGTATGAAATGCCTGGTGATAGCGCATGCGGCGAATTCGTGAAATAGCCTGACTCTGGACTGCAGTTACTTTTATACCTAGAAATACATGCCTATGTATCAAAATTAAAGGTTTATTAGAAGCGAAAGGGAATAAAAATAACATTTTCTTCGGATTTTTTCAGGCATTGACAGTAAATGAGCCTGTGACTTAACGCATTCACTGCCAGGAATGCATATATGTATGTATATCGTGGGTGAAACAGTAATACCACGTAACCAACAATAGGGATGTTGACACCACCAATCAACTGACGTACTTTTTATGAGCTGTCATAACACTATTCTCCCATAGTTTGAATGGCAATAGCAACTTATGACGTCACTTGTTCGCCAACTCAACCTAACTATTTATTTGTTTTAAAGGAACAAAATCTAATTTTGCAGTCAATCGAAAATTAATCTGGTTTTTAGAGCTAAAATAAAGCGTTTCTTTACTGGTGTCGTGTCTATGAATTATTTTTAATGGCGTCAACATCCCTATTCTATTCCTAATGCCACGTAACAGACTTGTGGCAATGTTTTATTGGTGGATCTTTACAGGAGAGCATTGAAATTGTACATCTTCGTGTTTATTGATGCCAGATTTACCCAAACTAAAACATTACACATTTTGTTAGTTACGCGGCATTAGCCATCGTTGGTTAAGCTGTAATGCAGTTTCATCGACGATATGCGTTCTAATGACTATCGCTTAGTGGTGCTGTCATAGTTTGGCAGTCATTTGAACCCACGTGTGCGTTTGTGGCACCTGTACGCTTAGTATAAGTTTTACTTCACCAAAATACTTCTCGATCGCGTTTACGTAAAAAAATCAATTAAGTACGTACTAGGGAAACATGGACAGCGCCTCCGCGGCCGCGCGTCCATGTTTCCATAGAATTGAAATTTTTACGTAAACGCGATCGAGAAGTATTTTGGTGAAGTAAAACTTATACTAAGCATACTGAAGTCTCGAGTATGACAGCCAGCAGCGAATGCGTTATTTACACTAAGGGTGAGGCCAGACGAACACAATTTTTTGAGTTGTGGTTCGTGTTTTTTTTCGGTCGCGTAATTTCTGCTGCATTCGGTTTTATACAAAACTTCAATCTTTGATATGAAACCAAAATTACGCGACCCAAAATACGCGACTCACAACACAAAAAATTACATTCGTCTGGCTTCATCCTTGATGGACTTTCAGGCATTCACTTAGCTCATGTTAAAACATGCAATAACATGCGTATTATACCTATTTCAACAAAAACAAATCAAATTACTAAAAACGTTTCAGAATCCAATTTATAACATGATAGTCATTTTTTATTTTATTAAAAAAATGTTTGATTTGATTGAACGCAGCCGAAAAATGTCACTACTTTTTTTTATTATAACTCGCAAAGGCATATCTATAGCTTTTTGATTCAGAGACATTTAGAAATACCATTAGAGATTCTTTAAAAAGTTGGAGTACCCTGCCGACTCCGGAGTGGGGGGCGTGAACACCGTTGACGTAATCTTGTTCGAAGTGTTAGATCTCTGAAACAAAAACTCAAAACTTAACCTAAGTAAACTTAGTGTAGTAGTACGTAGTGTCCCAAAACTCAACGATAACCTGGTACAGTCGAAAGCATAAATATGTATACAGCCATCGCGTCAAAACATACAGAATGACATTTTTTCGACCGTGCAAAATTTTCCCAGGCATTAGGTACCTATCAATTGATGCCATTTCTAAAAAAAAAATTCTGGTTAAGTAACCAGAATAACAAGTGTTAAATATTTTTGCACTTGACCGCACCCGGGAGAGAAGCTAAGTTATAACAGTTCTGGAAAAAAATAAGAAAAAATCCAGAGAAATGGCTGACTCTGAATCGAGAAAAGCAATATTTTGTAAAAAGTAACGAGCAGTTGACCTTAAGCTATTTATAACTTAGATTAGTTACACTACAAGAAGATACTAAAAGAAATTAAAATTTTATAAAATAAATATTGAACCGACTCGAAAAAACGACAAAAAAAACTTTCTTCTCATCTGTTTGAAGTCGGTGGCTCATGAGCCAGCAGGGGTGATACAAGCCCAATAGATAGCGTGTTGGTAGGTAAGGTTGATGACTGAGTCCATTCTTGCTGGCTGTGCTGAGGCACCGACTTCAAACAGATCAAAAGAAAATATTTGTCGTTTTTTTTCTGTCGTTTCATTACAGCTAATTTCATATTAACTAGTTCAAATAGTAATTTAATGATAAACATACAAAAAAATATTAATAAAAATAAAAATATTTGAACCAATCAAAATATATTTTTAATAAAACATAAAGGAATTATAAAAATTATTATAAATAAAAACGGTATCATTATAAACACATAAAACATTAAATATTAAAATGTAACTATTCATTCATATCATAGATTTTACAAATACTTACCGCAAAAAGTATTTTAAATTTTTTTCTTTTTTTATCATCATAATCGCCGTAAGTTTTAAGTTTTTTTGTCGTTTTATTACAGCTAATTTCATATTAACTAGTTCAAATAGTAATTTAATGATAAACATATAAAAAAAATATTAATAAAAATAAAAATATTTGAACCAATCAAAATATATTTTTAATAAAACATAAAGGAATTATAAAAAATATTATAAATAAAAACTGTATCATTATAAACACATAAAAACATTAAATATTAAAATGTAACTATTCATTCATATCATAGATTTTACAAATACTTATCGTAAAAAGTATTTTAGATTTTTTTCTTTTGTTATCATCATAATCGCCGTAAGTTCGCCGTAACACATTCCTCGCGTCTCAAAATTTAACATTAGGTACAACAAAATGTAAATTTCGCCTTAACTTCAGAATTTCAGTAACAAAATCTCGAGTGCTTTTATAACGAGTACAAAGTATTCTAAAACTCAGGTTCTAAAAGGATAAACGAAGCATTTCAGTAATAATGAAGCTGTGAAACGCCGCTCGGCGCCGCTAAAATATTATGGAGAAACTGCGTCTTTTGTCTGAAGTAATCAAAATCAAGGCAAAAGTGAGGAGAGAAAATTCAACAGTTATGAAATTATAATTGGATGTCTGACGTTTGAGGACAGCTGCTTTCAGTTGAGACGGCCAATGACTTTTTAACGTTTGATTTCCAGCTTTGTAATAACGAAGATTTCGTTCGACATGGTCTCAATACTAAGGCTACATTGATAGTGACACGCTTAGCGTTAAAGTAAATAAATCTTTGAAAAATGTTTACAACTATTTATCGCCTTAGAAAGGGGAATGTCAGCAAACAATAATTTTAACAGCATAAGGGTATGTTTCCATCCAAGCTGTGCGAGTTAGCGAAGCGGTATGCGAGGAAATAATCTATCAATAGTCGTAGTTTGCATGAATTATTATTCCTATTGGTGGATTTTTCCTCGCAAAGCTCTGATGGAAACGCACCCTAACGCCCTGCTTGCGTTGTTACAGGTAATATGTACGCGATTACCAGTTGTAGGTAACTTTAGATCTAACCCAGATAAGTTAACTAGGTACATTCTTTCATACATAAATAATAATCCTACTTATTATTATAAATGTGAAAGTTTGTGAGTATGCATGCCATTCCTGAAACCTGAAACGTTTGCTGTACGAGACAATCAGTCTGTGGTGAAGAAAAACGAATAACTCACATCTATGATCGAGTTTAGCTCGACACGTTTCGGGCTAATCCGTAGCTCTTCTTCTCGGAGCCACATGTGCGCGTTTGGCAGCCGCCGCGACGTGTAGCTCCGAGAAGAAGGGCTACGGATTAGCCCGAAACATGTTTAACTAAACTTGATCATAGACGTGAGTTATCCGTATTTTTTCACTATGAGTGAGTCTCGCGGCAGTTGTCTGTGGCTTTTTGCACATTCCAAATAAATTCTTACTAAAAAGAACAATCTCAGTAGGTACATACAAAATATAAAACAATATTTGTGTTTGCTAAAACTACAGTGTAATTCTGCCGAGCGCAGCGATGACTGTTGTCTATCGTTTACTCTTTTATAAGCCATACAGTGTATGATTTTCCATAATTTTCATTTGCCATAAAGCAATTTAATTCTGGAACAGTATTTTCTTCAGAATTAGGTATTAATAAACTAACCTAACCTACTATTCTATAAGATGACATTTAAAAAAACCATGAAATTTTTATCGCAAACGTTGTAATGACAAGTGGAAATTATGGGAAACGATGTGTTCCCAGCAATGACTCCAGGACATGTTTGTTAAAAGAATCACATAACTGGCATCTTTGCTTTAACTACATTGTAATTCTTATATCATTAAACTTGTATTTAAATAATATAATTTACCTGACTCTGACCGCTGTAGTTGGAAGACCGTTGCTTGCTTATCCGAGAAGGGGTCACCAGGTTAGACTGATATGCCTGACAATGAAGTTAAAAATATTACATTAATGAACAATATTAGATATCGGGAATAACCCATTAACTATTCCTTATCGTAACGGATACTCGATTGAAAAATATTCAGATTTTATGACAATAGGAACCCCCCAAAGATACGGATTAAAATATCGTGCAAGTTGCCGCATGTAACGCAAATTGCACGATTTTTTTTACAATTCTAAGCGAGGTTACGTTTCAGATTTATAATAAATCGCTACGTATGCGCCTTGATTGCATAGTGACGCTGTTGACCAAGGGGAAAGGCTAGAAATTAAGAGCGCGCGCATACAGAGAGCGGTCTGGCGTTCCGCGTTCCGAGTTCCGAGTTCTGCGTTCTTTCGAATGTACTAGGTCCCTTACGATAACGCACACAGCAGGCGGTCGGAACTCTCGAGCGGTCAAAACACAGAACTCTGAACGCGGAACTCGGAACTCCAGACCGCTCTCTGTCTGCGCGCGCTCTAAATAAAAACACCTTAATAGTAAAATATTTGTAGCAAGCCGTCAAATTTACCGTTCTGCTATGTGTTTTACCTGCTTAGTCCTAAAAATGTGCAGATTTTTTTTCTTGATTTATGAAAAAGTATTAATAGTATTATATGTACTCTTTCAAACGCTGGTCCCCAAGACAATACATGTGCCCATAGTTTGAAGATCGAAATGTGTAGATTTTCCTTTGGGAGATTTTCTATAGGAAAAACAGAACCCCAATAGAATCACTTCGTTGTCCGTCGGTCCGTTTGTCTATCAATACCCTACTTTTTCCCAAGAACGCGTGGCGGTATCAAGTTGAAATTAACATCAAAAAATTATGTCTGTTTGAGCTGAAAAAAAATCAAGCTTCTAAGTCAATGCAATCGTAACATACGTTCATTTGAGCTTTATTTTCTAACATTTCAAATTTGTCATAGAAGAAGGTCTTACAGCACAAGTAAAGGAAAAAAATCCAAAAATTGTTAATTTGTAGTACCTACTATCAAATTCTTTTGCGATTAATCTTTTACTAACGAGCTATTTACGTACAAGTTTGTACGGAACCCTTACAAAACTTAAACTGTTTCCTCTACTTGCTTACAAAATATTAGGAGGCCTCTGTATAAGAACGGCACTCTGCCACTGTGCCAACTCTTGTGAATCAATCTATACTAAGTATATGCAAGAAAGGCCTTCCTTAAGTTTACCTATACTTACGGAATAAGGAGTGCTTTTAGCGGTTCTCTTGTAAGCCGGCGTAGTCTGCACGAACGCCGGCGACAGATTAGCGCCCGGGGAGATCGGGATGTTGAATGGGGACTCTGAAATATTGCGCCGCATCTTGGCATAAACTAAAGCAACGACCGCACTGATGCTCAAAATATGCTAACGCAGCATAAACGCAAAGACGTATCCTGCGTCACGTTTTAAACGCGTACCATCCACGCCGCTGTTCAAAATACGTTGAAGCACGGTAAACAGAGTTACGTGACTAATGCATCCCTTTCTGGCGCGTGCTTAAAATACGCACTGTTTTACAGTGCTTCAGCGGCGATGTAGTTCTTTAAAGCTCCAAACGCACAGACAGCGGAGGCGTGGCGGTGCGGTGGCGGTGACGGTTGTAATATTCTAACTTGTATGAACGGTTGTGCGGTACCGTACCGCGAACTCGTTCATACAAGTTAGAATATTACAACCAGCACCGCTACCGCACCGCCACGCCTCCGCTTTCTGTTCTTTTGGGGCTTAAAGCCTCATTTAAATGAAAAGTGCCATGCGATTTGCGATACATACCTACCTACATAATCATCAAAAATAAAAATTCATAGCCTCGTAATATATCGAAAGTCGCGTGATATTTCTCGCACCGTGTAACTGAAGCTTAACCTAGTTTTGTACAATTTTAAGAACAGTACTACTAAATTCGAAATACGAAGTACCTATAGTTATTAAATACTAACACGTCACATTGTCACATTCCAAATGGAGCGGCGTAAGACGTGAATTTGAACTAATGTTATTTATCAAATTCTACCAGTCCCCATTCTGCTTTAAGGCCAATACAAACCGAGAGCGCGGGGCACCGACAGAGCGTGCCCAGTGCGCTCTATGACACTGAATCAAATATACGGTGACACACACCGGCAGGCGCGGCACGCCGTGTTTGATTCAGTATTATTGACTGTGCGCTCCCGGTTTCTTGTGGTCTTCAATGAAAACGCACCTAAGTCATAAGTAGGTCTGTACACACACAGACATAGGTACTTACTTAAACCAGACGTCTGTTACCATGGCAGCGTAAACTAAAGTTTTGGCTACACCGTCAAGTAATAACTTAGTCCCACCAAACAAAAGCCCGTAAATAACACCCAAAAATGCAACCCCGACATGCCAGGGAATATTTCACAAGTGAATTCACTTACTAGACTTGTTGGCTAGCTGCGACTCCAAATGTTTTATAGTTTTCTGGCACTCCTTCAATTGTTTATGTTGCTTCTGGCATATCTCCGTCATACGCTTTAGTTCTGTTCTAGCCAAGTAGAACTTTTTTGTCTATGAATAATATGGATCACTTTAAAATTGTGTGAAAATAAATGTTAAAAATCTTACGGGTTAGTGTATTCACGTGTGTATACTAAGACTCTACGTATACCTACGTATTTTTACAGACAAATGACGCGGGTTTACGGTGCGTTTGCCGCCATAACATAATTTGCCGCTAAATTATTGTAAACACTGGACAAAGGATTCCGACAATTCCATGCAACGAAACACATAACCCTTAACCCTAAAAACCCTTGGACCATCAGAGACTCTAGTTATTTTATAACTAGCTGTTGCCCGCGACTCCGTCTGCGAAGAATAATGGGGGTATAAAAAGTAGCCTACGACCTATTCTCAAACCTACCGAATACAGATAAGAAAGTTTCATAAGAATCGGTCAAGCCGTGTCGGAGGAGTTCGATAACAAACACCGTGACACGAGATTTTTGTATATTAGATAAAACAGGGATATTGAAGAAAAGTAGGAACACATACCGATTGTAAGAGGTAAGACAAAAGACGCCTTCTATGTTGTCTCTGGAATTGTAAAACTTCGCTGCACTTTTTTACTATTTCTTCGGGCTCTGTGAAATAGTCTTGGATTTCGGGTTTCATCTAAGGTTTTATTTTTTCATGTTTAATTGATTAAAAATTAGTTCCAAACATTACTTTTATATAAGGTAACGACTAACAATACTAAACTAACTAAAAATATTAGTAAAGAAGATTAATATCGATAGGTACTTGGGACCAAGTGTAGCTATAGCTATGTAGCTACTAGGTACAATACGTAAGTTTTTGTTAAAAATCCTATTTTTATTGCGCGTTTTTGTTGGTGCTTTATAGCATTGGCAGTATTCTACATACATAATTATGTACCTGTCAAATTTCAGCCCAAAGTTCCAATATTTGATGACATTGTTAGTTACAAGTGAAACTAGTAAATGCATGTTAAAAACTTACCTATTGCGCGTAGTCACACTTATTTTATTCTAAGTTACTAAAAGCATTAAGGTATGTTAAGAATGTAATTAAACATATACTGAGATCAATAAAAGAAAATAAAATAGTAGGTATCAAAATGTTTAAAGTTTGTGAGTACTTATTCAAAAATACTCTCGTACTTACGTCCGGTACTAATTTCATAATGGAACAAGGTAATCGACACAAAAGACATGTTGAATTTTCTTTGCTTTTCGACCCTGAAGTTGAAATATTAAGCTTAATACTTACATATTACACCACAGTAATAAACATTGAAGTGAAATGTTGTTACAAACCGTTATCCAAACAATTGTTACAAAACATATGACCACATGATGTTAAATTTAAAGTTATTCCAGGTTTCAGTTGTGAATAACATTTATTGCAATGAATCCAATCCATTTTTCGTGATTTCTAATCTAAACAAATTGATTTAAAATGTGAGTTAAACTTAGTTTACTGTAAATGTCATTTTGATTCGCGCCATTTTAAAAGGTTCTTTATGGTTCCCGTGTTGCTCACAGAAAAAAATCTTTAAGTATTATTTGTAGGTGTTTTTTTAAAATGAAATATTTCAATTGAAAATCTAAAACCAAAATATTATTAATTTAAGTTTAAGAGTATATTTAATAATATAATAATACTTACAATATTTATTGTAAAAGTCAAATAACCTTTGACCTTTTTGGTCGTATTGTCGTATTCAATGAAATGGTTTTTTTTTAATGATCAGCCGTAGGGATTGTAGGCATACAGCCAAATTAAATATGTGATTGAAATAAGCAGTGTCCTATTACAACGAAAGACAATACTCCTAAGCCAATTTTTTGCTAAGCAAGATCACTTTTTGAATTTTGATTCGCATTTTTGTGTTATTCTTTTTTTATTAAGTAGTTATACCTTTGTTTAACTGGTTACATCTAAGGGTTACATGGTAACTATTTCCTGATATTACAGTTTTTATGGATTCATTTTAATATCATGAAGAATAATTTGAACTCTAAAACTCGAAAATTAAACGAATACTCATGTACATAACATTACTGTCTTGTGATTTGGTGTGTCGCTGATTAATTGACTTAGGTACAGTTAAGGAAACTGAATCGAGTATCAGGGTTGAACCTCTTCACAGTCAATTTCCTGATGATTTTTTGGACAGATGTATGGAATGTCAACATGACATTTGCAACAAAAAGATTCTATCCTGGTACGCAATTCAGTTTCCTCGACTGTACATAGTACATCAAAGAATTTGTGTCTTTTTATAACACGCCATCTTCTTTTGGTACCTAACGCTTATAGGTAATATTTTGAGTAGGTCTATTTACACTATTGTGTAGGTACAGTAAGGTAATTATTTGTGCTTCTGCTTTTATTTTCGTCTCTATCCTAATAAATTGTCTCCGAGCCCATAAAATGTTAATCAAGGCAATTATTTAACCGAGGCAGGTACGCACTAACACAGCAAACGTGCAGCGACACTCAATCCTCTTGTAATTTGGGTGCGAGGCGAATATTAACACGACCTTTATATTATTATTACCATACAAAATGTCTTCTTAATATGTTTTCTGTTTTTTTACTACTTGGTATACATTTGCAGAGCTATTGGGAGCTTGTTCCAGAAAGATACGCTAAAAAAAACATAAAGAAGGTGACATTAACTGAAAAATGCTAAACTAGTTTTATAAAAGATAAATAGGTAGTGTTTTTCTTTGAAATAAAATATTATCTTCCCTAATTTGATAGTATAATGAGACGGGTGGTATAATGTGGCAATAATAAATGAATCTATACTAATATATAAAGCTGAAGAGTTTGTTTGTTTGTTTGTTTGTTTGAACGCGCTAATCTCAGGAACTACTGCTCCGATTTAAAAAATTCTTTCAGTGTTAGAAAGTCCATTTATCGAGGAAGGCTATAGGCTATATATCATCACGCTAACTCCAATAGGAGCGGAGCGGAAGAATGTTTCAAAATCGGGGGTTTTTCAAGTAAAACTTCTATAGGCGCTAATCTCAGGAACTACTGCTCCGATTTGAAAAATTCTTTCAGTGTTAGATAGCCCATTTATCGAGGAAGGCTATAGGCTAAGTATATACCATCACGCTAACACCAATAGGAGCGGAGCGGAGCGGAAGAATGTTTCAAAATCGGGGGTTTTGAAGTAAAACTTCTATATAGGCGCTAATCTCAGGAACTATTGCTCCGATTTGAAAAATTCTTTCAGTGTTAACACCAGGAGGGTGGGGCGGGGGGGGGGGGGGGGGGTTCTTGGGGGGTGAGGGTGCGGGGGAGGTGTGCGGGAGTTTTAAGGGGGATGAACATTTCATTGATTTTGCCGTAGGATGCACCGTTTTCAAGATATTTGACAAAAACACCAAGGGGGTGGGGGGGGGGGGGGGGGGTTGAGGGGGGGTGAGGGTGCGGGGGAGGGGGTGCGGGGGCTTCGAAGGGGGGATTAAAATTTCATTGATTTGCACCGTTTTCAAGATATTTGACAAAAACACCAAAACACCTAGGGGGTAGGGGGGTTGGGGGGTAGGGGGGGGCTTCGGAGGGGGGATTAAAATTTCATTGATTTTGCTGTAGGATGCACCGTTTTCAAGATATTTGACAAAAAAAAGTTGAAGTAAAACTTGAAGTAAAACTTCTATAGGGCACGCTTGACTTGGGACGAACGCGGGTGTGCGGGGGGTGCTGTGTGGGAGGGCGTGCAGGGGGTGCGGAGGGGTGGGGGGGGTTCGGGGTTGCTGTGCGGGAGGGAGCGAGTTGGAGGGTGCGGGGGGTTGCGGGGGGGGTAATGTTTTTAATAACGAGGAACTAAGGAGAGCCATAATTGATAAAAAGCAAATTGGATAAAAAAAATAAGCTGCTCAAATTACTAATTCCACGCGGACGAAGTCGCGGGCAAAAGCTAGTATTATATAGCCGTGGTGGCCTAGTGCTTTGACCGATGGTTTCTCAAGCAGAGAGCCGTGGCTTCGAGCCCGTGACAGTGAAGGCAAACGTCGTGAGGAAACCTGCACACACCTGAGAAGAAATTAGATAGTGTGTGTGAATTTCCCGATCCGCATTGGGCCCGCGTGGAAACTTACGGCCCAAGCCCTCTCATTCTGAGAGGAGGCTTGCACCCTGCTGTGGAACGTATATAGGCTAGGATGATGATGATGATGAACATGAATTAAAATGTGTTTTCATTAAGAAAAGCGCAAATAATACATCACAAGAATACCTGCGGCGACTTTTAGGTGTTCCCATTGAAAATAAGAATAAAAGCAGTTGTTGTTGGTGTTGCAAAAGAAAACCTTGCAGAGCCGTGTAAATAAACCTGCTTATTGGTACAAGCAAGACCATCTGTCAACCAAGTTTTGGCTCTACCTACAATAATCAAAATACACGCTGTTTCAAATCGCGACACAGACAAACACAGTATCTTAAAACCCGGTTTAAATTACAAGCAACAAGCGCTCCCAAGTCATCGATGTATCACAGTGTCAATAAGTGGAACAGCCCAACGTATAAGTTGAATATAAAAGAAGATAAGAGTCTTCGCATCGCTAGTGTGGACTTGTGGCTGACTCGATCGGCTGTGTGGACCATGACATTGAAATATCTCCTAGTGTTGGTGGCCCTGACCGGAGCGCACTGCAAAACAGCATGTACGTTTTTTACTCAGATTTAGTTTTTTATTTAATGACAAAATGCGATGAAAGCAAACTGTGGACTGAAGTGTCCTAATGTTTTAATTTTTATATTGGCAGATAAGCGTACCAGACTTTCGTCTATAGTCTAATTTTTTGTTTTTTTTTCTTATTTAAAAAAAGGTTACATCACATGACCTATATTTCAATTAAAATTTAAAAGTTACGCAGAAATTATAGCCAGCCAGTATTTTTAAATTCTGTAGCGGAACTCTTTTCATTACTTAAATAGGTACTACAAGTATACGTTTTTACCCAGATTTACTATTCTTATTTAATGACAAAATGCGATGAAAACAAAAGTGTCATAATGTTTAATTTTTTATAATGGCAGATAAGCAAAAAAAAGGACAAAAAAGCGTGCCTGGCCTCCTTCTATTTTATGGTTTAATTTTTTTTTATTTAAAAAGGGTATTTTATAGGATATACCTAGATTTAATTAAAATCTTAGTGTCAAAGAAAAGTATAACCGGCCAGTATTTTTAAATTCTGTAACGGAACTCTTTTAATTTAGTAAATACTTTATCGTTATGCTTTATTAACTATGTAACGATTTTATCAAAATTAAACAAACTAACAATGTTATTTAAACTTTTAATCAATGTTTACAATATAAAAGCGCTATCATCATGCAGTAGAATATTACAAATATATAATATTGCTGTTATTTTATTGACACGAAAGACCTTGACAATAGGCGAAAAATCAGGTATTCAAATCTTCTAATTGTGTTATTGTGTTAACGTCTAGACTTTGTTAGTTTAGGCGAAATAGAAGGCGGTCTAAATATTTTATTTTAAAGTACCTACCTACTAATAATAAATTGTTTGTTGTTAATATTCTATGCCAACGAAATTTAAAGAAGCTATCTTCGCCGGGGACAGTGATGGAGCGATCTCCGGGGTGAGGAATCGAATGTCCGGGATTCTCAGCGCTTCCGGGATATCCCGTTCGATAGTGGAAGCGGGAAACTGCACTCGTGATCGATGTTTCCCGGAGGATGCCTACGATTTATTAGTTTCAAATTGTTGTTTTACTCTCACGTCATTCTAAAATTGTATCCACTTTGCTTCCATCACGTAGTATATTAACACGCACGTTCAATTACCATTTAATAGGTACATACATGACATGAACAATATGATAAATATTTGTTTTTAAGTCCTGATTTTAATTATTTTGTTTGATAATTTATTGATTCACGCGTTACTTTGACGAGATTAAAAACAATGATCTATAAGTATAATAATTTACCTTGCTTCTTAGCTACTAAGTAAACGTGTAGTACAGTTATGTCTGTCTGTACGACACATCGCCACTACTTTGAAAAACTTCGTATCTCAAAATCATTAATCTGGCCAAGTGAACTTTAAAAAGTGTGCATCAAGGTTCGATTTGTTTTAAGAGTAGGTACATATTGATTTGAAATACGCGTTTTTTAGGGTGCCTTACCCAAAAAGTGCCAATGGGACCCTATTAGTGAGACTCCGCTGTCTATCTTTCTGTCTGTTTGTCTGTCCGTCCGTCTGTCACAGGGTTCTATCTCTTGAACCGTAATAGCTACCTAGGCACTTGAAATATTCACTGATTGTGCATTACTGTGGCGCTATACCTAACAACAAATACTCTAAGTAAATAAAATAAAGTTAAAAATTAAAGGGGATCGTCATACAAGAAAAGTGTTTTTTGAACGTCTTTAACTCCGGCCACGGTTGCTAGGCAACATGACAGCCGGCAGTTGCTAGGCAACAACGCCAGCAACCCTACGCTGTTCGGAGGTTTACCTACCTATAAGTTTGCGATTTTAGTTTACATTTCGGCGATTTTATGATGAACTGTTCTAAAACATTGTACGGAGGTACCGAACCCTTCATGTACGAGCCCGACTTGCACTTGACCGGTTTTCCAAAGTGAGACATAACTCTGGTACACCTTTGGTAGCGGAGAAGCATGGTAAAGATATTGTAGTTAAATATTCGTTTTATTTAATAGGTATTATAACTCCGTTGAAAAATACTCCTTTCTACAATGTCATTAGGTACTGTTTAATACTGGCCAGCAATTAATGTTTTAATCAGGTCATTTATAGGTGGAGACCAAAAAGTTGGACTGCGTTAAATCGTAGTTAGTTATACAAAACGACTGGCTGGAAATAGTTCAGTTGTGAGACGAAAATTACTCGAACAATTTTTAAGAATTAATTTTCGCACCACAACGAAAAATTCTTATACAAATAATATACACACTTGAAATTAGTTAAGTATGTAGGTAGTAGTATTTAAAATCAGAATTATCTCCGAAACACTAGGTATACAAAAATCAGAAGAAAGACGAATTGTCTGCAAAACAGATATCCCAATTACGTACTTATTCGTAGAAATCATTGGTGAAACCCCTCATATGATGGTCGACCGACTTACGTCGTCAACCCGAAATCTTGAAGCATTCTTGCCTCATAAATTATACAATAGTACCCGCTAACGAATCCGGTATCGTACCCTATTAATAATTTGGGATACCCACGTGAATACTATTATATCTCGCAAGGGAATGGGTAAAACGGACTTGGTTAAAGGGTACTCGTATAGTCGTCTTATGTTACCCGCATATTATTATCTTTCTTTTCAGCCTCAGGTACGTTTCGTACTCTTGTGGATATACATAATTTATAATGGATACCTACCTACTGCTCTTGGAAGAACACGTACTTAACAAACGGAAACAAAAGTTATTTTATTTTATTAACTTGTATACAATAACATAATGCAAGCTAAAGAAATTACAAATAGTGACTTAATCTAAGACATTACAGCGCTTTACATCACAATAATAATTACTGTACACAGCATTTACCACAACCCTGAAAAGTTACGTGAATTAACCAATCAGTTTAGACTTAAATTAAGAAATGAAAGATTAATTTAATTGGTCCCATGAATTTGAATGACAATTACCTAAAATGTTCAATGAGATACCTACGTGAAAGGTTATAACTAGAATTTTGTTTACAGATAAAATATGTGTTCCGGTGCAGCATTTAGAAGCGTGCCAGAAAATGCTGGAGGTGGAGACCAAAAGCAAGGCAACATTGGAATGTGTGACCGCTAGAGACAGGTAAATAAAAAAAATAAAAAATATATATGTATATATATATTGATCAACCTGCGCCGAACGAAAGCCCTATTCTTGGCTGAATGGGTTACAAGCCCAGGTCACGTTGGACTCGTGCCTTAAAAAAATAAAAAGCGGCAAAATGAGGGTAACACACAAGAATTTTCTCGACCAAAAATGGCAGACTGCCTGCTGCTTTAGCCTTTTCTTGACAGACTTTTGTGATGACATTATTTTTGCCGCCAAGAATATTTTTACTGTTACGGCATCGGCACGCGGTAAGAGTTTTTGTAAATAAATTACCGGCGACTATTATGAGGGTGAATCAACTTTTTATGCCACGCGTTGCCAAATAAGCAATTTATACATCTGATACACATTACATCATCATCATCATCACAGCTTATATTACGTCCCATTGCAGGGCACAGACGTCCTCTCAGGCAGAACACATTATATAATTTTAGGTATTTTATTTTTTATTTTTTTTTAAATCGAATATAAATCACCTATCAACTTGTTCAAGCAAATAAACGACGGATTGCTGACTGCCACAAATTAATGAGAATTTTAATTGTTATTCACTGTTTTACCGCTTCAATAATAAGTATAGCATTATCGTCAAAGTTAAATAAAAATACATCGCTATAAGCAGAAAATACTTTCATCTATGTAATATAGACCCAGACGCTCGAAAAAATATTCAAAAACTTCTGCAGATTTGTTGCGTCTCAGTTTTCCCTAACACCGTTATCAGAAAAACATTACGCCTACACGGAAAAGTTTTCATATTATTCTACTCCAAGCAAAATTCATTTTATGATCATGTTCAATCTATATCTATCTATACATATAATAAATCTGTAACAAGTCGGTGTCTGTACATTGAAGATATTTGTGAAAAATTGTCACTAGGGCTATTTATTAGCGCAATAGAACTCAAAACAATGATTTTTAGAATTATTGTCTGTTTGTCTGTGCGTTTGTGCGCGCTAATCTCAGAAACGGCTTAACCTAGACGGATGCGGTTTTCTCTGATATGTTGTTATTTTCTTGGATTAACATTTAGTGTTTGTTTCATTTCAATCGGTTCACAAATAAGAAAGATACGTCTATTTTATGAATTTATCGAACAGTTTTTAGAAGAATTAATAAGCTGAAGAGTTTGTTTGTTGTTTGAACTACTGCTCCGATTTGAAAAATTCTTTCAGTGTTAGATAGCCCATTTATCGAGGAAGGCTATAGGCTATATATCATCACGCTAACACCAATAGGAGCAGAGCGGAGCGGAGCGGAGCGGAAGAATGTTTCAAAATCAGGGGTTTTTGAAGGAAAACTTCTATAGGCACGCTTGACTTGGCAGTACGGTGTTGAATGTGAACGCGGGTGTGCGGGGAAGTTCGGTGAGGGGGTGTTGTTTGCGGGGCGGGTAATTTTTTTATATCGAGGAACTAAGGAGAGCCATAATTGATGAAAAAGCAAATTTGATTAAAAAAATAAGCTGCCCAAATTACTAATTCCACGCGGACGGGGTCGCGGGCAAAAGCTAGTGTCAAATATAACTTTCACGAAGTCGTAAAGTCACCGAATACCATTTTAATATATCTCCTACTTACAATTATATTTCTATGGAATGATATTTATTTGTGCGCTTGTGCTCTCTTGTGATATCAAATTTTAGAAGCACCGGTTTTACATTATGCCAAAGATACGCAACCGAATTTAAGACCAAATGCAGCCAACTTTCTTTCGCGTAATTTCGGTGCTTACTATGGTAGAGTATGTCATGTAAGCCGAATATTATGTCATAATCATAACGTAAACACGGTGACGAATCTTCGGACACTTCGGCATAGGTGTTTAGACTTACTGGACTTACTCATGGTCAACACTTCCTCAGGGTGGAATGTCTGTATCAAGTGCAGCAGAGGCAAGCGGACTTGGTGCCAGTGGACCCAGAAGACATGTACGTGGCGACTAACATACCAAACCAGGACTTCGTGGTCTTTCAAGAGTACAGGACTGAAGATGAACCGGATGGTGAGTAATAGCTATACTTTATTTTCTCATTTATTCTCGTCTCATTCTGTTCCTACATACTTATACTAAGGGCCGATTCCACCAAAGTTCTGTTGAACGTTGTTTACTCCGCAATTTGATGAAGAACTTTATTCATTAAGATTGTTGAAACGACTATTAACCAAGGCAATTATTCACGCCATTTTACCAAACGTCATTTACTTGAACAAATATTGAACAAAGCAATTAACACCTCCAAACTCCTTTCCGAACAAAACTCGGCATACTTCAAACGCGTAAGTTATGTTTATTCGCGACTTGCTCCAAACAATCCTGCGAAAATATTACTTCATTATTAACGAAACAGGGAAGTTCGCTGAACATTCATTACACTTTCGACAGATTAACGTTCTTATAACGAAAACACAGACCTCAGGCGTACAAAATGAGACAAGTGACAGTTATTAGGCTGGTTTTCCACCCTCTAATAACTACGTCGGCTCAATGTCTATTATTTTCCTGTGTTGCTTAGGTAGTTCAAAATGTGTATGATGCTCGCATCTACCAATGTATGAGGATCATGTATTTTCATAGGTTAACTTATGTTATCCTTTCCATCAGTGTTAAGCTCGAAAATTATAGATGTGCATGATTAAATTCCTCCATCTCCATTTTACCAACGCTCATCCAGGCGACAGGAGCGTCGTCATTCTTATGTGGTTAGTAATCCATTGACCCGCACGAAGCGATTCGATTCATTTTTTTTAATTAATACGAACTGCTAAGCAATGAAATCCAGCTCAGCTATTATATGTCTTAAAAACTCATTACCTATAGTACATACGATGATTATCCTTAGCTACATAGTTTAGTTCATCCCCTGGTGGAAAGACCACCTTAGATAGTAGGAAAAATTTAGAGTATTAAACACAAAAATGTAAAATTTATTGTAATTCCGTCACTTTGACAACGGCTATTGTAACGAAAACGGTGGGACAAATCGCAGTAAATTAAAATTACGTCAATACCGAATTTCATCTAACTGTAAAGCATCCAGTCTTGCATACAGACCTCCAACATTGTTCTAAACGGTAGCTAGTCTTGTATTGATTTTTTCAGCAGTGTCCCAACATCGGATATCTTTGCCTTGTCCACTAATTAGCATAAAAGTACTTTCGACTGAGCGCATCAATTTCATTTAAACTCGCTAATTTGATTAAGAACTTTACAATACGTCTATCCGAATTAATTAAATAGTCAAGTTTCTTCGCTTGTTCGAGATAGGATTTCGTTGATCCTTTGTATTACTGCGAAATATCTAGTCACAGGGATAATTTGAATAACGCGGAGTTTGGGCTGCTTCTTAGACGTCGTAATCCTTTGACGTATTCACTTCTAGCTGCCTGAAAATAACGTTTTTATCCAATTAATAAGGTTTTCTTTTAATAAACTATTTTTTTTTTAATTATCACTCGCTTTTCTACGATTTCGTTGCCGTGGAAAAATAAAAGTGAGATACCTCTAGTTTTCTACCTGCCTACATTGCACTTCAATATCCTTTATGCAAAACATTAATCTTCTAGAACCAAGGATTTGTGCAAGGCCTTGATGACGCACTCAGTAAGTCTAGATTTTTTTAATAATAGTGAAATAATAAACTGTAAACTGAAAAGATCGAAACATTTTATCAGGAGTGGGACAACGGTGAAAATTGGAATGTGGATTGGGAAACAGATGCTAATGAAAAGCAAACAGGAGATAGAAAACATATCGCAACATGTCCTATAAGCTGTTTCAACGTGAGATTATTTCAAACAGTTCCTCATACACAATTCATATAATCATACCGATCAGACGCTATGACTTGAAATTACGCAAACACAATATTATCTTACATAACTGCGAACTGGATCTAGGTACCTACAAAAACATATCAACGATCAAGCTTTGTATGAGGTTGGGTACAAACAATCTTTGAGCTGTATTACATTCAACTTATCGGTTACATGACGTTTGTATAGGAGAAAGTTTGAACAATGAACCGGAAATTATTGGGTTCGATTGTTGCATTGTATTGAACAGTATTTCTCCTCCTTTTGTTTTCGTCGGTTTAAAATTGGTTCGGGGTGGAGAAAAATGCTCAGTAGGCAGCATGTTTGACGTGGCTGTAGTACATGTCTCGAGAGCGAGCGATCGTACTGAATCGCTCCGAATTACCCTGAATAGCTTCGATTGATCGACCAGCCCCTGTCGGCCAAGTGGCTTGGAATAAAACTGAACGATGCGGACTTAGTGAAAGATTCTTTAAATGTAGGAAGTAATTTGAGGGAGAGTAAATTTACAAAAAAAAATGGAACGGATATTAGAATAGAAGCAAACCATGCATAGACTCTATTACTTACCAGTTTACTAAAAATATTAAAAGACCGAACTATACCTTGACAAGCTCGTGCGCGGAGCTCGGCGGAACCCTGTAGCAGGGAGCCTCTGCTGTCCTTAGCAAGATTGTTTTTAATAAGTGCGGCAAATGCTGACTGCGACAAGGTTCCGCGGAGAGCCGCGCACGAGCTTGTCGGACTATATTACATAAGTATGATTGTACTAGTCGGGAGCAAACCGTTAGGTTAGACGGATAGGCACGCACAACTTTAGAACGGAGGGAACATTATTTTGGTGTCAAATCAAACCTAGAATTCAAGATGTCATTATTCGCTGGCGTGTAAAATTCTTCTGAATCTCACGCTTTAGCAATGCCTACCTATACGAAAAACTAGACAATCTAGTTTTAGTACTTGGGATTAGACCAATTGGCACTTACTTTCATGGACCATATCCGCTTCTAACTATCTCATATAACGAGGTGGTGTCGTAGTGCGCGTTACATTGATACTTCACTGAGACGTTCTCACACAAATAGATACTACCTCCAGGTCTTTAAATACCTAAATAGGAATTGCGTTTACACTGTACCATGCGCAGCGGATATTTATGAATGTTTTTGCTACCAAATTTGTTCATTCTTACTTGCAATTTACATTAATCTGACGTTCATTGCATCTACCCACGCCGGGTCTATAATGACTCCCATAAAATTTTTGTTCCGAATTTTCAAGTCCATAACGTTTTCTGTCATAATTTTTCTTCGTCATATTATCGGAAGTCATAATATTAAACAACATAAATTGGAGTTACGATTTTCTTAAGTCATAATTATTGTAAGGAATAATAAGTAAAGTCATATCATTCAGTGTCATGAATGCATCACTCTTCATAATGTTAAAGATAATAAAGTCACTCATAATAATTATTGCATGGTCTTTTTTCGCAGGGCATAATTATTTTTAGGCATAATATAACTTTGTAATAACATTCAGTGTCATGTTGTATGACATTTCATAATATAAAAGGTAATAATCCTTTTCTGTGCTGTCATAAAAAAAATACCTAACATCGAACGCTACGCTACGCTACGCTACGCTACGCTACGCTACGCTTCGCTCCCGCCTTAGCCTTCTGAACCTAACCTGTACCACTACCATGAGTTTACAGTGACGGTACTCGATAGCGACTGCGTAAATGATTTCTATGGAGACTCCATACTAATCATTTACGCAGTCGCTATCGAGTACGGTCATTGTAAACTCATGGTAGTGGTACTGTCCGAATCGCTTCTGCCCTGAAAGGTCTTGCTCGCTCGCTTCGCTCGCTCGCTGGCAGCGATATGCCTTACAATGTTTCTGAATAATTATCAATATTCCTTTAGATGTTATAGATTTCGATGTATATGCTTAGTGCATTTTAGGTAATGCAAAATTATGACTGAAAAAAATTATTACTCTAAGATATATGCCTTACAATGTTTCTGAATAATCAACGATATTCCGTTAAATTTTATTGATATCAGTATTATGACTTTTTAAAGTTATGATCAATAGGATTATGGATCATAGCAGTTAGAGCTATTAAGCGATATGCTTTAAAAAAAATATGACCATCGATATTTATGAGCAAGAATATTACGGGCATCGATTTCTGACTTTCAAAATTCGGATAAAAAAGATTATGGGAGAAAAGGGGCTCCCACCCACGCTATCTGAAATCCAATTTCATTTTAGAGCGTTGCCCGTGTAGGTAATCCTAAAAGCACCTAATACCATGCAAACAGAAATACTCGTAAAAGATTACGTGATCCAATAAAATCCATTTCACTTGGGCAGCACACGTTCACACAATGGACAGGGGCTTTTTAGTGATTGTTTTACTAATGAGACCTGCTTAATCGCTAAAGAAATGGGGCAGGTAAACAAACCACCGGCAAATGAAGCGTTGCCAGCGGGCCGGGTGAAAATTTTAACGAGCGTTGACTTCTGATAGTGAAAAAGTTACGACATAAAATAGGGGTTTAAGATGAATAAACAAAAGTGCTCGAAGTCTAAAAAAATCAAATTTATGAACCAACTTGAAATTACATAATCCTAAACATAATTAAAATCAAAGACAATAGCGTAATTTTACCTTCGGAAAGCAACTAGTTGACCTCAACAAATCGATGACAAGGCAGTTCTTTTAAATTTATTTAAGTATATAGTTTTATAAACATTATTAGAAAGGTGGTGTAAAAGACAAAACTGTCTGTTAATTCTTGTAAATAGCAAATACTTATTTGATTCCATTTCCGTTCTTTGTTTCTACATATAAAGCTGTTGATGGAACACAAACAAATTGCAAATAGTATCGTTTTCTATTTTCGCCCAGCGGTCGGTTTAGCTCGTCTAATAACATTTTATCGTTCCCTGCATATCTTTCAGTCCGTTTATTCATGGTAATGGGCTGAATTTTCACGGTAAATGCAACTTTATTACGGCGATTTTGAAGTTAATTTTGTTCACCGGGTTTAAAGCCGGATAAACGCTGCAGAAGCTACTTAATTCACCTTAGACCACATTTTCATTCATGAATGGTTCTATTCCAAACTGATTCGGATTGTGTGACGGGGCGAATTTGAAAGTTGACCTGTTTTTGCAGGAAAAATAAAAAGGTTTGTCGTTTTAATAAGAAGGAAAAAAATACTTTGCTCGTTCTACTATTTGCTACCTGCTGAACTGGCAACGTTGCATTTTTGTTAGTTTTTCTCGATTATTCCATAAAAATTGAATGAAAATTAAAAATGTGGTGTATACGAATTGTTCTTATACACAAGTTAATGTGTCTATTGCAATAATTATTCGTTATAAGACTTTTATTTTCTTTAAAAACCGTTGGGTAATAATTTGTTCGTTTTTAAAGAAAATTAAAGTCTATCACGAATAAACTAAGTAGAAATGGAAAATCGTCAACTTTCACCATTTGGAATTTTGACCAAAAATAATATCGTACAAAATTTTTTTTTTTCAAAGATGCAATGATATGTTAACTTTACGTTCCAAATAAGTAATAGGCTGGGACGTATCACGATGCGGGCGCGGTTAGACGAGTGCTATGTAATGGATTTTCATACAGAATTGCAGGCCTAGGCCGGGAAAGCGATCGTCTATTGTTTCATGTGACACAGCATCATGACGTTTGTACAGGTCTATGGCATCATGGCATTCAGCCTTAAAAAAAACATTATGAAATAATTGCTTTCTTTGCAATTTTAATTTCTTGAAGTTTTTTATTTATTTCATTGCAACCTCTTACTTTCCGGCCTCTGCAGTAATGTACTATTACACAAAATTTAAATGCGCTGATAAATAAATTATAACCATATATCTTTTCGTCATAATTGAATTACCTAATCCTGAATTGAATTAATATTAATATATTATTTTTTGGTTAACATTTCTTTCGGTCTAAATCAATTTTGTCAATATTTTTAGACCGAAGGACACTTTTTAACAATATTCTGGATGGACAACTTTCCTTCATGATGTATTTTCAAAATTGGCATTTTTTGGTGGCTAAGTTGTTATTCCTCATCAAATAAAAGAGATAAGTACTTCCTTTTTAAGAGCGCGACTAGACTAACAATTTATCAAATCATCGCTTCTGTTCACACAGTACATATTTACAACAGCTTAAATGTACGCTTTAAAAGTTATACCAGGCCTCATGCATGCCATGTACTTACGCGCGTTATTTACCTACCGCGGGGACGATCTGCTACGATCGAAATATCAGTAGGTTGTCACAAGCGCGCGCCGGCGCACGTTCATTCGTGTTCCACAGAAAAAATATGCCGCCTGGACTTTTATAAGTGAAAATGGTGAAACAGGGGGCAAACTTTAATATGACTATGCTAGAATTAATAGCTAATGTAACAATTTGGAAGTTCGTATTGTGCTGTCCCTCTTACTTTTCTATAAAAAGCTATAAGCGTGAGTGGGATGGCACGATGCGAAGTTCGAAAGTTGACCGTCGTATCTAGTATAGCGTTAGGGTACTGTGAGCATGGCAATGTGTTCTGCGCATTACAATAAATATCCTTTTTTGTTAGGATTCCAGAGCTAAAATGGCAAAAACGGAACCTTTATAGTTTCGCCATGACCGTCTGTCCCTCTGTCCGTCCGTATTTCCGTGTTAGGGAATATTAGTGCTAGAAAGTTTGCATGGATATAATATATAGCAATTATCCCGACAAAATGGTAAAACAAAATGTAGAGAAAAAAAATTTAATCCAAACTGCCAGCCCTTGTCACTGTCGGCACGCACACATTCTTAAGGAGACGGAGTAGTATAATCTGTGGCTACAATCGCGGTAAGTACCAAGATTTTGTACGGGATGCAGTATCTGTTACGAAGTAACTATTAAGTAATCTGTGGTTATACACTCTGTTGCATTCGTAGTTTTAATTTCTGTTGCATATTTAGTTTCGGTCGGTGGTAACAACTAATGGCTACTTTATAGTGTGGCAGAGATGCTACATATAGCATCATCATCATCATCCCAGCCTATATACGTGCCACTGCAGGGCACAGGCCTCCTCCCAGAATGAGAGGGCTTGGACCGTAGTTGTTGACGCAATATCTAAAAAATTATACACAATTAAGGGATTTAACTAAAACAAAACCTAATTGAATCCTTTGTTTATTTATTTATTTATTTATTTATTTTTGTGTGACGCAAGTTACCCATATAATTTGTATAACTAACTTTCGTCACACAAAAGAAGCGATCGTGATTTTGTTTTCATTAAGCCCTTAATTGTGTACAATTTTTTTGATATTGACACAGTTCCCACGCGGGCCCAGTGTGGATTGGGGACTTCACATACACCATTGAATTACTTCGCAGGTTTATGCAGGTTCCCTCACGATGTTTTCCTTCACCACAAAGCTCATGTTATGTAATTTCGCACATAAATTCCGAAAAACTCAGAGGTGCGAGCCCGGTGCTACAAATATAGCATATTCAGTGTCATTTTTTAATGTATACAGTACACAGTCCTTCACAAATTGCGTATTTTTCATTATCTCACCATGACAACTGTGAATTATAAATGATTTTCTTTGCAGCGGAATTCCGGTACCAAGCTGTCATTGTAATCCACAAAGACCTGCCTATCAACAATCTCGACCAACTGAAAGGTTTGAAGTCCTGCCACACCGGGGTGAACAGAAATGTTGGTTATAAGGTAAATAACAATAAATACCTCATCTCATTTATATTATACTAGCTGTCACCCGTGACTCTGTCTGCAAAGAATTCGTTTATTGCTATCCTGCGGGAAGTTTGCAGTTCTTCGAGATAAAAAGTGTCCTATTTGCTAATCCAAGTTATAAGCTATCTGTGTGCCAAAATTTATCAGATTCCGTCAAACCATTTTAGCGTGAAAGAGTACAAACATTCATCCATCCATACAAACTTTCACGTTTCTAATATTAGTGGAATGGGACGGGATATATGGTAGGGTAGGTACTAAAGGTACCTCTTCATCTTGTCTTCGGAACCATGATTGCTTTTCAAACGACTATTGGACATCCGTACCAACAACAATAATAAATAGTAGATTGTACAACACGAGCATAAAACAAGCAATTTTATCCGAGACGTTCATATAGCCACCCAGGCCGGTACGGCGAGGGTGGATAGACACGTCGAGGGGAAAACGGGTTTAATGCTCGAGTTTTACACTCTGCTTTTCACTTCGATTGCAAGGAAATTAAACAGCAACAGCGGAAATAACATTTACAATCTCTTATATTTCATGCATTTCAATTTCTATAATTGTACTAGATTTGTCTATTTGGGACGCCCAACTGGTCGTCGTCCGGTTGGTCGGCCGAAGTATCGCTGGGCTGATGCTGTGGAGGCGGATCTGCGACAGCTTCAAGCCGGTAACTGGCGTGAAACTGCGCAGGATCGGGCTAAGTGTCGTGCTCTTGTTTTGGAGGCCAAGACTCACTTTGGGTCACTGAGCCAACTAGTTAGTTAGTTAGTTAGATTTGTCTAGTTTCATTAATTCCGTAATATTAAACACCAGTTATTTATTTAAAAATAAAACAAGATTTTTTTTATAAATTGCGTTTGAAGACGAAGGTTTTGCTGTGTGCACTAGAGGATAAAAAGTCATTTTATGCAGCATCCTCTCGACATAAAGAACAACTTTACGAGCATGAGAAGTGAAAAATACTTCTATCTTAGAAGCTGTGGTGCCCTAGTGGTTTAATTTAAAAAATGTATTTTTTCTAATTTATTGAATCAGTCGTTACTTTACGGAGGTCCATATTAATGAACTGAAACAATTACTTTGTTCACCCGCAACCTTATGATATTTACGCTTATGCAAGAAATGTGTGTTCATGCAGTTCCTCCATCTCCACACCGTACGAACGAACACACACAAATCACACAACCCCAACTATCACCACCACCAAACTACACTGACGCGTTTCGAATTCAACCACAACTCACCTTCAGAGTACCAGTACCAGTATTTTTTCTTACCAACAGATACCTCTAACGATGCTGATGAAGCGCAACGTGTTCCCCAAAATGAACGACGCCCTCTATTCCCCGAAAGAGAACGAGCTGCGGGCTTTCGCCACATTCTTCAAACAGTCCTGCATAGTCGGCAACTGGTCGCCCGATAACAAGACCACCTCGGCCTGGAGTAAGTTGTGTTTATGCATGGTACGGTCGGCATCAAAAGTAGCTGGTCACTTTTGTACATTGTCGTCATAACACAATTGTCAATCGGGCATTTCTATTTTTCCTTGTACCCAATTAAGAAATTGTTAATAGGGAGTTAAAATTAGTCTGTTTGGTTACGCACTTTTTCAAGCCTTTACAATAAAAAAACGTAACAAATTGGACAGCTTAACAATGTTTAACAAGAAGTGAATAATTGTCCGGTTTGTAACATTTTTTTATTTATTGTTAAAGGCTTGAAAAAGTGCGTAACCAAACGGACTAATTTTAACTCCCTGTTAACAATTTCTTAATTACACAAGGAAAAATAGAAATGTATGCCCAATCATGTATTTCATACTTTTGATACTGACTGCACATGCACCTGTCAGTATCGGCTAGTCTGGTACTTACTACATATTATTATAAGATATACAAAGATTTGTCCTTAGGAACCATGTCATCGATTTCGGTGACAAGAAATGTTGCGTTCATAAATTAAAAGGAAAAAAAAGTTTTTTTGAAAAATCTACTACTGTGTATATGCGTTTATGTAACTTTCGCCTAGTGTCGCTGTCATATTTTTGCAGTAATTTGAACGCAGATGTGCGCTCGTGGCACCTAAAGGATTCTCGAGTCTGCGTTAAAAAAAACTGTTTTTATACCTTTGTTGGGTATCGCTCCTTCGCAGTTTTCTATCTGGATTACTTAGTAGTTCAATAAATCAAATAAATGCTCACGGTAAATTTCAAGTATAACACATACCTACTTACATTTCGAAAAACTCACGAGCTCATGCGCCAGAGACTTGACCCATAGGTCAAACCACTAGGGAGCCAAGACTTTTTTACTTCAATAACGAGGAAAAAAACGTGGTCAACATCAGAATTGTGTGCACCGAACATGGTTGAGTGAAGAAAACATACGAGATTCCAAGAAGAGTTCCAAACAGGCACCTACATTTTTTATTTGTCTTTACGAACACTAAAAAATTTAATAATAATAATTTAAAATTTTCTTCTTACTGTTCCTCCTTCTTCCTCCAAATTCTATCATAACTCCTTTACTATGACCGCCATTCGTCTTTGGAATTCTCTTCCTTTGTCGTTAAGGCAAGCAAAATCCCTTCCCATTTTTAAAAACCTTCTAAAGGCTCACTATTTGTCACTTACGTAATCCTCGCTCTTTGACCCTTCTTTATTCTTTTTCTTTTTTGTTTATATTGTTTCTTTAATTTCCTTTTTAAATCCTTTTCTCACATGCGGCCTTTTGACATTTTTTTCCATTGATATTTTGTATTAAGTATATGTAGTGTATAAGTATTATATTGAATGTATTTGTTTATTTATATAATTTATATTATATTTGTATTGTTTTTATTGTTTGTTGTCTATTAAGTAATACTGCGTTTCTCTTGTCTGTTATTTCTGCCACCTACATTGGTCTGTTGACATTTATTAATTTCAGAGTAATTGGTTGTCTGGAAGAGATCGCTTTTTAGCGATAAGGCCGCCTATTGTCTAACTGAATTTTTATTTTTGTAATGTCACTGTACTGTTTTTGGTGATCAATAAAGACTATTTGTATTGTATTGTATTGTATTGTAAAAACTTGGATCACTTGCTCTTTGTCTTTGCAAGGACGAAATAATGAGGAAAACAACGTTGATATAAATTTAGAACGTTTTAAACGTTTTTTTAAACGTTGAATTTTATACCAATCTGACATTCAAGCATTGCCTAGACCAGAGATCCCAAAACTTTTGTGTCTCGTGACTAGTCATATTTTTCAATTTTAATTATACCCCCTTCTTACTTAATATTGATTTATCGCAAAGTATTCATCATACCGCATGCTTAGTAATAAACGGGCTTAACTCAAAATCGTGAATTATGGTAAATTGAGTTTAAAGTTTAAACTCCGTACTCCTCCGTACTCCTTTACTCCGTAAATACGAGCACGTTTCTCACTTTCGCGCACAGCTGTGGTTGCCCATCAGGGAGCGTAGGAACATCCACGTTCTGTCATTGCTTTTCAACACTCTTTTTAATCCTTCCGCCCCTTTATACCTTTCCGAGCATTTCAGCTACTTGGCTGAAGGAAGCCAGCATCGTTTGCGGTCGAGTACCAATCTTCTTTTGGCCTGTCCTTCTACTTCTTCCAAAATTTACTCAAAATCATTTACTGTGCAATCTGCTAGACTGTGGAATCGATTACCCACCTCCATTAGGCAATCTCCCTCCGTGGTGTCGTTCAGGGACGCTTTGAAGAAGATGTGGCTCACACCATCACTTTAATATATTGAGAACACTGCTTATTTATTATATGTATTTTGCATATATATGTTGTATATGGTAGTATATTTTTATTAGGTTTCTTTATATTATGAGTTTATGTATTGTATTTACTAAAAGTTGTATTGTAGCCTTTGCTTTGTCCGACTGTATTATTTTGACTTACTCTTTGTCGGTCCCTTACTAAATGCTCCTTTCATCCACTCAAGGGTTGACTGGTAGAGATCCCTTAAAGGGATAAGTTCGCCTTTGTACATGCATTTCAACGGTTGTCAATAATGTATTTCTTTTTTTCCTTATTTTTGTACAATAAAGAGTTTACATACATACATACATATTTTTGAGTTAAGCCCGTTTATTACTAAGCATGCGAACGTTTGAAAAGATGACTTTCTGCCAAGTTTCTTGCGGCGCATACTTCTTGGAAATGATGGTCCTTCCGAAAGCGCTGGTAGTTTTTAAAAAAGTGACATGTAAAAGAGCTCTTTGCGGCCTACTTGCAGAATAAAAGTTTTGTTTTTTATGATTTTTTTTGAGTAATCTACTTTAAATGTGTTTTTTTTCGCGCACGTAGACCTCTACCAGGTCTTCGTCAACACCTGGGGGTCGGTATAAATAGACCACTTTGGGTATCACTGGCCTAGATTAGTCTAGCCTAGCCTTAGGCCTTAGGGCTGCGGCTCCACTGAGGCGGAGACGAGAGGAGCGGAGAGGAGACGTGTAGGGGTCGACCAATCATATCAGTTGAAATCCCCATCTCGTCTCCACACCGCTTCAATGGAACTGATATGATTGGTCGACCCCTACACGTCTCCTCTCCGCTCCTCTCGTCTCCGCCTCAGTGGAGCCGCAGCCTTACTCTGTACCTCATATCACGCGACGTGCGTAGTTATAAGGTTGTAAACCTACATCCAGGGAGATTCCAAGGAGGCTATCATCACATATGCCTTAGTAACGAGGCTTCGCAAGCCGAATCATCCCCGCGACGACGATAAAGCTTAAAGGGCGCGACGGTTGGATTTACGACCGAAAACATGGACAAACAAGACTGGGCTTGACTTTAACATTCTACATATATACAACGCTAGCTGGTGCCCGCGACTTCGGCCGCGTTAATCATTGACGCTCCGCTCCTATTGGTTAACGTGATGTTTTATATAGCCTTCCGCGAAACATGGACTATTCAACACAATTTTTTTTTTTCAGTTCGAGCCAATAGTTTTCCTGAAATTAGCGCGCTCAACCAAACAAAGTCAACAAGCTTTATAATATGTATTAGTATAAATATTATATAAATAACATTCTATACGCTCAAATAATGTGCGTTTTAAAATGACCTAATCTGAAATATTTCAGCAAATGGTTGGGTTACATTTAGTAATGCAACGAATACGAATATTTATATTGGCCGAATGTTAACTCATTAACGAATATTCGTATTCATTGACAAAACTTTCTGTTTTTGTAAACGCATTATAGCTGCTTCTTTTAGATTTTCCTTTGCTTTTTTAGAGTGCTTTGGTTTGAATTTTTACTATTCAACATTTTAATGAAGATATGATGTTCGGTTTTCAACCTTGATAGGAAAATACACCTCTCTGTGTATTCCTTCAGAAATACTCTTCTGACCTGTCAAGGTGACAGTTCTAAAGCTCTCGAGTTTCGGTCGGCACGCGCTGAGTTCTCCTGCGCATATAAAATATTAAAGTACGGTTTTCGGGCTTTATCGGACACAAAACATACACAAATACACCCATACACCAACATCACAAAGTGATCGAGCTGAAGAGCGTCGTGGAAGCGAGCAGGGCCCTGCCAGAAGCGGCGCAGTGAAAGCCAGGTACACTTTCTTCACATTATTATATATATGTATTTATGCCTAATCAACTCTGCCTAGCGCAGATCTATACATTTTTGGTAGCAGAGCGTGGTTATTTCGGGTTTATTTCGGTTTATTTTGGGTTATTTCGGTCGGATTGACCATATTTCATCTTCGAACAAAGGATTTTATACCTACCTTCGAATTTCAATTCGGTTTATATTTTTAATAGTGGGTTGGTAACTTGGGTGTATTCGAGTTCGTGGTAATAAACGCTGTCATTAATGACAGTTCGGATTTAATTTGATCTATGGTTGTGTCACTTGAATTTCATTTTGACGTTTGACGTTTGACAACTCTTATCACTCACTTGCCTTGTTTGTTTTGGTTTGTCGGTGTTTAATTTACGGTTTAAATAAGTGTTTAAGTGAAATAGTGAAGTGAATAAGTGAATTTCGGTTTGCGTAATACGTGTAACATTCGGTTTTTACTGTTTGATAAGTTATATACGGATTTAATTAATTATTGTCGGTGAGTAAGTTGATAAACATTACGATGTCGTTGAAATATAATTTCTCGGTATTTAAAGTTAAATTACAATGGTTGATCGATAGTGCGGACCTTATTACGCGATCAGAGCACGCGGGACGATTGAAAATGCGCCTGTTAACGGTAAATATGGAATTTTTAAAATTTGAAGAGGCGTTTCAACGTATAATCGAACTTTCGGATTCGGACGTACCTGCCCAGGCAGAAATTCTTGCTGCCTGTCGCCTTGAGTATACGCGCGGCTTAGAGGCTTTCGATAAGCTAATGGAGGCGAATTTCCAATATAAACAAGCAATGGATAGTTCAGATAGTAAGTCAGATTCAAGTCGAATGGAGTCGGATGGACTGTTATCTCGGTTGCCCACATTACAATTACCGTCCTTTGCTGGGGCTATGGACCAATGGGTAGGATTTAATAATCTATTTGATAGTTTGGTGGATTCACGTTCGGACTTATCGGGGGCTCAAAAGTTGGCCTATCTTATGTCGTGCCTCTCCGGTGAGGCTCGGGGTTTGATCCAACATTTGCGGATATCGGATGAAGGTTACCAAATTGCGAGGGAACTTTTAATTAAAAGGTATCAAAATACCCGTCGGCTGGCAGACGTGCATGTGGACCAGATCCTTAACCTGCCGTCTGTGTCTCCCAAACTTATCGGTCTGCGGGCACAGTTTCTCAATCCAATCATTATGGCAGTCAACTCTCTGGAGCGTCTCGGTTTTCCTGTCATTGAGTGGTCATTTCTACTTGTCCATATATGTCTGGCAAAATTGCCTAATAATCTAAGGACACGGTTTGAGCAAAAGTGTGGGAATGAAGCGGAGACCATCCCAACATTTTCGGATTTAAAAGAATTTCTTGAGGTAGAATGTCGATTATTGGAGTGTGCCAGGGCTGACCCTATGCATCCCATTCAGGAGCCTATTGCGGGTCCATCTAGGCCACGTCGTAGGGCACCGCAGTTCACAGGAGTGACACTCATCCAGCCTTGTGGCTTTTGTGGGGAGCGTGACCATCGGGATCTACCACACTGTTTGGAGTTTAAAGCAATGTCCCCATATGCTCGGAAGGATTATGTGGAGAAAAATCGGTTTTGTTTCTTTTGCCTCGGACCACATGGATATAAATATTGTAATAGGGTTCCCAATTGTGCATCGTGTGGGAGTAGGAAACATCATCCCTTATTGTGTTTCAATCGGTCGGGCTCTCATCAGGGCCACCCAAACCAGCGGCGTTCAGCTGAGCGGTCACCGGCCCGTACGGGCGGGGGTCATATCGGTTTGGATCCACCATGGTCACACCATGGCTCTCCTTCACAGTCACAACATGGCTTGCCTTCTAGGTCTGAACGAAAAGTGAATCCGTCTCGCACTCAACCTCGGTCTCCTCATCAGACTCCACAGCGGAAAGAGTATGACCAAGGTGAAGGTCAGGTTCGTGATGGTCATGACCAACGTCGTCATGGCGAAAGAGATACTGCTCGTCGTCACAACCAGCAGTATACTAGACCATAGGATACGGTTTCGCTCGGTCATACTGCCCCGGGGCTACTTCCAGTAACAGTGCTACTGCCCACGGCATTAGTAAAGGTTTATTTTAATTCGGATTTGGATACGGGTATTGAAGTTCGGGCGTTACTGGACGTAGGCTCGCAGGGGTCTTTAATAACTTCGGATTTAGCTCGCAAGCTAGGATTACGGCTAGAGCCATCGGACAACCATATTCGGGGTATTGGTAATACAAAGGCTATCGGTATTTGTGGGAAGGGTTCATTGACCTTCTCTCCGGTTACTAAGCGGTTTCCTATGGTTACCACTCCGGTGGTTAGTATGAAAAATATAATCGGTCATCTGCCTGCACTTAACTTAAATAATTCGGTTCTTCGGCTTACAGAGGGCTTAACTCTGGCAGATCCACATTTCGGTTCACCGGCACCTATCGATTTATTACTAGGTTCAGATGTTTTCGGTGCTCTAGTAGGAGGAGATAAAATAGTATTACAGCCTGACGGGCTGACGGCTTATAATTCGGTTTTCGGTTACGTATTGCTAGGCCCGGTGCTAGTGCAGCCGGCTGGCTCCACTCAAATAGATGATTCGGAGTTTTTTGGTGCGTCAATTTCGGATACTTTAGAGAAGTTTTGGAAGGTGGAAGAGCCACCCCAAGCGTGCAAGTCTAGTCCATTAGACCAGGAGTGTGAGCTTCATTATAAAAATAATACAGTACGGTTGAATGACGGACGGTTTATGACTAAATTGCCATTTATATCATCGCGACCGGTTTTAGGGGATTCCCGCGCCATTGCGGAGAAACGGTTTCTGGCTTTAGAACGCAGGCTTAAGGCGCAGCCTGCCTTACGCGAAAAGTACGTTAACTTTATGCGGGAGTATTTAGATCTCGGTCATATGTCACTTTCAAAGTTTGACTTTCAATCGGGTCAGGAGTTTTACGTCATTCCTCATCATGCTGTATGTAAAGATGAACAATCGAAACTGCGGGCCGTATTCGACGGGAGCTGCGCTACATCGTCGGGCGCATCCCTAAATAATTGTCTACATGCGGGTCCCAAACTTCATAGGGACATCACGGAGATTTTGATGCACTTTCGGAAGTATCAGATTGTTTTCGTAACGGATATTAAAATGATGTTTCGTCAAACTTGGATTGATCCTTCGGACAGGCGGTTTCAATTGATTCTATGGCGTGAGTCGCCTCATGAGCCGCTACTCGTTTATGAATTAAACACGAATACTTATGGTTTAAAATCTAGCCCCTTCGTGGCTATTCGGACTTTACTAGAACTCGCAAATAGAGAACGCGAACGGTTTCCTAAGGCTGCGGCCACACTAGAGCAACATATCTATGTCGATGACATTTTGACAGGAGCGGATACGGAAGAGGAGGCTCTCTTACTCCAACGGGAATTAATCCAAATAATGGATTCGGCAGGATATGAGTTGCGTAAATGGATATCCAATTGTCCTGCACTTCTGAAGGACTTACCGGAAGATCATTTGCAAGTTCCTCATTTGTTTGATAATCCTGAAGTGGATAGTTCGGTTTCGGTCTTAGGTGTTCAATATAATCCAATTTCGGATAATTTCTCATATCGGACGACTTTAACTTCGGATAATTTGATTACGAAAAGACAAATCTTGTCTACCGTTGCTCGGATGTATGATCCTACAGGTTGGATTTGCCCGGTTACCTTCTGGGCAAAGTGTTTACTCCAGCGTTTGTGGCTTGAAAAGTTAACGTGGGATGAAGAAATCGGTGGAAGTCTAGCGAGAGACTGGATTCGGTTTAAAATGGATTTAAGTAACCTCAATCGGATCGCGGTTCCGCGATGTATGTTTCCCAAGTCAATGTGCCAAGTTTCGGTTCACGGATTTTGTGACGCGTCGGAATTAGGATACGCAGCAGTGGTCTACTTACGTACCATCACTGAGGACGGTTCTTCTTCGGTTCACCTGATCATGGCAAAGAGTAAGGTCGCTCCCATCAGATCTCGGCTCACCATTCCAAAGTTGGAATTGTGTGGAGCCGTGCTCTTAGCTAAGCTCCTGCATCATGTTTGTCTTTGTTTGCAAAGAACCATGGATGTCTCGGAGGTATACGGATGGACGGACAGCTCAATTGTCCTATCGTGGCTTAAAACGCCACCTCATACTCTTCAGGTATTTGAAGCGAATCGCGTGTCACAGATACAGAATTCTGCGGTACACATTTCGTGGCGGCACGTTCCAGGCCCGATGAATCCGGCTGACTGTGCATCCCGAGGTTGCCAGTCAACAGAATTGGTTTCCCATCCTTTATGGTGGGGTCCAAAATGGCTCCAGGGGCCTGAATCCCATTGGCCTGTTTCGGTAGTACAGGCGCCAGCTGTGCTACCTGGTTTGCGTTGCTTAGTAGCAACCAGCGGTAAGGATCAAACGGTTTCGGATTTTGATGTCTTAAATCGGTATAGTTCTCTCGACAAATTAATCGGTGTCGTAGGTTGGTTACGGAGATTTTCTCATAATTGTCGGAATAAAGAAAACAAAATCAAATCGGAATATTTGTCCCCTGAAGAAAGGGAAGAGTCTTTGTTGGTTTGTGTAGCTTTAATTCAAAACCAGAACTTCGGCGAGGAAATAGATACTCTGCGGAATAATCGAAGGCTTAAGGGCCATTGGAAACGTCTAACCCCCTTCCTAGACTCTAAGGGGTTGCTTCGAGTAGGTGGTAGACTACAAAATTCGGACTTGCCTTACGATTCGCGACATCCGTTAGTGCTTCCTAAATCGGGTCACTTTGTAACAATTCTAATTCGGGATTTACATTTAAAAAATGCACATGTCGGTCCAAATACGTTGCTAGGTATTCTGCAGCTCAAATATTGGGTATTATCGGCTAGACGAGCGGTTAATAAGGTCACCACTAACTGCATACCGTGTTACAAACTAAAGGGATCTACCACTCAACCGTTAATGGGTAATTTGCCTCGCGATCGGGTTGTAGCAGCCAGGCCCTTTGAAGGTGTTGGCACAGATTTTGCAGGGCCGTTCCTTGTGAAATCACATAAATTGCGGAAACCGAAAATCACAAAGGTCTATCTATGCGTTTTGGTTTGTTTGGCCACTAAGAGTGTCCACCTGGAAGTGGTGTCGGATCTTTCCACAGAAGCTTTTATAGCAGCTCTTTCTCGGTTTGTGTCTAGGCGTGGGCTGCCTACTATCATTCGGTCGGATTGCGGTACCAACTTCAAGGGTGCTAACAATTATTTACGAGAAGTTCAAAGTTTTTTGACTGAGAACCAAAGAACAATCGGTCATGAGTTAGCTTGTCGTGGAATTTCATGGATATTTGACCCCCCAGCATGTCCGTCATGGGGTGGTTTGTTCGAGTCAGCTGTGAAATCAGCCAAGACTCATCTCAAACGGGTAATCGGAGAGACCATTCTCACTTTCGAGGAGTTAAGTACCGTATTTTGTAAAATAGAGGCCGTATTAAACTCGCGACCTCTGTGTCCCCTTTCTTCGGATCCTAACGACCCCGAGGTTCTAACCCCGGGTCATTTTCTAATCGGTCAGCCTTTAAATGGCGTTCCTGAATTCCCCCTCCAAGAGGAGAAACTGCATCGGTTAACTCGGTTCCAGCTGTTACAGCAAATATCCCAAAGATTTTGGCATCGTTGGCATTTGGAGTATCTCCATACTCTACAGCAGAGAGTCAAGTGGAATGACCCTGCTGCCCCTCCCTTCCTCTTCAGCGGAAGAATAAGATAACTAACATGGACCCAAGGTGGGAGATTTGGTTCTATTAAAGGAGGAAAACGCCCCTCCTCTACATTGGCGTCGTGGACGTATCGTCCAGTTGTACCCAGGCAAAGATGGTACGATTCGGGTTGCTGACGTTAAGTTGGCTCAAGGCACGGTCTTACAACGAGCGGTTGCCAAGCTTTCTCGGCTGCCTATGGACTAGGCTTCGGTTTCTTCTATTCGGATTGTTTCGGGATTAAGCCATTGGAAATGGCTTGGGCGGGGGAATGTTCGGTTTTCAACCTTGATAGGAAAATACACCTCTCTGTGTATTCCTTCAGAAATACTCTTCTGACCTGTCAAGGTGACAGTTCTAAAGCTCTCGAGTTTCGGTCGGCACGCGCTGAGTTCTCCTGCGCATATAAAATATTAAAGTACGGTTTTCGGGCTTTATCGGACACAAAACATACACAAATACACCCATACACCAACATCACAAAGTGATCGAGCTGAAGAGCGTCGTGGAAGCGAGCAGGGCCCTGCCAGAAGCGGCGCAGTGAAAGCCAGGTACACTTTCTTCACATTATTATATATATGTATTTATGCCTAATCAACTCTGCCTAGCGCAGATCTATACACATGACGTTGTAAAATTTTTGCCATGGGTTGATCTTTCCTATCTATTCGTATTCGCAGAGTTTCATTCAATTATTGCATATTTTTTCTCGTAAATTCTGTTGTGGTCAGCTCAGAGTTAGTGAGTTTTATCTGCGTGCGTTATGTTGATTTTCAATCGCAAGTGAAAGTTGTTAGCGGTTGGAACTTTACAACGGCCTGTCTTCTGGTGCCACGGTTCAAGTTGGTATTAGTCTATTTTTGGTAACATTTAATATTACACGAGCCTTAATTACACCCGATTCTCACCCGAATTTGAAATGTGATACTGTTTGCAAGTATTCTATTTATACTCAGGCTTTTAATTGTAGCACTGCGTCTCTTTTCTACTAAATAAGTTTGTTACAATAGGATACAGTTCTAACAAAGAACACTAAGACATTCTCTTCCTTAGTGCTTTTTGGTAGTAGCATTTGGAATTACAATGCATCCATTAGGATTATTCACTAGAACTCCCTTTCAAGCCTTTTGTCTAAGTGTTTATTGTTTGTCGGTCCTTCTACTTGTCTCTGAATATTTCTGACCACTGAGCGTGTGAGTAGGGGACGAATGCTTCATTACAAGTTATTATTTAAGTTGCTGTGTTAGTTAGTATGTTTAGGTCAATCTTAGAAGTCTAATTGAACCCACCTCCAGAGGTCGTTTTAACTTGAAACCTGTTACCTATACATTGTAAGTTGAATAACAGTCCAAGTTCTTCAGCAAAATAAATATGGATTGAAATGATTTTTTTACCAAAAACTTGCTGACGTATAAAATTTGCTTCAAGAATCTACAATCGCACTTTGTGTGACAAAATAGGGAGTTGTCCATACCCCTATAATGGTCTACCTAGATTTTTACAAACCTCCTTCATTCCAGAGGCGCAATACAGCCAGCTCTGTGCATTATGCGAACATCCAGAAAAATGCAACTACCCGGACAATTTCAGTGGCTACGACGGCGCACTTCGCTGTCTAGCTCACAACGGTGGAGAGGTTGCGTTCACCAAGGTCATCTATGTCCGGAAGTTCTTTGGGGTAAGGTGGCGTACTTTGCATGTTCATACAAATGTTGCCATCACAAAAATGTGATGATACATGGAAGTCTTGCTGTTCCGATTACACGACTTTATTTACTGTTTTAAACTTTCGTGATTTTTACTCATAATTACTAAACTAAATGGGACTTATCACGCCGCACGAGTCTTTCGAACTACCCGCACTTGATCCCGATTAGAATCAGCTCCCGTATCTCGAACTACCCGCACCTGCTTGCTTGCTTTGTGACCACGGTTGCTGCAATGTGGCCGAAACGTCGAGGTAAATAAACAAATATTTAGTGCGTGATAAGTCCCGTTTAGTTTAGTAATTACGACTTTATTTGATCAGCAAATAAATTATTTACTTTTGGCGCAATTACTTTTTATAAGCATCGCTCGTAGAACTGGCGGCCAATGGAGCCAAAAGGTTCTCGAAAGGCGTCTAGGGATCGGAAGAAGCAATGTCGGTAAGCCACCAACAAATGGAGCTATGACCTGGTTTAGGACGCGAAAACGCGTTAGAAGCGGATGGTGCACGACCGGTCTATTTGGCGAAATTTATGTTCAGCACTGGACGTCTTTCGGCGGCTGAAATAATGACTTTTTTTAAGGAAGGACAACATTTTATGTCGCATTATGTGTCTTTATTAACCTTCACAATTTCTGAACGCATTGCAACTATAGCTAAACCGTTTAACTGAGTCCTCACCAGCGCGTGGTATAACTAGGGTTGCCATCTCTAAAAATCAAAAAGCCTAACTTACCCGTCAAAAAAGCCGGACTTTTGGGTCCCAAAGCCGGACATTAAGAAAAATTAGGGATTTTTGACAAAAATATCGAATAAAACACACATTTAAAAGTGGGACTTGAATTCCAAAGCCGGATGCTAAAAAAAGGGATTTTTGACTGTGTGTATGTGTCCGTCCGATGCGGGCGGGGGCGGCGTGGCAAGACTGGGCAAGGTCGTGCGCGCGCGCAGTGCGATAGTAATAAAAAGCCTAACGAAAGCCGGACGGCGCGATGCGCGGGCGGAAGACAGTCTGCTCTCCGTTCGCCCTTGTCCGCTCGGGCGCTCGTCCGCCCATCGTCGTACGAATCGCCACTCTGACAAAAAGCCTGACAAAAGCCGGACAGGCCGAACACGTACATATTTGGCCGGACGCGACCGCAAAAAGCCAAACATGTCCGGCTAAAGCCGGACACCTGGCAACCCTAGGCATGACAGGTATGACGACAAAGGGGGCCGGGAGAAGTGCGGGCGGCCGGCACCTGTACCGCGCGGGCGAGGGCTCGGTTAAACGGTTTATCTATACGCAGTCTCGATTGGGTAAATGAACAAACTGAAGCTCGAAAGTATTATTCCCTTCTATTGTCCCCAGCTCCCAGTAGGAACAATCCCCGCTAGCCAATCAAACGAGAACCCTGATGAATTCGCGTATCTGTGCGCTGACGGGTCTAAGGTGCCGGTCAGAGAAAAGGCCTGTTCCTGGGCTGCAAGACCGTGGCAAGGCCTGTTGGGGCATAATGACGTCACAGCCAAACTTACGCCTTTAAGGGAGAAGATAAAGCAGTTGGCTGCAGCTGGTAAGTGTATAGTCATACCCAATTAGAAATGAATTCTACCGTAAGCATCCAAGCTACTACTACGTGCGAAACTTTAGTGTCTCGATACGAACCATATTTTTCAAGTAATCGACATCAAATGTGGTTTTTTCAATGGGTATCGATATAGACCACTTTGAGTACAACTGGTCCAAAGCACGAGTTCTCAATGTGGGTGATAAGGTCCTCTTGTAGGCGTTGAAGACTTTTAGGAGGACGGTGGCAGTAGAACGTTTAAAAAAATAGGCGCACTTACTTATTAGGTAAGGGGGAGCTTTATTAAAAATAACTCAAAGGGGGCAGTAGGTAGTAGGTAGACAGAATAAAGTTGCGAACCTATGATCTACACAGACCTGTTTCTGGACCACTAGGCCATGGCAAGGACCAATGGTGCACAATTAGGCGCGGTCCTAGGTGGAATACCACAAGTGTCATTCATAACCTTCTTCTCCCCGTGTTTTAGTCATAGATCAACCCTGGGTGTAAATATTAACGTCACAGATAAACAGACACTTTAAATTCAATATAGAAAAATCAAAACAGCTTGGCATAAAATGGTATTCAATTAAAATTATACATCCAGTTTATACTTAGTCGACAAGCAGCAAAACCAGTAAGCAAGGACAACTGGGTTGCAGGTTAGAAAAAAACATCTGCCCTTTAACGTATTGAACACCTTTTATATGTATATGTACAAATCTCTACATCTTGACATTATCTTATCTTATCTTCATATTTTACGTACTTAAATCTTATTCAAAGTATTCGAGAATAGGTACAGCGCATCTTGCGTTTCATTGCAATGTTGCGTTGAATTTAAATTTAAAACGATCGATTGTATACGGTATTGTAACAAACCACATGTTGATACTCGTACCTACCGAAAAATAAGGCTTCATTTATAGGCGATTCATCTCGTTTCCAATTACACATTGCTTGGGTAATAAAATAAATGCCAGCACGCGCGATATTAATTTGTTGTTGCCGTGTCACTAATAAGTTGTTGACTAGTCCCTACAAAGTTATGAAGGAATTCTTTAATAAAATCATTGGATTTTTGAGGCATAGACAATTAGACCTCAATCAAAGGCTTCAGATCTGTATAAACGATCGAGGGAGACGGCCATTTGCTCCACTAGTTAATGAAATAATTAGGAAATGAAACTATGAAATAAATAGAAACGGCTCTAGCTTTCCAGCTAGTTCGGTAAATCGAACTGTTTTCCTCCAATTTGCTCGGAAAGCTAGAGGAAATCCAACTTTTCCTCGCCAATTTGCTCTACTAGTTAAAAAATAATAATTAGGAAATGAAACTATGAAATAAATAGAAACGGCTCTAGCTTTCCAGCTAGTACAGCAAAACGAACTGTTTCCTCCAATTTGCTCTATTGTTAGAACTAGTATAGCAAATTAGAGAAATACTACATCTATCGCTAAAACACTTAGAGCAAATTGGAGGAAAATGTCCAATTTGCTATACTAGTAGATACTAATCGTAGAGCATAGCGGATAGATTCGACTTTAGATATTTTGTATCAATTTTCTACAAATATAAAGTTCTCTTCAGTTTACTTGGCCGTAAATAAAATATTACGCAAGTTAAATTGGACTCCGAAATCAGGACGCCATTACCTTCAAAAGGTATGTATCCAATTTCCATCCTGTCAAAACCGATGTGTTGCGGAATAAATAAGGGAATTTGTAGATTAAAGGAACCTACCAGTTACAAGTATATTAATACTATATCGTACGACAGGGAGCTCGTTATTTAGGTCGTAGGCATTCCTTTTGTGTTTATTTTTGTCATTAAAGGGTATGTACTTTACAGACTTTACATGTTTAGGTAACTGTATACCGCATGAATTCATTAAATGACGTGTTGTAAAAATATGTTATTATTTCTAGTTACATATTATCTTGTGTAGAGTAAGAATGTCATTATCTGAACAAGCTTCGACTGCGACTTTGGCGTACCTTGCGAAGCTTACAGTAAAGCGCAACTCAGCCTTTGCTACTCAGCAGAGGACGGGTGCGGGTCGGGAGCAGTACCTCTACTATGAGTTTACACTAGTTTACGTGACCGTACTCGCTAGCGACGGCGTAAATTATTTGTATGGAGAATTGTACAGCGCCTCTAGCGGTCACTTACGGAAGTACAATTCTCCATACAAATCATTTACGCCGTCGCTAGCGAGTACGGTCACGTAAACTAGTGTAAACTCATGATAGAGGTACAGGTCGAGTCGGGAGTGAAGCGGTCCTATCTACGTGGCTGTATAAGAACAACATTACACTAACGGATAGACGGACAGAGCGCCGGCCGAGCGCGCAAAGACGATCGCGGCGGCTCCATATTAAGTAGTCGTAATACCTACGCTACTTCGATAATCAACATAAGTAGGCACAGTAATTCCTCGTCTGTGTCCGACTTTTCTGACATCTTTGGACACACTGCCTCTCGATAGCCGCTGCGGACCCCCCACCGACCCGAAAGGCCCAAGTTTTACTTCACCAAATACTTCTCGATCAAGTTTACGTAAAAATTTCAATTCTATGGAAACATGGACGCGCGCGCGCGGAGGCGCTGTCCATGTTTCCATAGTACCTAATTGATTGTTAACAACGAACAACGCGGCTCACTCGTCGAAAACGACCCGACCTTCTCCCGCCCCGCTCCCGTCCTCTGAGTGTGTTGCACATAAGATCTAATCTGCTCCTCACGTTTGACACCACTATCATTTTCACCAGGCTGGGCCGCCCAACCCACACCAGACTGGTTCACCAACGTGCTCGGCCTAACCGATAAGATCCACCACGTAGCCGACAATGTTCCCATCGCACCTGCAACATACCTTAACAAAGCAAACTACACTGAGGTCATTGAGCGAGGACATGGGGTACCAGAGCCTATTGTCAGGTAAGTTTTCACCTTCCAAACTTTTCATCGCTAAACACGGATGATGATGATAACACTGCATCGACTCCTAGCGCCATCTAGTCATCAAATGAGAAACTAACTACTACATCCTTGCATCGCACATACAAAATCTGTAGGAGAATCATAATAAAAATACGACAATTGATTGGTAATGGTAACATTCCTTTTTTAACAAAACACGCTTTAGTGGTAAACCTGACTGACTTCTCCATCATCAGACCCTGGATACCATTCTTGGTCAAAGTAGGTACCTACAACTAAGACTATGCTTATGTTCGCGCCACAAGGGTCCCAAGAAATAAAACCACTGTCTTCCGAAGTACTGTACAGTCGAAAACATAAAATGTATACAGTCATCACGTCAAAATTATGTAAACATCAACCTTATGGTTAATGAAATAGAGTTGTATATATACACCGTGAAATTTTAGTGGTTGTTTTCCCGAAACGAGGTGATTTAGTATCGATTGTACAATCGATTTATAATTACTATTTTGACTAGAGTCAAAAATCCAATTGTGAAAAACGAAAGTCGAAAATGACCGCAAACCAATAGTAACGCTTCGTTGGTACCTAACCTATCGTACGATCGTACGCTACTTGTACCACTAAAATTTCACGGTGTATATATTTTTGATGCCTTGTTAACGTAGGTACCTACTTTAAATGCTACCAAGTATAAAATATACGGGAGCTGTAATGACGATAAATAATATTGACCTTCGTCGGTACCGTCATGCTGTTAAGTTCAACCCCCGAAAACCCCCAAATAGCAAATTTCATCGGAGTTCGTTACTGAGATTCCGAAATAAATAAAATGTAGGTACGAGAATTAGGTACTCGTTAATTCTGCACATGCCCACTTTCCTCAGCCTCAAAAAGAAGTAGCCTATATTAGAGTCAGGTGGGACACATTGTCCTTACCTACCGTGAAACCATTAGACTAATTTCCTGTTACGGGCTATTTCCGGCACGTTTTCGACCCCGTGGTTCTCATTTGTTCCGGCTCTCGGTACTTATACGGCTTTGATGCAATTTCTTAGGCACACCCCGGACAATAACTTAAGTGTTACCTACGATATTTTGACGACCAGATGGCCTAGTGGTTAGAGAACCTGACTACGAAGCTTGAGGTCCTGGGTCCGATTCCCGTGTCGGGGCAGATATTTGTATGAATAATACGAATGTTTGTTCTCGGGCCTTAGGTGTTTGATATGTATTTAAGTATTTATCTATCTATATAAGTATGTTTATCCGTTGCCTTGTACCCATAACACAAGCTATGCTTAGCTTACTTTGGGACTAAGTCAATTGGTGTGAATTGTCCCGTGATATTTATTTATTTATTTTATTTATATTATGTCAGCGAGTTGTAGCTGGGTGGGTGGTATAGTCGACCAAGAAATTTCTTTACCATCTTAAGGTTCAATGTTAATTGTATAATTAAATCAAAGTTGATTTTTATTTACCTACACGTCAATGTAATCGTCAACATAACTTCGGACATAGCTCGAAGAATCGGCAGGGCACATCGCTCGTAGAATTGACGGCCGATGGGGCCGAAAGGTTCTCGAGTGGCGTCCACGGACCAGAAGATGCAGTGTAGGTGTGCCTCCAACAAGATGGAGCGACGACCTGGTTGAGGTTGCGGGAACGCGTTGGATGCGGATGGCGCAGGACCGATTTGTTTGACGAGCCTTGGGGAAGCCTATGTTCAGCAGTGGACGTCTTTTGGCTGAAATGATGATGATGATGATGATGATGTGGTTAAAGAACCTGACTACGAAGCTTGATGTCTCGGGTCCAGTCCCGGCCGGGGCAGATATTTGTGTGAAAATGCGAATGTTTGTGCTCGAGTCTTGGATGTTTAATTATTTTTCAGTTGCCTTGTACCTAGGTACTACCCATAACGTAAGCGTTGCTTACCTACTTTGAGGCTTGGTGAATTGGTGTGAATTGTCCTGTGAAAAATAGAAAAAAATAAAAATGTGGCAATGAGCCTTATTGTTATTAGGTTATATTTTTATTACTTACTTACCTACTCTTAATTATCTCGTACATTATCATCATTCATTCCAGATCGACAAGACAATTTTACTACCTACAGACAGGTCATACTTTACCGCACCCCTCAGCCATCACAATAAAAGCCCACGTTTCCACTTCACAACGTCAATATTTGCAAGTTAAGTATGAAGTATCTTTTTCTATTTATTTTTTTATTTTCTTCAACTTCATTTTTTTTTATTACTTTTACGGTCATCCCGTGAAACCATATAAATGTGATTATAACAGACTGAAGTGTACGATGTATGGGAAAGATTCGTCGCTAACTTCTAGACCAGTGATGGTGTAGGGGTAAGCACGCAGCACGGAACGCTGAGGACCTGGGTTCGATTCCCAGCATTGGTCTTTTTTCTGGGGTTTTTTCTGTGCATCTATATTTCAGTTTGTATTTAGTTTGAAATATATGGTTTCACGGGATGACCGTAAAAGTAATAAAAAAAATGAAGTTGAAGAAAATAAAAAAATAAATAGAAAAAGATACTTCATACTTAACTTGTAAAAGTTGGCCTAGTAGCGCCATCTCTTGGTCCAGGTGAGCGGGTAGCTCCGAAGGAGTGTTGAAGTCTCTCGGTAGAGGGCATAACATAGATGCGCTTTATCACTGCCTAAATGTGATTATAACAGACTGAAGTGTACGATGTATGGGAAAGATTCGTCGCTAACTTCTAGACCAGTGATGGTGTAGGGGTAAGCACGCAGCACGGAACGCTGAGGACCTGGGTTCGATTCCCAGCATTGGTCTTTTTTCTGGGGTTTTTTCTGTGCATCTATATTTCAGTTTGTATTTAGTTTGAAATATAGTCAATATTTGCACTTTTTTTTACAGATTATGCGTAACGTCAAACGTAGCGCTCGCGAAATGCCAGACCATGGCGACCTTTGCTTTCAGCCGGGATATCCGCCCGAGGCTTGACTGTGTGCAAGAGGCTTCTGCGACAGATTGTCTTAAGAACGTATGTATTTATATACACCAGCGGCAAAGTTACCACAAACCTCCATAACTTTGCGGTAACTTTGCCGCTGCTGAGCCTTTACTTGGGGTTGGGGTGGGGTTGTTATTCGTTAACTGTTAAGAAAGGAACGTGATGAAAATTACTTGCGTCAATTTATATACATAAATAAGTACCTACTTAATTGTGTTTTGCCTGAGAAACCCTAAAGGTAAACAGTAGTAAAGACTTAGTCCAGTTTAAACAGTTTGTCAAGTTTGTATTAGGTACATTGCAGAGCCGTGGAAAGTAAGGGATCATTTAACAACAGAGTTATGCGCAATTTTTTTTTCTAATTTCCACTTGCACTTTAATGATTTGATTCAGAATTTCCTTTTATTTCTCATACAATTATCATTTTGATGCAATATTATGTGATGGCCCATCAAACAACTTATGAACTTACCATGAACAGGCAAAGTTGCAATGACTTACAATGAGGGCACAGGCAAATTATATTTCGTGGTGATCCTTTAAAAATATTTATAGGTACAAGACAACGGGTCGGACTTGGCGGCAGTAGATGACATGGCAGTAGCTAAAGCCGCCAAAAAATACAACCTCCATCCAGTTTTCCACGAAGTGTATGGCCCTGAGAAAAAACCGAGATATGCCGTCGCTGTTGTTAAGAAGAGCTCAACGTTCAAGAAATTGGAAGACTTGAGAGGGAAAAGGTAAATTCATAAAACATTTCTAATATACCTACCTACCTACATCTCAAAGAAATACTTACCTACTGTTATTAATTTTGTACCCAGATTTTGTGTTATTTTGTCTCAGATTGTCTCTATGCCTTCTACTGGCAACGTTTTGTTTATATTTTCCCATCTACACCTAACGTTTAATTTATGGGCAAAGTTTCCTAGGTTTACAAATACTAGGGGCGTTCAATAAAAAGTGAGAATGAGTATGTTATAAACAACTTTTACTAAATGTCATTTTATTTTTCGACATAGTCACCTTTTAGCATAATACACTTAGTATATCTTTTTTCTAAACTTAAAATTCCATTTTTAAAAAAGGTCTGATCTTGAGTACTTAAAAAATCTTGTACTGCAGCGACTACCGCGTCGTCGTCTTCAAATTTCTGGCCTCTCAGATATTGTTTCAATCTCGGAAATAGGTAGAAATCACTGGGAGCGAGATCTGGTGAATACGGAGGATGCTTAAGGATATCGAATCCAGCATCACGAATTGCAGCCATTGCAACGGCGGACTTGTGTGCCGGGGCATTGTCCTGGTGGAACAGCACAACTTTCGAGAGTTTACCTCGCCGTTTTTCGCGGATCTCATTGCGCAATGTTGCCATTTGTTTGGCGTATAATGTGCCCGTAATAGTGGCTCCGAGCTCGAGATACTCAATCATTAATACCCCTTTACCATCCCAAAAAACAGAGCCCATGACCTTACCGGCAGATGGGCTCACCTTGAATTTCTTCGGAGTTGGAGATGATGGCCTTTTCCATGTCATAGACTGCAGTTTCGTTTCTGGGTTGTAATGTTGGTGCCATGTTTCGTCCATTGTTATAAATCGCGCCAAAAAAAGTTCCCGGTCTTGCTGCATCAGGTTCAAAGCTTCTTGACAAATCTCTAGTCTAGTTTGTTTTTGCGTGTCAGTAAGCATTCTTGGTACCCAACGCGCAGATACCTTTTTCATACCCAAGCGTTCATGTAAAATATTATGCACGCTCCCCGTTGAAATCTTTACATTTTCAGCAATAAAACGAACCGTGACACGACGATCCGCCAAAACTGAGTTTTCGACTTTTTTCACAATTTCTTCAGTTACTGCTGTAGTAGGGCGTCCGGAGCGGGGGTCGTCCATTGTCGATGTTCTTCCACGTCTAAATTCGGCGCACCAACGTGCGACTGTCGAATACGGAGGAGCATTAGACCCTAAAGTGTCCCCCAAATCCAAATTGACTTGGTCCGTAGAAAAATTTTTCAAACACGAGTATTTGATAACGGCGCGCAGTTCAATTTTCTCCATTTTCGCTAACGTACTCAATAGCATTGCAAAGAAATTACCGTATATTTTTTTAAACAAAAGACAGTTAGTTTTTTTTTCTTAGCAATCAGCTAGATAGATTAGCTTTACCGGCCAGTATTTAATTTCGTAATATTAAAAGAGTTTGTATCTCATTCTCACTTTATATTGAACGCCCCTCGTATAACAAATAGCATCTTGCGACAAGGTTGTTAAGGTTACAAATAGCAAATAGCATCTTGCGATATTTAAATCCAAATCCACTGGATGGTAGTGCTACGGGTATTTAAGTAGATCACGGGTAATTTTGTTGTATGCGTCCAATGAGCCAATCAGAGAAGTAGCGTCATAGGAAAACAAAATTTTCCATGACACTACTGGTAGCGCCAAGCAGTAGTGCCTAAGGTAAAAAAGGTATTTCAGCACGTTACAGATAAACACGATACCTACATTTATTACACGCCGACTTACATAGGACATTAAAAATAATCATAATCAATAATCATCTCCATAACTAGGTAAAAATTTGATGCTAATTGGATCTTCCAACTTTTAGGTCATGCCACGACGATTTTGGTAGCTTCAGTGGCCTGAAAGCACCACTTTTCTACCTAATAAACAAAGGTCTCGTGACGCCAGACGACGTGAGTACAAGAGCTAACTTAAGTCGTATTAATATTTTAGAGTTACCTAACAGCTGATGGCCACCTTGAGTGACAGTAAGGGCGCATTACTTGTAAAACTTATGGCCGTTGAAGCCGTGTGGTTCCGGGGTGGTGACCGCGTACCGAGAGCCCCCAACTGTCTTGTAGCTATGATGATGGTAAAGCGCTTTTTGTGTATTGTTATGGATACTTTAATGTTATCTTATTATTTCAGTGCGTTAAGAAGATCGGAACATTCTTCTCTGGCGGAGCATGTTTGCCGGGCGTTGACAAACTCGAAAATAATCCCAAAGGTTTTATATTTAACGAATACTTAATACTTTAAAACTTTAGCTTGATCGATATTTTTGTATAATTATGATATTTGCTAGTTTATTTCTATCATACTTACTTTTTAATAACATCAGAGCTATATGAATATTATCATGACTGTATAGATAATTAAAATAATAATGTTTTTTATAAAAATTCAAATCGGCAGTAATTTTGTCGTGATTTTAGGCGATGATGTGTCAGTCCTGAAGAAGCAATGTGCCGCTGACAATAAACCCTTGACTTGCCTCAAAGAGGACCGCGGTGATGTTGCTTTTGTGTCCAGTAAGTAATCTACATATTATACTATGGTAACTTAAATGAATAAGCAGTATTATAGTGTGAAGTTCCCTATCCGCACTGAGCTCGCGTGGGAATTACAGCTTAAACCCTCTGATTCTGAGGGACTGAGCGTTGAGATGTACAGGCCGGTACATCCCTTGCTAAATGCTCCTTTCATCCACTCAAAGGTTGACTGGTCGAGATCCCTTAGAGGGATATAAGTTCGCCTTAGTACATATAGATAAGGATAGTGATGAACTTAAATAACCGCGCAGTCCCACCCTAAATTGGGTCACCAACGCCCAAGTGAGCATCTGATGTAAGCATCCATAAGCTGCTTGATCTACCTACTATGTGATCATTGATCACTGATCAAGCTAAATGCGACGACCATAATTAAGCACCATCAGGCACACCACTCACCACATTCCCATTTATGATATACAAATCAGAATGGGATCGAAGCCGCTAAGTCATTTCTTTTTATTATTAAAAATAGCTTAAGTGTTACTTTCTTTAATTTCACACCCTTTCAAGACAGCAACCCATGTTGAGTACCTAAGTGAATAACTTAATATTTTCTTTACCAGGCTCCGACTTACAAAACTTAGACGAGTCGCACTACGAACTACTTTGCCTGAACCGAGACAACGGTGGACGGGACTCTTTCGCCAACTTTGCCACCTGCAACATTGCCGTGATGCCATCCAGAACCTGGTTGGCAGCTAAAGATTCCCTCTCAGATGTATCCATAGCCCACACACCTTTGAGTTTAGCTGAACTGCTGGATAAGAAGACAGACCTGTTCAATATTTATGGAGAGTATTTGAAGAACAATAATGTCATTTTCAATGTAAGTACCTACCTAAGTATATTGTTGTTTATTCATTCAGTTAAGCGTAAGAGATCACTTTCGCCACAAAAAAGTAAGGAAAACGACTTTATTTTTGCTCGTCAGTGTAGTTGTGGAAAGTTTGAAAGTCATTTTCAAAATCAGGATCTGATTTCTATATTATCAATTATCATACCTGTTACCTAATAAATGTTTACATTAGGCATCTGTCTTGAATATAGCAACACATCACTTGTAATGACCGTCTTGAAAATTTCCACAGTTTTTAGATGTGTAGGTAGGTATTTAATTAAACTTTAATTTATCCATTTTATTTTTTATACACATAGTTATATTATTTTTAAGATATCTTTTGTTTTAATTGTAGCTATCTTCTCTATAGTAAAGTAATAAAATGGTTAGTACTTACTGGTATTGCAAAAAAAAAACTTGGTAATTGTACTCTAAAGTGATTTCTGGTAAATTAAGGATTTAAAGTTTTACTTAAATATTCACCAGGATTTTTTATTTGTTTTAGAATGCTGCAACAGGACTAGTAACTACTGAAAAACTTGACTTCGAAAAATTCAAAACGATCCACGACGTCATTTCAAACTGCGGTATCGCTTAAAATAATTTATCATAGAATAAGGACCTATACTAATATTAGTATGCAACATAAAAAATGAATAAAAGTCTGATATTAATAAACTTTATTACATCATCTTACATTGGAAAATAAATAAAATAATACCGAAACAAGCTGACTTTTCACTTTGAACCTAATGAGAATGTGGAATTATAAGGCTGCTAGAATTAGAGTCATGAGCAAGGACCCAGCTAGCATAGCGTAACCCGTTGAGTATACCTCCTTGATTGACAAGCCTTTGGCGGTGTCCCAGTACAGATGACGGAGTCCGTTGACGAAGTGGTATCCAAAAGGAGCGGCAATGATTGCCTTTGCTAGGAAGAGGGTGGCTGGGGACAAATTGAGCCCCTCAATCATAGTGACGTAGTGGGAAACGTCGTGTGGCAGCACCAAAGCCCCCACACCGAGTACTGTTGCATAGCCCGTTAGCATCATACCTAAAACAATGAAATTCAAAACCTTATTTAGAGATTTAAAAGCAAAAAAGTTTCCGGGTGCGCCGGTGGGACTTGAACCCACGTCTCCCGGGTATCGGGTCATAGCTTCTAATAGTTGTGATGGATGTTACCACACGCCACTGTTGGCGTATGTAAGCGATTAAGAATTTCGGGGAGGTCGGTTGGATGCGACGTGGTTCAGTTGGTAGAACACCCGTTGGGGCGCATACCCGGGAGACGTGGGTTCAAGTCCCACCGGCGCACCCGGAAACTTTTTCGCTTTTAAATCTTAGGTTCGGTGAGCAGATGTAACTGCTACTTATTTAGTATTATTTATTTTATTAGCAGTTACGTCTGCTCACCGAACAACCGGACAAAATAATAAAGAAGAACCAGTAGTCACTAACAAACTGATTGATTTAGGCTGCGTATCCACCGGAGCTGTACGAGGATGTGTTGCGAGGGATGTGTTTGTCATGAACCAATAGAAACACTTCATTTACCTATCCTTGCTCAGCTCAGATCTGGTGGAAATAGCTCAGCGGAGCGAGGTTTTTGTACATACAAAAGAAGAGAAAGATGTGTGCAAGGAATGAGTTGCAAGGGATGTGTTGCTAGACGGCGTTGCTCCGCTCCCGCCTCACCGCACCCCGCCCGCTTATTTGAAAAGAGCCCGCTACACATCCTCGCACCGCTCAGCTACCTCGCACATCTTTGGTGGAAACATTCACACTGTTACACAGCCTCACACCGCTTACCTACCTCGCACATCTCTGGTGGAAACGCAGCCTAATACTAGCATGATGACACACCAAAACTCGCTCTGTTACTATATGTTAATTAATCACCTCACTAGGTATTTAGTTCCATAGTATACTAGAGTTTATAAAACAAAATAGCATTGTATGATTGTATGCCTTTCTCCTTTCTGTTTTCAAAGGTTGCCTGGAAGGGATTGCTCTGTAGCAATAAGGCCATCCATTGTTTACTGTGTAATTTTTTTAATTTACTATTGCTACTGTTTATTATATGGAATACAATAAAGATTATTGTATTGTTGACGAGTAATTTCACACATAAATTCCGAAAAACTCAGAGAAGTGAGCCCGGGCTCAAACCCACGGCGCTCTGCTCGAGGCTGTAGGTCAAACCAATAGGCCACCACGGCTTTTGAGTAAAGTAAGGAAAGTTACGTAAGTTATGCATACGTACTTGGGTTTTATCAGTGCATATATATAACAAGCTCTGTCCCTAATGAGGAATAACAGGAACACATTATCATCATACATCACTATAAAATAAATGATAAAAACATGTGATTCCTTAACCCTTAAACCATTTGACAACCCTGTCAAGATACTCGATTTTGGACCATAAACATTGTTAATTTGAATTGGCTTTAATTTGTTTGACGGCAAATATATTGCCGGTATAGATTTAAGGGTTAAAGAAAATCTCAATAGCATAATTATTTATACTATTACACCACTATTACACATGGAAAATTTACTAGAAGATAGTCCCCAGACCAGATAATGAGTAGTCAAATTAACACATTCGCTGCCACGTATTGCTACGTGCTACGCTCGTAGCCCGTAGCAGCGTTTTTCCGCTTTGTAGCGAAAACTGTCTACGAACGGAGAACTCCCCTGTGGCGTTCCCGGCACTGAATGTGTTAAGGGCAGCTAACAACATCTATCTATAGTAATATTGTAAAGCTGAAGGATTTGTTTGTTTGTCTGTCTGATTGAAGGCGCTAATCTCAGGAACTACTATCTGTAGGATAAAATTACAATGTATTTACAATTTTCAACCGACGAAAACAAAAGGAGGAGGTTCTCAAGTCGATGTACTGTATATTTTTTTTTATTTTTTTTTTATGTATGATCACGCATAACTTTTTACAGAGTAGTCCGATTTTGATGATTCTTTTTTTATTGGAAAGCGTATACCCCGAGGGTGGTCCCATTTAAATTTGGAAATAATATACCTACCCTAAGAGTAGGAAAACAGGGGATGATTGATTGTTCAGTCACTATATGACCACGTATAACTTATTACAGAGTAGTCAGATTTTGACAATTCTTTTTTTAATGGAAAGCGTAGCCCAAGGGTGGTCCCATTTAAATTTGGAAATAATATTCCAACCCTAAGGGTAGGAAAACAGGGGATGTTTGACTAACTTTTTACAGAGTAGTCTGATTTTCATAATTATTTTTTATTGGAGATGGGAAAAAAGTATAAAATAAAAACTTTTTAACAAAAAAATTAAATCGCCGAAAAAACTGAAAAGTAAAAAATAATACCCTTTTTGTTTGACCTTAATCTAGGTACCAGTTTGAAGTTGGTGCCTCAGCACTAGCCAGGAGGAGTGGACCTATAATCGTCTACCTGATTGGCTTCTATCACTCCTCCTGGCTCATGCTGAGGCACCAACTTCAAACTGGTACCTAGATTAAGGTCAAACAAAAAAGGTATTATTTTTTACTTTTCAGTTTTTTCGGTGGTTTAATTTTTTTGTTAAAAGTTTTTATTAATGCTTCACTAAATACTTTTGTGTACATAAATTGTGAAAAAAAACAGCACAGTAATTTAATTGTAAGCAAAGATTAAAAAAGACTAGAAATCCTTCTAATTTCATGTGCCAAGTCACTACAAAACTAATTTTAGCTTTTGTTTAGGTTTAGGTAGTATATAGTAGTATACATCTACTTATAAGTAATGCGATCATGTGACCAGAAACTTTTGACACCAAAGCGTAAATACTAGCAGTGAAAACAAATCTCACCTGTAGCTCGATGTGTAATAGACAACATACTCGTCAGCTGGGGCTGGTAGATGGTGAGATGTGGCGAAAGCGGGCGGCTGAGACGTTCATTTTTAACGTCATGATGCTCTTGAACTGGTGGTTCATACTTTTTAAATGTAATTTTTGGTGCGCCGGCCGCCGCTTGGGCGTATTGAGCGGAACTCAGTAGAGTAGGAAACCTACTTAAGTTCCCAAGCACCGATTTCGTACCCAATCTGCAAATAAGTCACACACTTTTGAGTTTTGCCCAAAGCCATCACAAAAACAACCTAACCCGATTACATAATAATGCACGTCAACTCACCTCCCGCAGGAAAAGAAAGCCATTGTTTATTTTCAAGTCGTTCAAGTCGTCGTAGCCTTCTGCAATATACGCGAAATGTTAATAAATACTGAAAAATTACAGTTTTTATTTCACACAAACAAAAACCACACTCACCACTGAGTCTGACGAACTGGCACTGTCACTGTCAGATAGTGACAATGACAAGTGACAGCAGAGTTCCAAGGTACGCATTTACCAAGACCTTTATCATCTGTGTTAAGTTGTTACTTGTAAATTAATACAGCTCCTACACTTTCAACTATACAATACTTTATTCAAAATAACGATTTTAAAAATTACATTAAATAATATAAAACAAATTTTCGGCAAAACGCAAACAAATTCAGTTAATGATGTTTCCACAATGGTATAGTTCTTTATTTACATGTATGGCCCAAAGTTTAATTAAGTTTCGGAACATTTTTAACGTAACGCGAAAAGAAAAGTGCTGACTAAAGAAAGAATTACGCATATTCTTGCAGTTTTTAGAGCCGATTTAATATCGACAAATTTCAGCAGACTGAAACCGACGAAACGCAGCCCGATGAAGAAGTGGTAACTGAATGGAAACCCTATAATCAGCTTCAATAGGAAAACAGAAACCCTAGATAAGTTGAGACTTTGTATCATAGAAACATAAGTGTCTATTCCATTTGATAAAAATAGCGATCCAGCGGCTAGCATAACGCAGTAAAATGCCACAATTGCGCCTGAAATAGAAAACTTTGTGCAGTTTGTCAACATCACTAAATAAAATAATAACGATAAAGGTAAATTGCTGGTTTCTTTGCGGTACAACTGGCTTGCGTACTGTCAGCCTCAGAAATCGCTGAACACTAGTATTTTGTCGCAATAACCAGTTAAGCTGTAACTACTTCTACTGTATCTACTTGAAATATATCACTTTGGGGTAGTTGCAATAGAGAGATCTCTCTCCAGGCGGATGTTATGCCTGGGGACCGAAGTCTGATGGATGAAAGTTGGAAGTTGTATTTATGCAGCTGAGTTGAGAAACTTCGATAGTGCGATGCAGGATGTAGTAATTAAATTAGTTTCTTATGTGATGACTAGATGGCGCTAGTAGTCGCTACATCACGTTAGTGAAAGTGACAAAGTAATAAAAAGTGGTTAGCGACTTCTGATGAGGCCCACCGCACTTTTTACGTACTACTTTCTAAAGAAGCAAACACTGCAATATTAATTAATAGTATTCATAATGTGAAGTTCCCAACGAAATCCAAGCCCTTTTATTGTGAAAGAAAACTTGTGCTGTAGTCACCTGGGAAGGTTTGTTGTTGCGGTCAAAAGTTGGAAACAATAATTACTGCCAACACTTCATTAGAAAATCATTCAGTATAGTATTAGCGTTCATTATAAGAAAGAAATCTCCTTTAGTTATTGAAGTGAATCTTCCAATACGACTTCCAACAAGGTTTCAACAAGAGTTCCAACAACTTCCAAACCATGGAGGGGGTATGAAAGCATTAGTATATGTACTGCCGAAGCAAGTAATCTCGCATTGTATATATACTAACGGATGTTAAAAACTTCGATAGTGCGATGCAGAACTCATACTGTCTGTGCAAATGTATGAGACTTGATAAAAGCGCCATCTAGTGAGTAATTTAAACACATAGAGGCATAAGTAAATTTAGTTCTTTAAGTTATTGCAATAAGGTTCATATTGATGTATAAGTGCCTTTTTCATTTCCACATTAGGTACGAACTTTCACTTCTTCCGCGCGGAGGAACTGCGGGGCTACTCCGAAATTCGAAAATAGAAGTTTGCATCCTGCCGTCTCGCTCGCTCTCGTATTAAATGCTATTAGCGTGAGCGGAACGGCACGATACGAAGTTCGAATTTTGCACTTCGTAGTATAAGGCCTGGGGGGTTACTACGAAATTCGAAGTTCGAAGTTCGGATCGTGCGGCCCCTCTCACTCTCGTAATAAATACCATTAGCGTGAGCGGAATGGCATGAAACGAAGTTCGAATTTAGCGCTTCGTAGTATAGGGCCTGGGCCTATACTCCGAAGTGTAAAATTCGAACTTCGTATCGTGCTATTCCTATCGTGCGAGCGAGACGGTGCGATGTTAACTTCGATTTTCGAATTTCGGAGTAGCCCCCCTGCACGCACGATTTGTTTTTTATTATAATGTACCTACCTAAATAATTTACAAATAGATACCTACCACTGATTCTCTGGCCAATAGAAGTCATTGCAGGTAGTGTAGGTGCATAATCAAAAAGATGCGGTGACATAGGTCTTTTAAGCCGCATATTCTTGTAGTCATGACCTTCATAGGCTGGTTTCACGTAGTCCTTGTAAATTATTTGCCGACCTGCGCAATTTACTTGACTTGTGTGTATAGCCTTGTTCACCACAGAAATAGCTTGAGGACAACACAGAGCTCCATGAAAAAGTGTAGGGCTGAAAGCACGAAAGTAATGCAGTACAGTTTTTAGCGTCTTTCCTAACTAATTTAATTAAAAGAAATTACGTACTTACCTATTACGTACGTCGTATGTTATTATTTGCAATTTTTGAGCTCTGAGCAGCCTAGAAAACATTTTAAATAAAAAACGTCAATTACAACATTACAAAACAACATAGCAACATGCCGATTACTTGTCAAACGTAGGATTTTCAACCAATCAAAATAACATTTGAAACTGGCCTCTTTTTTACAATTTAATTTCGAGTGGTTTACATTTTAAAGTAACCGCTTAAAATAATTTAATCTGAACGCGGCTATTGCAGTCGCGGCTGATCGATGGCGTTCTAAAACTTGATTTAATTTTTGTGTTGTAAAATATACCAAATAAATGTTAAACTTCTTAGTGCCTTGCAATATGTTACCTTTTTTTTCTGTATTCCAGTTATTTTTTACTTATGGAATAATATAATTTGAACTTAAAAAAATATCTATACATGGACCTTGACTGTTAAATTTGCGTTAGCAAACAAAACAACGAGTAAAGTTATGTTTTCGAACAATACTATGTGACACTTGTACGACAGATTTTCTTGAATTTTCCTAAATCTTTTAATTTTGTTTTTCCTGGAACCGGGACTAAAATATAACAGAAAGCATTACTAAAGATTTGGTTTAATGTTCCGTTACTTGCTGCTGACGACTGCTGCGTGTGTTGTGAGGTCGAACAGCAGCACAGCAACCATAGCTATGTCAATTAGATCAGTGGATTTCGAAGTTTTCGGCAGAGTGCAAGGGGTGTTTTTCCGGAAAGTAAGCCATCAATGTTACTATTATTAAATAATACTAGACAACATACTACATTCTCATGATATCCAAATTATTTGCGTTTTCGCTCTTCCTTCATCAACCGTACAGCTAAGGAGTGGAATTCCCTACCTGTGACTGTGTTCCCTGAACACTACAATCTGGCCGTTTTTAACTCTAGGGTGAATAAGCATTTACTAGGCCAGCGTGCTTTATCGTAGGCCTCATCTTCGCTTTCCATCAGGTGTGATTGTGGTCAAACGCAAGTCTATATTGTATATTAAAACTGCTATTCAAAAAGGAGCTAAATCACCTTTCTAACAACAGTTGGCGACCGGATAGCCTAGTGGTTGGAGAACTTGATTATGAAGCTTGAGGTCCCGGATCAAATCCCTGTTTGGGGCAAATTTTTGCATGAAAAATAAGAAAATTTTGGTTTGAGTCATGCAATGTATTTAAGTATGCAGTTATCTATGTAAGTATGTTTATCTGTTGCATAGTACCCATACTACAAGCTTTGCCTGTTTTAAACTAGTTCAAACAACATCTCATGACTCATGAATTTATGATATAACTGCATGAAGATTGAATAGAAGCCTGGTATTTAGAATTTACTTATAAAGGTGTTCTACAGTATTGCTAGAACTTACTCTACCTGCCAGTTTTTTTTCTGATATAGTCAAAATCTTGTGCTCTATGTTCTGAGCATCCTCTTTATGATCCCAAGCTGTAGTTCCACTTATCTTTTACTATGTGAATGAGTAGGGAGCAGGACCGCTTTTTGAGGTCTCAAGGTCTTGGAACAACAAAGGAAAAGAGGTTGTAAGACGAAAAAACTTGTTTGAAAAAAAAAACAGTAAAATCGCTAACTCATTGAAATTTGGATATTATTTTAAACCTCCTTACAGAGGTCTTGGGGCTGTAACTAGTGAGTTTGAAACCTGGTCTAAAGCCTACTTTTATCTTTGAGACAAAAATAACAGCTAAGTCACAATCTGTGTAGATATTTGGTGCTGTACTTTGCTACTTTGTTATTGTATCTATGCTAACTATTTATCTATATCTATACTTCGTTTTTTTAGCATTAGAAATAAGGTAAACAATCTTGACGAGTCTTTTAATTGAAAACGCTTTTAAAAAAATAGCAACTATTACTTATGAAACCAAAAGAGTGTTAATGACCACATTTCCTTTCAAATTGTTACATATTAGCTGTAACTTATTTTTCAAAAGTGATTTTCAATAATAAGACACATCAAGATCGCTTATCTTCTTTCTGATGCTAAAAAAACGAAGTATAGATATAGTATAGGTATAGTATGCAACACAAGGATAAAAAAAAAATAGGATAGATTTGAAAAATATATTTGCCTAATTGGGGATGTCTAAAAAAAAATACCCATGGTTTTTATATTTTTTTTGTATAGAAAAGTCAATTATAAGAAACTAATTTCAATATTTTGTCATTTAGTTCTCTACTCTTTTCAAAATTAATTATTGAAACTATTTTAGTTGATGACGTCAGATTATAATTGAGGGCTCCCACAATGCCGAATATCTAATCTATCTAAGTGCGTACGATAAGGCAGCCCCTTTAATTATTTTATGCGTAGTGGTACACTATCCACTGTGTCACTTTACTGGCACTGTCAAAGTGCTAGATGTCAGACAGCGGGTCCAAATCAAACTCCGTAGTATAATCCACGCGTAAATTGTGAAGAATTCTGACCACACAGAATAAAGTACGACTTGAACCGGTCACGCAATTTACACCAATGTCAAATGAAGGTCATTGCTTATTTGTTATATTATAAATTCATTACATAATATTAAAATTAAATAACTACAGAAAACAAGTTAAAAAGCATTTATCTCGAAATGGTTTTCGATTTACTATACATTGCAAAAAAATAGACATCCCCAATTGTGTAGGTTGATAAAAGTGGCAACTTCATATTGTTTACAAAATATTAACTATTCTAACTTCATAACTACCCATTACATAGCTGAAGCCTTCTGAATCAATGGTAGTATGAATGAATTTTATGGCAATTCAAAATGAAGTAGGTTAGTACAAAATATAACTTTCACAATTTTATAGTTTTTACTTTAACTTCATATTTGTAGAAATTTCAGTAACAGACAAGAAACTTTATACCCAAAACCTCTTTTTTGTGCTAGATCTGCATTAAACTAGTTCAACCTCTTTGATTAAAATATTCTTGTTGATAACACTGTCAATATGCTGTCAATCAAGTATCAAAACTCATAAAGCGGGTCAGCTAAAATTCAAAATCCTCAGTTAGCAGTACAAAATGGTAGTCACAATTGTGGATTTTGAAATTTATGGACTTGTCCAGGGTGTTGGTTTTCGGAAGGTATTATTTTTTGTTGATGTAAAATAGTACCATGTTGTTCACTGTTCTGCCACTGTGTCAATATATAACCTGAATATGTTTTGCGGTGCAACTCTACTAGACATTCTCTAAACGTGTGTTAAACAATGGTCACCCCTGTGGCCGTTCTTTATTTTTTATACATCTTAATATATAAAAGAAGAAACTGACTGACTGACTGACTGACTGACTGACTTATCAACGCACAGCCCAAACCACTGGACCTAGAGATTCCAAATTTGGGATGTAGGTTCCTTATAAGGTCTAGGGGTGCACTAAGAAAGGATTTTTCAAAATTCACTCCCTAAGGGGCGTAAAAGGGGGTTCAAAGTTTGTATGGGGAAACAAGATTAGTTCGACTATTTTATTCGAAACTTCACAGAAACTCCTAATTAGAAATGAGTAAACACGTGTTTCAGGTTTTTTGAGAATTCAACCCCTAAAAGGGGGGGAAAGGGGTAACACAGTCTGAAAATCAACATGGGTGTTGTTTCTATGGTTTATCGGGTCTCTGGTTATGAAAACAACAACGGTTTTAAAATCCGATGTGGCATACGTAAAATACCATCTCCCTGGATGGGGTGCGATGGGGTTGAAATGTCTAAATATCAATATGGGTGTCATTTTTAATGTATAGCCCAAACCACTGGACCTAGAAACTTGAAATTTTGCACATAGATACCTTATACAATGTAAGTATCCACTAAGGAAGGATTTTTGGGAATTCCCACGGGAACGGGATTTATATATTGGATTCCGAGTGACCCTATCTCAGTAACTATAATAACTAGACTCTTCAAATTTGATACACAAGTAGGTATAACATTAGTTAAAACATTAATTTCAGGATTTTTAAAAATTCTCATGGGATAAGGAAAAAACGGGATTTATATATTCAGTTCAACGGAATACTATGAACTATAATTACTAGACTCTTCAAATTTGGCATAGAAGTAGGTAATTATAATAGTAAAAAACAGTTTTAAGGATTTTCGGAAACTCCCACGGGATAAGGAAAAAACGGGATTTTTCGTTTTAATGGTCGTAGAAAGCTGAAATTCGGCATGTAGGTTGTTTGGGGAGTGTAGAGGAGCATTGAGAGAGGACTTTCCGAAATTCCCACGGGAACGAGAAAAAACGGGATTTATATATTCAGTTCAACGGAATCCCATGAACTATAATTACTAGATTCTTCAAATTTGGCATAGAAGTAGGTAATTATAGTAGTAAAAAACAGTTTTAAGGATTTTCAGAAATTCCCACGGGATAAGGAAAAAACGGGATTTTTCGTTTTACTGGTCGTAGAAAGCTGAAATTCGGCATGTAGGTTGCTTCGGGAGTGCTGAGGAGCATTGAAAGAGGACTTTACAAAATTCCCACGGGAACGGGAAAAAACGGGATTTTTCGTTTTACTGGTCGTAGAAAGCTGAAATTCGGCATGTAGGTTGTTTGGGGAGTGTAGAGAAGCATTGAGAGAGGACTTTCCGAAATTCCCACGGGAACGAGAAAAAACGGGATTTATATATTCAGTTCAACGGAATCCCATGAACTATACTTACTAGACTCTTCAAATTTGGCATAGAAGTAGGTAATTATAGTAGTAAAAAACAGTTTTAAGGATTTTCAGAAATTCCCACGGGATAAGGAAAAAACGGGATTTTTCGTTTTACTGGTCGTAGAAAGCTGAAATTCGGCATGTAGGTTGCTTCGGGAGTGCAGAGGAGCATTGAGAGAGACCTTTCTAAAATTCCCACGGGAACGTAAAAAAAGAATAGTTTAAAAAACTAAAAAACACGCTTTAAAAAATAAAAAATAAATTTTAATAAATTTAATTCACTATTCTTATAGTGCATTAAAAAATCTTAATAAGCAATTATTATTTTGTTATATCCAGATCAAAATTTGTAAACAATTCTAAATATTGATAAAATAAATAATAATAGTTTAAAATATTTTATTGTAAAAAAAGCGTGGGGTGCATGGTGTCAATTGTCAAGGATTGTCATTTTGATAACATCTTTAAAAGCACCCCACGCTTTTTTTACAATAAAATATTTTAAACTATTATTATTTATTTTATCAATATTTAGAATTGTTTATGATCTGGATATAACAATATAATAATTGCTTATTAAGATTTTTTAATGCACTATAAGAATAGTGAATTAAATTTATTAAAATTTATTTTTTATTTTTTAAAGCGTGTTTTTTAGTTTTTTAAACTATTCTTTATTTTCTATTTTTTAGTTGCATTTTTTCTTTCTAACTTTACCCCCTCACCTACAACCCCCAAACCCCCTAAACCCAACCCCCCAACATCCCCCACCCCATTTCCCCAAACCCCCCCCAAACCCCACACCCTTACCCCCAATCCCCTAAACCCCCCTTACCCCCTCCTCATTTTACAAACCCCCGAACCACCTAAACCCAACCCCCCTAACACCGAACCCCCATACCCCCGGAAACCCCCCCCCACCCTCACTCCCCCCACCCGTCACCCCGCCACCTACCGCCCCCCCTTCCAGTTCCATCATCAAACCCTTGTTACCATCTAGGCCTCTTACCCCCTCCCCATTTCCCACAACCCCCCAAAATCACTTACCCCCGAACCCCCCAACACCCCCACCCTATTTCCCGTAACCCCCCCCCCATCCCCTACCCCAACCGCCACACCCTAACACCCAACCCTCTAAACCCAACACAACCCTCTAAACCCCCGACCCCCTTACCCCATACCCCATTCCCCCCAACCCGCCACCTACCCCCCTTCCAGCTCCATCATCAGACTCTTGTTACCATCTAGGACCAAAGTACTCGTCAAAACGAATCAAACGAGCCCAAACTCGATGGGGTTGTTTCGTTTTATTGTGGAGTGCCTTTGGCCATCTTCCAGCTCCATCATCAGACCCTGGTTACCATATGGGATCAAAGTGCTCGTCAAGACGAATCAAACGAGCCCAAAATCGATGGGGTTGTGTCGTTTTATTGTGGAGTGCCTTTGGCCATCTTCCAGCTCCATCATCAGACCCTGGTTACCATATGGGATCAAAGTGCTCGTCAAGACGAATCAAACGAGCCCAAACTCGATGGGGTTGTGTCGTTTTATTGTGGAGTGCCTTTGGCCATCTTCCAGCTCCATCATCAGACCCTGGTTACCATCTGGGATCAAAGTGCTCGTCAAGACGAATCAAACGAGCCCAAACTCGACGGGATTGTGTTGTTTTATTACATAGTTCCTATGGCCACCATCCAGCTCCATCATCAGATCAGCTCCATGTTACAATAATATTGCATTGTCATCCAATTTACACATATTTGCAAAATTTCAGCTCAATCGGAAACCGGGAAGTGGGTCAAAATCGCGCCCTAAGGAGTCGGTTACAAACAAACATACAAACATACATACAAACAAACATACAGGTGAAGCTAATATAAAGCGTGTAACATATTTTTTGATCGTTCTGTGATTTTGGCGTTCAGCTTTAAGGGCATGTTGCTATCAGGCCATGTCCCTTCATAGACGTTATGCGAATTGGGTATTTTATGATTAAGACATCTTCACACAATGGACAATTTATATAATTGGACATATGCTTTTTAGACCATCTGAATTGTGCCCATTTTGCTTCATGACGATTCGGTACTGAGCGGAAATGATAGTAGTGATGATCTGATGATGTTGACTATATCATATTATGTGCTTTCAGTATACAAAAGAGCAAGCAGTGAAGTTGGGCCTGCGAGGCTGGTGCAAGAATACAGCGCATGGCACAGTTCTGGGGCATGTGCAAGGACCGGTATATCAAGTTGAAATCATGTGAGTTTAGACTAAACTCTGTAGTTTAGTAAGGGTAGTTGCCTGGACATCGGTCAATGATTTCCTGGCCGATTATTTGCAATTGGCAATCCATTGGCCGATGGCTGATAATCTGACTTGGGAGGATATTTAGAATTATTTTACCACACAACAGCCAATATTGTTTTAAAACTGTCTTCTAATTTACATTTGTACAATAAAAAAAACTAACTAGTAAGGGTATTTTATGACTAGCATAATTGAGTTAAGGCCCTACCGAGCTTTTGGCGCTAATCGAGTTTAAGTATTCTTTGCACTCGTGTATGTATGTGTATGTGTGCGTGAGAGCGGCTAGAATCAGTACAAATACAAATACAAATATATTTTTTTCGTTATCACAGGTGAATATATGTTAAGATGACATGTAGTTTAATAATAGTACAGCTATGATTTACCGGTTGGCGTACAAAATAATAAATTACAAAACTAAAATTAGTCAGTCAAAAATGGCACAAATGGCAGTCCGATGGCCGAAGGAAAACTGACGCAACCTGGCTATCGGACATGGGGGAAGCACGTTGGCTCAAGATAGGTTGGTTAGACTGCACGTGTATTTAGGTATTTACATCGTATTACTAAAGCAAATACACATTTTAAAAATGTAGCAACATTACGCCCTAGAAAACATCTGGTTTTATTAACATTCAAAAAGTTATGACCTGCCGTGCAGTATTTACGTCGTACATACTACGAATTTATTTTATTTTTTAGAGACGACTTTGGATTTTATTTCTATCGAGCGAACTACAAAGTAACTAATCGTGTTTCGATAAACACTGTCATTAGAGTGAATCCCCAAATATCTTACACATGAATTTCAGGACTATAGCTTTGCTAGTAATGATACAGCACGAGATTAAATGAATGCAATAAATGCGTCAAAAGCTCAGTAGGGCCTTAAAGTAGCGGTCATAGAAACATAGTTGTTCCCAATCTGCACTGGGGCCCTCTGGTTCTGAGAGGAGGCATGTGCCCTGTAGACCTCAGTAAAGTAATGCCCGACTCAAACAATTATTTAATTTTCTGTCTTTTAGCATTTACTGTGTTGGCGTTTTTTTTGGAACTTGTTGAAAGATATGCATAGTTTATAGTTTAATGTGAGTAGGTTTCTTTTTCTTTGTCGTTTCACTCTTAGCAGAGTGGTCGTGACGTTGGGGCGTCTACATATATCATTAGTAGAGGCGGAAACAGCTCCGCACGATCTCCCACCACCTCTCCCTGTTGGCAGACTGTCTAGCGCAATCAGATACGCAGCTCCCTAGTGCGGATTTCACTTGGTCAGACCAGCGCATAGGTGACCTGCCACGTGATCTAGTGCCTTCCACTTTTCCCTGTACGACCAATCGTTCTAATATAGAGTTGTTGCCTCGCCTAGAGACGTGACCAAAGTACCGCAGTATGCGTGACTACTACAGTCGATAGACGCTGCTTGATGCCCAACTCCTGGAGTATTGAAGCGTTGGTGCGAAACTCTGTCCACGATATCTTGAGCATCTTTCTCCAGCACGACATCTCTAGGGCGTCTATCTTCCCTTTTTCCGGCTCACGTACTGTCTACGTCTCTGCCGCGTAACGAAAAATGGGGAATACAAGTGTTCGAACGAGTCTGACTAGTGGCTTTGGTGATATCGCGATTCCTCCATACTTTTCTCAACTTCTCCATTATCGCAGTAAAGCTCGTAGTGTGAGTAGGTTTAATTATTGCTAAATTAACCCTGTAGGTACAAATGTTTTGTGTTTTACTAGGTTATAGGCCCAGATTCCAAATTTAAAAACAAATATTTTATGGCTGTAAGTTATATAGTAAACTAGCGACCCGCCCCGGCTTCGCACGGGTGCAATGCATGTATTATACTTACATATAAACCTTCCTCTTGAATCACTCTATCTATTAAAAAAAAACCGCATCAAAATCCATTGCGTAGTTTTAAAGATCTAAGCATACCTACATAGGGACAGACAGACAACGGGAAGGGAAGCGACTTTGTTTTATGCTATGTAGTGATGTTCCAAAGCTCAAGATTCGTGAAATTACGATGAATGAGCATTTGGAGCCGAGAGTTTTCTTCTTTTGGAAGGCGTTGATACCGCGAACAGGATAGTGATGTTGTTAGTTTCGTTCTGTGTTTTTTGTTTGGTAGTTGAGCTAGTACATCATTTTAACAAGGGAATGTGTTGGAATTTGTTAATAGATATACCTACATATTCTAGTGTTATAGTTTAGGCTGCGTTCAGACCAAACCGACTGTCGGCCGCCGAATGTGAGCGCGCGTTACGCAGTTTATTGTATTTCCATACATATTCACTGTTTCGTTCACACCGAACCGACAATACGCCATTACGCTATGCGTAGTCGCTGACATAAAATACCGTACAAAATAACGTTCACACTGGGGCTCACAGTGAGCCTGCTCACATTCGGCGGCCGACAGTCGGTTTGGTTTGAACGCAGCCTTAATGTGAGCGGGTTTATTAAGCCGCATTTACATTTACCTGACGTGTTGTGTCGTGACGCATCAGAACAGTGTTGGTTTTACACATTTAGCACAAACCGTGCCAACACTTTGCATCAGAGAAATGTAAACGCAACGGTATTAAGTGTATGAACGTTCACATTTATCTGACGTTTTCTGGCGCGTCACGACACAACACGTCAGATAAATGTGAATGCGGCTTTACTCGTGAATAGAAACGTCTTGTTACGTTTTAACACGTTTGCTTCAAGAGGTACCTCTCTGTATCGTAAAGCCGTATTTTTTTAAATCTCTAATTTTTTCAGGCCTGCCCACGCGCTATATTTAAATCTGTCCGCGCTTACCTAACCAAAGTTTTGGGCTGTATAAATTTACATTTTTACCCGCACCTATTTATATTAAAACTTTTTTGGGGGACGGATGAAGTAGGCTTGTGATGGGATACAAGCGTTGACTTGGATTTCGATGCTAATTAAGTGCTTACCTCGTCTCTTTAAGCAAGTTATAAGCGAGTCCGAGATTTCAAGGCTAAAAGTGTTCACAGTTAGTTTCATAATGAATTCCCTTGGGAGTCAAGCAATGCTATGTCACTACGACTTTTTCTATTAGAAGGTTTCACAGCGGGTCACTATTCGATAAACTATTTCAAAGAGTTGGCAACAGATAGTCCAGTCTTCCCCTGACATATGAAATGGTTAGCCCGACGAGTTTTATCGTGCAACATCTAAATTCAGTGACCGAAATCGCCGAGAGATTCATACATAATGCAGCATTAGATTATTGAACGAAATATTTATAAATTCCGAGAAGGAACCTGTAAGTGGAAAGGCCTGCCATTTCTGATCTATTCCAAATAATTCCAAACAAAACTTGAATACTAATTAAGCTGTACTAACAGCTGATACGTATTTAGTGCCAAACTGCTTAACGATTTTTCGATTTTGTATCTAGGATACCTTGGAAAATACTTAGTTTAATTTTTTTAATAGGGGTCAGTCCATCAGGGGAAAATTTCTCCAGTGTCTAGTGTATTTTGCCGTTATTCGGTAAAAAATCTTGAAAACGAAATATGAGAGGTAAAAAATTGAAAGTACTTATCCATTTACTTGAGAGTGCGCGGCTAGCACAATTTGTCTCGTTACGACTCTCGTTTGCCGCGACTCGACAGCACATGTCACTCTGGCAAAGAAGGGCGGGAAAAGTAGGAAAAGTCGTATTCTGTTTAACTGGGACAAACGGGTCACGGTAAAGCGTATTTGCCGGGCTCATCTTTTTATATGTCAAAAAAGACATGTCAGCTTAGAAAAGTGGCTTAGAGAGAAAATTGAGTGCCTAAGAGATGACGGTGGAAAAATCTAAGGTCCTCAACAAAGCGGTAGGTAGCGTGCTTGCGAAAGCAAAAGTCTGGCGAGCGAGGACGACGTTCGTTTAAGGTAAGTCTCCACATGTCCGCATCGTAAGCATCGGACGCATCGCATCAAACGGATGAATTTTTCACAATGCGTCCATCTCATCGGCAGCTAAAATGCTAGAAGACGATGACACTTTAGTTGTGACATTGTGAAAAATTCATCCGTTTGATGCGATGCGTCCGATGCTTACGATGCGGACATGTGGAGACTTACCTTAAACGAACGTCGTCCTCGCTCGCCAGACTTTTGCTTTCGCAAGCACGCTACCTACCGCTTTGTTGAAGACCTTAGATTTTTCCACCGTCATCTCTTAGGCACTCAATTTAGATCGTGGAAGTAGCATTATATCTAGTGCCTAGCGGTTTGACCTATGGCTCCTCAAGCAGAGGGTCGGGGGTTCAAGCCCGGGCTCCTCTGAGTTTTTCGGAATTTATGTGCGAAATTAAATTTTAAATTTACTATGAACTACGGTCCAGGGCTTTAATCTTAAAACCACTAAATTTCATAATACCTTATTCACTAATACCCCTAATTTTTATTTTTATTTAATTTTACCATGGGCTCATAATACCTAAAATTTCAAATTTTTAAGAATAAGACAATTTGAAATTTTACGTATGAGGAAATTTTAGGTAGTATGAGCCCATGGTAATTTGAAAATTAGGGGTATTAGTGAATAAGGTATTATGAAATTTAGTGGTTTTAAGCCCAGAGCGGTTCAGGCCCTCGGTCCTGCTGTGGGACGTAGGATGGAATGATGAAAGCGAATGAGTTTAAAGAGGTCAATCGAGTGCCATAATGTAATGTAACTAGCACGATTTCTCTTACAGATCAAAGCTGGGCTTAAGTAATGCAACTTGCGTGACACTTTTTTCACGTGTAACCTGAGCTTATCGCGTGATAAAGTTTTTTTTATTTTTTTTATTTTTTTTATGTTTGAAAGGCCAGACAAACGAACTAGTGGGTCACATGTTTCTAATATTTCAGAATTGACAAAAATAAATACCCACAGTGCCTACTCTTAGCTCTCAGCAGTTCTAATTTTAGTGCGACCCATATCATAAATCCAGAATAATGTACGGTGACACCTGGGATCCCGGAATTGATGAATTTAAATCCCAACAACCCCTGTGTTATGAAATTGGAGCCGGGATTGTGTCCCTACAACCGTGATAGGTTAGGTTATACTCCAAACTATAAAACTTTAGCGTATGGAGTAGGTAAAGTTTGATAAATAAGTAAATTTTTAGTCTAAATTCGTTTCTCATGAATAAAGGTGCCTTTCTTAATTGTATGTAAAAAAAGTCTATAAATATGCCAAATTCAACTTAATCGATCCTAGTACATTCAGATGCTGTGGCTGAATTCCGTGAATTTTATACCATCAAATAGGTAGTAAAAATAAAATAAAGTAAAAAATTAAAGGGGATCGTCATCCAAGAAACGTGTCTTTTTCAGCGTGTTTTTAACCGCGTTGCAGTGGTTGCTAAGCGACAGCTGACAGTTGCTAGGCAACCATTAACAGCCATAGCCATGGCCGCGCGCCTACAAGCGAACTACCCTATGCTGTGTTTTTCCAAAACCTACCTATAAGTTTGCGATTTTGGTGCTTACAGTTCGGCGATTTTTACTGAACTGTTTTTAAAACATTGTACAGAGGTGTCATTGTAGAGGTATCCTCGATATACGAGTCCTGTTCGCAGTTGACTGGGTTTTTTTATTTTGTTTTAGGATGAACTGGCTCAGGACTACGGGAAGCCCAACTAGCCAAATAGAGAAGGCAGAGTTTAAGAACCAAAAGGACATCGATGACTTTACGTTTGACAGCTTTATTATCAAGAAAGACTGAAAAGGTATTGTAAAATTTGTGAATCTAAGATCTGTTAGTATTCGCACTCGGAAAGGGTTTAATTAATGACATCCTGTTTGAAGTTTATCGAGTGTAAATTCATTGTAATTTAGGTATATATTTTCCTGCCAATAAACGCTGAACTCGCAGAATCCTTTTTAATTAATTACCATTGTTTTTTACGACGAGAGAATATTAAACAATATGTTTACCCTCTGTCAACCTTCATCCCGTTCATAAAGGTGCAGCATACCCGAAAACGTATTTCCCACGGTGGTGATAAAAACTCATGTAATGAGTAAAAATTTAGGCTCTCGCAAAATCCCATTTGCCGCGCGATGTGATAATAGTATACCTAAACAATTATCGCGCGCAACGCTCCACCGAGGTGCAATTTAAAAGTTTCATCAAAATAAAACCCGGTGAAAATCGCCGCGAACGCAATTCCGCGCGCGGCCATAGCCCGATCCCTTATCCACGCAGCGCAGCGAACGAGCATTCGTCGGAATATCGAGAATAATAAACCATCTGTTAGCTAACAATAGACTGTGACCTTGAAGGCTTTCACGAAGAACTTTTCCCTCGAAAGGGTGGGAAATAATTACGTTCGAGTCAGTAACCCGGGCGTGCGTTATTGATGGGCTCGCGAGACGCGCGGTAAGTGGGTCAGGGAGGGAGCGAGGGACGCGCAGCCGCCGCGGCACTGCGCCCTCGACCCTCCGACATGGCGGACGCGCCGCCTGAAGTCCTCGAGCTCAATGTTGGCGGCGTGCACTACGCCACCACGCGAGACACGCTGCTTCGCGAGCCAGACTCGCTGCCGGCCGTCGCACTCGCCGACACCGACCACCCGCGCGACGCCCGCGGACGCATATTCTTCGACCGTGACGGCGTTTTATTCCGCTATGTTTTGGATTACCTCCGCGACGGCGGCCTCGTGCTTCCCGAGTGCTTCCGCGAACACAAACGTCTCGCGCGCGAAGCTAAACATTACAAACTGCCCGGACTGGAAAACGCCGTCCGGGAAGCCGATCCTCGTCCACCGAACCGTGAGAAGGGATGCATCACCGTGGGATACAGAGGTAGCTTCGCTTTCGGCCGCGACGGCTTAGCCGATGTCAAATTTCGCAAACTGTCTCGTATTTTGGTTTGTGGAAAAGTGACATTATGTCGCGATGTGTTTGGGGAGACGCTGAATGAGTCCCGCGACCCTGACCATGGGCTGGCGGACCGGTATACGTCCCGGTTCTTCTTGAAGCACTCGTTCATCGAGCAGGCGTTCGACAACTTGCAAGAGCAGGGGTTCAAGCTGACGGCGAGCTGTGGCAGCGGTACGGCCGGCGGCGCCGCCGAGCTCAAGCCTGGCGTTGACTCCGAGGAAAACCGTTGGAACCACTACAACGAATTCGTATTCGTACGTGAGTAAGTGCGTTCAGTTCGTAAACATTTCGAATTCAGCTTTAAGACTAACGCTGGTATTAATGAATTCAATTCCGTATCCAACGCGAGGCGGCATGTGATCCCTATCTAGAGCTGCCCTGATTGAATTGGATTAGTTTAAATACCGGCTCTTGTACTGGACGAGTGGTGCGCTATTGCTCGTATTAAACGGATTCTAGACGCAACAGCTGAACACGTATCATTTTTATTCGCAATATTTGCGAATCGAATTGTTACTCAAGCTTAGGACAAAAATATCATCTACTGAGAGCAAAGTTGTTTTAATCCAGAATAGAAATTGAATCGTCGCTTTGCTCTTTGTAATTCCGGCAAATTAATGTTTGCTTGTAGATAAACAAATAAAACCTTAAATATAATCATGTACGTAATAAATAGAGAATATGAGTATTGTAAGATATATATTAGAGTAGTAATAATAAACGTTATCTCCTTTTAGGACTTCTCTCATGTACTGTGAAATAATTACCTACATTAACGAATTTCAAATTATTTTTGAACTACTTTTGAACACTTATGTATGTATTTTGGTAAAAAAACGTGGGCCATCTTTTTTGATATAAAATATGCCAAATTATATTATACCAAGTCAGATGCTGGCTTTAGTTCGAACGATTTCTTATTTACACCTATTTATAATAATTGTATAATGATATGTTTAAGATATGATACCTTTTCTATTAGGTGATTTTGACTCTACATTGCCTACAGTGATGTGTTGTGATCCATACATTTTATTGTACTACCTAGTTATTTTAATACGAACCTACGGGTCGTAGTTAAATTATACAAGTATTTTAAGATTATAAAAAATGATTTTAAAAAGTTAAATTAATTAATTATTTATGCAAATCGTGCGCGTATAAATTGTACCTTAAACAATAGGCGGTAGATAATACAATAGTAAATAATCACGTGCTTGTTTTATTCTTAAAACAAATGAAAAGAGTTTTTAATGGCAGATTATCGTGCAAAACGACAAATCCGTTCGAGGAAAGAAAACTTCTTTTCCCACCAAACTTTACGTCGCTAGCTTGCCTATCGTATAATAAAAACACATTTCCTCATTTCTCAAGCTGCCAGTTACAATTCCAGTTCACAATTGAACGCCTGGCCAACTTTGCAAATTAAAAATCAACGCTATAATTTTATATTAGACCGTTTACATTTTGTTGAAAAAAAAATACATATCTTCGTTATATTATAAGAGCATTTCTTATATAGAAGTTTCGGGTAGCGAGCAATTTAGTAAGCGGTTTAGAAAATCGACCAATAATTCCAAGTTTTTCAACCAAGTGGATGTTTAGAAGGTCTGACAATGAGTATAGCTTAACTAGATATTTTATGCAAGAAATGCTCATAAAGCTTTGAGCTTTTTAAAGACAATTCTCCACTGCAAGCGTTTACTCGAATTGTTCAAAAACGAACACGTCGATAATGTCTTCGTTTCGGACACGTATTGCCCGCAATGGAGAAACTACCTTAGTTAATTGAATTGTAATTGTATTTTGGATCGAGCCTTTGTAAATACTGCAACGTCGAATTTAAAAGAGCAGCTATCTTCTACACTTTTTAAACTTCCAACCGTGTTCTTCCTTGTGATCGGAAATTTGAAAAAAAAAATACCGCTAATTAATGCTTTCCGAAGTCTGAAAATTGGTCCAACCAACGAGATTAGGCACCATTTCTTTTAAAAATTCACAAAATGCGAAGAACTGACAGTTGTCGCCTTCTCTATTCATTAAGAACTGTAATTTTCACTGTAACCCAGATTTGAATGAATTTGATACTAAAATAAAATTAAACATTGTACGTCATTTTCAATTACTTTATTTATTGTGTTCTGTTTTTCTTATTTCTCTATTGTGTCAGAAAATGGCGAAACGATTTTAAAATGTTTCAAATGTTGTGGGGTTAACTCGTGACCACGGCTGCTGCAATGTGGCCGAAACGTCGAGGCAAATATTATTTGCGTGATAAGTCCCGTTTATTATAGTAATAATGATTTTAAATGGATATTAAATTATGGCGCCATTGAATTGTTAATTTTTTTTATGTTAATAAAATACTTAACACGTGTATAATACAAGAATAGTGCTTTCACATTTTAAATCCCGATTAAAAAAACTACAATACTTACCCGCTCCCAATCGCATCCCATATACATACTTACTATATTACATAGTAACCCTATCTACCCATTTCCATTTCGACCTATATATGGACTCGTTATCAAAATAAATGCATTCCGTTAAAATGCAGAGTGTATTTTTAGGTCAAATGCAAACGTGGATCTGAATAACATAAATTATAAGACGCGTAGGTAGAGTTGAAGTGAATGAAAAATGAGAAAAGTCATGAATGTTTTACTTTAACCAAGCCATTGCTATATGCGGTAGATTTTTAAGATATTAAAGACATGGTTGCAAAATTGTTTTTTGAGCATTTTTCAACGCTCGCTCGCAGTGGAGATCTTTAATTTTTAAATATCATTCATTCATTAGTCTATAATGACTGTTTTTTTAATGTGGAAGCACTAATCTGGAATCTTTTTAATAATAACATAGATCAAAAGCTATCGAATTCATTTGTGATGTGAAATAATATTTAAATTTATTGTAGCTAATGTATCTGATGAACAAAACAGTGTTGGAACTGGTGAACACTCCGTAGGGTTTCTAAAAGTATAGTTTTGGGATTAAATTTAGTTAAAAAACTACATTGTGTTTCAATAAACTTTGTTTTATTGCATTCATTAGAATAATATCCAAACAATGTAGTCCAAAAAAGGAATATGCCAGCAAAAAATATTCGTAAAATTGGTTGCCAAGGCTCACAATTCACTGTTAAAATGTTATAAGATCTCATCAAGAGCCAAGCCCCTAAACCCTGTAACCCTAATCTTGGTAAAAAATGAGATCTAGAAAACATTATGTTCTGCAGGTATCAACGGACGAATTTCCTTTACAAATGATCCAAGAACTAATGAAGTCTCCTATAAGCGGACTTAGGTAGTTCCCATGACCAGCCCCCTATACCATAAAAGTTACCACAGTGCTACAACCCTATATTATTGTTAAGTTTCCCATACACAAAAATGTCAATTATGTATAATTGTAGCACTTGTAACTTTTGTAGTATGGGGGGCTGGAGACCAGTGAAGATTATTATTTGTCGATAACATAGTATCAGAGGCCGGAATTCTCGTGACACTTTTCAGCTGTCATAGGGACTTCTCATTTATTGACTTCTGATATACATATTATATCGATAGGTACATTATAGAAGACTAATATTATTAAAGAAGATTAAAAATACAGGTAAACAACAGATGGTTTTATCGCTAAAGAGATATCCCTTTCAGATAACTTTTGAGTAGTTGAAAATGTGAAATAGAGACATGAAATGAAAACAATGAAAAGTTAATAGTTACCAATTTCACGTTTAATCCTTTCAGTTCAGTGTTATAAGGAACAATAAAATATTATTATAATTCCTGTTTAAAATTTCCAAAATTAGGTATTTAAAGGCTATCTCGAAGAGATCGCTCATTCACGATAAGACCGCCTGTTGTTTACTGGTACTCTTAATAGTACATTATTTTGTTGTGGTCAGAAGTCCCTATGACAGCTCAAAAGTGCCACGAAAATTCCAGCCTCTGCTTTTTAGTTCCAAAATAAATAATAACCGCAACTAAACTTCTCAACCATCCAAACTTCACTTACCCGTTTTTAAACCGTGAATTTAATTACAGTATATCCTCGGCTTAGCTTTTAATACCCGCAACTAAAGCCGGAACAGCTCGGATAATAATTTGAAACACGAACGTACTCAAACTTACTAATGAACTGCCTGCGGTAGATGTAGTTTTACTTAAGTAAATGCTCTGACGTCAAACTACTGAGTATTGCGTCCTTTACAAATTAAATATAGGCGAATTTTGAACGTCCTCTGCAATTTAGATGCGCAGCTTTATTTCATTATCCTCATCTCTACACTATACAGCATTGTCACATCGTCTTTTAAGCGTGTCTGAGCCAACTAAGCTTTAAAGCTGCCTCTAAATAACAAAAGATTAACTATTTCGTAGTATTTTCGGTCTCTAGTACCTAATCCCGTAAGTACCAATGGATTGGTACATGTAGAGTAATGACTCTCCTAGACAGAAAAACCAAGCAAGGAATCAAAGATAAGGCAAATAATAGTGTCCTATGTTTTGTATTAAGCCCGCAATATGTCCGCAAAAATGTGGCAAAAAGACAGCTAGAGTCAGTTTCGCTATCATTATTTATCAGATTATCTTAAAAGGGATAGCTATCATCACCATTCGTAGCTGTGTAGAGACAAAAGAACTGGCTAAAAGGTCGAAGTAAAATTACATCAATTCCCTCCCTATAAATACAAGGTCCGAAAAGCTTCAATTCTCAAGAGGCGAGTCTTTTAGAATTTTTATTAACAAAGTTTGAATCGAGCGCAAAAAATGATGAAGTTATTTGCAGAATTCAATTATGACCGCGCCGCCGATAAAAGCCACGAAATATTAAATTTATCTTTAGACGCCGCACTTTTACTCGGCTAAATAAATCTCACACTGGGCTACGCGTAAAGGCATTAGGTACGGTGAAAAATGTTTTCCCTTAATATATTTTCCCATTTGGGGCACGCTGGACAGACATTTAGGAGTATCTTATGGTTAGTGGCCGAATAGTCCTAAAGTTTCTACCATTATTACACCTTCATCGAAAAGCTAAAGCCCGCTTTGTAAATGGCAAGTCAAATCCTCGTAAGTCCTCATTTAAACGGAGCGCAGTTCCAAATGAACGAGAGCGGCGTAACAAAACTACTAGCCAGGTGTTAACTCTAAAAGCTTTAAAACTCCACCATTTCAAAAGAAACTTCCACAACTCGCTGAATTCTAGAGCGCTAATAAAACTTATATTCTCTTTTTATCTACGTGTCTTGGCTGTGAAAACTTGGGGAGGAAAGTAGTTTATTTCTCAGCAAAGCCCCCTATAAGCTAGGATCGTAGTTCTGGGATTATTTTAGTGCGTACGGCCGAAATAACATTCCAACTGTGTATTTTACGAGTCCACGTTTTGCGTAGAAATACTCCGTAACATCACGTAGATATTTGACCGTAAGCGTAGTTTGTGGAAGGCTAATAATAGTTTTTGATCCCCACTGGCGACCAAATAGTTCTGTTCAGTTTCTATGTAAACATGATGAAACTGATAATACAATCGATTACCTTGTATCGGCGGCGTATTTCAAATAGATATTATCTCAATTATTGTTAATAGAACTTTCGAAACGAATATTATGGAAAGACTGATCTGTGCCTTTAGTAAAATTCACTACAATCTTCTGTATGTCCAAACAGATATAACCTAGGGTTTCTGAGGGCTAGAGTGGATAGGCCGTTACGTTACTGATCCAGTAATTTACACCGTTGGGCTCATCTACACTCTTCATCAAGTCAGAATAGATCCTCTATCTCTGGTCAATTATAAAAAAAACACATGGTCTTACATAACATTTAGCTGTTTACAATTAACGAATACTTAATTTAATTCGTATTTTGTGCCTTCTTTTATCTAATCTAATACCTTTAAACGAGCAATTCTTGTATATATGTATATATATATATATATATATATATATATATATAATCAGGATCTCGGAAACGGCTCCAACGATTTCGATGAAATTCGGTATGTGGGGGTTTTCGGGGTTGAAAAACTGATCTAGCTATGTTTCATTTTCAGAAAATCGCTTTTACTCGAGTTTTCCGGCTATTTTTGTTTGCATTAGAATACAAAGCTAAATTTCGCCGGCTTCGAGCAAACCAAAATAGCACAGTAGAAATCGGGTGGTCGCGGATCCAGCCGACCTCTGTTCGATTCCACGTTTTTTTTTAAGGTTTTTAGTTTTTTTTTAAGTTTATTTTTCATGAGAAAACGTCAAGTTTCTTCTTTTGTGAGAAAAAGTTACTTTTTGTGAGAATGGTATTATAGGGAACGTGCAGTAACTATAGGCGGCAGCACTAATGCGGCAGAAGAGACACTATGCGGACAGTAAAACAAACTTATCAAGGTAAAACATTCAAATTGATGGCACCCTTATAGCACCAGTTGGCAGCACCGTCTATGTGCACGTTCCCTATTGGGAGCACAGAACAGGAAAAACCGGTTGTCTGTATAGTCGGTTTACGGACGACAGTTTAACGTGACTCACCCCTCCACCCCCTCCGGTGTTTTTGTCAAATATCTTGAAAACGGTGCATCCTACGGCAAAATCAATGAAATTTTCATCCCTCCTTTGGAACCCCCGAACCCCCTCCCCCGCCCCCCTCCCTCGCACATATATAATCAGGATCTCGGAAACGGCTCCAACGATTTCGATGAAATTTGGTATGTGGGGGTTTTCGGGGATGAAAAATTGATCTAGCTTGGTCTTATCTCTGGGAAACCGGAAAACGCTTGGTACCGAGTTTCAGCCCGAGCAGAGCTCGGTCGCCCAGGTACTATGTATTTATGGTAAAGTTTGCGAATTGCGTCCTACGTTTATTTCTTACAACATCCACTTTTCCGGCATCGGTCCGGGTAAAATAATCCTGCCTAACTTTGATATTGTTGAGTTCAACATTGAATTTGTTTACCTCTGGGCCAATCTTCTTCAGAGAGTCTTGAAATTTGACCCGCGGTTAAAACTACGACAATTCGGACGCAGGATAGTGTCCTATATGGATCGAGATGAAATTTATTGTATCCCATTAGAATTATGGGTTCCATAAAAAACGCGAGCGTATCCATGAATAAAAGCCAGTTCAGAATAAAGATCCACAGTCGACCAGAGATACGATGTAATTTATAGATTGAGTTTATTTCAGTTCTGATCAAGTAAAATCCCCTTTAGTGATTTTGTTTGCGAAATAATCAATTTAAAGTGCAATTTTTTGTTAAAATCGAGCGTCGCCCCCGTTCCCTCTGAAAGCTAAACTTTTGGTACTTATAAAATGGGAGGAAATATGTCAAATTAACAAGGAAAACTATAACAGCTAAGTTTGCTTGAGAATTATTAGTAAGTAGTTTAAGAGTAAATAGCAGCCCTCTTGCAGCCCTACCTATAAAATATTGCTTGTTCAATACGGACAGTATAATTAATAGTAAAATTAATAGGTAATATTTTTTCGTAACAGCTGCGGAACCCTATCCTGGGCGTGTCCGACACGCTCTTTTCGCTTTAAGTAACCCGACGAACAGGACAGGAATCGGTGGAGGCAGATTATCCGCTCCAGATGTAACCCTGATACTGACCACGATCCTCAGACATGAGGGACCGACCTGGAAGGAAGGAACCCGACGAGTCTATGCTGTTTTAAATTTGTCGGGTTACTCGTCTGCCAACGGTGTTCCGTCAAAGTTGCACAAAAATCTTTTTTTTTATACAATATAGGCTTGCGTTTGACCACAATCACGCCTGATGGAAAGCGAAGACGAGGCCTACGATGGATGGAGCACCCTTGCCTAGTAAATGCTTATTCACCCTAGAACACGCAAAACATCTCCACAAAAATCTGAAGAAACATTCCGGATTAATTTTACGAGTAAAACATCTTGTACGTGTATGTCTTTCCATTCTAATCAGCTTTATGGCCGTTGTCGTCAAAACTTTCCCACTCATATCCCCCAAGTGGTCCCCCTGGTGATTGTTACAAGAAGAACAAAGAAGATATACGTACCGCCCTTAAAAATATTTGATTCAGTTACTTAATTCACGATTTCAATGAAGTTGCCCAAGTGCTCTAGAAAATTTTAACCAAAACGTAACCGTAACATACGCTTCGAAGCGATAAGGCCGCCCATTGCTTACCTTATTTCTTTTTTTTCATGTACTTGTTTTTCTGTATTGTATTATTTGTGGTGTACAATAAAGAGTCATTGTATTGTATTGTATTGTATTGTATTTCGATCTTCAACTTCCGTCATGAACGAACTATTTCTATTTTAAAAGACGAAAAAAAAAAGGTTTCACGCCAACGATATATAAAAAACAAAAACCACCCAAAGTAAATCGAGAGAGAAATTAAAAAGCCGTCGTGTCCTAGCGGTTTGACCTATGGACTCTCAAGCAGAGGGTCGTGGGTTCAAATCCCGGCCCGCACCTCTGAGTTTTTCGAAATTTATGTGCGAAATTACATTTGAAATTTACCATGAGCTTTACGGTGAAAGAAAACATCGTGAGGAAACCTGCATACACCTGCGAAGAAATTCAATGGTGTGTGTAAAGTTCCCAATCCGCACTGGGCCCGCGTGGGAACTACGGCCTAAGTCCTCATTCTGAGAGGAGGCCTGTACCCTGCAGTGGGAGGTAAATAGGCTTTGATGACAACTAAATAATCAATGTTACCGAACCAGCGAGATACACCTTTGGCATCATCTACACTTTTTATCCGGTGAAATAGGAGTCAATCACGGTTCAGTTATATGTAAAAAAGCTAAGTAAAAACACTATAAAACTATAACTAACTTTGTAGGAGCGTGTCTATTCATGGCGGGGCCCGAACAAGGTTTGACACCGAAAAGTATTTTCGTAGCTACGAGATTCTCTTAACTTTAATTAATAAAACGTTGGTATACAGGAATCCACTAAATTCCTCCGATACGTTTGCACCTGAAGGTGAAATTAGGTACGGATAAAACAGCCGGCATTTGAACAAGCTAAGTTATTTGCCTCTAGCTCGATTTCCTCTATCTCATTCCCGTGTACGAATGTCGGAACCGTATCCGGAGTACGTGACTCCGGTATTGTGCTACATTAAGGGTAATAGGAGTCAGGTTCTGCCTTTTATGCCAATAGCCCGGGGAAGTTCGACAGTATTTGATATTTTTACATTTTTAGGGTTCCGTACCTCAAAAGGAAAAAACCGAACCCTTATAGGATCACTTTGTTGTCCGTCCGTCTGTCTGTCAAGACCCTTTTTCTCAGGAACGCGTGGAGGTATCTAGCTGAAATTTATATCAAATACTCAAGTCTACTGTCCCTTGGAGCTGTGAAAAAATCAAACTTCTATATAAGCCAACGCAATCAAAAGATACAGCCGTTTATGCTGCAAATTTGCGCAAATTTTCGAAACTCGCAAGGGAATCAAAACCTACAGGGTACTTCCCGTGAACTCAGAATCTTGAAATTTGGTACGAAGCAACGTATTATAGCACAGATAAAGGAAAAATTGCGAAAAGCATAAATTTTTAACGCAATCAAAAGATACACGTACAATTTTATGCCGCAAATTTCCGCAAATTGTCGACACTCGCAAGGGAATCAAAACCTACAGGGTACTTCCCGTGAACTCAGAATCTTGAAATTTGGTGCGAAGCAAGGTCTTGTAGCACAGATAAAGGAAAAATTGCGAAAAGCATAAATTTTTTGTATGTCTGTCTATATCAGTAACCAATCTACAATGATCCCACACTGCGCACATTTTGTTTAGGAGCAGGGGTCTGATAAGACTGGATGTTCATATATACATTTAAATTTGTACGGAACCCTCGGTGCGCGAGTCCGACTCGCACTTGGCCGGTTTTTTTATAGTTTTTCCATCGTATTGTGCCATCATACGATTTCGGGTAATCACGTGTCTTCACTCACGGTGGTAAAAATCGACAGTTGGAAATTAATGAAAAATTTATTGAATCAGGCGTTACTTTGCGGAGGTCCATATTAATGAACTGAAACAATTAGTACTTTGCTCACCCGCGACCTTACGATAGTTACGTTTATGTAAGAAATGTGTGTGGGTTGGTGTGATTTGTGTGTGTTCGTACAGTGTGGGTGGAGGTGGAGGAACTGCATGAACACACATTTCTTACATAAGTAAACGTAACTATCGTAAGGTCGCGGGTGAGCAAAGTAATTGTATCAGATCATTTATGAAAAATACAGGGTATCCTGAAACTCAATGATAAACTGGTACCGACGAGAGGTCAAGTTATAACATTTCGGGAAAAAATAAGGAAAAATCCATGGGATGTCACTTGGTTAAGGGCTTAAACTTTTCGACGCCAACGACACATAAATATCAGCACCGCAGGTTCTACGCCAACGACTGATACATCAATCACGGCGTGCAGAGCGATATCTACTTACATGCATTTCTGTAGGGTTCAACTTCGCGTTTGACATTCCGATGTCATGGCGTATGAGTGTGAACTGTACTTATTGTACAGAGCATTGAAAAGGTTAAAACTGATTAAGGTTCGACCATACCGCTTCTGCTCAAAAAACTTAACGCACCGTAAACGCAGTGACGTGTTTAAATGCAGTGACATGATTCAATACGTCGCTGTTTTGACGCGAATGTCGTCGACCGGTTTGATCAAAATCACCAAATATGGCGTTGTTGTGGACGTAACGGCGTCAGCTAGTTAACCCTGTTAATTATTCCAAATGAACTTCAGAACTTAGAATAATAAATTTACCTTTTTTTGAAAAACAAAATCGCATTTTATTCATCCATTCACAAGCTAGATAATACAGAGAGAGCAAACAACCTCTTATTTGCAACTGAAGATAATGAAAATAAAATTGCATTTCACGAGCTCCCGAACGGTGTGTTTGGATAATACACCCGCACATAGCACCGCATTTATAAAGATAGCTTATAAACATCGCTACGTTTTAAGATCTCAATCGCGCCCGCACTAGTCGAATGCTTTTAAAATACCCGCAGTAACAAATCTACTAATGCAAGCGAATGTTGATTAAATATTTCACGCTATTTCTGATCTGATCTAATACAATCGCTGTCAGTAACACTGCTCGGCGTTGAGCAGTCGTGATCGAAAATACATATCATGCGTGATCATAAATAGAGTGATAGAGCCTCTGATAGAGTGATGTTCAATTGTTTTTCAGCGCCTTAAGGTGGCCACAATACGAAAACGATAGATTAAAACAATAAATTGGCATCTTAAAATTGGATGCAAATTGTCACAATAAAATAGATCCAAAATTAAACTCTTATTATTGGATTTTTTTCATATTTTCTACAGATCTGTTCTTGACCTCTCGCCCGGTAGCAACGGTACCGGTATCGTTGAGTTTTGGGACACCCTGTTATGTATTCAAGTTAATCGTTGCTTGCCAAGCGTCAGCAAGCATGTAAAGCTTTACTAACTTAGACGATGCGGGTAATATCGTGCGAGTTATATTACATTGCGCGGCCGCCTGACAATGGATTTAAAAGTGATCGATCATTGACGGCAATGTACGGCATCTAGTGCGATATTTCTCGCACCCTCAAATGAGGCTTAATACAGCGGCAAGGGGTCGTTCGACGCGATTGCATCAAGCCTAGGGCGTTTAGCTGACCTCGGACCTAAAGCGCTAAAGGAGAGGTTCAAACATGTATAAGTTAGTGTTCTTTGCTCTTTAGAAAGGCCGAGATGCTTTGACGGGTTAGCGTCGCAAGAAATTTGTTGTACGGTCAGCTGTAGAGAAAAGGTACCCTCCGGTGTTGTTACCGCCTTTGGGGGTACCTTTTCCCGGCAACTATCAGTACAAGTGTTTTAGAATTAATCTGAAGTATTATAATATAGTAGATGGTGATGTTAGTTTGACTAAAAACCTGTCTTACAGGGTTTAATTTATTTATAGAGTTTAACTATAATACATCGTGTTTGTTTTGATTTCTGTTAAATTCGACAAATGGTTTCGTATACATCATCAACATCATCTCAGCCTAGGTCCCACTGCAGGACACATGCCTCCTTCCAGAATGAGAGGCTTGGGCCGTAGCTCTCGATGTTATTCCTTCACCGTATAGCTCATGGTAAATTTTAAAATATAATTCTGCACGTAAGTTCTGAAAAACTCAGATGTGCGAGCCCGGGCTCGAACTCACGACCCTCTGCTTGAGAGGCCATAGATCAAACCACCAGGCTGCCGCGGCTTGTCGGCTCGGCTTTTGTATTTTAGATATTATGCTATCAATAACTTATCAAAAAATCCTTTCAGCGATATTGCGAAAGGTTTGGAATCTTCTTAACGATTCGAAGTTCCCGTGCTGCCTCATAATATGCTTTAAAAAGTTTCCGTATCAATTTCCCGTTCTATATGGCAAGAAAGTTGGAAGCGAGTAAAGTGGGTAAACAGAAAACTTTGCCCAGCACCCGATGTACCCGCGTTGCACGTCGCCACTACCTTTGCCACTAGAGTTGCGATCGCTCGGTCTTAAAAATGCGTCCGGTCGATATAGTCAGTTTAGGTCTATCATTCAGTATGCTTACTTAGTATAAGTTTTTACTTCACCAAATACTTCTCGATCGCGTTTACGTAAAAAATTCAATTACTAGGGAAACATGGACAGCGTCTCCGCGCGCGCGCTTCCATGTTTCCATAGAATTGAAATTTTTACGTAAACGCGATCGAGAAGTATTGAAGTGAAGGAAAACTTATACTAAGCGTACAGTCCTATTAGTAGGAATCAACGGACAGAAAATTCTGTTTAGTCCTACTAAGAGGACCGACCGCTTTAGCCTAGTTGGTAGTGACCCTGCCTACCAAGCAAGAGGTCCTGGGTTCAAATCCCGGTAAGGGCATTTATTTGTGTGATGAGCACGAATATTTGTTCCTGTGTTATGGATGTTTTCTATGTATTTAAGTATTTATTTATCTATATAACTATGTTTATCCGTTGCTTAGTACCCATAACACAAGCTTTGCTAAGCTTACTTTGGGACTAGGTCAATTGGTGTGAATTGTCCCATGATATTTATTTGATACTAGCTTTTGCCCGCGACTCCGTCCGCGTGGAATTAGTAATTTGGGCAGCTTATTTTTTTATCCAATTTGCTTTTTTATCAATTATGGTTCTCCTTAGATCCTTCCGGAAGAAGTGAAATTTCATAATAAACCAACCCGCTCCCAATCCACCCCAACCCGCTCTAAACCCGCTCCCAACCCGCTCTCAACTCGCCCCCACCCGCCCCCAACCTGCTCTCAACCCGCCCCCAACCCGCTCTCAACCCGCTCCCAACCCAGCCCCAACCCGCTCCTAACCCGCCCCCAACCCACTCCCAACCCGCCCCCAACTCGCTCTCAACCCGCCTCCAACCCGCTCCTAACCCGCCCCCAACCCGCTCCCAACTCGCCCCCAACCCGCTCCCAACTCGCTCCTAACCCGCCCCAACCCACTCCCAACCCGCCCCCAACCCGCTACCAACCCGTCGCAAACCCGCTCCCTACTCGCCCCCCCCCCACCCGCTCCCAACCCTCCCCCAACCCGCTCTCAACCCGCCCCCCCAACTGCTCCCAACCCACCCTATCTAACTGGGCTATCTAACACTGAAAGAATTTTCCAAATCGGAGCAGTAGTTCCCGAGATATAGACGTTTTACTTCCAAAACCCCCGATTTGGAAACATTCTTCCGCTCCCTCCGCTCCTATTGGTGTTAGCGTGATGATATATAGCCTATAGCCTTCATCGATAAATGTGCTATCTAACACTGAAAGAATTATTCAAATCGGAGCAGTAGTTCCTGAGATTAGCGCGTTCAAACAAAAAACCTGTTCGATAAATTCTTAAAATAGACGTATCTTTCTTATTTGTGAACCGATTCAAATGAAACAAACACTAAATGTTAATCCAAGAAAATACCAACATATCAATGAAAACCGCATCCTTCTAGGTTAAGCCGTTTCTGAGATTAGCGCGCACAAACGCACAGACAAACAGACAAACAGACAATAATTCTAAAAATCATTGTTTTGGGTTCTATTGTGCTAATAAATACAGTGACAGTTTTTCTCAAATATCTTCAATGTACAGACACCGACTTGTTACAGATTTATTATATGTATAGATGATATTTAAGAGGACTTAACGGACCAAATTATCCGTTTAGTTCCACTAGTAGAGCTAAACGGAACGACTGCATTTAGGCAACCCATGCCTTATGTCGACGGAGCCTCGCTTCGATTCGCGAGGCTCCTATTTCTGGGCGGTCTGCCCTTCGGTCATCTGAAGATACCTAACGAACCTAACCTATCTATTAATGTGTAAAAATTACCTAACCGCCCTATTTCATTCCAGAAGTATTCAGACTAAATGGGTTATTTCGCCCGTTTAGCCCTATTAAAATTCGAGCCATAAGTAGTAGGACTAAATGGATTATTTCGTCCGTTTAGTCCAATTAGTAGGTCTGAATGGTAGTCCAAAACGGACTATACTGTCCGTTTAATAGGTCAAATGGACTAGTTCGGACTTTTAGTTCCTTAAGCTCCGACCGACATAAAGTTCAAGGTTTAAGAACGAGTGATAGGCTTCAGTCGGTCATGATTAAGAACTATAAGGAATGAATTGCTTGAATCTTTTCTGTGGTATTATTTGGTTTAGTACAAGCGCCGCGCCGCCCTAGTTACATTTGCACCATTGACTAGCACCATTACGATACATAACAGTACCGTAATAGCGCTAGTCAATGGTGCAAATGTAAATAGGGCTCCGCTCCACTGTTTATTCGTTCCCTCGTTCACTCCGTTTTGCTCATACGTTCAACAACCGATTGTTGTGGGGCTTTAAGGAGCGGGGGCCGAGACCGACTAGTTCCTTACGGTCTGTGATAGTACTTCCTTAGCTCTTAGTTCGTGACCGACTCAAGCCTATTCTCCACTCTGTTTTATGTCGACTACCTAACCTACCCATCGTCCTCAATAAACATTGCTTTTGGCCGCAACACTCCATTTTGTTTTATCGAAGGTTGGCATAGAAATAAAACGGTTATGATTATTGGACCGCGTAAAAGCGCGTTAGAAGATTCGTGATGTCGGAAGACTATTTCCACGCGCTGCTACTGTTATGGCGCTAGCAGAAGAATAATGACTACTAGAAGCGAAACTCCAGCGTCATACATACAAAAATATACCTAAAGCGGAAAGGGGATGAAATGATCTCTCGTAAAGAGTCCATTGGCAAATGGAAATCGTATGTACCTACTACCTAGTCGTTATTTCATGTCGATATGCATCGGGACAGCTCGAACAATCGCCAGACTCAAGTGGCAGTGGGCAGGGCACATTGCTCGTAGAATTGATGTCCGATGGGGCAAAAAGGTTCTCGAATACTAAAAGACAGAATAAAATAAATATTTTAGGGGCTCCCATACAACATAACGTGATTTTTTTGCCGTTTTTATAGGTAATGGTACGGAAGCCTTCGTGCGCGAGTCCGACTCGCACTTGGCCGGTTTTTTAGTCCCTAGTGTACCCAAGGGAAAATAAAACCAGGTGTGAAATATTATCATCGCGAGATGAACAAATCAAGAATGTCTCATGCGCTATGAAACATAATCTAATTCACCACTTCTTTCTGTCAAACGGTACAGGACGAGGCTAGAAAGAGATGACGATACGATTGCCAGTGTCCGTGCGTTAGACAAAGCCCCAGGTTCTTTATGATAATGGGTTGGGATCGCGGGAGTTTCGCTTCTTTTTTCTAATAGTCTACTTTCTTATGACGCTAGACAGACGTATCTGTCTCTACATTGTTTGTTTATGCGACCGAGACTGCTGGTTTTTCTACGATTCTACTCTATTCGGTTGTATGGCTATGGTTTGAGGCACGGATTGCATGACACGAAGCAGTAAAGGCGTGCTGTATACGTAAGTACCTAAGTATAATTTGATAAAGGTAAGTAAGTAGAGATACTTATGTTCAGGAAACTGGACAAAATGCTAAGTTAATAGCTACTAAGCGTCATTTATTGTTATAACAAAGCAGCGAAGACATGCATGTACCACAATCGCTCCAGTTTTGATTGGCGGATTGTAAGTACAATCGGCCCAAACGCCGGCTTACCAGTTTCAAAACAAAATTTGCTTGCAGCCGTTGAAGTTCATTGGTATGGATTGGTATGGACAGATGTCTAGCCACTGCAAGCAAGATGGACATTTAAGGTGTCAAGGCGACCTTTTGTTCGACTGTACGTAGTACAAATCACTGCAGGGCACAAGTTTCCTTTCAGCATGTACCCTCTCGCTCTCTATAGAGAGTTACATAGGTAAGCTCTGACATTTTAAGAGGAGGCCTGTACCCTGCAGTGGGACGTATATAAGTCGATATGATTAAAGTTTCTCCAATAAAATTGACTGAAAGTCTGAAACGCATTGAACTATGAACTCGAAACTAGTGAATATAGTAGACAAGCGGAATAAGTTTTGATAGCCTTCTGCACACAACGGTGTCATCTAGATTCAAACTTAGTAGGTATACTTCTTACTTATGGTCCAAACCACGACATCCAAGTAAATTTAATATTTAATCACCATATCTGTTTTCTTTATTGAAATTTAATACAGCGAGGACTTTCCCGAAATTATCAAGCCACAGATTGCAATCACCCTACCCCTCATAAAAGCCGACCAGATTTCATCATTTCGCATTAAAACCGCCGCCGGTCAACGGTTAAAACGACAGATTGATTCGTACCCTTGCCCTACTTCCGACAAAGATTTAAATCCGTTAAGGACTTGGGCTTGGAAATTCAGTGACCAAGAAGAGTTCATTGATTTGCAATATTCCTTTGATCGCTCTCCCGACCCGCGACCTCAAGACCTCAAATATAGTTTAGTTGAAAGGAGCTTCGTTGCTCTATTATTGATGCTAGGAACGATTTGGTTGGGTTCCGTAAGCGAAATAGAGCACCCTAATAGGGTAAACTACCCAGTTATGGGTAGGTCCAGTTTGTTCCATAGAACTGATATATTTGGTACGATTTTGAACTTTGTTACTTCACGATTTCACAGTTCTATAGCCTCCTGCCGCCCACGTCAAATTTTGTTCAGTGAAATGTAAACTTTTTCACTAATGAGTTGAGTTCAATGACACATTAGAATAAGTCCTAATAATAGGACATCGGACCTCAGAAGGTTAAGACAAATGGGATTATCTAACTAAATTATGTAATGTAAAAGGCAGAAGTTACGATCCACGATCAAGGCAGGCAAGCAACTCCGAAGGTAAAATCTATTAAACTAACTCTACCAATCCCGGGAACCCTCGGCAGTGCTTCAGGGTTTCGACCTTTGCGGTTTTTATCCAAACAAATTGCTTTTATATTTAGCCCGGCCGTAGTTACGGAGAGGGTTGGTTTAACACCTTTCACTGTGCGTTAGAATGCCTTTCAAAGCTTTCAATGGATACGGTACGGGTTGATTTAATATATACAGTTAGCAGAACTATGGGCAATAAAATAAAATTTATGGTGGTGTTTAAGGCTTTGACAGTGCTGGCTGTCTGTAGTGATGGCTACGAGGCTGTAGTTTCCCCCTAGTAGCAGTAGTCCGGTTGTTAGTCCGGTTGACCGAACTAGTGCAACTTTTCAGTAGCAATAGTTCGGTTGAAATATATTACCGAACTACCGATACTCAGTAGCAACAGTTCGGTTTGTAATTTGTACAATATACTTTCTTACATTATTTTTATTATAAAATGAACAGGTAAAGAGAGCTACTTTGTATATCAATAACTCAGTCGAAATGTCGCCACAAGTTAACTGTAGTTGGGCATCTCTAATGAAATCATCATCATCCCTTTCAGTATGCTTCAAACTTCTTTTCGGTAATGTCTTCTTTCCAAATCCTTTTAACCAATGATTATTTTAACCACCACGTTGTATAAACAAAAAAAGTATAGGTAAATACTGTACAATTTTATTTCTTAATATTACAAACCGAACTGTTGCCACTAAAGAGTATCGGTAGTTCGGTGCTATATTTCAACCGAACTACTGCTGCTCAAAAGTTACACTAGTTCGGACCACCGGACTAACAACCGGACTACTACTACTAGGAGGTAGTTTCATATGCACCATGACTAGCACCATTACGGTACATAGCAGTGTCGTTTGCACCATTGATGGTGCATATGAAACTACGGCGCTACGAGGACATTATTATCATATGTTATAGTTAGGGAAACAGGGAAACTATTAATTGATGTTAAGATACTACGAGATTGAATTTACGGATAAAACATACATATACTGCTAAAATCATTACACTTCCCTTTAGCTTTGCCGTAGTCGTGTAAAAAGGGTCGAAAGGGATTGGAGTTAAAATCTATACATATAATAAATCTGTAACAAGTCGGTGTCTGTACATTGAAGATATTTGAGAAAAACTGTCACTAGCGCAATAGAACCCAAAACAATGATTTTTAGAATTATTGTCTGTTTGTCTGTGCGTTTGTGCGCGCTAATCTCAGAAACGGCTTGTCCTAGAAAGATGCGGTTTTCACTGGTATGTTGGTATTTTCTTGGATAAACATTTAGTGTTTGTTTCATTTGAATCGGTTCACAAATAAGAAAGATACGTCTATTTTAAGAATTTATCGAACAGGTTTTTTTGTTTGAACGCGCTAATCTCAGGAACTAAGTACTGCTCCGATTTAAAAAAATGTTTTCAGTGTTAGATAGCCCATATATCGAGGAAGGCTATAGGCTATATATCATCACGCTAACACCAATAGGAGTGGAGCGGAGCGGAAGAATGTTTCAAAATCGGGGGTTTTTGAAGTAAAACTTGTATAGGCACGCTTGACTTGTGGTGAATGTGAACGCGGGTGTGCGGGGGGGTTGCGGGGGCGGGTAATTTTTTTATATCGAGGAACTAAGGAGAGCCATAATTGATGAAAAAGCAAATTGGATAAAAAAAAATGAACTGCCCAAATTACTAATTCCACGCAGACGGAGTTGCGGGCAACAGCTAGTGTATAAATATGGATACCGGTTTCAAGCCCTTGTTAAACTTAAAATGACAGGTGAGGCGACGCAGAGCTTTGGTTGTTTCTGATAATTGGCTATGACTAATTGGTTTTGCACAGGCAGGAAAGTCGAAACTTAGAGAAAGCTTACCGCTCAATGCTCCCTACGAAAGTTTTGTAGGTACGTTAAATAACGTCTCGTAACAGGCTACGTTCTCGTGAATTTGAGACACATTAAAAGTTCTCTTGAGTGGAATGTACGTACGTACAACCACTTAGTGCGTTAATGGCGGCGCAAGAAACAAGAGCATTTTCGCGAAAAATGAGCCGTTAACGAGCTGTAAGCAGCAGAAGAAACTCAAGGTTAATTACACCAGACGACCAGATGGCCTAGTGGTTAGAGAACCTGACTACGAAGCTTGAGGTCCCGGGTTCGATTCCCGTGTCGGGGCAGATATCTGTATGAAAAATACGAATGTTTCTTCTCGGGTCTTGGGTGTTTAATATGTATTTAAGTATGTATCTATCTATATAAGTATGTTTATCCGTTGCTTAGTACCCATAACACAAGCTTTGCTTAGCTTACTTTGGGACTAGGTCAATTGGTGTGAAATGTCCCGTGATATTTATTTATTTATTTATTTATTATTTATTTATTTAATGGCCACCATTTTATTACTCAGCTGCTGCAGAGAAGTTAAATAAGTTAGAAGAAGAAGTTAGGTTCTAAGCATAAGTACCGTAAATGCGTCTAAAGGGAGAATCTAGTCTACCTATAGTTTACTGTGGTTCAGTTGTAACGACAAATTAAATTGATAATATTGTTAAACATGGTTTAAGGTAGGTAGGTGGCACAATGCAAATAATATACATACAGTAACCCAACTCGCACGCACACAGCGGCGCGCGCGTGGGAACTTGCATTGTTTTGTCTGGCGAATATTAGTTAGCGGCCGTGTAAAATGCTTGGCTGTGTGCGTGCGTCGTATGAAGTTGGAGTTGGTGTATGTATTATTTGTATTGTGTAGGTGGTAAGTATTTTGACGCAATGGTAGAGCCAGTTCAATTTACAATATTAGTTGGATTTCTGTAATAACCCTAGTTAAAATATTCAAGTATGTTTGCTTATTTGCTTAAATAACAAAAGCGACAAATAGAAAAAAAAACATTGCAAAAAATAGTAAGTATTTTAAAATCGATTTTAACAATAAGAAAACCGGCCAAGAGCGTGTCGGACACGCCCAAGGTAGGGTTCCGTAGCCATTACGAAAAAATCAAGTAATATTTTCCTAAGGATTTCGTATGTGTACGAAATCATCCAAGTTTAGGTATGTTTTATACCTTAGGCTACTATTTACTCTTAAACTACAAATAATTTCTAAGCAATCTTAGCCGCTATAATTTTCCTAGTAAATTTGATATATTTACTACCCTTCTGAATTTTTTCAGATTTTTCCACCCAACAGTTTAGATTTTAGAGGGGGGGGGACGGCCGATTTTAATGAAAATGTTCACTTTAAAGTTGAATATTTCGCAAACAGATCACTGAATAGAAAAATCATGTTAGCAACCCCGCAATGATTTTAAAAGACCTATCCAACGATACCCCCACACTATAGGGTTAGCCGAGAAAACAAAAATCACCCCCACTTTACGTCTATGGGATGCCAAATTACAGCTTTCTAGTACTAACAGTCTCTGAGCTTAGCCGCGGACAGACAGACAGACAGACAGACAGACGGACAGACATGGCGAAACTATAAGGGTTCCTAGTTGACTACGGAACCCTAAAAAGATTTCGGTTTGTTTGCATCGCTTTAAGCCGCGATGTAGAACCTCACGCACAAATAAACGGTCGGCGGCGCCTTCATCGACGTTTGACCTAATGCCTTTCATTTAACCTTAGCCCCTCATTTACTGGAAAATCACGCATGTGAAATCCCTGTAATACCTTCGGAAAATCCCAACTTTGTTCAAAGTACTCCAGAAAAAATGAAGCTGAGCTAAAATGGAAGACGCTTGATGCTACATTTACACGCTTGCCGAGGCTTGGCAAGCGTGTACAAGCTACAAGCCTTTACAAACGCTTGGACGCCATTTACACGCTTGCGATTGGGTTAGTGTGCTCCGGACAAGCAAACATGGCAGACGTGGACTTTGAAGTTGTGTCGGCTATTGCGTTTAGTTTAACATATTTTTATTTAAAATATAAACAAAAACAAAGAAAGCGAAAAGTTCGGCAGAAAAGGTGGTGGATGTTAAAAATCCAAAAAAATAAAATAAAAGTTCTTTAACTGGCTTTTTTAATTCGTGACTAACTCGAGACCAAGCGTCTGCCACTTTGTTTTTATCTTTGTGGTTTACATCCTTCGGGTTCCATATGCACGGTTGGCTTTGATATGCCTAGAGAAAGGCCATAGTTTCATCGTTTAACCAACTCATGGTCGAGACGCGATCAAGGTACAGCACAAATAGGTACGCCCGTCCAGCGCGAGCTCGTGAGCGACACTAAACACGCGCCAACATGTAAACACGTCGCAAGCGCTTGCCGCAAGCTACCTTTGATCTGTCTTTAAAAACCGACACTAGCCCGGATCGCGGCAAGCTCACGCAAGCCAAGCCAAACACCCCCGTTCACACGCTTGTGTTTGTCGAAGCTTGCCGAGGCTTGCCAAGCGTGTAAACGTACCATGACACGTCACATCACAATATCCCGCAGCCAGCATAACGTTTTGTACAAAACCCCAAAGGCTCACAAAACCTCACTCGGACGCGTTAGTCGTTTATTTTCTTTTCTTGATCACAATGAAGATACTTACTGAATCCAATATTTTTCCGAAGACTTCTGGGAAGATTTCATTAAAAGCAAAGTGGAATTGAAAGGAATCATCGTCCCTTAAGGGCTTTTTATGTTCGCTTGGCATTGTGCCGCATGCCGCATAACCTAAATATTACTAAAAGTATGCGTCAGGTAGGCTTTTTGTATTAGATTAGAATTAAACTCGGGCAAAGTGAAAAAATACGGAATACCCCTACGTCTATGATCGAGTTTAGTTACTTACTTACGTATTTTTTCACTCTGAGTGAGTCTCACGGTAGTTTCATGTTTAAACTCGGAGAATTATAAAGATGCAGAAAAATTTTTGAACTTTGATAAACTATCTGATGAACATACATAAGTACCTATTTTATGTCGGTAGCAAATCACTGAAAATGGACAAAAAGTGCTTAGTTATTTAAGTAGGTAGTTACTTATTTTACTGCAGTAATGCTAAGTGTAAAGAAATAGATAAGTATATAGAGCTCATTAAAGTTAGCGTCGAGGATCGTGCAAATAAATGGTTAGAATGAGTTTTACGTCTTATGCCTATCTTAATTTTTGGAGACTGTGATAGTCAAAACTCTTTGAAAACACACTTTCTAGACAGAATATCCTCCCTCTTGCAAAAGTTTGTGTAGATAGTCTGGTAAAGTCTTTTCTTTTTCGACGGGATATCCCGTCTAGAAAGTATATTTTGAAAGAAGTGCTGGTCTAATTTAAAATGACGCGCCCCACCACCGCATTTACGCACATCTGCCAAGAGAAATATTTCTCTATTGTAGCTTAAATTGAGTTTCAAATCCTGTGCGTAAATGCGGTGGTGGGGCGCGTCATTTTAAATTAGACAAGCTGTATCTGCGGACAATCATAAGTTTCCGTACTGCCAGTAGCAGGTAAGTTACCTGCTTTAGCGGTAAGCGAGATAAAATCTACCAATTGAATTGCATAAAATTTCTGGTCCTCTTCAGTAGGCAGGGACATGCAAAAGTCGTTTAAATTTTTATACAAAACTGGAAAGAGAGGAGGAGAAACGAGCGCGGACTAGCTACACGTACAGAACAATAGTATCCATCACTCCGCTCGCTCTGCTATATAGCTCCGCGTCTATGAACAGAGTAGGTACAGACCACAGAAATAATAATAAAGAGGATTTATTATTATTTCTGTGGTACAGACACATCCTCTTTATTATTATTTCTGTGGTACAGACACATGCCGCAACTCCGCTCCGCTCCAGTACCTCTACCATGAGTTTACACTAGTTTACAGTGACCGTACTCGCTAGCGACGGCGTAAATTATTTGTATGGAGACTTGTACAGCGCCTCTAGCGGTCACTTACGGAAGTACAATTTTCCATACAAATCATTTACGCCGTCGCTAGCGAGTACGGTCACTGTAAACTAGTGTAAACTCATGGTAGAGGTTGCGCATTAAATATCATACATGGCCGGCGATCATCGACGATTTGCCGATTCGATCACTTCATACAACAGAGTACTTCTCCATTGCTATTTCTCTACATTCTCTTTGGCGGTTATCATTCAAAAATTTAGGTACTCTGCGACTGCTGCTAACACCGCTGACGGCAAAAGCAGGCATGCTTAGACAAGAAAGGGTGGATTAGGTACACTGAATCGACGAAAATGTAAGGAAAGGTAAGTACCTCATATCTACCTACCTATTTGTTACGACGAAGCTCTAAAACGATAACTTTTAATGTTGTGATTAGGGTAAGTAAGTACTTGAACTTTATTTTATTAACTTCCTGAACTTTTTACCGATCTCTAATAATTGAAAAGAGCTTTTGAAATTTATTTTTAATGAGCCAATAAGCAAAATTAATTATCTCTTTAATTACTTTATCGTCTGCGCGGCCCAAAGGTTAAGGTTCAATTTATTGGCTTTCCCGCTACGTCTGTTCTAGTGACACAGACAAATATGTCCTACCAAATTAATTAATCGGAGACGGGCGTCAGCCACATTGCGTGGGTTTGATTCCCACGCCTTCTGTACGACCTACATGAGGTATAGCCTCTCCAGCAGAGGGCCGTGGATTCGAATCCTGCCTTGCAGCTCTGAGATTTTCGGAATTTTGTGCCAAATTACATTTGAAATTTACCACGAGCGTTACGGTGAACGATATCATCGTGAGAAAATGATAGAAATTCCTAGTAGCCCAAGCATAGTTAGGTCGAGATGATGATATCGTTTATTCCTTATCCCGTGGGAATATTTTTTTGCAAGAACCTTACACAAAGTTAAAGTACAGTCCGCCTCAGAAGTCGCTAAACACTAAGTACTGTGTCGGAATAATCAGCTATACTGTGAAGTTTGAAATAGGTATGTCACGTTAGTGAAAGTGACAAAGTACTAAAGTGTTCAGGACTCCGACGGCCTTAGTACCTAACAGAAATCTTTTAAAAAAAATTAAAAAGTTATGGCGTGACCAAGGGAAATCATTTTAAACGCTTTTTATTAACTTGCAATGTTGGTATGTAAAAGTATGTATGTACGGGTCAAATCTTGTTGAATTTGACCCACTTCCAGTGGTCGGATTTACTTGGAATTTGATATATGTATGTAGGTTGGATGAAAATGCAAGTACAGTCAACAAAAAGACCAGTCAGCGAAAAATCTTGCATTGAAAATTAAATTTTTAGCAAAAACTTATTTGTAATACCTATAGGGTAGCTCTCAGTATGAGAGTGCTTGGGCCGTAGTTCCCACGCGAGAGGAGGAGAGGAGGCCTGTGCCCTGCAGTGGGACGTATATAGGCTGGGATGATGATGATGATGATGATAGGGTAGCTAGTAGGTACACATAGAGAAGCGGAAGTTTTTCCACGCACAACGAAGTTATGGAACCAGCTTCCTAAAACACATTCCCGGAGCAAGACAACTTAGGGATTTTTAAAAAACACACCTAGTATCTCTCATAGGGCCGGCAACGCACCTGTGACACCCTTCGAAACTTCGTATTGCGGGTGTCCATGGGCGGCGGTGATTGCTTCCTATCATGTGACCCGCATGCACGTTTTCCCCCTCTTATATAAAAAAAATATTATATATACCGTTTCCCTCAATCATTATCATCATTTAACTCAGATTGTTGATGTGGGCACAAAGACGGCCAAACTTAGCGGGTCAGAGGCCCTACCACGAAGTGCATAATTCGAACTTCGTTTCGTGCCGTCCCGCTCACGCTAATATGATTTGACACGAGAGTGAGAGGGATAATACAATACGAACTTCGATTTTCGAATTTCGTAGTAGCGCCTCTGGGCGGGGAATGCGTGCCGAATACCTACATCAGGATCGCTGGGAAAAAATAGTCACCAATTGGGTTCCATGCGACGGGCACTGGAGCAGGGGCAGGCCAAAACGGAGATAATCTATACATATAATAAATCTGTAACAAGTCGGTGTCTGTACATTGAAGATATTTGAGAAAAACTGTCACTAGGGCTATTTATTAGTGCAATAGAACCCAAAACAATGATTTTTAGAATTATTGTCTGTTTGTCTGTTTGTCTGTGCGTTTGTGCGCGCTAATCTCAGAAACGGCTTAACCTAGAAGGATGCGGTTTTCACTGATATGTTGGTATTTTCTTGGATTAACATTTAGTGTTTGTTTCATTTGAATCGGTTCACAAATAAGAAAGATACGTCTATTTTAAGAAAAAAATCCAACATAAAATGAGCTGACAACAATATAGTAAACTATACTAAATAGGGTTCATCTTAAGTTGGACATGCACACAGGTTTGTTTGTTTGTTTGAACGCGCTAATCTCAGGAACTACTGCTCAGATTTGAAAAATTCTTTCAGTGTTAGATAGCCCATTTATCGAGGAAGGCTATAGGTTATATATAATCACGCTAACACCAATAGGAGCGGACCGGAGCGGAAGAATGTTTAAAAATCGGGGGTTTTTGAAGTAAAACTTCTATAGGCACGCTTGACTTGGGAGTACGGTGGTGAATGTGAACGCGGGTGTGGGGGGGGGGTTGGTGGGGGGGAGGGGTTTTCGGGGGTAAATTTTTTTTATATCGAGGAACTAAGGAGAGCCATAATTGATGAAAAAGCAAATTGGATAAAAAAATAAGCTGCCCAAATTACTAATTCCACGCGGACGGAGTCGCGGGCAAAAGCTAGTACATAATAATAAATATCGCGGGACAATAATTCACACCAATTGACCTAGTCCCAAAGTAAGCAAAGCTTGTGTTAAGGGCACTAGGCAACGGATAAACACACACGCAAGACTCGAAAACAAACATTCGTATTTCATACAAATATCTGGCCCGACGCGGGAATCGAACCCGGGACCTCAGGCTTCGCAGTCAGTTTCTTTAACCAATAGGCTATTTGGTCGTCTCAATGGCCGATGGCGGGATGACTTAGACTGTCTAAGACTATTTTGATCCATTTTGGCAGGATTTTATGAAGGATAGACACGGGAGGAAATAAAAGTGAAGGCCTTTGCCCAACAGTGGGAAGTCCAATAGGCTAGTTAATATATATATATATATATATATTTTTTTTATATAGCCTATAATATGTCCCACTGCTGGGCAAAGTCCTCCCCTTTCCTCCGCCATTTTTCCCTATCCTGGGCATGCACCTGCCAATCGAGCTGAAAAGCGCTCAGGTCGTCCCGCCATCTCCTCTTAGGTCTGCGTCTGCTCCTTTGGCCATCCCTCGGAACCCATTCGGTAACGATTCGCGCCCATCGGTCCGGATGCATTCGGCAGACATGTCCGGCCCAGTCCCACTTCAGCTTGGCGGTTTTGACACCCACATCTGTAATACGAGTTTTGGAGCGCAGTGCAGTGTTTCTGATTCGATCAGATCTTCGAACACCCAGGATACTGCGCTCCATTGCTCGCTGGCAAACCTTAAGCCTGGACTTGCCCTTCATTAGCGCCTTCATGGGTTAATAGTTAATATATATATTCTGCCATTTTAATTTTCAATGCCGTGGCTCGCTGCGCTATTGGTGACATTCGTAGCCCGCCCGTGCAAAAGAAAGGTTGAATATGGCGGGTTTAAATGAAGTTTAATAATACCTAACACAGGTGCCTTACCTTACTGTGATAAGTGACCTAGCTTTTCCCTAAGCTGTGCTATTGGTCTTGTTCTAAGTGAAATAATGTACTGAACCAGCGAGGGCATTTATCGAGGTTAGCCGGCCCTTCATCAAGATGTGCTTACGACAGCCGTGTCGACTCTCAAGGTAGGCAATTGGTAGTTAAGTTTTTTTTATATTCGGCTGTCTATCAGATTCCCTATCCCGAAACAATGTGCGGCGTTCTTTCGACACGTCCTCATAGTTAGTAACAAGGGCATTAAATGCTCATAGTCATGAGGCACATGTGCCTCATGGACGTAGCAGTAAAGTCGCACATGAGGCGCATATGCTATGATTGGTCAATTTTGCCAGTGTCTAGTAGAAGACAGTTTTAAAATATATCGAAATAGCGGTAAGTAAGAACAAGGACATCACTGTGAGATAATGCTATAAATATAACATTATGTACTTACTAAGAAATAAATAATATTGATTTCATCACTTAAAATATAGTTTTATTAGGTAATTAGTTAGGTTGATAACAGTTTCCTTAAATATCAGTAAGCTTCTTGTAAAAACCTTTCAAAATAAGGAAGCTAAAACCTTTCTACTAATCTGGAACTAAATGCATGTCAAAATTTTGGATATTTCCGATATTTCTTGTTTATAATAATTTATATTATTTTTAAATTTATAATATTAATATTGCAAATGCGAAAATAACTGTTGTCTGTCTGTCTGTTACCTCTTTAACTGGTGAACCGATTATTTAGATGAAACTTGGTATGGAGATAGTTTGATCGAGAGTGAGACCGTGGGAAGGACATAGGCATAGTATTTTTCCCAGAAAATTGCAGTTTTCGAGCTAAAAAAAAGTCGGGACTTACGAGGTTACATTTATTGACATTACATTAAGTATAGAAGACATAATTATAATACTTAAGTGATATTTTATCGTGTAAAGCACTTTAAGTTACAATTATTTTCAAATGACATTGTTTGAAACAAAAAAAACAAAACAAGAAAAATAGAATCTAAACTAAGAACAGAAAAAAAAAACAAATAAAAATTATACAATATTTACAATACAAAATTAATAATTAGAATCACATAAGTTAAAATAAGAAGAAAAATTTATCCAGTGACTTAATTTTTATTTAACTGAAACAATTACTTTGCTCAGTTACGTTTAGGTAAGAAATGCGTGTTCATGCAGTTCCTTCACCTCGACACTGTACAAACACACACAAACCCAACTATCACCACCACCAAACTACTACTTTGACTTTGACTTTCGTCAGTGTAGTTTGGTGGTGGTGATAGTTGGGTTTGTGTGTGTTCGTAAAGTGTGGAGGTGGAGGAACTGCATGAATACGCATGTCTTACATAAACATAACTATCGTAAGGTTGCGGGTGAGCAAAGTAATTCTTTCAGTTCATTAATATTATTATGGACCCTCCGCAAAGTAACGCCTGATTCGATAAATTTTTAATTGGTTCTAATTAGTTACTGCAATGATTTAAATATATGATCTTTATAATATTTGAGCTCCTCCACACTCTCCAGGATGTCATCAATGGACCTATGTTTAAATTTCTTCTGCGGTATTCTTGAAAAGTCCTTTTGGTACCATCTTTTTGCCAGTTCCTTTATTGTGCTTACGTCTATAATTCTATAATGTAAGTAATTGTTGAGACGTGGCATGTATTTTGATAGGAACAGACGGTCCATGTAGACACTGTTGCCTCCTAGTGGACATCTCTTCTCTGGCACATGGATGCTAACAAATTCAAGAATCTGCCTTTCTGCATCTTGAACGGACAGTTTTGATTTGCGGCTAGCCTCCGTCAAACCACTCTGAAATTAAAATAACACAAATGATACTAACAATTCACTGGTGACTTTGCTGAAATATTTCCATGAGTGAAAGAAATGCAGTATATTGTTTCTACAGTGATAGAGGCGCCTATAATGCAACCTGATTAAATAAATAACTTTATTAATTAAGGCATTTTTTTTAAATTCTAGTTTCATCATGACAGCATCATGGATCAATGGGGCAAGGGATGAATTAATAAAATGGTATATGCTACTTGCTTTAATTGTCTGATGACAGCTCTGTTAGCCAAAAATTGACCTAGCCATTGAGCATGGAATCAAAAACCCTAAGAATTCATCTCAAATCTGAATTCAGGATATACTCCAAAACACATGGGTCAAGTCATCACACCTCTGATAATCACCACAAAGTGGTGATGGCTTAATTTTTATTATAATAGTATCAGTGGCGAAGGGTACAGTCGAGTTCTCCAATATCTGTACAGCCAACCGTTCATAAATATCTGTACATAGACCTTATTACCGTAACATAAGGTTCATGTTTATATATTTATGAACGGTTGGCTGTACAGATATTGGAGAACTCGACTGTACTAAAAACCCGATTCCCCCTGGGTTGACGTACCTACTTAACTATTGAGAGGTTTGTATGAATTATTATTTTTAATTAATACACCTGTGCAAAGCCAGGGCAGGCAGCTAGTTTTGATTAAAAATAAATGCTTATGATGCTTTAGCTCCAACTGTTGGAACAATAGGAAATCAGTCTCTGCATGCCTTTATTTTAAACTGATTTGCTGACAAGCCATTCCACATCTCATCTGCATCCTGTGGTAACTTTATGCTTCCTTGGGATAAAAAACTTGTCCTAATCATGGAAAGTGTAGCTTCTGTATGAATTTGCTAACAAGTATGTTTATTAATACCTCACCATGTTGTGCGATACACCAGGCGCCCATATTTTTCAAAATACTATCAGGCTGGTGTATTATTAAATTAGGACCTGTGGCCAACAGATTTAACTCGGCATCTGTTATTAAGCAGCCTATCTCCATAATGTGGTCTTTTTCTATATCCAAACCAGTCATTTCCAAGTCCACCCATACAATACGCTGAGCTGCTTCTCTGGCTAAAGGGGTCATGTCTTGTTTTAGTTGATTTTCTGTAATAAAAATATTGCAATACTTAAGTGAAAGCCAGCTACAGAAACTTATGCTCTCTCTATGGTATAACAATGAACTAACAGGTTTAAAGTTTAATATGCAGAACAGGATAAATTTTTAAAGTAAACAAACAAATCACTAAGAATAATCGACTGAGTTAACTTACTGCCTGACATAGGTCGAATGATACTTTTGACTAAATTGTTTACATTCAACGCTAAAAAATTGCGGAAACAATACATTTATAATCCTGTAAATAACTTATGCAGAAAAGCAAAAATAATCAGTGTTCTGCTCAATCTGCTCTCGTCACAAACGCGTGACTTTCTTTCTTTTCTGTTTGTTTGACTGTTTCTTTTATAGGTTAGGTTAGTTAGGACACATCGGACACAAACCAAAAGACAGGTTATGATTTTGTGCTACCAAGTCATTAATCTAATGCTGGTACTTCACTTGGCGTATTTGACGTAATAGTTGCGTGTGCGAGAGACGAGCACTATGCCGATTCTAGCGTGAAAGAAAGAATGGCAATAGCGCAACGCGAACACGCAACGCCAAGTGAAGTGCCACCATAAAGCCCTCATACAAACTTTATCGTTTATTATTTACATTTTATATCATATCATTAAAATAAATAATCTTTGATTTTTCTAGGGAATATTTTTAACCATGGCAACATTTTGGAGGTACGCCACAGATAAGAGATAAAAAAGGACAATTAGGAATAATTATGAAATTGTTGACATGCCAAAATAAGATAAATTATCATGTTGACCAATTTACACACTAAGACAGCGAGCGCATTGTTAATCAACATGGACAGGGAACATTTTGTCTTCTCCTAGAATCAGTTTATACCAAGTTTGGTAATTAATTTGAACTTTTATTTTCAGTCATCCCAAGAACCAGCTAGATACATTTTGGAAAAAATTGATTGACCTTGACCTATCTTCAGTCAGATATCGCGATATTGGAAAATTTTCAACGTTTCGATTGGCAACAGCACAGCAAAATCATACGATGTGCGTTTTATTTGCATTGTCTGTGTAGCATATTCCTTACGATTGTCATGGTGTCTAAAGGTTGATTTTGTTTTTATTGTATTTTTCATTCATATTATTGATACAAAATACCTTTCGAAAGGTAAACATGAACAGAATTATTTTGGGTTCGTGTCGGTGCCTGAAAAGATCAAGTAAGTACCCATTTCCTCCTGATATTGACAAGAATAGTGAATATTTCATAACCTCTACCTTCCTTCGGGCGGATGAGACTTTTCTGTCTGATCTGATTGATTGGTTTGCGATTTTCATTGTAACGGTATTTGGTTTTGTAATTAGCTAAATGTGTTATATTATTTATAACATCCGATAGTATAACGGTAGAAGTTAATATCGTGATTGTTTTTTTTTATTGCAACATAAATGTGCTTTGTTGATACTTGCCATGGCTCACCACTTTGAAATGTCCCACCCACCCGGGGAATAAAAAAGCTTTAAGAAAACAACTGTTCAATAAAATACTTAAATACGAACATGTAACCATTAACTTCAATTATGTAATTTCATACAAACACATTTATGAAAATTGATTGTTTTAGCAATAACATGGGAAACTTCGCAGTTCCGAAATTTTGCACACATTAAATATTCAAGAACCCTATCCTACTATGGGATTCAGCTGGATGAGCCCAAGTTTGCCTTGATGCAACGGCCAGTGAATGCTAGGGTATCATACATCCCTCCTTACTGTAGAGGAATTGCCACAACATCTTGCTACTATGACAAGGAACCACTAAAACCTTCTTCTAAAGTTGAAGCCACTGTTGAAACAATAAAGAAAGGCATAGAAGAAAAAGAAAAGCTACCCAAAACAGAAATTGTCAAAAAGAAAAGCTTAAAGGAACGTGTAATGAATGAGCTCAGGCATATTTATCATGGTTTTAGACTGTTCTTCATGGAAATAAAGATCTCCACAGTTTTATGTTTTCAGATCCTTAGAGGCCACACTTTGACCAGACGTGAGCATAAACTGCTCATTACAACAATCGGTGACTTGTTCCGTATGGTTCCATTTATAGTGTTTATTATTGTGCCTTTTCTAGAATTTGCTTTACCTTTGTTTATTAAACTCTTTCCGAATATGTTACCATCAACTTTTGAGAGCAGAGATCAGAAGGAAGCTAAATTAAAACAGCATTTGAAGGTTAAATTGGAAATGGCTAAATTCTTTCAAGAAACTCTAGATCAAATGGCTCCACAAGCAAGTAATCGGCATTCAGAATTGGCAAAGGAGTTTCAAATCTTTTTCAATAAGATTAGGACTTCAGGTGATGTGGCTACCAGTGAAGAGATAATGAAATTCTCAAAACTGTTTGAAGACGATATTACGCTGGATTCACTGCAGAGGCCACATCTTATTGGTCTGTGTAAAGTATTGGGTGTGACGTCTATTGGTACAAGTGCCATGCTCCGTTTTAATCTTAGAATGAAGTTGCGATCTCTAGCCGCTGATGACAAAATGATAGCCAAGGAAGGTGTTGACAGTTTGAACTTCAGTGAGCTGCAGCAGGCGTGTCGATCTCGAGGGATGAGAGCTTACGGTGTCTCTGAAGAAAGACTACGAAAGGAATTAAGGAACTGGCTGGACTTATCGTTGAATGAGAAGGTACCACAGTCACTGCTGCTCCTGTCCAGAGCATTGATGGTGCCAGAACATGTCCCGACAACTTACAAGTTAAAGGCTACCATTTCAGCATTACCTGACACTGTTGTTGCTCAGACTAAAGCTGCTATTGGAGAGAAGGAAGGAAAACTTGACTTTAAGGTACGCTATTACTATGATGCTTTCTTTCAGACTAAAATATACACTGTGAAATTTTAGTGGTTGTTTTCCCGAAACGAGGTGATTTAGTTTCGATTGTACAATCGATTTATAATTACTATTTTGACTAGAGTCAAAAATCCAATTATGAAAAACGAAAGACGAAAATGACCGCAAACCAATAGTAACGCTTCGTTGGTACAAGTAGCGTACGATCGTACGATAGGTTAGGTACCAACAAAGCGTTACTATTGGTTTGCGGTCATTTTCGACTTACGTTTTTCACAATTGGATTTTTGACTCTAGTCAAAATAGTAATTATAAATCGATTGTACAATCGATACTAAATCACCTTGTTTCGGGAAAACAACCACTAAAATTTCACGGTGTATACAGCATATTTTACACCATACTTTACAACATACCATACAGTATATTATACACCAGACCCACACCCGCACTTATGACAATTACATGAGGGTTTGAATTAACTTTGAACTATAAATTCATACATTATTGTTGATTATTCTGGATCTGGATCACCAATAATAATAATAATAATTCATTTATTATGTGGAAACGGGTACAGAAGGAAAGATGGTAAAAATAAATTTAGTATACACATATCTACTATAATGAATGCACCATGTTGTAAAATATTTTATGGTTCATTTACATAATTAATTCTTTGACTACATTAAAATTAAAAGCTAAATTACAAAAAAAATTCAGAAACAATAAATTAAAAATTGTCTATAAATAATGACATCAGGTAATAAACAATAAACATTCAAAAATTTTCATTACAATTGACAATAAATACAATAAGTTTTGGGGTTTTCTTCTCAGAATCAAAGCGCTATTGATTTTGATGATTAAAAAAATGTACCTAATTTTCCATACAATTATTTATATTTTGTGACAAGTCATAAAAAAAATCACAAAACTGACTCCAAAAATAAGGAGACTTATTATTATGAAAATGAACAGTACTCATGCTATAAGAAAACTCCAGAATTTCCTCTTTTAAAAAAGTACAGGTTACATTTTTTATTGAAAATACCTTAACATAAGATAGAGGTTAAAAATTATACACTTCTCCCAAATACACAGTGGTAATCGTAATTATCAAAAATGTATCTTTATTTTATCAAATTCCAGGCTAAAGTGGAAGCTATCAGGCTTGAGGAGCTGAAGATTAAAGAAGAGAAACTCGAAATGCTGGAGGCTGAGAAAGAGAAACAGATCCTGGAAGCTAAAAAGAGAGAGAAGGAAGAACTCAAGGACAAGGCTCCCATTATTGATGTCCAACTTGAACAAATCGCCATTGACCCAGCCCCTGTTATAGCTATTGATAGCACAAAGCCCAGGTCTGAGGAAGGTCTGTCTGCCAAAGATATTGAGGTCATTGAAGATGCTTTAGAGAAATTAAGTGAGTACAATTGTTTTATTTCTAGAACTAGCTGTCCCGGCGAACTTTGTACCACCTAAACAGTCAATGCACAACATTATGAAATTTACAACAGCCAAAATTAAAAAAAAAACTTTTCTATTCTATGTTTTATGATAAATTAGAGGGTTTAGTCACTTTTCAGTACTTTGGAGGACAATTTCTCCAATTAGGTTGAGTTTGGGCACCTAAAAAAAAATTTGGGTCTGTTATTTTAGACTACTATCTAACATTATATCAAAAATATCAAAATAAAGCAAATCGGAACTGGACAGTTTGGATACCTTTCCTTGTAATAAGCTGCTAGTGGCAGAACGGAGGATTCTGCGGAAGATCCTGGGGCCGACTCAGAGGGAGGACGGTAGCTGGAGGGTAAGGAAGAACAAGGAAATTGAGGACCTGGTGTCTGAGTCCAATGTTATAGGAGAGACCAAGGCGTCCAGACTCCGGTGGCTCGAACACGTAGAAAGGTTGGGAGAGGATCGAGCCGTGAAGAGAGCGTACTTGGGACGACCGAGTGGACCTAGGCCGGTTGGCCGTCCCAGGTACCGCTGGAGGGACGAGGTCCTGAAAGACCTTTTGCACCTCGGGGTCGAAGACTGGCAAGAGCTGGCTCAAGATCGCAAAGCGTGGCGTAATCTGGTGTTGGAGGCCAAGACCCACTTTGGGTTACTGCACCCTGGTAGTTAGTTAGTTAGTTCCTTGTAAGTTAAAGCCTTTGAAATGCATAATGCGCGGAATATGATAAATAACTAAAGCTAAAGCTAAACATTTATCATCATTGTTAAAGTTTCAACTACTAAAAAATAATACCTAAATATTTCTATGAAGATGTAAGCATTCAGTTCGGTGAGCGAATTTGGCGCTAAGCCATTACGGGAAGTTCAAGTTCGTTACTAATTTGCTGTAACAATATTTTGCTGTTACTTGCCAAAGAGATTCGAGAACCTTGCAATGACTGATAACTATTTTAAGAATTCCTCTTAGGCTTTATGTTTTATAGGCGACACAAGAGCTTTAACACGTTCACAGTCCAGTGACCCATACGTGGGGCACGATAGCTCTTATTCCACTTCTACACCTCGCCTCGCCGTGATTTGATATGTTGCAACAGTTATAGCATCATGATAGAATATTAGGTATCTGAGACTAAATAAAGCCACTTTTATTCAAGGTTTTATAAAAATAATGCGGAATATTACAGCAGACGATTGAGGAAGTTGACTATTTCATACTTAATTCTACTTTTTCTTGCTTTTTTCTTTGGCATTCCTGCTGTCTTAGCAAGGCGTATTTTTCTTTGGCATTCCTGCTGTCTTAGCAAGGCGTATTTTTCTTTGGCATTCCTGGTGTCTTAGCAAGGCGTATTTTTCTTTGGCATTCCTGCTGTCTTAGCAAGGCGTATTTTTCTTTGGCATTCCTGCTGTCTTAGCAAGGCGTATTTTTCTTTGGCATTCCTGCTGTCTTAGCAAGGCGTATTTTTCTTTGGCATTCCTGCTGTCTTAGCAAGGCGTATTTTTCTTTGGCATTCCTGCTGTCTTAGCAAGGCGTATTTTTCTTTGGCATTCCTGCTGTCTTAGCAAGGCGTATTTTTCTTTGGCATTCCTGCTGTCTTAGCAAGGCGTATTTTTCTTTGGCATTCCTGCTGTCTTAGCAAGGCGTATTTTTCTTTGGCATTCCTGCTGTCTTAGCAAGGCGTATTTTGCCATTGTCGACGTAAAGACATGACACACAAGAGGAGACTGTTCGGTTTAAGAAAGTCCTACTTAATACTATAAATGTGAGTTTTTGTGAGTATGCGTGTGCGTGCGTGCGAGTGTGCGTGTGTTTTTGTTAGTTTTGTTACTCCTTTAGGGTAAAATGGCTTGTCGGATTAGATCGGGTGAAATTTAGTATATATATATATATATATACCTATAGCTAAACGTCTGAAATAAGCATTTACTAAGCAAGTGTGCTCAGAGTGAGAGCAGAGTAATATGGCTTGAAAAAAATCATTGGAACTTTTATCTTACCGTTAACATTTTTAGATCGGACGGGAAGTCTTTGTTTGTGACTATTCGTCATCACAATGTTAGTTTTACATTATTCATACAGTATAATGGGTTATTCAAGGTCATTTCACTTGTAAATAAGTAAGTATGTATGTCACAAGGCTGAAAGTAGAGTAAATTATCAGTGGCCTGATAAGGTTACTTCCTTGTTGCCATAACATTATCTGCATCAGAATTATCAATTTTATCTAGTAGTTTGCTGAATCTATTTTTATTACTTAATAACCGAAGATCAATTTATTGCCGTTTATTTTTGATGTCTGATGTCATGGGGATTATTTTATGTGTAACTGTTTGTTATTCAGTAGGTACTTAAGTATTAGGTACACAAGTACCTACTACATACCTATTTATTAGATAAAATTTCATACATTTATTCTAACTTCAAAACATGGATAAATATTACGAGGGTACGATGGCTGAGAGACTTTTGAGAAATAGGTATTTTAATGAAATGTCGATGTCTCGCCCGAACCCCTCCGTGTCAGTACAGCGAGAGCGGCACAACTGCAGCTCAGACCGTTATTAGGCGCGTAAAATTGATCAAAACAGCATTTCGTAATCCCCTGTTTTCTTCTCGAAAACTGGACCAGTAAAATTATTTTTTTCAAAAATAATTAGAGGACAGATTTAGCTATGCCCCTATGTTTTCCTTTTTTTGTTTATATCAGGGATTCTTTTCTGATGAGTGTCTGAAAATTACGTTGAAATTGGGCAATTTTTTCAGATTTTGAAAGCTCATATTTCTTATGTTAATTGAAATATGGAAAAAAACTAAACATAGGGGCATAGCTGTGGTAGATACAGATTACACAGTAAAAAAAATTGGCTCTAAAACCATTATCCAGGGAGGAAACAGGGGATTACGTTTGTATGGAGAAATGGTGCGCATCGTACCCTCTTAAATCGAATACGACACAGATCCACAGGATTGGGATACCAGGGTAATTTTCAAATTTTGCGCAGAACACTGTCAAGGATTTGCCACACATGCGGTCTGCGCGGTCAGGTCAAATTGAACGCAGCCCGCATTACGTATGGACAACATTGTCGGTCTCTATATATTTTGTATAGATATGCGATCTGATCGTGCGAACGTCACGTTTTTAGGCCCATAATATTAAAGGAATTATACCATCGCAATTTTGAAGTACCTACTTATTCTTTTTTCATTACAGCGACGTTCTAATCTGCAGCACGGTACTGATAATAGGTGGGAAATAATACAATCACCGTGACTTATTTTATTATATTATAATGCATATCAACACGCACACTGCAAACCATGCATAATTCTAGATAAACAACTAACTGTTCCTAGCCTAACTGAGCATATTGTATTCTTGTGTCAGTTGACAGTATCCGGGTCATTTTCAAATTTTGCGCAGGTAAACTTGTCCCAACCTAAAAAGAGTTGTTTTATTTCCGTTTAGAATGTCTATTTTCTGCGGACATTTAAATCAAATTATTGATGATTTGCAATCAGCCATAAATCACAGATAGTTATTGATTATCGGAATCAAAAAAGATGCTTAGCATTTATGTAATGTTCGTCTAACATATAAAAATCTCGTGTCACGGTGTTTGTTATCGAACACCTCTGAAACGGCTTGACCGATTTGTATGAACCTTTTTTCTCTACATTCGGTAGGTCTGAGAATAGGTCGTGGGCTATTTTTTATACCTCTAATTCCTCGCAGACGGAGTCGCGGGTAACAGCTAGTAATTCATAATAATGCGTGATAGATAACAGAGCGGATATCACGATATCCGTGAGTTACGTTTTTGGTCAGATGCAGTTTGAGTCGTCAGTTTAGCTAATCGTCAGATCATTTATTTAACAGATACGTCCAATTGCTTATTCATTTTGTGGCTTCTAAACAAATCTGGCATTAAACTGGGCGATCGTATAAGCGTATGATAAGCGAATGTATCCAAAACCGTATCTGACGAATATCGTGATATCCAACAGAGCTATAGCTCCATACAAATAGTAACTGAGTGTTCTGCGCAAAATTTGATAATGACCCATCCAATGTCTTCTGTCTCTATACATAATCCAACACAAAATATTGTATGCTATAGGACGGTACAGTCAACGTCATAAATAAGAGATCACTTTTGTACCTTATCGCTTTCAGTCGATACATAATTTCGTATGCCTCTGATCACTTATTTATGACGTTGACTCTTACGACGCATGGCACTGTCAAGGAAAAACCCGCGTGTTTTAGGGCCGACATAGAATGAATAGCCGCCGAAGCCGTAGTAGCCAAGTGGTTTGACCCATGCCATATGTTACTGTAATAATAATAAGGTATATCAGGTATATGTATAGTTATTTATGAACGGTTGGATGTACAGATATTGGTGAACTTCTACTTTTAACTTGTTAATTATTTAGAAATACAGTGGATTTCGGGTATAACGACGATGAGGGGACCACTCTAATTTCGTCGTTATATTCAGAATATAATATCACTTTGTAACTGAACCAAAAATTTAATTCCGTAAAGTACACGCTTACCTACTTACTTTAGTTGATATCTATAAGCAAAAGGTAAAGGTCTCCACAGTTGCTGAGCATCTGTGTGGGTGTAAACAAAAGATAAGAAAGCTCTTTGTGCCTTTGGCGGCCGACTCCGGTCGCAAAATCTGCATGGCATTTCTAGGAATTTGTTACAAATGATTCATTAAAAACAGTCGCTACACCCGAACTCGGCGTTACATCCAAAGTCGCTACAGCCACATGAATTTTGTACTAAAGTATGCTTTAAATTCAAGGGACTTAGATTTAACGTCGCTATAGCCAAATGGTTGCTACAACCAAGGTCGTAATCCTGGACAGGTATAACATCTACCTGGGGAAAGATCACTCTATTGACGAGATTTCATTTTTTTGACACCTGAAAATTACTACAGGAATCGAAAGAGTTTTGCCTCCTAAACATGGAAAAATATTTATTATAATTTATTTCTCTATATTTAAAAAAATACAAGAAATTCAAAAATTATATCTGAATCTACCGATACTACGACAGAATAAATATGTTTCCTTTGCCTTTTAACGTCAGATTTACGTTATCACTTATTTTTAATAGAGACTAGACATAAGTAATGCATCTATTGTGTGGTAGTTTTGGAGTTACGTCATTTTAGAATAAACACATCTTAAAAAAATTGTAATAAATTAATTAATAATCCTAGTGAAAATTTAAAACTATCAGCGTCTTTCTCTTTCCAAACAGAATACGAATGTATGTCAAATTATAGTCTTAAAAATATGAAATGTTGTCAATTGCAACCTGTTCCCACACATTAATAAACATAATCTTGTAAATTTTCCAGCTGAGCAAAAGAAATCCCTCCTTCTCGAAAAGGAGAGCATCCAGGAGTTGAAGTCGGAGCTTTCGGATTATAGCGAAGATGTTGAGGAGATGCAAGAGATTGTCAAGAACAAGCAGGCAGACATTAAACTGACGAAGGGCGCACGAAGGTATATCTTACTTTTATCTTCAGGTAATCAGCTGAAAAGCTGTGGATGAGACTGTCACAAGTCTGGGCAATGTGGTGTAAAAATGTAGTGGCTTTTACTTGGTAGTTGGTGGACGTACCTTGGCCTTTACGACCAGATTTTTCTTGTGCCTGCTTGTATGAACTATTAGCACAACAACCAGTTTCTCGCTTTTGGTATTTACTTAGAAAGATACATCTACAAATAGGTACTAAATTAGTTAAAAATGTTTGGAAAGTCTCATTGATTGTTCGTAAGGTATGGAAAGAAAATGAAGTCTATTTGAAATTTTATAACGGGCTAGCAGTTTTATGCCTATTTACTGAATCTGATCAGATAATACATCTTAAAAGGCACAGAGCCCTGGAGCTGGATCAACTTAAGGTAAAGATACAACTACAAATGGAGGGGTTCTCGCTGGGATGCAAACTCTGCGCCAAAAATTGTAACACCTTTGATATAACTGAAATAAGTGACCACTTTTATGTACATTTGAAGAAACTGAATCACATACCAGGGTGAACGCTTTTAATTGGGTCAATCAACTTTTTTTTGTAAACGATTTTCTGCTACTTTCTATGAAAACCGAAATAATTAAAAAACTGATTATTTTTCCTTATTTAAAGTATACTTTTCAAAACCCTAGATTTTTGTAGTCAATAATGGTGTAATTGCCATATTTATTTTATTTTGTTTAGCTTCTATTTCGTGGGTGACCCAGGGGACAATGTTGTTCCCCTGGGTGACCGGATTTTTTCATAGAAATACTTATTTTTTTTGGTTTTCACATACGCACTATGATTAACAGTTTATCTAATTACTGCAAAATCATGGTTTCACTAACCAGAGATTACAGAGTTACTTGTAAAGGAGTAAATAGATATTTACAAAAAAAAGTTGATTGACCCAATTGCAAATGTCATGTTGACATTCCACACATCAGCCAAAGAAATCATTGTGAAAAGGTGCCACCCTGGTATGCGATTCAGTTTCATTGACTGTACAATGTTGACCCGACTACCCAACAGTGATTGATGATGATGACTTTGGTTGATTCGGATCATCATCCCAGCTTATATACGTCCCACTGGTCCTCTCAGATTAAGAGGGCTAGCGTCATAGTTCCCACGCGGGCCCAGTGCGCATTGGAAACTTCACACACACCATTGATTTTTTTCTCAGGTGTGTGCACGTTTCCTCAAGATGTTTTCCTTCACCGTAAAGCTCATGGTAAATTTCAAATTAAATTTCGCACATAAATTCCGAAAAACTCAGAGATGCGAGCCGGGGCTCGAACCCACGACCCTCTGGTTGAGGCCATAGGTCAAATCACCAGGCCACCACGGCTTTTGGTTGGTTCGGATAATTTCCAATTTTACCAACGAGACCTCTGTCGCGAACTATGGCCGAGTATACAAAAGTAATTTAAAGGTCAATTTACTTACCAGTTTTTTCTTCATCGCCTATTAGGCCCGATAACCTTTGGAAGTGCCTGTATAAAAGGTAGATAAGACATGAACACCACGCCTGATAATTTATCAATAAACAAGTTGATAATGATAATCTAATTAAAGTTAATCATGTGTTTGGATCAATAATCTAAACGGGAATCGAGAGGAGAGGAGATAGCCCCTTTAAATTTCATCAGTTTGATTATTGGTCCTATGACATAAATCCGAAAATATCCATTTCGAAGTGCGGAAATAATTTATACATGGAATTAAAAGTAACTTGAACTCATTTTGCCGGATGACAAGCAAAACTCTCTAAAATTTGTCGCTGCTCTTCAAAAAGTCGTATCTAGGTATTTAGTAATTTCATACTGAGATACGAGCTTTGTTTTAAGAGGTTTTATACCTGCTGAGCTGGCAACGTTGCATTTTTGTTAGTTTTTCTCGATTATTCCATAAAAATTGAATGAAAATTAAAAATGTTTTGTATACAAATTGTTCTAATATATTAGTTGATGTGTCTACTGCAATAATAATTCGTGATAAGACTTATTTTCTTTAAAAACCGTTAGGTAATAATAAGTTCGTTTTTAAAGAAAATAAAAGTCTATCACGAATTATTATTGCAGTAGACACATTAACTTTATATTAGAACAATTTGTATACAAAACATTTTTAATTTTCATTCAATTTTTATGGAATAATCGAGAAAAACTAACAAAAATGCAACGTTGCCAGCTCAGCAGGTATAAAACCTCTTAAGTAGGTATTTCGTACTTAGTGACTTTTCCTTGTCACCCGGCGATTTGATCTTGTTTAGGACCTTTTCAAATTCGTTTTCGGTCTCATGGTTACGAGTAGACTTAATTTTTTTTTAGTTATTTATTGAAATAATGTATTTTCAGGTTGTACCGAGCGGTCAACAATATGATTGGCAAATTAGACTCAGTACTAGTAGAACTGGAAAACAAAGAGAAGGCCCTACAGAAAACGTTGGAGCAGACCAAGTCCGAGCCTCAAAAGGCCAAGGAACAGTTGATCCAGATCGACGAACTCATGCATTCCATTAAAAGCCTACAGAAGGTTCCAAATGAGGCGAAACTGAAGCTCATGCAGGATGTTCTAGGGAGGTTGGATGACGACTTCGATGGACAGTTGAAGATTGATGATGTGCTTAAAGTAAGTAACGGTAGTTTCTTGGTTTACTTTGGGTCCCTTCCCACAGATATTGCTGGCTGGTCTCATTTATTTAATAAAGTAACTAAGGACTGGTTTTCCAATCTTCAGTCAACTGTCAGATAAATGTAATTTCTGTCCTTTTCTAGGGTTCCGTACCCAAAGGGTAAAAACGGGACCCTATTACTGAGACTTTGCTGTCCGTCCGTCTGTCTGTCTGTCTGTCCGTCTGTCACCAAGCTGTATCTCATGAACCAGTTGAAATTTTCACACAAAAAACAGAATTAAATAAATATTTTTGAGGGGGCTCCCACGTGATTTTTCTGCTCGTTTTTGCTCAATATTGATAACGGCGACAGGTAGACGCTTGAAATATTCACAGAATATTTAGCTATATTCACTTAAAAATAAATAATTAAATTAAAATGAAAAAATATTTAAGGGGGCACCCATACAACAGACATGATTTGCCGTTTTTATAGATAATGGTACGGAACCCTTCGTGCGCGAGTCCGACTCGCACTTGGCCGGCTTTTTCCTATGACTTGAGTAAAGGAAAGCGATAGTTTTAAACTGACGGATACTTCTATCTGTGGATTGAAAAATCGGCCCTTGGTTAAGTAAAAAACTATTCTGAGAGTTGTTTGGTTTGAATTATCGCAAACAATATATAGCCTAATAAAACCATGTGCGGTTTCGATTAAAGTGCACGCTAGTACAGGCGACAGCAAAAAGATTGATTTAGCTAAAGTTAGAAAAATATGTAAGTATAGGCGTTTTTTTTACTTGACATCTATTCTATACATATAATAAATCTGTAACAATTCGGTGTCTGTACATTGAAGATATTTGAGAAAAACTGTCACTAGGGCTATTTACAGGGTTATTTTTAATTCACTGACATCCTCTTAACCCTGAAGACCTATCACTCAAACAAATGTTTTTTGTTTTACGACTTTTTAAAATGAAGCACTTTTTTCCCATACAAATACACAGAGTATCGTAAAAATAAGAGGAAATCTCAAATTTTCAAAACGTTATTACACCAAAAATATTAAGTTATGACAAAAGCCGTAAAACAAAAAACATTTGTTTAAGTGGTAGGAGTTTAGGGTTAAAAGGATGCTAGTGAATTACAAATAACCCTGTATTAGCGCAATAGAACCCAAATCAATTATTTTTTGAATTATTGTCTGTTTGTCTGTTTATCTGTTTGTCTGTGCGTTTGTGCGCGCTAATCTCAGAAACGGCTTAACCTAGAAGGATGCGGTTTTCACTGATATGTTGGTATTTTCTTGGATTAACATTTAGTGTTTGTTTCATTTAAATCGGGTCACAAATAAGAAAGATACGTCTATTTTAAGAATTTATCGAACAGGTTTATTTGTTTGAACGCGCTAATCTCAGGAACTACTGCTCCGATTTGAAAAATTCTTTCAGTGTTAGATAGCACATTTATCGAGGAAGGCTATAGGCTATACAATCATCACGCGAACACCAATAGGAGCGGAGCGGAGCGGAAGAATGTTTCAAAATCGGGGTTTTTTGAAGTAAAACTTCTATAGGCACGCTTGACTTGTGGTGAATGTGAACGCGGGTGTGGGGGGGTTCGGTGGGGGTTGAGGTTGGGAGGGGAGTATTTTTTTTATATCGAGGAACTAAGGAGAGCCATAATTGGGATTGATCATTTTTTCTAACCCCCTTTTTGTTTTTTTTTTTATCGAAAATATAGAGCATTTTAAGAAACTAATTTAAATATTTCAGCAATTCATCACTCCAATATTTTTTTATAATTTATTGAAAATTTGAGATACGACTTCTCGTAAATTACATGCCGCGGCTGAATCTGTGTATAAACCACAGACATAATGACAAAAAAAATGTTTCACAATCGATGGTTAGTTGTCATCTGACAATGTCACTTTACATTACAATAACAATAACACTAAAGTTGCCGATTCTTCCAAGAGAATAGGTAAAAAAAACGATTTACGGCTATAGTATTTTTTGTACGTATAAAATAAAATGGTCAGAAGTTTTCCCTTGAAAGTTCTTTGGCGGATTTAATCCATACTTACATTAAAATGATCCTCAAAACTATAAGTACATCTTGTAAACTTTGAATTAACTTTGCGGCACCACTTCTCTTGTAAATCTTCTCTAATGCGAACAATTAATTTGTTTGGGCTACTGACAGAATCATTTCCACAAGTAGGAATGAAACACTTCCTGTATAAATCCATTATTAAAATATGAAAAACGCGAAGAATGTTTTTCAAAATAGTATCCTGAATAAACTGACAGATGATAACTACGTCGAAGTGACAGAGAATAGTATAGAGAAACTAGACGGACGGCTTTTTTTTTCTTGTTGCAAAGAATTTCAAAGTTAATGCCCACAGAAAGGTCAAACAAAGGTCAAACATTATTTTGCAAAAATACACGCGATCATTTAATATTTTTTTACTACAATGTTATAAAATGATTTAATAAACCTATTCCTCGAAATGGTTTTGAAATTAGACCACATTGTAAAAAAGTGATCAATGCCAAATTGATGAAAAAGCAAATTGGATAAAAAAAATAAGCTGCCCAAATTACTAATTCCACGCAGACGGAGTCGCGGGCAACAGCTAGTAATACATATTTATGTAACTTATTTAATTTAGCTGCATCGATCTTTTTTCAGTCTACTTTACATTGTAAAAAAAGTTTTGATTCAATCGCAAATAACAGCTGTAGATGTCATAAATATCGGAAAAAAGGCTCGGATATACGTGAATGTAGAAGGTAAAAAGACATTATCATTCCCTACCCGACTTATCTCATGACCACATTACCGTCTCACATCCTTTTTCCTGTTAAAAACATGCTACATTAAACTTAAAACTCCGCTTTTAAATGATAATGACCTTATTTGGAGAACTGTCACACAAAGCATGACGCCTTGGCAATGGATGTTGAACTCGGTACATTGCCAATACGAATTGGCTGTTAAATTAACGTTTTTGTAAACGTGACCGTTTGTTCTGCTATAGTTTTTCGCGATTTCCATAAAAGTATTAAAGTGTATTACTCGTTGTCATTTACTTTTACCTGCTGTGTAGGTTTGTTTTAGTATTTTATTTTCACAAAGCACTATTTTTGTTTGCGGTTAGGGTTATTGAACTTTAGTCAAAGTCCCACTATTCTCTCTGAGGTTTTTTATTTTATAAAGGTGCAAACTTTTGAAATTGTATTTTCATACCAAAATATATAAGTAGTCTAGTTCCCGTTGGCATAAAATTATGAAATTTGGCAAGATTGCCTCATAGGCTATGAGTCATAGCACTAGTAAAGGATTTTTCGTTCGAAAAGTTCGAAGTCGCTGATCCGCAAAAGTTAATTTTGTTTTTCATAGAATCGCTATGAATTACAAGCTTGTTTTAAAATTTTGACGGCACGCTCAGGGCGGTCCGACTCGCACATGGCCGAATTTTAATTTTAGTCCATTACTTTCTCAGATGTTGGAGATTATCGGCAACGAGAATGTGAATCTGTCGGAGAAACAAATGGCCGAGTTGATCGAGTTGCTCGATAAGGAGGAGATTCTCGAGGTCGAGAGCAAAATACAGAAGGCACTGCAAAAGGCGGCCACTGCCGAGAAGGAGCAGAAACCGGCGGAAACCGAAGGAAAGGTATACATCATTACATATGTATAAACTTACAAAGAAGACCTAATCCTACTAATATAACGAAGGTGAAAGCTTGTGAATTTTCACGCTAAAACTGTTGGACGGATTTAACGGAAATTTAGGAGCGTCTCACGGAACAACGAAATTAAATTTTCATGTTAATAACGTCCTTATTTTTGAGATTTTTTCCATACAGTTTTTATGGTTGGTCACAAAACTGACAAAAAAAATATGGGAACATTTTTTGATCATCAAAATTAGCGCTTTTGGTTCTGTGTATAAGTAAATTCCAAAACTACCAAAAAAAAAGTAGAAGGTACATTTAAATTGAAAACCCCCTTTAACCACATCAGCTCTTGCACAAACGACTCTTTACACTAACTCATGATAACTCGGTAGCAGTCAAAATGTTGATAACAATAGCATTGAACACAAAAGATTCCACTAATATTATGAATATCCACTAGGGTTACAAGCATGCGTCATATCATCATATGTCATAAAAATGGCACCAAGCCAACATGTTCAATGCCACTCTAACACGTCAGACATCGTGGCGGCAACGTGACTGTGGCATGACAGTCTACACATCTGCGAACCTAGGGCTGCCTGCCCATTAAAGCGAAGCGAGATAAAAATCCACCCCATAGAATTGCGTGAAATCGCTCCTCTATAGTGAACAGGGTGTTTCAATAGTAGTTCAAAAATCATATAAAACCGGGAAGAGAAAGGGGGGGGGGGGACGAGCGCGAGCCTGCTGACTGCGACGTTTTACATATAGGATGACGGCACCAAACATCTCACCATTCATGCACTTTACCAGTTATGACAATCAGTTATTCTGAGCATGGTGTTGATAGTTTAAAAATGTAGTATCCGTTCCTTAAAGTTTGGGTTTATGGAAAAAAATGTGCATAATTAGTTCTTGTTCATTACTGGTGCTGTCACCCTGTTATATTTTTATGACATGCCACATTGATGCGTTGCGTCGCACGCAACGTTTCAACGGATCGACTGACAAGAACAAGAGACGAAGCGGGAGGGAGGGTTATGCCACTGGCTGCCTGTAACGCTACGCGCGGACGAGTGACTGTTGTCACCGTGACAATACAACAGAGACAAACATACTGTCATGGTGGCAAAAAGTCACTAGTGTCCTCTAGCCCCTTACATTGTCTTCGTGCGTCGATGCAGCGCAGGTGTGGTCATACAATGCGTTGATTCGTTGCGATAACGCAACGCAACGCACCAGTGGAGCCTTACCCTATCTAGTTCTGCGTCTACGGTTCGAAACTAAGCTCTGCATTACCCCCTCGCGTCGCTCCGCTGCCTCGCTTAGCTCCAATGGACAAGTAGCCTAAGACGCTTTTCTCATGAACGTAAAACTTATATCTTTTTTCAATCTTACGCGGTTGGTTAGATCAATTGGCTAAGTAAAGTTTTTTGAAGAGGTGCTAAATATATTTTTTTTCGACAGTAGTCGTCTTCTAGACCGAGAAACTGCAGCTGTTTTATTTTTATCTCCTATTGTTTACTGGAAATATTTTTTTAAGTGTTCGAGGTGACATTTGTGAGATTTAATGGCTGACAAGCGGTTCATGCTCAGTACTTAGTAGAAATAGAAAAAAAACGAAGTCAATTGTCAATGTCAAATGAAATCTAACCGTTTGCGTTTCGTTTACTTTGCATTGTCCAAAAAGCAGTTCCAAAATAATGATCGAAAATATTCAATCGTGATTTAATTATCGTGCATAATTCGTGGAGAAATGCGATAAAATTGAAAATCCGGATTTTGTGCGGAGGTCGTTAAAAATAGACCAAAAATCACACCAAAACGCAAAGCAAACGAAACGCAAACGGTTTGAAATGGACAAAAGTGACAGATGACTTCGTTTTTTTTCTGTTTCTACTAAGTACTGAGCACGAACGGCTTGTCAGCCACTAAATCTCACAAATGTCAACTCGAACACTTAAAAAAATATTTCCAGTAAACAATAGGAGATAAAAATAAAACAGCTGCAGTTTCTCGATCTTCAGAACGCCGACTGTCGAAAAAAAATATAATTAGCACCTCTTAAAAAAACTTTACTTAGCCAATTGACCAGAATCCATAAAAAAACATTTTCACAATTTTTCCCAATTCTATTCGACACAGACACAGAAACATAGGTATGTTTAGGTTTAAGAGTAGTGTAGATAGGAGTTTAACGTCGGATATTCAATGAACTGACTGCATTCCAGGTTGATCAGGTGAAGTTGCAGAAGAAACTATAAATGCTTTTAAATTCGTTAGTTTTACTTTATTTTCGAAAACAAATGAAGACCACACGGAAAGAGTAAGTCGCCCTTTTGTAGAAGTTGACTTGTAGATTTGTTACTTTATTTTATTTTAACCAACAGTCATCCAATCTACAATATTAACGGGGCGTGATATAAAATGTATCTAAATTCTAAGTAGTTCTAGTAGTTGTCGAAATAAGTAGTTCTTAACATTATCTAGTGCTAAAGATAAAAGTGATTAAAATTATACTCAAAAGACTCTTTCCATGGGGTCTTCTGACAGGAATATAAGAATCGGTCTCTGTCGTTATTTAAATTATTAATGACCCCAGCGCAATCAAAGACTAATTCCGAATTCTTTATGGCTGCCGCTTCTTTCTCACTTCAAAACACTCTATTTTCATGTTTATTTTAATGTATGTTTACCGATAACTTCGACATTTGTGTTCCGACTTAGAAAGTTATTTCTTTGATTGAAAGTGTATAGTCCCGAGGTAGTCACATGTACCAGTTTTATCAAAGTCGGTTCGGAAATTACAATTTAATTTACATTTGAGGTCGGTTAATGTATCTCTTTGAAAAAAGGGCTAGCAACTTCAAAATGCCAGCATTTCTATTATAATGTAATAAAAGTAACTATAGTATGTACTAGACTATTCAGGGAGCCATTTCAAATTTCAGGGTCTATTCGATTTAATCCGAGAGGCGCAAAAGCGGCGGGAAATGAAGAAAGCTGTCGAGAAGTTTAGCGAAGAGCCAACGATCCCCAAGGGCGAAGGCATCGTCACGAAGCCAGAGGACAGCAGTAAACGGCCAGAGAGCCACTGAGCTTAACTTTAACATAGTCAAGGTGTACATATGCGTGGATGGCAGATTATCTGGAGTCTGTCCTTGTGCTGGTTTGTGCGATAAACTAGCAGCAATGGCGGCGGCGATCGCAAGATGTTAATTCATTATTATTCAGTTTTCGACAATGTTGACGCCTGACGAGGGGCCGATACCGGTTTAGAAAATACATATTGTTGTAGTAAGCTGTTTGTACAAAGTTAACGTGTTATATTCTGAACATTTACAGGATTAGAGTTCTTTACTGGTTTTTGTCTAAATAACCGATTTTTTTTTCTACACTGGTATCATGTACGCTTTTCAATGCAGACCGATAGTTGTTGACAATACACTTAATTAGATTTATTAGGAGTAATTCGAATAGCTGGATAAGCATTGAAAAGAGTATAATGGTTATATTTAGTTATTTTCGGTCTCGGCGCCTATCAACACATTTAATTAATTAATCCTTCCATGGAAATCAACGACGAATCAATCAATGAAGTTCTGTTAGGCTTTAGTAGAACGTCCGTTTTGATTTCTCACGTGGGATATAACATAGCTGTTATGTAATTAATTAACGTGTTTCCCTAATGACAATAAGCATTTGTAAACATGTAATCAATCACATGTAAATAAAACTTACATAACTCATCTGTACTTTTCGTACCGTACGAGCTTGTTATCAGAGTCATGTCTATTTATTTCTGGTTCGTTTTTATTTATTTAAAGTTTTATTTTATTGTTTTATGCATTTCTGTGATCGCTATTCTGTCGTAAGTTTATGTTATGTGAATCAATGTCTATATACGTGGTTCCATTATCGAGAATAATGACCCTCCTACATCACCGCAGTACAAAAACAAAACAGTACAACTATTGTTTAAATTGTTACTAATACTGGGAAGTCGTGATGTAGCATTGTAAAACCAGAGTCTCTATTCTAAGTATTTTTTTTTAAATTTATGCCTGATTTGATTAACTATTTGGTTCCATTTCAATGAGGCGCTGGTTCGTGTCCTGAAAGATTCCATGTGCAGTTTGTTATTTTACAATAATATGAATGTTTAGTGCTAGAAATGAGCATAAGCACAAATCCTTCGACTTTGGTATATTATTTTTGAGGCACCCACCTACATTCGAATTGGGATTAAATGTTGTAATATCTCGTCTAGTAGCATTTAAAATGCTATGAAATTGTGTATATAATAAATAGCAGTATGTAGAGGATTTATTTATATAACTTGATTTCAAAATCTTCGTTGGTAATCCTCACGATAATTGTGATTCTTGGTTGTCTGTACTTTAAGCTATTCTCCATCTGGTACATCTAAATGAAATAACTCATTAGCTATAAAATCTCATTCCAAATTGCTAATTAGTAACTGGTCAAAAAGTAAATAGTAATCACCGTGATGAAAATTTAATTGTTAATTGTAATCATTAGATGTGCTGGAGATACCTTGAACTTACATTGAAGTAAGGAAATAAAGAGATCATTACATAAACACATTGTTTTATTTATTTGTCGCCCTTATACATATAATGAATTACACTTAATGAATTTTAAACAATAAAACATTGGCTACTAAAGTAGGTATAATGTTTCTCAGCAAGTTAGATAAAGATGCGAGTGAAGGTGGTAATCTGAGGCGTTTGAACAGCCGTATCCCGAATGTAACTCAATTCGACTAAAATGTCCGTCAACTAAAAATCCAAATGACCCGTAGTGTGTGGTCGTAGAATAGTAATTGGTTTTTGATTATGGAATGGACTAATGTCCATTATCCTTAGATTTTCGTACTACGTGGGATACGGCGCTTGAAACACTTTGGTGTCCCACCCATCTATTTTTCATGCTGGTTAACTTGTTGCTGACTACAGACGGATCCTTGAAAGCTCGATATTTGTTTTTATTTGCTGAGGTTGTAAACGCGTTAGTTTTCACTTGGCTAATATCCATACTAATATTGAAAATGCGAAAGTAACTGTTATCTCTTAACGCTTAAACCGCTGGCTGGCTGGAAATTTGGTACACACAGAAGAGGCGTGGGACGGGAGCGCGTCGCGGTTACGGCGCCCCTTGAATCAGTTTTCATACTAAATGCATACAAGCGTCGCAATCCAAAGCTGACCGAAGAGACGGGGCGGAGACGCAGCCTGCGAACAAACGACGCGGATTGCGATGCGCCCCCGTCCCACGTTTCTTCTGTCACTTGTGTTCTGAAGTTCTGTGTGGCTTGCGCCTAAGAGTTTTACGGTGGTACTTCGTCTGCGCTGCGCGGGCAAAGACTAGTAAGTACAAAATATTCGGCTCCTCCTTCTCCGTGTTAGAAACCATTTGTGTAGGCACTCTGGACGGGACAGGAATAAAAAATATGTGTGTTGGCAATGAAAAACATAATTTTTTTAGCACAAATATCATCGAAGCTATAGAGTTCAATAGCAAGTTCTTCAATTACATACTTATAATTATGCGTAAACGTAATGACCTACACATACACTATAAATTTATTATTATTGTTTGTTATGGTAATCTGTGGAGTTTGAAATTGCAAACTTCCGCTAAAGGGAAGCTAAAATTATTTATTTATTATTATTTTATTTTGCGGCTAACAATCAAAATAATAATTTATAAACTGAAATATCATGAGATAAGGAAAATAGATAGGAGATAAAAAGCACTTGGATAGAAAGAAAATTAAAAATATTAAGTAATATAATAAACAAACAAACAGGTACCTTCCAGGTAGGTATAGCCGGTATAGGTGAAAAACATAAGTAAAAAGTAAATGACCTGTTTGTATGTTAGAAGTAATGTGTCCGTTCCGTATAAACAAATTGACGTTCTAATTTTGAAAAAAAATGACTTAAGCTCCATATCACTACTACACATACCTACAACAGGTAATTTTCTTAAGTTGTTCACTATGTGCTCAGATCAGATGTTTATGATCATGAATCTCTCTAGTATAAGTCTATAATTCCTCTGAATACCTATTACCTACCTAGTTTAATCGCATTTTCATACTATTCCGCAGAAATAAGAAATATACCGAATTTAATTTGACACACAGCGTTAGTTATAGCAAAGGTATAGCGAAACTCGTCAGAAGAGCGTACAAGTACAAGTTTAAGATCATTGACCTTGCTAGGACATTTTGTTGTTCGAGTCTTTGTCCTTATTTTCATGAGGCCAATCACCGAATGACATATACCCAAAATCTAAATTTTCGCGGTAAAAGATGGCGTGTCAGACTTGCATATCCTGTCTACAGGCCACCATACTATTGGCCGTTGCGTTTCTACAGCAGCCAATCAAATGTAAGTCGTACTATTTCCACCAATTGCTAACGATAAGAGATGTAGTCACGGGCTGCAAGTCGGCCATCTTAAAAACATTCAGAAACATGATTTTGTGATTGGATAATAAGTTGTCTATTCCATTCTGACGAGTTGCGCAAAAATTAGCATTTTTGACTCTCACTTATCGCGGCTGCCATGTTTTTTTTCATGTGGGGTGTGTGTGTATAAAATATATCATGTTAATTTAACCCCATAGATACTATTACAGGTGAGTTGTGGTTGTTTATAGCCTTTAATTCTCTACAGACGCTACTGAAGGAAGTCGCTCGTCCTTAGTGAAAGTGCATCATGTAATACTGTCACTTCTTGTGAAATTGCATCGTATCTCACGTTCTAGTGAGTGTGAGTCAGTGAAAAGTAATCACAATAGAGGGTACGTTCTTGTCGTGATTTGCTTTGTTGATAGACGTGGTATCATGGCCTTTGGAAGTGACGTTGCGGGAAGGCTCAGAGTCGCAACGTACTCGTTCTTATCCTCTGTCTGTGCGTGACGTTTTGGCGCCATCGACCCATTTAGCGCGGCCGACGGTAATGGGTTTTAATTCTCCGTACAGATTAATCCCAGTGACCTTTGTACATAAATAAACATCACGTGTTATCACAAAAATAAATAAAGAGTTTTGTGTTGCAGATTTAAAGGGGGTGCACCCACAGTGCGTCATTTGCTAAATAGCTAGTGACAATGCGACTGCACATGCATTAGACGCGGAACCGCCACCAAAATCGAGCCGCAAGCAAAGAATACACCAAAGAAATTAATGATGTATTAGTACGAAGGTATTCTGAAGGATCGATTTTTTTCACACGGCCCACGGCGACTGTAAAATGGACCTTCGATTTTTGAGCATTAAGATGGTGTTAAGTAACGACAGAGAGTATCCTGGGCAGGATGCGTAAGCACAAGAAACAGAGCCAGGCGCGTGCCTGCAAGGCTGCCACCCAAGACCACCTGACTCCGCAATCCTTCATCTGATACCTACACAAGCCACGCAGGTGAGCATTCATGGTTATTTATCAATCTTTGCTATCATTATTCCTTGAAGAATTGTTAGAACTGTCAATGCCACCCTAGCATATTGTAACAATTGCTAGAATATATGAGAGGGTAGTATTTTTATTTTTACTTGTCTTGTCTTGTCTTTTTTTAGACGACCAGATGGCCTAGTGGTTAGAGACCCTGACTATGAAGCTTGAGGTCCCGGGTTCGATTCCCGTGTCGGGGCAGATATTTGTATGAAAAATACGAATGTTTGTTCTCGGGTCTTGGGTGTTTAATATGTATTTAAGTATGTATCTATCTATATAAGTATGTTTATCCGTTGCCCAGTACCCATAACACAAGCTTTGCCTAGCTTACTTTGGGACTAGGTCAATTGGTGTGAATTGTCCCGTGATATTATTTTTTTTTATTTTTTTTTTTTACTTGTTCATCAAGGAATAATGAATATGTAATGCTTTGTAAAAAGCTAAACATAATTAGGTATATTCCTAATAATAGTATGCTTGTAATGTACAATAATAGCAGAGTCCTATGAGGAAATATACACAATAAATCGCCAATCATACTTTTATAAAAAAAAATGTTACAGTTACTTTAATTTTGGATCGCATCCATTTAATTTCAAATTCACTCTTAGAGCGCGCGCAGACAGAGCGCGGTCTGGAGTTCTGAGTTCCGCGTTCAGAGTTCTTTGTACTTTCGAATGTACTGAGTCTCTTACGATAACGCACACAGCAGGCGACTGGAACTCTCGAGCGGTCAAAACACAGAACTCGGAACTCCAGACTGCTTTCTGTCTGCACGCGCTCTTAACTACTGTTTTTTTACTTTTAAATGTGCACAAATGTGATGTTTTCAATGTCATCAGATTATGTTTTCCCTTCAATTCCAGATGAATTTTACTTAACCTCTTGTATGCTGGAACACGGATCCACGTCAGATTTAAGTTTTTTTTTTAAATCTGTAACATTTGTTAACATTGGTACTATTTGAAACCATAGAGACAAGAATGCAGGCTTTTTTTTAATTTTGGCAAACGAAAGGTTAATATTGTTTCAATAATTATTTATTTTTCACAGTTGATTGTTCCATGTTTAATTTTATCTATAGACAAAACTTGTTTGTATGTAGTGGTATGGTATATCTGAAACTACTGAACTGATTCAAAATAATCTGTCTGGGTTATAAAGTTACACTTTTATGATTAATATTGGTTACTTTTTATCATAAAAGAGTACAAAATCCCATGGGATGCATGGCTATCCTTATGGATGTTGCAGCAAAACAGTTAATTACTGTTGCACAGGAGTACATGATCACATTATAACTGAGTGATTTGTGCAATAATATCCAATTATTATAAAAATGGGAGAATTTTATTTTAATTCATTGTATTCTTTTTTTTTGCTATCAAGAGGATATGCAGTGCTCAGTTTTGGAAAGAAACCTTAATGGTTGGAACATAGTGAAGATGGTTAACAATGTTAAGAATACTTGCAAAAAGGTCGGTTTGGTATCTTTAAGCATTGTATTGGTACATCCATAGGCAAAGTTTTCTTGCAATGTGCATTGATTATTTGTGCTTTTGATACCAAAACCTTTACTAGTTTACTTCGGTATTTGCTTAGATTATATAATACATCTCAAACATTGTCTCCGTCGCAACAGTACTGACTTATTGACACTGACAAATGCAGAGTGATATAGTAAATGTAAATGTATTATATGATCGAAGGGTATTTGGGTATGTTTTTGCACATTGCAAATTTCCTGATTGCCTATGGAATGGTAGCACATTCTGCTGTTCCCCTTGATTTGATTGCACATTAGTTGGGAGTATTGTTCCTTTGTTCCGTTTGTTCCATTGTATTGATCCGCATATATAATTTATGTACATAATCTATCCATGCATCACTTTGTGTTGTACATTTTATTGCAAGTTTAACACACCATATTTATTTGTTTTTCCATATGCTTTGTAGTTCCCAGTTTACAAATATAACACTAATTTTAGATTATTATATTCACTACATTATTTAGATAGAAAAACATGTAGCAAATAGATAACCAAATTGGTATATTATTTTATGTTAATAGGCTTGCAGCCTTAAAATAAAACTGCTTCTAATGCCTACAAAAGAAATTTCGTCATAATTCAACATCACAATGCAAATTTGAATAATATCTTTATCTGCCACTTTTAGTGTCAGCAATCAGTTACGTATTTCGTTTTTAACACCTAAATTATTGATAAAGCCAAGTACATTTACTGAATATTTTTTAAAATGTAACTTGTGTTATTTTCAGGATTACAATCTTGACAACATTGTTGATCAACAGTGCACAAGATTTCAAGAAGTCACAGAACAAGATAGCGTGTTGCAAGTAGGCATGCCCACTTGTTCTGTCGATCAAACAGAGGCTGTCCGTCGATATTACGCTGCATTCCCGGCGCTGAAAAAAGGGCAAGAGTCGCCCCTGCAGTACTATCTACCCCCGCCAGCCTGGTGTCGCAAAACTGACACAGATCTAAAATCCAACATGCAAAGTGAACTATCAATAATTTCGAAAGAATGGAATTCCAAAAACAAGAAGTTCTCCACCGGTAAGGAGCGCCGCAACTCGTACCACGGCCAGCGGAAGAACGGGAAGAAGCGGTGCAACAGCTACAGTCGGTCCTTCGAGAGCAAGGAGAGGCTCCCGGAGTGGGTCACGCACGAGGGCGCGTGGGACATGGAGGCGCAGGACCCCGTCAAGGAGTTCATCCGCGCGCTGGCGCTGGACGAGGGCTACGGCACCTGCGAGAACACCCTCACCGACGAGCCGCGCGTGCCCGACCTGCAGCTGCCGGCCGCCTGGCGCGCGCCCGCGCCGCCCGACTCCGACCTCTACGCCCAGTTCCAGGCCAAGTTCGACCGCAGCCTCGAGGCGCTCTGGGACGACCGCGACGACACGCCCATAGACGACTACCAGGAGCTGCCCATCGACTTCCAGGACCTGCTCTCCTCGCCCTCGGACCAGTTGTTCGCCGTCTCGGACTGCGGCGGGAGCGGGGCGTGGGGCGCGGGCGGGCCGTGGCCGGACGCGCTCCGCTGCCGGGCCGAGTCGCCGTCGCGGCTCGCGGACGCGCTCCACGACCGGCTCAAGCCGCTCAACATCGCGGAGCCGGAGCCGCCGCTGCCGCTGGATCCGTTCTCGCTGTACGAGGCCGACGACATCTACGACGCCGCCGAGACCGTCGCGTGCGCCATGCGCTCGCTCGCCGCCATCAACCACAGCCGCGACCGCAGCGGCTTCGCCGAGGTGCCGCCGCGGCGGAGCGCGCCCGCCCGCCCTGCGCCCGTTTCCCGCCCCGCCCCCGCGCCCGCCCCCGAGCCGCCGCGCGCGCCCGAGGACCTGCTCACCTCCGCGCGCACGCACTTCCGCCCCATCCAGCGCGAGGCCGACCCCGGCGACGCGCCCGCGCCCTACCGCGACGGGGACACGTTTGCGATCCACAGCGAGCTCGACCCGGTCGCGTTCCACCGCAGCGCGTCCGGCGGCCTCTACATCGAGGGCTCGCTCGAGCGCTACCTCGAGTACCGCGGCGACAAGGGCATCGATTACGGCCGGCTGCGGCTGACGGCGGCGCAGCGCTGTCCCGACCTCGACGACCCGGCGTTCCGTCTGCGCTTCCCGCTGCGGCAGAGCGACGCCGCCGCGCAGACGGAGCCTACCACGCCGGCGTGCGAGGGCTGCGGCCGCGCCGCCAAGAAGAAGCGGCCGAGCGCGATGGAGAGCATCTGGAGCAGCGAGGGCGCGTGCGAGGCGTGCGCGTGGCCGGCCGCGCCCGTGCCGCCGGATGACGCGCCGCGCGACTGGGACGAGCCGCCGCCGGACGCGGACGCGGGCGCCGCCCCTCCCGACCGCAAGCGCCGGCACTCGGCCGCGCTGCGCTGCGCCGCCGCCGCGCGCTGCTCGCACCCGCACGCGCGCTTCCTCGCCTGCTGCTCGCTCCAGGACCGTCCGCTCACGCGCTAACCACACCGCCCCGCCGCCCCTCTCGGCTGCCGCGACCACGCACATACTACCTCCCATTAGACACTGCAGTTCGGTGTGGGAACTATAACATTCACGGCACCTTAGTTTCACTGGCTCGAACGGCGAACGCTTCACCTTGCGATTATTAATTTCACATTAAGGGGGTACCGCGTTTTTCGCGCTAATCGATTTGGGGTGGGCGATTTCGGGCGTGGGGCCGCTTGGGGGAGGCACGATGGCTAAAGATAGGTTGGTTGGACTGCGCGTTTTTCGGTATTTTCATCATATTACTAAAACAAATACATATTTTAAAAATGTAGCCAGACTACGCCCTAGAAAACATTTTGTTTTATTAACATTCAAAAAGTCATGACCTTCTGTGCAATATTAGCGTCGTACTACGAGTTTAATTTATAGTTTAGAGACTACTTTGGATTTTTTTTCTATCGAGCGAACTAAAAGTAATCGTGTTTCGAAAAAGACTAGTCGCTAGAGTGAATCCTCAAATATGATATGAATTTCAGGACTATGGCATTGCTAGTAATGATACAGCACGAGTTTAAATGAATGCAATAAATGCGCCCAAAACACGGTACCCCCTTAACGTTTGGCCGTCGATTGCGTAATGTTGCGGCAGTCAAGTCTCGACGCGGCTCCGTGTGGTTCCGTATGACGCTCGACTGTGATGACGTAATTTGTCCCGTCGAGTGCGGTATTGTCTGTGGTCCGAAGCGGTTTCTTTCTTAAATATCGATCGCCTCGACATTAAATCAATACGTTGACTCGAATTCACTTTAACATTTTATTACTTCTAAGGGTCTTTTTACAGGCCTGCGATACTACTATCCGAGTTGATGGCATGTCGAGGCGCGGGCGCAGATCAGTTTCCAAACGAAAACGAACCATCAACATTCTGTGTATATATCGCCTTTATTCATTCATCAAGTGTATTGTTATTTCGGAGTTATTAATATGTATGCGAGAGCGCAGTTTGACGCGTCCTCGAACGAGGTTGGGTCGTCCTTGACTCGGATCGCTTCGAGTTGTATGAGCGAGGGAAGTTAGCAATAGGATTAGCGAAGCCTTATTCGTTACTTCGGACAGTTTTGCAAGAGAAGGCTAGAGATTTGCTAACATATCTTATGACTGTAGATATTGCGGGAAGGAGTGTAATGTAAAATAATTTTAGTTGAACATTTTCTTTATAGCGATTTCCTATTGACGTAGCGCTGCTTGGTAGAATGCTCGCGCTCACGATGACATGATCAACAATATTTGGTGTGGATTGATTAATGTGAGGAAGATATTTCAAATATGCGATTAGTTTAAAGTAATAGTCGTGTACTAAATTTATATCTCGTTTTGTGGCATTAAATTTTCTTTGCACTCGTTCAATGTTGAACATATTGGTTTTGTTCATTAGTATCATTAGAGCTGGCGCAACGCAGAGCGGGGGGCGAGCATTCCACGGCAAGCACAGAGGACGATTCTAATATAATTCTTACAATAATATCGTCCTAAATTGTTTAAAAATTGTTATTATAACGTATAGGTAAAACAGGTATTTTATTTTTGTTAGTATTTTTTCGTTTACGTTTTCAGGCGATCTAAATTCAATTTTAACGTTTAACGGTATTGAAATTGTACTGTTTTCTGTTTTTTCATTTCGTATCGGAACATTTTGGTTAACGAAGCGGTGATTATGTCCGTGTTTATTGCGTACTGGAGGGAGGTGGGTTTGTTTTAGCGGTTTGTCCATATGTCTAAGTTATACGCGGCGATTTTATTGAGTAGCTGCATAAAGTAATGTTAGTACGGCGGGTGGACGCGGGCTGCCGGCTGCGCCCGCGCCCCGCGCGCCCGCTCGCCCGTAGCGTAACGAGCGGGAGACGGCAGAGATGGCGACACTGTCGCCTTTAGTGGACAGAACATTCTCTACCGCCGCTTCTTATAACACCCTCAGCTCAATTTGGACTGGAACAGAGTAGGGAACTTTTTCCTTTTGAAATTATGGTCGATTTGGATTCACCGAGCTAAGCTGTTATAAGCACCGGCAGTAAATTGTAACATAATTTACAGCTAATATGAATTGGAACGGTTCATATAGGCGTAATTGTTATATTATAGTTTATGTAAAGCATAAGAAGTGCATGTTATATTTTCGTATATCTTCGTTTATCGCGGACGCTATGGCGGTCGCCGCGTAAGGCGCCGTCGCTGTGTACCGAGCTGCGGCGTCGCTCGGGGCGGGGCCTGACTTGTTAGCTGCCTGTTGATCCCGCCAGCCCGTTACACAGCTCCGCACATACTATATTTATTTCATTAAAAGACCATGCCCAACAATCTCATAAAAGTTAATAATGTTCATGCAGATTTTTGCTACTTTATATGTCGTGTTTTTATATAATTTTTTTGTAGTGTGATTTACTTTTGTTTGTAATAACTGAAAACGAGAAAATAACGAAAAAAAACATTACAAAATTTCCGTTAGAGACGCTACTAATGTATATATATCGTATACTATTGTGAATTTGATGTGTAGTCTTTTCATTTTATTATGTATGTATTGTTGTTTTATATAGTTTGGTTTTTATATCTGGAGTATACACGTCCTGGGTGCATCGGAACTATAAATGTATATTTCAGGTATCTCGACCAACTTAGTTCAGGTAATCTGTTTATACTTATCTTAATTCATTAGTTTGGTGGAGTATTTTTAAAGTCATTCAACTAATTAATTCATTTTATTATGTCACTGTTCATGATTCCATCACAGTTTTATTTTCTGTTTCATAAGTTTATATATCATATCGTACTTATTAATATTCGCTAAAAGATACATTGATAAAAAATGTTTAAAAAATCTCAAAAAAATGATAAATAGAGTCAAGTTTGCATATTATATTATGTTTGATTAGATAGTAATCTCATGTAATGTGCTTATGCACTTGATACTCGATGTCCGTAACACCTAAGGATGCTTGTTGTTTGACAAGAATGGTAGGTAGGTAACAAAAGTTGGTGGTGGCAGTAGGGGACGCTATAATTTTTTGCACGAACACCATGCCACTTCCAACTTGTCGCCATGATGTGCCAACTGTTTAAATAAACTTTACAGGTTGGTACAGCACGGCTTAGTAACTTGGCCATCGAATCTACTTGCAAGTACTTCCTATCCAATTGTACATCTTTCGCAGAAGTCGCAGGACCATAGAGTCTGCAAGTGATTCATGGTTCAAGTTAGAGTCCCCCTAATCACTTATTACACCTTAACAAGCCGCTGTCAAATGTGGCGGAAGAGCTTTTCTTCAATAATGTATCGATATTTTAATATTCGAAACTTTCACGGTCAGCGAATTGTTGAATAAATATTTGTTTTCATAAAAACATAAAATATTATTGTATTGAGTCGAGGGCCACACCTTTTTATTTATTTGGTTTGGTAGGCACGATAGATCAGTTTTTTTAAATGTACAAATCCAAGAAAATCCATTATTTACAATATCCAAATTCTAGAACATCCGTCTCACCATACACAAATCTTAGAAGACTAGCATCCAAACTGAAATATCGAACGTTACATTATGTATTAAAAGTTTTGGGGGAATCTTCTGAACCACAATTATATTTTGGGAAATGGATGTTTTAGGAGAGGAATGTTTAGAACCAAATAAATGTTTTAGGGAACTTATCTTTTGTGCCGAATTGCCGGTACGTTTTGGATTCCTTAACTATACTCTACAGTGTGTTTAAAATCTGTATTGATGTTATTCTGATCACGGTAGAGCGGTTTCATTTACGCCCTACCTGTGAGCTCTCGACTAACAAGTCGGCTTGTAACCGATAGCTGAGCTAGTGGCCTTGGTTACATGCATATTTGTTTACATCTCATATCAAACAATATTTTCTTTTTCGAACTTGAAAAAAAATTCATTAGAAATAAAGAGTATTTTATAGACCGGGGTAGGAGCAGTCCGTACAGGGATTTCACTTGTGGCTTCAAAAACTGCACCGATCTACGTAACTTCCCTAAATTTATCAAATTTGTCAAAATATCGAAACGATCAACTTTTGCATTGTTAACGCACCGACGCATGTACCTATTATTTTGACACGCCTATTCATTTGTATGTAAAGATAGAGATAGAAAATAGAAGTAAATATGGAAATGTAAAATTATACAAATTCTATGTTTCGGTCTTTAGATTTTACCTAGTGCTGTAAAATTTCAAAAATGTTTGTTTAGCAGTTGTTATCCCTGAAAATAGTTACCATTTTCATAATGTTAGGTTGTGCTCACTGCTCTGGTACTTGCCACCTATGGGAAGAAAATAAAAAATAAACAATACCATTCTCGTTTGTTTTTAAAAGTTATTTCCTACCCCCTTTAATTTTAAGCAGATAGTTGGATAGTTGCGGGATCGCGTTGGATGCGGATGGCACGGGACCGATCTGTTTGGCGAGCCTTGGAGGAGGCCTATGTTAGTAGCGGACGTCTTTCGGCTGACATGATCATGAATGATGATAATGAAATAAAGCTCTCTCGCTAAAGCAAAGTGGCACGTCTAGTATTATGCTTGGCTTTTCTTCCGTTCTACGATGAATAGGGATGCTGACGCCATTAAAAAATAATTCGAAGACACGATTCCAGTAAAAAAACGCTTTATTTTCCACCGAAACGGCTTGGCCAATTTTTATGAAACTTTTTTCTCTACACTAAGTAGATCTGAGAATAGGTCGTAGGCTATTTTTTTATCCCCCCCCCCATTCTTCGCGGATGGAGTCGCGGGCAACAGCTAGTATATATATAATCAGAATCTCAGGAACGGCTCCAACGATTTCGATGAAATTTGGTATATGTGGGGGTTTTCGGGGATGAAAAATTGATCTAGCTTGGTCTTATCTCTGGGAAAACGCTTGGTACCGAGTTTCAGCCCGAGCGGAGCTCGGTCGCCCAGGTACTTATATATAAAAACGAGCAAAAAAATCACGTTTTCTGTATGGGAGCCCCCCTGAATATTTATTTTATTCTATGTTTTACTATTTGTTATAGCGGCAACCGAAATACATCATCTGTGAAAATTTGAACTCTCTAGCTATCACGGTTCATGACATGAGATACAGCCTGGCATGGTGACAGACGGACGGACAGCGAAGTCTCAGTAATGATTTTTATGAAACTTTTTTCTCTATATTCGGTAGGTCTGAGAATAGGTCGTAGGCTATTTTTTATACCCCTAGGCAATTGGCAAAACAACGTTTGCGGGGTCAGCTATAGTTAAAATATAAAAACTACCTATATACAGGGTTATTTGTAATTCACTGACATCCTCTTAACCCTGAATTCCTATCACTTAAACAAATGTTTTTTGTTTTACGACTTTTTAAAATGAAGCCCTTTTTCCCATGCAAATACACAGAGTATCGTAAAAATAAGAGACCTTAATCTCAAATTTTCAAAACGTTATTACACCGAAAATATTAAGTTATGGCAAAAGCCGTAAAACAAAAAAACATTTGTTTAAGTGGTAGGAGTTTAGGGTTAAAAGGATGCTAGTGAATTACAAATAAACCTGTACCTATATGAGCACACCTGAAATTTTTAAATCCCGTTTTTCATGTAGGTAGATCTGGGTCGTACACATTTTTGTCTTTTCTGTGGACATGGCAAAAGTTAAGGGTCTAAGGGTATATAGCCAATATTTTTTAGCCAAGTCTTTATCGGCGTGTGGGACGCCTGACCAGCTTTCGGCCCATTTAAATAAATCTTAACAGATTCCCTGTCCTAAAGCAATGTGCGGCGTTCTTTCGACATGTCCCCAAGTAACAATGACATAAACGCTCATAGAGTCATAATGTGTCATGTGCCTCATGGACGTACCAAGTAGTCACACATGAGGCGCATGTGCCTCATAGGACAGGGAACCTGTTAAGTTTGCTGACACGGAGTGGCTAATTTTATGTCCACAGGAGAGACAATTTTTGTTTCTTTTGCTGTGTAATATGACCCATCTAGTAAAAGTAAAACGTTGTAATTTTGTTTACACTTCAGGCGTATCCTTACACTCCTACAACTTCCAGAGCTGCCTTAGGGCATGCCGGAGCCTTCTCGCACCAACGAATATAGGCCTCCGTTACAAAATATTAAAGTGATATGTCATTAACACCAAAAACTAATTATTTCCGTGTATACGAATCTAACTTTCGGGTCCTTGAGGGCGGGTCCCGTATGTCCTTATGGGAAAGACTGTGCGATCAACTTGACTAAAGTTATGAATAGTCCGGTTGCAATACCGCTCCGAGCTTGCCTATAAACTTAACTCCTCTCACATCCGTGCCGAAGCGAGAGGGCGCTAACAAAAACCTCGGTTACACTTACATCCGACGAAATGCACGCGGTGCTTCGATGGAAGCGCGACTCGCCGGGTTGACTTCCAAGTGAATTTCGGCGTTATTACTTATATCGAAAACAAAAATAATAGCTTACGTAAAACGAATCCGACTTGAGTAATATCAAGTTTAAAGTGATACGAACTGGACTGGCCGTGTTTTGTGGACACCGTTAGTGAATCCGTGTCAACGACAGTGCGATTAGTTTTTTTTTTCGTTTTATTAGTGAGGTAAGTCCTTTGTAATATTTACGTGTCCAGCTTTTTATTATTATCCGGTTAGTGCGTTATTTATAATTAATTATAAGGAGACAAATTCGTCAGTTAACTTTGCCTTTGAAGGCGAAAATAGAGAAGCTAACAAATAAGATCTCATTCATAAGGAACCTGTTACTTAAGTCAATCGGTAATGGTATAATCCGAGTTGAAGACTAACTTATATTTATTTATTTTGTGCTCAAAACTTAAGTAAGAAGTTTATGATGAATGAGTACCTATGTATATACACCTTCATGAATACTTTGGTTGGTATTTACTTAGGTACTAGATACAATAACAATAAGTTTACTTCTCCAAAAGCTCTCAATCGTTTTGAGATCACTGTCAGTTAGTTTTATTCTACACTAGGTAACTAACTTGTTACTTATATTAGGTATATAAAACATACATAGGATCAATCGTGCTCTAGTATTTATGAAATTCACTATTTTTCAAATTATTACAACAATTTGAATAACTCTCAGAGATAGAGCTTAGGTAAATAGAATTAACCAAATCATCACTTTCGTCAAAAATATGTTTCTTTAAACAGTATTTAGTTCATAGTTAGGTACCTATGTTAGTTCCAGAGTTTCCAGTTTATTTAGGAAGGTATTACAGGCAGCAGGTCATGCGATGGCGAATTACTTATTAAGGTCTTAGACTTCGCTGTATAAGTATATGTCGATATTCGCAACCTTTTAAGTTAAGAATAAGGGTAACATAGGTACCTAACATAAAATAGGTGCCTGTCAGCTAGCTGTAAATGTACGACAGTGGCGGGGCGTGAAAATTTTTGCAAGTAAAGCCGGAGCAAAAAAATTAAAAATCGCATTTATCCTCTTCTTGAAAGTGCAGCAAAGGAAGATAGAAGCGTTTGATAACTTTGAAAGTTTAGTCAACCCGGGGAATCGGGTTGTTAGTATACGCCGTGAAATTTTAGTGGTTGTTTTCCCGAAACGAGGTGATTTAGTTTCGATTGCACAATCGATTTATTTATTACTATTTTGACTAGAGTCAAAAATTCAATTGAGAAAAACGAAAGTCGAAAATGACCGCAAACCAATAGTAACGCTTCGTTGGTACAAGTAGCGTACGATCGTACTATAGGTTAGGTACCAACGAAGCGTTACTATTGGTTTGCGGTCATTTTCAACTTTCGTTTTTCACAATTGGATTTTTGACTCTAGTCAAAATAGTAATTATAAATCGATTGTACAATCGATACTAAATCACCTCGGTTCGGGAAAACAACCACTAAAATTTCACGGTGTATAGGTAGGTATCCTTCGCCACTGATATACGATACGAACTGCATAAAAACCAGTAGGTATACTCTTAAGTAGGACAACCTAATCAATTCGGTAAGTACTTTAACCTAGACAACTAAGTAAGTACTTACCTAATTGATAGAGTCTCACTTCTATCACAATTTAGTAATATTGGTTGACTAGTATTGGTTTGAAAGTAGGATTAATAGAAATGTTGATCACTATTCTCTCTCCCTTTCCGAAATCTAGATTGGTTCTATTAACATTCTACTTTGGATCGGAATCAACTCCGTCTGATCTATTGTGATTAATTTTCTAAACTTTCTAATAAAAACAGAGGCTCTCACGTCGCCCAATGCTGGGAATCTCCATGCTGAGGTAATTCTTTGCTGCATTATTAGATAGGTAGATGTAGGTACCTACAGTTATCAGCTCAAAGCACTTGATACGAATGCCTTAAGCTCCAAATGCACACACAGCGGAGGCGTGGCGGTGCGGTGGCGGTGACGGTTGTAATATTCTAACTTGTATGAACGAGTTCGCGGTACGGTATCGCACAACCGTTCATACAAATTAGAATATTACAACCGTCACCGCCACCGCACTGCCACGCCTCCGCTGTCAGTGCGTTTGGAGCTTTATTGTCACGAGGCGCGACTGGCGGCGCGGGGAGCGTTTTCTATGCGGGTTATTACTTACACACCGTAAGATACAAAAGTCGTCTCCCCTGTGGACATAAAATTAGCGACTCCGAGTCAGCAAACTTGAGATTTATTTAAATGGGCCGAAAGTTGGCCAGGCACCCCACACGCCGATGTAGACTTGACTAAAAATATTGGCTGTAGAGTTATAGACCCTTAACTTTTGCCGTGTCAACAGAGGAGAGGCACGAGCAAAAGAATGTGTATGAACGATGCTCCTTGCGTGCTTATTGTAACCACTGGCGACTGGCGAACGTCTAGATCGCGCAATGAGCAGAGGAAAAAAAAATTCTGCCAGTTTTCGCGGCTAAGATGTACATATACAAGCACAGCAATATCTGAATCATGTCGAAATTTGTTACTGTTTCACTCTTGGGTATCGATACAAAATCCTCACTCAAATGCAAAACGAGCACACAATGGAACATTTTCCATGATCAATGGTATATGCCTGTCATATTGTTTGGATTGGGGGAAGTGCACGTTACCATCTCTTGTCGAAGGTTTTTAAATTAATAAGTAAATAAATATCAAGGGACTATTTACATCAATTGACGTAATACCAAAGTACTCGTAAGCAAAGCTTGTGTTATGGGTACTAGGCAAGGGATAAACGTATTTAAATACATTAAACATTCAAGACTCGAGAACAAACACTCGAATTTTTCATAGAGCAGAGCAAGCAGTGGGTCGTGGGTTCAAATCCCGGCTCGCTCCACTGAATTTTTCAGAATTTATGTGCGAAATTACATTTGTTTACCATGACCTTTACGGTGAAGGAAAATATCGTGAGGAAACCTGCATACACCTGCGAAGAAATGCAATGGTGTGTGTGAAGTTCCCATTCCGCGCTGGGCCCACGTGGGAACTGCTGCCCAACCCCTCTCATTCTGAGAGGAGGCCTGTGCCCTGCAGTGGGATGATAATGATATATCATCGAACTGGGGATCAAACCCCAAGCTGTATAGTCAGTTCTCTAACCACTAGGCCATCCGGTTGTCAGTAACATTAGATATCTGTTTGCTATATAGTTGCAGATCAAGTTATGCCAAGTAGAACCTAGATCGCAGTCTAGTCTAGAAACAGCTAGGCTAAGTTGTTATATGAGAGATATACTTAGAGGATACGCGAAATGTCACAGCTCTTTATCCTATCTATGACAGTAGTTAGAAATGTGGGTTTATGATTGTGTGACATGCAAGGAAATGCAGAAATAAACAAGTTTAATAGCGTTCGAGGCATTGTTAGGAATTGTTTTTTGTTTGCGAATTTATAACAGGCAGTGTTTTCCTTATTTCATTAGCGAAGCACTGTACCTACATCAAAAATTTGTTCAGTAGGCTGATGTACCTACCTATACTTATGCTAGCTACACACGTAACGATAAATCGTTACGATTAATCTGTGCAAACCGATTTGCGCAGACTTATCGAACGTGTGTATGACAATAATCTGCAACGATTTGTCATACATACGATCGATAAATCTGCGCAAATTGGTTTGCACAGATTAATCGCTACGATATATCGTTACGTGTGTAGCTAGCATTACTGATATCGTAGTAGGTACTAACAGGATTAAATCTGGCTGTAACTATGTTTTCTTTGACTCAAGTCGTTCTTCTGCAGTTCTAAGGCATTCGCTGCCGGCTCCAGACTCAGGGGCCACAAGCGAACAAGTGCGGTAAAAATTAATGGAAACTTACACCAGCACTAGGCGAAAGTCACGAAAACACATATATGCGTACCCGGCAGTGAATGCGCTAATGTATGTACTTATTAAGAAAGTTCTAAGCATATTTAGGTATAGTACGAATTTTTTGTGGTGTCCTGATCTCGTTAGCAGCCCACATTTCGAACAAAGTCATTGTATTCTATTATGTCCTCAAGTGCACAATCCTCAGTTTAAAATGAACAGAAATATAAGATAAAATAGCTCATTGAAATAACGACTTTATTATTTACAGTAGAGAGGTTCATTATCAATTAAACTTTGTTGGCAGATAATATTTTTCAACATTGAATGCGTCGTAGACATGCAGCCAAAACAACCAAAACAAACAAACAAACAAAGTTTCAATTAAAATTAACTCTCTACTGTATAATACAGTCGTTATTTCAATGAACTATTTTATCTTATATTTCTGTTCATTTTAAACTGAGGATTATGCACTTGAGGACATAATAGAATACAATGACTTTGTTCGAAAGGTGGGCTCTTAACGAGATCGGGACACCTCAAAAAATTCGTACTATACTTTGGTACTTCATGCCATACCTTCTTCTTTCTTAGGATAGTGAATTCATGAATATTTCCATAGACTCGTAAACATACTGCATACATATTGTACTAAAAATGTCGCCAACGTATTTTTAAACAATAGCCTATAAACATTATATGCGATAAGTAATGCAAACAGCGCAAACCAGTACAAAACTGAGCTAAGCGCTAAGTTCGCGCATGGCACAAATCTGGCTTATTAGTGCTCTCAGATTGGGAGATAGCCTCAAAAGCACGGGTCCTGCCCACAGTGCCCACGTCCTGTAATTACCCATTGTGCTCATAGTGCCATAAACACAGCAATATGTTGCTGGTCCCTTACCCGAGACTGGGGATCGGTCCTATATTTCGTTTGCTTATCGGGGATCTAGGCAACCGTGGTTCTAGAGATTAGCATCGGATTACTAGCTTCTTTATAAGACCTGAGACATTGCAAATAAGCGATGCAGTCGGGCCATATCCATGCTGATATTATAAATGCGAAAGTCTGTCTGTCGGTTACCTTTTCACGCTTAAACCGCTGAACCGATTTAGATGAAATTTGGTACAGAGATAGTTTGAGTCCTGGGATAGGATTGTTTTTAACCCAGAAAATTGCATACTTCCCGCGGGATAGTGATAATGGAGTTACAGGCAATAGCTAGTCATATAAGTAGATGTTGCATGTGACTCCGTCTACAAAAGAATTCGCTTGTATAATTATATCCCGCAGGTAATATGCAATTTTCCGGGATAAAAAGTAGGTGTCCTATATGTTAATCCAGGTTATAAACTGTGTGCCAAATATCATCAGAATCCGTCAAACCATTTTAGCGTAAAGGAGTAACAATCCATACTCATCCATACAAACTTTCAAGTTTATAACATTAGTATGATGAAGCGAAATGTTTTAAGCGAATAGCTAGAATATTAACTACATAAGAGTGAAGTCTCTTACCAAGCCGGTCTCATCTCGACCACACGAGTGTTCCTAGTCATTTAACTGCCAATATGATGATGACGCCATTGAAAAATAATTCGAAGACACGACTCCAGTACAAAACCGCTTAATTTTAGCCCTGAAAATAGATTATTTTTCGATTAACTGCAAGATTAGATTTTTTGTTGCTTTAAAACAAATAAATAGTTAGTTGATTGAGTTAGCGAACAAGTGACGTCATAAGTTGCTATTGCCATTCAAACTCTATGGAAGAATTGTATTTTGACAGCTCATAAAAAGTATGTCAGTTGATTAGTGGTGTCAACATCCCTATGCTGGCCTTTCTTGTAAACACAAATAAGCTGACTGCATACGTGTTTCGAAAGCATGCGTTTCCCTGTCGCAGCCGGCCACGCGGGCCTTAGATCGTCCTGTCTCGATGCTTATCGGACTGCTAGAACAGGGGCGTCCAAGTAGGTACGACCCGCGAACCGACACCAGCCCGATAGTACCTACAATACAAACTAGGTATACGGCGAAGGAAAAGGCCGACGAGATGGCAATACTAAAAAAATGCTCATGATGGCAAATGCTCTAGCATTTGTCTATGGACTATTTTGGTGGTCATAGACAGACAGAAAAAAGATGTCGATGAGTTAAAGAGACAAAATGAGTAGAGGAATGTCAATTTAAGTACATATATTATTTTAATTTAATTTAAGAAACTTATTTATTTATAACGAACGAACTCTAACAATGGGCCTCATAAGAAACTCAAGAGGGCGAGGGAGAGATCTACGCTCGGAGTTTCTTAGCGGGATCACATTCAGCATCATTTCAGCCGTAGGTCGTCCACTGCTGGGCATAAGCCTCCCTCATTGATGCCCAATCATTACGGTTGAAAGCGGCTTGCATCCACCGTGAACCTGTTGCCTTTACAGAAACATCCGTCGATCTCACATCACATTTTGGCGCCCCCTGAAAAACTACCGCGGGGCGGTTGCCTTGGTTTGATTAAATCCGTGGCTGTCTCTGAGAGAGGCAGCTAGTAGTAGCGTACGGCTCTTAACCTAGTCAGTTTAGAACACTTGGACAAAAGACTTGTGTATCTCGTGTTTTTACACCGCCTTATAAAGGACACCTTTCACTAAAGGATTAACCTTTAAGCTGCTTGAAGAACCGTGGTAACTTATGGCGGGATCACGGAGAAATCTCAGAAGATAAAAGCTGTCCTTTATAATAATTGTATAAGCTGTTATGTCATTGTTACACTGTAATCCTCAAGCGTTACACAAGCAAGAAGGATGGAGAGGAAAGTAATTCCAAGATTTATTGAGGGTGTTATTGTTATCGGACTCGCTAAGTGATCTTACGCAGTTGTACTTTTAAGCTTATGGGTCAGTTCAACGTGCAACGCAGCATTTTTAGGGTGCCGGGTTTTGTAGTATTCGTCCGCGGCTTAGCTCAGAGACGATTAGGGCTAGAAAGCTGTAATTTTGCATGGAAATGTGTAGTAGTTATCCGGACAAAGAGAAAAAATAAAATGTAGGAAAAATTTGTTTAGTGTACGGTCAAGTGCAAAAATAAGTATCGATTTAATCCTCCCATCGTCATATACCTTAATTCGACGACATAAGAGCTATAGGACATATTTATGAGCAAGTTGTGTGCACCCATATTTTTACACTTGACTGTACCTCCCATAGACGTAAAGTGGGGGTGATTTTTTCTCGTCTAACCTTATTATGTGGGGTATCGTAGGATTGGTCTTTTAAAATCATTACGGGGTTGTGAAGACGATTTTTCAATACAGTGATTCGTTTGCGAAATATTCAACTCTAAAGTGCAATTTTTGTTAAAATCGACTGTCCCCCCTCTAAAAGCTAAAATGTTGGTAAAAAAATGAAAAAGACATTAAGTAGAAATGTGTTTTTCGGTGTTATTGTCCCATCGTAACGTAAAGAAACTCTTCATAAGTATGTATAGTCGGGCTTCGCACTTCGCCGGTTTGTTTCTGACGCTACTTGTACTCGGCGCCTTTTTCATGCTGACCTTACTTACAAAGTTTCACAGCCTCCTATATCAAGTTACACGCATATCAAATATCAAGCTTGAATGGCCTGCGAATTACTTAGCATCACCTAAGCGTAGAGGCGAGGTGTATTTTCATATTGGCATTGGCCAAAATGGCAACTTTAAATGTATGCATTTTTGGGTAAAAGAAAGGGAAAGTAGATGGCCAGGTCACCTACCTAACATAGAAAAATTACCTAAGCAAAAGGTCATCTGTTTCGAAATAATTTGATCTTTCTCAATTTTTTAGAAAAAGTACTCACTCCCATATTGAGTTCTTTACTTGTGGTATTCGGAATTCATAATTTTTACTAGTGTTACTAGATGCAAAAAAAAAACACGCTTTAAAAAATTAAAAATAAATTATAATAAATTTCAATTCACTATTCTTATAGTGCAGTAAAAAATCTTAATAAGCAATTATTATATTGTTATATCCAGATCAAAATTTGTAAACAATTCTAAATATTGATAAAATAAATAATAATAGTTTCAAATATTTTATTGTAAAAAAAGCGTGGGGTGCATGGTGTCAATTGTCAAGGATTGTCATTTTGATAACATCTTAAAAAACACCCCACGCTTTTTTTACAATAAAATATTTTAAACTATTATTATTTATTTTATCAATATTTAGAATTGTTTACAAATTTTGATCTGGATTTATATCCAAAAAATCTTAATAAGCAATTATTATATTGTTATCAATATAATAATTGCTTATTAATATAATAATTGCTATCAATATAATAATTGCTTATTAAGATTTTTTACTGCACTATAAGAATAGTGAATTGAATTTTATTATAATTTATTTTTTATTTTTTAAAGCGTGTTTTTTAGTTATTTTAAACTATTATTATTAACCCCCCCACCCCCACTCCCCCCCCGTCACCTGCCCCCCCCCACTACCCCCCCTCCCACACCCCCCACCCCGCCACCTACCGCCCCCCTTCCAGTTCCATCATCAAACCCTTGTTACCATCTAGGCCTCTTACCCCCTCCCCATTTCCCACAACCCCCCAAAATCACTTACCCCCGAACCACCCAACACCCCCACCCTATTTCCCGTAACCCCCCCCCCCCATCCCCTAACCCCAACCGCCACACCCTAACCCCCAACCCTCTAAACCCCCGACCCCCTTACCCCATACCCCATTCCCCCCCCCAACCCGCCACCTACCCCCCTTCCAGCTCCATCATCAGACTCTTGTTACCATCTAGGACCAAAGTACTCGTCAAAACGAATCAAACGAGCCCAAACTCGATGGGGTTGTTTCGTTTTATTGTGGAGTGCCTTTGGCCATCTTCCAGCTCCATCATCAGACCCTGGTTACCATATGGGATCAAAGTGCTCGTCAAGACGAATCAAACGAGCCCAAAATCGATGGGGTTGTGTCGTTTTATTGTGGAGTGCCTTTGGCCATCTTCCAGCTCCATCATCAGACCCTGGTTACCATCTGGGATCAAAGTGCTCGTCAAGACGAATCAAACGAGCCCAAACTCGACGGGATTGTGTTGTTTTATTACATAGTTCCTATGGCCACCATCCAGCTCCATCATCAGATCAGCTCCATGTTACAATAATATTGCATTGTCATCCAATTTACACATATGTGCAAAATTTCAGCTCAATCGGAAACCGGGAAGTGGGTCAAAATCGCGCCCTAAGGAGTCGGTTACAAACAAACATACAAACATACATACATACAAACATACAGGTGAAGCTAATATAAAGCGTGTAAAAAAGACGACCTATTGTACTTATTTACTTAAATTTAAATTTTGCCTTTTCTTCTTAACTTTTGGTCAAACTTAGACCTCTCGTGATGAAAAAAAAAATACATGACCGCTTGGAAACAAATGAGCTGAAAGAAATGATTGTTTAATAAACATTTTAAAAAGGTAAATACTTCATCAATGATAATATTAATAAGAAAAAAAATGCCGAAGAACGCCTAATAGTATTTTATCTACTCTCATATCGTAAAATTCGAATTATAAAATTCAAAACGAGTTTATATTGACATACTTTATAAACACAATACCGAAATATAAAAAAAAAACATATTATAACACTTTTCTTCTGACGAAATAATGTTATAATACAATTTTTTTACCATTACGATACAGGGCAAATCCAAAAAGTTTATATCACCAAGTTTTTAATCCAATTTCCACTTGTCTGTGGCAGAAGTGGGCTTTAGCGCATGCGCGCACATGCGCGGTGACGTACTGGGTTCTAGCGCCATTCCATTCGTGTCGTTTTGTTGTACGAATTTTCGTGGGAAAATTTTATTGTGTTCTTGCTTAAAAAATGTCTGATATCAGTCAATGCGAAGAAAATTTGACTCCGCCCAATATTTTAGATGCGGCGAAGGAAATGACTCATAATTGATTACCAGCAAAGTCCAGAAAATTATACGAAAAATGCTATCAAGATTTTATAGCATGGAAAATGCAAAAAAAGTTGTGAGAGTAGATAAAATATTGTATGCAACTGTACGTAATTAGGCCTTAAAACACTCATGTGACACCCCCCCCCCCGGGGGTGTGAGGACCCCTATTACGATACAGTTGCATAAATAGCTATTATGCAACTGTATCATAATAAGGGCCATTAAGACACGAATGCGAGTTTAGTGTCTTAATGGCCGATTATGAATAGTTGCATACATTACTTTTTCTACGAGTTCAAAATAAACAATTATTAAATAATGATTACTTACATAACGGACAATAAATGAATTTTTCGATTTTAAAAGTAGCAAATTATTGCTCACTTCAATTGCCGCCTGTTTTATTTCTAGTGGCGTCAACATTTCTGCATCACTTAATTCACCAAAGTCATAAATTCTCACACATAAAAAGTCATTTAAATAGTGATTAACTCTTTTATTTCTTTCAACTTGAATTGAAAGAACTCCGTGCAAAGAATAATCCTTGGCGTAATTTGTTGCGGTTTAATGGTTCTGATACGATTAAACTGATCAAGTGTTGCCATACATACTTCCGGTTTGTATACCTATCTAGGTTTTTTTGCGAACTACATTTTCCGCTGGCGTTCGTGTCATCACAATGTGTTGTTTTTTTTTGTGTTTAGTGTTTAAATGGGTCCCACTGAAAAACAGCGTTGCGGCTTGCCGCAACATTATGCTGAGTGGGGCCCAATTTATACTATTCGATGATTTTTATTTGTATCTTTTCCTGTCAAATGTATTTCCTGTGTATCGAATATGTGTAAATAAACATCTCTCTCTCTCTCTCAAAGCAAAACAAATTCCCGCTATTTTGAATCTTTTTTTTCACTACTCGCAACCTTAGAATGGACCCGGGAACTTTAGGTCATACAGCCAAATTGAATGATGTTAAAATATTCATATTTAATAATGACTTTAAAATTCATTTATTGCCCGTTATTTAAGTATTCATTATGTAATAATTGTTAATGTAAACATATTTTAATTAATGTATAATGACTTAATATTAATTTCCCGCTTTATTTTTTTTTAATTTGCGACCGTACTCGTACCATAGAGCTTGATCAGCGTGTTCTCAATTACGAAATTTCGCTTGAAAAATAAACCTTGATTGTGATTGGTCCTACCTGTTCTTACTCATTTTTAGGCAACCAATTACGTGGCACACGCATATTTAAAGAAACTCGATTACCAAAATTGATTTCAGTATTCTTTTTTTGAATGTTATTATATTACTCTGTCCCGTAATATAATGAAATTACTATGGATTATTATGTTACTGAATTTGCACCATAGAGTATAGAACTTGGAACAGACTTATAACGTTAGTTATTATTGCATAGTTTTTGACCATATAATTGAAAGATTATACTACAGGAGTAGAAAAATTACCTTAAAACTCATGGTAAACCAGTATTAAAACTTAAGATAACTTGAGATGCGAGCTGTATTTATAAGAATGCATATAGCTTAGAGCTCTAGCTAAATTGGCATATTGCATTCAGACCCTGTGAGAATATCGGGAAATCCAACTAAAACATACAAAATATCATCCAATTTCATCCAGTCAAACGACGTGCAAAGCGTGAAAGAGCAAAAAACACACACACTAACTTTGTTAGTACATTTTGAATTCTCGACACTATCCCAAGGTAAAGCCAAGAGTTCGAGTAAATACAAAATCTCACGAGCATCATTCGAGATTTGTTCGAGATACAAGATTCGACGTTGAATCACGAGCGCCAGATTATGAAGATACGCTCAAATTGGACCTCTTTGTCACGCCGACCAACAATAAACGTTCATCTATCAAAATCAGAGTTAATTCAAACTCGATCTAAACACCCATTAATAAAGGTCACGGTAATATTGAAGAGGTGATTTGGTAACCTGGTAGACTGTGATAGCGCCGCTTATGGCATTCAGTGTTCGATTTTCAAATGATGCCGAAAATACTGTGGTCATCGGGAATAGTTCTGATACTATTCTTTTAGTTGCTTTGGTTTTGTATTCAAAGAAATACAAATAAAATTCTAAAAAAATATTAAAATCTTCAGAGTTCAACTGAACTTTGGTGTGATTATTTCCTCAAGATTTTTGTTCTTCACCGAAACATACAATATAAAGTTCTTAATTAATTGAAAAAATTATTCCTCATAAAGTACAGTCAGCTGCAGAGAAAAGGTACCACCATAGTGTGGTTATCACCATTACAGGGAAGTATCTTTTCAACGACTTAGCCAAACGGATTAGCTCGTTGAAATGGCAATGGATGGCCGTTGGGGCCCAAAAGTTCTGGAATGGAGACCACGGACTGGCAAGCGCAGCGTGGGACGTCCACCAACGAGATGGACGGACGATTTGATGAAGGCCGCAGGTTCAGGGTGGATGCCAGCCGCTTCCAACCGTAATGATTGGGCGTCAATGAGGGAGGCCTATGTCCAGCAGTGGACGTCCTACGGCTGAAATGATGATGATCTTTTCTCTGCAGCTGACCGTACATTCGCACGTTATTCTTACTTTTGATTTGTTCTATACAGGGTGAAACCAAAATAGTGATACAAAATTAGCGTTTCTTATTCAGTTAATGTCAGTAATGCTGAACAATATAATGCACTAACTCATTTGTTTTAATTAGTCTTACTTAATTTGTGGTATCCATAGGTAGGTACATTGAGTTTGTGGTTTCATTTCTACTAAGTATGCAATCCTAATTTTTATCAGACTAATTTTTTTATGAGAATTTAAAATCAGACGAGTCACAAAAGTTCGAGACGTGACGGAAGAGATCGAGGGGAATAAGTGGAGATGGGCAGGGCGCATTGCCAGGATGAATCACGATCGTTGGGCGAGGCGAACACTCGAGTGGAGACCTCGTGAAAACACTCGCAGTAGAAGGAGACCACCAATGAAATGGAGGGATTGGAGGGACGATATCTGCCGACAGGCGGGTGGAGGACGGATGCATATGGCTGTCGATCGCTAGGTGTGGAGAAATGGAGAGGAGGCCTATGTCCGAAGACGGACGAACTAAGGACTGCTATGGATGGATGGATGGATTATTTTTATGTATTATGTGGTCCAGCTTTAATTGAGTAAGAAACACCAATTTTTTTATCACCACTTTGGTTTCATCCTGTATAAAGTACCCTAGAATTCTCCAGGATATGTACCTACAAACATAACAAGGCTAGTATTTCACGTAAGATTTTTATTCATAACATCTTACTGTCCACGCTCGGCCTGCCATCGTATAATTTAGAAAGTCGCATTTTTCTTGTAACAATTACACCAGTTGAAACGTAAGTAGATAAATTGAAATCAATCCCTTCACACGGACCTGCGCTTGCGATGATATCAAGTTCACAGAATATTTTAAATTGAGCTTAATGTCGAATGTGATAAAGTTCTATTCGGTTACAATTAGTACTATACAGAGGACTTTGCTGTAGTGATTTAGTTATGTTTATACCCTCGTATTTTCGACCACCGGCGAACTAATCAGTTGGTATCCGGTATTCATATTTTTTTAGTACCAGTTAAAACATCTCTGGTTCTTGGATTTTAATATCTTCATTTGATTATTAAATTTATTGTGGAGTGAGCCTACACATTAAGCTGTATTATTATTATCATGTTGAGCGTGTGTAGGAAAGAGAGCGTCGATGTATTTACAGTAGGTTATATTATGTCTCTATCTACAGCCTACCGATAGAATGTCATGACATGATCATGATATTGTTTCACCTTAATGATAAGTGATTTTAATTATTAGTTAGAGTGAAGTTAGTTATATAAACTAAGTTGGGTAATACAAGTGTTTATTTTCTTTCGCTACATTAGTAGAGATCCCTTAAAGTTGTAAGTTTGCCTTTGTACATGTATCCCAACGGTTTACATAGAAATGTATATACAGTGTGACTAAATACGGTCAAGTTTCCATTCATTCGAATGTAAAAAGCAACGAAACGAACATAAAATGTTACAGGAAGGAAGTTCGCGGCCAAATTACCTCGGACTAGATTTTTATTCGATTACAATTATTACTCAGCACAGCAAAAAACCACCTACTGACATTAATACGTAAAGAACTTTTTATAATCGCCTTCAGAGCGCATTAGTCACTTTTGTTTATTAAGTAAACCCTCTCACGATCACTCAACCTGGCAATCCCTTTCTGTGAATCCGTGTGTTTGCTTGCCATTTAAATTACCGCCAGTTTAAACTGGCCAGTTTGACAATACGGCAAAATGCAAAGAGCAGACACCCCGTATACTGCCGGTATACATGGCAAGGTATATTTTCAAAGTAGAGGCATTTGTGAAAATACGTCCAGAATTATTTAAGAAGGCTAAAGATGCTGGTTGCACAAATAAAAGGCATGATAATGACTTTGTGTGTCATATATTTATTACCAAAAACAAACTGCTATTGCATGCCATCCTTAAATATATAACAAAGATCTCATTAAACTTTTCTACTCAGTGAGTGAATGTCTTCAATTTAAATAAATGTAGAGTCATAGTCATAAGTGTAAGTTAATATTTGAAACTTGCTAACATTCTCCGAAAATAGTGCTCTATTTGCAAAATTTAACCACATTGCTTTTCTGAGAGGAGACGCGAGTCCTGTCTCCTGGGGTTGGACGTATATTGGCAGGGATGATGATGATGAACCATGTTGTACCATTTTTTATGCAATAAAGATAATGATTATAATTATGATTAAAGGAGTAAGCGTGTCGTCGTCAAACAACAGCATTGTTAAAATAGTTGTTTGATAGACAAGGCTGGAAACTGGAAAGTTGCTGTTTGGCTGAGTGATTATATTGAAACTTGAGCAAGGGAAGGGGCTCTCTATCGTTTGCCATAATTCATATGCCATTATGTATCGTTTTCCAAAATTTTCATTTGACATAATTTAATTTATTTCTGAAAATAATTATAAATAATGTTTCCGAATCAATAAGTATTATGTGGTAAATTTATTTATAACTGGCAACATTTGTGCCTGTAAAGAAGTCTATTGTCTATGTTTTTCTTCTCTCTCAGCCTTCCAATTTGTTGGCTGCATAAAACTTGTTATTTAATTAAATAATACTCTTATTCAGTATTTTAAACTTTCAATAAAGTTATTTACAAAATTTCTCGCATTGTTTTATACATTTGTTATAAAAAAATCTAACCTAACCTCCTGTATTCTATAAGATAAAATTTCAAAAATCTTGAAAACTGCACGTTTCTATATATTTTATGCCAAAAGCTGTTATGGCAAGTTAAATTATGGCAAATGAAATTATGCAAATGAAAGTATCCGAAGCGAAGGATTCTAGGATTATAATTCTATAAGAAAAAATCCGAGCGTAACTAAGGGTTTCGAGGCACGAGATGCTAAACAACTACTGCCTATATAGCGCATTACAACTTATCATTGCAGTAAGAAAATTAGCGTAAAATTTCCATTTTTTGTTTTCCATTTATGGAAGAAAATGAATCAAACACTAATAAACCAGGGTTATTATATTCACCTTTAGCTTGCACCCACGGCTTTGCCTTCATTGCAAAAAGTTACGTGCAACAGAATTCATAGAAACGTTTAAATTTCAAAAGCTTTTTCTGCACTTTACGAGAAAAAGCGCTTTTCCATTTTCCACGCAGATTTCGAAGGAGGAACCAAGTCTTTTCGCCTAGCGAGGTGAAAACATATATTTTTTTAACTCCTAAAGTTTCGAGTCTCGTAACTTTTTTACAATCATGTGCCCCGTTTGCGTAAATTCCATCTATGCTTATCATAACAAACTAAGGCACCGAAATTAAATAACCCCGCCTTATAAATAAAGTAAAGCCTTGATAAATTGCAAAGAAAACTCCGCAGCCTAGATGGATGCCCGTGAGCAATTACGATGCACCTCTATATGTTCTATGGTTCGTTTTTTTTTTCATTTATTATGGCTGGCCAGCGCGCGATCTAATGCCAGTAAAAAAACAACTTCATGAGCCAAGTCGTGCTTCGTTCTGGACAATCCTCCCTCTATAATTTAAGATAGTGTATAAATAGAGAAGTGGAAGGTATTCTAGTGTCTAGACCGGGTTGTAATTAGTTTCATTACTCGAGGGTGTGTGGTTAATTTACTGCGACGTCCCGATATATTAGCCTTGCTTGTTTATTGCTTGCTATCTGATTTAATTTGGACTATTAGTGTATAAAACAATGGGATTTACTTCTAGACCTATACCTGGAGGAAACAAGCGATAATGAGTACAGTTGGTCACTAAATTTAGTTTTTTTTATATCTGGTCATGGAAGCAAAGCCCTTCAGCCGATTAAGTGTACTGGTATGCCAGCGTTCGAACAGTAATTTAGTTTGAAAATCAAGCACACATGGCAACACACAATAAAATTGTTGGATCGCCTGTTCTTTAGTAACTATACTGAGTAATCCGACGCAAAACTGAACTATATAGTGTACTTGCAATATATTACAAAAAGCGAAGTTACGTGTATTTATGTAAGGTAAACATAACATCACATTCTGTAAGATATACTATAACATGTTGAGCGTCAATTATCTTTTTGTTCCTTCCTGGGCAATTTTCTGCATTAAACGGGTTGCTTGTAGGTTGTAGGGCTGCTGTTTATGATATCTTTAAATCGATGCATGGAATTTGTTTGATTGGGACATATTGCCAAGTAGGTATTTACTTGAAAATTTTTAATTCAGAATTTGCCGGACTAACTAAATATTTTTTAACAAGTATGGTTTGAGGTATCTTTTTGTATTTTTTATTTTTTCAACTTGAATTTTTTACTTTTACGGTCATCCCGTGAAACTAAATATTGTCAAGTTTAATAGAAACTGCTAAATAAAGTCCTTCTTCACCGAATCATATGCAATGGTGCTTTAATATTTGGGGCTTCTATGCCATGTTCTGCTTAATCTCGGGGAAGGGACTCATCGTAACTTAGTAGAGAGTAAAAATGGGCACTAGAAATAATTTTTTGATTTCAAATTATAGTTTTTAATTTACGGTGTAGGAAAACATCGTGAGTTGGGCCCGCGTGAGAACTTCGGCCCAAGCCCTTTTATTCTGAGAGGAGGCCTGTGGCCTACATTAGGACGTATTTAGGCTGGGATGATGATAATGACTTAATTAAAATATCGATAAAGTTGAATCCGTGCTTTCGACAGCCCTAGCCTGTAGAACGGTATGAATCTTGGATTCGATCTTGTAACGGGTTCATGGCATGATCCTGTTGAATACAGCTACGCATTGAGAGCAGAATATCGAGTAAATCTGCATGTACAGGTCAATTAAATTTCCGATGTTAAAATCAAGATTTTCCAAGGCCATCCCTGTCAGAAAAAGCTGGTAACTAATTTGAAATAATCTATGCTCAACACCTCGGCTTCGCAAATATTATTTGCTAAGATAAAGCGTTAAACCAAGCGCCTTAGTTCAAAGGTCTATGGTCATAACATTTAAATATTCGCCTATATCTCGTGGAATAGGCAGTCGTGTGAATCGTGTTGGGACCGTTGGCCGAATAAATATTTGGTATTCGGCCTACCTACTAAAGGCGTACTATTAAATTTTTTCATAAAGATTATTACTTAGGTAATATCTGATAGCGTAAAGCGCCTTGTTTTATTGTGTCTGGACGTTATCTGACGGAAAGCAAATTGCAATTACCACGGTTTACTTAGAAAAGTCTCAAAAGTGTCTTTTGCTTGATTTGCTGATTATAATCGAGATTTAAAGGAGATATAACAAATAATTCCCTTCAATTGAGCAGCTATTTTGGTTTGGGATAGTTTAAAAAAGACTTAGGTATAATTTGAAAAGCCAGCAGAGGGTAAGAAGGGAGAGCATTCACTTGTGCTAGGCTAGGAGGGTTAATTGTTTATGCACATCGTCGGAATTTTACTATCATAGTTATACGAAGCGAAAAGTATGAATGCTATAAAGTTACTAGCTGTGACCCCGTCTGCGAAGAATAGCGGTATAAAAATAGCCTACAGCATATTCTCAGACCTACCGAGTATAGACAAAAAAGCTTCATAAAAATCGGTCAAGCCGTTTCGGAGGAGTTCGATAACAAACACAGTGACACAAGATTTTTATATATTAGAACTAGCTGTTGCCCGCAACTCCGTCTGCGAAGATAGGGGTATAAAAAAATAGCCTACGACCTATTCTAGACCTACCAAATATAGAAAAAAAAGTTTTATAAAAATCGGTCAAGCCGTTTCGGTGGAGTTCGATAACAAGTAAGCAACGTGACACAAGATTTTTATATATTAGAAGAACATTACAGTTCTTTATGTAGAACCTGGAAGAAAACGTACCTTATAATTCAAAAATCTTCGGACTGGGTTTAATTTGAGCACTAGATCTCAGTTCCAATCAATAGTCTCTCTGCAGATTAATCATAATCTGGTCTACCAAACTCACCCGATCTTCACTAAAGATGTTTCCGGAAGAAGGAAATTGGAATTCTATAAAAATACTACCTGTTGCCCGCAACTCCGTAAGAATAGGGGTATAAAAATAGCCTACGATATATTCTCAGACGTATCAAATAATGAGAAAAAATTTCATAAAAATCGGTCAGGCCGTTTCGGAGAAGTTCGATAGCAAACACAGAGACACGTGCTTTTTATACATTACATACAAGATACCAAATCATTTACTGTCCCAAATTAATACAAAGAGAGCACAGATAAACAAAGCTTAAATATACTTAATACTAATCCATCACGTTCAAAGAAACTGCACATAACCTATATAAGCCCAACAAAACGAAATCACGAACGAGTTTGCGTTGCGTTCGCGTTCAAGTAATTAGAGAAGATAAAACAGAATTCGGCTATTCAGCTGCTACTATTCGTCACATCTCTAATTGTGAATCCAACCGTTGAGCAGGTTGATCCTTTGACTGGGGTAATTTATCGACTAACAAATTAGGGTCACCGTTCAAGGTCACTCAATGTCGTCAAAGCCTAACAGATATGGTTTTGTGTGGGCTGTTTGTTTGAATAGCGATGGTTTCTCTTCACTATATTGATAGATCAGCTTTCTAAACATCATTTAAAATAATACATGATCAACAAAAAGATGAAATCCTAAAACATAGGGCTGTCCGATGTTTTTTTTGCCTTATTTGTTCTAGCTGTAAACCGATGGTTGGATTTTCTTTAATTACCATACTTACGAAAAATCTAAATAACTAATGTAAATTTTTACTGCATGTTTAGTTTTTATTTTACTTCGTATTGTTTTATGTTACGTACCTACTTACAATGTTACGCATAAATGAAACTGTTTCAATCCGAAATGTTCTCATTTCAAAACCAAAACAATTTTTTTTACACAAAGGTCTTTTTTGAAATGAGAATATTTCGGATTGAATCCGTTTCATTTTAAGCAATCGATAATAGCGTCGTCTCTATTTAGTATCTTTATTAAGTTCATAGATGGCGCTAATATTATGTTAAGCAGAGGTCAAAACGCCATAATAAAACAAATGGTACAGTGACCTATAGCAAAAGTACCGCTTTAGCCTAGTTGGTAGTGAGCCCGCCTACGAAGCAAGAGGTCCTGGGTTCGAATCCCGGTAAGGGCATTCATTTGTGTGATGAGCACGAATATTTGTTCCTAAGTCATGGATGTTTTCTATGTATATAAGTATTTATTTATCTATAGTATAAGTATGTTTATCGTCGTCTAATACTCATAGTACAAGGTTTGCTTAGTTTGGGACTAGGTCGATTTGTGTAAGATTGTCCCCTAATATTTATTTAGTTAAGCTACAGCAGGTTTTAAAGAAACGCGAGATTGTAGAGACATTAACAGTCCTTTGATCTAATCGTCCTTGTTATAACTAACGTTAAAATGCAAATAGTGTTGACGCCCTCTGGTGATGTCAAGCGACAACAACGCTACTGCACAATTTACAGACGACTGCACGAGGGCGCTGCAATCGCGTCGATTGTCAGTGTCACACACAACTTAAATTTTTCTTACGACCGTAACTTTACAACAGTTTTTGTTAGCGAGACAAGAGCGCAACATTTTTAGGGTTCCGTAGTCAACTAGGAACCCTTATAGTTTCGCCATGTCTGTCCGTCTGTCTGTCTGTCTGTCTGTCTGTCTGTCTGTCTGTCCGCCCGCGGCTAAACTCAGAGACTATTAGTACTAGAAAACTGTAATTTGGCATGAATATATATATCAGTTACGCCGACAAAGTGATTAAATAAAAAAAACTAAAAAAAATTTTTTTAGGGTACCTCCCATAGACGTAAAGTGGGGGTGATTTTTTTTTTGTCGACTAACCCTATAGTGCGGGGTATCGTTGGATAGGTCTTTTAAAACCATTGTGGGGTTGCTAACATGATTTTTCTATTCAGTGATTTGTTTGCGAAATATTCAACTTTAAAGCGAAAATTTTCATTAAAATCGACCGTCCCCCCCCCTCTAAAATCTAAACTGTTGGGTGGAAAAATTTGAAAAAATTCAGAATGGTAGTAAATATATCAAATTTACTAGGAAAATTATAGCGGCTAAGATTGCTTGGAAATTATTTGTAGTTTAAGAGTAAATAGTAGCCTAAGGTATAAAACATACCTAAACTTGGAAGATTCCGTACACATACGAAAACCTTTGAAAAATATTACTTGGTTTTTTCGTAATGGCTACGGAACCCTATCTTGGGCGTGTCCGACACGCTCTTGGCCGGTTTTTTTGTTATTATATAGTACAAATCCTATAAAAAACCAAAGCTAATAATTATTTGCTAGAAAAATAAAAGAATACTTCATTGAACTGCCGAAAAACCCAAGAGATTGCCATAAGCATAGCCGCAACAAATAGGTGTTCTAAGTATAAACACAATTCAAAAATGTTATCATCATCATAGGATGCGTTGCTTGTACTTTGTAATATGTAAGCAGTTTCAACTGGCAACATATCGAATTAAGCTTAGCGATCCCAAAATGGCTTGTAGTGTTGATTTTATGTGCTTAGGAATTAACTAGTTGACCCCAAATAATCGATAATAAATATAAACAATCAGTTCATAAACTTACACTATTATTAGCTAGGTTAACGTTAAAGTAACTTAGTGCAATTCACGTTTATTATAATACACAGTAAATTAACATTTACATTAATAAGCTAGTCAGTTATACCCAACGAATGGAGGATTCAAGTAGGTACCTACTTATTTCACTTATTTTTATTTTAAACGTACCTAAGTATTCCCTCCGTTGTGCTATCTGTGAGGTGCCGGCTCTCCTCGCTCTATACTTAGTTTTTTTAGCATATGAAAGAATGCAAGCGATCTTGACGTATCTTTTTATTGAAAAACACTTGAAAAATAAATTACAGCAAATATGTAACAATTAATAAGGACATAATGGTCATTTACATCCTTTTGCCTTCATAAGTAATAGTAATTGTTTTTACCCGATTGCGAAGAAGGAAGGGTTATTTAAAAAGCGTTTTTCAATAAAAAAGACTCATCAAGATTGTTTATTTTATTTCTATTGCTAATAAAAACGAAGTATATAGCTCGCTGGAGCTTGTAGGAGCTGACAGGAGACGTGATTAGAACACTGCTATGACTGTAAAATGTAAAATATTATTACATCAGTCTTGCAGCTGTATAGGATTACTTCCTTTTGCCTACGGGATGAATTTAAAAAGAAAAAAGTTTTTTACAACGCGTGCAAGTCACCCCGAGTCACATAGGTGGTAGAAAGGGATGTTGATAATAATAATAATAAAACTCTCGAATATTTTAAACTCCTTTGCTAATACGTGTGTAAAAGTTTGCGTAATATATTATGAATAACCTAACTACAGTAGCCAGCTACTTGAAATATTTCCCTATTATGTGGATGTGTATGTAGTTAAGGTGTTTCTTCTAACAATAAGCCGATTGATCAATTGTTTCTCTCAGTCCGGATTCTTGGCCCGCGAAACCGTTTCGATATTCTTATTCGAGATATTCAAATTTCGGTAACGTTTTCAACAATAAAACTAGAAAAACACGATTAGGATTGCGGATGTATTGTATAATTTTTGCGGCCGTAGGCGCGAGGTCGTTTGTTCACCTTTCGGACAATAATGTGTAGATATAGCACGGTTAGCTCATTATTATAATATACATCATTATCGGTTGATATTTGATTTCAAGCTATATTTTCGTCGCTCTGTTGTACTGATGCTCTACCATATTTTTCTTTAGTAAACATCATCCCGCAACCTCTAGAGGTTGTTCCAAAATTTCACTATTACCTGGTAGAAAAATTCAGTGACATGAATTTAAGCGTTAGGTTAGTTAAGCGATAATTAGGCTATTTTTTGTATTTTATTTTAAAATGCAAATGTTATGCGACTCTATTATCGGCTAACTAAGTGAGGTAACAAATAAGAAAAATATAACCTAACCTTATCATGAATAATAATAACTCTGTATCGGCCCTCACACACGAGTCCTTCACGGGTCCGTTAATGTATCCGTTGGCACCCCAATATAGCTTACCACAATCTTAAAATATAAAGATTTTTGTAGCTGTTGGTTTTGTGGTGTATTTGTTTCTTTTTATTGAATTAAACGGTTTAATTTTTTTTTTAATTAATCATAGTATATATTTTGCAAAAGGTACCGAAAGGCACGAATACCTAAGGGCTAGTTTTCAGCACGTCCCATTTGCTAAACCTAGACCTAAAGTTAAAACTGTTGGTTATTTTTGATAAATAACATAATACTTCTGTTACAGCATGGTCGGCGCGTGATGGTGCAGCCGAGTCGCTCCCCCGAGCCGCCGCAGCCGCCGCCCATCCAGCCCTGCAGCGGCTTCCTCGGCAACGTGAGTGCCCCATTAATTTAATGCTGAAGCGAAGTGACGCAAATTATGAAAACAGTCAAAGGAAAATTTGCACCTCCTTTCGGCCTTGGTCCCATGTGATGTAGTTTTAATTTTGTTTTTTATAACATTATTTTATTCTACTAAAAGGGCAAAGGAAACTGGTCCATGCAGTCACGTCTGTTTTCATAATATATATTTTTATTACATTCTTTGTGTTAAAACACGTTAAATAAATAGGTGTCGGTTTCACTGGTCGTGTTTAGGTAGGTATGTTATATGTATAACCATGGTCCCAACGAAAAATCAACGAGGCCGTCATTATAATGAGTTGGAATTATTTCATGACATTACCTACATCTATTTGCCGTCGAAAGATTTCGCTTATTTTTACAGAAAACCTGAGGTCTATTCAACGTCATTTTTAATGTCCCGATGCTGGGCAAAGGTCTCTACTCTCTTGCTTCACAAGGAATGAGTCTCTAGTGATAGATATCGTAATAGAGGCAGACCAAAGCGGAGATGGCGAGACGACCTAGATATTTATCACATTGAATGACGGGGGCTCGATTCTCGAGTCTGAATAGGCGTTTGTTTAGTTAAAAACTACAAAAATATTGACGAGAACTGCGGAAATACCTAAAGGAGGTGTACATTAGCTCCAGGGCGATGTTTTTATAATAAATTATTATAATGTCGCCTCATCAATCACAAATCTCCTAATCACCCGGTCTTTACGCTACCACTCAAAACGACAAGTCCATTATGAGCTCATAAATTGTTTACACATTTCCTATAATGCCATATGAATATAAACGACTTCTTATCTCCAAAATCGATGAACAGAGCAATTATATATTTATGTATTTTATTCACATAAAACGTGAAATATGCGTGTCGCATGGAGAATGATCGCCAGTCACTTTTGACTGAAATATACTATGTTGCTGGTAAACTATCACATTTTAAAGACAATATGATTTTATTTTCACTTGGGCAGACGAAGAGAGCAATCGCTGAATGGGTCAAGTCAAGGAATATATTGTAGCTGTCAAGAACCGCCGTAGGCAGGCAAATCAGCCATAGCCGAACATTTGTTATAATCTGGACCAAACAATTGGATCGATTACATTCTCAAAATCCTCTCCACTGAACCTCATTACTACTCCAGATTTTTAAATGATATTATTTAAAAATACATACCAATCAAAAGTAAAGTAGTAAAAAATTACACTGACTAATTGACCATCTAATTTGCATTGAAAGTAAAGTTTGTACCATAAAGGGTAGCTAGACCGTTTAAATGAGTCCGCCTGAACCTCTCCCGGTCCCCTTTGTTGACAAACCCCCCCCCCCCAGCCTCTGTACAGCGCGGGTGAGGACTCATTTAAACGATTTAGCTATAGTTTAACTTGAAGATCATCTCATCATCAGCATCAATTTTGGGTGATGTGATTCCAAAATCGATCCTCAGCGCAAACCCTGGACCTAAAAAGCTGAAGTTTTAGAAAGAGGTTTTTTATGAATACAAGCAACTAATTGTTCCCCGGGACTCTGTCCGCAAAGAATTCGTTTATGCCTATTCCGCGGGAACTATGCTTTTTTCCAGGATAAAAATTATACTTTGTCCATCCCCGGGTCTCAAACTACAAGTATCTAAATCGCTTAAACAGTTTGAGCTTAAAGAGGTGATAGATAGGTACTTTCGCTTTTATAATATACTCGGCGTCAAAAATATCGCCCCTCTTATTTGTGCACTTTTTTCCGAAGCGCTCTGATTCACAAGCCATTATGTTTCGTTTAAATTAAACATTGTTAATTTAAAACACATTAAACGTGCTTTTAATTGATACTACATAATATTAATTAGGTAACATAATTTCGCTAAGGTCTAGATTAGCTTGCATCTGATTTTCGCCGGAGGGGCGATATTTTTTACCTATACCAGGGGTCACTAATTAAATTCGCTCGGGGGCCGTTTTAAGAAATGAAATGACCATCGCGGTCCGCACACAACTTTAAAAAATAATTATTAAACATGTAATTACGGAAATAACAAAGGTATTTGAAGTAAGTTTCTCGCTTGTTAGCTCGTTACTTCGCTCGGCCGTTTTCGAATTGATGTCAACAAAGATAATAAGGGGATACAATTTTGGTAGTGCAAGTTGCAGTGTTCTCGCGGTCCGCACAAAATGGGTCGGCGGTCCGGATGCGGACCGCGGTCCGCCATTTGGTGACCCCTGACCTATACTATACTATGGATATGGATTTTGCAAATTCTTGTAACTTTTTGATACATAAAGTGTCCGTATCCATGTATTGATGGCGCTTGTCCGTTGTTTTTTTTTTCTTTATGTTAGAGAGGCCAGACAAACGGACTAGTGGGTCAACTGATGTTAAATGATCACCACTGTCCATAGACACCCGCAGCACTTTACGCGATGCCAGTGCGTTGTCGGCCCTAAAAGGGAGAGGAAAAAGGAAAGGGAATAGAGGAGGGGGAGAGGTATTGGGCCCCCGGCGCTCTCACTGACCGTACGAAACGCAGCAGGAGTACTGCTGCTTCACGCCGGTGTTCTGTGAGAGGGTGGTACTGCCCCGGACGAGCCGGCCCATTCGTGATGCAGCGGCTAGCTACAGCATGGCTCTACCACTACAAAAACTGTCTAAAATTGCAAACCTTGATTTTACATCGCATCTTGATAATTCCGTGGGTGGTACGTTTTCCGGCACGTTCCGTTTTGCCCACCAGTTTAGTGGCCATTAACATAAAAGATTGAATTACTTGAACCGAAATCTGTTTAACGCATATTTTCATTACAAATTAATTAGTATAAGTGGTTCTATTTGGCCTTTTAGAAAAGAAAGAAAACATTTATTTGTGACAACATGTCGAAAAACAATGAAAATAAAACGATAATGAATTTAAAAATGCGCATGTCACAAAATGGTCAGCAAAAACTGCCGATCTTGCGAATTGCTCTGGTCTTCCTGGTTTTCTTTGTGGTTTTGGTTTTTTGAATAGTTTTACACGTAAATAATAAAATCTGGACCGAGTTAAGCCCATTGGCCAAAGTTATATCAGGGCCAAAATAAAACTACTTTACGGTATTAATATTTTTATACCATACCTGTGTTGCTTCTGCGCCTGTATTATGCTGTATAATGCTCTCGCAACCAAATACTAAGATATTGAGAAGGAAACCATAATCATTTTGAAGTTGAATACGCCATCTTTGTATTTACAATTACTTATTATTAGCAATTATATATTTATGTATTTTATTCACATAAAACGTGAAATATGCGTGTCGCATGGAGAATGATCGCCAGTCACTTTTGACTGAAATATACTATGTTGCTGGTAAACTATCACATTTTAAAGACAATATGATTTTATTTTCACTTGGGCAGACGAAGAGAGCAATCGCTGAATGGGTCAAGTCAAGGAATATATTGTAGCTGTCAAGAACCGCCGTAGGCAGGCAAATCAGCCATAGCCGAACATTTGTTATAATCTGGACCAAACAATTGGATCGATTACATTCTCAAAATCCTCTCCACTGAACCTCATTACTACTCCAGATTTTTAAATGATATTATTTAAAAATACATACCAATCAAAAGTAAAGTAGTAAAAAATTACACTGACTAATTGACCATCTAATTTGCATTGAAAGTAAAGTTTGTACCATAAAGGGTAGCTAGACCGTTTAAATGAGTCCGCCTGAACCTCTCCCGGTCCCCTTTGTTGACAAACCCCCCCCCCCCCAGCCTCTGTACAGCGCGGGTGAGGACTCATTTAAACGATTTAGCTATAGTTTAACTTGAAGATCATCTCATCATCAGCATCAATTTTGGGTGATGTGATTCCAAAATCGATCCTCAGCGCAAACCCTGGACCTAAAAAGCTGAAGTTTTAGAAAGAGGTTTTTTATGAATACAAGCAACTAATTGTTCCCCGGGACTCTGTCCGCAAAGAATTCGTTTATGCCTATTCCGCGGGAACTATGCTTTTTTCCAGGATAAAAATTATACTTTGTCCATCCCCGGGTCTCAAACTACAAGTATCTAAATCGCTTAAACAGTTTGAGCTTAAAGAGGTGATAGATAGGTACTTTCGCTTTTATAATATACTCGGCGTCAAAAATATCGCCCCTCTTATTTGTGCACTTTTTTCCGAAGCGCTCTGATTCACAAGCCATTATGTTTCGTTTAAATTAAACATTGTTAATTTAAAACACATTAAACGTGCTTTTAATTGATACTACATAATATTAATTAGGTAACATAATTTCGCTAAGGTCTAGATTAGCTTGCATCTGATTTTCGCCGGAGGGGCGATATTTTTTACCTATACCAGGGGTCACTAATTAAATTCGCTCGGGGGCCGTTTTAAGAAATGAAATGACCATCGCGGTCCGCACACAACTTTAAAAAATAATTATTAAACATGTAATTACGGAAAAAACAAAGGTATTTGAAGTAAGTTTCTCGCTTGTTAGCTCGTTACTTCGCTCGGCCGTTTTCGAATTGATGTCAACAAAGATAATAAGGGGATACAATTTTGGTAGTGCAAGTTGCAGTGTTCTCGCGGTCCGCACAAAATGGGTCGGCGGTCCGGATGCGGACCGCGGTCCGCCATTTGGTGACCCCTGACCTATACTATACTATGGATATGGATTTTGCAAATTCTTGTAACTTTTTGATACATAAAGTGTCCGTATCCATGTATTGATGGCGCTTGTCCGTTGTTTTTTTTTTCTTTATGTTAGAGAGGCCAGACAAACGGACTAGTGGGTCAACTGATGTTAAATGATCACCACTGTCCATAGACACCCGCAGCACTTTACGCGATGCCAGTGCGTTGTCGGCCCTAAAAGGGAGAGGAAAAAGGAAAGGGAATAGAGGAGGGGGAGAGGTATTGGGCCCCCGGCGCTCTCACTGACCGTACGAAACGCAGCAGGAGTACTGCTGCTTCACGCCGGTGTTCTGTGAGAGGGTGGTACTGCCCCGGACGAGCCGGCCCATTCGTGATGCAGCGGCTAGCTACAGCATGGCTCTACCACTACAAAAACTGTCTAAAATTGCAAACCTTGATTTTACATCGCATCTTGATAATTCCGTGGGTGGTACGTTTTCCGGCACGTTCCGTTTTGCCCACCAGTTTAGTGGCCATTAACATAAAAGATTGAATTACTTGAACCGAAATCTGTTTAACGCATATTTTCATTACAAATTAATTAGTATAAGTGGTTCTATTTGGCCTTTTAGAAAAGAAAGAAAACATTTATTTGTGACAACATGTCGAAAAACAATGAAAATAAAACGATAATGAATTTAAAAATGCGCATGTCACAAAATGGTCAGCAAAAACTGCCGATCTTGCGAATTGCTCTGGTCTTCCTGGTTTTCTTTGTGGTTTTGGTTTTTTGAATAGTTTTACACGTAAATAATAAAATCTGGACCGAGTTAAGCCCATTGGCCAAAGTTATATCAGGGCCAAAATAAAACTACTTTACGGTATTAATATTTTTATACCATACCTGTGTTGCTTCTGCGCCTGTATTATGCTGTATAATGCTCTCGCAACCAAATACTAAGATATTGAGAAGGAAACCATAATCATTTTGAAGTTGAATACGCCATCTTTGTATTTACAATTACTTATTATTAGCAATTATATATTTATGTATTTTATTCACATAAAACGTGAAATATGCGTGTCGCATGGAGAATGATCGCCAGTCACTTTTGACTGAAATATACTATGTTGCTGGTAAACTATCACATTTTAAAGACAATATGATTTTATTTTCACTTGGGCAGACGAAGAGAGCAATCGCTGAATGGGTCAAGTCAAGGAATATATTGTAGCTGTCAAGAACCGCCGTAGGCAGGCAAATCAGCCATAGCCGAACATTTGTTATAATCTGGACCAAACAATTGGATCGATTACATTCTCAAAATCCTCTCCACTGAACCTCATTACTACTCCAGATTTTTAAATGATATTATTTAAAAATACATACCAATCAAAAGTAAAGTAGTAAAAAATTACACTGACTAATTGACCATCTAATTTGCATTGAAAGTAAAGTTTGTACCATAAAGGGTAGCTAGACCGTTTAAATGAGTCCGCCTGAACCTCTCCCGGTCCCCTTTGTTGACAAACCCCCCCCCCCCCCAGCCTCTGTACAGCGCGGGTGAGGACTCATTTAAACGATTTAGCTATAGTTTAACTTGAAGATCATCTCATCATCAGCATCAATTTTGGGTGATGTGATTCCAAAATCGATCCTCAGCGCAAACCCTGGACCTAAAAAGCTGAAGTTTTAGAAAGAGGTTTTTTATGAATACAAGCAACTAATTGTTCCCCGGGACTCTGTCCGCAAAGAATTCGTTTATGCCTATTCCGCGGGAACTATGCTTTTTTCCAGGATAAAAATTATACTTTGTCCATCCCCGGGTCTCAAACTACAAGTATCTAAATCGCTTAAACAGTTTGAGCTTAAAGAGGTGATAGATAGGTACTTTCGCTTTTATAATATACTCGGCGTCAAAAATATCGCCCCTCTTATTTGTGCACTTTTTTCCGAAGCGCTCTGATTCACAAGCCATTATGTTTCGTTTAAATTAAACATTGTTAATTTAAAACACATTAAACGTGCTTTTAATTGATACTACATAATATTAATTAGGTAACATAATTTCGCTAAGGTCTAGATTAGCTTGCATCTGATTTTCGCCGGAGGGGCGATATTTTTTACCTATACCAGGGGTCACTAATTAAATTCGCTCGGGGGCCGTTTTAAGAAATGAAATGACCATCGCGGTCCGCACACAACTTTAAAAAATAATTATTAAACATGTAATTACGGAAATAACAAAGGTATTTGAAGTAAGTTTCTCGCTTGTTAGCTCGTTACTTCGCTCGGCCGTTTTCGAATTGATGTCAACAAAGATAATAAGGGGATACAATTTTGGTAGTGCAAGTTGCAGTGTTCTCGCGGTCCGCACAAAATGGGTCGGCGGTCCGGATGCGGACCGCGGTCCGCCATTTGGTGACCCCTGACCTATACTATACTATGGATATGGATTTTGCAAATTCTTGTAACTTTTTGATACATAAAGTGTCCGTATCCATGTATTGATGGCGCTTGTCCGTTGTTTTTTTTTTCTTTATGTTAGAGAGGCCAGACAAACGGACTAGTGGGTCAACTGATGTTAAATGATCACCAATGTCCATAGACACCCGCAGCACTTTACGCGATGCCAGTGCGTTGTCGGCCCTAAAAGGGAGAGGAAAAAGGAAAGGGAATAGAGGAGGGGGAGAGGTATTGGGCCCCCGGCGCTCTCACTGACCGTACGAAACGCAGCAGGAGTACTGCTGCTTCACGCCGGTGTTCTGTGAGAGGGTGGTACTGCCCCGGACGAGCCGGCCCATTCGTGATGCAGCGGCTAGCTACAGCATGGCTCTACCACTACAAAAACTGTCTAAAATTGCAAACCTTGATTTTACATCGCATCTTGATAATTCCGTGGGTGGTACGTTTTCCGGCACGTTCCGTTTTGCCCACCAGTTTAGTGGCCATTAACATAAAAGATTGAATTACTTGAACCGAAATCTGTTTAACGCATATTTTCATTACAAATTAATTAGTATAAGTGGTTCTATTTGGCCTTTTAGAAAAGAAAGAAAACATTTATTTGTGACAACATGTCGAAAAACAATGAAAATAAAACGATAATGAATTTAAAAATGCGCATGTCACAAAATGGTCAGCAAAAACTGCCGATCTTGCGAATTGCTCTGGTCTTCCTGGTTTTCTTTGTGGTTTTGGTTTTTTGAATAGTTTTACACTTAAATAATAAAATCTGGACCGAGTTAAGCCCATTGGCCAAAGTTATATCAGGGCCAAAATAAAACTACTTTACGGTATTAATATTTTTATACCATACCTGTGTTGCTTCTGCGCCTGTATTATGCTGTATAATGCTCTCGCAACCAAATACTAAGATATTGAGAAGGAAACCATAATCATTTTGAAGTTGAATACGCCATCTTTGTATTTACGCTCCTTTTCAGGAGATTCTTGTGCTTTACCTTTTCATAGTAATAAAGTCGGCGCACCGAAAGTGCATGATGATGATGGTTATGGGCTCAAAATGATCAACACTCCCTCTTATTACCTTAGCAGTAGAGTATAAATCGCTTTGAGCTCCTTAAGTCTTCTGCTGCTAACTTTACAAATGCCCCCGCAATGGCAGTTAACGATAAGAATCGATCAAGCCTTATTAAGTATACAGCGACTTTGTTGCACCTACAATATGACTCGTCGTGTTCCCGAATCTCGCCGAAATTGAAGGAACTATCGCCTAAGCTGCTTTACATTGCAGTCTCTCTATCATTTAACAAAATCCATTCCTTCATTGTCCCGTAATGTAACACAACATGCACAGTTCGTCCTTAAATGAAGTTTTAAGCCGCAACATTGTTGCATCGCACTTATCTGGAGTTCTCGCCGAAATAAATAGAAGTGACGGCTCATAAGTCTGCGCCACAATTTGCCGCTATACCGACTCCGGCGCAGCTGAAGCGTGCCACAGAGTATTAAAGCGATGGAGCACTATTCCGACCTCCTTAGGAAGGAAGTTACTAAAAAAATAACATTTTGTAAGTGAAATAAAATAAAAACCGACAAATTCGGGCCACGCAGCTCAATGTACGGATCCGTGCATATGTGGCAAATATTCAATATTGAATTTTGATAGTCTATTACTCGTTTATTTATATAAGTGATAGTTTTCGTTTTAAATTTGTTATGTATACCTACTAACGCTGTGAATTTTTTCGCGTATCTATGCATAAACAACTATTTAGCGGGTCTCATTCTAAATCCCTAACATCGTTTGTCCTAATGTAATGTTTGTCCTAATGATCGTTTGCCCTAACAGTTTTTTTCTCGGAAACCGTGAATTTTTCAGGAACTTTTTTGTGATTATCCTCTAGAGCACTATCGGTTAGGTTAGGTTTGTTTTATAAAAATCCAGAACAATTAATAGATTTTTAATAAAAAGAGTTAGGGCAAACGATCATTAGGACTAACATTACATTAGGACTAACAATCATTAGGGATTTAGATATAGAGCCCTATTTAGCAGAAAAGGGCAAACCTCTAGCATTTTGAAAGACCTGTTCAACGACACCCCCCCCCCCCACAGCCTAGACGAGGGAAAAATTATTCCTTTCCTTTACGTGTATGTCTGTAACCAGTACCTCTACCATGAGTTTACACTAGTTTACGTGACCGTACTCGCTAGCGACGGCGTAAATTATTTGTATGGAGAATTGTACAGCGCCTCTAGCGGTCACTTACGGAAGTACAATTCTCCATACAAATCATTTACGCCGTCGCTAGCGAGTACAGTCACTGTGAACTAGTGTGAACTCATGGTAGAGGTACAGCTAATTTTTAATAAGTATTTTATTGTCACTTTATTGGCGTGATTATTATTAACGTATGTCTAATTATACCTGTTCAGTGTTCAGACTAGTGTTGAGTAGGACATACAAGAGGCGCTACATTTGTCCCGTACATCACGTCAGAATGTAAGAGGGGCTCAACATTTTAAAGTGTACTACTTCAAATTTTATGTTGCAGCGGCAGTCGCGTTACCATTACCACTCTCCGTAAGACCGAAAATAAGATCAAAAATGTCATACATGCACTTTGAACAGCAAACTACAAACGTATCGTATTGACGAGCTTCAGTACTCGTCGCCTCATTTGAAGAAGGACATTGTACTGCTTGAGTTGAGTGCAAAAAGAGGCTACTCTTACAAACTCAAAGTCATGATATTTCAAGTCGAGTCCTGCCCAGCACTAGCTCAGACTTTCTGAGTCTTTGGATTTTTCCAGTTTTTAAGTTTCATTATAATTCCGTAACATTACAGGCATTTAAAGTGCTCTTTCTGTTCTATTCCGCGCACCATCGCAGACGCAGCTAGTTCGCAACGTATAATCTGATTCTATAACGATTTGCTAAACTCCGGCGCAGCGATCACAGTGCTCGCAATTTATGCGAAGAGCCCGACGGGTACTGTAACACTAAGTATGCTGTAATGCCGTTACTATTGCTATCAAATGACGTCAAAGATATCCTTGAAAATCAGATTCAAGTTAATCTAGCCCTTAGCAAAATTATGCGAGCTACCTAATTATTATTATTATCAATTGAAAGTTCGTCTAATGTGTTTTAAATTAAACTACAAATAATGGTTCCTGAATCAAAGTTAAAAAAAAATGCCAAAATTACAGTTGTGCCTGTTCCAGGGGTATATATAAAACACTAGGTAACACTAGGCTTTAAGTTACTTTTAAGTGTCTTTTTAAAAATTTCCTCTCCATTTAATTGACGTTAATTTAAGGTTCCATAATCTTTTCTCTTGTTTTCGCAATTAACTTTTTTTGTTAAAGCCTGATGACACAAATGATTATTTTTTAATTTTTCTAAAAAGTGTATTTTTTACCTTTCAAATGATACCTTTACCCTTGATTAAATAGGGTATAAAGTCGGTTGATTTTTTTTTGCCTAAAAGGTGTGATATTTTTGACGCTGAGTGTTTGACATTTATATATAAACAGATATACGCATAAACGGATACATCCTGCTAAACTTATACGTTAAAAAACAAAAGATTTTGCGTGATTAAGTTACACCGGGCAAGGGCATAGCGATATCAAAAGCAATACAATTTACCCAACGCAGCCCATAATGCTGCGCTTGCGCATAAATTCGCGTAAGCTCTTATTAAGGAAGCGCGGATCTCGACTCGAGGGCATGGGCTGACATGCTCTGAGGAGCAATCTGGCTGCACCGGAGACTAACGTTATTAGGTATGATTTAGGTTTAAGGAGGATATTGTGTGTTAGGTGTCTTTAGTCTACGCTACAGAACTAATCCTACTAATATTCAGTGATCGGAATAGGTAGCGCAATTTCGGTTGAATAGCCTAAACATTATACTTAATATGGATAAGACCCGGGATTCCAGGACTCGAATTTTCTTACAGAATAGTTTCTTGGCAGACATTAATTAAAGTTATATGGCGAAACGCGAAAAGTAAAAGTTTTTGTCATTGTAAATACATCCTTCATATATATTCCGTTTAGCAGTGGCAAGTATTTACCACTAAATCTCTAATATATAAAAATCTCGTGTCACGGTGTTGGTTATCGAACTCCTCCGAAACGGCTTGGCCGATTTTTATGAAACCTTGTTCGTTAGGTCTGAGAATAGGTCGTAGGCTACTATTCTTCGCGGATGGAGTCGCGGGCAACAGATAGTAAAACATAGTAATATAAAATGTAAAATTAAACAATCATAAAATAAAACACGAAAGTAAAACTTGTCAAAAACTTAAAAAACTAAATTACAAAAACTTTTCAAACGAAAACACGAGGTTATAAGCTATATCTATACTAAGCTTATGTGCATAAGCTAAGTCTCGCGAAATTGCACTATCTATTCCGATCACTGAATATACAGGATGTTACATTGAACGTAATACAACTCTTATTTTTTAATTACGTCTCCCTGATGCTAAACGCCCCTACTAGGTCTCGTGTTGTTAAAGTCATCTTAATTAATTAATATCGCTGTTTAAATTTTTCCTATTTTTTTGGTCTCATCGTGGTTACCCTAATTAGAGAGTTAAATGAAAAAAGTTTGAATTTACTTTTGTAGTGAACACTTACCTTTTTGCTTACGGTTGATAATTTATGAGTAAAATTCATTCTGACACATTACTGAAGTTATTTGTCATAACAAACCAGCATTTCGTTTGATTCTTTATTGTCGCAGTTTAATTTTAAACAGAAGTCATGCTTCCTTCTTATCCGTTTACTAATATTCAGCGATTAGTGATGGTAGAACTTTATTTCACATCGCAGAGTGCGATGAGGGCACAAGAACTATTTCACGAGCGATACCCGGAAAGTCCAATCCCCACTCGTCAATTGATCAACACAAGTGTACAGAATTTGAGAGACTATGGACAGATTACGGTCCCAGCTCATGCCCAAGGTAAAGGCCGACGTCGAAGGTACTCAGGGGTTTTTAGAACACGAGTACTTAGGTATTTTATCCGCCACCCAGAAGCCAGCACCAGAGAAGCCGCGGCACGATTTGGTACAACCCACATTTTTATTTGGAGACTTTTGAATGCCGAAGGATTACACCCGTTTCACTTTCAACGGGTGCAAGATATTGTCTTAGCAGATTATCCCAGTATTGTATTGTAGTAATTGCTGAAGTACCTACGTTTGAACTTAACAGTTAATATTCCTTTCTAATAATAAATTATTTTAAACAGATATCACTTGTTGCTCCTTATCATTTGTTTTGATGTTAGATTAGAATGATTACAGATACACTGATAGCTGATAACAAAGCTTGAGGAATAAATACGTCAAGTAAACGTGACGTCATGATGGGTGACCACACTAGGAGATTTTAATTTATTTATTCTGTTAGCAAATAAGCAAAAGTTAATTAGGACGTATTTTAATAACTCAATTCGTGCATTTTATTCTCTGTCGTTAACTGAATCGGAATTACTTAATTTGTATTACGTTCAATGTAACACCCTGTATAAGTTAGAAAGTTTGTGAAGATGTTTGGATGTTTGCAAGAAATCACGCAATAACGGCTCAACGGATTTAGATGAAACTTAGCGTACAGATGGAAAAAGATTTGGATTATGACATGTAATACTTTTTAAACAAGAACAGAGGGCACTGCCCAAGAACGTTAAAATACGGTCGCGTGCTTTAATTTGGGACCCATTTCGAAAAAAGATCCTTTGAATTCCTATACAATATGATAGGACTGGCAACTGGGTCCAAACTAAAGGTCGTGACTGTACCTCGGCTTTCAAGTTACTTTTAATATCGACAACACTAGTTGTGTGTTTACAAGAACAATCACCCTTTGTTACCCAGTGACAGGGCCTCGAATTGTTTGTGTCCACGTAGACAAGCTTTCCTCAAAGATGCTTCATACTTGGAACGAGTCCTGTATTTAACACCTATAACGTAAAAACGTATGGTACTCATAAATGCGGTTAAAATACTCGTAGACGCAGCACTAAATTATTGTCCGTAGTGAGGGAAACAATACTAAAATACGCATGGTACGGCAGTTTTTCAAGCCAAGCTCGAATAGCAAAAGTTTTCTTACTTGCTAATTTTAGTCCGGATTTTTTAAGTTTAGAATGCTGCCGAGTACAGCAACCAGTTTCATTGAAAATAACGGTACTTTTACAACGAAAAATGGCTATATTTGCGCTGAATGGCTATATTTATAATGAGATATATTTCACGTTGAGTATTGGCTTATAATTTTAATACAAGATATTCTGAATAATTTATTGAATCAGGCGTTAAAGAAAGAAAGAGAAAAGAAAAAATTGATCAGTATAAAACCCTAAGAATTGCCTATAGTCATGGCTTTAAAACTTCACAGAACTAGTTTCCCATGAAAAATAAAAATAGCCGACAATAGCACCTGCACATCTTTTCTACTAGGCTTGTCTTATTTTCCAAGTATTTCGTCAGATAAAGTATAATCTTGGGACGTCAGTGACACTGTTGGCGGCATAAAATTCTTTGTACGAGCCATAAAGTTGCATAAACCTTGCACGTCAATTTAAGGTAGCCCTTTAGCCCTTTTATAGTCCGCCATTGTCCATGGATTGGTTCGTATGAAAAGGTATTACTTTAGAAGACAATGCGGTTCAGCCACGCCTGACCTCCACACGAGATTATACTTATTTGCCTTTTATTTTATAGGAAACGTCGATGCGGCGAAGCCTTTATTTTATAATGATGTGTTGCTAGTGTTTTGAAGAATGCTGCCGCGGCAACAATGCTATAAAATATCTGAATAATGTTAGAATTTCACAGGGACGGGTTTAGAGGTCTGGAGGCCTGGGGGCATAAAAGGAGCGGATGCCCCCTGTCCACAAATTATTTTCCACATAATATCCAAATAAAAAGCCGTGGTTTGACCTATGGTATCTCAAGCAGGGGGTCGTGGGTTCAAATCCCGGCCCGCATCTATGAGTTTATCGGAATTTAATACATTATACATTTTATTATTTTTATTACATTATTTATTTTTTTACATTTGAAATGTACCATGAGCTTTACGGCGGTGGATAACATCGTGAGGAAACCCTGTATGCGCGTGCGAAGAAATTTAATGGTGTGTGTGAAGTTCCCAATCAACACTGGACCCGCGTGGGAACTACGGCCCAAGCCCTCTCATTCTGAGAAGAGGCCTATGCCCTGCAGTGGGCGTATATATAGGCTGGGATGATGATGATGATCCAAATAATTACTCGTCGGAATATGACAATTTTTTTTCGGAGTCTGTATTGTGGGGCCCCTCTATTGTGGAGGCCCCGGGGCTGTGGCCCCGGCTGCCCTCCCCTAAATCCGGCCCTGTCAATTTCATGTCTGGCTTGGCTTCTCAATAGAATATTCCATAAGCATTTACAAACTTTTATTCACATTACGACTCTACCAATGCTACGAGTAAATCGGTACTTACTATTTTTTATATACAGGGTTTTTTGTAATTCACTGACATCCTCTTAACCCCGAATTCCCATCACTCAAACAAATGCTTTTTGTTTTACAACTTTTCAAAATGAAGCACTTTTTTCCCATACAAATACACAGAGTATCGTAAAAATAAGAGGTAATCTCAAATTTTCAAAACGTTATTACACCAAAAATATTAAGTTATGACAAAAGCCGTAAAACAAAAAACATTTGTTTAAGTGATAGGAGTTTAGGGTTAAAAGGATGCTAGTGAATTAAAAATAACCCTGTAGTTTTACAACTTGGCGAGTACAACATCATACTGATTTCCTAATTCATCTATTAAAAGTGTAATTAGTACGCATGATGACAGCGGCAATCGACTGACATACTTTTTATGGGCTGTCAAAACGTGATCCACCCATAGATTATGTATGGCAATAGCTAGTTATGACCTCACTTATTGGCCAATTCAATCGACTAAGTATTTATTGGTTTTAAAGTAATTAATATAAAGTATTTTCAACCGACGAAAACAAAAGGAGGAGGTTCTCAAGTGGACGTGTATATATATTTTTTTTATGTATGATCACGCATAACTTTTTACAGAGTAGTCCGATTTTGATGATTCTTTTTTTATTGGAAAGCGTATACCCCGAGGGTGGTCCTATTTAAATTTGGAAATAATATTCCTACCCTAAGGGTAGGAAAACAGGGGATGATTGATTGTTCAGTCACTGATTTTACTATATGACCACGCATAACTTGTTACAGAGTAATCGGATTTTGATGATTCTTTTTTTATTGGAAAGCGTATACCCCAAGGTTGGTTCCATTTAAATTTGGAAATAATATTCCTACCCTAAGGGTAGGAAAACAGGGGATGATTGACTAACTTTTTTACAGAGTAGTCTGATTTTCATAATTCTTTTTTATTGGATAGGGTATACCTTGAAGTTGGTATTATATAAATTTGGAATAAAAAATTACCCCAAGGATGGGAAAAAGTATAAAATAAAAACTTTTCAACAAAAGAATTAAATAACCGAAAACACTGAAAAGCAAAAAATAATACTTTTTCTGTTTGAACTTAATCTAGGTACCAGTTTGAAGTCGGTGCCTCAGCACTAGCCAGGAGGAGTGGACCTTTAATCGTCTACCTGATTGGCTTTTATCACTCCTCCTGGCTCGTGCTGAGACACCGACTTCAAACTGGTACCTAGATTCCTTCACCTTTCAAACAGAAAAAGTATTATTTTTTGCTTTTCAGTTTTTTCGGCGGTTTAATTTTTTTGTTAAAAAGTTTTTTCTTTACTAGAGTCGCGCCTTGAAATTATTGTTTAATGTCATCTACTCTAGTTTGTAAAGTTACTGTCAAGATAAAACATCAAATTCCGCACTGCATGCATAGTTTATCCCGCGGCTTCTCTCCCAGGAAATAATAAAAAATTGACTAGCAGTCTATCCCGTACGAAATTTCGGGAAAATCTGCCAAATTTAAAGTTTCCAGCACCAGTACTGTAATTTAGGCTGTGCGCTGTCTGTCTTCTTGTCTTTTTGTTGTAGTTTTATACATTTTAAAATTTGAAACATTCAGACCCTGGTCGTTCTAATTAACAATAATAACCTACGCTATATTGAGTATATTGAAAAGTCGTCGCTTGGTGCTGTGTATCGCGGAAACCATCCTGTGAAAACACAGCTTACCCAAAACACGTTAAACTCGCATAAATCACGAAGTTACGCTGATTTCTATGACCAATTATTTAACAACATTAAAACGGAAACATGGGAAAGCGTTTTCGTTCCACTTAGTTAGAATGTGGAGCGAACAAGTGGTCATATTTCAAGACGGGCGCGTGGGTGCCGCATTAATTTATAACTATTAAGTCGTTTCTGAATATTTAACGCTCTCTTTGTAGTTTGGAAAAAGCTTACTTCCAGGTTATAGTTTTACTCGAACTTGGCTTTTTTTTACATAAATCTGACCTAAGATTGACCCTTATATCTGACGGAAAGATAGTCGACCAAGTAAGTGCATTACCATTTTTAATGACAGTTCCTGCATCAGATTAAAAACAATAAGGCTGATTGTCACATAGACTTGTAGGTGGAAATAGACTAGTACACTAGTAGACTAGTACAGTTGTATAACTGACATTGAACCTTAGGATGGTAAAGTAATTTCTTGGCCAACTATAGAGATAAGGCCAAAGGTGTAGATCCCTTACTGGTCCAGGTTGTTCCATCTAGAAATACGCGAGTTCCATTCTTTAACACAGCCTCAGTTACTTAACACTGCAAATGTTAGGTGTTGTCAAAGACTTGTTTGTAAAGATTGGGTTTGTGGAGTGTTTTGTATTTTTTTTTCAACTCCAACTTTTTACTTTTACGGTCATCCCGTGAAATACATATATTTTAGTATCGCTGCAAAAGTGATTAAAGCAAGCTGAGATGTGCAATGCATAGGAAAAATTTGTGTCTAAATTCCTGACCAGTGGTGGTGTAGGGGTTTAGCACGCGGCACGGAATGCTGAGGACCTGGGCTCGATTCCCAGCGCTAGTGACTTTATTCTGGGTTTTTCTGTGCATCCATCCATGTTTCAGTTTGTAAATATTTAGTATGAAATACTTGTTTATCAATTTTATGACCTTTCGATGTCATTCGTTTTTAACCGAATTCAAAAAAAAGGGGAGGTTATCAATTCGTCTGTATGTTTTTTTTTTTTGTTTTTTTTTTTTTTTATTTTTTTTTGTTTGTTTGTTACGCGATTACTCCCTCAATTGTGAACCGATTTTAAAAATTCTTTTTTTGTTTGAAACAGTATACTCCTGAGGTGGTCCCATTGGCACCAAGTTAAGATCTGATCATGGGATCCTAGAGAAATCGAGGGCAACCTTCAAATTATACAGGCAAACCTATAGTGATTTTAGCATTTTTAGTATCAAGTGAAGTATTTGCATTCAGAAAGTATCATTTGGTAAACTGGACCTGATGAAGAAGACCGTAGATGGCCAACGGAACTCCTCAACGGGTTAAATCTTGCAAGTTAAATTTGACCCACTTCCCGGTTTCCAATTGAGCTGAAATTTTGCAGACATGCGTGAATTGGATGACAATGCAAAATAATTATGACATGGAGCTGATCTGATGATGAAGCTGAAAGATGAACATAGAAACTCTGTAATAAAACGATACGACCGCATTGAGTTTGGGCTCGTTTGATTCGTCTTGACGAGTACTTTGGTAACCAGGATCAAAAAGTACAGTCAGCAAAGAGTGCCTGTTGTATCGCATAATGATGATCATTCTAAAATTTTTCTGGCGAAGAATGTTTGGCATACTGTTGAAAGTCCTAAAGCATATTTGTTCGTCCTTATATTGATAACAAGAACATCGAGTTACCTACGTTACGTTTTATTACTAATATTAATTCGCCAAAGCAGTCCTAAGAATTGTGTTAGTTATTCACCTAAACTATAGTAAGTAGGTATGGCAATAAAAAATACCTACAAACCACCTCTCGCTTAACCTTATTAGGTTCGTTAGTTATCCTGCGTCCCGTAGAGTGGGAATGGAAGTTCAGTCAGAGGAGGGGGGCTCGGGGGGCGAAGCCCCCCGCAATAAAAAAATTTCAAACCACCCCCCGTTTAACCTGGTTAGGTTCGTTAGTTACCTTGCGCTCCTCAAAGTGACAATAAAGGGGGGGGTTCGGGGGGCGAAGCCCCCCGCAATAAAAAAAATACTTTGAAACCATTCCCCGTTTAACCTGTTTAGGTTCGTTAGTTACCTTGCGCTCTTCAAAGTGATATTAGAGGGGGGGCTTGGGGGGCGGAGCCCCCCGAAATAAAAAACCTGTCAAACCGCCTCCCGTTTAACTTACCAGATTCGTTAGTTATCTTGCGTCCCTCAGAATGGAAAATGAAGCCTTGGTACTGGACGGGGGGCTCGGGGGGCGGAGCCCCCCGTAATAAAAAACACCTTCAAACCACCCCTTGTTTAACCTAGTTAGGTTCGTTAGTTATCTTACGTCCCTCAGAGTGGAAATAGAAGCCCCGCCGTTGGAGGGAGGCTCGGGGGGCGGAGCCCCCCGCAATAAAAGTACTCTTAAACCACCTCCCGTTTAACCTGGTTTGATTTGTCAGTTATCTTGCGTCCCTCAGAGTGGAAATAGAAACCTCGTTACCGGTAGAGGGGCTTGGGGGGCGAAGCTCCCGTAATAAAAAATACCTTCAAATCACTTCCCGTTTAACCTGGTTAGGTTAGTTAGCTGTCTTGCATCCCTCAGGGTGAAAATAAAAGCCCCACTCTTGGAGGGGAGGGGGGCTCGGGGGGCAGAGCCCCCCGCAATAAAAAAAATCTGTTAAACCATCTACCGTTTCACTTGGTTAAATTCGTCAGTTTATCTAGCGTCCCTCAGAGTAGTAATAGAAGCCTCGCTACTGGAACGGGAGGCTCGGGGGGCAGAGTTTCCCGCATTAAAAAAATACCTTCAAACTACCCCCGTTTAACCTGGTTAAGTTCGTTAGTTACCTTGCGATCCTCAGAGCGTAAACAGAAGCGGGGCTTCGTTTACTGGCTACGCCTACGCATCTTTTTTATACCAATACAACTAAAAAGCCAAAAATAAAAAAATTTAAATAAAAAATAGAACCGCCTTCAAAAACGCCCAAAAAAATATTAAATATAAATTTAACCGACTATAATGAGCATTATAATATCTTTCTACTAATCTGTTTGAAGTCGGGCCTCACCTCGAGCCAGCAGGAGTGGACCTAGTAATTAAATTAATAAATAAATATCCCGGGACAATTCACACCAATCGACCTAGTCTCAAAGTAAGCAAAGCTTGTGTTATGGGTACTAGGCAACGGATAAATATACTTATATAGATGATACATACTTAAATACATATTAAACACCCAAGACCCGAGATCAAACATTCGTGTTTTTCATACAAATATCTGCCCCGACGCGGGAACCGAACCTGGGACCTCAAACTTGATAGTAGTAATTTATCTTACCTACCTATTATCCCTATTATACCTACTATCTGTTGGGCTTCTACCACTCCTGCTATCTCGTGCTGAGGCCCGACTTCAAACAGATTAGTAGAAAGATATTATAATGCTCATTATTGTCGGTTAAATTTTTATTTAATATTTTTTTGGGCGTGTTTGAAGGCGGTTCTATTTTTTATTTAAAATTTTTTGATGTTAATAATTCACATACGAATGATGTATGTCGTTCGTTTTGTTTTCGTACGGCTGTGTGCCTATTTTTACTTAGAAAATGAACTCGTAGAGTGTTCGGAACAGGTCGAATTCGAATGGCATTTTCGGATGCTTGATTTCACAAATCGTCCCTAATTTGTCGTTTAAAGCTTAGGATATAATACTATCTAGACTATTAGATTTTAAACAGAGAAAGTTAATCGCTGTCGATATTTTCGGACATTCGAGATTTTACAACGGTTATTAGAAAGTATTAATGCGTTCGTTTAAGTCCTTTGTAACTAAATAGGTGTGGAGTTATGTCTGATGTCACTAAAAGTAGAAAGCGTCCGATCATTAGTAGCCACAATATAAAAATAGACGGGAGCTGTCTTAAGCTTACATTTAATTATATTTTTTCCGCTATTTTTAGGGTTCCGTACCCAAAGGGTAAAAACGTGACCCTATTACTGGGCTCCGCTGTCCGTCCGTCTGTCCGTCGGTCCGTCTATCACCAGGCTGTATCTCATGAACCGTGATAGCTAGACACTTGGAATTTTCACAAATGATGTATTTCGGTTGCCACTATAACAACAAATACTAAAAACCAAAAATATTTAAGGGGCTCCCATACCTACAACAAACGTGATTTGTTGCTCGTTTTTGCTCGATATTGATAACGGCAACAGGTAGATGCTCTATAGGTCTATGGCATCATGCCATTCAGCCTTAAAAAACATAAGCAATAGTTGCTTTCTTTGCAATTTTAATTCTTGAAGTTTTTTATTTATTTCATTGCATGTTTGAGAAAAGCACTATACAAGCCTCGGCCGAAATAGGGGTTGCCGGCCTCGTATCATGCCCCTACTCGGCCGGCAACTCCTTACTTCCCGGCCTCTGTTCCGTTGATCTAACAGTGTAGGCCGCACGTGACCATCTGATGCATCAGATCGTTCATTAAGCGCCGGTAAGGCTCGGGGGGTCTATGCAAAGCGCCAATTAGGGTCCACCTGCCCGAGTGCGCGGGCGCTCATCTATCAACGTCGATGCTAGGGTTGCCACTGTTGCCAGTCGTTTGAATTATTTTTAAATAAGTACCTAGTTAAATTGATTAGTTGCTGGGATCCAAGATAATTTAGTGGCGTAACTGGTTTGCCTTTGATATTTGTTTTTATAAGGTACTAGCTGTTGCTTGCAGCTTTCTGTGCTTCCAGTGGGAAGTTAGCACGTCCATACAGGCTATTGTATTTATATATTTTTAACTCTTTAATGTAGACTACCAGCACACCGAGAAACGAGATAGTTGACTGATAATAGTTTTTACTTATGTCGATTTATGATATTCCAAGGTGTTAATGGGCAACTGGCTAACATGTCCGGTTGTACTTCGAGCTATTTAAAAAAACTCTAAGTCTATAATTACGTTAGAAAATTCTCAAGCAGTGTTAATATCGGGCCAAGAAAAATATGTATATTATCATAAAACAATCTTAAGGTGTTTTCAGAAAAAAAAACCGGCCAAGAGCGTGTCGGACACGCACAAGGTAGGGTTCCGTAGCCATTACAAAAAATCAAGTAATATTTTTCTAAGGATTTCGTATGTGTACGGAATCATCCAAGTTTAGGTATGTTTTATACCTTAGGCTACTATTTACTCTTAATCTACAAATAATTTCGAAGCAATCTTAGCCGCTATAATTTTCCTAGTAAATTTGATATATTTAACTACCATTCTGAATTTTTTCAAATTTTTCCACCTAACAGTTTAGATTTTAGAGGGGGGGGGGACGCTCGATTTTAGTGAAAATTTGCACTTTAAAGTTGAATATTTCGCAAACAGATCACTGAATAGAAAAATCATGTTTGCAACCCCGCAATGGTTTTAAAAGACCTATCCAACGATACCCCACACTATAGGTTTGGTTGAGAAAAAAAAATCACCCCCCTTTACGTCTATGGGAGGTACCCTAAAAAAAATATTTTTATGTTTTTTGTTTTACCACTTTGTTGGCGTGACTGATATGTATATTCATGCCAAATTACAGCTTTCTAGTACTAACGATCTCTGAGCTTAGCCGCGGACAGACAGACAGACGGACAGACATGGCGAAACTATAAGGGTTCCTAGTTGACTACGGAACCCTAAAAATGAATTTCGCAACCATTTCAGTTATTCATTTACTCTTTGCAGCCGTCGATATGATATCCGATCACAAAATAGTTATCATAATAACAATCGGTTTAGTAGAGGTAGTTTTCAAGTTTGTCCATTATAAGCAGACACACCATCAATATTTTTTCTTTATAGATATGAAATTTTCTTCCTACATCTTTGTTGAAAGCTGAAATGCTTTTTGTTTACAGTTTTATTCAAGGTTAATTACTATAGTAAATATATTATTTGCTTCGGGATGTAAACCGTATTAGCTTTAATGATCTCTCAATATTTCGACACATCTGTCAACGTCCTAATCACGGATAGAACTCGTCATGATATCGGGAGGTCATTAAAGGTAATTGCAGTCTATATCCCGTAATAAATATGCTTTGTATTTAATTGGCACATTAGGAATCTAGTGCTTATTAACTTGTGTTTCAAAACCATACATTTTGCTATTACTACTAAATTAGTCATCATCATCATCAATTTAAGAGCTTAGCTCTTGTCGGTGGAGTAATCGCCACTCTTTTCAGTTCTCTGCCAGCGTTTTCAGCTCCTGATACGACATGACATTGACTTTTTCATCTCTCATACTCGGAAAGTGAGGCAAATCATATCTGACATACGGGAGGATAACTATTATTCTCTTCCCTAGGGTAAATATGAATAAAAAAAAATAAAGGCATTGGCTGTCAATGGAACACATACGCATTCAGCCAAGCATTACGGCATATACATGGAATAATTAAGCATTGAGTTTTTTTTCTTAATTAAGTCATATTACAAATTTTATAATGCCAGTGAAATATTATTAAATTAAATTATTAATATTCTTATTTAGTGACTTAAACCAAAAAAAATAGTAAATGTTAAGAAAAAAACACGGTAAACGACAATGTTATTGTCCATACAGCCTATCTCTATACAGCTTAACTCCTTGGTTCAAATTGGTTACTTGATATTTAATAATAAATTTACTAAAATACCTACTTTATCTACTGTTTTCAGTGATTATTATATTGAACATTCTAAATTTTGTTAAATTAATTATTCCTTAACAATAAACTCCATTGAAATATTTTACAACGATCATATTGAACAGTTTAGACATTTTTATTTATTTATACTTATATTTTCTTACTTTCCTTGTAGTCGAAATGAAAAGCAGAGTGTTTAACACGGGAAAAACACCAATATCACTCTCGGAATATTGGCACCCTCGCTGTGCTCGGGTGCCAAGTAACCTCGTGTGATGTTGGTTATTTTCCTCCCGTGTTGAACAATCTACTATTTCCTTGGCTTGATCTATAAATTAGTAGAATGGTAATAATTAATACCTGATATTGATGACAAGCTGTAGTCTCTCAGCAGCCATGCGTTGCTGTTCTTTGCCTTGTCTTCAGGGTCCAAGTTTGAACCTATTGAGGAGATCGAGCTCTTGACCGATCGTTTAGATACACGTAGTTTGAGATAGAGATGGTAATTAAAATCTACTTGTTTATAAACTTGCCCATAACCCATAACAAAAGAGATATACGTACGTTGGGACTGATACCACGAGTATTAGGTATGTTTATTATTTAGATCTTTACGAGTGTGTTTTTTATTTCTCACTTGTTTTTGATTGGCAGCCCTATGAAAGACGTTCCGTTCCAAGCAGGCGTCAATCGGCGCTCGTCCTTGTCTCGTCAACTCGTCAACTGATTCCAATACGTATAAACGGAACGCTTTACGTCAACATGTCTTTTTACTTTTAAATTCATTGTATGCCAGTGCCAGCAATAATTCTTTTTTACTTTTAATCGCATTGTGTGTAAAGGTCACAGATTTATACAACTTTAATTGGCATTGAATTATCTTTGAAGTCGTTACGATCTTTGTGGAATAATTAGTGGAGATGTGAGTGATGATAGCTATCACGTAACATGACTGTTTATTTTGATTGTAGCGCGTTTATTTGACTTCGTGCTTTTTAAATTGGTTTTGACCACTGTCGACGGTGACATTGCTTATATCAGCCAATCAGATGGTGGTATTGTCTCTCAATGACTCCACCGATGAATGAAAGCTTTTGTTAAAAGTCTGGCAGTTAATAAATCAAGGCTGCTTTTTTAAACCACCGAAGCGATTGACTTATAATAAGTTTGGCCTTTATCCTTGGCTTGGCTAATTTATGTGGTGTGCTGTAACCGGTAGAAAGAAAAAGGGAAAGCCTTTGCCCTGCATTGGGACGTCTAATAGGCAATTTAAAAATGTTGATTATATTTGTTCCTGACAGACTTCCAGAAAAGAAACCGGTTCTAAATTTAGCTAATTTTTTTTCATATTTGCTCTCTTAGAAGTTCGTCATTTATAAATAGATTCGGTAAATTATTTTCTTGTTTGTGTACTTTGCGTTTGACCCATTTGAATTAGAAGAAAAAATACCAACCCTTCGAATGACGCCTGGAAGATGGTTTTTTAAATTATAATTTATTTCAAAATAAATTCTGCCTAGCTTTAGGAGGGATTTAAATGTAATAGTGCCCCTCTGTTATAGGTAAAACTTGTATAGTACTAAAAGTAGGATAGATAGGCGCACGAACTCGTCGGCACACTTCTGGTAAGCGACTACCGCCGCCCGCGGGTTTACTTTACCATTGAACAGGTTAATAGTTATTTACCAGAAACAACCACTCGGTAGAATTAACTGTTTGATCGGTGATGATTATACATCATCGGTGATTTGTGACATTTAGGCAGCGTTTGATGATTCTTTCAGACTAGTGATGTGACAATATTTTTCTGTGCGAGTCGAGCATAAGAAACCAATTAGATTTTTTTTATCAACATTTGATATATGACATTCGTGATGTGCGCCTTCTGGTCCGCGGACGCCACTTGAGAACCTTTCGGTCCCAATGTGGCGGGAACGTGTTGGATGCAAATGGCGCAGGGCCGATCTGTTTGGCGAGCCTTGGGGGAGGCCTATGTTCAGTAGTGGACGACTTTCGGGTGAAATGATGATGATGATGGTTCATGATGTGATAGACAATTAATATTTGTTCTTTTAGAAGTCTTATATTTGAGAAATCCACTAAGTGTAAGAAAATATCTTTCGACTTCTACTGTAATGTAGCAGCGTATTTTTATTGGTGTACTTTGTCATCTTACATACCTGCAACTCCAACTGCTGGGACCTCTTAGATTGAAAAGGACAAGGCGGTAGTTTCCACGCTTACCTACAAAACTAAAATATACATTTTGAATGTATCTCTTTGCACTGATTTCAGATTTCTTGTGAAAGTACTTAAGATTATCGAGACTAGTTATTTCTTAACTATTTGGATTTACTAACTATGTAAGAACCTGTCCAGTGGCCCCCGCGCTTAGAGGTCCTAACCAGCATAGTCAGCAAAGCTCTATAAGTCTCTAACAGAACTCCAAGCCGAAAATTTCTTTCACCTAACCTTAACTTACAATTAGCCTTAATTAACGATCGGTACTTCGTTCGCGCAGAATAGTGTAGACCGTTTCCAATAGTAGCCGAAAATGTAAATAATCTATATTGAACGTTATTTGTAAGAGCAAACGGTCAAAAATTGCGTAATAATTCTTAGTTCTGTATTAACGAATCGAAAATATCGTCGAGTAGGTAGTCGATCAACCAATGACAGCGCAAGATTTTAGCGCGCGTAGGATTCTGCTTTGCCATTGGATGATCGAAGTTTCCCGCGCTAAAAAACTGCCTTCTACGCAGGTACATCGCGAGGAATATAAATTGAGTCGAACTGTTATCTTTATTGACTACGTTTTGTAGCCCATAGTTATCTATTTATTTAAAAATGTCACTGTGACCTTTTTTTTAATCTATCTATATCTAATAACTTTAAACGAGCAATTCTTCTATACACCGTGAAATTTTAGTGGTTGTTTTCCCGAAACGAAGTGATTTAGTATCGATTGTACAATCGATTTATAATTACTATTTTGACTAGAGTCAAAAATCCAATTGTGAAAAACGAAAGTCGAAAATGACTGCAAACCAATAGTAACGCTTCGTTGGTACAAGTAGCGTACGATCGTACGATAGGTTAGGTACCTACCAACGAAGCGTTACTATTGGTTTGCGGTCATTTTCGACTTTCGTTTTTCACAATTGGATTTTTGACTCTAGTCAAAATAGTAATTATAAATCGATTGTACAATCGAAACTAAATCATCTCGTTTCGGGAAAACAACCACTAAAATTTCACGGTGTATACAGGGTTATTTGTAATTCACTAGCATCCTTTTAACCCTAAACTCCTACCACTTAAACAAATGTTTTTTGTTTTACGGCTTTTGTCAAAACTTAATATTTTTGGTGTAATAACGTTTTGAAAATTTGAGATTACCCTCTTATTTTTACGATACTCTGTGTATTTGTATGGGAAAAAAGTGCTTCATTTTAAAAAGTCGTAAAACAAAAAACATTTGTTTGAGTGATAGGAATTCAGGCTTAAGAGGATGTCAGTGAATTAAAAATAACCCTGTATAATCAGAATCTCAGAAACGGCTCCAACGATTTCGATAAAATTTGGTATGCGGGGGTTTTCGGGGATGAACAATTGATCTAAGCTTGGTCTTATCACTGGGAAAACGCTTGTTACCGAGTTTCAGCCCGAGCGGAGCTCGGCCGCCCAGGTACTGAATTAATAATACAGGCAAAGCCGCAGGATCAAGCTAGTTTATAACATTTTGTATGTTATTGATTAAAACTTGTACAAAGTCCGATTTTTTTTGGACCAGGGTCCTGTTTTACATAGAGCTACGCTACGCTACTAAGCCCACTGAACCTGTTGCCAATGGCTTATCTGTGGTACCTATAGGCTGAATACATTATTCCATGGCCATAAAACGACGTCGTAAAGATACGATCAAAACACTTAATACGAATATCTCACGGAGAAACGCACTTGATGTCAAAGGACATGAGAATAGAAATTAGAATACTTATGCAACTGTAACACTGTTACACAACAAATCATAACTAACAAAGGATTACACACAAATGAAATAACGACGTAGAGCATCAGAACAACCACATTTATTCTACACATCTCAAAACCTTCATCCATGGAGATAAAACTGATTTTAGCCTCATCATCTGCTTTACGCAGTGGTTCTTAAACAAAATTACACGTGCACTTAACAGCGGCTCTGCTTCACGTATACAAATGTTACTAAACTATGTAACACATTTTAGTTCCAATTTTTTTACAACTGCACTTTCTAAGTTTGTTGCGGTGCAAAGAAAAATCGCTCCAGACAACCTTTCAGTGCAACGTTTCGTTATGCGTCGTCATATCAAACAATACTTTCGCTATTCTTTGGCGAGATGAAAAATTGCTTTTGAAGTCCATTTGCTATGAATAGGGTCACTTGATGGCGGATGTTAGGGTTGCCAACGGCAAATAATTGGTGTAGTTAAGCACAAAATACGGTTATCAAAATTCAATATTATAGATATTTTCGTTGATGAAATATGTAATATCTTTTATGAAAGTCATACGTTTACGCTATGATTTTATAAGTAAACTAGCTGTTGCCCGCGACTCCGTCCGCGAAGAATAGGGAAATAAAAAATAGCCTACGACTAATTCTCAGACCTACCAAATATATACAAAAAAAACACAAAAATCGGTAAAGCCGTTTCGGAGGAGTTCGATAATAAACACGAAATTTTTATATCTATATCTATACTAATATATAAAGCTGAAGAGTTTGTTTGTTTGTTTGTTTGTTTGAACGCGCTAATCTCAGGAACTACTGCTCCGATTTGAAAAATTATTTCAGTGTTCGATAGCCCATTTATCGAGGAAGGCTATAGGCTATATATCATCACGCTAACATCAATAGGAGCGGAGCGGAGCGGAAGAATGTTTCCAAATCGGGGGTTTTTGAAGTAAAAACTTCTATATCTCGGGATCTACTGCTCCGATTTGAAAAATTCTTTCAGTGTTAGATAGCCCCGTTAGATAGGGCGGGTTGGGAGCGGGTGGGGGGGGCGAGTTGGGAGCGGGTTGGGGGCGCGTTGAGAGCGGGTTGGGGGCGGTTTGAGAGTGGGTTGGGGGCGGGTTGGGAGCGGGTGGGGGGGCGAGTTAAGGCCGGGTTGAGAGCGAGTTGGGGGCGGGTTGGGAGCGGGTTAGGAGCGGGTTGGGGGCGGGTTGAGAGCGAGTTGGGGGCGGGTTGAGGGCGGGTTGGGAGTGGGTTGGGGGTGGGTTAGGAGCGGGTTGGGGGCGGGGTGAGGGCGAGTTGGGAGCGGGTTGGGGGTGGGGTGAGAGCGAGTTGGGAGCGGGTTGGGGGTGGGGTGAGAGCGAGTTGGGAGCGGGTTGGGGGCGGGTTGGGGGCGGGTTGGGGGCGGGTTGGGCCGGGTTGAGAGCGGGTTGGGGGCGGGTTGGGAGCGGGTGTGGGGGCGAGTTGGGAGCGGGTTGGGGGCGGGTTGAGAGCGAGTTGGGGGCGGGTTGGGGGCGGTTTGGGGGCGGGTTAGGAGCGGGTTGGTTTATTATGAAGTTTCACTTCTTCCGGAAGGATCTAAAGAGAGCCATAACATAATTGATGAAAAAGCAAATTGGATAAAAAAATAAGCTGCCCAAATAACTAATTCCACGCGGACGGAGTCGCGGGCAAAAGCTAGTATTAGAATATATGTGTATAAAAATTATTATGTGTATATACACCTACACGCTTTGTGTCCTTTGGCTCCAGTTTTGGTTGTCGTTTTCTACGCACAATATGACATCAGAGACTGCAATTGTTGCGTTTTTGTGCTTATTTCCGGACGTATGAACTGGCATTATATGGTAGAGCACCTTTTTGGTATGACTACGCTTAATGTGCCTTGTTTAATTTAAAAAAATACTGGACCAAACTTGAGTTTGTCTCAAACCCCTTTAACTATTAGCCGGGTCTCCACTGAGCGAACTGCCACTTTCGGCGCGATTTTGAACCTTGTCTTGAACAAAATTATGCCTCATGCGCTAGCCCCGCGGGGCAGCTCGCTCAGTGGGGACCCAGCTATTTACTTAAAGTCTTATTAAAACTTTGTATCTGTATTAATTTATTTATCCTGTAAACTGAATGTGAGAACGATTTTGGCAGCCCTGAACCCCATACCGTTTGAAGTGTTATTCAAAATTCATTCTTGTGCGGCTTTCACTGCAAGGGCCATAAGGTACTGGGTCAGTCTGGTTCCCAGACTTAAGTGGCTATCCAACGGAAATTCTAGATTCCTACCTACGTGATCTAGGCAACCGTGATTGAAAACTTAAGTGCTATCTGTTTCCAACTAAGGGGAAACATACCTTATCAGTGGCGTGAAGTAAACATTTTTTTATGTTAGGTTAGGCAAGTTTTACGCCTCGCAGTTTTACCTACGGGGATCGGCAAAACATTGCTAAGCACATCAAAAATATTGCTAAAAAAAATCCTCGCTCTATATCAACTCCATACTATAGTAATAAGGTAAACGTCCCTGTGCTCGACACTGCCAATGTAATCAATCAATTCAATTCAATCTTATGCCATAGTAAGAGAGGTGAGAGATGGGTGTCATCTACTGGGTGTTGAGGTGTCGAGCATTGGCACGTTTATCTTATATGATTTTGTTATGTAAAATCATGTCGAGGGCCTTGTAACTGTCACCGTTTACATTTTAAATGATTTATTGTGTACAGTTGACTTATGAGTAATGATAAACACAACATCCTCTTGTAAACAAAACAATAATGCCTTTCTGTTGGTAACCCAAACTTTTACGCAAGCGAGCGCTACAAAGACGTCAGTTAGAAGATTAAGTGTAATTTCAATGCCTATTATAAGGATATAACAAAAATTAGGTAATTAACGACGGCCTCTAAAAATAAACTAAAAGAAAGTAAACACATCAAAAATTACATAAAATTTTTGGTTCGTACTGAATTATGTCATTTTCCGAGATAAAACTATCATTTATCCTTCCCAGGATCTCAAACTATCTCCATACCCAACTCCATGTAGATCGGTAACTCTATTTACCCCTATTCTTCGTAGACGGAGTCGCGGGCAACAGCTAGTCTAATATATAAAAATCTCGTGTCACGGTGTTTGTTAGGAACTCCTCCGACCGATTCCGCTTGACCGATTTTTATGAAACTTTTGTCTCCATATTCGGTAGGTCTGAGAATAGGTCGTAGACTAATTTATATGGCAAAACAACGTTTGCGGGGTCAGCTAGTAATAATATAAAAGTATGGTTGGTTTATAAAACAAAAATTGATTTTAATCTTTGTGTGAATTTCCTTTTCGGAACTGTATACTCAGTAGTGTTGCCTATCGATAGTCTAATATCGATAGTTAAGACACAACCAATAGTATCGATAGCGCTTTATGAGCAAAACTATTGATACTTAGTGGCAATACTATCGATACTATCGATAGTTTTATGTCTAATAGAATCGATGGTATACATAGTATTGCAAAATACCGGATGGCCTAGTGGTTAGAGACTCTGACTACGAAGCTTAAGCTTGAAAATACGAATGTTTGTGCTTGTGTGTGTGTGGTGTGTGTCTTGGATGTTTAATATGTATTTAAGTATGTATTTATCTATACAAGCATATCTGTTGTCTAGTATCCATAGTAGAAGCTTTGCCACAGCATAACTATAATAGTATTATTTATTGAATCAGGCGTTACTTTGCGGAGGTCCATATTAATGAACTAAAACAATTACTTTGCTCACCCGCGACCTTACAATAGTTACGTTTATGCAAGAAATGTGCGTTCATGCAGTTCCTCCACCTCCACACTGTACGAACACACACAAATCACATAAACCCAACCATCACCACCACCAAGCTACACTGACGCGTTTCGAACTCAACCAGAGCTCATCTTCAGAGTTACCACAACCGTATGCTATGCTACCAAATGTTAAACTAACAAACCAAAACAAATGTTTTAACTTGTCACTGTAACTTCTCAAGTACCCACTTTATTTTTCTTATTCTCAAACTACCCCACAAAAATTAACTTTTATTGACATATTTAAAACTACCTTGAATTTTTTGTTTATTTATTTATAAGGCATATTTAATTAATACTAACTGTTCAAATTCGACCCAAGCCGCAGTAAAGGAGAAGATACTAAATTTACCTGTTCATTAATAATAGACCCCATAGTGTTGTACCTAATTATTTCCATTTGCAATGGGATATACGTAGGACAGACAGGCCGAAGTTTTAATACTAGATTTAAAGAGCATGTTTCGGCATATAGGAATGAGCATCCAGATAGATCGAATTTTGCAAAACATTTGTTGGAATCAAATCATTCATTGTTAGATTCAGATTCTTATGAAGTGTTACATTATTGCGGCAAGGGGTTGCGTCTGGATGCTCTGGAATGCATGGAAATAATTAGGTACAACACTATGGGGTCTATTATTAATGAACAGGTAAATTTAGTATCTTCTCCTTTACTGCGGCTTGGGTCGAATTTGAACAGTTAGTATTAATTAAATATGCCTTATAAATAAATAAACAAAAAATTCAAGGTAGTTTTAAATATGTCAATAAAAGTTAATTTTTGTGGGGTAGTTTGAGAATAAGAAAAATAAAGTGGGTACTTGAGAAGTTACAGTGACAAGTTAAAACATTTGTTTTGGTTTGTTAGTTTAACATTTGGTAGCATAGCATACGGTTGTGGTAACTCTGAAGATGAGCTCTGGTTGAGTTCGAAACGCGTCAGTGTAGCTTGGTGGTGGTGATGGTTGGGTTTATGTGATTTGTGTGTGTTCGTACAGTGTGGAGGTGGAGGAACTGCATGAACGCACATTTCTTGCATAAACGTAACTATTGTAAGGTCGCGGGTGAGCAAAGTAATTGTTTTAGTTCAATAATAGTATTAGTTTGGGACTAGATCAAACTGATGTCAATCGTCATGTGATATTTATTATTTAATTTATTTATTTAAATCAGCCAATATTGACCAAAAACAATCGATACTGTCGATAGTACTGAAAATTCGATACTATCGATGATACGAAACTATCGACTATCGATTTTTTTTGGTCGCTATTGGCTGATTTTGCAATACTATCGATACTATTGGACATAAAACTATCGATACCCTGAATAGTTTTCGAGGTCAACTATCGATAGTCAAATTATGGATAGTTCTGTAACACTGATACCCAGCTTTATTGCGTAAAGTGTAAACAATTGAAGATCGCAGGCTATCTAATACACTACCTACCGGTATTAGTTGCGCGGCCTATCCGGTGCATATTAGCGCCGCCCAATCAAGTGAAAGCCATGACAAATAAAAGTAACAGACGATTTTATGGCCATTGTGCTGGACGAAAGTAGTCCCAGCCACAGTGGGTCAGCAACAACAAGTTTCAGCGGAGTGCTGATAACAGGTGACCCGTGGTTTTTATTGCTTTATTTTATTGAAGAATTAAAATAAATCATTCATTTTCCTTGTTGGCTTGCGGTATAGGTAACGAGGATTTTAAAAAGCAATCTAGTGTTGTTAAGTGTCAATTTCGAATGTTGAAAGTGTACTTCGTTTTTTTTTAGCATTAGAAAGAATTATTATTTTATTATTAGTAATCTATTGACCAAAGTTATCCTTCAAGGCCAAAGTAACTTAGTTAAGTTACGGTATATTATTTCTTTAGTGGTACTGCTCAATAATTTTCTCTATAACATTCTAAGTACCTACTTATAATTACTGTATTCCTATACTTTACTGAGTTAATACTCAGTTAGTTTTATTATTGCGAATAGTATAAATTGTATGTGTTGTGTGAGGTTCTCATACGGGCCTAGGTTACCCTTCTTTGGGTCAAAGTACCCCGACTTTAAGGAATTTTACTCTAAGCTAGAAAAGATTTCATTAAAGATTTGTACGTTGGAGTTATTAAAGGGCAACTAAACCCGTTTAAGACAAATTTTTAGCTTTCTGAGATGTTCACAGCTCACAATCCATTAAAATGACTTTTATAATGTTTTGTATGTAATGTATCTAAAAGGTTGCCTGGAAGAGATCGCTTCGAAGCGATAAGGTCACCTATTGCTTACCTTATATATATATTGTTTCCATATACTTGTTTTTCTGTATTGATTTCTTTGTGGTGTACAATAGAGAGTCATTGTATCAGCAAGCAGACCTCCCGTTTCCCCTTGCCCTAATTAAGGATGTTTTAATTATTAAACTTGGATCTGTTTATTGCTTCCAAAGAAAGTTGATCTACTGTGGATCTGTGGCCACTGTGACGTTACGTACTCTTGCGATCATTTCTGACGCTTTGACGATCGATTTCTTTGAAATTAATGAACTAAAAAGTAACGCCTGATTCAATAAATTCTTTGAAATTATTACGAAGAAAGCTGGTTGACCAAAAAATGCCTACTAATTAGTACTTTTATATTGCAAGTCTTCGCTTTATAAAAAAAATAGATGGACTGATGACATCACCACAGTTACGGGTAACCGTTGGATGTAGATGGCAAGTTGTCGTTCATGGGGAAGGCCTTTGTTCTATGATGATGGCGACGGCATCGGACGCTGATCGGATAAATATATTCCAATCTAAAAAACGGTTGATAATAGCCATAGTTTACAAAAATAAACAAGACCCAAAAAAATCCAGTTATTTAAACGACCTTACGATTTTTTTTAATATATGGGTTCAATAATATTTATGGGTCCAATATGCCAAAAGCAATGGTACAACAATGGCCCGTGAAAGCCGCCCGCGGCTGTGGCCCACGAATGGGGGTCACGCATGCGCCCAGCGAAAGTTAATGACGACTCGGTCAAGTGCAAGGGAGGCGAAAGGTGCATATGATACTGGCCGGAAATAAAAACTAGTTTTTTTTTTATTTACGTCATTTTTGTTCCTATTTTTTTGTCTATGACATAAAACTGAAGGGTGTTTATATGTTTATATTGAGTGTGTGAGTGGCAAACTTCTTGGAGATTCTGTGACGTTGTTAATGGGAGTCATCTTACACCCTCCACCCCACAGAGCAAAAAGTTTTTGCTCTGTGTAAAATGTAAATATGTCCCATAGTTCTTACGTCGTCAAATTAAGGTTTCGGTACATAATTACGAGAGGATTAAATAAAATCAAACAAAAATTTACAAAAAAATATATAATAATAGTTTAAAAAAACTAAAAAACACGCTATAAAAAATAAAAAATAAATTTTAATAAATTTCAATGCACTATTCTTATAGTGCAGTAAAAAATCTTAATAAGCAATTATTATATTGTTATATCCAGATCAAAATTTGTAAACAATTCTAAATATTGATAAAATAAATAATAATAGTTTAAAATATTTTATTGTAAAAAAAGCGTGGGGTACATGGTGTCAATTGTCAAGGATTATCATTTTGATAACATCTTAAAAAGCACCCCACGCTTTTTTTACAATAAAATATTTTAAACTATTATTATTTATTTTATCAATATTTAGAATTGTTTACAAATTTTGATCTGGATATAACAATATAATAATTGCTTATTAAGATTTTTTACTGCACTATAAGAATAGTGCATTGAAATTTATTAAAATTTATTTTTTATTTTTTAAAGCGTGTTTCTAGTTTTTTTAAACTATTATTTATTTTCTATTTTTTAGTTGCATTTTTTTTCTTTCTAACTTTACCCCCCTCTCCTACAACCCCCAAACCCCCTAAACCCAACCCCCCAACATCCCCCACCCCATTTCCCCAAACCCCCCCAAACCCCACACCCTTACCCCCAATCCCCCCTTACCCCCTCCTCATTTTACAAACCCCCGAACCACCTAAACCCAACCCCCCTAACACCGAACCCCCCAAACCCCCGGAACCCCCCCCCCCCACCCCGCCACCTACCGCCCCCCCCTTCCAGTTCCATCATCAAACCCTTGTTACCATCTAGGCCTCTTACCCCCTCCCCATTTCCCACAACCCCCCAAAATCACTTACCCCCGAACCCCCCAACACCCCCACCCTATTCCCCGTAAACCCCCCCCCCATCTCCTAACCCCAACCGCCACACCCTAACCCCCAACCCTCTAAACCCCCGACCCCCTTACCCCATACCCCATTCCCCCCCCCCCACCCCGCCACCTACCCCCCTTCCAGCTCCATCATCAGACCCTTGTTACCATCTAGGACCAAAGTACTCGTCAAAACGAATCAAACGAGCCCAAACTCGATGGGGTTGTTTCGTTTTATTGTGGAGTGCCTTTGGCCATCTTCCAGCTCCATCATCAGACCCTGGTTACCATCTGAGATCAAAGTGCTCGTCAAGACGAATCAAACGAGCCCAAACTCGACGGGATTGTGTTGTTTTATTACATAGTTCCTATAGCCACCATCCAGCTCCATCATCAGATCAGCTCCATGTTACAATAATATTGCATTGTCATCCAATTTACACATATGTGCAAAATTTCAGCTCAATCGGAAACCGGGAAGTGGGTCAAAATCGCGCCCTAAGGAGTCGGTTACAAACATACATACAGGTGAAGCTAATATAAAGCGTGTAAAAATAATAGTTTAAAAAAACTAAAAAACACGCTTTAAAAAATAAAAAATAAATTTTAATAAATTTCAATTCACTATTCTTATAGTGCAGTAAAAAATCTTAATAAGCAATTATTATATTGTTATATCCAGATCAAAATTTGTAAACAATTCTAAATATTGATAAAATAAATAATAATAGTTTAAAATATTTTATTGTAAAAAAAGCGTGGGGTGCATGGTGTCAATTGTCAAGGATTATCATTTTGATAACATCTTAAAAAGCACCCCACGCTTTTTTTACAATAAAATATTTTAAACTATTATTATTTATTTTATCAATATTTAGAATTGTTTACAAATTTTGATCTGGATACAACAATATAATAATTGCTTATTAAGATTTTTTACTGCACTATAAGAATAGTGAATTGAAATTTATTAAAATTTATTTTTTATTTTTTAAAGCGTGTTTTTTAGTTTTTTGAAACTATTATTTATTTTCTATTTTTTAGTTGCATTTTTCTTCTTTCTAACTTTACCCCCTCACCTGCAACCCCAAAACCCCCTAAACCCAACCCCCCAACATACCCCACCCCATTTCCCCAAACCCCCCCAAACCCTACACCCTTACCCCCAATCCTCTAAACCCCCCTTACCCCCTCCTCATTTTACAAACCCCCGAACCACCTAAACCCAACCCCCCTAACACCGAACCCCCATACCCCCCGGAAACCCCCGCTCCCCCCCACCCCCACTCCCCCCACCCCGCCACCTACCGCCCCCCTTCCAGTTCCATCATCAAACCCTTGTTACCATCTAGGCCTCTTACCCCCTCCCCATTTCCCACAACCCCCCAAAATCACTTACACCCGAAGCCCCCAACACCCCCACCCTATTTCCCGTAAACCCCCCCCCCCCCCATCCCCTAACCCCAACCGCCACACCCTAACCCCCAACCCTCTAAACCCCCGACCCCCTTACCCCATAAACCATTCCCCCCCCAACCCGCCACCTACCCCCCTTCCAGCTTCATCATCAGACTCTTGTTACCATCTAGGACCAAAGTACTCGTCAAAACGAATCAAACGAGCCCAAACTCGATGGGGTTGTTTCGTTTTATTGTGGAGTGCCTTTGGCCATCTTCCAGCTCCATCATCAGACCCTGGTTACCATATGGGATCAAAGTGCTCGTCAAGACGAATCAAACGAGCCCAAACTCGATGGGGTTGTGTCGTTTTATTGTGGAGTGCCTTTGGCCATCTTCCAGCTCCATCATCAGACCCTGGTTACCATCTGGGATCAAAGTGCTCGTCAAGACGAATCAAACGAGCCCAAACTCGACGGGATTGTGTTGTTTTATTACATAGTTCCTATCCATCCAGCTCCATCATCAGATCAGCTCCATGTTACAATAATATCGCATTGTCATCCAATTTATACATATGTGCAAAATTTCAGCTCAATCGGAAACCGGGAAGTGGGTCAAAATCGCGCCCTAAGGAGTCGGTTACAAACAAACATACATACAAACATACATACATACAAACATACAGGTGAAGCTAATATAAAGCGTGTAAAAAGACAACCCCGTTTAAAAAAATTCTCAAATTTGGACCCGGATCCCATGTGGTGTAATCCCATTAAAGAAATGTAACGCTTTTTAATAAATTTCGCAAAGGAAATATTAAAGTTAACACTTTTCGATATAAGGCAATTGGAGACGTTTATATTCTTATACTTACATGGAGCTTCCGCCTTCTTGCCTAGTAAACAAAGTTGGATTTGTCATGCCTTCAAATTGGTACATTCGACTTTTTAGTTTTTCTGCAGTGTAATAACTTTATCTTTACAAGGATGTAAACTTTTGGTAACCTGTTATATGGTCGTAATGCCTACGTAATCCTACTTTACATCGATTTGTTAAGCGTAATCAAAAATGTTGTAAGTTAAGAAATTATAGGTACGTAGGTATTTACCACTTTCACTCACATAAATTTGGATTATGGACCCTGATTTTTTTATGAATTATTTTTCGTTTCATTCTTGTAGTTGGTAGTGTTGGTACTAACCTCTAAAGAATATGGAAACCTTATACTTATACCTTATTATATGTATAGTAGCGGAATGAAAAGGGTCGTCACTTTTCGACCTTAACTCGTTGACATAGAGTCGAAAAGTGACGAACCTTTTCATTCCGCGACCGTACAAGTTACTATTCTCTATCTATTCCTGGTCAATTTCATCTGTTCCACAATCAGAACTATATTCGGTTCAAATCAAGTCCAGTTGAGTTTAATTAAGCCCTTTGTCCTTTAAGATCTGATTGACAGTTGAGGAGTTCATTACCGAAGGCCGTACTTCCAAAACGGCGAAACTGTAAGCTTAAATCATATTTGGTCGGCGTAGAGTCTAAAATGAAGTGGTATGGAAATGAAAATAAGTCTTTCGAATTGTGATATTCACGTCAGTAAAAGATGGGATGGTTGCATTCTTCACTGTATCTGTTTTGATCTGCTTAGTGCTTCAACTAAAATAATTATTTAAATTGCTATTACTTAATAACGGTCTATCCGCCCCGCGCCGCCGGCTTCGCGCGATTGTACTTTAAGAAAAAAATTAAACATTTTCTTTCATACAAACCTTGTTCAATAATTTATTGAATCAGGCGTTACTTTGCGGAGGTCCATATTAATGAACTAAAACAATTACTTTGGAATGCATGGAAATAATTAGGTACAACACTATGGGGTCTATTATTAATGAACAGGTAAATTTAGTATCTTCTCCTTTACTGCGGCTTGGGTCGGATTTGAACAGTTAGTATTAATTAAATATGCCTTATAAATAAATAAACAAAAAATTCAAGGTAGTTTTAAATATGTCAATAAAAGTTAATTTTTGTGGGGTAGTTTGAGAATAAGAAAAATAAAGTGGGTACTTGAGAAGTTACAGTGACAAGTTAAAACATTTGTTTTGGTTTGTTAGTTTAACATTTGGTAGCATAGCATACGGTTGTGGTAACTCTGAAGATGAGCTCTGGTTGAGTTCGAAACGCGTCAGTGTAGCTTGGTGGTGGTGATGGTTGGGTTTATGTGATTTGTGTGTGTTCGTACAGTGTGGAGGTGGAGGAACTGCATGAACGCACATTTCTTGCATAAACGTAACTATTGTAAGGTCGCGGGTGAGCAAAGTAATTGTTTTAGTTCATTAAACCTTGTTCAGGTACAAACTTAAAGCATTATCCAAATAGTTTCATCTATTTATGTAATTACTGTGTACAGTTTTTTATTCTATAAGTAAAAGTACAATACAATACGATACAATATTCTATTTTCCTGAAATTTACTGCCCATGTTTTACATAGACAAGTAGTATCTTTGGCCATAGCGAGCTCTTCTTAATCCAAATAATGTTTTGTTAAAAAATACGGTTCTATTAAACAACAAAGTGACCACGCAATTGCCTCCGTTTACTTTGAAGTAAGATGGAGTTAAAAAGATAATTACCCGCTTCAGTGTTTTCTCGGTTACTTAAATAATTCTATTCAATTGGAATAATTGGTTCGGCCCGTATGCCGGTGTAGAAGGTAATTGATCACACACACATACACAGAAGAGTCAAGACAATAGGGGCACATAAACATGTTAACCGACAAGAAACCAGAGGAATAGCGAAGGGATAATAGGTAATTATCATTAAATTATTACCTCTGACTTCGTAAATTGGAAGGTTCGTTATCGAAAGAATGAACCTGTTATGCAAGTGAGCTAAAGTATTCTTATGTCCGAGGATAATTTCCAATTAATCTAGAAGTCGTTTTTAGGGTTTTCTACATGAAAAAGAATCTTGCTAATATTATAACTGCTGAAGTTTGTATGGCTGGATGTATGGATGTTTGTTACTTTCATGCTAAAACGGTTTGACGGATTTTGATTAAATTTGACACACAGATAGTTTATAACCTGGATAGGTACTTTTTATCGCGGAAAATTGCATAAGTAGTTCTTCGCATATGGAGTAGCGGGCACAGTTAGCGTCAATAATGGCCTCACAACACAAATAAAGGAAAATGACCGAAAATCAATGATCCCGCAACAAATAGCTACATATGTTTCGTACACCTACCTCATCCTATAGAGTAAGATTTTTGGTTTTTAAATTTGGACGGATCTCACAGTGCGTGCATGCACGAGATCTCACGAGATCGTCACGACACCCAGAGCCTCAGCACAAAATCGAATATCAGGGGCACGTGCTGCGCCATGACAGGTGTCAGCTGCTGCAACTAATATTGATGGGCAAAATACAGGGAAAATGCCGCTCTAGAAGGCAGAAAAAATCGTGGCTGCGGAATATTAGGGAGTGGACCGGGATCAGGCAGTGCAGAGCAACTGTTCCGGATGGCTCCGGCAACCTCTAATGGAGTGGCACTTTGAGAAGAAGTAGAAGAGGAGTTTAACTTGCACATGGCCGATTTTTCCCTATGAGCTGATGTGACAAATTGAGTAGATAATTATCAAACTCCAATAATGTCCACAATAAATGATGTGGAGATATGATCCTCATTTTTCAGTATTATAAGGATCGTATCTCCGTGCACTTTATTGCGGACATATTGGAGTTTGATATATTATATCAACTCAATTGTACGCTACGCAGCCTATACTAAACTTACACTTGGGATTCACGTCAACAAAGCCACGTAAAAAAGTTGTAAATTACGTCAAATTTCTTACACATTTCTAACAACAAAAGTGCGAATAGAAATGTGAACAATGCCTATTGTTTGATGTTACGTGAAATTAAGAGTAACTGGAAGCGACTGTGAGATAATATTAATGTGGAAACTGTTTGGATTCATTCATCGTCTAATCATAATTGGTCTTAATTACCATGGCCGCGAGATTTTAGCTATCAAATTCCTTACGGACACTAATTGTATTTCTTTTGTTCTTTAGTGCATATTTTAACACTTATTTGGATTACGCGGATGAACTAAATCATTAATGTATGTATTCATTGTGAGGAGGCATTGACGAAAACAAGATGAACTTTATGAGCTTTTCCTCGAGTAGTAGATAGGTGTAGGTACGGTCGCGTGCTTTAATTTGGGACCCATTCCGATAAAATATCCTTTGAATTCCTATACAATATTACAGGACTGTCAACCTTAAGTGGATCCCAAATTAAAGGTCGTGACTGTACCTGCGTAAATTCATTTTAACTAACTCTGCTGCCCAAACAAAAATCTGCGAAAAATTCGTTTATCGCTGTCTCGAGGGATCTATGTAATTTTTCGACCTTTCTGGGATAAAAAGTATCCTATACTAAGGTCTATATAGTAATGTCGCTTTATTGGGATTAAAATTGTCCAAGTTAAATTATTGTATTTAAATTATTGCACATTAAATAAATAAATATCACGGGACAATTCACACCAATTGACTTAGTCCCAAAGTAAGCAAAGCTTGTGATATGAGTACTAGGCAACGGATAACATATTAGATAGATAGATAGGATACAAACTTAAATACATATTAAACACCCAAGACTCAAGAACAAATATTCGTATTTTCCATACAAATATCTGCTTTGCTAAATGGTTAGTATTAGCTGACCGCCCACGTTTTTATGTTTTTTATTAGACCCTTTTATAATTATGTGCTTTTCATACGGGACATGAACTTACCCTCCATTGCGTCAAAGTACACCGACCTTAGGGTATACACACATCAAAAATGTCTTGAGATACTCCTTCATTCATCGTGTAATGTAATATTAGTGTTACATTTGTGTTTTTATTTTTCTGTGTCTTTACTTGTCGGTCTCACTTTGATTTCTTATATTTTTTTTTAATGTTTGATGGCTTGATGGTCCCAAAGGAAGATCAGCGCCTTTCGCAAGATCTGCAAATTTTGCGGATTTGGGACCATTTTGTGACACGCGTATGATATTTTATCATTGTTTTTTTTTATCTATGTTAACTATATTGTCACAAATAAATGTTTCTTTCTTTCACTATCCCTTGACAAATTTGATGTTTTGACTCAGCAGTAATTATGCCTAGATATTAAAATGTTCAAAATAGTATAGGGATAAAAATGATCCCTAGGCACTTTTGATGAGTACATACTGTAAATGTTTAAAAATCTGCCAAATTTCAGGTCTCTCGCTTTAGTGTTTTAGGCTGCGCTCTTTCAGTCAGTCGACCAGTCCTTGCTGATTTATGGCTTATAGATATTTTTTTTTCGTATTTCCATTTGTTTTTCAGCAAGACCAAAGATATCTCTTCCAGTAAATAAGGACTTCAAAATCTACGTTATTCACAAGGAAGCAAACTTGAACTACGATTATAAGTCGAGACTGGGAGAACTTCTTCAGCTATTGTCATTCTGGTGGAATTCAGCTGGTATCGCGGTTATATCATTCATCAAGGCCATTCTTTCATTGGATGGCACATGTTGTATTGTAGGTCGAGTATAGAGCATTTGGAACGCTCGTTTAATCGGTTCCCCCTGTTTACGCATAATATTTTTAGTCATATTTAAATATTGCATAATTTGTTTGATGTCGCCGAATTCTATCACGCATAACCAATTTTAGCCGAATAGGTTTTACGCATATTTTGTGAATTTCGAATAGATACGTAACACAACTCTAACCTACCCCAAACCTAAGATTCGGGGCAAATAAATTACGTGAAACTTGTTATGTCTAATACGTTTCGGACATTAAAAATTATACCAAATAGATGGCACCCCGTTTAAACATCATTATCATCGATCTAATTTGATCTAACTAGATTTAGTGTCGGTACTGTCTTAGTTTTCATAAAAAGTTTATCATCTCTTTTAATAATAATTGCTGAGACGGTAATGATGTGGCGTAATATCGACACAAGAGACCTCAGCAATTATTAAAAATTCAACTACACTGACGAGCAAAAATAAAGGGTCGGTTACAAAAATGACGATAACTACAAAACCCGCTGTGATAGCTTCTTCGAGTAAAATGAGTTTAGTAAAGAGTTCTTAACAAAAAAAGTTTAATTGCGAATAAAACTCTTTACTAAACTCATTTTACTCGAAGAAGCTATCACAGCGGGTTTTGTAGTTATCGTCATTTTTGTAACCGACCCTTTATTTTTTGCTCGTCAGTGTATTTTTAACATTAGCCTACTACCCCCATAGTACAAGCTCTGTTTAGTACGGAACGAGGTCGATTGGTGTCAATTGTCCCCTGATATTTCATCAGCCAAAAGACGTCCACTGCTGAATATAGGCCTCCTCCAAGCCTCGCCAAATCTTGCTGAAGGCCTAACTACACTGCGTCTTCCAGTCCGAGGACGCCACTCGAGAACCTTTTGGCCCCATCGGCCATCAATTCTACGAGCGATGTGCCCTGCCCACTGCAGAACTTAAGTAAGTAAGTAAGTTTGGTGATTCTTCGAGCTACGAGTATGTCAGTGAGTTTATTTATTTCTTTCGCGGCTTTCATCATTTCTAATGCGATCCCGCAGAGAAACTTCAGGAAGCCTTGATACTTATTTATTTACTTTCGGATACACACCTACCTATACAAATCCCAGGATTTGATGCTTGCATCAATAATTCAACTCAAGAAACAAATAAATTACCGAAAAATCTTTTCCGGTAGATCAATATCATGCCTATAAAAATACGTTTTTATCTCGACATCTTTTAGTGAAAGAGGAAGTAATGCCGCTCTATCAAAAAACTCTCCCGTTGTTGATTGAAAAAATGGGGGTTTCTCAACAATGCAACGATGGGAACAAGTCACAGATAGCATCAGTACTTATAAGTTAAAATGGTTGGCAATTCGTTTTTCTATCTGTATTGTTTTAGAATCCCGGTGTTTGGCCAATTTGTCTATGGCTCGATGCGATCAGTAGAAATTGGTCTATTGTTTGAAATGTATTTGAGCTATTTTTTAGAAGGCTTGCGCAAGTGGTTGAAAGTGTGTTTTTCGTTGGCTTAAAATCTAGTTGTTATATTTATTTAGATCAATTTCTGAACAGAAGCCGTGGAGGCCTAGTAAAGCCCGTAAAGCTCATAGTAAATTTCAAATATAATAATCGCACATAAATTCCGAAGAACTCAGAGATGCGAGCCGGGATTTGAACCCACGACCCTTTGCTTGAGAGGCCATAGCTCAAACCACTAGGTCACCACGGCTTACGGCTTAGTAATTGAAGTGTTTACTTAACTCCAACCAATAAATTAGAACAATAAATGTTATCTGTATTGTCGCCTATTACAACGGGGATCGCATCAATAAAGGGCTAGTCCGGGGTTCGCTTTGCCCCACTTAAGGACCGTTATGCGGAGAGCCGACAGACAACTTAACGGGTACTGGCTAGGAAAATAAGGTGTGCGACTTACTAGCTTATGCCCGCAGCTTTGCCCCGAGGAAAACTAGACGATGGCCCGTATCCATATCCATACTTTGTCGCAACTGCCAGTAATTATTTATTGAAGAATACACAAAATATGCATATTTACAGAAACATATTTTAGATGACAAATTTTAGTGACTAATATTTTAGTTATCTATTAAGGAAAAGATAAGAGTTATAGGTAAATACTCGTAGGTGTAGGTAACATCCATGACTTCTGATATCATATTCATCATCATCTCACAAGTGTCTGTCTCTACCGGGATTCGACCCTGGAACCTGTCATTTTCCATAGATAAAGTCACTACCACTATGCTATGCGGTCGTCAAATACTTACATATTATTGTTTTGTTGTCCTTTACTATGATATTACATGAAAGGCGATGATAGTTCTCGGAATGACCGGGTACAGTTGACCGGCGCCTGCGCCGAGGTCGTGGGAGCGCGAGCGCTCAGCTGTTACTAGAGCTGCCACCTCTCCGGGTTTTGTTCCGGAGTATACGGATATGAATAATACTCGGGCTATACGGGTTTAAAATCGATATGTCCGGCCGGCGAGAAAAAGTCAAACTTTCATTGGACAACGTATCCTCAGTTCGTACAAAGCAACGACTTTTCAGCGCCGTCAGTTGATTTACAATGAGTTGAGGTCTTTAAAGTTACAACTTTTACGGAATTGCCGAAAATAATAGGCGAAACGGTATCAATTCCAATAAGTAACGCATTCGTTGAGCATGTTTATGTTTTGTCATTGATGAACTTATGGACCCACGAGCGAAACTGCTTATCAGTCAACATAGTACGTACTTAAAGGCGGAAATTTTGAGAAATTGCGATGTTCTCCGGGTCTGCTTTTTTAAAATGTGGCAGCCCTAGCTGTTATACGCTTATGGCTTGGCGAAAAGTTAACATGCCCGCGGCGTCGCCCGCGAATTGGTCACCAACATCATCAGAGGTCGGAATTTCACGACAAAACAAACGACTGTCGGAATCTGGCTAGTGTTAGAAAACTGCCTTTATGGATATCGAGTATTAATAGGCGTAGAAAAAAAATCATGCCGATACCTACACTATTTTATAATCATTCGCGACAGTTAATTACAAAATATGCAAAAGACGTGATATATAGGTAGACTATACCACCTCATTGAAAATAATAGACACATTAGAAAATGAGTCCATAAGACATTGAATGTCTTTTCATTACGTATGACAGTGACAAATTATAAATTGCGTCTAGATAATATTTATGTATTAAAACGCTTTGAAACGGACGTGGTTGATATTTAGTACCTCGGTATTATAGTTTTTATTTGAAGTAAAAATTAGTAATATGCAAGATCGGATCAAAACGTGGACAACCATACAGCTTGAATTAGTCTACAATGAATGCGGACGGAGTCGCCAGCAACAGTTAGTTAATTAAATATAAAGCTTGTAAAAAAAATATCATTTAAAGGTCAGTGATTCCAATCGCACTAAGTTTTTACCGAAGCCGCCACGTCGGTACTACAATCATTCCCAAGACAATTCTACGGTTAATTGACACAATATAACGTTATTAACTGGCCGTGTAGTCCATGGGGGACGACAATTAAAGGACAATAAAAACCATCGAATAAACGCTAACGAACGACGATTAAAAAGAAGACATAAAATAATTTTCCTACAAAAATAACATGCTTCAGCAAAATTAACAATGAACACAGAAATCCCGTTGCGACTTTCTAACAGTAAAACCTCTTTAACACACTTCAAGTAGGTGTAATAAAAAGTTGAATTAATCTATTAAACTGCGGTACAAGTTCCAAACTAATGAATGAACGAAACCGGAATCTACGAGTTGTAATAGGCCGCGGGGTGTGGCACGAAAATTGTGGTCTACTTATTAGACGGTATAATGACTCATGCTCAAGCCTAAATTTGCATTTAAAAAAAAATAGAAGATTGGCTGGAAAGAAATTTAAATTTTGCGACCGAACGCGGAGTTCGAAAAGAAAAAAATACCTTTTGGCGAAAATACAATGCTTTCTAGCTTCAAGTCAAACCACCACTAGAAGTGAATCAAAATGACTTTCCTAATCCACAATGAAATTAAATATGTCGTACCGAAAAGTCGGTGAACTTTAACCCAATCGAAGGTAACTTCGGTCCATATGAAAACCACGTATGTGGCAATATGTCATAATTTCAATGTAATTATAATTAATAATTATGGCCAAAATTATACTTCAAGACATCAAGACAAAGTAACGTGACTTTAGGGTACTTATTCTTGGTTTTATTTTTAGTTGCTGCTGATATAAACAGCTTTATTTAATCATTATTTTCTCACTTCATATCGTTTAATTATTCTGATTCTGCGACAAGACTTACCTATTTTAAAAGGTTTCAATTAAATAAGTTTAATTTATACCTATCTATTTGCAATTTATATAAAAGTAAACTCACAGAGCGCTCGATAAACATTGCAAGCGATGCAATTACTCCCCGAGAAGCGATAAAAATAATTAATGATACCGAAGCGAACTGCCATTTGTTTAGAAGATTATTTCTACGGGAATTAAGCGAAGGGCAGAACGATATCTACCACCATTTGTAAGTCATTATCTCAGATATAAATGTGCGAATCCAAGCTCACGTCTGTTGCAAGTTCTATCAAGTGAGGTCCCTTTTAATCCAAATTGCAGAGAAAGTGAAGCAGGCTCTATACTACGATATTCGATTTTCAAACATCGTATCATGCCGTTCCGTTCGCGCTAATAGTATAAAACAGAAGAGTGATAGGGACGGCATGATACGAAATTCAAATTTCGAATTTTGTAGTAGCCTCGCAAGCATCATGAAACAAATTACGAATATCGATACCTGAGGCCTTATTGTCTAACTAACGTATTGAATCACTTCATTCGGTCACGAAACGAAACGGATGACGGTAGAAAGAGAGCACAGGCTTCCTCTCAGAATGAGAGGGCTTGAACTGTAGTTTCCACGCAGGCCCAGTGCGGAATGAGAACTTCAACACACCATTAAATTTCTTCGCAGGGTTGTGCAGATTTTCTCACGATATTTTCCTTTATCGTAAAGCTCATGTAAATTTCAAATGTCGCACATACTATCGAAATATTCAGAGGTGCAAGCCCGGGCTCGTCGCCAACACTCTCTGCTTGAGAAACCAAAGGTCATTATTGCTTAACCATAGGCATTTTTTCAACAAAAAATGGAAAAGGACAAATTGCCCCATTATGCAATTGGAGCACGCTTGGCGCGTTTAGCCAGGAGGTCCGGGTTTGACGCGAGTCCGACTCGCATTTGGCTAGTTTTTTAAACGCACTTGTTTTGACTATTCTGCCATTCACACTGACATCAAATATTGTACCTCTATTTTTAAATGTCATGTTTTAAAATTTTATGGCTACATCTACCAGAAACCGTTTCAAGCCAGCGTTGTCAGTCATTAAAATAAATGAATGTATTAAATCAACATCTAAAAACTTAACAAAACAGCGATGTTGGCGGGAAACCCAGGCGTGACGTGACATTTTAGCTAGTTTTTATCAGACTGCCAAAATCTGCTAAAACTCATATTTTCCTAAAAAGCACCAATGAGGAATATAAAATTTAGAAAGGTTTTTAGGAAAATAGGAGTTTGAGTCGACATGGCAAAACAAATGCTCATTACTTTTTCGTGTTCAGTAATAATTAACAGTTTGCTTAGAAATTTTTTTTCTATAGAAGTTAGAGGGTTTAGTCAATTTTCAATACTTTGGAGGCCAATTTCTCCGAACAAGTTGGGTATGGGCAGGGCAGTTAAAAAAAAATATGGGTCTGTTATTTTAGACTACTCTCAAACATACAGTATGTAACAGAACGAAGAACAAAGCTGACACCTGGTTGATGGCCTAGTGCAAGGGTCTTCAACCTTTTTGAAGTCAAGGGCCTAGTATACTCTGATATTGGTTTGGTGGGCCGCAACATAATTATATTCTATATCGTTTCAATTTCTATTCTTTTTAATCTGTAAATAGGTATAATTTGTAGACATGTGAATTTAATTTTGTCAATACAATGTCGGGCCGCCGTGGACGCAACCGCGGCCCGCATGCGGCCCGCGGGCCGCCGTTTGAAGACCCTTGGCCTAGTGAAATTATGATTGAATGTCATACTTTTTATTAACTTTTTAGTACTTTTTTTTAATATGGTCCATACAATAGTACATTACTGCAGCGGCCGCGAAATAGGGGATTGCCGGCCGAGTAGTAATAGATGGCCGAGTGTTAACGAGGCCATCTAGAGATACGAGGCCGGCAATCCCTGTTCGTGGCCAAGGCTTGTATAGTGCTTTTCTCAAATAAATCCAAGGAAATGATACGAATGTTCAACTTATATATTCATATTTAATTCAAATTGTTTTTTTTTTTTGATTCCCGTCAAAATATTTTTTTTTCCAGCAATTTATTTGTAAGCTGTTCCAGTTAATGTTTTTGACGCAAAATCTTGAGATGATGATGAAATTACGACTTTATTAATTGGTTATTTTAATAAATTGTTAACAATAAACGCCAATCCTTATTTATTTTATTAAATCTAGCCAAGTAAGATATTAAAAAGTAAATTCACAAACTAAATTTTTCTTAATTGGCAGTATGTCATTGATAGTCAATAAAAGAAAATACGACCCACTAAAACAAAAGACAATCTCTTTGCTGGCCTTGGCCAGCAATGTTTGTATGAAATTCCATTATTGTCGTCTAATTTGAAATTAGAACGAATCTTCCTCAACTGCTATACATGGCATACTTCGTGTTCTATTGTCACGACTATAAGGACCACATTTCCTTGGATGTTTGAGAAAAGTTACTTAATATTAATCTAATTTCATATTGACCGAACGAAAAAAAAGGACTAAAAGTTAATAAAAAGTATATCATTCCATCATGCTCCTCTTGGCCATCAACCAGGGGCTAAATTCAGGAACGGCCCAATACGGTTTGCGAGCGGTAATTCGATCGTTTGCGAGAGGATAGGGATGAAATGCTATTCAGGAACGCCAAAAATTACTGGTTTGCGAGAGGTTTGGGCTGAGACTGGGATGAACCTTATTTGTTTATTTATTTATTCATTTTTATTTACAAAGCGAATTAATAAGAGAATAAGGCTCATCCCAAGCTCAGCCGATTCTTATCCTCTCGCGGACGATTGAAATACCGCTCGCAAACCGTGTTGGGCCGTTCCTGAATTTAGCCCCGTAACGAAGAGCAAAGCTGACACCTGGTTGATGGCCAAGTGAAATTATAATTGAATGTCATAGGTACTTTTTATTAACTTTTTCGTACTGTTTTTTTTTTTAATTTGGTCCATACAAACTTTGATCAATTATAACTGTAGATCCACAGTCGCGCGCCCGAAAATGTCCGAGCCAAATGAGCGCCACTTTGATAAAAGGGTGATTCTTCAAGGTCGTGATTTTTGTTTTTTTCCTCTGTCGTATTTTTTTTTTACTTAGTACAGAAAAAATCATGCTCCCATGAAAATAGATTTGTTCAGTACCATAAATTTATGTTACTGAACAAATCTATTTTATTGGGAGCATGATTTTTTCTGTACTAAGAAAAAAAAATACGACAGAGGAATAAAACAAAAATCACGACCTTGAAGAATCACCCAAAAGTGGCCTTCTTTTTTCTCAGTACGTTGCGTGAAATTGTTAAGTTTAGCTGTCAAGTGTCAACCGAAATTCGACTGTAATGAAGTGAAGACTAGGTTCAAATTTCTGTGTAGGTGATGATTTTAATTGTTATGCAAACAAATAAAAAAGTTCGGACATTCTTTGAAGGGGATTTTGTTCGGCAATGTGTATCTTCAGTTATAATTGATCAAAGCATACAATAGTACATTACTGCAGCGGCCGCGAAATAGGGGATTGCCGGCCGAGTAGCTATAGATGGCCGAGTGTTAACGAGGCCATCTAGGGATACGAGGCCGGCAATCCCTGTTCGTGGCCAAGGCTTGTATAGAGTTTTTCTCAAACATGCATCATCATCATCATCATCATCATCATCACCATCACCATCACCATCGTCGTCGTCGTCATCATCACCATCATCACCACCATCAACATCATCATCACCATCATCATCATCATCACCATCACCATCACCATCTTACCTTACCTTTAAATAAGCGTAGTAGCAGAATGTCATAATGAACCAAAACGCAAATATTGCTTATAGTTTTTTTTTAATGGCTAAATGCTATGATGCCATAGACCTACAAACGTCATGGTATGAAACAATAGACGATCACTTTGCTGGCCTTGGCCAGCAATGTTGTATGAAATTCCATTATTGACCTCTCGTCTAGCCGCACCTGCATTGTGACACTTCGTGGCGTATTATAAGGAACATAACGTCAATATTACATAGCATGTTTGAGAAAAGTTACTTAATACTAATCTAATTTCATATTGACCGAACGAAAAAAAAGGACTGAAAGTTAATAAAAAGTATATCATTCCATCATCTCCTCTTGCCCATCAACCAGGTATCGGCTTTGCTCTTCGTTTTGTTACATACAGTACGCTTAGTATAAGTTTTTACTTCACCAAATACTTCTCGATCGCGTTTACGTAAAAAAATCAATTACTAGGGAAACATGGAGAGCTTCTCCGCGCGCGCGCTTCCATGTTTCCATAGAATTGTAATTTTTACGTAAACGCGATCGAGAAGTATTGAAGTGAAGGAAAACTTATACTAAGCGTACAGCTCGCGCGATAAGAGTTTGGCTTTGACCTTCGGGTGGAGGGGATTACTGCGCATACCCCGCACCCCCGTTGATACCCAATGCGCAATAACGGTCAAAGCCAAACTCTTATCGCGCGAGCTGTGCTGTATATCAAAATGAATCGAATCGAAGCCAGACAGTTGGGTACCTTTCCTTGTAAGTGACAGTGGCGTAGCGTGCCTTGGCGGGGCCCCGTATAAAAATTTGTTTGGAGGCCCTTATGAAGGGTAAAGATTTCTCACAAAAGAAAAAAAAATGTTTGCATAAAATGAAAGTGAAATTAGGAAAGTTTTTATTAATTTTTGCTGACGCACGTCTGCCGGGGGCCCCGTATAATTGATACGGCAGATACGGCGGTAGCTACGCCCCAGGTAAGTGACATGGATTTCTTTCATATTTTTTCGTCAACTGGTAGGTATATAACTTGACCTAAGTAGAGCCCGGTACTAGGTTATCGTTGAGTTTTAGGACACCCTGTAAATATTATTGCGCGAATAAATCCCGGGAGGGGGAATGAGTGAAAATCGCGAAAGTGTAGAACAATATATCATTTAGAAATGTCAACTTCACGAAAACAACTGACTTGAAATCGTGACGTAGAGTCACGATTTTTACGATTACAAGTCGTACAGGCCAACTGTGTCGCTGTCCGACTGAAAATTTAGACATCGTGCTAGGGCTGCAGTGTTGCCACTTCATTTTCATTGATATAATTGTAGCTTATGTGTGATTCTAGACGTAGACGGTCAGCTATGTACTTATCAATATCATCCAACACCGTTCAGCAGTTTTAATACCGGCGCAGAACAGATACGCGTGCGTTTCATAAAGTTTATATGGCTCGTATAAACTCGTATCGTGAAATTGTATGGAAAATTAAGATTATTTTTTTATGAAAAGGGTACACTTTTATTGAAAATGCCAAGTTGCAGCATTTACGTTGTACTAAGGCAATCCATTCTTTTTTAGAGTTAACTTTGGATTTAATTTATTTCGAGCAAAGTATAAGTAATCGTGTTTCTAAAGCGTACGACTTATAGAGTAAATCCTTAAATGTCTAACTTGTGACCCACATAGACTAAGATTAAGATTATTAATAACGATTTAGTAAGGAATCTAGCAAACGCAATTATGTCGTTATTTCCTCGGCACAGCTTTAACTAGAACTAACTAACTAATAACTATAAGATTATTTAAAAGCGAAAAAGTTTTTCGGGTGCGCCGGGTCTTTCGCTTTTAAATAATCTTAGATTCGGTGAGCAGCCGTATTGCTAATAAAAATAAATAATATTTTAATAACTATAAGGCCTACACTCTAGCAACCCTGTTGTCTATTATGTTTATATTGTTTATAATGTCCACACACGATTAAGCTGACTCTATGTTTCATGGTTTTGCGCGACAATTTTGATCGTGATTTGTTTCACTAGCAGTCTAGCATACTCTGTGGTTTCTGATTTCGTAATTTAATTATAACAAGGGAAGGTTGTTAGCACGAAGCCTAACCAATAATTGATTGATTCGGGCGTTACTTCGCGCGGAGGTCAATGAACTATTTTTTGACGTGACAACGTCTAATAAATCGATGAACGCCGGCTGCACGCACGAAAAAGGATGACGTAATGTAACATATTGCCCCGTATAAGAGAGAGCAGTGAGGCCAGGATGTACAAGAGAGCAGTGCCCGCCAGGATGTACAATCTTAGTACTAGCGCTCGGGTATTTTTTAATGGGGCGGGGGGGTTCATTGATTTTGCCGTAGGATGCACCGTTTTTAAGATATTTGACAAAACACCGGTTCTCGAAGCAACGTCGGGCGCGGTCAGTACTTGGACGGGTGACCTTTCATTTTTGTTTTTTGAATGTTTTGTTATGACGTTGTCTGTCACGTTAACCTATCGTCCGTAAACAGACTTTACATACAACCGGTTTTTTTTATCATCACCATCATCATTTCAGCCGAAAGAAGTCCACTGCTGAACATAGGCCTCCCCCAAAGCTCGCTAAACAGATCGGTTCTGCGCCATCTGCATCCAACGCGTTCCCACAATCTTAACCAGGTCGCTCTATCTTGAGGCCTACCTACACTGCGTCTTCCGGTCCGTGGACGCCACTCGAGAACCTTTTGGCCCCATCGGCCATCTGTTCTACGAGCGATGTGCCCTGCCCAAGTGCCCACTGCCACTTGAGTCTGGCTTTTTTTTTTAATAAACACTAGCTATTGCTCGCAACTCCATCTGCGAAGAATTTGTTTATCGCTAATCCACGAGAACTATGCAATTTTTAAGGATAAAAAGTATAGTATATGTTAATCCAGGTTATAACCTATCGGTGTGCCAAATTTCATTAAGTACAATCCGTTTTCTGTGTTGTTGTGCTCGTTTGTTTGTTGTAATAACGTGTTCTACTGAAAATTAAATGGGTATTTCTTGACATGTCACACCAACCGCGCGGGAAGGCCCGGTTTTTTCAGTGCGACGTCCTCCGGACCGCTATCGCTTCCCGCATAACCGCTGACGCACCGTTCCGCGCCTGCGCCGCCACGCCAGATGTCAGTGCGTTTGCAGTTTAAGATTATGTCCTCCACAGGGGCGTAGCTACCGCCGTATCAGCCGTATCAATTATACGGGGCCCCCGGGTTACGGGGGCCCCCGACGTGCGTAAGCAATGATTAATTTAAAAAAATTGTTAAAAATTTTGGAAAAAGTGACAGATAGATAGATAATTATGATGAATAAATATTTCTTTTAATTTTATGCAAACATTTTTTTTCTTTTGTGAGAAATCTTTACCCTTCATAAGGGCCCCCAAAAAAATTTTATACGGGGCCCCGCTAAGGCACGCTACGCCACTGGTCCTCCATGTCATGTCCATGTCATGTCGTATCCGACAAAGGCCTCCATGTCGGGCACGGATTATAATCGGTTGTCGGTGTCTCTGGTCAAACTTGTCGGATGTCGGGCTCGGATTTTAATCGGCTGTCGGCGCCTCTGTTCACGCCCCGATATCTGACCAATGTGAACTGCGTCATACTTGCCCTTAGGCGAGCGAGACCCGACACGATATTTTTCCGGGCGTCAGCTGGCAAAACACCCGACATTTTTTGTCGGCACCGACACAAAATCGGTGCCGGTCAAGTGTGAATAGCTTCGTACAAAATGTTCTGCCACTGGAACATCCGATTAAAATTTGGACCCGACGTCCGACAAGTGGGAACCAGCTCTAAGAGCTCATTTGTTACTTGTGTGCCAGAATATGGCTGGCAAAGCCAAAAAAGTCAAAGTCAAAGTCAAAATTCTTTATTCAATTTAGGCATCAATTGATGCTCCTATGAACGTCGAAGAATCTACCACCGGTTCGGAAAAAACCCTGTTGAGAAGAAACCGGCAAGAAACTCAACAAGGTATATTTTTTTCGATCAGATCTACATTGTTATTAAATTACATACATCTAAAGTATTTAATACAATTAAATTTTTTAACACAGTAGATACGCTATTTGAGACTAGGGATCGCCAATGCGGATCGGAATTATTTCCAAACATCCCTGTCCATGATATAGTCATTAATTTTATAGTACGCCTTAGATATTAATGTCTTCTTCACAATGGATTTGAATTTTGTATCAGTTTGTTCAAACTTTGCCAGCCAGCCAAGCCAAGCTTAAGATAACAGGTACATACATAACAGAGTGTGAAAAAACAAGGGGTACTCTTGCATATAATCTAGCACTGATACGTATTTACTCTCGTCTCTCCTGTCCCGTGATGATCAGCGCAAGGCGCAGGTGTGGCCAGCCATTCGTTGGCGCTTCTACGGCTGCCAGCTGAGCTGGTCTGCGGAAAGTGCGGGGTCTGTAAAACCGGACCGACGCCGGACGAAACCCCGCAGCGACGGCACGTGTGACGTACACTTGCGAATACCGGTGCCTAATAAAACAAAAGTTTTATTACATACTAACTAACGCCCGCTGCTTCGCCCCCGCTGAAGTAAATTAAAACGTGTTTTCCCGTAGGAATGAGATATTTTCCCGTGGTAAAAAGTAGCCTATGTCACTCTCCAGCCCTTCGACTAGTCCATACAAAACATCTCGCCAATCCGTCGCTCAGTTTCGACGTGAAATAAGGACAAATAAACACACTTTCACATTTATAATATTAGTATGGATTAGCTGTTGCCCGCGGTCCTGATACCTGATTTACACTCTCGCCTCGTCACCTCGCCTCGCGCCTCGCCTCGTCGTCTCGCTCCGGACGCGAGCCTCAAAATCAAGGCAAATCACGAGACGAGGCGCGAGGCGCGCCTGTTCACACTCTCGTCTCGTGGATCGTCCCGCAGTTCGTCTCGCCACTCGTACGCGAGTGTAAACCAGGTATGACAGCGAAGGTTTTGATTATCGCTATTCCGCGGGAACTATTCAATTTTCCAATAACTATCCTATGTCCTTCCAAGGGTCTCAAACTTGTGATGTTTATGTTATGTTTATCTCCATACCAAATTTCATCTAAATCGATTCAGGACTTTGTTTATCGCTATCCCGTTGGAACAATGCAACTTTTCGGAATACGAGCTATCCCATGTCCTTCCTAGGGTCTCAAACTATCTCCGTACCAAATTTCATCTAAATCCGTCCAGCCATTTTGCTAATAGATCGGTAGATTCTTTATCATTCATAAGTGCTTATTACCTCTATATCCTAAACTTAATAATTATAAACATGAAACTACCGTGAGACTCACTCATAGTGAAACTAAACGGATCACTCACGTCTTAAAACGAGTTTAACTTGACATGTTTCGGGCTAATCCGTAGCCCTTCCTCTCGGAGTCGCACGTCACGGCGGCTGCCAAACGTGCACTGCGTGCTAACGCCCTGGTCGCGCGGCTACTCGACGCAACTGACAGCGACACACAACTACCCCCGTTTTCATCATCAACGGTGAGTGTGGGCGAACCTTTACAAAGTGATGTGGTTAGTGTTGTGTGCTACCCTACATTTGACAATGACAATAAAAGTGATGATGAAAACGGGGGTAGTTGTGTGTCGCTGTCAGTTGCGTCGAGTAGCCGCGCGACCAGGGCGTTAGCACGCAGTGCACGTTTGGCAGCCGCCGTGACGTGCGACTCCGAGAGGAAGGGCTACGGATTAGCCCGAAACATGTCGAGTTAAACTCGTTTTAAGACGTGAGTGATCCGTTTAGTTTCACTATTAATAATTATATTTTGACTTTGACTTTAATAAAGAAAAAAGACTGCATTAAGATTAACCAATACCCGTTTAACACTTTTTCACTTCACAGTACGGTGAATGTATAATGTACCAATATTTGCGCAACCAAATTATAAGTCAGGTAATAACTGAAACCTTTGAAATATTAAACACGTAGGGTATCGTCTTACACCAGATTTCACAAAAACAATACTGACTTTTTGTGACTTACTAGCTTTTATTTATTTATTTATTTATTTATTCAAGGAAAACCAACAGCTTAGCTTTTTTTTCCCGCGACTTGGGGCAAAAATCAAATTTGTGGTACCTAAAGCTTCTTAATCTCTTTCATTGAAGAAAGTGAAAATCCGGTAAAGCGACATCCAAAAATCCATCATAATCATCATCGCCATCATCGGTATCAGTTAGTGAATATAATATGCATATGTATAAATTGTTTATTTTTTTCTATATTCTGTGAGAGTTTTTTCCTTAACAACCTTTTACAAAGTATTAGAAAGCTTTAATAAAAAGATGAATGAAATAGGTAAAGGCCTCAAGTTTTGGAGCTACCACTCTATTACCATGCATTACTACAAATATTACATAAATACTAAGCATCTTTTTTCGATTCTGATAGTCAATAAATTATCTGTGATAGGTAACTGATTGCAAATCAATCATTCCACTCAAATAACCGCATAAAATGGACAGTGTAAATGAAAACTACTTTTTGACGGGACAAGTTTACCTCCGCAAAATTTGTAAATGACCCACAATTGTTTTTACTTAGTTCAAGCAAGTTAACGCAATACAAAATAAAATATATGGATTTCACGGGCTGATCGTAAAAGTAAAAAAATGGAATTGAAAAATAAAAAATACAAAAAGATACTTCATACCAATCTAGGCAATACAAAAATAAGAAAGTAAACAAAAATGCATACAAATCTGAACTAACGAGCTGGTTTGTAACCGATTTTCCAAATTTCAAAATTCGAACCCAAACCTGAACCCATGTCGTCATCTAAATGCGGCAACGAAATCCTTTTGCAACTAAGGTTAACGATAACGGTTTAATCTACCGTTCATAAAGTGTTGCAAACGCTCATTTTACTGTCTTAGCTGAGTGTAACGATCGTATTCGTGCTAACTTTGTAGCAACGACGTTTTCGACACGTTGAAGTATGATACGTACTTGCAAATCGAAAGCCCATAAAAGAACTGCCTCAGTTAGAGACGTCAATTAACTGACAAGGGCATCATTTTAAAAATCAGCTTTTGTTAATAAATCGCTTTTAACACTAGCTTTTTTAAACGACTTAAAAGGAATAGGTTCTAACTGTATCTATATTTTTTTGTGTTTACTGTACTTTTATTGTTTTTTTTTATTAAAAAAATATGTATTCGTCGCCTTTGTATTCGCACCAAATTTTAAGACAGGCTATGTAAATATAATAAGTATAACATTTTTTTCTGCCACTATACAGAAACAAATTTGGCCGTTGATTGAACCTACTTAAATGAGTTTCATAATTATGAATCCACCATAATTCAAATTATAGTTGAAACGGCTGAAACAATCAAAGCTAACGAATCACTTTGGCGCTTTAAATTAATAAATAATTTAAACAAAGAACGTTGCATGCATGAATCCATCTTTGTTTTTAATGGCATCCGCTCGCATTAGAATTTATATCTAGCCAGTATTGTAACAAGCCTTACTGATAAGCCTTCGGTCTTGTTTCAATAAACATTAATGAAACCGCTTGGCCATTAATAATGTATTGCCATAGATAATGTCTGTTTTTTCTTCTAAGCGGGTGATTTAGAATCGTCGTTGTGGCGCCATATTGCGCCGAGATGTGCCGATAAGCGGCGCACGCGCACCGCTTTGAGATGTGGTTGCCTTTTGAGGAAGCTTTCTGATGGGATTTGAAAGCTTTTGTGACTGTACCTGACTGTACTTATAGGGATTGCTTGCTGTAAGCGGCAGCTGAAATATCTTATTAAATTGAAACACCTTTTCCGAGTGTTTTTGTATACAATAAATTATTAATAGGGATGTTGACACCACCAATCAACTGACGTACTTTTTATGAGCTGTCAAAACACAAGTCTCCCATAGAGTTTGAATGGCAATAGCAACTTATGACGTCACTTGTTCGCAAACTCAATCCACTAACTATTTATTTATTTTTAAGCAACAAAAAATCGAATTTTGCAGTTAATAGAAAATTAATCTGAGTTTCAGGGCTAAAATAAAGCGTTTTTTTACTGGAGTCGTGTCTTCGAATTATTTTTTAATGGCGTCAACATCCCTATTGCCGCATATGAATTATTATATAGACACCTTCCATCCACAAAAATATAAATAAATAAATAAATATTAGGGGACAATCTTACACAAATCGACCTAGTCCCAAACTAAGCAAAGCTTGTACTATGGGTACTAGACGACGATAAACATACTTATATAGATAAATAAATACTTAAATACATAGAAAACATCCATAACTCAGGAACAAATATTCGTGCTCATCACACAAATAAATGCCCTTACCGGGATTCGAACCCAGGACCTTTTGCTTCGTAGGCAGGGCACTACCAACTAGGCTAAAGCGGTCGTAAATAAAGTTATAGGTGATCTAAGATAAAAAATAGAGTTTTGACTTGAGAACTTGCGTTATAAGTATTTACTTTTGAGAAACCTCCCCATTTCTTTTCTTCAATTAAAACTATAGTACATTGTTGTAGAGGCTGGAAAGTAAGCAATAGATGGACGAGTTTGTTTGAGGGCCGACGCGTAGCGGAGGCCCTCGAAAGTACGAGTCCATCTATTGCACTTTTGGCCGAGACTAAACATTGTGCTTTTCACGACTAATGCGAGGAAATCATTATCATCATCATCATCATAATCATCCATGCGACCGCTTTAGCCTAGTTGGTAGTGACCCTGCCTACGAAGCAAGAGGTCCTGGGTTCAAATCCCGGTAAGGGCATTTATTTGTGTGATGAGCACGAATATTTGCTCCTGAGTTATGGATGTTTTCTATGTATTTAAGTATTTATTTATCTATATAAGTATGTTTATCCGTTGCTTAGTTCCCATAACACAAGCTTTGCTAAGCTTACTTTGGGACTAGGTCAATTGGTGTGAATTGTCCCATGATATTTATTTATTTATTTATTTATTTTATGCATCCATCCCGTCCATCCCGTCCATCCTGTCCATCCCATCCATCCCGTCCATCCGACCATCCGTCCATCCGTCCATCTATCCCGTCTATCCCGTCCATCCATCCATCCCGTCCATCCCGTCCATCCCGTCCATCCGTCCATCCGTCCCGTCCATCCCGTCCATCCCGTCCATCCTGTCCATCCCGTCCATCTGCCCATCCGTCCATTCTGTCCATCCCGTCCATCCCGTCCATCCCGTCCATTCCGTCCATCCATCCCGTCCATCCGTCCATTCCGTCCATCCCGTCAATCCCGTCCATCCGTCCATCCTGTCCATCCCGTCCATCTGCCCATCCGTCCATTCTGTCCATCCCGTCCAACCCGTCCATCCCGTCCATCCCGTCCATTCCGGCCATCCCGTCCATTCCGTCTATCCCGTCCATCCCGTCCATCCTGTCCATCCCGTCCAACCCGTCCATCCCGTCCATCCCGTCCAACCCGTCTATCCGGCCAACCCGTCCATCCCGTCCATTCCGTCCATCCGTCCATCCCGTCCATCCGTCCATCCGTCCATCCTGACCATCCCGTCCATCTGTCCATCCGTCCATTCTGTCCATCCCGTCCATCCCGTCCATCCGTCCATCCAGTCCGTCCGTCCGTCCGTCCATCCATTCATCCATCCATCCATCGCATGCAGCAGACGATTACTGTTGATTGGTCCAATAATGTCGTTTTAGCACGCCAGGAATGAAATTCAGAAATTATCTTTCAAAAAGTCGTATCGTATAATGAAATACATATACTGATACTTTATTTATTGAATCAGGCGTTACTTTGCGGAGGTCCATATTAATGAACTAAAACAATTACTTTGCTCACCCGCGACCTTACAATAGTTACGTTTATGCAAGAAATGTGCGTTCATGCAGTTCCTCCACCTCCACACTGTACGAACACACACAAATCACATAAACCCAACCATCACCACCACCAAGCTACCGTTTAACGTTTGGTAGCATAGCATACGGTTGTGGTAACTCTGAAGATGAGCTCTGGTTGAGTTCGAAACGCGTCAGTGTAGCTTGGTGGTGGTGATGGTTGGGTTTATGTGATTTGTGTGTGTTCGTACAGTGTGGAGGTGGAGGAACTGCATGAACGCACATTTCTTGCATAAACGTAACTATTGTAAGGTCGCGGGTGAGCAAAGTAATTGTTTTAGTTCATATACTGATACGTCCTGTTTTCGATTAGTGTAACTTTGTTGTCGTGTTATAAATAAATGAGTCAGCTGTTAAATGTACATATATAGGCAGTTTTGAGTACTGGATTTAGGTTATCTATGGCCACATTTTCGAGCAGTGTCGTGAAAAAGAAATTTTATTTCCACAGTTGATCTGCCAGTTCTATTTTACAAATTAATCTACACCAATACTGTACGCGCTATTCTGTTTTCAAAATTTCCAGCCAGTTCCGCGTTCGCGGTACTGCACTAGCCGGCGCCATCATTATCGCCCAATCCATCAAGATTCCAATCTCAAATTCAGTTGGCCAGCGTCCTCATACTATTTACGAGTGTATGGATGGCTAGGACATCGGCAATGGCTGGCGGGCCCTTTATGCCCTGTGGGAACATTGCAGGTAAGTTAAATACGATTGTTGTGAGTGCACGAATGAATATCAAACTCTTCAGAGTTATATTGCGAACATGGCTTTCGCTTTAATATTACGAATTAGTAAGAAAGAAAATAAAGAAAATGTTTGCCACATCACCGTTTTAGAGAAAAAAGGGACCTTTCGACTCTCGCTCATTTCAACTTTAGCAACATCTCAAACAAAAAATACTTGTCCGTATAATATTCTTTGTTATTTTTTATATTGTAATTTTGACACGCGTGGTAATCTTATCTGCCAAAATTCTTATGTTACGGGTCGGATAATCAAAAGATATTTTTATGTAAAACCACCAAACACATTTAGTACTGAATCAGCATAATCGTATAATAAGTATTTACATAATTGATACGCGATTTGAAGTAATAAAATGCGATTATTCGAGAGGCCTTTGAAATTTTCTGTAAGGTTTAATATTGCGGCTATAGGTAATAACTGGTTCTTTGCGGTTTTAGTTGTGTGAAATAAAACAATGAACGTAGTTGAACCAACTGATGCGTTACATGAGGTAATCTTGTTAGAGTAACTTACGAATACCTATATCGGATCATTTCTGAACTTTAGGATTGTCACTTTAAACATGAAACTACCGTGAGACTCACTCATAGTGAAAATAAACGGATAAGTCACGTCTTAGGATTGTCTATGAAAATCTTAATGAAAAAAAAACTAAATAATACCAGGGGCTTCGTCTGTGGCAAATACGCAAACAACTTGAGCCAAAACAAAAAAATACAAAGGGGGCTAAAGTTCGTATCGTACGAAAGAAACTTCGATTTTCGAATTTGGTAGTAGCCCCCCCCCCCCCCCCCCCGAATCAGGGATGTTGACCGATCGATATTAAAAAATAATTTGAAAGTGAAAGAAATGCAGATATTTTAACATTTATCGTTTTAAATCGATTGCCGGCTAGGATTGCACGAAACCGTCTCAGATACCGGTTCTATGACAAATAAGTTGATCGCTGTCGACGAACTCCGATGCCTGACATCGATAAAACAATTTCGGACGTCTACTCAGCGTCATTTTCTAGACCAACCCTAATTTTAACACCGAATCAATAAATAAAATGCAGGTAGAGCAACCATTACGTTAAACTTTGACAATTACAGTAAATAAAGTAATCTCAATAAAATGTCGTTTAGCTTAAACCGTTTAGTTATATTTAAATCAGTTTTGATTTGATGATTAGTTACGTAGATATTGTAAAACGTTAATTAAAGCGGTAAGTGGCGAGTGTCAGTTTCAATAGTATAAATTTTCTCGTTGCCAAATTATGTACCAGATTGCACTATGTTGCTATCAGTTAATTAAAGACTTCTATTTCCAAATTGAATGTGTCTCGTGAATTTTTCGTTTCTACCACAGAGTCAGCAAAAATAGCTACAACAACATTTCTCTCTTAAGTTAGGTACCTACCAATATTTTAGTTCGTGTTCAGCAAAAGGGCCAGGTCAAGAAGAGAAGTGACCTCTGCCCTGAGTGGTTCATTGAGTACAGTCGAGCAGCTGAGCGCGACCATTCAGCCGTTCGCCGGTCGCCAGTCGCTCAGAGTTTAACTTGCTCAGTGCCGCTCCTAAGCACGGGCCGCGACACACGCTCCCGAGCCGGCTGCGTAAACATTTACCCTTGCCTTTTTTTTCACACGACGTTTGGCGGGAAATTTGACAGTTCCTTTTTTCGAGTGCTACTTATTCATAGGTTACTTTATTTTTCGAGAGTGAAATGTGTGTTTAGTTTTCGTGAACCAAAAACTCAAAACAAAACATTGTGGTGTCAAGATGACTTCGATGTACCATGAGGTGAGTGCACGACATTTTACCCTGGCATTTAGTTTTTACCGCGTAATTTAAAGGGACCTTAGCATAGTTGGTTGTTAATTTTTTTTAATGTAAACACGGGGAAATTATCTCTGTTATTTTCGCGAATAAGAATTGAGGTTGAAAGGCTGGATGTTTGAATAAAGCGGCTCGGAATGAAATGAAGGCAATAAAGCGATGTTTAACTCTTTAGTAAGCTGCTTATAACACTTTCTGGTACAGGTTTCTTAGGTCGATCGTTTCTCCTACTTTACAGATTAAGAATTTATTTCATGAATTATATATGCATGTTTGTGTATCTTATTTATACACAATATTATAAACAAGTTTTCTCATAATTTAGTCTACAATAATAAATAACCCTATAGATAAAGGAGTCTTTACTCAAAATGAACAATAAATATCTATAGATAAGACATGAATCATTTCCCCATTAGATTGTTGTTGAAAATCTACAGGAAAAACAAAGTATTTCCCATGTGATAAAATACTTAAACTGCGGAGCACGTTTTGTTAACATGTTATTTTTATTTAAATGCTAATAATATTGTAAACGGTCTCAAACAATTTATGCCATTTCTACGGTAAGGCAATTCAATCTTATTGAATACACGCAACATGCATTGCATGTTATTTCTCAGAACTAATTAACAATGTCATACATGATTTCAACCACTACTTTGTTTTTATTATACCATTTAATCCAAATGCAAACTGCAATAAAACGCAATTAATCAGATAACTAATCAAATGAGACCGTTTCAAATTCCTGAGAAATATTCGACAATGATTGTTTAAGTTTTGCTAATTTCGCTAATTCTCTGCTAATGTGATTAGCGTATCTAGTACCTACAAATCGACGGCCAATGTATGAGTTTGACGAAGTGGGACTTAAAATGACGGTGTTAGGCGCAGGTGTGTCCTTTTAATACGAGTGAAGCCATGCGAGGCGATTTGCTGACACAAGTTAATAATATGGGACAGGTCCCACACGTGCCATACTTATTACAGGCTAAATGAGTCAATCATTTGTTCGGGGGTTTATTCTAAGCAAGGATTTTAAAGTAAAATGACACTATTTCTTCAGCAATTGCTCGATTGTAAAAAAAACAACTGAAAATAGAAAATAACGTAGGTATCGTTTGCCAGAAACAGTAGTTTGTAACAAAATGTGGATTTTTAAGTTAGAATTTTTCTGGAGACAAATGATGATCAGTTGATTTTAAGTGCGTAGAGATATTATGGTCTAACCTTGGTAGTCTGATGGTTTGGTCGACCACCTAGGCAAAGGTTTATAGGTTGCATCCAGGCCTGACAGGTTAACAGTGGAGTTCAGTTTTCGTAAAGAATAATTCGAAATTTAACCGCAATTTCACTAAGTTTTTTTTTCTAGTAGACACAAGCAGTAAGACGAAAGTTAACCTTTAATATCCAACTGTAACAATTGTTACCTAATAATATTTTTACTAGTCTAACCTCTCCACTCACTTTTACCCAGTCAAATCGTTCTCGTGCGGCATGTTTTTTATTTTTTGTCAGTCATCGAAAGTTAAACGATGGTAAGTGTATACCAGTTTTTTGGTTAACACCACGAGTTTCGGCTGTTTACTCGGCCAGTACGGGGGCAAGCTGCGTAGTGCTGCCAGAAACCAGTCGCCTATTTACCCTACTACATTCAACTTAACTGCATCTTCACAGTAACTGAAAAAAAGCTTAAATAGAAGTTTTTTATTCGAGCTTTGTGTAATACATTCTTGTGTAGAGACCTGGTAACTCCGTACCTACAAGTGGCATGCGCTGTAATAATTTCATTCCCATTTGGTTGCCCAAATTTTTCACATAATGTCAGTGTTGAATGTACCAACAATTAATACAATCTTTAGGCTGTCTTGTTTTGTACAAGGTATAGCTGCCACTGTCTTCTGTGCGGTTTTCTCGGAGCGCGTCATTTAAATAAATATTATACAGGGTTATTTGTAATTCACTAGCATCCTTTTAACCCTAAACTCCTACCACTTAAACAAATGTTTTTTGTTTTACGGCTTTTGTCATAACTTAATATTTTTGGTGTAATAACGTTTCGAAAATTTGAGATTACCTCTTATTTTTACGATACTCTGTGTATTTGTATGGGAAAAAAAGTGCTTCATTTTAAAAAGTCTTAGAACAAAAAACATTTGTTTGAGTGATAGGAATTCAGGGTTAAGAAGATGTCAGTGAATTAAAAATGACCCTGTATTACTAGTATTTGGCCCAATTTTAATAATCTGCGACGACAAGCTTGGCAAAAGCTGTTTACACAAACTGCCTACCCAACTTACACTTCTGTCACTCTTTGGGTTACCAAACGAAAACGTTTGCTCCACGCTTTGTGCCTAAGTAATCTTTCTAAACACAAAGACAAAGAAAGAACTGTACCTACTGCACTAATCTCAACATTTCACAATTTAAAAGAAACTGAATTTAGTCCGTACTTAACCGGTAGTTTATTTAATACTTTTGGTAACAGTTAATTCATCAGGTTTTCAAGGAAGAATATTCTTGCAACATTTAAATCATAATCGTTCGTAGTAGGAAACTGTACTTCTCAACCCCAAGATCCTCTCTAATCTTTTATTAAATTCACAACCTCACTCGCTTCCCGCCAATTCTGGAATGGCTATCGCCGAAAAGACATAAGACAAGAAGGTTGAAAAAAACTATGACTCCGACTTTAAAAAAATGCTTATTTATTTGCTCACGTTGCGTTATTTCCATCCAGCCCGAAATACCCTTAATTTACACGATTTACGGGTAGTTAAATTACCCACCGATTGGCAGCACTGATGCTCAAAGCTGCACCCAGTTAACGGCCATCCTTGTTTACAAAGCAAAGCAACGAACTTCCATTGACGGTGGAGCTATTTTTAAACCGTGTTTTGGTTTGTAGCAACGTGGCTCAGCTCAAGTTTACTGCTTTATTTTTATTTGGTGCAAGCTAAAATAATGGTTCTAAAAAGATTTAATCCATGTATGTATGTATGTATGAAATATATTTATTCATAAAAAGTTACACTTTCATTTAAACCATGCCCCGCAAAACTGCTTACGCAGTTTGACTGCAGGTAGCTCGCTTTATATAAACATAGCTTATAAATTATTAAATTAGATTATACTTATAATACAATTAATTTACGTAAATGGTTACAACGTATTTAACAAGTGTTTTTTTAATAAACTCTTAAATTTAGCAAATCCATTTTACCACAAGTAGTATTTTGAGGCCATTTTATTTCATAATTCTACTAATAACTACTACTTAACAGCTGCATAATATTTTTAAACGAATAAACGTTCAATAGCTAAAACATATTTTTTACATTATTTAACTCATGTCTTATACGGCTATTAAAGTCTTTAACTCTTATCAAATGTGGTCAAGAAAAATTGATAAGGAAATATATAACGTTCGCATTCACATGTTAATACTTACGTAGGTTTCTCAACTGTTGCCGTATCTAATATTGATTTATGATAAAAACTATTTGTATTAAAACGTATCGGTTAACAACTTATTGAAAACTGACAGGCGCGTGTAACAGATTTTATACAAGGAGTTACTAACTCCAAGACCGCTGAGAAATAAATCTAAAGGAGCTTAAACATGTACTAATATTGTAAACAAACATTAGTGGTACAAGAAAGACGTTAACCTAAAACCATTTAAACCAATACAAATAGGAACTGTCTGCCTTATTCACAATAAATATATCTAAGTCTAAGCCCTCCCTCATATGTTTCACTTACAGCCCATCATTCAGCCAGTGATAATTATATGTCTCTTTGAACAAAATAGCACATAGTTACAAATCACAAACAAGATACGTTAAAAGCAATCGGACATCTCATTCGGCGTCGTAAAACAGAAAGTATGTACAACGTTGTACATCTGATTAATGAACTTAACATTGTATTAGGAACTTTCACCGTACTAAATTGTGATTATGTGTGCGATACCCCTCATTATTCGCTGTTTGAAAGCTCATTGGTTACTTTCACTTGAGTTATTATTTTAATATTAACAGAAGAAAGAAACGGCGAAGTGTGAATAGGAGCGGTAAGGTCGCCACTTGTCACGATAGTTTTAATTTTGACAGTTTGGTTTACCCTTTTACTATCGTAGACAGATACATTAGTTTAATTCTCCAAGCGCTAAAGAGTCAAAGAAAGCTGGTAAATAAAAGACAAATAATAGAAGCAATATTTAAAGTTTCAGAGACAATTTACGCGTATTCGCACCAACACGCCACTTAAAACCCTTTGAAAAAGTCGTAAACACACTCATGTGATCACGATTAACAAAAGAATAGCCAATGGCCGAAGTTGCGAAACGTAAGATAAACGGCTATTGTAAGATCGTAAACATTTTGGGATGGCTTCGTGCATCGTGCGTGCCCCACTTCTTGCTTATCTGGTTTGTTTCGTCACTCTCGTGGGATTTAGGGCTGCAAGATGCTCTCAGTTGCTTCCGGGATCCTATGCACTTATTTATGATTCTATTTTAATATTTTTTATTTTGCTAATACTTTCATCTTTTGGCATTGTTGAATTGTTCAAAAGCTGTGCTGAATCCAAATTACGGTTTATTTCGTCACACTATTGTTAACTTCATCTGTATTAGACCAATTTAACCAATTTAATTATCTTTTGATTAAACTAGTCAATCAAGTAAGTGCTTTACAGTTCCTACATCACAAGCTGTAGAAATGTATTCGAACCTTAAGGGGTTAAAAGATTTTTTTGTTGACTATACCTATTCACTTAAAACTGCTCCGTTCACTGGCTTTATTTTTAATGTCATGCATAGTTCCAACTATGTCAACGATGCATCATCCCAGTTTTAAAATTCCTGTTATACAGTGTCAGTTAATTTGTTCTAGATTAATGCCATAATTAACCCACTTTTCTGTCATACTCATAATGCATTCAGTCTCAAAAGTGAATGCCTTATCGTCAAATGATTTAACCATTAACGACATGTTACGACTACTTACGACACTTGTTTACTGTCATATCTTTGAAGGTGGATTCCTGATTTTATGATTCATGCAACTTTGTGAGAAGGTTCAGAATATTTTTGAATCTTTCACCGCTGAGGATCCGCTGTTTAACGGAGTGATCGAGTGCAATGATATTACGGATAGTCCAATTTCTGGTATTGATGCTGATGCTCATGTATGTTACTTACTCCAGTTCAGTTAAGTTATACTGCCTGAAATTCTGAAGGCAATAAGATTATGTACTCTCTAAACTCATGTTTCATTTTAAATAGTCAGCCGCTAGACTGTTTATTATTCTATTGGTCACGGACCTTAACTGCATATATTTTTACTAGCGTTTCTTATGTTATTATAACTGAATAACTTTCCCATTCATTGTGTAGAAAATTTGTGTTTCTATTTATGGTTGTTCCTAATGAAGTAAGTAAAGTAAATGTTCGACACTGTAATTCCAATAATCGACACCCTGCTTGTCGCCTTTATTGCTACGAATTAAGATTGAAAGTGTCGGCTATTGGGGCAGCGTCGGGCGCTGGGATATCAAATTTTAAAACATAATTTTGAAATCTGTAACCTAATCATTATAAATTCCGCTCCTCGAACCTGCGCCCGCGCCCCGTCTAACAAAAGTCTCGAATTCGATGACGCCATCAACGACGGTGACTCATGCGATCCAGCCTTCGTCTGAGACCCATTCACGAGCCATTTAGGGCCCCGTAACTACCAGAATTGGCAGGAAACTATTGGCCCTCAAGTATACTGTAACGTCTACTTTGTCGCATGTCAATTACGAGGATGCAAGGCAAGTGACTCTTCTGTGCAAGCGAATAAGGTATAAGCACTTGTAATTGTTTCTTATCTGTCGAGCTCCTTTTTTTCCAAAAACATGAACTTGATTACAAATTACATCGAAAACAGTAGTTTTAAAAATAAAAATAAAAAATAAAACCTCCTTCAAAAAACCCCCAAAAAAACATAAAATAATAATTGATTGAACCGACCACAATAAGCATGAAAATATCTTTCTACTAATCTGTTTGAAGTTGGTGCCTCAGCACGAGCCAGCAGGAGTGGACCTAGTAATCTAACTTACCTACATACCTATTATAGGGCTTCTACACTCCTGCTGGCTCGTGCTGAGGCACCAACTTCAAACAGATTAGTAGAAAGATATTTTCATGCTTATTGTGGTCGGTTCAATCAATTATTATTTTATGTTTTTTTGGGGGTTTTTTGAAGGAGGTTTTATTTTTTATTTAAATTTTTTTATTTCCAAGTTTTTTTTGGGTGTTTTTTGAAGGCGGTTTTATTTTTTATTTAAAAATTTTTATTTTTTTCTTTTTAGTTGTTGCTAATGGCCTGGACTGGCACTCTTTACTGACTGTACTTTTTGCCTCTGGTTACCAAAGTACTTATCAAGACGAATCAAACGAGACCAAACTTGATGGGGTTATGTCGTTTTACTACGGAGTTCTTATGGTCACCATCCAACTTCATTGTCAGACCCTGGTTACCATCTAGGACCAAAGTACTCGTTGAGACGAGTCAAATGAGTCCGTACTCGATGGGGTAAGTGCCGTTACTTTATGGAGTAACTTTGGCCACCTTCCAGCTCCATCATCAGACCCTGTTTACCATCTGGGATCAAAGTGCTCGTCAAGACGTTTCAAATGAACCCAAACTCGACGGGGTTGTGTTGTTTTATTACAGAGTTTCTATGGCCACCTTCCAACTCCATCATCAGATTAGCTCCATGTCACAATAATATTGCATTGTCACCTGATTTACACATGCATGTAAAATATGAAATCAATCAGAAACCGGGAAGTGAGTCAAATTCAACTTGCAAGATTTGACCCGTTGAGGAGTTCCGTTGGCCATCTGCGGTCTTCTTCATCAGATCTAGTTTACCAAATGACACTTTATGAATGCAAATGCTCGATTTGTCACTGAAAATACTAAAATCGCTTTACATTTCCCTTGAACTTTTGAAGAGTTCCTTCAATTCCTCATGGATCCCATCATCAGAACTGGATTCCGGTAACAACGGGACCAACCTTGAAGCATATGCTTTCAAACAACGAAAGAATTTTCCAAATCGGTTCATAAATGACGGAGTTCTGAGGTAACACACGTTAAAAAAAAAAAAAAAAGAACATACAACCGAATTGAGAACCTCCTCCTTTTTTTGAAGTCGGTTAAAAAAGCCGGAGATGAAGAAAAATATAATAACAAGGCTCAACATATAAACTTCAGATTTAAATAAATCAGTTAACGCAATGCAGAGATTTATTCCTCACGTGAACTTTGTAGAATAAGCTTAGTGGTTCCGAAGTTCACCTTGAATCTGCAAACAATACTTAATTCTATCGAAACCTTATTCTAAAATTCGCTGAATTCGTTCCACCATGTCAAACGTCTCATGTTTCATCAGTGTATCCCTTATTCAGATTTATATCTTGAATAGGGTGACAGATTAGCCAAGATTTAATTACGTATGACAAAACGACTGTTGCAAAATGGTGAGTCATTCCACAAAGGTCTATTCTCTATTGTCTGGGCTCTGGATGCTTGGATGTGGGCCCATTAAGTATTTCGTAATGGCGCATCAGTGAAAAAATAATTTAGAAGATAGCAATACTATGTGAAGAAAGACGTAATGCCATTGATTGCTATTTTAAGCCACTTAAGAGGGTAAGATGCGCACCATTTCTCCATACAAACGTAATCCCCTGTTTCCTCCCTGGATAATGGCTTTAGAGCCAAATTTTTTTTTACCGTGTAATCTGTATCTACCACAGCTATGCCCCTATGTTTCGTTTTTTTCTATTTGAATAGGTATAATAACGAAAAAATATTAAAGAAAATAAACTGTGCATAAATATTTTATTTATTTACCACAATACCTAACTATTAACAGCTCGTTATTTTTTTATTGGATTATTCTCTAAAGAAGGGATTAAGAGGGTACGATGGCTGAGAGACTTTTGACAAATAGGTATTTTAATGAAATGTCGCTGTCTCGCCCGAACCCCTCCGTGTCAGTACAGCGAGAGCGGGACAACTGCAGCTCAGACCGTTAATAGGCGCGTAAAATTGATCAAAACAGCATTTCGTAATCCCCTGTTTTCTTCTCGAAAACAGGACCAATAAAATTATTTTTTTCAAAAATAATTAGAGGACAGATTTAGCTATGCCCCTATGTTTTCCTTTTTTTGTTTATGTGAGGGATTCTTTTCTGATGAGTGTCTGAAAATGACGTTGAAATTGGGCATTTTTTTCAGTTTTGGAAAGCTCATATTTCTTATGTTAATTGAAATATGGAAAAAAAACGAAACATAGGGGCATGCATAGCTATGGTAGATACAGATTACACAGTAAAAAAAAATTGGCTCTAAATCCATTATCCAGGGAGGAAACAGGGGATTACGTTTGTATGGAGAAATGGTGCGTATCGTATCCTCTTAAGACATCATAAATCTTAATGGCACTAAACGGTTTCTAAATTCGTGCGAAAGTGCAACCATCACTCTTGTCCTCAATTCCCTGCGAATCGTCCCAACATTTCAAAGGTAAATATTTTCTTCAATTGTATTTGTTGTATAGATTTATAACTGTTTCAACCGGGGCCGTGACACTTGCTATAACTAATGACTCGAACGGTCCTCTTTCCTATGAATGTATTCTTATTCTTCAATGACATTGTCTTGCATTTGTTGTGTTTTTTCGGCTCTGTGTCCTTTGGTCACGGTTCCCGCTTCTACGAGGCCAAGAGGCCCCTTAATCTGTCATCACATCATTGCGCTCGCTGCAATTTTAATATTTTTATTCACTATTTAGTATAATGATAACTTCCGCGATTTCGCGCGAGAGGTTACAAAAAATAAACATATTTTGATACCAAATTGCGACAGTTAGATTCTGATACAGAAAATGTTACAGAACTACAATAGTATCATGTAAACATAATGAAGCATTATTAAACCAATTCAATGGCTAAAACTTGAGGAAACTGGAATTAATTTGGACAAGCGTGCCGGAGGATTGGTATCATTTATTTCTTTGGTAGAAGTGATCTAATAAAATATCTATTAAAAAAAATAGCTAAATTTAAACTTCAATTACTTACATCGAAGTCTTGCCTTTGACACGCAGAATCAGTCTCACTTACATCTGCCATGACGGCTAGATATAATTACACGGAAGCGAAAAAAACGAATTTGGACAAGAACTCCTGAGCAAAAAGCCTGACGCAAAATGAACGCGGTTTACAATTAGAGCAGATCGTTTTATGAGCCATTAGAAATAACCTTGGCTTTGTAATGGAATAGCAGACACCTTATGGTATTATTATTCGTGACGAAAAAATAAATGAGTACCTAACCAATTAACTTAAAATGTGGCCTGTCCCTGGCTACTTGCAAATATCACTGGCGCAGCTCCTTTTAGCGTAATTGGCCATTGTCATTGACATTATGCCCCAAAACCATACCAGCTTATCTGTAAAGTTTAACACCATCTTTGTAAATCCTTCAAATGTTAGTGGTGAACAGGTAATTGCCACAAGCTCTTTAATCTTTGTAATTGGTTTGTATCCTGCAATACTGAGTGCTGTACATTTCCTATTCGTGCAAATGACCCCTTTGTGTATATCCGTAAAAAAATTTCACATGATGTTGGGTAATAGTAGTAGACTGCATCGATCAGTGTTTGCGCCAAGATGGCGTGGGAGTGTTCCCGCTTGACGGTTGACTGATGTTACCGATTACAAATAAATTAATGACTGCTCCGTGAAGCAATAAGAAGAAAAAGACAATGAACCATCGTTCAAGTAATTGGTTGGAAGCTTTCAACTACCTGAATGAATATATTAGCGTGGGATAACTGATAAATGAACCGTAAAGGGTCACGGTCAGTTTAATAGACAATACGATAGACAAGTAGAATGAAATAAAAGTTAATGTCGATCGAGACTTCGCACCTATTTCGCCCACGGCAGCGATAACCGATCTTAATGGGCGAGAAAATTTTATGGGCAACCGATTGACCTCGCGTCCGCTTATTAAAAGCCCAAATTTCGAGCGCATCGCTCTTCCGTTGCTCACATATCACTAGTTTGATACTTCGATATTGATATTAGAAGTAGCGCGTTTTGGTCTTAGAAATTTCAAGTGATTAACATAAATAGGACCGGCTGAGTGAGCCGATTGAGACGGCCAACGGTTTCACGGTCGAGCTCGGTGTATCCGATCCACCGTGGTTGGTTACATTTAAATTTATTATTTAATCTGACATCTTCATTGATTCTGCAATTCCAACTGATGTGTCTGAATAGTGTAACTAACGTAGTTTGTCGAGCTGGCTGTACTTGACCTTGGTAATTAATGCCAATTGTTCCAGGCGATTTTTGCCTGCCATTCTGTGGCTGACCATATCTAAGATGTATTATGAAAGTAGATTGCACCGCTGGTCTCGCAACAATATTAAAACCAATAAATCTGTTGCGAAACATTATCGATTTATTAGTGACCATAATCGATACGCTATCATTAAACCCTCTATTACCGAAAGATTGAAATCTGTAGCATCGCATCTAATGAACGTTTTGCAGAACAATAGTTGTAAAGTGGCTTTCCAATTGACCTCTGTTGGAGTTGTTGGAGCACACAAAGGTGCATTAATATAGTCCAAGGCCAGCCACCGGTGGCGGATTTCATTTGGTCACGACGTGGTTCCTAAATGTTTGATAATTGGAGTCTCAACCCCGCTCGTGATAAGGAACTGGTTATCAACGGTACTTAAATCTAGTAGTTTAAGATCTAGTCGTACTTGTACGTTCTATTTCATATATTTTCTATCATCTATTTTAATATTCACAGCTTCATTTTCTCATACATTAATTTTCTCAAAGCCATTATCTTTATCTTACCGTTCATTTCTTTGTCGTGTTTCAATACTTGTTTCTTGGGATTATTTTTGCTATAATCCTACGTGACATCCGGTTCACAATGGCATTACTGTCTAGAGAGGTTCGATATGTATAATCTTAATAGCATTGTTTTTATTTGTTTACTAAACGTGATGACCAGCATAGCATTGTTCATTTTCAGTAGACTATTGAGTGTGCCTTTCACATAGGTATCAGTAGTGACATTAAATAAAATTAACACCTATTCCATGAAAAAAATATGGATACGTCTAATGGGTTATTTTGGCAGTATTTAGACTTGCCAGTTAGACAGTTTTTATAAAATGATAGGTAATATTATGACTGCATTTCTTGACTCACAATCGGTTTCCTTAGATAAAACTAAAGTACACCCGTCGTAATCATAAAGATGCAAGTCGCCGGGCAGGTATATGCAAATAACTGAAAGCTGTCCATGTGACCCAGAAAGGCTGAGGAGATCCCAAGCGCAGATAGCTATGTTTTATTGAGCGTTCCCATTGTCCGGTGCTGAGCGTGGTGTGCTTGACTATGCATGTTGGTACATACATACCAACTAGCAAGGCTTACTGGGAACCTGGGTTTGCTATCCTGTCTACACTAACGTTTATCGCGAAAATAACGTCTCCCATTTGCAGAAGCTATAAAACCTGGGCCACATTGTCGCACAGACTATCAAAATGTTAATTATAGTGAGGCCAGATAAATTGTTGCTCACTTTAACATTCGTGTGCACTTTGCCGGTTGGCACGACAATGTAGCAGACTCTTTGTTTGTAGATATATGTTCTATGGTCGCGGCGAAAGCTAATGACTACAGCCTTTGGGTAACAAGTGTATCATTAAGTTGCAAAAGATCTTTTTGAACAATAACCCTTGCTTTTACACTTTGCATAAAACCAAAGTGAACCAAGAATGGAAACAAATGTTATCTGTAACAATCTTAACGTACCGTTGTAATACTTGTAATATTGAAATATTAGTTCATATTTGTTTGTTTTGTAATAGAACGATGTATGGTTTTCGCTACGGGGTCGATCGCGGTATTAATGTTTATGTATTTGTTCCCTTTCTACAGCATAAATAACTGAACAAAGCGTTTTAACACTTATTTTGCCTTCATTTCCGCATTAAATTTGCACTGCCGCTAAATTGCCAAGATACGTAACAATACTGAAAATATTTAAGAAACATTTTTATATGTACGAGGACATTGTAAAGTAGGTATACATACAATAGGCTACTTTCCTAACTAGTCAGTCTTTTAGATTATCAAAAAATATTGGACACGTATTTTTTATTTTGTAAATTAAACAAAAAATTACGAAGATATGGCGCGTTGAAGTTTCGCGTGACGTCACTTGTTCCTACACTTTGTATGAGCGTTTTAGGAACAAGTGACGACACGCCTCGTCACGCGGAAGTTCAACGCGCCATATCTTCGTCATTTTTTGTTTAATTGTCAAAAGAAAAATTACGTGTCTAATATTTTTTGATAATGTAAAATACGGACTAATAAGAATTATTATTTTTTTACCTAGGAAACATCCCTATACCGAAATGTATTGACAAAATAACTCTACCTTTATAGGGCAAAAACAAGGGTAAAAACGGGACCCTATTACTGAGGCTCCGCTTTCCGTCCGTCTGTCCGTCCGTCCGTCTGTCACCAGGCTGTATCTCATAAACAGTGATAGCTAGACAGTTGAAATTTTCACAGATGATGTATTTCGGTTGCCGCTATAACAACAAATACTAGAAACCATAATAAAATAAATATTTAAGGGGGCTCCCATACAATAAACGTGATTTTTTTGCTCGTTTTTATAGATAATGGCACGGAACCCTTCGTGCGCGAGTCCGACTCGCACTTGGCCGGTTTTTCTTATATTTTCTAGATCCATCTACTTATATCATCGATATCTAGACTTACAGACCAATCCTTTTAACGATAATTTATCTTTATTCTATTGCAACTACTCAGTCCAATCCGACCCTAAAATTACCGGTGCACGATCTCCAATTTTAAATTTGTGTAGGTATATCAAAATCCTGTGCCGTTTAAAGAGTTTCAATAATAATTATACAATAGCTCTACCGCTGCGCAAATCATGCTTTATTTAGCATCCAAAACAACCCAATGTATTATTAATATTATTATAGGGTCTGAACACTTTGAACTTCCATTTGACTGGATAAGAGAAGGCTAGCACATAACGGTTCCAACGTATTTAGGTTTTGAGAATTGTGCCGGAAACCTGTTCAGCTAATGTCTTGATACGTGAGAAACCTGATGGGGGAACTAGTGACGGAATAGTGCAATGAACAATTTCGAATTTCTTTTATAAATTAAGTTAATTAAAATTATAAGAAAAGGATTTGTTCATTTCAATTATGCTTTAAATTCAAATATACAGTATTCTTAATGTCATTTCTTTTCTCTGTCTCGCTATCATCATTAGTAGAATATTTACAATAATTTATCACTTAAAATCACTTCTTATTTTTCGAGAATTGTACTCCCAACGACCGCTGTTCAAACGTGAATTTACCAAGACCACCATGCATACATGCTTAAACCTGCCTTAACAGAAGGGTTCATTTCGACAAGAATATTACATTTATTTTAGTCTCTAGTCTCCAATTCATTAAGTTTAAATTCAACTGACATCGCAGTGGTAAGAAGTCTTTCAAAAAGCCGCTTCTCAAATATGTATGCTAATATTAGCATGCAACTGTCATGTTAAGGCAATAACGATGCAGTATCGTTATCAAGTCGTTCGTTGCACACTTTAGTGGTGATTTCACCACCATTCGATTGCTTTCGTTTACCGTAAGCTGTGATTTCAACTTGTCGTACGATATTTTGGGAATAAACAGTACTGTCAAAATATTTTATAATTGTTATTAAGTTTATTAGTATTCAATTCAGTGAGTCGATTGTATAATTAAACATTTTAGTTCATGTTATTTTTTGGCATACACATGATTTTTACATGTATATTATTATGTAGTATACGCGATCCACTGCTCGCCCGATGCCTCCTCTCAAATTGAGAGAACTTGGGTATTAGTTCCCACGCGGGCCCGGTGCGGATTGGAAACTTCACACACACACCAAAATTTTTTCGCAGGTATATACAGGTTTCAGAAAAAACCCTTAGTAATTTTTAAGTGACCGCAGCAGACAGCAGTTGACATATAAATTTCGAAAAACGCAGAGGTGCAAGCTCGGATTCGAACCAACGGCCGTCTTCTTGAGAGGCAACAAACCACTTGGCTACCACGGCATTTTTGTTCGTAAAACCGCGTGCTTTTACCATGACATTTTGAGACACGTGGTGAAGATTAGTTTGACGTACTCAAATTTACACCTGCACTTTCTAATGACTCTAAAATTCTCTTCAGCATTACAGAATATCTTATCTATAGTTTTTAAAACATGTTTGTTATTAGAATAAACAGATTTAATAACGCGTGTTTAGTATGGAGTGTGGATGTAAGTCAGTTTTCGATTGTTTGCTAGAAGCTTTTCAACGTTTTCTCCGTCGTTTTCCTTATTCAGCTGCCTTATATGATTATACTTATGTATGTGAACGATTTGTACTATCCCATCCTCATGTAAGACCACCTGCGCGTGCATTAACATATCAGCGGGATCGCACGCGCATCCCTATGCCCCTAGCATACCTACTATCGGCTTTTTATGATATTGCTTACTCTTGTTCGCGACTTCATCTGAGTAGAATTCGTTTATCGCTATCCTTGAATAAAAGAAAATTATTTTGTTCAAGTAAAATGATGGAAGCTATACCTACCAACGAATTTGTGTATAACACGGATTTACATTCGTCCTTTTCGCACTGAGAACTTCAGCCTAATTCGAAATTCGATGTTCGTCGTACCGTCCCTCTTATTCTCTTTTTAAATACTATTAGCGCGACTGGGACGGGACGGCACGATACGAAGTCCGAATTTCGAGCTTCGTATTAAAGGGCTTCTGACTGGTAGAAAAAAGACATCAGGAATGTACTCGTAATTCTTTATAGTGAACGGAACAGCAAGATAAGTACAAAGTTTTAGAATTTATAAGGCCTGGTGTCTTGTCATTGACGTTGGAGTTGACCAACCATGAGATACCTGCGGTCGCACGGGTCAAGTTATGATTGTGTTCTGAGCGCATTGATGACTTCATTGACGTGGTTCCTTTAGAGAATCACACCCTTGTCTGCAAAAAATCTGTGCTAGGCCTCCTATTCATTAACCATTACATCCTTTTACTCAAGACCGGCAGAGTAGGTAATGGGTACTAAGCTCTAGAATTGACATTATAGTGTAAAACGTTTTAAATGTCGGCGTTCTGTAAAAGGGAAGAATGTTGGAACACGGGTTGTTTGAGATTTTTCTATATTAAGATACGCTCTTATTCCATAGATGTATGAATCTTATACACTTTTCGAATAAGGCGTGAACAAAGTAGATACACTACCTACCTTGTTGTTATGACCACGTGGGTGTCGATGAAGCTGTCATCAAACCGTTTGCACGTTCAGGGTTATCCCGGCACGTTGTAAATAGTTAAGTAGTGACTAATGTATCTTAATTTATTTCCTGTGAAATTAATTTTATTTACTAACGTTCAGAAATTAGAATAGACGCTGGATAGGCTAGTGGTAAGGGACCCTGACTATGAAGCGGGGTTCGGATCCCGGTAGGCGCAGACTTTTGTGTAATTAATGTGTATGTCAGTACTCGAGTCCTAGATGTTAGGTATATTTCTGTATTTTTCTATGTATTCTTGTCCGTATTCTAGTACAATCTTTGCATAGTTGCGGACTAATTGGACCCGGTAAAAATTAAACCTATTCAAATAATACTTACTCAACACAGAATGGTTAGAAGGCATTGACCTTGATATAAGCGTCTCTCAAACGCTTTTAAGTATGTATTACAAAAGATCAAAGAAAGAGTGGTAGAGTTGAGTTGATCTAGGAATGTAGTTGCTACATCTGAGGGACCTTCTGAATCCAGCGCTATTATATTTCTTCAGCGACCGTAACCAAGTCGTCCGCCATCTCATCAGTCGACCACTTTAACTTGCAAACTCAAAGAGTCAACGAATTCAATTCAACCCTCCGATGTTCTCATCTCGAATTCTTTCACTTCCTATTACCTGTTTGTTTATAGCTAAGCTAATGCGCTAAACAAATAGGATGAGTAAGCCAAACATACTATTAACACTTTATTAACATAACAATACAATACACGCAGAACAAAAGGAACGCATAAATCAACTTCTGAGGATTTAAAAGCAGCCGTGATTCTGTCAGAGGCGATGGCTTAGACGTAGACGTCGGAATTTTAAAACATCCCTGTCAATCGCTCATTAGTCTAAGTGTATTGATAAGCTGACGCAGTCATTTGAAGGAAGTATTACTTGTTTGGTCACACGTACTTTAGATTTAATCAATAGACTGATACTAAACATCGTTTCGCGGAAAGCTATCTAACATCGCGGTGAGATTGTGTCATGCTTCGCAGACTTAACATGTTTATGTTATGAGGTAATACTTAAAGATCGATTATATCTGTAGATAGTTGAGGCCTAATTGCCTGAAAGACCTGAAATAAATAAATAAAGCATTTAAATTGTATATGTTGTTCATCAATTAATTAATTCAATGTCGACCAAACACTTTTAGATTTTTACTAGCTGTTGCCCACGACTCCATCTGCGAAGAATTAGGGGTATAAAAAATAGCCTACAACTCTCAGACCGACCAAATATAGCCAAAAAAATCATAAAAATCTGTCAAGCCGTTTCGAAAGAGTTCGGTAACAAACACTGTGACACGAGATTTTTAAAAAGAAGAAAAAACTTTTTTTTTAAAGATTAGAAGAAGATAAAAAAGAAGATTTAAGACAAGGCTGGCTTTCCAATCCGACCACAGAGTGAGTTTCTAGTTGTTTCTTCTTAATCAGCCTTAACTGCAATCTTTCAAAGATGTAAGTAGCATAGATAGAAGTCTGATTTCTTGTATAAATAGTTCCCTCTTACAATAAAATATCTGTATTCAATACAATACAATGACTCTTTATTGTTCACCACAAAGAAATCAATACAGAAAAACAAGTATGTACATGGAAAAAAATATTCAATTTAGGCTACAACATGCAAATCACATGAATAAATACGGAGCAGAAGAAAAGCTTCCGAACAGTGCTCGAAATTCTTACCTATTATCATAGGGTTGTCGCTCGGTAAAAACAAAAATTAAAAATCAAAATATTTTATTCAAACAAGTACCTAAGTATCTAATATCTGTATATCTACAAACACTACAACAGGTAGGCATCTTCAAAAACAACCGAATACCCGAACTATGTAGCTAAACGCTAAACGGTCAACTTTGTCTCACTGAGCTAGTTCAAACCGGTTGCACGCCCCCCCCCCCCCCCCGTCTTGTCTGTGACAGGTCACGCACACATATGTTGTGCGTGTAGAAGTGTAATGCGTGCGCGACGTTGTTTGAACTTTTTATTCTGCTCCGTATTTATTCATGTGATGCAAATGCCGATGAAGTGTATTTTTTCAAAACAATAATGTTATGTTAATTATATACATCTAATGTATGTAACACAACTAAATTTTTGAACACAGTAGATACGCTATTTGAAACTAGGGATCGCCAATAGGAATCGCAATTAATTCCAAACATCCTTATCCATGTACAACACCTTTTCTAAGGAAAACTTCCCGACTGAGCTTGCGATCCGGTAAGCTATAAAAATCGTCTCGTGACGTCACCAATGAGATGTCGTTTACATCTTTACGTTTAAGTTTTATGATTGCAGCCACAGTTTGAGCTACCATTTACTTCCTCGTCTATAGTGCTCTAACGCTTTTATCATCATCATCATCCTCGCCATCAGCCCAGCCTATATGTGCTCCACTGCAGGGCACAGGCCTCGTCTCACGCTTTTATATGCATTAATAATTTTGACATAACAAATTGCTATCGAGGTGATAGTAACTGATCGCAATTCTCGAGACATTATTTCACTAAAAAAAAAAGAAAATGTTCTACAAAGGCTCCACAATTTAATTCCACCCATGTTAAATTTGAAAGCAGTTTCTCGGTAGTCTTTCAATTGAATAACTCTATTATATTTTTCAATAACATGATTAAAGTATCTACCTACAAGAAGTGCGTTGTAAGATTTTAATCAAGTGGCAGCCAGAATATCATTACGTCGTCCGATATCTAATTAACCATCTGTATTCTTAACACATTTTTTTCGTCTCGCCATTCATAATCGAATCGATCCAACATCACTCTTACTTTCTCTGTTGATTACTATTCCGCTCTCGCAAACGAAACAATTCGACATTTTTTAAACGTGTTTTGTCCTTCTCATATTAAATTACCTCTTCCACAACGATAGGTAAAGTCAGGTTACGATTTTAGTGCAGTCCAAAAAACAAAAGCAACTAGGTATGCGAAACTGAAATTTTCTCTTCGTTATACGTATTTCAGGTAACGACACTTCTTATGAAATGATTGAAAATTCTTCTTCTAAAATTGTTCGATGATCATCAAACAATTTTTTGAGGTGAAACAATAGAAATTTAACACTTTTTGGTATTTGGCAATTTTTTCATAGTTTACTAATTTATTACTTTCCATTTTTATCTGTTATTACTTCCTAATGTACTTTTCTAATTTATATAGAATATGTGTAAATAAAATAAATTACTTAAATTGGTATTTGGCTGATACTATTTTTCTTGATAACCTTTTTTAAATCGGTGTAATTTTTTCGACATATTTCCTGCGGGATACTTTTATTTTTGCACCTAATTCGACGCATCTACCATCGTCATCAGAATGAGAACCCACTCATTCTGAGCGGAGGCCTGTCCTCTGCAATGGGACGTATATTGGCTGGGATGATGATGACCAACATCATAATCACGGGCTGACCGTATCACAGTCAACATAGCAAATATATCTAATGTACAACACAACAACAACACCATGCGTAACATCTGCTAAGTGAAATATTTCTCTATTGTAGCTTGGTCTTTTTATCAAATATATGAAAAGCCACCCTCACAGACATATTCACCGGGTCAAAAAGGCTTACAATCTTGCTAATGTATGACAAGAACCTCACGATCACTACTCACTAACGTAAGTATCAGACATGGCTGGGATGCCAATCAAGCATTTACTACCGATTGACAATTCAATGTCTACCTTTGTTATGTGACCGTGAAACTTGAGCACACGCATTAAAATATGCTCGTATTGAGAATGCTACGTGTCGCTATGCTAAGACTTCAGAGCCTCTTTAAAGACATCACGACATAAATTGTCTACTCCTTGTGTTTAAAAAAGTTGTTTCTGTTGCGTTTGTAATAAATTATTTCCGTATTGATTTCATTCTTAAACACCCACATTTATATTTGCCTCTTTTATTTTAGCACTTAGTGTTATACTTACGTGCCAAATAAGCTGTTTTTCTTGCGTATTAAGATAAGATTCATTGCTGGTTTAAAGACATCCGGTAACATTTAAGCAAGTTTAAAAGATATTTTGGAAAAATGATTAATTCGAAATTTTGGTGGTAAAGTATTGCAAGTGCGTAGTCTAAGCTATTTTTGATTAGGTAGGTATACGGAGTATATCCAAAGACAATAGACTATTGCCAAATCTATTACCGTTTGGTATCTTCTTTAGTGAATTAAAAACAATAGATAATTCATTGTTAGAATTAGTTTCACGTATCGATACATTCATAACTTTGTTTATTTTAATCGTAATCATAATCGTACATGGCATTGTTTTCACGTGTCTTTTGTTTATTTGATTGCTTAACGTGTGGATGAGTGTTTAGTTATTAATGAAACGCAATCGTTTATTTATTGTAGGCGCAGGCGCCAGTTATTCGATATGCGGACGTTATTACGAAATAGTTTCACAATAGTGTTTACAATAACTTGACAGTTAATGATCGTGTAATGGGAATATTGCTGGAATGGTTCATAATTTATAGGTAAGAAAGTTAAGTAAATTGGATAAAAATAGCTTACGTTGGCTTCAAAACTTGCGTAAACTTAGTGAAATATATCACAGTTTACGTATAAGTATATAAGTCGGGTTTATGTAATTTTTAGAACTTATCTGTAATCCTTCTGGGTCCCTTTTCTCGTGCAACCCTTTGTCGCCATATTTCATTGTTATTTATTTTCTTTTCACTAATAGTAAGTTATACTTTGATCAGACTTTTGGCTGGACTGATGGACCAGATCGTTTCACTACATACATACATAATATAAATATATACCTCATAGTGCAAACATGAGTGAACTATTTTCGTGACGCAGGTATTCAAAGTAGACAAAGAGATGGAGTGAATTGTGTCATAAAGTTTTTTAGTAAAGTTTCTATAACTAAGTTTGAATAAAATTTGTATATATTTGAACAGCCAGAAATTGTAAAACAAATTTAAATATTTTTGCAAAAGCATGACAAAATTATTATAATTTTATTTCACGTATCTATGTGAAATCAGCTGTAGTTTATTAATAAAAATGCAAATTTTTTTATTTTCGCAACTATCTTGCTTGCTATAAATGCAACCTTGAATTAAAGATTAACTTCGGTCGACTATAATAATAATAATATTATGAAAACATTAAGCCAACGAGACCTAAATAAATACGGCTTCGGGGAAGTGGTGCCTTGATTCCATGGAAGTTCCGAAAGTTGTTTAAAAATATGTAGGTAAAGGTAGTTTTATAATATGTCAATAAAAGTTAATTTTTGTGGGGTAGTTTGAGAATAAGAAAAATAAAGTGGGTACTTGAGAAGTTACAGTGACAAGTTAAAACATTTGTTTTGGTTTGTTAGTTTAACAGTTGGTAGCATAGCATACGGTTGTGGTAACTCTGAAGATGAGCTCTGGTTGAGTTCGAAACGCGTCAGTGTAGCTTGGTGGTGGTGATGGTTGGGTTTATGTGATTTGTGTGTGTTCGTACAGTGTGGAGGTGGAGGAACTGCATGAACGCACATTTCTTGCATAAACGTAACTATTGTAAGGTCGCGGGTGAGCAAAGTAATTGTTTTAGTTCATTAAAAATATGTTTCAAACGTTTTTACTCATTCTACACTAAAACTTCTCATGCGGCCATAATCAAAGAGTTCAAATAATTTGATCGATCATTCATCATCATCATCATCATCATCATCAGCTCACCCGAAAGACGTCCACTGCTGAACATAGGCCTAAGCATGGTGTGGAAAATGCACCTTATGCCACGGGAGATCCCCGTTCAGGGAAACGGGGAGTATGTGGGGCTCTCCCATTTGGGCATACCCACTAATGACCACACGGATTCACTCATTTGCCATTGTGAACGCCGCGGGAGCATAAGAGACACCGCGTCGCCCACTGGCCACCCCAGGATGGGACCCCCTCACTGACACCATTTAGCGCGGGCTCGGTTCTCCCTGCCCTCCCCCGCTGGTGCCGGATTTTTTAAAGAGGTTTTCTCATCATAGCCCCCGCAGCGGCCCACGTTGGCCTAGCTACATTGCATCTTCCGGTCTGTGGACGCCACTCGAGAACCTTTGCCCCATTGGCCATCAGTTCTACGATCGATCATTAACAAACCATAACAATTTTCTTTAAACCAAATAATACAAGCTTTTAAATAAAGTTTCTTTGTTGGTTTGTTTAGAACAAATCTTGCTAGTCGATTTTTATCTACTTCCAGCTGTCGGATTGACTTGAAATTTGGCATAAATACGCTATGTAGATTGCAATGCACTAGCTACTACTGTACTTTGTCAACCAAAAATAATCATCGACGTATTTGATAACGGTGTTTTATACTTCAGCAACACCATGACTTGTAAGTACACCTACACACCCACACATAATGATGTAAACAATACGTTTAGGTTGTGCAAATCTGCGCAGGAGTTTCTGCACAATCTACAGATGATTGATAATGATTGCCGACTCATGATCACCGGTATTTCGTCATAGCAGATACGGCTTTTTGTTAAGAGCATGATTGTAAAGTATCTAACGGGTTCTTCTAATACGCAAACAATAACCAATTTTTACCAATTTCTGATATTTTGTCAATCGAAACCAGACCTAGGTTTGTTTTGGTGTGTTTTATTTTTTGCAATATTGATTAGTAAGTAGGTATAGTACCAAACAGATACTTGCCGAAATTAGTTTTGTATGAAAACAATAAAACATTTGCTAACTTAAACGCGCTAACTTAGCTTTAGTGTTGACTGACAAAATGTCAAAAATTGAGCTACATTGGACGTTTAAAGGGTGAAAAATATTTTCCTCGTTTGTATATCAGCCGTGACCATACAATACACGCTATACAATCTATATACGCTATACAATCTTCTTAAGATTGTGGTGTTGATGCCTTATCGTATCGATGACCCATTAGTTGAGTGGCTTGAGAAAATTGTTGATGAAAAGCCCAAGCAAAACAATAACGGAAAATTGCCTATGCCATTTTGAATTGTATCTTATTAATATACTATACCGAGGGAATTGTGCAATTTTTCGGGATAAAGAAGTATCCTATAATGTTAATCCAGATTATAAACTATATTATGTTTACTGTTTTAAACTTTCGTGATTTTTACTCATAATTACTAAACTAAACGGGACTTATCACGCACTAAATATTTATTTATTTACCTCGACGTTTCGGCCACATTGCAGCAACCGTGGTCACGAGTCAACTGAAGTGTAGGGTGTCAAGTTCGTTTAGCCGCACGAGTCTTTCGAACTACCCGCACTTGATCCCGATTAGAATCAGCACCCGTATCTCAAACTACCCGCACTTGATCAAGATTTTTTAACGGCACCCCATCACACCGACACACAACACTCACAACATCCGACGACCTCCCCGAACACTCCTGCCGAGGCCAACATTTGTTTATAACAGGATTCCACGCAGACGAAAGCTTATATCCATCCTCCCGATTAAAATTTTTGTGTTTTTTAATTTCAACCGCTTCACGCACCATTCTAGAGTAGAAATGACGTTCCGTTGACAGAATTCTGGGATTGTGCAGTTCAATCCAGTGGTTTGGTCCTGACTCCAACAAATGCTCGGCTATGGCTGACTTATTTACTTGGCGATTTTTTTTTATATTATGTAGTTCAAATTTCATCAAAATCCGTCAAACAGTTTTAGCGTGAAAGAGAAACAAACATCCACACACCTATCCATCCATACAAACTTTATTACGCTTAATTTTATACGCTTGAGCGTGAAGAGACAGGGTTACTTTCGCATATTATTAGTAAGGATAATACCTGGGTCATACACAATGTATGTAAGAAACAAAAGTTGTTTCCCCTGTGGACATAAAATTAGCGACTCCGTGTCAGCAGACTTAAGATTTATTTTATTTAAATGGGCCGAAAGTTGGCCAGGCGTCCCACACGCCGATGTAGACTTGACAAAAATATATTGGCTACGTATACACCGTGAAATTTTAGTGGTTTGTTTTCCCGAAACGAGGTGATTTAGTTTCGATTGTACAATAGATTTATAATTACTATTTTGACTAGAGTCAAAAATCCAATTGTGAAAAACGAAAGTCGAAAATGACCGCAAACCAATAGTAACGCTTCTTTGGCACAAGTAGCGTACGATCGTACGATAGGTTAGGTACCATCGAAGCGTTACTATTGGATTTTTGACTCTAGTCAAAATAGTAATTATAAATCGATTGTACAATCGATACTAAATCACCTCGTTTCGGGAAAACAACCACTAAAATTTCACGGTGTATGTACTCTGCCTATTTAACAGAGAATGCACGTAATTGGTCAGCGATAAGGACGATGCACTGGCACATACCTCCCACTGCAGGGCACATGTTTAAATATTATTATCTACTACTTTAAATTACATAATTATGATTAATAGATGAATAAACATGACATGTAATTATTTGAGGTGCCACGAGCAAAATCAAAAAATCACGAGAAATATTACGAATATTCCAACAAACGGCATGTAAGCCGGAGCCCGCCATCGACGAGCGATTGTTGACGCCCACTGACAGTTTCTTGTCCCTTTCATTTGCATACAAAAGTGCAACAGAGAGAACGCCTTGCTAACTCTGTTAAATAGACAGGGTATACCCTTAACTTTTGCCATGCCAACCACCTACTGAAGGTTTTACATTTAAATTACTAGACCTACTTCAAAACTGAACTAAGCAGCTTAACCGTCGCCCATTCGATGTACCGTTGATCCGTGCATCGGATGCACTCGATACAATTAACCCAACGGTATCGAACCGGCGTGGACCCGAAATACAGTACGCTTAGTATAAGTTTTACTTCACCAAAATACTTCTCGATCGCGTTTACGTAAAAAAATCAATTACTAGGGAAACATTGAAATTTTTACGTAAAGGCGATCGAGAAGTATTTAGGTGAAGTAAAACTTATACTAAGCATACAGTACATCACAATAGAGTACAAGTAAGTTAAACGATGGCACCACATTCTTCGTTACTCTTACATTATTGGAGTAGTAGGTGTATAATAACATTACCTTACCAGGTCAACTCTACCTTTCTAGGCCAAACCTAGTTGGGCTAGTTGTTAAAATAAATAAGTATCATATTAGATGCCGTTTTTTAGTCACCAGTCTTATTTGTCGTTTCACTCTTGGCAGAGTGGTAGTGGTCACGCTGAGGCGTCCATACCAGTAGAGAGAGAGAGATCTCCCACCACCTCTCCCTGTTGTCAGACTATCTAGCGCAATCAACGCAGCTCCTAATGAGGATTTCACTTGGTCAGACCAGCGCATAGGTGACCTGCCACGTGATCTAGTGCCTTCCACTTTTCCCTGTACGACCAATCGTTCTATAGAGTTCTTGTCTTGTCTATCTATACCATAGCATACTGATGCGTGACTGTACTACACGCACTAAGACGCTGTCTGCTTGATGCCCAACTCCTGGAGTATTGAAGCGTTGGTGCGAAACTAAGTCCATAATATTTAGTCAACTATACTTACGAGTAAAAATAAAGGGTCACTTTGTATGGAATCTTGAATGGTAAGTGACCAGTTGGTCTGCTCGTCAGTGTATTTTTTTTATTTCGGACTTTAAGCCCATAGAGATGTAACTCATATGTCATAAGTATCTATGATTGTATACAGTATAAAAACTGTAAAATTACCGCAACTTGCCCCGTCACAGCAGTACCAACATTATTGTAAGTAGTTACTCAAGGCAGCCCTAGGTAGAGTTCACCTGAAAAAGTAGAGTTGCCCTAAGAAGATAGAATATACCTATGAAGACAAAGTTGACCTAGAGAGGTATAGATAACTTACCGAAAGCGTGGAATTGCATATGTAGTGGTATTTTGTGTTTAAAGGCATTCCACTTAAGTGAGAGAGAGACAACAATATAGAGATCTCTCTCTAAAGCCTATAAACACACAATACCACTATATATATGCAATTCCACGCTCTCGGTAATTTATCTATACCTAGAGTTGTCACATCTAACGGCAACAATTCGGATGAACAATTTTAGTTGCATTTTTATCCATTTTCTACTCTTCTGTCGTGACTATGTCCAGCAGTGGACGTCCTACGGCTGAAATGATGATGATGATGATGATGTCGTGACTGATCAGATTCGATCTCGTCACGAGACCACATTAGTGCCAAGGTCCTTATAGTGTGCTTCGTAGTGGCATTTCAACGCATGCTTTTGTTATAATTTTGGTAATGTTGGCCGGAGCTGCTTTAATTGCCCTTGCACTTGACCTAATTGCTGACCGAGATTCGAGCATCAACGATTTTTATGGCCATTTTAAAAAAAAAGTATACCCTATACTGTTTTCAAATGAGGATATTTTGGGGTTTCTTGCACAGAGCAGAGCACTATTGATTTTGATGATAAAAAAAATGTCCCAAATGGCTCGTCACAAAACTGACACAATTTTTTTTGTGGAAAATTAGGATTATTTTTACGAAAACGTACACTTTTTTTAAAATACCCTTATTTCTTTTGCCCGGTGGTTTTTGTTTGTTTCCGTTAGTTCGTTGCACTAGATAAGGTACTCGCAGGTATCGTCCACTTTATACAAGGTGTTTCAAAAGAACAAACAACCGAATTGAGAATCTTCTCGAAAATACTCTGGAATATTTGAGCAGATAGTTGAATTAGTTTGACTGAACACCCCTGTACGGTTTTCTTATCGGATTTTTTGGTTCAAAATTTATTCGCACCTTTGACGCGGTATACTTTGAATGTCGATATGGAAACACATATTAAACACTAATAAAAAATCCTTTAAAACGCACATATACTTACCTAATTAAATACTGTTGTTTGTGCTTTTTTTTTATTTATTTATAAGAAAATTATTTTAAACATTGAATATTAAGAGCAGCGGGCGAAAACTCAGCAGAATTTATCTGCCGCTGTCAATCGCTCATTTAACACATTAAATAACTTGTACATCTGTTTGAAAGGATAGGTATAGGTTCTTGAGTTTCTTGCCGGATTCTTCTCAATAGAGTGTCTTTTGTACTGGTGGTACATTCTTCCGCTTTCATTATATGCTTGTTATAGCCTAAATTGAATAAAGATATCTTTTGACTTTGACTTCTGACTTTACTTTGCCTTTTGTCTTAAACTTGTCAAATCGCGCATTGTGTGTGTAGATACTTCAAGAGCATCATCCAATAGGTAGAGTCAACGTCATAAATAAGTGATCACTTCTGTACCTTTTCACTTTAACGTCATGTTTGAAAAGTCATACGAAATTATGTTACGACTGAAAGAGACAAGGTACAAAAGTTGATCACTTATTTATGACGTTGACTGTACATAACGTAAGTACTTCATTAGGAATCGCATAAAATTTCATCAGAATTGTCGCTATAGATAATTATTACGTTACCTTCAAGCTCTCATCGCGTACATTTATCATATTTACGAGCACGCATACTTTTTGGTTCAGCAGTTTTAATTTTACTTTCATCAGCGCATTACCATTTATGTCGATGCCCATTCGATAAAGTACTTTCTCGAATAAATTATTAAATCCTTCGTCATAAATATAGAAAATAAATCATCCTGAATCCAAAGTTAAAATTAAGTACAATGCAGCACATTGCAAAAGCTTTTATTAAAGTTTGCTCACTTTGAGAACATTAAACGATGGGGAGTCGTGCCTATTAAATAAGAAGTTACTTGAATCAATAGGCCAGGTTTCAAACCGTATTTGATTACAACATAAAAGGTATGCATTGAATCGTATGTTTTAATAAAAGCACCGTTTGTAATTGATCATAGATAGTTATAGACTTCATTCTGGCTCTTCTTTTCCGAGTGTCAAGGTCAGAACCATCATGACTAAAATTTATTTTCTAATTTAGTTTACAAAGTAACCCTGAGTGACCCGTGTTTCTTATTTTACCTTATCTTAACTTAATATGCTACGTCACCTGCTCAATATGTTGCCAGCCTTATGGGCATTCTTCTACAGTGACAGGACTTATGTAGACGAATTATACACCGTGAAATTTTAGTGGTTGTTTTCCCGAAACGAGGTGATTTAGTTTCGATTGTACAATCGATTTATAATTACTATTTTGACTAGAGTCAAAAATCCAATTGTGAAAAACGAAAGTCGAAAATGACCGCAAACTAGTGTCCGACCGAAACACGATTTTTAGCCGAAACCGAAACCGAAACCGAATATTCGGTTTTTTTCTGATTTCGGCCGAAACCGAAACCGAAACCGAAACTTTTGAAAACGTATCATATCAAACAAAATATTCAAAATTACTGTACAGATCGTAAGGAAAAGGTTATTGCAAGGATTTCTTATATGAGAACAGTTACTTTTTTTGTTAAACAAAATAAAAAACGTTTATTTTTAATGAAAAATGTCTTGGCATAGGTATTATATTATTCAAAACAAACACAATCCTAATATCAAACGTATTGTTCATTAATCATAGCATAAAATGCAGTAACAAATAAAATAAATATATATTAGGGGACAATCTTACACAAATCGACCTAGTCCCAAACTAAGCAAAGCTTGTACTATGGGTACTAGACGACGATAAACATACTTATATAGATAAATAAATACTTAAATACATAGAAAACATCCATAACTCAGGAACAAATATTCGTGCTCATCACACAAATAAATGCCCTTACCGGGATTCGAACCCTGGACCTCTTGCTTCGTAGGCAGGGTCACTACCAACTAGGCTAAAGCGGTCGCCAAACAGATTCTAAAAAGTAAATAATAATTTAATAAATAAACAACACTCATACATACTACTGTCGCTGGTCCCAGCTGGGCCGGCCGCCGATGCATTACCTATACCTACCCGGCCGAGCGTGTCCGAATTAAGCCGAGCGCTCCCGATGCGAGAGCCGCGAGAGGCCGCGAAGTAATTTCGGCCCGGCCGAAGGTTTCGGCCGGATTCTGGCCGAAACCGAAACCTCGGCCGAAATCACTTTTTTGGCCGAAATTGGCCGAAACCGAAACCGAAACCGAAACTTCGGTCGGACACTACCGCAAACCAATAGTAACGCTTCGTTGGTACCTAACCTATCGTACGATAGTACGCTACCTGTACCAACGAAGCGTTACTATTGGTTTGCGGTCATTTTCGACTTTCGTTTTTCACAATTGGATTTTTGACTCTAGTCAAAATAGTAATTATAAATCGATTGTACAATCGATACTAAATCACCTCGTTTCGGGAAAACAACCACTAAAATTTCACGGTGTATAGTTAGTTTATTTTTAAGATCGTTTTATTATTTTATTTCAATTGTAACTTTGTCATTAAAAATTAAATGTAATTTACCTCAACATATTCTTTGGCCACAATATTTTGAAATCATCTCGCGTGGCTATCGGAAGTTACAGTAGGTATATAAGTAGGTATCGATACTTTCTCCAGCCTACAAAAAAGTTGAAATGCAACTGTGCCCATTCTAGTGATTGTTGTTATCAGAATGTAAGTAGGTACGTCTTTACCACCGGCTGTTTAGCAGCTGTGCAAGCAGATGTTTGGAATGCCGTAGTCATGTAGATTAAATAACAAATCAATTATAAATAAAATGTGATAGTGATTACTGAAAACGTGGGATTAGGGATCCTTATTTATAGTAAAGGAAAATGCTTAGTATCATACAGAGAGATAAAAGATGGATTCCAATGAGCTACTACATTGACAGGAACAGCAGGATTGTGTTTGAAAACACGTTTCAGAATTATATTAGAATGTTTTTTTTTATACTAACCTAAGGCCGTATTGTCTAACGCTTCTGACGCTTGCCTTCGCTTTCACCATCTCTTTCTGTCAGCATCTTATACCGTTTGACAAAAAGAAATAGTGATTGCGAATAGACAATAAGCCTACAGATCCGTGATTGACCCCTATCTCACCTGATGAAAAGTGGAGATGAGGCCAAAAGCGGATCTTACTGGTTCAGTAACTATTTACTTTAGCCTTGAAGAGCAGTTTGCATAGTTTGTAGGTTGTAGGTATGTACATTACAGCTCTAATTTATTTTGTTGACTAGTCGAAAAATAAGTGTTACAAGTAATTTTAAAGCGGTTCGATTATCACAGTACCGTAAACCGAGCTGCCTTTAATCAAATTGGGGCAGCTTTGATAGTTTTAAAATCGCTATAAAGTCGAAATCGTCCATTATGAGGTTAATGGTTGACATGTAGACAAAGAGAAGATCGATGAAGACATCGGCAAGGAATAGCAAATGCTAACAAAATGCGTGAGTTGGTCAGCAATCTACTTTTTAAGAGCGTTTATACCTGCTAAGCTGGCAACGTTGCATTTTTGTTAGTTTTACTCGATTATTCCATAAAAATTGAATGAAAATTAAAAATGTGGTGTATACGAATTGTTCTAATATATAAGTTAATGTGTCTACTGCAATAATTATTCGTGATAGACTTTTATTTTCTTTAAAAACGAACAAATTATATTACCTGACGGCTTTTAAAGAAAATAAAAGTTTTATCACGAATAATTATTGCAGTAGACACATTAACTTATATATCAGAGCAATTCGTATACACCACATTTTTAATTTTCATTCAATTTTTATGGAATTATCGATAAAAACTAACAAAAATTTAACGTTGCCAGCTCAGCAGGTATAAGTAAACGCTCTTAAAGTCGCCCCGCAGTTCAAGTCACCCCGGTTTACGGCACTCAAATGGTATTTCATGGGTATATTTTTAAAAATCACCCTCTGAGACGAAAAATAAAATCATATAGTCAAACTTGCTTGCTACGAGTAGTTAAACGATCCCTAGCAGTGTTGCCAGACACCCCGCTTTCCCGATTTTTACCCCGCGTTTTGGCCACTGGCCCCGCTATCCGCGTTAAGGTAACGCGGATCCGCTTTTTTAAAATATGCCATTTCACTCACACAGTAGTAATGGCTCAAAAATATCGCGGGAGCGGATGAAGATGACGTTTTTTTTTTTAGCCTTTAATATGTCCCACTGCTGGAAAAATCCGCATTTTCATATAAAATCCGCGTTTTGAAAGCGCAGCTCCCGCTTTTTGTATTCCGGCATCTGGCGACACTGATCCCTAGTAAATTCATGTGTATTTGAAATGTTTACTTTAAGTACTTAGTCATTTAGTGAACGACGTTGTGAGCTCGGTTTTTATTGCCAGCGTCTTAATTTGTTTACTTAATATGTTTGAACTATAGGTATTTCTGCTATTCAATTAACAAAAAAGGTAGTGGAAAGAAAAACAACAAAGAGGTGGTCGACCTACTAAAATAATATGAATAGTAGTCATCATATTAGAGCGGGCTAACAAGAGCGTTAGTGCGTATTCAAATATATTTGATACCGAAAAGATCCATAAAATGCTTCATCCAACTTACCCTATCAGTCAACAAAGTATAGGTAAGTACCTAATATAATACTCCCCTCTGATAAAAATATAATTATTTGTAAAACGAATTTTCTGCTATAAATAGTACAAAGAGAGCTTATCGTATACAAAAAAATCATAATTCAGCCATTGTAGACGAGGTCTTATTAATTGGAACTCTACTCAGGCCACCATCCGATACACAAAGGACGTATACAATAATAGTGACATATACCAAATGGGATTGTTATGAATTCAACCTTATTATCATCCACTGAAATCTCAATTGTGTTGAAAGGTTGTGGTGTTATGGACCTTTGGGAATTAGTGGGGTTCCTGACCGTGCACTATTTGTGCACATCTGCAGCACACGTGCCGCGGGTGACCCCTTAATTGTTGGGCCGAACAAAAACATGAGGGTGTGATACTAGTTTTAAAATGTGCACCAATAAATTAATTTATCTATGGTATCCGGTGACATTTCTTTACATTAAATATTTAAATTAAAAATAGAGAAAGAATACTGTTTTAGAAACAACCCGAGCGAAAGACATATTAATTACTAATAACAAAACAAAACACAACACAAAGACCACAACACGACTCAAACAAGACACTAAAAACAAAAGAAATAAAAATGAAATTAATTAAATTACAACTATACTAAACCAAAAAAAAGTACAAAAGTTTCCCCCCGCGGCAGAGATCCAAACATACAGAATTTCCTCGCTTAGAACAAAAGAAACAAGACATAGGAACTGCATTAAATTGCATAATGCATATCCTCAAATTTAATGTGCCATGCCAACTCTACCTTCATAGTGCAACAATATCTAGGTTTGCCTTGAGTCTCGATATATGTATGTACTAGGGGCGTTCAATAAAAAGTGAGAATGAGTATGTTACAAACAACTTTTACTAAATGTCATTTTATTTTTCGACATAGTCACCTTTTAGCATAATACACTTAGTATATCTTTTTTCTAAACTTAAAATTCCATTTTTAAAAAGGTCTCATCTTGTGTACTTAAAAAATCTTGTACTGCAGCGACTACCGCGTCGTCGTCTTCAAATTTCTGGCCTCTCAGGTATTGTTTCAATCTCGGAAATAGGTAGAAATCACTGGGAGCAAGATCTGGTGAATACGGAGGATGCTTAAGGATATCGAACCCAGCATCACGAATTGCAGCCATTGCAACGGCGGACTTGTGTGCCGGGGCATTGTCCTGGTGGAACAGCACAACTTTCGAGAGTTTACCTCGCCGTTTTTCGCGGATCTCATTGCGCAAAATTGCTATTTGTTTGGCGTATAATGTGCCCGTAATAGTGGCTTCATGCTCGAGATACTCAATCATTATACCCCTTTACCATCCCAAAAAACAGAGCCCATGACCTTATCGGCAGATGGGCTCACCTTGAATTTCTTCGGAGTTGGAGATGATGGCCTTTTCCATGTCATAGACTGCAGTTTCGTTTCTGGGTCGTAATGATGGAGCCATGTTTCGTCCATTGTTATAAATCGCGCCAAAAAAAGTTCCCGGTCTTGCTGCATCAGGTTCAAAGCTTCTTGACAAATCTCTAGTCTAGTTTGTTTTTGCGTGTCAGTAAGCATTCTTGGTACCCAACGCGCAGATACCTTTTTCATACCCAAGCGTTCATGTAAAATATTATGCACGCTCCCCGTTGAAATCTTTACATTTTCAGCAATAAAACGAACCGTGACACGACGATCCGCCAAAACTGAGTTTTCGACTTTTTCACAATTTCTTCAGTTACTGCTGTAGTAGGGCGTCCGGAGCGGGGGTCGTCCATTGTCGATGTTCTTCCACGTCTAAATTCGGCGCACCAACGTGTGACTGTCGAATACGGAGGAACATTAGACCCTAAAGTGTCCCGCAAATCCAAATTGACTTGGTCCGTAGAAAAATTTTTCAAACACAAGTATTTGATAACGGCGCGCAGTTCAATTTTCTCCATTTTCGCTAACGTACTCAATAGCATTACAAAGAAGTTACCGTATATTTTTTTAAACAAAAGACAGTTAGTTTTTTTTTTTCATAGCAATCAGCTAGATAGTTTAGCTTTACCGGCCAGTATTTAATTTCGTAATATTAAAAGAGTTTGCATCTCATTCTCACTTTATATTGAACGCCCCTCGTATGTAGTTCAGCACACTGCATCTAGTACGATATTTATTCGCGACATTTAAAAGTGCCTATTTGAATTGAAGCATGAAGGTTGCAGTTGTTTCGACTCATAGTTTAGAATCACTTCATAAAATTTATTTTTGGATAATAATACTCTGTGTTATTTTCATTAGGTATTAATGCTGTCAAAAGTTATACACACAAAAACACCAGATACTTATCGTTTATACCCTAAATTTTCATTGATGTGGCTTTACGAAAACCTATACGAAAGTTGCTAAGTAGTTTAAACCATGTTGCAAAAAAACGACTTCGTTACTTTCCCTACATTGGCGTCTTATGCACATCGCGGCCTTGCATTGGCGTCTTGAGATGTTAATCTCAATTTACGAGCAACATTACAGTGTTACACAATGGAACAGTTCTGAGTTCGACACATTTGTACGGGTATTTGGGTTACGGCGACATGGGGTGGTCTTTATTTTTCTGGCAGTTTTTGCAAAAACTGCAAAGTTGATGGTAGGTATATACTTAACGAGTTCTCGGTGTGATTTGCATAAATGGAATAAGTGTAATTACAACGATATATGAGCCATAGTAAATAGTCAGTCATGCTTATGCCAGTTATTTTTTAAGACTCATTTTCAGACCAAATAAAAAGCATTTTTTACTTGATCTTACATCTTATCACGCGTAATTGGCTAAGTAAAGTTTTTTGAAGAGGTGCTAAATATATTTTTTTTCGACAGTAGTCGTCTTCTAGACCGAGAAACTGCAGCTGTTTTATTTTTATCTCCTATTGTTTACTGGAAATATTTTTTTAAGTGTTCGAGATGACATTTGTGAGATTTAATGGCTGACAAGCGGTTCATGCTCAGTACTTAGTAGAAATAGAAAAAAAACGAAGTCAATTGTCAATGTCAAATGAAATCTAACCGTTTGCGTTTCGTTTACTTTGCATTGTCCAAAAAGCAGTTCCAAAATAATGATCGAAAATATTCAATCGTGATTTAATTATCGTGCATAATTCGTGGAGAAATGCGGTAAAATTGAAAACCCGGATTTTGTGCGGAGGTCGTTAAAAATAGTCCAAAAATCACACCAAAACGCAAAGCAAACGAAACGCAAACGGTTTGACATGGACAAAAGTGACAGATGACTTCGTTTTTTTTCTGTTTCTACTAAGTACTGAGCACGAACGGCTTGTCAGCCATTAAATCTCACAAATGTCAACTCGAACACTTAAAAAAATATTTCCATGAAACAATAGGAGATAAAAATAAAACAGCTGCAGTTTCTCGATCTTCAGAACGCCGACTGTAGAAAAAAAATATAATTAGCACCTCTTAAAAAAACTTTACTTAGCCAATTGCATGTACTCACGTTCGATATGAGAGATTGGAGCAAAGCCGAAGTGGTCTTTGCCCAGCAATGGGACACAAATAGGTTTATTCAAAAAAAACTTGGTCTGACAACCCGCTAACCACTCTCTCAAAGTTTGGCGCGTCGGACGAAACACGATAATTTTTGTTCAGGTCGGTTTCTATCATTTTCAAAATTTCTAATATACCTACAATAAGTATATTTATGTCCAACTTGCTAGGACATAGCCAAAAACTACCAAAGTGCAAAGCTTTAAAAAATTATCTAATATATCTGGCGTCACTTTAAGATCGTCGTAGGTATCTTGTAGGTCCCATTTGAAACATTCAAACACTGCTAATTAAGCGAAAATTATTCATAAAACCGCACATTACGGGAATAATTCGTTCAACAGCCTGGGATTCCGCCGGGGGCCGTTTCAAAACGGTCCCATTCTCCCATTCCATGCGTGAAACAATGTTACAATGTTGCCACACTGGCCAAAATTTTGAGCTAAATTGAGCTGTTTCGTTCACGAAACTAAACTCAATTTGGCCAAAACATATGAGGAAACTGTCTAAATTCCAATTACTTTTACGGGCATCTCACTGTACATTTTGCGGGAAATTATGGGTAGGTACATCTCGCGTATTAAATAAATAAAAAATAAAAATAAATATCGCGGGACAATTCACACCAATTGACCTAGTCCCAAAGTAAGCTAAGCATAGCTTGTGTTATGGGTACAAGGCAACGGATAAACATACTTATATAGATAGATACATACTTAAATACATATTAAACACCCAAGACCCGAAAACATACATTCGTATTTTTCATACAAATATCTGCCCCGACACGGGAATCGAACCCGGGACCTCAAGCTTCGTAGTCAGGTTCTCTTACCACTAGGCCATCTGGTCGTCTAAATCGCTCTGGATCTAGACACTTACATTTATCTCCATTGATTTCCTAGTTGCAGTTACAAAATAATTCGTCAGCCTTTCTAAACTTAGCAAAGCACGATTCCCTCCGTTGTTTTGTCTTAATTAAGCCTGCAATAATAAGAACACGAACACATGGTTCCTAACTGCGATTCGGGCGTGGGAGACCGCCTGCGGCAAACGGAATCTGTTGTTACTGATACCCGCTTCAACATGCAAATCGAGATTTTTGCAATGTATGACAAATTAGATGGATTCTGATTCAGCCTACACAACATTCCGTCCAGCGTATTCGGTTTAGATAAGCATAAAGTGGGTTGAACGAACGGTATTTCAAATCTTTAATCGAATTTTTAAATAGTAGTGTTACATAGCAATTTAACATGTATAAATCTTTATTGTGAAACCACGGTAATAATTAGATACGGAGATGTAACTGTACAAGTATTGTGAGTCCCTTGACTAATTAAGTAATAAATAGTGATGGTTCGTATCATATTTATATATGCAGTGGATAAACTGGTACTGCTAATAGTATCTAATAGGCTGCGGGTTCCGTGTAATAAATCAAAGAGCCACCCAAGGAGTGCGATGTGGGCCGACCGCAAGAGCCTACGCTTTATAGAACCTAGTTTCGACTGTTGTCATGGAAATGATAAAATCTATTGCGGGATACAATTAAAACATGTTTGTGTCAAGAAATTTAATCAATTTGATAGCAGACACTGAGATATAAAAGAAGAATGATGGTCATAAAGATTATTTTTTAACTGATTTCTCTTATTATGGGTTAATTTAGCTTGAATTTTAGTTGGTCAGGATTATGTTTATAACACTTTTAATGAAAGAACGCGCGTAGCGTATTTAAATCATGTAATACTTGTAGCGTTCGAGAACGAAATCACATTTATCAAATGGCGATAAAGTAAGTACGAGTAAACCTGTGTAAAGTGCATCCAACGAAACCTAAGCTAGAATTATTGCTAACGGAATCGAAGCAGGAAATTACACAAGTAATTCCCACGGACTTACTGATGAACTTAATCACCCACCATTTTTGGTAGACCTACGTTTAATCTACTTTCTGCTATTGCTGGCTGAATTTCCAAAGCAGGATTCTTGTGCAACACTCAGTTTAGCAACAGAATAATTACCTTTAATTATCTAACGTTGATTAAATCTATCAGTTGAGATGTAAACAATGGATGTTGTAATATGCCTTAAACAAAACAGAGAGATTATTGGTTATATTAAATGTATTTGGTTTTGTTCGACGGTATTCTATCCATAAGAACAATATACTTAATGGAAGCATTTTGTAGGTCGGAATAGATAAGAAAGTAGGAAGGTGCTACAAGAAGCTAAATATCATGTAAACATAAATATTAAAGCAATAAACACGAGGCAACAACGATTGTCTCGTTCAGCCACAACTCGACGGTCGTCAATCATGGAGACACTTTGATGGACAAAAGACAATAAACAATGTTGTTAAGGACCAAGGTCAGGTTTTCAGTGTCAACAGTGAAAATTGTGATGCGCTTGATAACATTGACTTGTAGAGTGACACAACGGTTATGTTTATGAAGAAGGCGATGGATTCGGAAAACTAAGCTAGTTGAAGGATAATCGCAATCAATCCAATTAGTGTCGAAATTTCATCTGTTTAGTAGTTGCTATTGATAGATAACGTATAATATTACTTTTTATGCTGGTATTGCGTTGTTTTCGAATAATAATTTAGTTTACCTAATTCTTGCAACGTCAAAACATCACATTTAACATCATAAGATGTAAACAGTTAATCTTCAGTGTTGCAACTTTCGTAGAGGATTTGCAATTCATAAGGCGAAAAATTGTCGTCATCAGTGGTTGCTTATTATTATCATTACACTTAAATGGGTAAATATTCTCAGTGCACAATTAGTAAGGTAGACGTCTGAGTGCTGGTCACTGGCTCAGTAGTAGCTATCCTTAATTTTATGTCATTACTGTAATTAACAATAGAAGTGACAGCAGGCTGGGTGCAAACACTATAATAAGACATTTGCCTTATATACATAAATAAATAAATAAATAAATAAATATCACGGGACAATTCACACCAATTGACCCAGTCCCAAAGTAAGCTAAGCAAAGCTTGTGTTATGGGTACTAGGTAACGGATAAACATACTTATATAGATAGATACATACTTAAATACATATTAAACACCCAAGACCCGAGAACAAACATTCGTATTTTTCATACAAACATCTGCCCCGACACGGGAATCGAACCCGGGACCTCAAGCTTCGTAGTCAGGTTCTCTAACCACTAGGCCATCTGGTCGTCTACATATGTACATAGTGTAGAGACCAAATCAATTTTACTTTCCTTTCATCCAGCCGAGTTTCAGAAACAGAAGCGAAGGTACCTCCTTAACTTGACCATAAGTACTACAATGTCTTCTAGCTTTTGTAAATACACTGTTATCATCGAACAAATACAATCTATAGTTCGATCGTATCTTAATATTTCTAGGAAAGTGAACACTGTAAAATAGCCCGCGTTCCCGCAGTTTCTCCGTTTAGCGGTTTTGTGGAAGGTGGTCCAGTTTTTGTCCCGACATTTTGTTCGACATCGCTGCCTGTTAGGTATTTCTGACATCTGTCTGACGACACTATTCCGCTTGATTGAACTGGTCGCACTTCTGTGACTTGTGGACTTTGTGTAAATGGAATCTGGATCACAATGATAGTAACTTGGAATGCCAGTCTTCTCCTTTTTCAGTCTTCAGTCTTTTCCTTATTAATTTGTGCATGCCTTCGAAATCATCGCGATATTATACATTCCTAAAAAAAAGTTCTTTTCCTATAAAATGTATCAAGTTTTCTGCTACTATGAATTATTGCAGGAGTTGAATTATGAAGTGACTCTGAGAATAGCTATTTTACTGAAAACACAATGCCAAAGATTTTGGATTTGGTAACCAATCAGCAGACAAAAGATCTTTTGACTAAAAGTGACGTTCTAAATTCAAATCTATTAAAACTGTCCACAATTGATGCTTTGTCTGTTCAATTCCATAAAATGCTAGTTTTTTCCAAAAACTCAGATCATTGTACTATCAATTTACTTGGAAGACGTGACCGAGTCATCGCAGTTTCTGGGTTACAGAAGTAAGTAATTGAAATCTTTGATCTTAACCGGTATTTTCCCACAGAGATCATTACTACAATTTCATCGCTAAACACTGATATTTTTGTCTGTGGATAGATCTGAGCATCTGCTTTCCAGATTCAAATTGCAGCAGGTGTAAATAAGGCGGAAAACGAAAAGCAATAAGCTAGATCATGTATATGGATGATTTTATTTCGCGAATGTATCATTACGTGGGCTCAAAGTTTAGACTTTAGCTTAAGAAATTTATTCTAAACCCACTTGAATTCTTGACGCTTTAAATAAATTATTAATGATGGTTGTCACTAGTCGAAGTAAAGTAGATTAATATCTCAATAATCTTAATAATATTATCAACGCGAAATTTTGTATGGCTGGATGTAAGATGTTTGTTACTTACTCTTTCACGCTAAAACGGTTCGACGGCTTGTGATGAAATTTGGCATACACTTAGTTTATAACCTAGATAAACTTATAGGATACTTTTGACCCCGGAAAAATATATATTATATCCGCGGGATAGCGATAAACTAATATAGTCGTGGTAGCTCAATTATTTGACCTTTGAATACTTTAGATGTATGAAGTGTAAATAACATTGTAAATCTGTTTGAAAAAAACATACCTTGTTGAGTTTGCTCCCGGATTTTCTCAACAGAATTTTTCCGGACCGGTGGTAGATTGGTAGATTCATCAACTTTTGACTTTGACCTGTGGTCTCTCAAGCAGAGGGTCGTGGATCCGAGCCCGAGCTCAGACCTCAGAACCTCTACCATGAGTTTACACTAGTCTACGTGACCGTACTCGCTAGCGACGGCGTAAATTATTTGTATGGAGAATTGTACAGCGCCTCTAGCGGTCACTTACGGAAGTACAATTCTCCATACAAATCATTTACGCCGTCGCTAGCGAGTACGGTCACTGTAAACTAGTGTAAGCTCATGGTAGAGGTACTGAATGTTTCGGCATTTATATTCGATATTACATTTGAAATTTACCCTGAGCTTTCCATGCGGTGAAGGAAAACATTGTGTGTGTAAAGTTCCTTCTCTACACTGGTCTCGCGTGGGTACCATGGCCCAAGCCCTCTCATTCTGAGAGGATGCCTTGCAATGGGACGAATGTAGGCTGGGACGATAACGTAGGCAACGTAGTTTGTATTCGCACTAAATAGCTTTTTGTAATAAAACTTTAATAGCGTATTAAATATTGAAGAAAAGTATATTCACACCATTTGCAATCATTACATAAATAATGACATGACATTCAATTAAAATTTGACGTGTGCTCGTGTTTAGCCTCTAATAAAGAAAGGTGTGTTCGACAATTTTAGTAAGGGGTGGCACTAACGTTATTTTTATACCTACTAAAAAGTATTTACTAATATGAAATTCTCCATTATAACATAGAAAAGGGTCTATTCAGATGGTTGCATATTTTTTATCCTCTCCCATTGTTGGGTATACATAATAATGATTCGTTGAATGATTGTTTTTGTACATTAAACCATAACGCAAAACACAGCAACTAAATATAGACTTCAGGAAAATTATTAAACCTAACCTAATCTATTGTAAATAGCCTATATTAAAGGTTTTTTAAGATATTTTCCATTTAGACTGCAGAAATATGTTACCAAACGATCATTCGACCAAACATCATATTTAGACCAAAAATCGACAAAATTAATGGCACCACATATAAAATGAAACACATACACATTTACACATAGTAGGTAGTAGTGTAGGTAGGTTAATACGAGTAAGTACGTAGAAACTTAACTGTGTGTTACTTTTTCCTTATTGTATCTGTTTATTCAACCGAATCTAACTGTACCTACCGCATATCACACGCTTTTATGTCATATCACAGAAAAATATATTCATACACGGGAGTCTTCACCAATCGCACCGATTCGCTTTTTTTTGCTCGACAGCAATTTTGTTCGACACAGGGTTTTAAATTACACCGAAAATTGCTGCCACGCGAGGCGACTAGCTCAGTGTAGACCCGGCTTACCGGTAGAGAGTTGAGTGCACATTTACGTTAACCACCCGTAAATTGAGAGAAGCGTGAGTTAGGTATGTCTGCATATGAAATCTTAACTGAAAAAAATTGTCATTTTATTTGGAAAATAATTCGTGGCCAAGCCAAGGGCCTCCACTCTTTTTATGCCCCGATACCTCCAGACCTCTAAATCCGGTCCTGCGAATACTTCATTTCAATTCATCTCAGCCGCAGAAATCACCTAAAGTTCGTTAAAGTCACCATTGTGAAGGACGCAGCTAAGTATACCCGAGAACAAGACAAAAATATATTCACATCCCTTATTGGCTGACGCCCCAACATTAAAAACGTAACTACGCCACCTATGAACCCCGTTAATGTCGCAAATGTCGTAAAAACGACCTTTGCGACGTGACATTTGTCGTCCGCTGCGTACGAAATGCCAGCTCCGTGCGCCGGCGCCTAACGAGATAGCTTTATGTATGACCGACTACGAAAATTAGGCATTGTGGTTAAAGGTTTGGTTATAAGTACTATTTATACACGAATAGGGTCATCAGCACGTATAAAAGAGTAACGTGATTGACTGGATCACTGGAGCTAAAGATTTGACATTAAATAAATAAATAATAAATAAATATCACGGGTCAATTCACATCAATTGATCTAGTCCCAAACTAAGCAAAGCTTGTACTATGGATACTAGACAACGGATAAACATACTTATATAGATAAATAAATACTTAAATACATATTAAACATCCAAGACTCGAGCACAAACATTCGTACTTTTCAAACAAATATCTGCCCCGACCGGGAATCGAACCCGGGACCTCAAGCTTTGTAGTCAGGTTCTCTAACCACTGGGCCAACCGGTCGTCATCATCGTTAAAAGTGTATGTACTATTACTATTTATACACGAATAGGGTCATCAACACGTATAAAAGAGTAACGTGACTGACTGGACCACTTGGCAGACATATTTCTTGAAACAGAATTATATGAAAGGATGAAGTTGTTGCTGTGGTTGTTGTGAGAAAAAGACTCAATTGACTCAGCAGGGGAGAGATCTCCTGGGTCTCTCTCATTGTTGGACTTAGTGTACCTCGACAAATAAAAAAAAAACAAAAAACCGGCCAAGTGCGAGTCGGACTCGCGCACGAAGGGTTCCGTACTATCTATAAAAATTACAAAAAAATCACGTTTGTTTAATTATTTATTTTTGAAGTGAATATAACATATAACTAAATATTCTGTGAATATTTCAAGCGTTTACCTGTTGTCGTTATCAATATCGAGCAAAAAAATCACGTTTGTTGTACGGGAGCCCCCCGAAATATTTATATTATTTATTTTGTCCTGTTTTTTTAGTATTTGCTGTTATAGCGGCAACCGAAATACATCATCTGTGAAAATTTCAACTGTCTAGCTATCACGGTTAATGAGATACAGCCTGCTGGTGACAGACGGACAGACGGACGGACGGACGGACGGACAGCGAAGTCTCAGTAATAGGGTCCCGTTTTTACCCTTTGGGTACGGAACCCTAAAAATGGGTGTTTGAATGAAAATGTTACAATTTTTTTAATGATACTTTAATTATATCCAACATATCTTATAAATAAATAAATTTAAAGTAATCTAATATTATATATGAGAAAGTTTGTGAAGATGTTTGGATGTTTTAAATCATTCACGCAAGAACGACTGAATGGATATGGACGAAACCTGGCGTACAGATAGACAAAACTTGATACCTACGTGTTTTTTTTTTTTTTTTTTCAATGTATAAAAGAGCTTCCTGCGGCATGGAGTCAGAGATGCTGGCACCATTTCCTCGCTGTAATTATGATTTTTTTACCATAAACACTAATATCTGCCGCTAGATAGTAACTATATTGAACCCAATACACATAGTAATTTAGTTATAAAATGTCAGCGGAAACGTAAATTCCTTAACGTTTTGCAATTAATATTAAAATGAGCAAATTACCGTAAAACTAATTAGCTGCGCGCTGTTACTGAGTTTATAATTAAATTATACTATAAAGATTGTGGAGTATAAATAAATAATTTATACACGGTTTCTTTATGAGTTAGCAATGAACATAACTCATACATATACTTTCCATTTTGGGACGCATCCGCAATGCATCCCGGTCTTCTTGTAATACGGTCTATATAGTCCCACTATTGGGCACAGGCCAGAATGAGACCATTGCACTGTCTAAGGATAAAAGTAGTAGGTACCTACCTACATTATTACCTAGGCATAAAACTAGCCCATTGCTGGCTGTGTATTGGGCCCGGTAGTGCTTTTTGCTTGTCGTTTTCAAAAAATTTGTACACAATTAAAGAATTAATAAAAAAAAAAATATATATTTTTGTGTAACGGAGTTACCCATATACTTTGTATGACTAACTTTCGTTACACAAAAATAGCGATCGTGATTTTTGTTTTGATTAAGCCGTTAACTATGTACAAATTATTTGAAAACGTTCCAAAAATCGAAAAGTAAACAACGAACGAAACAAATGAAAATGTATTTGACATAAAAAGTATTACCAAAACAATCCGTCAGTTGTTTTATTCATTTGAAGACATGTATTTTTCTAGCCAAAACACCTAAAGCTATAGCAGACACAGATAAGAAGACGTTGTCGTACCTCGTTTTTTTTATTTGGTGTACAAAATGTTGTTATATTGATGTTTTTATATTTTAAAAAGTCGTTATCTAGACAACAATGGAATTTGTTGGAGTTTAGCGCTCCAACAATTTTTTTTTTTTAATAGACCTGACCGTCAACAATGCAATTTCGAGAAGAAAATTTAATCGTCGATGGATAATTCTCCTCCTCCGATGGACTCTGAATCCTATAAACATAAAATATTATTTCACTAAATGATGAGTGAAAATCCGAGGCACAAAATATCATATTTATATCTTTAAGCTTTAAATCCCGAGTCCAATATGTTCACGAGATCAAAACTCGCAATACATAAACATGCATTAAATTCAAATAGATGTGCCATTAGTCATGCTCGATGCGGGTTAAATTATGTTAGTAGCAACATGGTGCATAAGCGGAGCGGGAAGCTTCGAATTCTTTTATTTCAAAACGTTTATTCTGCAAGTAGTTTCACTAAAATAAACAATTTTATAGTCAACGGCCGTTATGTGTTATAAATCCTGGCACATTGGACAAGTATGAAGTTTCTGAATATTGATAATATGACCCATAGGAAAAAAATGCTATAGGTATACCTTGGCAAGCTCGTGCCCAATACTCGGTAGAACCCTATTGCATTATGTTAAGGGCAGCAGAAGCTCCCTGCAACAGGGTTCTACCGAGTATCACACATAGTTAAATATTCTGTCTTATGGTTGAGATTACCAATATTCAGAAACTTCTTACCTGCACCATTTGTCAGGATTTACTTTATAGCAACCGTTGACAGTAATATAATTCCAAGTCTCGTTATACATAAAGGTTTTTCAAGCTTATCTTAACTTAATATATAGGTTGACTGAATCTGCCCCTGTTCGTCCTTTGCTAGATCAGCTGCTCGACACCAGCAATTAACATTACGCTAACTTAAAAATGGTAACTTTACGCTACGGCCAATACAAGGTAAACTTGCGATAAATTTGAAACTACTGAACATAATAATTATATTTTTTCTGGGATGTTTTATTTGTTGTACAATTATAAGAAATACAAAATTACATTTTTGATTATTTCATTCGTTTTTGAATTTAGTTCTACTTAGCGTACTTTATAACAAAAATATAAACATAATAGACAATGAATATAACGCTATTTCTAACTTAGCGTAGTGTGTTAGGTCGTGTCTCCTTTTAAATATACAGTACAAATATGATATTGGAAGCGATTTAACAAGAAAAACAAATCATGGACATATTAGGATAACATAATTTTATTACTTGAAATGAAATAACATGGTAACTTTATGCATTTTTATAAACTTTTAAAAGTTAGCGTCGTATAACTGGGAACATCTTTACACTTATAATATTTATAAAGTAATCCAAGTCACACTTAGCTTCTTTTAAACGAATCAGAGTTACGAAATTAGCGTTTTATTTACGTCAAAAGATATAGAAATGTGTGAAAATTAGTTCAAAATACTGTTATTATTTACATAAAATCAGTTATCATCTTCCCCATCAGTAGTAGATTCGTCAAGATTTTGCTCTTGAGACAGCAGATTAGTATGAAAACTATGATACTTTTGAGGAATAATATTATTACTAACGACCGCTTTAGCCTAGTTGGTAGTGACCCTGCCTACGAAGCAAGAGGTCCTGGGTTCAAATCCCGGTAAGGGCATTTATTTTTGTGATGAGCACGAATATTTGTTCCTGAGTTATGGATGTTTTCTATGTATTTAAGTATTTATTTATCTATATAAGTATGTTTACCGTCGTCTAGTACCCATAGTACAAGCTTTGCTTAGTTTGGGACTAGGTCGATTTGTGTAAGATTGTCCCCTAATATTTATTTATTTACTAACAAAATATTTAATGTAATTATATTTGGCTGTATTTATTTCCAACTAGCTGTAGCCTTCGGCTTCTTTATTTTTTCTAAAATTTCTTGCATAAGAATCTTCTGACAATATCAAACGCAACGAAAAAAGAATGACCGAAATTGGTCCAGCCGTTCACGCGTGATAACGTGACCAAAGGAAATGGGCATTAATTTATATACCTTTATGTAGATTATTGTAGATAGACTTTTAATATCGACAACAGGTACTTCACGTAGTATTTACAAACATGCCCTCACACGATCTCCATAGTAAGTACCCAACTAAAATATAGTTAGCGGCCTATAGATCGTGTGATATTAAAAAGTATGTTTACTTAGCGTTTTATGAGTTTCAAAACTTTTTTATTTTTAAGAATTTTGAAATGAATTTTTTGTAGACTTAGATAATTGTACAATTATTGTATTGGATTAAAAAAAACAAATTTGGCGAAAATCAAGTTAGCGTAGTATGAGTTGCTGGTGTCGAGCTGATGTTTAAAAACTTCCAACATTATAATATATACAATACAATAATGTGACCGTTTGTTTGTTACAGGGCAAGTCGGTGATCCGACCGATCGCGTTCAAGCCGCTAGGCGGGCGGCTGTCGGCGGGCGGCGAGCGCTACGGGTCCACGCCCGTGCTGGCTAGCCGCCCGCCCTCGCACATGACTCTCTATGGCAGTAAGTATTGGAAACAACAGAACGTAAAGTCTCGAAAATTTCACCATTCCACCAATAAAGTTTATTACAATCAATTTTACTTAAAGTAGTCAATTAGTCGTTACGCTTATTGTCTAAGGCGCAGGCGCTTGCTACAGCATTCACTACTCGTATCAGTATAAGATGGTGACAGAATAAGACAGATGCGATTGTGTACAAACATGTTGCTAGGGTTTGTCAAAGCTTTTCATAGTAGCTAAATCGAAGTTGGTTAATACTTATTTAAACCAAAATCGTTCTCCAACTTATAAAGGTCTAGCAGTGGCACATTCTACACGATTCAATGCCTTCAATCTGCTGGTGCGCCGAAACCTCTTGCACTTATACCATTCTTCATCTTTCGATAAAGAAACTGCTGTGTCGCTATCAGAGAAGTTCTCATCGACTGCTATAACAATAGGGATGTTTCCTAGGTAAAAAAATAATAATTCTTATTAGTCCGTATTTTACATTATCAAAAAATATTAGACACGTAATTTTTCTTTTGACAATTAAACAAAAAATGACGAAGATATGGCGCGTTGAAGTTCCGCGTGACGTCACTTGTTCCTAAAACGCTCATACAAAGTGTAGGAACAAGTGACGTCACGCGAAACTTCAACGCGCCATATCTTCGTATTTTTTTGTTTAATTGACAAAATAAAAAAAACGTGTCCAATATTTTTTGATAATCTAAAAGACTGACTAGTTAGGAAAGTAGCCAATTAAATGTGTCAATTACGAACTTTAAATCGACCTTGTCCTTGGTTCTCGTCCAGGTTCGTCGGACGTCCGCGAGGCGCGTTGGTGCGGCTCGCCGCAGCCCGCGTCGCTCTCCGCTCTGCCACCCGCCTCGCTGCCCGCTCCGCTGCACCAACGCCACCACTCCGCCATCGTGTAAGTACCCTCGGACTTTCAAGTACCATAAAAATCGCATTCTTTAATCATTCCTTCCTATTTTGACGACCAGATGGCCTAGTGGTTAGAGAACCTGACTACGAAGCTTGAGGTCTCGGGTTCGATTCCCGTGTCGGGGCAGATATTTGTATGAGAAATATGAATGTTTGTTCTCGGGTCTTGGGTGTTTAATATGTATACACCGTGAAATTTTAGTGGTTGTTTTCCCGAAACGAAGTGATTTAGTATCGATTGTACAATCGATTTATAATTACTATTTTGACTAGAGCCAAAAATCCAATTGTGAAAAACGAAAGTCGAAAATGACCGCAAACCAATAGTAACGCTTCGTTGGTACAAGTAGCGTACGATCGTACGATAGGTTAGGTACCAACGAAGCGTTATATTGGTTTGCGGTCATTTTTGACTTTCGTTTTTCACAATTGGATTTAAGACTGTAGTCAAAATAGTAATTATAAATCGATTGTACAATCGAAACTAAATCACCTCGTTTCGGGAAAACAACCACTAAAATTTCACGGTGTATAAGTATGTATCTATCTATATAAGTATGTTTATCCGTTGCCTAGTACCCATAACACAAGCTTTACTTAGCTTACTTTGGGACTAGGTCAATTGGTGTGAATTGTCCCGTGATATTTATTTTGTAGATCTGCCTGATAAAAGTTTCTTAAGGCGTGTTGATAACCTAAGTCTTTACTGTGGGAGTACCTATCGTCAAAGACTGTTGTACAGCTAAAACCGTTGGATCAATCCAGAGCAATTAGTGTATGTTGCAGGCGAAATTGGGGTCCTAGTAAAAAGGAGTTAATTCTGCAGAAGTTGAACAGCTGATTTCGACTTAACCCCCTTTACACATAAAATAGAAAATAGCTGTTTAATTTCTGCAGGCTTAACCCCTTTTTCACTAGATCCCCAGTTTATTGTGCAGCTAAGTATATGCTTTACACTTAAATAATACACAGCACGTCTCTTTTAATGAGTTATGGTTATAACAAGTTTTAATGAAAACTCGGAGTTAGAGTACTTTCAATGATCCCATATCTTTCCGCTGACGTGTTTGCCGCAGCCTTTGTCGTTACCCGCGCCGCTCCATCGTCGTGGGTGTACCCTTATCTTTATTATTTAGTGCCGACACTAATACTAGGTATTAAAAAAACGTTCACAACCACAATATTATGTTGAACCCAAAATAAAAATAAGGTTCCCCAAAATCCTTAAAGCTGAACAATGTGCTGCGACAATGTGGTACACCTAAGTGGATACTTCTTAAAAAAATGAAAGGAAAAAAACTTTTTTAAAAACAAGCTTTTATTAAGTAGATGTCAATAAAAAGAAGTAAAAACGCTGAAAGCAATTTAGTTCTGGTAAAAAATAGACCATGCAATAGATCTTTGCGTATTTATCACAGTCCCAATATTTTCAAAAAAGCATGTGACGCCTTCATTATTTCTGTTCACATCAAAATGTAACACGCTTCACCAGTCAGCATCAAACGGACCTCACGATACTAGCTCCGACTTCGTCATAGAAAGAAACCATCATTGTGTTTTTCTTTATATTTGTTCGATAAAGTAATAGTACATTACTGCAGCGGCCGCGAAATAGGGGATTGCCGGCCGAGTAGTAATAGATGGCCGAGTGTTAACGAGGCCATCTAGAGATACGAGGCCGGCAATCCCTGTTCGTGGCCAAGGCTTGTATAGTGCTTTTCTCAAATAAATCCAAGGAAATGACACGAATGTTCAACTTATATATTCATATTTAATTCAAATTGTTTTTTTTTTTGATTCCCGCCAAAATATTTTTTTCCAGCAATTTATTTGTAAGCTGTTCCAGTTAATGTTTTTGACGCAAAATCTTGAGATGATTTATATTTATTAAAAAATTACGACCTTATTAATTGGTTATTTTAATAAATTGTTAACAATAAACGCCAATCCTTATTTATTTTATTAAATCTAGCCAAGTAAGATATTAAAAAGTAAATTCACAAACTAAATTTTTCTTAATTGGCAGTATGTCATTGATAGTCAATAAAAGAAAATACGACCCACTAAAACAAAAGACAATCTCTTTGCTGGCCTTGGCCAGCAATGTTTGTATGAAATTCCATTATTGTCGTCTAATTTGAAATTAGAACGAATCTTCCTCAACTGCTATACATGGCATACTTCGTGTTCTATTGTCACGACTATAAGGACCACATTTCCTTGGATGTTTGAGAAAAAACATTTAGAGTGTACAGAATGTGTACGGAATTCTAAAAATAATAACTATCTAATCCGTTTTAGACAGTATAGTTCAACGGCACCTCGATTCTCAGTCGTGCACTAAACAAACAGACAAACGGTCAACGGATGACAACAATAGTTCTGATGTAGATACTCCGCAGATTGTCATGCCAGATTACAACTAACTGTATTTGACGTTCGAAGTACTCTATAGCATGGATACCCAATCTTTTTTACAAACTTGTTTTTAAATTAAAAGCTATGTATCAAAATTAAAGAGCCGCGTGACCTAGTGATTTGACCTATGGTCCCTCAAGCAGAGGGCCGTTGGGTTCAAATCGCGGGCTCGCACCTATGAGTTTTTCAGAATTCATGTGCAAAATTACATTGTGTGAAGTTCCCAACCCGCACTGGGCCCGCGTGGGAATTATGGCCCCAAACCCTCTTATTCTGAGGGGACACCTGTGCCCAGCAGTGGGATGTGTATAGACTGAGATGATGATGATTTAAATTACAACTTCAGTGTATAAGTTTGCATAATTGCAAACCATTTTTTTGGCTGCTCTATGCAATAAAGCTATTATTGAATGCAGGAGTAAATTAAATAAGAGATAAATAAAAATATATACCTATAGCATGTAAATGTTTGGTGAGTTGGATTTCAGTATCATCTGTCAGTATCATACTTGCATACACAGGCACACAGTGTTTAGAGGCGTTACAGATTTAGATATAATTAATTAATACACGTCGAACTGTAGTACAAACAAGCGCAAGTGCAATTAAGTTACTGTTCCGTCGAATCTGACAGCATTAAACACAGTCTGACAAAATTAACTTGACCGCTGCCCCAGTGCTACTGTTAATAGGCGCGTTTCATGAGCCATATACAGGGTTATTTGTAATTCACTGACATCCTCTTAACCCTGAATTCCTATCACTCAAACAAATGTTTTTTTGTTTTACGACTTTTTAAAATGAAGCACTTTTTTCCCATACAAATACACAGAGTATCGTAAAAATAAGAGGTAATCTCAAATTTTCAAAACGTTATTACACCAAAAATATTAAGTTATGACAAAAGCCGTAAAACAAAAAACATTTGTTTAAGTGGTAGGAGTTTAGGGTTAAAAGGATGCTAGTGAATTACAAATAACCCTGTAGAATATCATCGCAATTGAACGTAATAATTAGAGCCAAGAATGAATCTGACAGCCACTCCGATACTCCGGCGCCACTGTCAATGCACGTTACGTAAACCTTACGAAATGTCATCGCAATTAAACGTAATAATTACTAATTAGAGGCAATGAATGAATCTGACAGCCTTAAAAATAATCTGACGAATGGACTTGACCGATGCCCCGGCGCCACGGTCAATGGGCGAGTTACGTGAGCCGTATGGAATGGCATCGCAATTAAACGTAGTAATTAGAGCCAATGCGTCGCGTGAGGAGCCCGACTGAACTATTCATGAATGAGCGTGCACTACTGGGCCGGTAAAATGGCGCTTTGTTTTGATTTAGTTCTGTGTTTTGTTTGTGTTGGCAGAATCGCTATAAGTAATTAGGAGGTTGGCGCGTGGTTATGTAACAAAACAGCAAAATTTTAAATATGGCTGTTATTTTTTAATCGTAAACATGAAATATGTGTCCTCGTATAATCATGATATCTTACTAATTTTATAGACGCAAAAGTTTGTATGGATGATGAATGTTTTTTCGTTTTGACGAATTCTAATGAAATTTGTCACACGAATAGTTTATAACCTAGATTAACATATAGGATATTTTCATCCCACAAAATTACATAGTTCCCGTGGGATAGTAATAAGCGAATTCTTCGCAGACGGAATTGCGGGTAACAGCAAGTTTATAATAAACTTAATAGATGCACAGCCAGCTACAGTGTTGTAAGAAGAAAAAATATTTTAAGTGCATTTAATAATTACTATAAAGTCGCATTGAAACTAAAACATTTAAACATATACTATTTTTTTTCTCTTAATAATATGTATAGGTATAAACAATTAACCTGCATCAAGACAATCGATTAATGTAGTAATATATTTTTTGCAATTATAATTCGGTCTCAGGGCCAACATTTCTACTAAAATATGTGTAATTTATTTATTATTTGTCAGCATCACGTATGTATATTAACTTGACGAGGTTAAAAAAAACGATTGCCAAAGTTTTAGCGACCCAGCAGAATACAAGTTATTGTAAAACAATCAAATCCATGAATCGAAACACTACAATTTAAAGTTGTTAGCAAAAGTCCATTAAAAGCGCCAATAATTAGAAATAATTACTAATTTATGACTCATTGCTCAAAACTAATCGCTTAAATTTAACTGTAGTTAATTACGATACTTATTCACTGTTCACATCGCCGTTATTTCCCATGCCTTTACTTCAAACAATATTACTCTCGGAGGAAAAATACAAACAGCACTATACAGGGTGAGAACTAAGACGTAATACAAAATTATATTTTCTGGATCCACTCATGATTACGATCAACTTTTATTATGGGAGTAATATCGAAATCGGTAGAAAAAATGGAGCCTCCCATACTAAAAGCAATCAACTGGTTTCGCAATTTGTATGGAGTCGTCGATTTTGTGTTTACGTTTTCGAAGTTGGTCCCATAATAAAAGTTGATCGTAATCATGAGCGGATCTAGAAAATATAATTTTGTATTACGTCTTAGATGTCACCCTGTATAACAACTTTAGTTTTGCAAACAGATTGATAACAAACAACTAATGATTGAATCAATCGTGCGTCATTTTAGCGGCACGCGATCATCTGCCTCACACGTCGCAGTGCGCCGCGATGCTTCGCACGTGTGTAACACCCTTAAAAACAGTATTATTCAGAATTGCTTGAATAAAATAACGTACGCCAATGGCATAGTAACTTTGAAGTGTGTTATTCAATGGTTCTTTGTTGAGTTTCATTTTTAAGTGTTTAAAAATGTACTTCTATGTGAAGTGAAAACGGAATTATGTATAGGTGGGTAAAAGTCTTTTTTTATTTTAATGCATGGTTTTGTTAGTTTTATTGATCTTAAATAAATAAATAAATAAATAAATATCACGGGACATTTCACACCAATTGACCTAGTCCCAAAGTAAGCTAAGCAAAGCTTGTGTTATGGGTACTAAGCAACGGATAAACATACTTATATAGATAGATACATACTTAAATACATATTAAACACCCAAGACCCGAGAACAAACATTCGTATTTTTCATACAAATATCTGCCCCGACACGGGAATCGAACCCGGGACCTCAAGCTTCGTAGTCAGGTTCTCTAACCACTAGGCCATCTGGTCGTCTTAAAAGTAGGTACTTTGTAAGTTGAATTGTAGTAATTGTACTAACCCTTTCTTCTCACCCTAAAATTAGCGGGCGAAACAAATGAATCACTCTTTTTTGCGTGCGATATTTTGGGTGCTATTCTTTAGTACTTGTAATATGCAGTATTTAATGTTTTCTTAAACGTGCTCTCTATGTACAACTTTCTTTTACCCCTCGTATGCTTAAAACACGGACCCGTGCCCAATTTAAGGTATTCTTTTTGTATTTTTTTTTTAATAAGTATCATTGGATTTATATGAAACAGTTGAGAGATGCACGATTTTTTTCACTTCCCGCATACGAGGGGCATTCGTCCGTTTCACACACGGCAGCTGTTTAGAAAACTTTAATTAAAAATAACGCGTTTTCCCAAAGATAAGACAAACTAGATCGATCGTTTCACAGATCCCAGAAGTAAATAAATATACAAGAATTGTTCGTTTAAAGATTAGATAATATAATCACGTACGCACGTTTTCATGTTTTCAAATATAACTCAACTAAATTAGTAACGCGAAATTATACATTTTATGATTAGGTACCAATGATTTCCCATCACGGGCCCATGGGGTCCCGGGAAGCCAACATGATGAGGCCTTTGGTACCATACCTACCTATTAATACAAATGAGATGGGCGCAACTACAATACAATACAATACAAATATTCTTTATTGATCACCAAAAACAGTACAGTGACATTAAAAAAATAAAAATTCAGGTAGACAATAGGCGATCTTATCGCTAAAAAGCGATCTCTTCCAGACAACCAATAACTCAGAAATTAATAAATATCAACAGACTAATGCAGGTGGCAGAAATAACAGGCAAGAGAAACGCAGTATTACTTAATAGACAACAAACAATAAAAACAATACAAATATAATATAAATTATATAAATAAACGAATACATTCAATATAATACTTATACACTACATATACTTAATACAAAATATGAATGGAAAAAAAAAATGTCGAAATGTAAAATGTAAACTACATATGTAGGTTTAAGCTACAATAGAGAAATATTTATCTAGGCAGATGTTACGCCCTTTATGATTAGGATTAGGTTGTATGACAAGTATTATTATTGTTGGTATGGATTTCCGACCACGGGCCCATGGGACCCGATCATTTGAAAGGCATTCATGGGGCCGAAGCCAACATGAAGAGACCTTTGGTTATTATTATTATTATTACAGTTGCCTATATAGTACCTTAATCACCAAAAATTTTTGACCTAAAAATACTCAAAACTTGACTGCCATTAAATTCCATATAGGTAGATACTTTAATTTAGGTATAAGTTCAACGTTATTTACCACCTTTTCCTATCATAAATCAAATTATATCTTATCTAACAGAACAACAAACATCAAATACCTGCTTATTCATTTAAATAAGTATTGAAAATAAACGCACCTCCGTAACAATGTAAACATAGATATCAATATACAAATACAGTCATCATATATTATGTTCATACAATATTTGCTGTATGTAAACGTAAACTTCACTGCAGGGTTAACAGATGACAGGAATTTTACTGAAACGTTCGTATTTTCGGTCCTCTGTCCAGGACAGTTTTTTTACACTTCCACTGAACATTGATATAGTTAGTTAAGATGTAGGTATAGTTTTAGTTTTTTTTTTAACTAAGGGACCCAATACATCCCTGTATTGTTTTTTTATATAATTATTATTATTTTTTATTTAATTCTATATTTGTATGGTTTTTTTAGTTTGTAATTTATTATATTTTAATTTGAAAAGATGAACTAAAACAATTACTTTGCTCACCCGCGACCTTACAATAGTTACGTTTATGCAAGAAATGTGCGTTCATGCAGTTCCTCCACCTCCACACTGTACGAACACACACAAATCACATAAACCCAACCATCACCACCACCAAGCTACACTGACGCGTTTCGAACTCAACCAGAGCTCATCTTCAGAGTTACCACAACCGTATGCTATGCTACCTAATGTTAAACTAACAAACCAAAACAAATGTTTTAACTTGTCACTGTAACTTCTCAAGTACCCACTTTATTTTTCTTATTCTCAAACTACCCCACAAAAATTAACTTTTATTGACATATTTAAAACTACCTTGAATTTTTTTTGTTTATTTATTTATAAGGCATATTTAATTAATACTAACTGTTCAAATTCAACCCAAGCCGCAGTAAAGGAGAAGATACTAAATTTACCTGTTCATTAATAATAGACCCCATAGTGTTGTACCTAATTATTTCCATGCATTCCAGAGCATCCAGACGCAACCCCTTGCCGCAATAATGTAACACTTCATAAGAATCTGAATCTAACAATGAATGATTTGATTCCAACAAATGTTTTGCAAAATTCGATCTATCTGGATGCTCATTCCTATATGCCGAAACATGCTCTTTAAATCTAGTATTAAAACTTCGGCCTGTCTGTCCTACGTATATCCCATTGCAGTCATTACAAGTAAGCTTGTATACCCCCGATCTAGTTCCCTTATCTACCTGTTCTTTGTGGTTACATAGCCTAGAGTACAAAGAGTTGTTAGTCTTAAAGGCAACATTAATATTGTTTGATTTTAAAATGCCATAAATCTTATCAGACGAACCCCCGACGTAAGAGATGCTAGATCTATATTTGTTAGTAGACTGAGAAGGTAACGCAGCGTAAAGCATGCTATTTACTAACCGTGCCTGCTTCTTTTGAACTAAACTATCTACCATTGATTTTGTATAACCATTTGAGAAAAGTCAAATTAATTGTTTTAGTTCATTAATATGGACCTCCGCAAAGTAACGCCTGATTCAATAAATAAATTGAAAAGATGACTTCCTGCCAAGTTTCTTGCGGCGCATTCTTCTTGGCAATGATGGTCCTTACGAAAGCGCTGGTAGTTTAAAAAAAGTGACATGTAAAAGAGCCCTTTGCGGCCTATTTGCAGAATAAACGTTTTGATTTTTTGATTTTTTTTTTCAGGCTATTATAATAATTTATTGAATCTATTAAATATCTTATCTCAAAAAAATGACAGTTCCAAAACAATTAGGGTGCTTTTCCACCAAATATGTGCTATGCCAATCCGATCCGAATCCCGATCTGTTTGGCGCGCCTTGGGGGAGGCCAATGTTCAGCTGTGGACGTCGGCTGAAATGATGATGATGATGATGTGAGTCCCCATAGCATAGCACTAGTGGAAACGGGATCAACTGAGCTATATTTTTAAATGGAAATACGCGTGCCCTGGATGCGTGCTCCGAATTTTCTTCGAGCGGCTACATAGCTTAGCATTAATGGAAACAGTCACATAGTTTTGTAGCGTAGCTTTCACTCACATTCTCACAGCATTGCTGCATCTAAGGTAGTGCTGCTACCCCTCCGGGTTTTACCCGGAGTCTACGGGTCTGAATAGTGCATATCCGGGCTACGAGACATCGATATGTCCGGGGGGCGGGAAAAAGTCAAACTTTCATCGGACAACGTATCCTCAGTTCGTAAAAAGCAACGTCTTTTCATCGACGTCAGTTGATTTACAATGGTCACAACTTTTACGTAATTGCCGAAAATAATAGGCGAAATGTTATCAATTCCTATAATGAGTAATGCATTTGTTGAACATTACTCATTATAGGAATTGATAGGAGTCATTATAGGCGTTGAGTAATTATTATAGGAGTCAACGTAGTAAAGGCGGAAAATTTGAGAAAATGCGATGTTCTCCGGGTCAAGTTTTTTTTCTAAAGGTGGCAAAACTATGCATCGGACATCTCTGGTGAAAGGGCACCTTTAACTTTTACGCATAAAGTCAGCCGGCGAAGGCAAGTTAAAACTGTGACAATTTCTCATATTTTTAGTTTATGTTTTAGCTGAGAATGTTATACCTATGTTGTCATCGTGTCCTATAACTTTTATAGCTAAATATTCACCATACAGACCAGTTAAAAGTCATTTAACTACCCAAAAAGATGCGTAGCTTGATCTATTTTAAAATTAAACAGGGGAATTCTGTAGACTTGATCAGGACCAACCCTCCACCTCCAACACAGTTAATTATAGACCAGCGTTTCACAGCAGTGTTGAGATTAGTGTTATTTTGTTTTAGTTTTTTTTCGTGTGTTTTAATAACATTTCAATAATTCTATCCAATCCCACTATTATAAATGAAAGTTTGTGAAGATGTTTAGATGTTTGGATATTTGGATGTTATTTTTTTTCCTTTTAATTACTTATAATCTATTTCGTTTATTTTAAACATGTAAAATATGGTGGTATGGTGGGGGGTCCTCTCTAGAGGTAATACGTACACATTTCAAATGTACCTATTACCACGTAACAAACTACGTGTAAGTTTAAGTTTCCAATCCGCACTGAGCCTGCGTGGGAACCCTCTCATTCCGAGAGGAGACCTGTGCAGAGGGGATGATGAAACTACATGTAAGCAATCTATATAAATAAAAAAATGAATCACCGAAATGTTTGCACCAAATTGGATAATTTTTTTGTTGCGTTTTTTATTGTCAGGAGAAGGTTATTATGAAAGAAAAAATAGAACGGAGGCAAAGCCGCGGGCATCAGCTAGTTGAATATAAATAAATAAATGATGAAGTATTAACTTATTTATGTCTCTGGGCGCGGCAGTAAGTTTAATAAAATAATGAAACCAAGCCCTGACCAAACACTAGAAATAAAAAAAAGTATTATTATACAAGCGTTGCAATTGCATAGCATCCGGTCTTATATCGCGTCCGGCGGCGCTATCAAGGCTTGCCTGACTTGCATCCTTTGTATACCTACTTCTATTGCTTCTTTTGTTCGATAACATTGCATTTAATGCAAATTAGGATCGTCTCCGGTGTATGTATACATACTCGTGTCCCACTGCTGGCCACAAGTATCGTCTCAGATTGAGGTTAAGGCTGTAGTTTCCACGTGCGGATTGGAAATGGGAATTTCCCTCACGATATTTCACCGAAAACCTTTGGGAGATCTCTCTCCAGGCAAATGTTGTACCTATAGTCCGACAAGCTTGTGCGCGACTCTCCGCGGAACTCTGTCGCAGTCAGCGTTTGCCGCACTTATTAAAACCGGCCAAGAGGTTGTCGGACACGCCCAAGGTAGGGTTCCGTAGCCATTAGGAAAAAATCAAGTAATATTTTTCTAAGGATTTCGTATGTGTACGGAATCATCCAAGTTTAGGTATGTTTTATACCTAAGGCTACTATTTACTCTTAAACTACAAATAATTTCCAAGCAATCTTAGCCGCTATAATTTTCCTAGTAAATTTGATATATTTACTACCCTTCTGAATTTTTTCAAATTTTTCCACCCAACAGTTTAGATTTTAGAGGGGGGGGGACGGCCGATTTTAATGAAAATTTTCACTTTAAAGTTGAATATTTCGCAAACAGATCACTGAATAGGAAAATCATGTTAGCAACCCCACAATGATTTTAAAAGACCTATCCAACGATACCCCACACTATAGGGTTAGCCGAGAAAAAAAAAATCACCCCCACTTTACGTCTATGGGAGGTACCCTAAAAAAATTTTTTTTACTTTTTTTTATTAAATCACTTTGTCGGCGTGACTGATATATATATTCATGCCAAATTACAGCTTTCTAGTACTAACAGTCTCTGAGCTTAGCCGCGGACAGACAGACAGACAGACAGACAGACAGACGGACAGACATGGCGAAACTATAAGGATTCCTAGTTGACTACGGAACCCTAAAAACAATCTTGTTAAGGACAGCAGAGGCTCCCTGCGACAGGGTTCCGCCGAGCGCCGCGCACGAGCTTGTCAAGGTATAGGGACCGAATTCCGAGAGTTGGAAGTTGTATTTATGAAGCCGAGTTGAGAAACTTCGATAGCGTGGTGTAGAGCATAGCGGTTTCTCTATTTGACGACTAGTTGACGCTAAAGATCACCACAAGCTATATTACATTTGCATTTCAAGTGTAATTTCGCACAAAAATTCCGAAAAATTCAGAGGTGCGATCCCAGGTTCGAATCCACGACCCAGGAACAGATTTATACCGAAACCATAAGTAGGCTGATGTGATGTGGTTGTTGTGTGCTTGTGTGTGTGTCGGTGTCGGGTCATTAGCGAGCGTTTTAACCGCTACACTTTTGTGGTCATATTTTTCACGAATTGTTGGCTTTTCCGCTGGATATAATAGAGGTCCTGTACTTCTACAAGATAAGTGGAAACTGTATTAGAATGTTCTATAATTTCTACAAAAATGTGTGCTCGAAATTGATTCCGAACGAACGCTAGAAAATTGACCCGGTCGCGTTAGAGCGTTTTTGACGCCAATGTCATCGCGTGCATAACGACCGCCACGTTATTTAAGTTTCTTGCTGTTTCAAAGTACCCTGTAGGCCTTACCTCAGTAAGTTCTATTAATATTATAGCATTGCCAAGTGTCAAGTCATTTCAAGCCCTGAAACTGAATCAAAATTCGATGAAGTGTTTGAAGCAAAGGAGTAAATATCCCTACTAATATTATAAATGTGAATGTCCGTTTGTTTGTTACCTCTTCACGCTTAAACCGCTGAACCGATTTGGATAAAATTTGGTACACAGATAATTTGAGTCCCGGGAAAGGACAGGATAGTTTTTATCCCGAAAAATTGCATTGTTCCCGCGGGATAGTGATAAACGAATTTTTCGCAAACGGAGTCGCGGGCAACAGCTAGTACGAAATAAAGTTGAATAGGTAAAGTCTCGTAAAAATAGATAGCGTTGTTGTCAATCACGTGAAAACGTTAGACTCGTTCACAAATTATTTATATAAATCGTGTCCACTTAATGATAATAGCAAACATTTTTGTTATTCAACATTCACGAGATGTGTAACGATAGAGATTGCCAGTAAAGAATAAAACAATAGTACAGTACAGAAAAAGGACTCCTTTTTTTATTCTGTGACAAGTAATAGTTTTGTTGTATAGGTAGATTGGAATTGTTGGTAGATACTAAACTTCAGTTAATACAGACGATACAATGAAGAGTTTACATACCTACATAATTTATTGAATCAGGCGTTACTTTGCGGAGGTCCATATTAATGAACTAAAACAATTACTTTGCTCACCCGCGACCTTACAATAGTTACGTTTATGCAAGAAATGTGCGTTCATGCAGTTCCTCCACCTCCACACTGTACGAACACACACAAATCACATAAACCCAACCATCACCACCACCAAGCTACACTGACGCGTTTCGAACTCAACCAGAGCTCATCTTCAGAGTTACCACAACCGTATGCTATGCTACCAAACGTTAAACTAACAAACCAAAACAAATGTTTTAACTTGTCACTGTAACTTCTCAAGTACCCACTTTATTTTTCTTATTCTCAAACTACCCCACAAAAATTAACTTTTATTGACATATTTAAAACTACCTTGAATTTTTTTGTTTATTTATTTATAAGGCATATTTAATTAATACTAACTGTTCAAATTCGACCCAAGCCGCAGTAAAGGAGAAGATACTAAATTTACCTGTTCATTAATAATAGACCCCATAGTGTTGTACCTAATTATTTCCATGCATTCCAGAGCATCCAGACGCAACCCCTTGCCGCAATAATGTAACACTTCATAAGAATCTGAATCTAACAATGAATGATTTGATTCCAACAAATGTTTTGCAAAATTCGATCTATCTGGATGCTCATTCCTATATGCCGAAACATGCTCTTTAAATCTAGTATTAAAACTTCGGCCTGTCTGTCCTACGTATATCCCATTGCAGTCATTACAAGTAAGCTTGTATACCCCCGATCTAGTTCCCTTATCTACCTGTTCTTTGTGGTTACATAGCCTAGAGTACAAAGAGTTGTTAGTCTTAAAGGCAACATTAATATTGTTTGATTTTAAAATGCCATAAATCTTATCAGACAAACCCCCGACGTAAGAGATGCTAGATCTATATTTGTTAGTAGACTGAGAAGGTAACGCAGCGTAAAGCATGCTATTTACTAACCGTGCCTGCTTCTTTTGAACTAAACTATCTACCATTGATTTTGTATAACCATTTGAGATCGCTATCTGATAAATAGTACTCAACTCTAAATCATAATGTTCCTTAGAAAGAGGCACAGTCAACAATCTATTAACATAACAATGGAAAGCAGCCAGTTTATGCTGCCACGGATGATTAGAAGATGCTGGTATAACAGCATCTGTGTACGTGGGCTTACGGTATATTTTAAATTGATGTTTACCATTTAATTTTGAAATCGTTAAATCCAAAAAGTTCAACGAACAATTTTCCTCCAATTCTTTTTTGAACCTTATCTTTACGTGCTTGTTATTCAAACCATTAATAAACACGTCAAGCTGTCTCATACTCCCTCTCCAGCATAGGATCAAATCATCAACAAACCTAGTCAGTGTAGCTTGGTGGTGGTGATGGTTGGGTTTATGTGATTTGTGTGTGTTCGTACAGTGTGGAGGTGGAGGAACTGCATGAACGCACATTTCTTGCATAAACGTAACTATTGTAAGGTCGCGGGTGAGCAAAGTAATTGTTTTAGTTCATACCTACATAAATATAATTATACGATATAAATATAGATGGTGTTGTTGCCAAAACTGTACGAACTCGTCAAAAACATTTAGAGAGAACATGAAAAAATCGTGTCCAGTTGATGATAATAGCTATAATTGAAGTAATTCAGCATTCACAGATCTGTAACAATAGAGATGGCCAGGAAGTATGGTCGGCTGCGTGCTTCATTTGCATAAGTGCTATTGAATAATTAAGAGTTAGCTAATGCTTGTTTCGCAAAACTATTGTGTAGAACAAGATAGATTAAGATTTAGCACGTTTCCAAAGCATTCCTTGGCTTAGTACAGTTGAACAGCTCGCTCAGTGTGAGTCTTGCGTCAAAGCAGTATTAACGTTCAAACTTAGAATACATACAGAAAAACGCACACAAGATACCCTCAGCTTCGGTCTACCTACTCGTCAAACATGGTCAAAACGTTGAGGATATTAAGACATTATATCGTATTTTGAATTCAGGAAGCATTTATCCGCTGAAGACTAATTAACAGACGCGTACAGACTTTTTTTTATTTATTTTAACACTGATGATGCCGACACGTTGTTGATGAAGGCAGTAATAGTTCATTGTTCGAAGCCCTAGCCAAGGCATCAACAAGAGAACCTAATCTTTATGCAAAGTTTGCAGAATTTCATCTTTTATAACATTTTTTTTTATGTACACCTGCGTCAGGCCAAACGATATTTTCATGTGTTCAGCTCAAATGTGGTATAGTTTAGGAACTCCCAAAGCTAGCTATCTCTGCGATTAGTTCCCTCTTACACCAGATCTAGTCTGACTTAGGTTGGTGTTGGTACTCCTAAAACCGGACAAATTTAGTAGTGGACTCGGTAAACTCATTGTTATGCCAAATTAACTTTTATAATCCGTATTTGCATAATTAGTAATTGAGGTCGCATCCATATTCTGCGGGCGGCCTAGTTTAAATTCAAATTACCTAAACTAGGAACCTATTTGGGTAGCATGTTTACCTAAATAATATTATGTTCTAGAGATATGCTACACTATTTTGTACTCTACTCTCTTAGCTTAATAAATGAATCCAACCTAAAATCTTACCTAATGTTTTATACGCATGTTTTTAGGAACTTACCTGTGGAACCCTCGTTGTTTGTGTGTGTGTGTGCTTTAGTAAAATAAGTGTACGAGCCCTTGAGTAGGTATGTGCGTAGCGCCTGTCCTGTCCATGATGACAAATCAGTTGCCCTTCAAACACCGAATGGCTCGCACAGGCCCCTGCCTGTATTTATGCACTTCAAATCCGTTGCCTAAATTATTGCTTTACGTTCGTCCTCGATATACAGTACCTGCTCCCCACACAGCAACCACGTTACCAGCTGCTCTGCCCCTCTTCTCTTTTTTTTACAATTTGAAATTTAACGATTATGTCGTTGCTTTCGCTTTCAACTAATGTAGATCAAAATAAAAAAAAAACTAATGCTATTGTTTTTAGAGAACCTTCGTTCCTTCTCATCTTTATATTTCATTATCAGCCAACCGTATTGCACCAGGAAACCAGCGCGGAACAGAGCGTGCGAGGAACCGGAACGCACTGAACATATTAATGCTATAACTATTCTGTTAGGAAATCATGTACAATGTACCTACTTAAAACTATATTTTGAGGGAAATTGTTAACCTTGTTAACTTCACATTTTATTGTAATGTATCCTCTATTAAGTTGGTTGGTAATGGTAATAACTTGAAATTGGTCTGACCCATATGTACCAAGTAGATTTTTTAAAAGGTCTTTCAATTCATTTAACAAATCAGTTGCCTGATCACCTTCTTTGAAAACACATAGTTTAGTCTATGAGTCTAAAACCTCTTTGACAAGTCAGTTTCTTAAACAAACTTTGACGTAAAACCTGTAAAATTCCCCGTCAAAGCGATGACACTTGACGAAACTACCTAACTTCAACAGATGCAGGATGACCATGCATTCAGTGGATGGAGGATGTTATAACAATAATGTATTTTTTTTTTAATTAAACTGAGACTGTATTTCTTAAGACCTCATCTATTAAATTCCATTTTGGCTGGGGATGTTTCAACTCCTGATCACCGATTAAAAATCATCGAGTACCTATAATTAATAGTACAAGTAAAGTGTAGTATATGGTTCCATACGAAGTAGGTACCACAAAATGAATCCGGAAAATTTCAGCCAATGGTAGGATTAGGTCAACTGAATACAAACTGAATACAGTTTCAGTACAAATATTCCGGATTTATTCCGGTGTTCGAAATGAAACGTGTCAAAAACGTAACATCACCTTGAATCATAAATTCCGATTATAAATCCTTGCAGTGGTGTTTATTTCGAATTGCTCAATTCATTTTGTGATATCTTGCATAACATCTGCCTAGAGAAATATTTCTTTATAATGTTGCTTTTGACAGTGTCGCCGCGGCTGTGACGCCGCGTCAATGTTCGTGGTTGTGTTCGTTTCGTACACACTGTCAAACTACCGCTCTGTCGTAGAGTCACAAATGTTGACAGAGTACCTTTACTCGTAATCCCACCTTAAACACTTTGCCATAATCACACAAGTATACAACGAACGTAAGATATACAATGGAGTCGACTTATAGCAAGTCTTACCGCCACGCTTCGCCTGCAGACCACGACGCGCTGTCGACCGCGACGTGATCATTACATACTGTACTTGTTAGAATGGAAAGCACTTACACGAATCAAATAATTATAACGCTTTATGAATACCGTGTTTGGAAAAGAAGGTTACGGGTATGTATGGCAAAGCCAGGAAGTGAAGTATATCCAAGTGTATTTTGAACATGTAAATATAACTTATTGAATCAGGCGTTACTTTGCGGAGGTCCATATTAATGAACTAAAACAATTACTTTGCTCACCCGCGACCTTACAATAGTTACGTTTATGCAAGAAATGTGCGTTCATGCAGTTCCTCCACCTCCACACTGTACGAACACACACAAATCACATAAACCCAACCATCACCACCACCAAGCTACACTGACGCGTTTCGAACTCAACCAGAGCTCATCTTCAGAGTTACCACAACCGTATGCTATGCTACCAAACGTAAAATATGCCTTATAAATAAATAAACAAAAAAAAATTCAAGGTAGTTTTAAATATGTCAATAAAAGTTAATTTTTGTGGGGTAGTTTGAGAATAAGAAAAATAAAGTGGGTACTTGAGAAGTTACAGTGACAAGTTAAAACATTTGTTTTGGTTTGTTAGTTTAACGTTTGGTAGCATAGCATACGGTTGTGGTAACTCTGAAGATGAGCTCTGGTTGAGTTCGAAACGCGTCAGTGTAGCTTGGTGGTGGTGATGGTTGGGTTTATGTGATTTGTGTGTGTTCGTACAGTGTGGAGGTGGAGGAACTGCATGAACGCACATTTCTTGCATAAACGTAACTATTGTAAGGTCGCGGGTGAGCAAAGTAATTGTTTTAGTTCATTTGTAAATATAACCTTAGATGAGTTGAATCTCCTTTTGCTGTTGACCTCTTTTGTACCGTAGCCAACTTCTGCAGGATTGTGATAAAATTTGGCAACAGATAACTTAACTAAACTAAACTAGATTAACATAGAACACTTTTTATCCCTGAAAATCGCATAGTTCCCGCGTCATTGCGGCCAATGAATTCTTCGCAGATTTACAATGAGCTTTACGGTGACGGAAAAAATCTTGAGGATACCTGGATACACCTGTGAAGAAAGTCAATGGTGTGTGAAGTACCCAATCCGCACTGGGCCCGCGTGAGAACAACAGTACAAGCCCTCTCATTCTAAGCCTGTGCCTTGCAGTGGGTCGTTAATAGAGCAAGATGATGAAACAAATGCTAAATAAAACGAGTAATTTTAACAATTGGCCCTGAAGTCATGGCTGTCCTCACGCAAACGTGAATGAGATGGAAAATCGGTACCTAAACCAAGGGGTTCACTACGAAATTCGAAGTTCGTATCATCCCGTCTCTTTTACTCTTCTGTTTCATACAACCGTAAAAGGAATGGCACGAAAAGAAGTTCGAAAATCGTATTTAATAGTTTAAGGTATTCAATACACAGAGGTGCATTAAACAAAGCCAGTCGTGAACTCCATTTTATAGACTTGTGACATCGAGTTAATGTCCACGTGTATAACAATGATTTACTACCCTCATAAAATTATAAGTATACTGCTACTCTTTACACGTACTTTAACATTTTATGGAGCATTCAAAGACCGTTTAATTTTAAAGTTAGAGAAAAGACCAGCTGTATTGTAGAAAGGTTTGATCGGAGAACTCGAGTACTGAAAAGGGGTTTACATCTTTTTAATTTTCAAGCGCTTTGAATGTTTGAATCCGGTTCCGGTTACTTCGAACGATCTCGTAGTTTTCATACGGTGGTCAGTTTCATTGTGAATGCTGTTTCATAAAATTTACGATCATATTTTATGTTGGGATCAAAAATCAATATAGCTTGGGCCTTTATCACCATCATCATCCCAGCCTGTATACTTCCCACTGCAAGGCACAGGCCTACTCTCAAAATGAGAGGGCTTGGGCCGTAGTGTCCTCACAATGTCCTCCTGCACTTTAAAGCTCATGGTAAATTTCAAAAGTGATTTTGCACATAAATTCTGAAAACTCAGAGCTGCAAGCCCATAGGTCAAACCACCTAGGCCACGGCATAGTTGATGGTGATGATCATTGCACACAATAGAATACGTACGTCCCTATCGCTACACTGTTGACACGTTAGAGATTCTATTCTCTTTTGCAGTTGTCACTTGAAAATGTACAGTCAGCATCAAAAGTAGCTGGTCACTTTTGTACCTTGTCGCTGTACGGTTCAAAACGTCATACTTGATTGACCAGGGGCGTAGCTACCGCCGTATCAGCCGTATCAATGATACGGGGCCCCCGGGCTACAGAGGCCCCTAACGTGAGTGTTAGTAAAATGTTATCCACAATGTCACTTAATCTCGTGCTTCCCGGGAAAGCCTCTCAACTAATTTTGATACAGGGCCCCTCCAAGGCACGCTACGCCACTGTGATTGACAATTTATTGTGTTATTACGATAACGTACAAAAGGGACCAGCTACTTTTGATGCTGACCGTACTCTGTGACTGCTCTGCTACTAACACGGTTGGCGGTGAGCCGGCTGGTTGGCAAATACACCGTTGTCAAATGCTAATATCGAATCACTTATGAAATATGTAATCTGTGCCATAATCACGAAATTGTATGGAGATGAGAGCTGTCACAGAGGTCAAGTTATATTTATCCCACAATAGGCATCTTTAAGGATTATTCCACCGCTGGTAGCGTTCAAAGTCCTTCAAGCTGACAGAAATGGCTTCTCATCCCACTGATATGCGTATTTATTAGTGTTAGCAACTCTTCTTTTAATGCAAAAAGCCGATAAGAAGATTACCTTTTGCTTGCTGTTACAAAAACATTCGTAACGAAACAGCGTACTACAGCAGCGCATAATATTAATATTCTACTATACCTCTAGAATCTAGAGTCTCGATCAATGGCCGTTTTGATTGTCGTCATGATCGTATTCATTAAGACTAAACAACCTGTTTAATTTATGTAGAAGATTTCGTACCCAAATCTTTCCACATTACTCCCCTAGAGTTGGTAAAATTGAACATATACAAAAATTAACCAATGGATGATTATTTAATTTCAGGACGAAGTCGACTTCAGGTCTGAGCGTGTCGGAGAGCAAGGAGCCAGCGCCCGCGCCGTCGCCCGCTGACTCCGGCGTTTCTGAGCTGGAGAGAGATCACCATGATTATAGGTAAAGCACTTTACAAACATTTAAAATTCGATGAATAGCGTCAGCAAATGGGACACATTTTTTTGATCGCATATCTCCTGCGGACATTGCAAAAGTTAAAGGTCTATAGCCAATATTTTTTAGTCAAGTCTGCATCAGCGTGCGGGACGCCTGGCCAAATTTCGGCCCATTTAAATTCATCTTAAGTTTGCTGACTCGGAGTCACAAATTTCATGATCACACGAGAGACAACTTTTGTTTTTTACGTTGGGTATGAGTATGACCCGAATTCACCAAAGGGTACAACATTAAAAGTAACGTGAAAATGAGAAATAAACACCTTAACCTGAAAGATTGTTCTTCCACCTCTTGTTCTTGTCTACCTACTGCCGAGTGGATGTCCTTAACGTAAAACTTTACTTACGGCTATTGCTACGATGCTTCGATGCTGTCTAAAACTTTGTTGATAACCCAGTGGATCTTCGCAATACTAAACTCAACAACTCCCCATTCCAGCACAACAGATCGTCTTCGCGGGCACGACATCCGCCTCCGCGCGCCCCGCGCCCTCATGCTTCAGAGCTACGGAACCCGCACGCGAGATGAACGAGACAACGAACTGGCTAGAGTTAGGAGGGACCGGGCGCTGCTGAGACAGAGACTGGAGGATACGGAGTGGAGCCTGTGCCAGCGAGCTGGGGAGATAGCGCTGCTTAAGACGCAGCTTAAGGATGCCCAGGTAAGCCGCAGGTTGTAGGACTAAACGAAAGGTTACATTAAAGACTGCTGACTGTTGAGATTAGACTGTCTTGCAAAACTCAGTTTTTGTACACATGACAATATGGAAGAAGGCGATTCTGTGGGGAAGGTTAAAAGATACATACTACTGAACCTTAGAATTTCCACGTAAACCGTAAGAAATAGGGCTAGCAAAACTATTACACAGAGTTTTGACTGCTGAGATAGAGAGTTGCAAGATTCAGTTTTAGTTCAGGTGACTATGGACGTAGTTTTTTTTATGTAAGGAGAGTTAAAGGATGAGGGTGTAAGGAGGATTTTAGGGATTATGTAAGAAAATTTATTTCATTTGTCTAAATTTAATTTTTTCTGTTTTTGTAAATTTTCTGTCTAAATTATCTATCTTTGAGCTTTGTACGTGTTTGTTGTGAATAAAGTTTGTATCTATCTATCTATATGTATACAATTAACCTACCTTTAAAATACCAAAGAAACTTAGGATCAGTTAGCTGCGGAAATCGTGGTCGTAAAAAACACAAAATTGTGCTGCCACGAGTGTGGTGGGAGTAGACACCTAAGAGGTAAATCAATAACGTTCAGATAGAGCGTTAGAGATCCAGCTTGAGGACGCTCCGTTTCGTACGATGTGGAAACTTCGCTGCTTTAAATTGTATGGTGCTAATCATACTTAGGTACAACAGGAAAAACAATCTTCTTTTAGGTGGTAATAATTCGTCTGTTATGTATGTGCTATTTTACTTGATTGCGGTAATCGCAGGACATGTTGCCCGCTTAGTTGAGCAGTTATTAAGCGTGAAAATTATTTAGATTGGATTTAATGCAATAACCTATAACACTTTCTTTTCTCATTTTCAGAACGAACAAACTGCCAAAGGCCACGAGTACCTCACTCTGAAAGCCGACTGCCGCCAACTAAGAGAAGCTCTCGACAAAAAGGAGAAAGAAATCATGCGACTCCGAGCAGAGTCAGAGGAGAAAGAGAAAAACACGACCCGTCTGCAGTCCGAAGTAGACCGCCTCACCAACGACCTTATGGAAAGCGTCTCCGACCTCTCCAAGACTAAGGAATCCAGCAAAAGCGAGATAGAAAAACTAAAGACCGAACTTAAGGAACTAAGACAGGAGTTATCAGATGTTTCCCTCAGCGGGTACGAAGGTATCGAATGCGGGAGAACAATGAGAGGAATCTACGACGTCTGCAAATCTAACGAGTACCATTGGACTTCCAGTGACAGTGCTTTAGAGGATGCTGAAGTCCAAAGACTGAACGGAGAATTACCAGATTCTTGTGGAGAACCATGCCCCGCTAGTGCCATGGTCGACAGACTCAAGTGCGATTTGGAAGCTAAAGAAACACAGTTCAACAGCGAGAGAAGAAAGTGGTCGGAGGAAAAAGACAAAGTACTGAGATACCAGAAGCAGTTACAACTGAACTATGTTCAGATGTTTCGGCGATCGCGTACTCTAGAGGCCGAAGTCGACAGCTTGAGGCTCGAACTGGATTTGTGCAACAAGAACATGAAGAACGTCAACAAACATGGAAAATCAATCGAATTGTAACAGTACCAAAATATTTAGAGTTATTATTTATGAAAAGGCTCCATCTGTAAATAATATTTCATTTGCCTGCATTTTCTTGCCTTTTGCGGTAGCTTTCCGAATATTGTTAAGATAATACTCAACTGGCGAAAACCTAATGGTTGAAGACCAAAAAGTTGGACCACGGTTAACCATACTAAACGACTGAATGGAAAAAGTTGTAACACGAAAATTACGTATGTTTAAAAATTTCGTATCACAATGAAAAACTTTCATATTATTGTAACTAGCAACGTTAAGGTATCCAACTTCTTGTACTCCTCCCTGATGTCACAATTAAGGAACTTCTGTACATTGACTAGGCCGTAAGCGTAGGTAGATTCATGCTATATTATGGGAATACGCGTATTTTATTATAAGAGAGATTTTAAGTTATTATAGATAATAATAAAAGTATTTTGAAAACATAATTGGCTTTTTATAAAAACGTAGAATCTAAATTCACTGGCCTTAACATTCAGACTAAATGACTTCGACAAATATGCAGGTATGTATTTCTCTAAATCAGTGAGTTCAATGTAAATTTTAAAGCAGACATTTGGCTGGAGCTACGTTCCACATAAACATAACGTGGGCTATATTAACACTCAAACCAAAACGAAGGAGAGGTACTTTTTGATTTTGGACACTTTACTTTGAATCTGGCTGAACAGTATGACGCATTCAGAGGAAAAACCTGATAAATTGATGCAATTTATCTTATTAAAGAACCGAAATTTTAAGTGCTTGTAGGGTAAAAGCTGCAATAGAGAGATCTCTCTCCAGGCAGATGTATGTAAGAAACATTTAACTACTTTAGTATACGCGTTGCCTTTAATAGAAATATATAGGCTAAAAGCCCAAAAATAATTAATAAGTCCCTCAGTTAGATTATCAAAAAATGTTGGACACCTATTTTTTCTTTAGACAATTGAACAAAATATGATGATTATTATAGCCCACAGAGTTTTTCTATTCCGTGATATAGCCCGTTCAAGTTCCATGTGACCTCACGCCATGGTACATGGTACACTTTTTACTTTGATATCCTTCCTTCTTCCTTCCTACTCCCGATCTTTGACGCGGTGTATCTTTGCAATGTTTTATTTGTTTGACAAAAGAAACAATACGTCCCCAATATATTTTAATAACCTAACTGACGGACTAACAGTAACTGAATTTAAGTAGTACCTACCTAACAATTACCCATGTCAATGTTTAAGGCTATGAATATTAACCAACGCCTATGATAAAATACTTGACATTAATAACACGAAAACATGTTGTGCTAAGTGTTTATTGCAGACACACTTGCTATAACAATTCTTAATATTATGGAGCAGAACCTACAAAACTAATCTAATTGAAATATTCCAAAACTGAACACATGAAAAATATCTCTTGATAAAAAACAAATATTTCAATTTGAGTATTGAATTGAGATCATCAATAAAAAAGATTTAATCGAATCAATAAATTGAAATCGAAAGGTTGAAGGTTTTAGAACTTGGACCTTAGGTTTGATAGACCTAAATTCCTGGATCTAAATGTGAATCCTTCCCCAATTTTTGTGGTTCCATGATCAGCGTTGTTCCTCGTTGTTTTCGATGGTTCCACCTAAAACAGAATGAGTGAATGTACCTATGTATGTACGTACAAAGTTACAATGTTACGAACCTAATATGGTAACCAGTCATTCGGACAATAAAATTGTTGCAAAAGCCACTTCACTTACCTTAACGGATACAACCAGATGATTTCCCTTTAAATTGTAATTTAAAATAAACCTAACCAAACTTACAGCCGTAGCACACGAACGCAAATCATTCATCTCTTTCGCACACGCTAACTCACCAGAAAAAGAACACAAAAAACTTTTGGTGAAAATCTTAAGAAAATGACCTGTTTGTATAGGTATGTAGCAGCAAGGATGATATAGACTAGATTAGCAATCGCCATAGTACAGATCGTCCGCAGAAAAATAGTTCGATTATTAAAATCTAGATGGCGCTGAAATATAGCCCGAGGCTTTGAAAGCTAAACAATAAGACTACAAAGTAATTGTTTTAGTTCATTAATAAGACTACAGTTGTTTCATATTACTACAAATGTATATTTTTGAAAAATATTGCATAATAATACATTTGCAGTAATATGAAATATCTGTAGTCTTATTGTTTTGCTTTCAAACCCTCGGGCTATATGTCAGCGCCATCTAGATTTAATAATCGAACTATTTTTCCGCGGCCGATCTGTACTATGGCGATTGCTAATCCAGCCTACAGGGTTATTTGTAATTCACTAGCATCCTTTTAACCCTAAACTCCTACCACTTAAACAAATGTTTTTTGTTTTACGGCTTTTGTCATAACTTAATATTTTTGGTGTTTTGAAAATTTGAGATTACCTCTTATTTTTACGATACTCTGTGTATTTGTATGGGAAAAAAGTGCTTCATTTTAAAAAGTCGTAAAACAAAAAAACATTTGTTTGAGTGATAGGAATTCAGGGTTAAGAGGATGTCAGTGAATTACAAATAACCCTGTAGATCATCCTTGGTAGTAGTAACGTGTCCGTATAAACAAATTAACGTTCCAAATTAGAAAAATTACTTAAGCTTAACCTACCTATCAATTTTGTGCACTACTACACACAACATGGCGTGCTGGAACTGCCTTGTCATACCTGTGTGACATCTCCAACCATAGGCCGTTTCCTCCACTTGTACCACCAGTACTCCACTCCAAGCGTGATGCAAGCCAGTCCGATACCCATAAAGATGACGATGAAGACGCCACCGATGTTCTGGATAGAGATCCCGTCAGACTGGTCGTCCTGTTTCTCGCACTTCATTGCTTCCGGATTGTTGTTCCACCAGTTCTCTTTGAGCTTCTCTAGTTTTCGTTTGTTGAGGAGTTGAAGGATTCTGGGGGCATAAGGTGAGATGATGTAAATTGATAGTTGATCGCTGTTCAAATAAACAAGTTGAAGTCTAGCTGTAAAATGCATTGATAACAATAGATGAAATGTTTAATTTTTCTTCTACAGCAAAGTACGTTTTAAGTATGAAATAACACACCGAATACATATCGTCACTACTTAGGAAGAACCTCGTATCTCAAATCAATTTGTAAACCAATCTGAACCTTGATGTCCACACAGTAAAGCTCACTTGGCGAGACCATCGATTTTAATATACGATCTTTTTTCAGAGTAGTGATATTATGTTTCAGACTATGGTTATATGTTATTAACAAATTTGACTGTAAAGACGCAAAAACAAGAAAGCGTCAAAATTTAGACACTTCTATTCATTAACCATCTTCTAATCTAAGCTTTCCAATTAGGGACGTCAGTAAACTTCAAAGGTTAAGTAGGTGCAAATTGCCACTAATTAGGCCATTAGTACCTAACTACACTTATTAGGTATAGTGGCGGGGCGTGAAAATTTTTGCAAGTAAAGCCGGAGCGAAAAAAACCTGAAAACCCCATTTCTGCTCTTCTTGAAAGTGTAATAATGAAAGGGAAGAGTTTGCCAACTTCAAAAGTTTAGTCAACCCGGGGGAATGGGGTTGTTAGTACCCTTCGCCACTGATACAAAGGTATTTAAACTTTCAAATGTTCCAATGAACTTTATCGGCGACAGATTTTGCTAATATCATGAATTATGCCTTATATGCCACACTTAAACACATTTTGAAACTTAAATAGTAAGATATGTGTTTCTATAAGGGCACTGCAGTTCATAAGCAGTACTTTTACTCGTACTTCTATATTAGCAATCAGATTCCGAGCATATTTCTCAGGCCTCCATAATATCGGTAAACACACCTAAAAGTAACTATTAACGTTATATGCAGAATTCAAGGAGTTTCATGATCATTACGAACAATTTAAAACAGTTGCGGGTGGATTTAGTATTAAGATAACTTGTAACTGCTTTACAAAAATCGCAAAATGTCTTTTTTATCGACTTAAAGTAATAAAACTCAAGAAAAGCCACATGACAAAGCCTAAATTAGGGTTTATAGGATAAAATTTAGGTAGCTATTATGTCTTTCGCGTCGACATTGTTATTCACTACACACTAACTTACATACAATTACGCCTCCTTTCCAGCAGAGGGGTAGGTAGAGACATTTATCGTTTGGAAATTGGATGTTTGCATGTTTGTTACTCAAGAATCACGCAAAACAGTTGAACGGATTTTCTCACTGGCCCGTATCGGTTTCGCCCAATTACAGGGCAGTGAAAAATTCGTGCCCGAAATACGGGAGGTCTGGTCACCCTACTAGTTGCATATAAATAAACCTATCATAATCCACTTTATACGACAATTTAATCCCATTTACAACGATCAAACGTTTGACTTCAAAGCAATACTTGTGAATAATCATGGATTTGTGAACCAGTGTCATGCATGAGCGTCACCTTTTGCATAACATTGACCGTGTTATTTTATTGCGCCCTCATACCAAGCCGACTGAATTCAATTACCCACTTATCTATTGTGATAAGAGGTTAACAGGTAAATAACGACTTTGTTTAAAAAATATTTATTTCTGTTATGTATAGGGTGTCCTACTCAACGAGAACCCGAGGCCGTATTGTCTAAAGCGCGAGCGCTTGCCTTCGCTTTCACCATCTCTTTCTGTCACCATCTTATACCGTTTGCAGAAAGAAATAGTGATTGCGAAAGCAAGCGTCAGAGCGTTAGACAATAAGCCTGCTGGCACCGGGCGATACCCCACGTTATACATATTTGGAAAAAATAAGAAAAAATATCATGCCTTTAGTTAAGCGATAATGGTATTTTTTTGGAAAATATGTAATACTAAAGTAACTATAAGTATTATTTGACTCTATTAAAATTTCTGGTGAAATTTGGCACACAGATAATTTGTACAACTCTTTGATTATCATAAGTAATTATAAAATACTTTTTATCCCGGAAAATTGCATAATTCCCAATAGTTAGTCTTATGTAACCCATAGCTTCAATCAATAGTCTCATTCCGGTGCCACACATAGCGCAAATGTTTCAACACATATTTGAACACATATTTGATCACATGTGAAGCACCGGTATTTGCTTATTTTGTTCAATAGAACAACCATACAATCAACCATAGATCAAATATGTCTTGAAACATTTGTGCTATGTGTGGCGCCGAGGTTGGTATAGTATAGTCGACCAAGAAATTCCTTTACCACCACTCAATGTCACTTGTACGTCTTAAAACATCAAAGGCTATTTCCACTTACAAGTCAATGCGACAATCACACTTAAGTATAGTTTTTATTCTGATGTAGGAACTATCATAAAAATGGTAAAGCACTTACTTGGTCGACCATACATAAACTTAGCCGTATTAAGCTAAAAATAAATGTCCGTTTTACCTGCTTGACTTTGAGAGTCAGTTTTTTATACGGATTATTAATATGTTATGCATCCTGGGCTTGGGGCTACGTCTACGTCTGTACGTTCACCTACGTCTGTGTAACACAAGGTATTTCCGCTGTTGTTTAATTCACCATAGGTTTATTCCCTTGTAACTACTAAACTTCACTCACAGCTTCGCTTTAGGCTTGAGTCGGTCATGAACTAAGAACTAAAAGGAATGAATTCCAATCACGGACCGAAAGGAACCAGTTCCTCTTAAACGAACTTATTCGGTCTTAACAATCATTCGGTTAACGTATGAGCACTCTTTATTAAAAATATTATACTCATACTAAATGTTAATACTCGCCAGACTTAAGTGGCAGTGGGCAGGGCACATCGCTCGTAGAACTGACGGCCGATGGGGCCGAAAGGTTCTCGAGTGGCGTCCGCGGACCGGAAGACGCAGTGTAGGTTTTCCTCCAACAAGATGGCCATCCATCGCTTGAACTCTTGGAGTCTCGCACCTAACATTACTGGTGTTGTGAAACTGAGTTACTCACGCATTGTTGAACTGGTCTTTCAACGGCGAGCCCTGTTGCACGGCGATGGCGTAAGGCTTGCGCGAGAACTCGTCGCCCACCATTTGCAGGTCGCAGCTGGTTAGCACGAGGTAACGGGCGTCGGTGGCATTACCGAGTGACGCTCCATCACTTGAGCTCTTGGGGTCTCGCACCTAACATTACTGGTGTTACTGAGTTACTCACGCATTGTTGAACTGGTCTTTCAACGGCGAGCCCTGTTGCACGGCGATGGCGTAAGGCTTGCGCGAGAACTCGTCGCCCACCATTTGCAGGTCGCAGCTGGTCAGCACATGGTAACGGACGTCGGTCGCGTCACCGAGCCACGCGAAACCTTCGCTTGAGCTCTTGGAGTCTCGCACCTGGAGGAATATCTGGTGTTACCATAGAACTAAAGATATAGAGGAATAAAAATGTCCCGCAAGCTAAACATTCGTAGATGTATTTACCACAAAATATACCTACCCAAATTACTACGGGTGTGCCTATAATATTTGAAGAGTTCCCTCAATTTCCACGGGATCCACTCATCAGATCCTGACTTTGGTGATAATGGGACCTAATTGAAATTAGTCCCCGTACAACCAAAAAATTTTTTTTCAAATCCGTTCCGTTTAATTGCTACAACCTATGAAGTTAGGGCATTGATAGCGCGGAATTGAAAAAGTGGCGATGGATTCTAAAGGAAATACACACGATGACATTCTTATTCCTCTTATTGTTGGTTCAGAAATAAAATCAAAAAGTTTATTCTGTAAGTAGGCAGCGAAGAGTTCTTTTAAATGTATCTTTTTTTAAACTACCAGCGCCTTCGGAAAAAACATCATTGCCAAGAAGAATGCGCCGCAAGAAAGGCTTTGTTCTGTGCAACAGCACAAGGAAAATAACAATTTGTCCTCATAATTGCAACCACGCGCGTTATCGGCTTTAATTTTGTTAAAATTACTAGTGACTATGATAAATCGAGAAAGTTTAAAACATTGTTACGAGTACTGTGCTAGAGATCGTATCTAGGCCAGCCTCCACCAAATCGTTAATATACCTAACGTAATGCATTTCATATCAAATAAGCAACGACCTTCATTTGACGTTATAATATATGTCGTGAAATATAAGTTGTACTTTTTTTTATTTCTCATTGACGAAGCCTACGCTGCGGATCTAATGTTATTGTATTCTTTTTTGTAAATAAATAATTAATAATGTTTTTATGAAATGTGTGCTAACACCGTAAATAATTATACTAATAACTACTATTTAAAGCACAATAGCTTATGAACGAGAGCAAAGTTATGTAATTACCTAACAAGACTTAGTTGTACTTTATTCTATGTGGAATAGAATTATTTAGAATGCTAGCCGCTTCCAATCTATGTCTAGAAGTGGACGTCCTACGGCTGAGATGATGATGATGATGGTGAATTTAATTTAATTTTTAAGTGAACTAAATGAAAAAAATATTGAAATTAGTTTCTTACAATTAACTTTTCTATACAAAAAAAAATATAAAAACCATGGGTAATTTTTTTTAGACATCCACATTAAAACCATGGGTAATTTTTTTAGACATCCACATTAAAAAATATGTATGGACTACGAGACACAAAAGTTTAGGGATCTCTGCCTGGGTTTAAGCGCAGTTTTGCGGTATATTTACCCTCTGGACAGCCTCCTCGACGGAGTTAGGCAGGCTGGCTTCCTTCATAGCCTGCCACATCTTGCTGTACTTGTCGCTGACGGGATAGTCCCATACAGCAAGCTTTGCCCGCTCCACGTCGCTCAGGCTGTCGTTGAGACTCATCTCCTTCCATATCCTGAAATTTCATCGCTATATTATTCATATTAACCATCCTAAAACTAAAACCTTAAGAATAATAATAAATGACTAAAACATAATTATTATGACAAGGGGTCCTCTTAGGCAAGGTACCGAAGACACTGGCAGCGTTCCCCCTTTAAATACCTAAGCTAAACTCTGGCTAAATCTGGTGTCCTGTCCTGTGACATCATATCACATCATATCATATCATGTTAATCATATTTTGGACAACTTTGAAAACACCAATCCACTAAGTACCTAAGTATACTTTCCTGTATAAGTAGTAAGTAATAACGCAGGATCTTTCTTAGTTTAGCTTGCGCGAGCTAAACTCTTTCCACTAAATATCAGAAGGATTTTTACGACTTAAAACTATAACCTGCTATACTGAACGGTTCAGATATTTAATCTTTACCGGAGAAGATCAATGGCCGATAACAAAGATAGGAACGTCTTGAATGCCACGTGAGTAAATAATCTGACTGGCGCCGGCCGAGCATTCGTGAGAATAAAGATTTAGGAACACATACGTCATCCCAGCTATTATCAACATGGAGACAAGGACGATAAATCTTGTCACTCGAACCATATCATTGCCGCAAAACTGCAGTCCAAATTACATGTTCGACCAAGCCAATTACATGTTTGACTACTTGCATTGTTATCCAACTTACATAAGTACCTATAACAAATTTCAAGTGAATCCGGCTACTGTACCTCTACCATGAGTTTACACTAGTTTACGTGACCGTACTCGCTAGCGACGGCGTAAAATATTTGTATGGAGAATTGTACAGCGCCTCTAGCGGTCACTTACGGAAGTACAATAGGCTACTTTCCTAACTAGTCAGTCTTTTAGATTATCAAAAAATATTGGACACGTATTTTTTATTTTGTCAATTAAACAAAAAATCACGAAGATATGGCGCGTTGAAGTTTCGCGTGACGTCACTTGTTCCTACACTTTGTATGAGCGTTTTAGGAACAAGTGACGTCACGCCTCGTCACGCGGAACTTCAACGCGCCATATCTTCGTAGTTTATTGTTTGATTGTCAAAAGAAAAATTACGTGTCTAATATTTTTTGATAATGTAAAATACGGACTAATAAGAATTATTATTTTTTTACCTAGGAAACATCCCTATTCTCCATACAAATCATTTACGCCGTCGCTAGCGAGTACGGTCACTGTGAACTAGTGTAAACTCATGGTAGAGGTGCTGGAAGTGGGTCAAATTCACAGAAATTCTCGATATATTTCTGTGGTCAAATTCGACTTCCAAGATTTGACCCGTACGTACATATAGATGCATTGCAAGTTAATAAAAAGCTTATAAAATTTAATCCGCTAAACCTAGAGACTAAAATACTTATGTAATTTTGCATGCTTGTTGGGAATTCCCATGGGCATTTAGTAAAATCCCGGACTTTCAACTACTTAGGCTGCGTTCAGACCAAACCGACTGTCAGCCGCGGAAAGTGAGCGCGAGTTACGCAGTTCACAATGAATACAAATTTCCATCAGGGATCGTTATCGGTATTCTAACTACCGGTTTTAAATAAGGTATAACCGGTTAAAATGCATTTCGCTATTTATATCGCTTTAGCGATATAATCAATAGCTTTTTTAGCTTTTAGCTTTAGCTCTTGATTAGCGGTATAATCAATACCGGTATTCAAATATATTAGCGGTTTTTCCAATTGACAACAATACCTCTATTTGATAATTTATCCATAAAAACTATTACCGGTAACCGGTAATACTTGTCAATGTCGAATACAAGTACTAATAGATACTTCAGCCAGCTATGCACAATGTTATCGCGTGACGTTACACTATTGCATGTATTTGTCGTTTTTTATGTAGTAATGTCTAATTGACATCTTACCTTTCAAGTAAAATTTTAATAGCGGTATTGAATACCGGTATTTAATATCGTTAATAATCTACACATAGCGATAGAGACAAAAGCGAAATGACAACAATACCTCTTTATAGAATATAGGTATTATTTTTATAGCGGTAATAGTTTGACAGTTTATATACAGGTATTGAATAAAACCGGTTCTACAATCCCTGATTTCCATACATATTCACGTTTTCGGTCACACCGAACAGACAATACGCTATTACGTTTTTTCATATTAAACAATGGATCTCAGTGAGCCTGCTCACATTCCGCGGCTGACAATTGGTTTGGTCTGAACGCAGCCTTAAACTGCCAAATCGAAATGGTATGAATGAACTGAGGCCCTACCGCGAAGTGCATAATTCGAACTTCGTTTCGTGCCGTCCCGCTCACGCTAATATGATTTGACACGAGAGTGAGAGGGATAATACGATGCGAACTTCGATTTTCGAATTTCGTGGTAGCGCCTCTGCAACAAATACTTTGCTCACCCGCGACCTTACGATAGCTACGTTTATTTAAAAATTCGTGTTCATGCAGTTCCTCCACCTCCACACTGTACGAACACACACAAGTCACACAAACCCAATATCACCACCACCAAACTACACTGACGTGTTTCGAATTAAAGAAGAATTTTACAGCGCCTCTAGCGGTCACTTACGGAAGTACAATTCTCCATACAAATCATTTACGCCGTCAAGACGCGTCGCTAGCGAGTACGGTCACTGTGAACTGTACCTCTACCATGAGTTACACGGTCACTGTAAACTAGTGTAACTCATGGTAGAGGTACAGAGCTCATCTTGCAGAGTAGGTACCGCAACAACCGTTCACTGTGCCACAGAATAACTATTAGTACTAGCGTAACGCCTGATTCAATAAATTATCTAAATGGTATGGTTAGTTGTTATTTGATTTCCTTCTTATTTTAACTCCTAATTCATTATATTCTCAGTTTCTAGTAGTTTTAGTAGATCTTGAAATAGTTTTGACCTTGTAAAATTAAATTAGCATTTTAAATTGTCGTCTTTTGTATCCTTTACCAAGTGTCAAACGTCTGTCAGTCTGTCTGATTTCATTGTTTCTAAACGTTTGTGAAGCAATTACGTAAAGAATGCATTACAGTTACATATACAGCTCGCGCGATAAGAGTTTGGCTTTGACCGTTATTGCGCAGAAATCAGAAATTGGGTATCAACGGGGGTGCGGGGTATGCGCAGCCCATGCGCAGTAATCCCCTCCACCCGACGGTCAAAGCCAAACTCTTATCGCGCGAGCTGTACAAAGTCTTGACGCTAAGTTGTTCGAGGAATGACTAGGACGTCATAGATATAGGTAGTAGAGTAAAACTCCTATACCACCCTTAGGGTAGTTTTTCCACCAGAGATGTACTATGGATGGAGGATGTGAAACCTACGCTATTTGAAAAGTTTAGGCTTTCACCCGACTGTCGAAGGAGGGTTATGTTTTTCGAGCGTATGTGTGTATGTATCATTCTTTGGCACGCCCTGCAGCCTAAGCGGCTCAATGGATTTTGAAGTGTGAGGTGTCATTAGATTCGTTTCAGTTCCGAGAGTGACATAGGGTATGTATTTTCCCGGAATTCCCATGGGAACAGGTAAATTTTTTTTCTTCTAGTATTGAAATTAAAATTATTCAAGTTTTGGTAAGTTTTTTTAGATTGTTATTTTTATTTTATGGTTGTTTCATTGTAAACATCTGTACTACGTTTTATTAATTCAAATTGCTTAATTGGTAAACACTTGCAACTGCTAAACGAAATAATATCTAGGTAATGTTAAATGAACGATGTATTTACAATGACCAAAACTTTTAGTTTTCGCGTTTTCTCGTATAACTTCAATTAATGTCATCATCAACATCCCACTGCAAGGCACAAGCCTCCTCTTAGAATGAGATGGTTTGGGCCGTAGTTCCCACGCGGGCCCAGTGCGGATTGGGAACTTCACACACACCATTGAATTTCTTCGCAGGTGTATGCAGGCTTCCTCACGATGTTTTCCTTCACCGTAAAGCTCATGGTAAATTACAAATGTAATTTTGCACATAAATTCCGAACACCTCAGAGGTGCGAACCGGGATTTGAACCCACGACCCTCTGGTTGAGAGGCCAAACCACTAGGCCACCACGGCTATTAATAATTAAGAAATGTCATAGCAAGAAATTATTCTGAAAAACAAATACGAGTCCCGGAATCCCGGGTCTTATCCTTATTAAGTACAATGATTAAGGTCAATCACCCGAAATTGCATTACCGTAGAAACGTACAACTTTGCCCGCTTTTTGCGATCTTTTACTTTTTTTAGAGTCAATTGGTCCATATTGTGCAACTTTATCTGTGGCACTCACATATTGACATACTTTTCTTTGTGTCGATGAGAACACTACATTTAAAATGAGTTTCCGTACTCTAGAAAACGGGCCTCAAACAGGCGGGCCAAAATATTGAAAAAATTTCGAGATTATCAATTTTATGGTCATGATTCTTAAAGTCTAATAATCTAGAATAGGCATAGCAACGTTGTGTCGTATTATTAGTCCTTTAAGTGATATATTTTACCTCCAAAATCGTGTGGGCAAAGTCGTAAAAAAAATTTGAAATCCTTCATACAAAATCCTGGATATGCTAGGGTTGTCAATTTTTACTTACTGCTTTTACCCGATTACGACTAAATAAGGTCAAGTATGATATTAATATTTTAATTTGGTCGTAACGGCCCTGGCACCTAATTTTTTCCTTTTTTTTTGTTGAACGTTGCATACCGAAAAAAAATATTTAGAATTTATTAGGCTTGTTTATATTCAGTAAAAGAAAATTAAATACGTATTATTGCATATCATTTCAAAATATCCCGCGTGGGAACTACGGCCCAACCCCTCTCATTCTGAGAGGAGGCCTGTGCCTTGCAGTGGGACGTATATAGGCTTGGATGATGATGATGATGATTTTATATAACATACTAGTGACAACCCTAAGGGTAAAATTTTGCTGGGCAAAGTTGAAGAAAGTCATACGAAAAAACGTTCATGACATTGCCCAATACCATAATTACAAAATTAATAGAGATAAGGTGTTGAGATTTTGTCTACATCGTTTTTAAACTGAATATTAGTTACAGTTAAAATTAAATACTTTGTGGGACTTTCCTGGCTTAAAATACACTCGAAGTTTTTTCGTCCTAATTGGCCCGCCAAAAAACACGTCCGCACTCCAAGCCAGCTCACGCTTGACAGAAGATAGATACGTGTCAACCGATAGGCCAGTGTTGCCAGCAATATGTTTAGCTATAAGCCACAGATTATGATGTAAGTGTATTTGTAACTATTTTTGGTATATTTTGCTTTTACTGAAATGTGACGCGGTGGCCAAAGCTATAATGAAAAGGCAAAGTTGTAAGTTTTTACGGTACCTATACATATTTTGATCACTGATTCTTAGGATTTCTATGTACTTAGTAGGATTAGTGGGACACTTACTCGTAGAACCTGACTTCGATGTGCGCCATGCGTTCAAAGTACGTCATCGCCGCGGACCCGTTCAGCGGCGCATACTGTATCTTGTATTGCTTCGACAGATCATCCAACGACTCTATGGGCGTGTCCAGTCTTGACACCGTGAGGAACGCGGCCAAGTTCGCAGTGTATGACGCGATGATGATGAACCTAGAGACAAATAACCTTGAAATACTCTGTCCCTTTCGAAGTAATCTTAATAGACAAGGACGGTGCGTCACAAACGCAAAATGTCCCGGATAGGTGTAAAAATGTTTCGCGGAAATGCGTGAAGTGATTAAGCAAATACTTAGTTAACAAGGCATCCAAATAAGATGCTGTGAAGTAACACGTGGTCGGACGTTAACCTCCTAATTTAGTCTCACGAATACTTAGTCACTATTCAATAAAACAAATTCATTCACTTATCAATTTTTGCCGCCCCCACTGGCCTCTGCAATTCGACGCCGAGTGCATATAATTGCCATTTTGTCTTAGGGCTTGTCCGCACAGCGATATTTCACCGCGCGGTTTTTTATTCATGATTCTGTACTTAACACATTGAATCTTATGGACGTAGCCGCGCGTCTACGTCCATAAGATTCAATGTATTACAGAATTGCGAATAAAAAACCGCGCGGCGAAATATCGCTGTGCGGACGGGACCTTACTGGCCACAGGCGCCACAGCGGACTGACAGCAATTTCGCTGTATTAAAAAAGGCCAGAATACAAGTGCTAGTTAACCAGCATGTCGGTTACTGGCATTCCGGTTACATAAGCATGTAGTTGGTACACCCGTTTCATACATCAGCATACGAGTCTTCCTTCCCACTTCCTTGTGAAGGCAAAAAAATCAAACGAGCTGGCTCCTGGCATACCCTTTGTGCGTGTAACCAGCACGTATATTCTGACAATTCTGAGCAACCTCCTGCCGCCCACGTCAATTTTTGTTCAATGAAATTTAAACTTTTTCACTAATGAGTTGAGTTCAATGTCACATTAGAATAAGTCCTAATAATAGGACATCGGACCTCAGGAGGGGTACAGACACAAAATTATACATAAGTTCTATTTTTAAACGTTTTTAAAACAATGATAAACTTAACCCGAAGAGCCACCACGTAGCGGCCAGTAGCCTGCCAGAGAGGTTTTTCGGCGCCTCCCCGCCTCCTTGCGGAGTTAGTGACGTCATACAAAACCATAGACACTCCTTCAGGTTGAATTCGCGCTTTTCCTCGTCGTCTTTGTATTTTTCACGGTTGTTTTGGTAGCTGTACGGGCTCCATTTGTCAAATACCCACATGAGAAAACTAAAAAGAAAATTTAGTAAATTTAGATTTATTTACCTACACGAAAAAGCGGGGATTGTTTTTTTTAAATCACTTATAATACCTACATTACTAAAGAGACCAATAAGTAAGCCATACTGGACGAGTCAAGTATAGCACTTTTGGTCGAAGCTTGTATAACTTTTCTCAAAAATAAAGCAAAAAACTACAAAGACAATAGTACATTACTGCAGCGGCCGCGAAATAGGGGATTGCCAGCCGAGTAGTAATAGATGGCCGAGTGTTAACGAGGCCATCTAGAGATACGAGGCCGGCAATCCCTGTTCGTGGCCAAGGCTTGTATAGTGCTTTTCTCAAATAAATCCAAGGAAATGATACGAACGTTCAACTTATATATTCATATTTATTTCAAATTGTTTTTTTTTTGATTCCCGCCAAAATATTTATTTTCCAGCAATTTATTTGTAAGCTGTTCCAGTTAATGTTTTTGACGCAAAATATTGAGATGATTTATATTTATTCAAAAATTACGACCTTATTAATAATAAATTGTTAACAATAAACGCCAATCCTTATTTATTTTATTGAATACCTGATTAAATCTAGCCAAGTAAGATATTAAAAAGTAAATTCACAAACTAAATTTTTCTTAATTGGCAGTATGTCATTGATAGTCAATAAAAGAAAATACGACCCACTAAAACAAAAGACAATCTCTTTGCTGGCCTTGGCCAGCAATGTTTGTATGAAATTCCATTATTGTTGTCTAATTTGAAATTGGAACGAATCTTCCTCAACTGCTATACAATGACATACTTCGTGTTCTATTGTCACGACTATAAGGACCACATTTCCTTGGATGTTTGAGAAAAATAAATTACACGACAACGATATAATTCCAAAATGTTAAATAGTCCAAAATATGAACGCCGCTGCTCTTATTTTTTAGGGTTCCGGAGCCATAATTGTAAGAACGGAACCCAGTTTCGCCATGTCTTGTCTTTCCGTCCGTCCATTCGCGGCTTAGCTCAGAGACTATTAGGGCTGGATAGCTGTAATTTTATTTTGTATGCACATGTGAAGAAATTATCCGGACAAAGTGAAAAAATAAATTTTAGGCCCTTTGAAATGTCGAATGTAGTTTTATTAGAATCTTGCAATCGAGACAGTACCTCTCCCATGAGTTTACACTAGTTTACGTGACCGTACTCGCTAGCGATGGCGTAAATTATTTGTATGGAGAATTGTACAGCGCCTCTAGCGGTCACTTACGGAAATACAATTCTCCATACAAATCATTTACGCCGTCGCTAGCGAGTACGGTCACTGGAAACTAGTGTAAACTCATGGTAGAGGTACTGATCTCGATGCTACCGAGAATCGGGGCTCTGACTTGACCCTCTAATTGATACTTTTTGAAAGGGGTCGTTGCGTTATATGAAACTTATACGTAAGGGTAACGCATAGAAGCCGGCCTTGTTGTTAGGGCGCTACGCTCCCCAAATGGAGCTTAATACGGCACCTGTTAGGCCTTTTGCACATAATAGGAAACTAGGGGTTGCCCGCGACTCCGTCTGCAAAGAATTCGTTTATCGCTAGCCCGCGGGAACTATGCAATTTTCGGGGATAAAACTATCCTATGTCCTTCCCCGGGTCTCAAACTATATCCACACAAAATTTCGTCTAAATCGGTTCAGCGGTGTAAGCGTGAAGAGGTAACAGACAGGCATACCGACAGACAGACAGACACACTTTCGCGTTTTTTACACGCTTTATATTAGCTTCACCTGTATGTTTGTATGTTTGTATGTATGTTTGTATGTTTGTTTGTAACCGACTCCTTAGGGCGCGATTTTGACCCACTTCCCGGTTTCCGATTGAGCTGAAATTTTGCACATATGTGTAAATTGGATGACAATGCAATATTATTGTAACATGGAGCTGATCTGATGATGGAGCTGGATGGTGGCCATAGGAACTATGTAATAAAACAACACAATCCCGTCGAGTTTGGGCTCGTTTGATTCGTCTTGACGAGCACTTTGATCCCAGATGATAACCAGGGTCTGATGATGGAGCTGGAAGATGGCCAAAAGCACTCCACAATAAAACGACACAACCCCATCGAGTTTGGGCCCGTTTGATTCGTCTTGACGAGCACTTTGATCCCATATGGTAACCAGGGTCTGATGATGGAGCTGGAAGATGGCAAAAGGCACTCCACAATAAAACGAAACAACCCCATCAAGTTTGGGCTCGTTTGATTCGTTTTGACGAGTACTTTGGTCCTAGATGGTAACAAGAGTCTGATGATGGAGCTGGAAGGGGGGTAGGTGGCGGGTTGGGGGGGGAATGGGGTATGGGGTAAGGGGGTCGGGGGTTTAGAGGGTTGGGTGTTAGGGTGTGGCGGTTGGGGTTAGGGGATGGGGGGGGGGGGGTTTACGGGAAATAGGGTGGGGGTGTTGGGGGCTTCGGGGGTAAGTGATTTTGGGGGGTTGTGGGAAATGGGGAGGGGGTAAGAGGCCTAGATGGTAACAAGGGTTTGATGATGGAACTGGAAGGGGGGGCGGTAGGTGGCGGGGTGGGGGGTGTGGGAGGGGTGGGGTGGGGGGGGCAGGTGACGGGTGGGGGGGAGGTGGGGTTTCCGGGGGTATGGGGGTTCGGTGTTAGGGGGGTTGGGTTTAGGTGGTTCGGGGGTTTGTAAAATGAGGAGGGGGTAAGGGGGGTTTAGGGGATTGGGGGTAAGGGTGTGGGGTTTGGGGGGGGTTTGGGGAAATGGGGTGGGGGTTGTTGGGGGGTTGGGTTTAGGGGGTTTGGGGGTTGTAGGTGAGGGGGTAAAGTTAGAAAGAAAAAAATGCAACTAAAAAATAGAAAATAAATAATAGTTTAAAAAAACTAAAAAACACGCTTTAAAAAATAAAAAATAAATTTTAATAAATTTCAATTCACTATTCTTATAGTGCAGTAAAAAATCTTAATAAGCAATTATTATATTGTTATATCCAGATCAAAATTTGTAAACAATTCTAAATATTGATAAAATAAATAATAATAGTTTAAAATATTTTATTGTAAAAAAAGCGTGGGGTGCTTTTTAAGATGTTATCAAAATGACAATCCTTGACAATTGACACCACCCAAGTAGCACAAGTAGCATTATAAGAAATCACTTTTGGTGTACACGGAAACTTTAAGCTGTACAAGACAGTGTTACAATGGTGTTAACAGCGCTGTTAACACTGAAATAACTCTTATTTGGGCACAAATTATTCAGCCTATAGTTCTAGTTTAGTTCACATTTCTGTTTAACAGCATTACAGTAGCACTATATTGGAATTATTATAGGTCACCAGGCTGTTTATCAGCTGCTTAACAGAATACGAGTATCCTGTTATACAGACTAAGCGTCAGGATTGGGTGACTGCTAGTCTTATATAACGCTTTAGGTTTTACATTACCCTTCGTTCATATTGAAATTGCTTATTATATTTGCAGATTTGCTTTTAATAGTATTATAGCGGTGCCGATAAATTTCCAGAGTGTGATGTGTAATGGCGAAGTAAATGTCACAATTTTATTGAGAATTAGTGTTAACTCACGAAAGTACACCTTTATAGCCAACCTGTGATGTATGTAGATGGGTAGATGAGAAACACGAATATTGAGGGTATGCCTCACATCTCTTGTCTTCGATTAAACTTTGTACCAAACGGACGTGTGTGATTCCGGCATCCCGAGAGTCAACCCTTAGACCTCCTAGTGTCATATTCTTCAGTGGCGACGAGGACATCAGAACCATTATAGTTGTTGTGCCAGTTTAAAACAGTATCGGTTGTGTGCGTGTTAGGTAAACCAAACAATGTCAATAGGCAAGATAGGGGAGTTCAATGTCGCCGCGGATAATTGGCGGTTATACGTTGATCGACTTGAGCAATATTTTATTGTGAATAAAATTGCGAGTGAACTGCAAGTGCCAACGTTAGTGACTGTGGTTGGAGCGGAGTGCTACGAACTTCTGGTTAACTTGTGTACGCCGAGTAAACCTACCAATATGACATTTGCCGAAATAACAGCTATTTTAGAAACGCATTTACAGCCAAAACCTAGTATCCTCGCAGAACGTTATAAATTTAGACACAGGAAGCAAAATGAAGGCGAGTCGATTTTAAACTACGTAGCGGAATTAAAGAAAATGTCTAAAACTTGTGACTTTAAAGGATGGCTAGAAGATAGTCTGAGGGACCAATTTGTGAGCGGGATACAGAGTGAGACCATTAGACAGCGACTTTTCGCCGAAGATGATATCGATTTCAGAAAAGCGTTTAAGTTGGCGGTGAGCATGGAGGCGGCTGAAAAGGACGCGGCGGTAGTGGAGGGCCGGCCCGGACCATCCAGTGGGGGCAGTGGGGTCGTGCAGTGCCAAGCGATGGCGGGGAGTGCGCCGCGCCGGCTGAACGCGGCGGCGGCGGCGGCGGACGCGGCGGCGCGCCCGGCTCGGACCGCGGCCGTAGGCTACGATAAAAGGCGCGACGCGCGGGATAGCAGGCGCGGGAGCCGCGCGGCATCGCGCGCCGCGCCGCCATCGGCTGCCAGTGGACGGCGAGGCGTACTATGCGGGGCCTGCGGCGGCGGACATGACACAACGACCTGCCGTTTCGCGGCCTATTTTTGCAAAGTGTGCAATAAACAGGGGCATTTGAAGCGTGTTTGCCCGTACTTGACGAACAATTACAGTACAGAGGTCATGGCGCTGAATTCCCAGATGCCGGATGTGATGGAGCATAGTGACGAGAGTGACGAGGTAATCGATATTGGTTTAAATCAATTAGCCATTACGGCTTGCAAACCCATTATGATTAAAATCATGGTACAGGGGGTAGAATTAAATATGGAGTGTGATACTGGAAGTGCAGTATCTTGCATAAGCGAAGAATTGTATAAACAATTATTTTCAAAGTTAGAAATGAAAAGTTGTAAGTTAAAATTAAGATATTATACGGGAGAAATTGTGAGCCCTTTAGGGGTAGTCAGACCGCTCGTAAAGTATAAAGGAAAAGAGGAATTCTTGGATCTGTATGTGATTAAAAATGGAAAAACTGTATTGATTGGCAGACAATGGTTAATCGAGTTGGGGGTGCAAATCCCATTTACCGTTAATTACGCTAATGTGAATAGTATGAACAAGGATGAGTTTAATTTGTCTGCATTCAGTTCCAGATTCTGTGAGGTGTTTGCGGACGGCCTGGGTTGCTTCACGGGCGGCCAAGTTAGCATTCACTTGCGGCCCGAGGCGCGGCCGCTGTTCCTGCGCGCGCGCCCGCTGGCGTACGCGCTGCGCGAGCCGGTGGAGCGCGCGCTGGACCAGCTGGTGCGCGACGGCGTGCTCACCCCCGTCGACCGCTCGGATTGGGCCACGCCGATCGTTCCGGTCGTAAAAAAAGACGGTACCGTGAGAATATGCGCTGATTATAAACTTACTTTAAACAAAATGCTAGAAGTAGACCGTTATCCGTTACCCAGAGTAGAGGATTTATTAGCGCGGTTGTATGGAGGGCATAGGTTCAGTAAAGTAGATCTTTCGCAAGCATATGCACAGTTTGAATTGGACGAGTCTAAGAAATTTACTGTAATTAATACTCATAAAGGCATGTTCCAATATAATCGCCTCGTGTACGGGCTGGCGTCGAGCCCGGGAATATTTCAAAGGCGCCTGGAGCAAATGTTTGCCGATTTACCTCACGTTGGAGTTTTTCTCGATGACGTCATCATCACGGGCAGCGACACAAAAGCGCACATTGATAACTTAGTCAAAGTATTTGAACGCTTACAGGCGTATGGCCTGCGGGTTAAAAAAGAAAAATGCGTGTTCTTTGCTAAGTCTATTAATTATTTGGGCCATGTTATTAGCGAAGATGGCATCCACACGTGCCCAGAGAAGGTGATGGCCATCGAAAACACTCCAACACCGGAGAACGTCTCCGAACTAAGGGCTTTTATAGGCATGGTGATGTATTACGCAAAATTTGTTAAGAACGTAAGCAATATATTAACACCACTGTATAAGTTACTAAAAGCGGGCACGAGGTTTGTATGGGGACAAGATTGCCAGATCGCGTTCGAGACTATTAAACGGGCACTGAGTTCGAGCGAAGTATTGACGCACTACTCAGAGTCTCTGCCGCTCATCATGACGGCTGACGCGTCGGGAGTGGGCCTGGGGGCCGTAATCTCGCACGTCACGGCCCAGGGCGAGCGGCCCATCGCGTACGCCTCGCGGACGCTGACCGCAGCGGAGCGCGCCTATGCGCAGATAGATAGGGAAGCGCTGGCTATTGTCTTTGGAATCCGGAAATTCCATCAATATCTATATGGCCGTAAATTTATATTAAGAACTGACCACAAACCACTTACATATATATTCGGTAATAAAGTAGGTATTCCAGTAATGGCAGCGTCGCGTATCCAACGCTGGGCGGTTTTACTGTCGGGCTATAATTACTCAATTGAATACGTATCATCAGCTAAAAACTGTGCGGACGCGCTTTCTAGGCTGCCACAGAAGAAAACCGGGCAATCAAGTAAGGATGATGTCACGTATTTCAATTTTGTTGAAAATTTCTTACCGATAGGTAATAATGAGGTGAGAGCAGCAACAGCTAAAGACGCGTTGTTAGGCAGGGTTATGTCATACGTGCAGTCGGGCTGGCCGCCGTCTTGCACGGACGACAGCCTGAGAGGATATTTTACGAGGCGGCACGAGCTGTATATAGACCGGGGTTGCTTAATGTGGGGTTATCGGATGGTGGTGCCGACCACATTACGCGCGGCAATTTTAAAACAACTGCACGTAGGACATATGGGCATTGTTAAGACAAAGTCGTTAGCGCGTAGTTACGTGTGGTGGCCAAGTATTGATGCAGACGTGGAGGCCACATGTAAAAATTGCAAAACATGTGCAGGAGAAGCATCGGCGCCACCGCAGGCATCTCCTAGCCCATGGCCGTATGATTCTCGCCCTTGGACTCGAGTTCACATAGATTTTTTGGGACCATATAAAGGTCGAACGTTTCTAGTACTTATAGACTCGAGTTCAAAGTGGCTTGAGGTGTTTGAGATGTCGCGTACAAATGCAGGTGCGGTAATAAAGGAGTTACGGACAACGTTCGCACGTTTTGGTTTACCTATCGAATTAGTTTCAGACCAAGGGCCGCCGTTTACGAGTGTAGAATTTAAAGTTTTCTTAGAAAACAACGGCATTAGACAGTCTTTTTCACCGATACACCATCCGGCGTCCAATGGGGCCGCGGAGAACGCAGTGAATTTATGCAAGAAAGCGATCAAAAAGGCGTATAGGGATAGCGTAGATATCGACATGGCGCTACAGGCCTACTTGCTGGCCTATAGAAACAGTGTACACGGCAGCACAGGCGAAACCCCAGCGATGCTCCTTCAGCGTCGGCCGTTGCGTTCGCGGCTGGATCTACTGCGCAGCGAGCGCGCGCTGGAGGACCGCGTGCGCGAGGCGCAGCGCCGGCAGGCCCGGCCGGGCACGCTGCGCGAGCTCCAGCAGGGGGACGAAGTTTGGGCGCGGAACTACACAGCTCCCGATAAATGGGTACGCGGCGTCATCGTAGATAGGTTAGGGTCGCGACGATATACTCTGGATAACGGAAGCGGTAGACCTTTAGTTAGACATGTTGACCAAATCAGACGCATATCAAGAATGTCGAGCGTACCATATCGAGGGGAGGAGCACGCCGAAACGAGTAAAGGCCCAGGAATAGCAGAAACGGAGTCGTTGGGCGTGGGAAAGGAGGAGGCCGTTAAATTTGAAAGGGAGGATGCAGAGGTTGAGCAAACCACCGAGCTGGTCGCAGAGAGTGCGGCGCCCGCTCCCTCCCCACGCCCCGCGCAGCCGCAGGCTCGATCGTCCGTGCTGCTCCGTCCGCTACCCAGTCGTATGCGTAGATATCAATTAGATATAGATTAAGTGTAATATAGAGACGTAGAAAAATGTATTAGCATGTAAGTAGTGATTAAGCGTAGAGGTGTGATGTATGTAGATGGGTAGATGAGAAACACGAATATTGAGGGTATGCCTCACATCTCTTGTCTTCGATTAAACTTTGTACCAAACGGACGTGTGTGATTCCGGCATCCCGAGAGTCAACCCTTAGACCTCCTAGTGTCATATTCTTCTGTGAAAACATTTGGGAATGCAAGTTTACTGTGAATGTTTATATGGTTTTTTAGCAAAATTTTTACGCGCTTCGGAAATATCTCGTTTTAATTTGAAATGTTGTGAAAAAAGTAACACACCAAAAATATATGTGTACATTTTTGAGCGATTTACATAAAATTATACGAAGTTTTATATTATACTATAATAAGTGTATATGAATAACGTGTAATTTAGGGCAGTAAAATATAAATAACAACAGAATAATCATCAATGTATACGATTTAGGTTATAATAAAATGGCGCATTCTTAAGAAACTTTTGTGAACTCTTTTTATCCTGAATTAATTACCATGGCTGTACAAGAGTACATCCCAGTTCCTTTGTTATACTTATTGCAGTAAATAAGAGTTCAAGTGAACCAATATTCAGCCTGTCAGCTGTTATTAGTTTTATTATGGTTCACATAAACGCTAAAACCATTTATTTGAACTACTTGAACGCATTACCTTTTAAAAGTTATTTAATTTTTATTTAGTGTTTTAATTTGAATTCAATCTTGTTTTAATTTTTAATTTTTTTTAGCATTTTGTATAATTTAATACACGATCCACGCCAACTATTAAAATGACCGCTTAAGAATTTAATGATTGACTAACGTGAACCTGATTGCAGCTTCGTGCGTTATAATATATGTAAAGTGTTCTTTTATGCAGACTAAAACAATATATTGGTATATTTCACAGCCAAATGCTGCATTTCTGAGTTAAAGAAGGATCTTGAAATACCTTCGGTGTTCACGTGTATTAGTAAAACACCTTTTAACTGCTTTGAAAAATAGGCTTATAACAGAGCCGAGGCGAACCGATGTGGAACTTTTTGTGTTAAATTACTCTAAGTGTACACTACTCTAAAACTGTTGGCTGTACGGTAGTTCACAGTGACACTTTTAAGACGCTAGCATTTCAGTGGTATAATTCTACGCCTTTAAACAGCAATAGCATATTTTACTACCACTATAATGCTCTTAAGCAACCAATGCAAAAGAGACTGTAAGAAGGCATTTTTGACATCTGCACTAACTCTGATCCCGTAACAATAGTATCCGTTTCTACTTTTATGATGCTGGTATACAGACTAAAGCGTAATACGCAGCTCTAAGTTCTCAGTTGAACCATATTAACTGTTTATTAAGTCATGAAGTTCCGAGTTATACCCAAAGTGATTTCTTATAATGCTAACTGTGCTACTTGGGCATGCACCCCACGCTTTTTTTACAATAAAATATTTTAAACTATTATTATTTATTTTATGAATATTTAGAATTGTTTACAAATTTTGATCTGGATATAACAATATAATAATTGCTTATTAAGATTTTTTACTGCACTATAAGAATAGTGAATTGAAATTTATTAAAATTTATTTTTTATTTTTTAAAGAGTGTTTTTTAGTTTTTTTTAACTATTATTTATTTGTTATTGCACCTTATGTTGTAAATTGCACCATCATATCTATACATGTAATAAATCTGTAACAAGTCGGTGTCTGTACATTGAAGACATTTGAGAAAAACTGTCACTAGGGCTATTTATTAGCGCAATAGAACCCGAAACAATGATTTTTAGAATTATTGTCTGTTTTCTGTTTATCTGTTTGTCTGTTTGTCTGTGCGTTTGTGCGCGCTAATCTCCGAAACGGCTTAACCTAGAAGGATGCGGTTTTCACTGATATGTTGGTATTTTCTTGGATTAACATTTAGTGTTTGTTTCATTTCAATCGGTTCACAAACAAGAAAGATACGTCTATTTTAAAAATTTATCGAACAGTTTTTAGAAGAATTAATAAGCTGAAGAGTTTGTTTGTTAGTTATTTGAACGCGCTAATCTCAGGAACTTCTGCTCCGATTTGAAAAATTCTTTCAGTGTTAGATAGCCCATTTATCGAGGAAGGCTATAGGCTATATATCATTACGCTAACACCAATAGGAGCGGAGCGGAGCGGAAGAATGTTTCAAAATCAGGGGTTTTTGAAGTAAAACTTCTATAGGCACGCTTGACTTGGGAGTACGGTGGTGAATGTGAACGCGGGTGTGCGGGGGGTTTGGTGGGGGGTGGGGTTTGGAGGGGGTGCGGGGGGTTTGCGGGGGGAGGGGTTGCGGGGGGGGTAATTTTTTTTCTATCGAGGGACTAAGGAGAGCCATAATTGATGAAAAAGCAAATTTGATAAAAAAAATAAGCTGCCCAAATTACTAATTCCACGCGGACGGAGTCGCGGGCAAAACCTAGTCTTCTGAAATATATCCTTTGCTTTTTTGACATAAATCTGACCAGTAATTGACCCCTGTCACCTGTTAAAAAGTGCAGAGGCCAAAGGAGAATCGCACTGGTTCAGTAGCAGCTTCTTTCGTTTGTAAAAGTTGCCTGAAAGAGATCGTTCTAAAGCGATTAACCTTTTTTTTTATTTTACCTTGTAAATCTTCTCTAATCAAACCATTTTTAAAAATATAGCTCCATCGATACTATCGATGATTCTGCCAATGTCGAGGTTCAAAAGACACTATAGGTTGGTCGTTGTTCGGTACCTTCGATGTGCGGTAAAATATTCTCCAATAAAGAGTTATAGTATTGTGCTTAGTCATAACTCATAAACTTCACTGTATACATACAGTTTTCTAATCATAGCTAAAAGATGAACTTGTCTGTCCATCGTTTGACCTCCTTCCACAAAGTCAGATAAGAAATAATGAAGGTAGGCAGGTGAGCTCTATTCGTCGCTAGCCCATCGATCGACCGGTATTGTAATAAACGTTTAATTTAAATGTCACGAATAACCATCATATCCAATTAAACACGCCACCTAACCAAGTTCACTGGTCCGTTGATTAGTGTTTCAAGAAATCGACCATCAATTTTAATATGACTGGCTAACCTCGTGGACCTTTACAAACAGGTTTTCGCGATGCGTTACTCACCTAGTAAAGAAATATGCAGCCAATATGGACAGCCAGACGTCGTTCTCCAAAACCGTTAAGAATTTGAAAAGAGAAGTCGGTGTCCGTGGTAGTTTCATTAAGATAGTTATTCCTACTAAATCATAGTAAGGAACAGTAAAGTCTACTACATTTTCTCTCTCCGCCATCACTGACAGTGACGTTAGACCAATGTCCGCACGTTTTTCAATGAGCTCCTTTATAATCCCGTTCCAGTTGCCGTTATCGTCCATAGTCCCGAAATTACCATCAGGCGCTAAAACGATTTCGTAGTCGAACTTTACAATCTGACGTATCTCCTCAATAAGATCGATACAGTAACCTTTGAACCCCTTCGGTGCATCGTCGTCCCTTATAATAAACGGCTTTTGCTAAAACAAAAAATGCAATCACTAATACACCGTGAAATTTTAGTGGTTGTTTTCCCGAAACGAGGTGATTTAGTTTCGATTGTACAATCGATTTATTATTACTATTTTGACTAGAGTCAAAAATCCAATTGTGAAAAACGAAAGTCGAAAATGACCGCAAACCAATAGTAACGCTTCGTTGGTACAAGTAGCGTACGATCGTACGATAGGTTAGGTACCAACGGAGCGTTACTATTGGTTTGCGGTCATTTTCAACTTTCGTTTTTCACAATTGGATTTTTGGCTCTAGTCAAAATAGTAATTATAAATCGATTGTACAATCGATACTAAATCACCTCGTTTCGGGAAAACAACCATTAAAATGTCACGGTGTATAATTCATTAGTCATAAAATGAACGAACACAAGCAGCGATTAATGAACCTGTGAAAAGCAAAGAAATTGTGACGTGATTGTTTACACAGCTGTACGTATGAATTTCTATCACAAGATGAAAACATTGAGAACAATGAGCAGGGTTCATTTACCCACACACCTCTATTGTGACCACTCTAAACACGAGTTGGGCAGAGTAATCGCTCATATTTTCTGGATCGGTCAACGTCAGGGGGTTGAGAAGGCCTGCTTTCCAGGAGCCAAGGGATCGGCTCCCTATAGACGCGCCATCCTTCACGGTAACAGCCGTCAAATCCGTACTAAATTCCATGTAACTCCTCCCGTTCATTGGATCGTCTTCGGGAATAAAAAAAGGCGCGTACGTCGGTGTTTCTTTTATCTGGAAAATTTTATCTTTATCGCTTACCTACGCTTTCGCTTTGTAATATGCGTAATAAACGACGAGCTACAAACAGAGCGTAGACGCATTGTTCTAGGCCAGGTAGCAACTAGCACCGTTCGTACCTCTTGAAATGCCGATTTCAGATCCAAGGTCCGGTTGGGGGTATTCTTGCCGTCGTATTCGTCGCAAGTAATATATCTCATATCATTTGGCCACTTGCCAGAGTCCAGCAGAGATCTGGAAATTCATAAGCCGAAGTAATGGAATATGCCGCTCTATAATTAGATCCTACCTACACTGCACGTGGTTTACAGCTAAATTTACATGACTAGGTGCACTAGTACTGAAATAGGAAAGTTTATTACTTGACTGTCAGGAACGCTCGCAGGGAAAGGTCAAAGTAGAATGCAGATGTGATTTCAGGTTCGCCGTTCATGCTGTACGTCGTTTTGATTTTCCCGAGACGATCTCTGCTTTTTGCGTCAGGTGTTGGTCTCATATAGACTATAGTGGCGTCTTTACATCCGCAGCTTATATCTCCTTTATCCAAAGATAAAGCGAACCACGCAGTTTTCCTCCCAAAATATTGGTTTTCGTCCGCGGCATCTAGAACATTCTTTATAGTCCTGAGGCTTCCAACTACGAAGAAATTGACTATGTCCAACTCCCTCAAACTTCGAAGTTGCGTTTTAATTTCGTCTTTGTTAAAACTTTTGATTGGAGTAATAACGTGCCTGGTCGCGATGTTTTGAAGCAGCGATTTGTATTTATGATCCATAACTGAAATAAAAAAGCACTTTGGATTTCTTTTTCAACGCGCAATTAAAACGCTATAATTTAACACATACCTACCAAAGAACTCGTCAAAAATTATGGCAGCGTTTGTTATGTCTTGCTTAGTAACTATGGCTCTAATGGACTCTGGAAGGATATCAGCGGGTGGCATCACTTGCAAAAGGAACTTAGATTGGTTGACATTGAGGTTCCTCCACTGCCGCAAGTCACCGGCCTGCCCAAACGAGCCAGAAATAGTGGGGAGGGCTAATGCAGCAGTAAACGACTTTATGGTCTCTGAGCCGACACCGGTCATTGTAAAATCGAGGACGACGTGTGGAGTTTTCTTGGCTGACAACATATCGTTATACTTTCTGCAAACTATAAAATTAATTATTCTAAAATTATGTATTTAAATAAGTATAATAAGTATGTGGAATTATATTGATTTTTACAGCCTTACCATTCTCTAAGAAAGCCTTAGCGTCAGTTCTGTTACCTACAACAATCACGGGATCAACAGCCAAGCCGAGAGTTGGATTTCTACGCACATACTCCTTCGCTACCTCAAAGGATTTTTCAGCTAACGCATTGTTCTCTTCATTGATAAGCACTAAAAAGTAATTAAATCTAAGAAGGTTACGTTACACATACTAGTACTAGGCGATCGATGTAGGTTGATTAGATAAATTTTGCCAGTTATCGCACTTCATATTTTAAATGTGTTTTTTATTTAAAATTAACCGTCACGGAACTTCACTTACGGACATTTATATTTTGTGTAGTCTGAGAAAGCGAAACTGGAACGAACAGAAATAGAAGCAAGATGGTGAGTGAAGACATTTTGATAATTTATAGCCGTTATTTTATTCTGGACATGCCGATGTCTGGTCGGTCCGAGCCCGCTATCTGCCCACTAGGTTCCCTCGCGGCCAACTAGGCTAAAATCATAGCGCATCACACGTGTGGCTTTGTTGTACTTCAGTTACCACGGAGATCTGTGCCCTTGGCCAGCCCCTCATTATTGATGATGTTGTCAATGCTCATCAGTATTTGTTATCCAAGGGCGATAAATAATGCTGTCAACTAGGCGATTAATTATGTAAACACTATTGTCAGGGTTAGACTAGAAACGGTACTATCTTCTATTGCAGTCTCTCTCTCTCTCTCTCTCTGGCTATTTATTGGAATGAAACAGGACGACCGCTTTGAAGGCTCAACTTAGGCGCCATTTATGTACATGATGGATGGGGTAAACATTAACACAAGCGTATTGATTGGACTATTTTATTGCCAGAAATGTTTTACAAACACTTAACTCCACTGGTACGAGAAGTGTTAAAACTGTACACTCTACTATATTCTAATATTCTAAATGTACTCTTGAATCAAAATTTAAACTTGAATGTTAAATAGTTATAAAGTTAGTCAAAAATTTTATGTTTAATACCTTTAGTACAGAACACAATGTGTTACAATATATTTTTGTTTGGCAATAAAAATGAAGATTCATTTCCAAGGGTTATCTTTATCTTACATTCGAGGTTTGTAATCTTCTATCACAAATCAATGAAAAGAAAATAAATTAGAAAAACAGGATATAAGAAAAATAAAGATGTGTCCATAGAATCACAAAATAGCACAGAAAAAGTATGTCAATATGTATCACCTTATTTGTCAACTTTGAACTTTAATTAATTTTCATTTCTTAAAATTACACGTCGCACTGTGAACCGGTTTTAAATATTTCGTTGACTTCCCTGAAGCTTGGCCAGTCCTGCTGGGGAACTAGCACCATGTTCACAATGCAATACATGACCCAAACGTCAAAGGAATGTTTAATTAAATGGTTAAGTAATAATGCCTATGAAAATAATGTGCGACGTAACTGCTAACTTAAATTTACAACTGAATAATCTAAACATTAAAATCTTAATTAATCTAGAATCCTTGTTTCTCGGAAGCTGTTTATTAAGCGCGTCGTTCACAGAACGGATTGTGAATTGATTTCACAGAGTGAATTACTTTGGCAGTATTTTACTGGCAAAAACGTATTATTTCCATTACCAAACCAACACAAGTTTATAGTCATCAATTCATGAACCCATTTCTACAAGTCTGTTGAAATAGACACCAATACGCAGAACAGCATACAACACGTAACCATCTCGTTCAGGTGATCAGTTCACTGCGATGCACTGTCACAGTGCATGACCAACTGTTTTAACATTAATTTACACTTTACAGGTACTTCTCAGGTAAGTTTAATACACAATGTATCATAAACCTAAACGTAGTGTCGTCACAAGAGCTCAACTCTATATTACAAGATTGGTATACAGCATAAATGTAAATTGTTTATAAAAATTTATTGCTTAGGTTGCGTGCGAGATGTGTAAAGGATATGATATGCAGTAGTTTTCAGTCGGGATAGAGTTGAGCCCTGATGAGCATGGATGCATTGCAGTAAACCGAGCGGGGTGCGGGGCGAGGTTTAGGCTGCGGCCTCTTCTGCCTCCGCCACAGGGGCCTCGTCCACCACTTTCGCCTTCTTCTCTGGCGTGGTCTTTTCGACGGCGTCACCGTTGTCGGCGGAAGATTTCCTCTTCACGCCGGTCTCCTTCTTTTCTGTAAATGAAAAGGAATATTTAACATCTAGAGTTCAGTCAGATATATGTTAGTGACTCTTGCATGAAGTGCAGCATTTGCTTGCAATTATAAGCAAAATAATGAAAATTTAATGACAATACAAATGATGATGCGCACAAATTAATGAACAATGCTACTTAATAGATTTAGATATGCAAAATGAGTGGTGATACCTAAGTCATATTAAATAATATGGTAATATAATTTCAGATACCACACAAAATGAAATGGACAAATGCTAGACTGATTTAGTTAAATATTCTAAACTATACTTCGTTTTTTTTAGCATTAGAAAGAAGGTAAGCGGTCTTGATGCGTCTCTTTACTGAAAAACACTTATGAAAAATAAGTCACGGCAAATAAGTAACAACTTCAAAGGAAACATGGTCATTTACACTCTTTTGGTTTCATAAGTAATAGTTAGTTACTATTTTTTTAAGTGATTTTCAATAAAAAGACCCATCAAGATTGTTTACCTTATTTCTAATGCTAAAAAAAAACGAAATATAGAAAGTATTGCATCAAACACACTTTTATCACTAGTTGAAAGGTGTGAATGACCTGACATTGCTAAGTAACATGTTTTTAAGCTATTATTTATTAGATATCTTGAATGTTGTAGCTAGACAACAGTTGCATACCTACTTTCAACAATTAAAATTGAAACATGAGGTAATAACCAATCTTACACATGTGGCACGCCAGCCAGATGGCTAAATAAGGTGTTAGGAGTGCTTCAACAAACCTGAGTCTCCGTTCTCAGTGGCGTCATTGCTTTCTTCAGCGTCATTGGAGTCACCATTCTCTGCAGGGGTGTCTTCTGGCGCGTCTCCGCTGCCATTCTCCTCCTTGCCATTGCTCTCCGGTGCTTCAACCACCTTCTTGGCCGGAGACTTCTTGACTGGAGACTCCTTTGCTGCCTCAGTTGAGGTCACCTCTTCGGTCGCGACGTCCCTGTAACATTACAATGTATGGGTTAATAAAAAAAAAGTAAGGTGTCACAAGTTTGACAAGTAATAGGGCTACATACAAACTATAATCAGATGTAGAACATAGCCATATACAAATGAAGAATAAGGTAAACCGGTAAACCATAGTCCAAGAGTAATAAAAACGTTGCATATACAGGGTTATTTGTAATTCACTGACATCCTCTTAACCCTGAATTCCTATCACTCAAATGTTTTTGTTTTTTGACTTTTTAAAATGAAGCACTTTTTTTCCCATACAAATACACAGTATCGTAAAAATAAGAGGTAATCTCAAATTTTCAAAACGTTATTACACCAAAAATATTAATTTATGACAAAAGCCGTAAAACAAAAAACTTGAAAAAACATTTGTTTAAGTGGTAGGAGTTTAGGGTTAAAAGGATGCTAGTGAATTACAAATAACCCTGTAGAATGTGGCTGGCAATAAACGATTACACTATGTCGCCGCGTCGCGTATTGGATAATGACGGAACTATCGGATGAACGTAATGTAACGACTCCACCGTGCACGGTGGTAGGGGGCATAAAAGGAAAAGTGTGTCGGTACAAAAACAAGGGCCGTTGTTTCGCAAGGCTGCATGTGGGAAAGTTACAAGAGCGGAAACCGAACGTAAACACGATTAATGAATAAGTTACCCGCTCCAGTAGATCGAGAGACGCTACGAAAGCGTTAAAAATAACTAATGACATAGCACCGGTACTTGTGATAACGTAACCGAATTGCAAAAGCCGCCGTGTGTCGCCTAACGCTGTCAACACCTGCCAATAAACGCGCGGCCCGAGAATCGAAACTATATTTAAAAGTTAGATGACAGGTTTTTAGTTAGAGCGATATCACGACTGGATACATTATGTGACTATACTTGATTAATTTTTTATAGAAAAAGTTGTCAAAAATAAAAAATATCACCTGAACTATCAAAGATTAAAGTGTAAAGAAAACAGGATGCTTTAGATCGGTGATCGGTTAAATTCGAGTCATTCTCGAAAATTCCGCGTGTGCCCATTCAAAATAATGTTCGAAAAGAGCGCGGTACCGTAGGACGCTAAGTGGCGCGCCGGCACGCTGCGCAGCCAGCGCCATCTTGAACCAAGCGGCCCCGCGCCCGCCGCCCGGCATGCTTTAAGTTTACGAATTCAACGCAACGACGCTTCCAGGAAAATCAACGAAATATCAAACAAAATATTAACACTGTACTCCTAAACCACGAGATAATAAAACTTACCATACTAGTGCAGTAATAGTATAAAACATAAATCGAACTGACACCCGAACATTTTCCCGCGTCTACTTAACCGACGGCGTCCGATGGACAAGTACAACAAAACTATAAATAGGCATCATAATAATAACACTGACATTAACAATTAGTTAAGTAATTCAAAAAACGTACGGGTATTTTGCCATTTACACGATACAACACGAATTTCACACTTTAATAGGAAGCCATTTTGATCACGTATACCTAAGCCGCCAAAACTAAAATACGAAGAAACTTTGCATTTATGTAAGAAACACTATAAAAGGCACTTACTTCTTTTCAACTGCTGCGTCTGCCATTGTTGTTTTGGAAGATCTTTTTATTATTTTAATAAAACGAGCACGTGTCACGCACTGTACGACACTGTTCACTGCACAAACACCGATGTCCAAATGAAGGAGGGGAGGAGGAAATAGAAAATTTCAGCGCGTCGCTTCGCGGGGCCGCACACTGTCGTGAAGTTAGTGCGGTTACGTCACTATAATGAGATGGCATCATACGTCGATGGATCGTAACAAAAAGAGATGACACTTGTTTCCTCAGCTATCGCTAATGCAACCTTGAATTTGGATTTCAAAGCAAAAACGAACAAGCATAATTTTATACCTTACCTTGCTCTCTTTTGAAAATAAAATACATAATTAATGTTAAAAGAATAAAATTGAATTATTATTTTACTGAATGATAAGTAGGTGGAGAATGAAATATTTTCGAATCGTTTAAATAATAGGAACATGCAAAAGGTTTAGCGGAGTTACCTATGTGTACACAACCTTTTACACAACATGACACGAGCCCCTTTTCCTAGAAAAGTTGAGCGAAGTAAAGGTCCATAACATGACATCAGTATTATTACATTTAATGATGAAATAGCCGTTCATTGCATATTAATGGGTATCGTAAAATCAATGGAAGAATAGTTGCAAAAATATGTCAAAGTAAATCAATAACGCAATTAATACCTACTTACATCTGCTTAACTGATTAATGCTAACTAGCGGTTCATTTATCTCCTCTGAAGAAATGTAATTAATAGGTATACTAAGGTATAGCTATGACTATGATTGATAGTATGTACTTATCCCGTATTTTTCGTGATTTATCTTATCTATACTATCTATACTTCTATACTAATATTGTAAAGAGGAAAGATTTGATTGTTTGTTTGTTTGTTTGTTTACATTGAATAGGCTCCGAAACTACTGGACCGATTTCAAAAATTCTTTTGCCGTTAGAAAGCTACATTATCACTGAGTGACATAGACTACTTTTTACTGCGGGAAAATACCTTTTCCTACGGGAAAATTAATTTATCGCGGGCGAAGCTGCGGACGGAAGGCTAGCAAATTATACTTAAGAGGGTACGATGCGCACCATTTCTCCATACAAACGTAATCCCCTGTTTCCTCCCTGGATAATGGCTTTAGAGCCAAATTTTGTTTACTGTGTGATCTGTATCTACCACAGCTATGCCCCTATGTTTCTTTTTTTTCCATATTTCAATTAACATAAGAAATATGAGCTATCAAAAACTGGAAAAATTGCCCAATTTCAACATCATTTTCAGACACTCATCAGAAAAGAATCCCTCATATAAACAAAAAAAGGAAAACATAGGGGCATAGCTACATCTGTCCTTTAATTATTTATGAAAAAAAAATGATTTTATTGGTCCAGTTTTCGAGAAGAAAAAAGGAGATTTCGAAATGCTGTTTTGATCAATTTTACGCGCCTATTAACGGTCTGAGCTGCAGTTGTCCCGCTCTCGCTGTACTGACACGGAGGGGTTCGGGCGAGACAGCGACATTTCATTAAAATACCTATTTCTCAAAAATCTCTCAGCCATCGTACCCTCTTAAGTAAGTACACCTGGGCCCAATTGCATAACAAATTACAAGCTAATAGTATTTAGCTATTTTTTTGTATTGAAATTCAGTACCTAATACTATTTGCTTGTATTTTGTTATGCAATTGGGCCCTGGTTTTGTATTAAGTATACACGTATATTCGCAAACAAACAAATTTACCTAAGACACCGCCCCCACCGCACCCCTCAATTTACGCACACAAATGCTATAGCGTATAATATAATATTAATGATTTACCACGATTCATTTTAATAATGACGAAACTGTTATACATATAGATAGTCACACCTCTGTATTCCTGGTGTTAATTATAAGTACTTAAATTAACCTGACTGCAGACTGACGCGCTTTTAAATTTTAAATTAATTCTAATTTATTCACCTATCAAATAACGAGGCGTTTTGGCAGGATCAATGACCGATTTTACCTTGACTTTAAACATTTTTCAGCATTAAGTCGCGTCGCTAGCTAAGAATTTTTTTTCGTTTTACGATAGGTAGGTAGGTACACTATTTGTAGGCATGCGATCTTATATTCTCCTTTTCGCTCTACAGTACCGTACCGACTAACGATGCTCTCAATTTTTACTTCTATGAAATACTTAGCTCTAATCTAATATCCTATATATCCCGCCTGGCCGCCCTACTTCTAAATTCTGGACCATGTGCTGGGCTTAATTTCTTTTCGGTTTATTGCAGCATTTGCAGCCATAACGAATTATAAATTAATTACCTATCGAATCTATATATTTACCTGGACGACCGAGCTATTATCGGTTTCTTTCGAAGTAGTTCACTATACAGCAAAAGATGGCGCCACATTAAAATTGAACTATCTACCTACCTAAATAACGATAATACTTTGAAAGGTCTATTTCTAGACCTAAAATAACCCAGACCCTAGATTTTTCGTCAAAATCTTTAGATCCGTTTGCGAGAAGCCCGTGGTAACTAAATATAGGTACCTATCCTTCTTGCAATATATCTCATCTTTGGACATGTATGATACGAAGAAACCAGGGAAGTGTTAAAAAAAAATCAAACCCGTACATTTTTCAAAATGAGTTCGTTGTTCCGCTGCGGTTGACGCCACGAAACCATCGGGCCGAATGGAATCATCATGCTCACTTAACTTTACGCCTCAATTCTGCCAATTATCCTAATAATGTACCTTAACCAACGATGACAAGGTTGAGTAAGACTTGGCGAAGTGCACGTTTACCGTGGTTTACGTTAGGTCGTTGGCTCTTGAAAGAAATCTTGGCACAAGTTGGTGATTTCGTCAGAGTAAATTCGTCAACCAGAACATTTGGAAGGTGTACTGTATGTACTTGCTGGCTAACCTACTTTGTGCTGAATGAAGATTCAGCTTAGTCATTATTCCTTTATTGTATGTTCAGAACAGTTTTACAGGTTGCTTATACCATGGGAAACGTAAGAATGACGTTAAAGATAATAGGAAATGTTAACGAGAATTTCGAGGAAAGAGCGTCATTTGTGTATTCTTATAAGTACTAGGAAAAGAACCTAGTTATCTGAAAGTGGGCATTTATTTTCTTGAAAAATACATTCCGAAGGTCTACTAGCTAATTATTCCACCAAAATTAATATTTATCTGTTCACCTATCATTGGTTGGATTTCTAATAAAAATACCTAATACCTATGTAGGTACTTCTAATAAAATAAGGTCGACTGGGGCTATTGCGTCATAATTCTTTTAAATTCATGGTCATACTTGAACGACCGCTTTAGCCTAGTTGGTAGTGACCCTGCCTACGAAGCAAGAGGTCCTGGGTTCAAATCCCGGTAAGGGCATTTATTTGTGTGATGAGCACGAATATTTGTTCCTGAGTTATGGATGTTTTCTATGTATTTAAGTATTTATTTATCTATATAAGAATGTTTATCGTCGTCTAGTACCCATAGTACAAGCTTTGCTTAGTTTGGGACTAGGTCGATTTGTGTAAGATTGTCCCCTAATATTTATTTATTTTATTTATTTATATATTGTTACCTTTGATTACCTTTTGTTTTTTTTTGTGGAAAATAAAGTATTTTTGTAAAAATTCGAGAAATCACGAATTTGAATGCAAATGTGCTGATTTAATATAAATAATATTGCTAATTTAAACTTGTATAAAAATTACTAATGCTTATAATATTCTAAAGATGATATCATTGTGTGGGTTTGCAGGTAAAGTCTGCAAAACTTTAGGTTGGGGCAATTACGTCGAACATAGTGTTTTTTATCTTCGATTGCGTCTATTTTCTTTATTGAAGCATATGTAACTATTTAAATCATTTAAGTACTATGGTTAAAAAGTCACGATCTATTGAATTATAAAAGCTAACAAAATTGTCTTAAGCTACGTTTACATGAGTTTAGTACTTGTCATTTCATTGGTGCAAGTGATTAGGGAATTGTCTGCAGGCAGAGTGACAAGTTACATGTAGCCATCTAGACATTGGCGTTAGAGAATGCTATTAGTAGTTACAAGTTGATTAATCAAACTTAACTTGACATTATGTTTACACCACTCGACAAGTGACAAGCGTAAGTGACAAGTATTAAGCATGATCTACAAAGCTCAAAGGGAAAATCCGCGTAACTGGCATTGGTTAATACCGCGTATCTAACAAATGTAGCCAAATTAAGATTCCCCGCCAACGAACGTAAAATCTTGATTAGAAACGTTTTGAGCTTCTCCTATAAAGTTGGGGGTGGTGTAGATATTTACGCAGTATTTACTATTGCTAGTTACATGGTTTTGAACTATGGGTGTTGTGTAGATACGCAGTATTTACCAGTGCTAGTTACGCGGTATTGGTATTGCACTATCCCCGACGTTATGACACATACCTTTGGGACGCCCTGTATAAATATTTTTCGTGTTTAAGTACTATTCTTTTAATCTTCTGACTTCTAACATATTTATTAGAAGTTAAACCTTTTTTTTATTTATGACAGACGGAGAAAAGGACAGAGTGAAGGAAGGATAGGCAACGAAAAATACATTACTTAGTGAAATTTATAGTCTTTTTAAGTGACTGTGTGAGAAAAAATAATTCTATTATATCAGTTATTTCTTTGTGTGAATATGATAGGAGTTTCTGCAAGGGCCGCCTGCCATTCTGCATCACTGCACTTGCTCTGTTATATTCTGGGGAGGACGGTAAGACATCATCATCGTCATCTCAGTCTATATACGTCCCACTCCCACTTCAGAGGCCTCCTTTTAGAATGAGAGGCCTTGAGCCGTAGTTCCCACGCGGGCGCAGTGCACATAAGGAATTTCACAGTTCACACACACCATTCAATTTAATTTCAGGTGTGGCCAGGTTTCCTCACGATGTTTTCCTTTACCGTAAAGCTCATGATAAATTAATAATGTAATTTCGCACATAAATTCTTTTCAATAAGACAGCCGGTGAACTTTTTTTTGGTGAAGTTTTATATTTTAGCCGTCTAAGCTGGAGACACATCTGCAATCTTCAGATGTCATAGGTGTTGTAGGTAACCTCTTGGTATAGATAAATTACCGAGAGCGTGGAATTGCATATTTAAGTGGTATTGTGTGTTTATAGGCATTGGAGGGAGAGATCTCTATATTGTTGTCTCTCTGTCACTAAAGTGGAATGCCTATAAACACACAATACCACTACATAATATACAATTCCACGCTCTCGGTAATTTATCTATACTCTTGTAGTGGGACTAACTAATCATCAGGTGACCTACTTATTCGTTTGCCACTGTATTTCATACGAAAACAATCGGGGTAAATGCGTTACATAGATCGAACACAATATTACAGTACGCATTTGCCCTAAAATAAAAATATGTAGTACTTTCCTATTTTTACCATAAATTCCTAAATAAAACAATTATTTTGACGCAAAATAAACTGATGAATTGATTCTTAGGGTTGTTTCACACGCACCACAACTACACTCGGCGAAATCGCACACCCACGGATTTCTGTGTCAAGCTGTTATAAACCTTATACAGTCTTAAAGGTAAAGTATGTGTGTGTATTTAGATTCATATGAAAGGTAATTTAATCCTCCATTTAATAACAATGCAAAATCGGTAAAAAAGCAACAAAAGTTACCTATAAAAGCAAAATTGCACAATTGTGTGCGGTTTCCGTGACGCCGAGTGTACACGACAATCACAATCACAACCACACCACAACCACAACACATGGTCGGGCGCATATTTTGTATTGAAAATTAATATTTAGCATAATTCACACGTACCACATTTTGACGTCGTTATCGACCGCGTGTGTGCCGACTGTTCACACGTAACCTGTTGCTGAGCTGCCCGTCTGGCAGCTCGCCCTCTCTCCGGTAAGCTGTAAAAGCCGTCGAGGCTAACAGCAACAGTCCGTCCGAAAAAAAAAAAAAAAAAAACGTAACCTGTGCTTGACCGCATTTTAACGCTGCGACGTGGTGTGATTGTGGTACGTGTGACACAACCCTTAGGCCTCAATCACACGGCAGCTTTTTTAACGCCCGTTAAAAAAGCGTTCAAAATGCAACACTGCTCGATAAAAAACGTCGCGTTTTAAAAGCGCTGTTGTATGAACATATACTTGAAAATGCATTTGTTCTATTTGAACGCTTTTTTAACGGGCGTTAAAAAAGCTCCCGTGCGAATGAGACCTTAATCCGTACAGTAAAAATTTAAAAACGTGTTATTTTATGATCCAAGTCCTTATCCAATAGGACTGCAAACACCACGTGTCTCAAACTCATGTGCCAGAGTTGCCAGACCCACGAAATAAAATAGCATCAGAACCAATATAGCATGTTCCAATTAAAAGTACGCCTATAATGGCGACATTTGTTTGGTATACTTTGGGCAATTGTACCACATTTCTACAATAAGTAGATTAGATGGAGTCAGAACAGGAGTATTCTTAACAAAACGGAATAACTCCGATTCGGATCATCATCATCATCATCCCAGCCTATATAGGACGCACTGCAGGACACAGGACTCCTCTCAGAATGAGAGGGCTTGGGCCGTAGTTGCCACGCGGATCCAGTGTGGGTTGGGAACGTCACACCATTAAATTTATTCGCAAGTGTGTGCAGGTTTCCTCACGATGTTATTCTTCACCGTAAAGCTCACAATAAATTTCAAATGCAATTTCGCTCATAAATTCCGAAAACTCAGAGGTGCGAACCGCGAATTCTGCTTAATAAGGCCATAGGTCAGTCACTAAGATACCATACCACGGCTTTTTTCTACCCCGGTTGACCTTAATTTTTTCTCAGTGACTAAAATCAAAACGCTCAGCGCTTAATCATAGACATGTCTTAATATTCTGATTGCCATTGCCAATACATTTTAAACAAACTGAGTCGGACAAAAACTATTCATCCCAATAATCGGAACCGTTTTGAGCGGGAAACGACGCAACGCAAGCCACAAAACGAAAACGTTGCAGTTTTCCACTAGCGCCACAAAACCAAAGGTTATTTAAATTGGAACTAAAAGCGAAAAAGACTAGGTACATTGTGGAGTGACGAACATGAAAAAGGAAGTATACAAAAATAAATCTTAGAGCGTTACCACAGTGTTTAAAAGATATTAGCAATCGCGAGTTGTAAAGGTTTGGAACCGCAACAGTAGAATTTATACTATAATCTTCTGAACATAAGGTCGAAGTCTACTTAGTCTTTGATTTCGTTACAAGCTGCTGTATATTACCTTGTGCTGTTGCTATGCCGTTCCAAAGCCCGCGAAGCAGTGTTGCCAAGTAATAGCTTAAGTCGCTTTTTTGGCTAATATTTTTGTTTACTAGCCCTAAACATGAATATTTTTGGCATTTTAACGACTAATATAGATATTTTTTATTTTAGGTTATATGAAGGGCAATACTGGCCTTGTACTATGAAATTCGATTTCGAACAATGAATCATGGCGTTCCGTTTAAGCTAATAGTATTATACAAAAAAGTGAAAGTGAAGGCACGATACTAACTTCGAATTTTGTTAGAGTAGCCGTAAAGTAGAGGTGATTTTTTTTTCTCATCTGACCGTATAGAGTGGGGTATCGTTGGATAGGTCTTTTAAAATCATTCCAAGGTTGTGAATACAATCTTTCGATTTATACTTAGTGATTCGTTTGCGAAATATTCAACTTGAAACTTTTGTTGAAAAAAATTAAAAAAAAAATCAGGATGGGAGGAAATAATAATTAACAAGGAAAACTATAACGGCTAAGTTTGCTTGAGAATTATTATTAGTTTAAGAGTAAATAGCAGCCTGACATATAAAATATTGCTTGTTTAATACGGACAATATAATTAATACCTAGTAAAATTAATAAGATAGTTATGCAAGGATTTATTTGTAAAACGGCTGCTTAGATATGTTTCTTCGAATTAGGTTCAGCCGTTTTAAAATCTGATGATGATGATCTATTTTGTTAGCTGCGTAAGGGATCTTAAACGCATAATGGGCATTTACTTTATTTTCAAACATAGGTATATGAATGGATTGGGACTTTTTAAAAATTTTAAATAATCGTTATTCCTACTTAAATGAAGTGTCAGTCAACCACGACTACTTAAATCAGAGTAGTAGGTAAATGCTATAGTATAAATAGCCACTTTAGCCACTATGGGCTCTCCACATACGTGAGACTTGGCAACACAGGCCTTCGTTGGAGGTTATTTCGTGTCCGTAGTTCTTACGCCTTTGCAGCGACTAATACCCAATCGACTTTGATTCTTATTGCACTGCAATAGAATAGAGTATTCGAAGATAAGGACAACTATAACTAATTTTAATAGGAGTGTTTACTTAATAATAATGTTGGTCGGATGTTAATACCTTGGTTTCATAAATTGTATTTAATGGTTGTTAGGTATGTTACATTTAGATTCCTGGAATCGGATATACATGTACCTAAATGGTAACAAAATAATATAAAATGACTAAGTACCAACACCGTGAAATTTTAAACGTGATACAGAATTAGCGTTTTTAGCCCAGCTAATGCATGAACTCAATTGTTTTAATTAATCATGTTTCATTTAAGATGTCTATGTATACATTGAATGTTTGAGTTTGTCCATTTCAACCTACGAATACGTAATAAATTTCAACAGTGTGAAAATTTTAGTGTTGCCATGCCAACAATAGCCTCCTGAGACCCACAAAAATTATTGTGTATTTGAATTAGGGACACTTTTGTTATTTAGTTAAAATTTAAAGTCAATTTTGAAATATGTTACAAAAAAATTACATGGGTTCGTAAGGCCCACCACAAGCCAGGAGTGCGGGGCACCGACGGAGCGTGCCCGGCGCGTTCAATATACGGTGACACACACCGGCAGCGCGGCACATCGTATTTGATTCAGTGTTATTGACCGCGCTGGGCACGCTCCGTGGGCGGGCGCCCCGCGCTCCCGGTTTGTTGTGGGCTTTAGGAGGATAGATTGAACTATCGTTAGTATTGTCAATAGTATCGTGACCTTGAAAGTAGTCCAAAGAGTATTGTAATATTATATGAAAATGAAGTAGTCACAATATCGATAGGCCTAGCGATACAATCGATAGGCATCAATACTATCGATACCATTGAGTGATATTTTATAATCGATGGTATCAATAGTATCGATGCTAATGAATGTCTTATTTCAACAAACAATCGATACTTCGATAGTGTCAAAATTAAATAAAATTAACGTTTATTTCAAGTTCGTGGCTCATAATTAGGGATGTAACGATACCGATACGATAATCGTATAGCGGCGATTATCGTAATCCTTTACGATCATTCGTTATCGTAAATATTACGATACGATATTTTTACGATACATTTTTTTCAAAATTTTTAAATTTTTACCATTTCGGGTGAAACGAAACGCATAACGCGTCAATTTCTGAACGCATCCGTCACTTTTGACATTGAAAGACTACAATTAAATTAATTAGTAGTCAGTAAATGTAACAATTTAAAATATAAGTTAATGATGAAAATTGATAAAATTAATAAATAATTTGATTAAAAATGCATATCTTTTTTTTATACTTAGTCTTACAATAACATACAACAAAGCTTCCAATAAATTCATCAAAATTGTATTAAACAAATATCGTAATGCATTCGTATCGTAATTCGTTATCGTATTTGGCCATTACGATGTATTCGTCATTCGTATTGGTATCGTAATAGCCGTATCGTTGCATACCTACTCATAATAGGTATGTTAGTTACAATAAAACTTAAATTTACAACAGTTCACTGTTGTTACTGGGCCTGTTATGTCCACAACAGTGCATTATTGTACGGACAGTCGATGTATCGATACTATCGATAGTATTGATTATAAATATCTATAGTATCGATACTAACGAAAAGCAATACTATTGATAGTATCAAAATGAGCTATAGTATCGACCGGCCAATCTATATTGTGACTATTTTTCAAGGTCAAATATTGATAAACTCTTAATATTTTTTTAAATTTTTACCGAAACTCAACAATATCCTAGTACAGAAGTACACACACTCCGTACGTTTTACTTTGAAGTAGGGTTCTGCTAACAATGGATTTTTATAGTTACGGCGGTTTACGGCGAATACTTATTTTGATATAAGTAGGTACCTAAAAATTAGTACCGGTTTTCCCTTGGTCTTGGTCACAAGAATAGATAAACGGAACAGAATAAATGCTTCAAACAGCGCCGCGCAAGCATTACACTACTACACGCACAACATATGTGTGCGTGACCTGTCACAGACAGGACGGGGGGGGCGTGCACCGGCTCCCGCTCGGAGACAAACCGGTTTGAACTAGCTCAGTGAGTAGACAAAGTTCAGGTGTGCCGCTAGCGACGACGCGACCGTTTAGCTACATAGTTCGGGTGATCGGTTTGATCTAAAGATGCCTACCTGTGGTAGTGTTTGTACAAATAATTGTAGAAAAACCAAGGATATTTCTTATTTTGTATATCCAAAGGATTTTGTCAGGTAATTATCTACCTAAACCTAAACATTTCAAAGCTTATTACTCTTATTACAGAAGTCTTTAGTCAAGGGTTATTTTGGACATTACCTAGGTAGGTAGTAGGTATCCAGAATAACTAAGGTGGCGAATGGAGATAAGGTTAATCGCCCAAATTGGCGTAATTATTATTAATGAACTAAAACAATTACTTTGCTCACCCGCGACCTTACAATAGTTACGTTTATGCAAGAAATGTGCGTTCATGCAGTTCCTCCACCTCCACACTGTACGAACACACACAAATCACATAAACCCAACCATCACCACCACCAAGCTACACTGACGCGTTTCGAACTCAACCAGAGCTCATCTTCAGAGTTACCACAACCGTATGCTATGCTACCAAACACATATTCTTCTTCCGCACATTTCTTGCATAAACGTAACTATTGTAAGGTCGCGGGTGAGCAAAGTAATTGTTTTAGTTCATTAATATGGACCTCCGCAAAGTAACGCCTGATTCAATAAATTAAATAAAGTAATTATTATTGTCCCTCCAATTTGTTTCGCATTTTTTATACCTAGATAGGTAGGTTACTTCCTATAATTATTTATTATACTTAATTATTATTATTTATTATACTTAATTATGTCCGTCCGTGAAATAGTAAATCAAGGAAGGAAACCTTATAGATAGTGTCGCTGTCGTCATGTCCGTTCCGTCTGTCTGTCTCGGTAATTTTATTAACCAACTTCAAAAAGCAAGTACCTACTTAAGCAATATATGCTCGTATGTAAAACTAGGTAGGTACAGTCAAGGCCAGAAATATATAAACGTTCCCAAGACGTCAAAAATATCTGTACACCTTTATGCCATTGACAATAAGGTCCGTGTATACATATATTTGACGCGATGGCTGTATAGATATTATTGCCCTTGACTGTATTCTTTCAGTGTTAACACCAGGGGGGTGTGGGGGGGGGTTGAGTGGGGGAGGGTGCGGGGGAGAGGGTGTGGGGGAATTAAAGGGGGGATGAAAATTTCATTGATTTTTCCGTAGGATGCACCGTTTTCAAGATATTTGACAAAAAAAAACTTGAAGTAAAACTTCTATAGGGCACGCTTGACTTGGGATGGGACGAACGCGGGTGTGCGGGGGTGCTGTGTGGGAGGGCGTGCAGGGGGTGCGGAGGGGGGGGGGTTCGGGGTTGCTGTGCGGGGGGGAGTGCGGGAGGGAGCGGGTTGGAGGGTGCGGGACAAGAAATTCTAAAGCATGTAGATGATAGTACTTTTGAAATGCCCTGCCCCTGTTTTCCAATAAATTAATTGAAGAAATTAAATGTTACATTTAGAATTCATCATACAATAAAACGAAATAATAAACTGCTACAAACCAAGACAAATAGGAACAAAAAATATTGAGAGTTGGAAATTTGTAGATATACAGAATACAGATATTAGATAGCTTGTCTAATTTAAAATGACGCGTCCCACCACCGCATTTGACATACAGGATTTCAAATCCTGTCATTCATGTTTATGTCATTTTTGTCATTTTTTAGCTCTACTTAAGTACTTGTTTGAATAAAATATTTTGATTTTTTTTTTTTACCGAGTGACAACCCTATGATAATAGGTAAGAATTTCGAGCTCTGTTCGACAGCTTATATTCTGTTCCGTTTATCTATTCTTGTGCTATGGTGGTCGCAACATCATATTATTATTATAGTACCTGGGCTACCGAGCTCCGCTCGGGCTGAAACTCGGTACCAAGCGTTTTCCCAGAGATAAGACCAAGCTAAATCAATTTTTCATCCCCGAAAACCCCCACATACCAAATTCCACTGAAATCGTTGGAGCCGATACAAGAATTGTTCGTTTAAAGGTATTATAAATTAGATAGATTAGCGCGAGACAGACGGCAAGACACGAAGTTCAAATGCAAATTCGTGTTATTTGGCCGGAAACGGCGCTGCGCTGCTACAAAGACTAAAGAAATACAGGACTTTGTACTGTCATGTATAGTACCGAACACAAATGTTTGTTATAGTCTAGAACTCTTAGATTTTCGTAGTGCAACTGATCAGAAGCAAAAGGTTTCATAATGCATACACCGTGAAATTTTAGTGGTTGTTTTCCCGAAACGAGGTGATTTAGTATCGATTGTACAATCGATTTATAATTGCTATTTTGACTAGAGTCAAAAATCCAATTGTGAAAAACGAAAGTCGAAAATGACCGCAAATCAATAGTAACGCTTCGTTGGTGCAAGTCTTGTACAAGTCTTGTACCAACGAAGCGTTACTATTGGTTTGCGGTCATTTTCGACTTTCGTTTTTCACAATTGGATTTTTGACTCTAGTCAAAATAGTAATTATAAATCGATTGTACAATCGAAACTAAATCACCTCGTTTCGGGAAAACAACCACTAAAATTTCACGGTGTATAAGTAATTACAATAAATTCCTATCCAACCAAGTTGTACTTTTCGCATCTTAAATTTGTCAAGACTGGTCTATATGTGCATAGTCTGTGTTGTAAAATAGCGTTGCCAACAATAGATTGAACTATCGATACTATTGCTAATAGTATAGTGCCCTCGAAAAATAGTCACAATATCGATAGGCATCAACACTATCGATACTATTGCATCGATAGTATCGATACTATATACGGTCTCATTTTAACAAATAATTGACACTGTCGATAGTTCTAAAAACTATCGATAGTATCGATATTATCGGTAGTATTGATTATAAAATATAAATAGTATCTATCGATACAATCGAAAAGCAATAGTATCGGTACTATCGATAGTATTGATGATTATCAATAATATTGTTTTGTAATTAAGTACTATCGATATTATTGAAATTCTCGATAGTACCGATAGGCTACTACTCTACTACTACTACTACCACTTCTACTTTTCAAGGTCAACTATCGATAGTTTTGCAATGCTCAGTCAGTACCGTGCGTTTTAAGCGAAACTTCTTTCCTCGCACGACAAAGATCTGGAATCAGCTTTCTGCGGCAGCATTCCCGGAGCGTTACAACTTAGGGATCTTTAAAAAACGAGCCTACCAATTCCTAAAAGGGTCGGCAACGCACCTGTGATGCCCCCCGTGTTGCGGGTGTCCATGGGCGACGGTGATCGCTTTCCATCAGGTGACCCGTCTGCTCGTTTGCCAACTCTTATATAAAAAAAAAAAAAAAGTGGCGGGGCGTGAACATTTTTACAAGTAAAGCTGGTGCAAAAAAAACCTAAAAACCCCATTTATCCTCTTCTTGAAAGTGCAGAATGGAAGAGAAGCGTTTGGTAACTTCGAAAGTTTAGTCAACCCGGGGGAATCGGGTTGTTAGTACTTAGTACCCTGCGCCACTGAACGCTAGTGCACAATAGGTACAATGCATAATAAATGACCTTTTCACGACTTTCACGTTCAAGCCTTCAAAATCCTTAAATAATTGGTTTTCTTCACACCTACTCACGGAGTCCGCGCCTATTTATTCTCTATTCTTGGAATTTTTTGATACTGTGCCGTTTTTGTTTTTACTCAATTGGTAAGCAAATACTAAGTGCATAGTAATGTTTCACTTATATCCACCTGTAATATGGTGTGGAAAGGGGTTAAAATTAAAAACTGTTGAACTTAATTTATTACCGTTCGGAACCCGACAGCAAGATTTACTGCGTGACACTATAGTTAATTAATGGATGGAATGGAACTCCGTAACATTCATTATTTCATTCATTCGTACGATTTGCTAGTTAGTCACATTTATTTTCATCTAATTTATTAATTGCGTAGCGATAATGAATGAAAATAAGAACAAACAATTTACACTAGCAAAAACAATAGAATTAAGAACTCGTGCAAAACCGTTGACCGATAAGACGATATGCTATATAGCAAAATAAAAACATAATATCGATTACACTGAATTAGTTACGCAACATGCCGCCAACAGCAGCAGCAGCACATTCTTGATTAGGCGCCGTCTCAAAGCCACAGCGCACGCTGACTGCGCAACAAGTTTGTGCTGCCATCTATGTGAAGATAGAGCAACGTAACAGTGTTGCCATAGAATATTCTTAAATGTTAATGGTAGTTTTTTTGAGGAAAAAATACACACGTGGCTTGTTTCAGGGTTGCTTACACACAAGTAATTATTTTCCTTCTTTTGTTTTATTTAACTACTTCGGTACCTAATTCAAAGTGTTTTTTGACATAGATACATCTATAATTTTACTTCCTTAGTGGAAGGCAAACCAGAAATGAATAATGAATGAGATCATAAATCGGGAATCGAGTTATAATCATTTATCAACAAAAAAATAACAAGAAGAAAGTAAGGTTCAAAGATAAGGGTAGGTGTAAGGTTAAGGGTAATATAAAACGTAACTACATAATATGTATGAAAAAAAAGTTATACACCGTGTTTTCTTTAACATTCATTGACTTCGATAAATGGCGTTACTTAAACTCTTTTCGTCGGAAAACATGACGTGTGAAAAATCGCAATCCCTCATAGCACGAGCGAAATTGACACGTGTCGTCTTTTGGGCTTTTGTTAAGATAACTTTTTTCGCCGGCGATAGATACTGACCCGATGTAGGGCATTCTTGACTGTTTGCGGAGTGCAATCAAATGCTTCCGCAAATTGCCAAATTAGTGTGAACGGAAGCCATTGGATGGTGGCAATAACTTCATTTAGTCGTTGACTACCAATTATAACTGGTTATAAGTAATCCAGTCTGGAGTTTGTGCTAAAGTCGGTAAAAATAATCCAAAAAACACACTGTCACACCAAATCATTTTGATTATACGTGCCCGTCAAAAAAACGGCTCATATGAAACAAACTTAGGAATACTACCAAAAGAAGAAGGAAATGAAAAATTCGGTGCAACAATAGTTTCCCTACAAAACAATCTATAATAAGCTGTTTTTCGAAAATATTGACCAGCAAAGATATTTTCAAATATTGCCTCCTTTCCTCAGGCTTACAGAATCTTTTAGTTCAGTGAAATTCTAAGTCAAACCTACCGAAAAACAAAATTATCATTATATTATGTATAAAGACAATACTTACTTGTCTTTGAAATTTTACGACGTTGCCAGAAATATAATAACGAAAGTAAATACAACAAAACAACAACAAATATATGGGTTTATATCTATTATCTGGTAATTAACTTTTTGGCGTAATATTTTTTCCCTACATAGTACTTAAATAAATACCTATGTATTGAGTTCACAGTCATGGTAAAAGGTCTTTAAGAAAGGTCTTAAAGGTCTTAAAAAATGTTAGTGTCAAATATGACAAGGTTTTAACTTAGATATTACAGCTTAGTTTAGTTAAAATAAACCTTAATACTGGTTTACCGCGCCTAAGACTCTAGTAATTTTTTGAGAAATTAATTTCATGTTGAATTTTTTCTTATTTAAAGCTTGAAAAAATTAAAAATAACATGGTGTATACACCTGTTATTTTATGCTAGCGAAGATTTGTACTACCACACCTAAAAATAAAATGAAATTCAACTCTGGGGCCGATTTTAAAATCACAGTTCGAAGAGACACTAATTTATAAAAATTGGCCAGGATTACAAATCCATTAAAATGATTTTACTTGCATTACCGATTAAGTTTCAAAAATTGTGAGAATATACATTAGCACTAGTAAGTAGTGGCTAGCAGAAAAATATTACTTTTTGACATGTTCAAAGTGCCCTTAAAATAAGTGTAAAAAGGTATACATACAAATTTTCCCATTTTTTGTTTTCCAACAGAATTGAATGCTTTCCTACCACATATCCTGCTTATTAAATAAATAATAATTGAAGTATCAATGTGACCTCGGCGAGTTCTATTAATTTTCATATTATCTTTGTTACATAAGCGATAAATTTGGGAAAATTAGTGCTAAGTTAAAATAGCATTACATTGAAAATAGCAGCGGCATCAATGGTGTGAAAATATACGTAACTTAATGTGTGTTTAAGTGTGCTTAATGTGCTTAAAGGAAGCTTCCTTTAGTTAAATAGTTCCGAGTTTTTACGGAACCCATTAAGTTTATTTAATGGTAGAATTATTTGAATAAAGGTAGAAATTTGATTATATTCTGGTAACATTTTCATAATTGACCGCCTCCCGTGCCGTGAGCAAAGAGCAAATCGTCCGCCCGTTCGCTCGATCTCGCTCTGTCGATCGAGTCCGATTGTGGAAGCCATTTTATTCTTGGAGATTGTGAATGTGACAGATATTTTTGAGTTTTTTGTACTCAGAACCTTCGTGTAAATGTGTGCCTGCGTTAAGTGTCGGTTGTGACGTGTGATTGTGCATTTTAGATTGGATATGTTCGTGATCGTAATGGGTTTGTGTTGACTTGCCCAGTTTCGTACGCGGTCGCAAGGGCAGGGATCGATTAGTGCAAGGCGGCCTCTAATAACGGCTCGGCTCGGCTCCCGCTGGACTAGCTAGCAGTGCCGCCATGGGCAACAATGCCGCCACCGCCAACAAGAAGGTGGACGCCGCCGAAAGCGTCAAGGAGTTCCTCGACCAGGCCAAAGAGGATTTCGAGGAGAAATGGAAGAAGAATCCTACCAACACCGCCGGACTGAACGACTTTGAGCGGATAAAAACGCTCGGCACGGGCTCATTCGGCCGGGTCATGATAGTACAACATAAGCCGACCAAGGAATACTACGCTATGAAAATACTCGACAAGCAGAAAGTAGTGAAACTGAAGCAGGTGGAGCACACGCTAAACGAGAAGCGTATTTTGCAGGCGATCAACTTCCCGTTCTTAGTGAGCCTCAAGTTCCACTTTAAGGACAACTCCAACCTGTACATGGTCCTGGAGTATGTTCCCGGCGGAGAGATGTTCTCACACCTGCGCAAGGTGGGCCGCTTCTCGGAGCCGCATTCGCGATTTTACGCGGCGCAGATAGTGCTCGCGTTCGAGTATTTGCACTACCTCGACCTGATCTACCGGGACCTGAAACCCGAGAACCTACTGATAGACTCGCAGGGCTACCTCAAAGTTACCGATTTCGGGTTCGCGAAGCGAGTCAAGGGCCGCACGTGGACGCTCTGCGGCACGCCCGAGTACCTCGCGCCTGAGATCATCCTCTCCAAGGGCTACAACAAGGCTGTGGACTGGTGGGCCCTCGGCGTGCTCGTATACGAAATGGCGGCTGGCTACCCGCCGTTCTTTGCCGACCAACCGATCCAAATCTACGAGAAAATCGTATCCGGCAAGGTCCGGTTTCCGTCGCACTTCGGTTCTGATCTGAAAGACTTGCTGCGTAACCTGCTGCAGGTAGATCTGACGAAGCGCTACGGCAACCTGAAAGCGGGCGTGAATGATATCAAAGGCCACAAATGGTTCGCGACCACCGACTGGATCTCGGTGTTCCAGAAAAAGATCGAGGCGCCGTTCATCCCGCGTTGCAAGGGTCCCGGGGACACGAGCAACTTCGATGACTACGAGGAGGAGGCGCTCCGCATTTCCTCGACGGAGAAGTGTGCGAAGGAGTTCGCCGAGTTCTGAGCGCCCTGGAGGTGCCTGCGCGCGGACGCTCCCGTGAGTAGGTATTTTTTATTAGTGAATTCTCCGCAAAGGCGTCGCGTGACGACCCTTTGCCACCGGCCCCGAGTGGACATGGACGCTGAGGCGAGCCGGGGCCGGCCCCGCAAGTGGATTCAGTTCGGAGCATAGGCGTGATGATAGTAGAACTGATTTCCGATATTTCGGTGGCGTTCATTTGCTTAGTGCCCTTTCAGAGTGACAACATAGCTGTTATAGCTGAAGTGTCCGTGTTCAGTTGATATTCCCGTGACTCACCAGGTGGTGCAGCGCTTTGGTCGCTCAGTAAAACAATCCTGATTGTTTATTTACAATATCTACATAGTTTGCTGCTGATAACATTGAAATGTGGTGGGCTTAATTATTTTTTATTGTTTTTTAAAGACATCAGTACAATTTTCAATGTAAAATTTCATATGCATACATATTTATACTTCACAATCTAATTTTTGAATATGAATTTTGGATCTACATCACTATACCATCAATCTAGAGCTTTTTGAATCACTACTTTTTAGTGGATTATTATTATTGAATTTCCTAAAAATATTCTTATCTTGATGGAATGTTGTATAGATTTTAAATATTGACATTTCATTGTTTGTTTTATTTATAGTTGTATTGGTTGATATTTTATTTTAGGAACGTAACTACCCTCTTTTGCAAGGGAACAAGCAGCTAAGGTTAGTAGGTAATATAAAAAGTACTGTTAGGTGGGCTACAAAATTAACTACATAATATGAAATTTATAAACATGTTTATACATTTCATATTAGTTAATTTTGTCTATTGAATAATAGTAGAATACAAGAAAATATGATGAACATGAATTTTCAATTGGTTTATGGACACAATTAATACTTTCAGTTGTTTTTTAAAGACAAAACAATTTGACATTGACAACGCAGAACAGTATCAGTAATAAAATTGTCAAAAATTAACTTGTGCCAGTGCAATGCAATTAAAGTAAGAAATATTAAGCTGCCTGTTTTCTTACAAAAGAGTACATGAAAATGTCCAAGAGATTACTTATTGTAACTGTGTAGTTGTGTTCACCCGTGCAATTGAAATATGTGTTTGTGATCTGATGTGAGAATTCCTTTCAAGTTTAAGTGTAATTTGTATAGTTCCTTATTTTGTAGATTTTATGTATTTTTATTGTGTAATATTTACATTAAACAACATGCCAGTCCTGTGTAGCTAATTCTACAATGTAACTTAAAACTTATTGCTAGCATCAGTTAAAGGAAAGCAATAAATTTTTAACACTTTTTTAAACATATTCCCATTTATAAACAAAAACAATATTTGTTATTTACATGTTCATATGGTGCACAAATGATGAAGGAACTCGATTCTTCTTTTAATGTTTTTATTTATACATAGGAATATGGTTAAATTATCTTAGTAGTAATTCTCTTAAAACGCCATTTACATGGCAATATCTTGTCATTGAGACTGATGTTATCAATAGGCATAAGTAGGTGTGTATAAGCTGATTTAATATCAATATATGATGTCCTGTGAGTGCTATTGTTTTCAGACCCACTGTTCTTGTTCTTGGCAGGAGAGAAACAGCTACTAACTGGCAATGTTTACTATAAACTTTATTAGCTATTAGATGTAGGATTTTGAATCCAGGCTGTACAAATAAAAACATAGTTATTTGTAGTGCATTTTACATTGTGGAAACATTGTGCGCGTCTGTGGTAATAGCTGTTAGGTTGCATATCCAGGATAAAGTACCCATGCACAATAATGCTATTCGGACTGTCACTTGAGTAATAAGAGCCAGTCACCCACTGTTGTACCACCCCTGTAACGAACAAAACCCATATACTACCTACAGGACAATACGACATGTATGTGTGTGTGTAGTGAGTGTACTATAAATATCTATTATTGTTTTTCCTATAACCTCATGTGTGTTCATCTAGTAAAGATACAATACCATATCTCAACATTTTACAATCTATTTTCTTGATCAAAAGGTTTCATCAAACTTATTAGTGTTTATGTGTATTTTTTTTAAATAATATAAGGCACTGAACATTTTTGCTGCAAAGACAATGTCTTATTTGGTGAATAGTCTGCTTTAACCAACTAGTGTATTATCATACATGAACTTGTCATGTCGCTAACCACAGATATGAGTATTGAATAGGTGAGTAACCTTCTTACTTGATGTTAATTCCAATGTTATTTGCATTGTTTACTTGGTGCCATAATGGTTCTTAGGAATGGACCTGCTGTGTAAATATTTTTGAGGTTTGTAAGCAATTCACTTTATATTGATGGCTTTATTGAATCAGTAATCTAGTTTTTATTACTTATGCTACTGTTTCTCCGCAAGAAAGTTATTGTCACAATTACAAGCAATACAATGTTTAAACCTTTTTTATTAAAATTAATTCAAGTAGAGTAGCAAATCACGACCTTCCTTCAGAATAGTTTGACTTCTAATATTATTCAGTTAGCAATCAAGCAAATCCATGATATTCTGATGGTTATGGACAGGAAAATAACCCCTAATTCAATCAATTATTCAATATTATGTTGGAAGAAAATATCAAGTATAAAATACGGTACTACTGATTTAATGATGTTTTAAATACCTACTTGTGAAGGAAAAACAATACAGTGACTTGCTATTTTACGTTTTGTGTGGAGAATCAAGTTGTGTAATTCAGGTGACTTCATAATTTAAAGCCAGCTATGCCAGAGTAAATTTAGAATGGCATTTGCGCAGGTGTACTTGCGAGCAGAGCAACACGACACCGCTCCCTGTCACTGATCTAGAGATATGTAACTTAAGTATCTATTCGCTGACGTGATAAAAACGACACCTGAGTTATCTGGCTAGGGCTTTATCTCAGTTTAATGAGCTAGGTATTGTTTAGTCTCGAACTTGTTAAGTGCTCCGATTCTGTTATCAATGTTAAGCGAATTTAATTTGAAACTGAGTATTTTATTCATGAATGTAAAGGGCGCAGTTAAAACACGACTAATTGTCGAACTCAGAGTGATCGGCAATGATCCACGACCTGGTAAATTGAACCCTTATGGCAATAACATGAGGGTTTGACTTATCTATCAGGTCATTATTTTCATTCATTCCGGGTCGATAATTAAAGGACGTGTTTTAACCGCACCCATGTAGGTTATGTCAAACAATTAAGAATCAATGTATCAACTAGTCACTTTCTGCTTGTTTTGTATTTCTATCTTTCCAAAGTTTTATGTAAAAACTCTACGTGAAAAGCCTTAGATTTTATATTAGATAAAGTAATGTTATTTATTAGTTAAGTAGGTGCTTCAATTCTTTTACAATTTTTATCGATAAGTAAAGATAACAATGCATCAATGTAATCAAAGATTGAAATGTCTCCCAGAACTGCTTTCACGCCATTGTTCTGACTGTTGTGTGTGATTAATGTATTGGAAAATGAAAAGTTAATGTAATACAACTCAACAAGTGCATATCGTTTTCTAATACTTAAAGTAAAAGACATTCACCATTTAGACATTGTTGAACAGATGTAAAAGCATTTCGACTTCGCCGCCTACGACTCTTGCGCGATGCTGTTTTCGTAGTTTGATCATGGCAATATTTCTTTTTCGGATTGTATTTATAAGTAAGGAATTTCTGAAGTGTAGTATCCTTTGTTACTATCATTGTATATAACTAGAGTGATCGTGTCCCCAGTAAGTAGGAGATTTGATATCAGCTTTGATATCCGCAGATCTTCATTCCAGTAGCTTCATAACTTGCTCATCGACACAATGTGGACGTTCTAATGTGAACATTTTAAGCCATTTTTGGATATTATAAACATTAGTGTGACAGTATGTGTAATTGCGAGCAGTCGTCTTTTTATATCTGTGCGTATTAATATTAAAATGTTCACGTTTAGATCTATTATATCGAGTGCCTATAGCATTGAAGGTTCAAGTGTAAAAAGTCAGTTAATTTCAGTAATTATTTGTCACCATGTATTGATCTTCCATAAAATTACGATGAAATTAAAAATATCGATGTATTTTTTGTTTGATTTTGAACAACTGTTTAAATGTCGTGCGAATATCCTTCATAATGTCTTTGTAATGTTACGCAAAACGACGAACTTGTAATGGTTTTGCAAATAATGATTTCGTCTTGCTAACAACATCTGCGTCGCAGAAGTATTAAACGAAAGCAGTTTTTCATCTTGGAAAATGAAAAGTAACTTTTACACCAACCTAGGTTGATGACATGCTACACGGAATTAAGTACATCACCACTCCAGTTAAAGCATTATATATATAACATTGCATGTTGCAAAGGATTCCACTTAATGTTATAATATTGAGGTACTTACCTATATATTCCATTCATACAATAATCAGATACTGAATTTTTATTTTAAAAGTCCCTGAGTAGTTTACTACAGAACAAAAATGCTTTTTGTAATGATCCTTGAACTACTGTCGCAGTTCTGAGTTTCGACAACCAAGAATGTCGAATGCTTGCGATGATGTGAAAGTATGCAATAGTTGCGAAGACTGCTTCTGTGCTGACTGCCGTAATCAATCAAAGGTCTCTTACATATTGAATACTTAAAAATACTTACATGAGATTTTGATAGAAGGATGATAATTGAGAACAATCTCTCATTTATGAAACAACTATTGTCAACAAAAAATTGATAATTTATGTTTTGCAGAAATGTAATGAATATTGATCTTAACTTGCATAACTGTTTTTAGAATCAAGAATCGAAAGTTTAGACAAATTATGATTAGAATGGCAATATATTGAATGGTTAAAAAGCAAGAAGACTGAGAAGCTCTGTCTGTATAGAGATAATATACCTAGTAATTTGCTGTGATTACGTCGATAGATACAAATGATACAATGACGGTTGTGCAAGATGTCCCGCTTTGCAGCCTACGTCAATAAGGGTCAATCTCTGTGATTATATCATCTGACGTCCATCATCTACGTACATATTCATCGTAATCACATTACATTTCTCGTGTCTTTCATTCGCGTTATCTTTTGTTTCTCTGCTGAATTATTTTGGGCTGTCTTTTGTTTTGGCTCAAGGTTGATACCGACGGCTTTCATCTCGTAAATACATTACATTTGTTACTTTTCTGTCTTGTCTGTCATCCATCTGGCGGTATATCGCACGTTTGGCAGAACATGGGCACGGCACGTGGCGAATGCGAGGCGCGTTAATACGTGGCTTCCTAATAAAGCGGAATGCTCCGTCTGGTACAGTTGCCGGTGTTCAGCAGACGGGGAATTGCTCGCATGAACCATTTCATGCCCACACTAATAGCCTGTTGGAAGCGGTTAGTGTTTCAGCCAGTATCTTTATACATTTTTGTGTTCTAGATTTTGTTTCTAAATTTCCTTATTTAAATACTTATCCGGTTAACGCTAAGTTTGTCTAGTGCTGTTATAAAGACCGATATTCGATTGTAATTAGTTAATGACCGACATTTTTATTTTGTTTACCTTACTAGGTAACCTCGATTTTTATTACCTAACCATTTTTTTCCGAAATGCTTATTTTTATTTGTATTTGTTTTGGTCTGACGTGCATGTTTCGAATATTCAGCAAATTCATTTTACATTTTTCTGTCGGCTTTAAACCTATTTTAAAGTAGACCTTGCAACGTTGGTTATTTGAACGCTTAAAATGTACAAATTCGATGCCAATTTATTGTGGCTGTTGCTGAATCATGCATGTAGATATAAATAAAATCGATTCTGTACCGGTAACTGTAGCAGTTGACTCAGATGCGGTTTGGGAATGCCAATTCGAAACCAAATGTTTTCCAGTAACATTAAACAACCAACTACATGAGCATCGGGTGTTGATGTTTGGTAAACTTTGCCGACAGTTCTGACATTCTGTTATGGTATATGAGGCGGTAGAAGTCGTTGGTCGACTTTTTTTGCACTTGAATTTGATCTGTAATCTGTAATAGATCTTTTCATATATTAGAATATGTCTTCTATTTCTTCTGACAGTATCAATTTGGTTTATATTAGTCTGGACGGACTGGCGGTATGCTGGAAACAGGTATTTATTGATCGTCATTGAACGTCTTGTTCTCGTTTGTCTCTATTTGGTAGCCATACCTGCTATAAGCCTTATCGATCCATACCGAATTCAGCTTTGGCTTTGGGAGCTCTTGTCGGACATTGCCAAGGTTATGGGAGACAAATTAAAACTATCCGAGTCAACCCACCAAGTTCATAGCGACTGTCCACTGTAAATTCATTTCTCTTGTGTTCTGTTTTTGTCCAATGCAGTGACACAGTCACGCAATATTCGATACGACGTGAGAGCTATTATCACTCTACACAATGGATGTTTAGCTTTAAATATGGCTTGCACGCGCCAAACGATCCCTAGCCAGAATCAATTAATTCCCATCTACATTCAACGCGACATGCTCTGGCATTATTGTCGTGAATTTTATATTTTTCAGTCGCTAAGGCGTCTCCCGACACTTTGGTATATGAATTTATGTGTATTAACTTGGCAACTGTTATTTTCGTTTCAAAAGTATGTTGGGTACAGTCGTGAATATCTTTATTATATCGGCCAAAAATACTCTTTATTCTTTCGCGATATTATGTAGCCAGACATCCATACTAATGGACCCGGAGGAATGTTACCAAGCTGTTTTGAACGACCGAGTCGCAAGATAGCACGTTTGGCCCCAATCTCGCTTGATGGAAGATGAGGCCTAAGACGGTACACGATTCTTTGAAACAGTCAACCGTTTTTCACTTCGACTTCGTCCACATTCCCATTTTGTCAACTTCCTAGTTCGTCAGCAATCCCATTTCGTCCGCAATCAATTCCTAATTCGTCCACTTCCTATTTTGTCAACTTTCTCATTTCGTCCAAATTCCCATTTCGATCACATTCCCACTTCGTCCACATTCCCAATTCGTCAACATTTCCATTTCGTCCATATTCCCATTTCACACATTCCACACATTCTCATTTCGTAACAAAATAGTAACGAAATTGGTAGTGTATCTGAATAGTATTGAATTGACCCTCACCTCTAAGCACTGATCGCGAAAACCGCATTAAAATCGGCTAGAAATGTTGACTAAGTGGGATTGTGGACGAAATGGGAATATGGACGAGATGGGAATGTTGACTAAGTGGGAATGTGGACGAAGTGGGAAAAGGACGAAATGGGAGGATGAAATGGAAATGTTGACGAAGTGGGATTGTGGACGAAGTAGGAATGTGAACGAAATGAGAATGTGGACGAAGTGAACCTAAACGCAGTCAACTACCTATTGAATTTTACATGAACACGTTGTTTTAAGTAAGCCGCAGTGGGTGTGCTGTGGCCGGTCTCGCAACGCGCTGCCATCTGTCGCAACCTTGGTTTGAGAAAGCGTTACACAGTTGCGTATATTGTGGCTCCTAAACTTGTCCATGCCATTTTGTGCGTAGGTAAATTGACTTAAGTTAAGGCTTGGTTGTGTTTTGTTGCCCTTTTTAAGGTTCCGTATCTCAAAAGGAAAAAACGGAACCCTTCTAGGATCACCTTGTTGTCCGTCCGTCCGTCCGTCCGTCTGTCTGTCAAGACCCTTTTTCTCAGGAACGCGTGGAGGTATCTAGCTGAAATTTATATTAAATACTCAGGTCTACGGTCCCTTGGAGCTGTGAAAAAATCAAACTTCTATCTAAGCTAACGCAATCAAAAGATACAGCCGTTTATGCCGCAAATTGTCGACACTCGCAAGGGAATCAGAACCTACAGGGTACTTCCCGTGAACTCAGAATCTTGAAATTCGGTACGAAGCAAGGTCTTATAGCACAGATAAAGGAAAAATTGCGAAAAGCATAATTTTTTTTGTCTGTCTGTCTATATCAGTAACCAATCTACAATGATCCCACACTGCGCACATTTTGCTTAGGAGCAGGGGTCTGATAAGACTGGATGTTCATATATACATATAAATTTGTACGGAACCCTCGGTGCGCGAGTCCGACTCGCACTTGGCCGGTTTTTTTAGGGTTCCGTACTCACAGGGTAAAACGGGACGCTATTACTGAGACTTCGCTGTCCGTCCGTCTGTCACCAGGCTGTATCTCATGAACCGTGATAGTTAGACAGTAGAAATTTTCACAGATGATGTATTTCTGTTGCCGCTATAACAACAAATACAAAAATTAAAATAAAGTTAAAAATTAAAGGGGACGTCATACAAGAAACGTGTTTTTTTCAACGTTTTTAACTCGATCTTTATAATGGCGTTAACTAGACCCTTGAAATTTTCGCCGATTATATATTGCTGTAGCCGGTACAACAAAAAATAATAAATATATGATTATATTACGACAATCCAATGTTAAATGATCTCACAATGCGTACATTTTACTTAGAAGCAGGGTTCTACTAACACTGGATTATTATAGTTACGGCTTTTTACGGCTTATATTTTGGCTTACCCAAAAATTTGTACAGAACACTCGGTGCGCGTGTCCGACTCGCACTTGATCGGTTGTTTTATAAATAAATGAATATAACACAGGACAATTCGCACCACACCAATTGACCTAGTCCCAAAGTAAGCAAAGCTTGTGTTATGGGTACTAACTAGGCAATGGTTAAACATAGTTATATAGATAGGTACATACTTAAATACATATTAAACACCCAAGACTCGGGAACAAACATTCGTATTATTCATACAATAATAATATCCTGCCCCGACGCGGGAATCGAAACCGGGACCTCAAGCTTCGTAGTCAGGTTCTCTAATCACTAGGGGATTTGGTCGCTCATTGGGTGCGGGTTGCGATCTATTCTGTCCTAGATCCTAACTAGGATCTTGATTTTTGAATAGAAGTGAAACTTCTGGTGTACAGTCGCCATCATAAATATCGGAGCAGTCAAGGAGCTCAAAAATATCTGAACACGCACGTATGCGGTTGGCAATGCGGTCGTGATCAGATATTTTTCCTTTCTTACCTTAGGCACTACTGCTTGGCACTACCAGTAATGTCATGGAAAATTTTGTTCTCATTGGACACATACAACAAAATTACCCGTGATCTACTTAATTACCCGTGGCACTACCATCCAGTGGATTTGGATTTAAATATTCGTTTATGATCATTAAAGAAATTTAATGAAAACGAAAGTGACTTATCTTCTATTAAGTATTAAGCTTACTTACTTCTTCGATCAACAATACAATTGTTGTTGTTGTATTGTTGATCGAAGACTTACTTAATAAACAATTTCAGCTTGATGCGTATTTACACGCTGAAAATCTGTATCTCAATTTTTCCAACGTGTTATCAACCGATACGAATTAGAACAAGCTCTAAGTAGTTTGCATTGCAGTTACGACTGTTGCGATATGGGTATGAAGACAATTAAGGGAAATTAATTTTCCCGTGACACTACTAAGGCCACTGTAGTGTCACAGGAAATTCTTTTTTACCCGTGGCACTACCAGTAGTGTCACGGAAAAGTAAAATTTCCCATGACACTACTGGTAGTGCCAAGCAGTAGTGCCTAAGGTAAGAAAGGATATTTTTGACCACCTTTTATGATGGCGACTATACTGGCGATATTTAAGTCAAGGATTAATTTCAAAAACTACGAAGTGACTGCTGAAATTTGAAAATCTGAGGAAGTAGGTACTCCTAAGTGCTTAAGCCTCTAGCAATAAAATCTTCTAATATATAAAAATCTCGTGTCACGGTGTTTCTTATCGAACTCCTCCGAAACGGCTCGACCGATTTTTATGAAACTTTTTTCCCGTATTCGGTAGGTCTGAGAATAGGTCGTAGGCTATTTTTTATTCTTCGCTGACGGAGTCGCGGGCAACAGCTAGTACTCTTTTCCACAAGTACCCTTTGTTAATCAGTGGGAGAGGAGGGGATATGATTTTTTTTTTAATTAGTTCAGTTGTTTCAGAGAACATACACATATTTAATCAATCCTTTACTTCTTTATTATATTAGTACAATGTGTTTTATAAATGGAAGTTTCTCAATTTAAAATGACTGCGTTTTTAGGGTTCCGTAGTCAACTAGGAACCCTTATAGTTTCGCCATGTCTGTCCGTCTGTCTGTCTGTCCGCGGCTAAGCTCAGAGATCGTTAGTACTAGAAAGCTGTAATTTGGCATGAATATACATATCAGTCACGCCAACAAAGTGGTAAAATAAAAAATAAAAAAATAATTTTTTTTAGGGTACCTCCCATAGACGTAAAGGGGGGGTGTTTTTTTTTTCTCGACTAATCCTATATTGTGGGGTATCGTTGGATAGGTCTTTTAAAACCATTGCGGGGTTGCTAACATGATTTTTCTATTCAGCGATCTGTTTGCGAAATATTCAACTTTAAAGTGAAAATTTTCATTAAAATCGAGCGTCCCCCCCCCTCTAAAATCTAAACTGTTAGGTGGAAAAATTAGAAAAAATTCAGAATGGTAGTAAATATATCAAATTTACTAGGAAAATTATAGCGGCTAAAATTGCTTGGAAATTATTTGTAGTTTAAGAGTAAATAGTAGCCTAAGGTATAAAACATACCTAAACTTGGATGATTCCGTACACATACGAAATCCTTAGAAAAATATTACTTGATTTTTTTTGTAATGGCTACGGAACCCTACCTTGTGCGTGTCCGACACGCTCTTGGCCGGTTTTTTTTAATGGTCGATCTGTTCTACCTACATAATACCTACTCACAACGCCTGAGATAATGTAATTAGATGACGCGTCAAAATGTTTCCGCGACTTAATGCTCTTGAAATTAAGTCTGTTTTTGTAAATATTTGAACGTGAGAACGAGTTCACCTCTGCCGTCGTGTTCATGTAGGTAGGTACGTAGCCTTAGTAAATAGCCTATTTACTCCATTTACAATTATTTGTAGTGTACCTACTTGAGGCTAGTCATAAAGGTTGTCGCGCACCGAGTCACAACAACCGAGTACCTTTGCATGAACCTTCGAATGAAGTGTTGATATATAAAAACATAATTTGTTCTCATTTAAAAATGTTGCAAACAGGGAAAATGAACGAGCAGGTCATACGGTATTAAGTTTTTAAAGTCGTTCGTATTATTGGCACGAAGACCCATCGTTTTTTTTAGAAAATTATAGGTTACTAGCTGTTGCCCGCGACTCCATCTGCGAAGAATAAAAAATAGCCTACGACCTATTCTCAGACCTGCCTAATATGGAGAAAAAAGTTTCATAAAAATCGGTCGAGCCGTTTCGGAGGAGTTCGATAAGAAACACCGTGACACGAGATTTTTATATAATAGAAGATTTTATAGCTAGAGGCTAGCTATAAAATCTTCTAATATATAAAAATCTCGTTAAACCTAGCTGTTACCCGCGACTCCGTCCGCAAAGAATAGGGGTATAAAAAATAGTCTATAGTAGTGGCCATAATTCGAGAGACAACTTAGACAATTCATTTTGCTCAAATGTTGCCACAGACAGGGTAGTGCTGTTCGTGTCGATAATAAAAAAAAAACATTACGGCTTTGGCTACCTGTGGTATTTATTCATTACTTACGGTCTTAGACTTACGGTGATATGGTTAAATCCAGTCGACACTGATTCTCGATATCGGCCACATCACTATTTAATTTCGTCTAACCGTGCTGGTAACCCTTTAATTGTCAAGCTTGTCTCTTGAATTATGGCCACTACTATACGACCTATTCTCAGACCTACCAAATACAGACAAAATAGTTTCCTAAAAACTTTTTAAACAACAAACATCATCCCCTGTTTTTCTACCCTTAGGGTAGGAATATTGTTTCCAAATTTAAATGGGACCACCCTCGGAGTATACGCTTTCCAATAAAAAAAGAATCATTAAAATCGGACTACTCTGTAAAAAGTTATGCGTGATCATACATAAAAAAAATCGGTCAGGCTAGGGGGTCGTGTTTTACGAGCCTGGTGATTTCACTATATGGTATTATGGGAATTCGGTTTTGAATGGAACATGGTGTATTGAAAACAAGCTTTTTTGGCAATCCAATCGGTGACAGGAAAGTCTGGTAAGTATTCTGGGAATTTGGTATTTTAGTAATTGGTGAAGTCGGTAATCCAGTATTTTGCAATTCTGATATTTATATAGGGAACGAGCGTTTTCACTCATTCATTTCATTCATTCACTACTTTTTTTGCAATCAGTACTTTATGTAGCTGTGTGTGTAATCATTCGCCTCAACTCTCGTGGCATTACCTATACTCACTTTCACAAGAAGACACACAAATACGAGAAAATACGCACAATTTCACACAAAGATAAGGCACTGTCCGACGACTTTTGGTCAAATATGGTAGGGCTGTCCGTGCTCGATAAAACACCAGCCAGCAGCCACAACCAATCTAGTAGATAAACATACATACTACGATATGTTCTACGACGTTATCATCTCACCTATAAAGACCCTGTAAGTTAACAGACGCGGTACGACCACTTGTCTCGCGACCTTGGACGCCCGATCGGCCCCATTGTCATATAAACGAAGCCACTCCGCCTAACAAACCGTGAATATTATGGAAAATAGTGTTTGAAGACTGAAGGAACGCCTCATTACTTCAGTAATGGAAGCAAGATCACTATTACAAAGTCGCATGTAACATCGTTCCCCTCTTGAAATGTCGACGCTATTTCCTAACTGGTAAGGTTACATTTAGCTATTGCGATGGTCTGAGATAAGTTCAACGTTCTTTGGGTAACTTATCGCTATGTTGGCGCGCCTGATTTTGAAGCATTTCCATTTTATGTAAAGCGGTTTTCGTAAACTTGTCGTCCCTTTCTTGGAATTATGTTTTTCGAATACTGGCCGGTCAAACGGTGTTCCGAAACTCGGATTTTGAGAATATCTTAACTCCATACGTTAGGTGTTTCGTCATTATCTCATCTCGGCCTTATATACGTCCTACTGCTGGGTACAGACCTCTCAGAATGGGCTTGGGCTGCAGTTCCCATGCGGGCTCAGTGGGAACTTCACACACAAAATTGAATTGCTTTGCAGGTATGTATGTAGGTACACGTTTCATCACAAAGTTTTCCTTCAACGTAAAGCTCGTGGTAATATGATTTGAACGCATGAACCTCTGCTTGGAAGGCTATAGGTCAACCCATTAGGCTACCAGGACTGTAAGGTGCTTCGTAACTACTTAGAAACATTTTGGAAAATGGTTTATGAGTCTTCTATCTAAAATGACGTGTAGTGTACCTGTACTGTATAGCGCCGTCAGTTACTACAATTGTTGCGATTTAAGTAGTAGCCAGAATTCATTTTAAAATTTCACGACACCTATTTGTTCCCTTTAAAATATAAAGTATCTGATGCTCAGATTGTCCAGTAACAGTAGGGGACAGCTCAAATATGGCCTATTACTGGTAGGTAATGGAACCAATAAAACACTCAGCTTGACTTAATCAAACGCGCAAGACAAGATTGCCGACATCCAGGTCAAAAAGGTTGAATAGCCTGCGTTCCTTTACCAACAGCTTATAGAACTGACTAAAAGAAAAAAATGTAGATATAAATATTTGAATTTGGATGCCTGTTGATCTCCCTAAGCTCATCTTAAACAAATATTCCAGCCAGGGCTTAGGTATACTACGAAGTTCAAAAATTTTTTTAGTTTTTTTTCTCGTATTTTTTCTAGAACTGGTATAACTATCGCCCTATCGCCCGGTACCGGCTATCGTTGAGTTTTGGTATAGCTTGTATTTAACTCATTTGTTAGGTACTCAAATTTGTACACATTAAAAATGTTAAAATGAACTTGACTTTTTTAGGGTCCCGTACCCAAAGGGTAAAAACGGGACCCTATTACTGAAACTTCGCTGTCCGTCCGTCCGTCTGTCACTGTATCTCACGAACCGTGGTAGCTAGACAGTTGAAATTTTCACTGATTATGTATGTCGGTTGCCGCTATAACAATAAATACTAAAAAACAGTTTAAAATAAATATTTATTTATTTAATTATAAGGGGCTCCCATACCATACCTACAACAAACGTGATTTTTATGCTCGTTTTTGCTCGATATTGATAACGGCAACAGGTAGACGCTTGAAATATTCACAGAATATTTAGTTATGTATTCACGTTAAAAATAAATAATTAAATTAAAATAAACAAATATTTAAGGGGGCTCCCATACAACAAACGTGTTTTTTGTGCCCTTTTTAGAGATAATAGTACGGAACCCTTCGTGCGCGACTCTGTCTCGCACTTGGCCGGTTTTTAGATGCCTACTTTATCGCCATCCAGCGGGTACTATGCAATGTTCTGGGATATAAACTATCCTATGTCCTTCCAGATTCTCAAACTGTCTACACACCAAGACAACCACAAGAGGTAACAGACAGACACACTTTCGCATTTATAATTTTAAGTACCTAATCAGTATGGATCCATTAAAGTCCATTGAGATTTACGAGTAAGACATTAACGCTACAAATGAACATCGCTGTGCTGATATAGAACGAAGAACATTTCCAATCGCCTTGGATTTTATTACCGCCTATGAACTGTGAAAATTAACATCTTGTCTTATACACCACTCAACAAGTCACATGGCGTGGACTCGCCTCATGTTCAAGTGTTTAGTGTAGGTACATTTATTTCTTATTAGAACTGGATTCCTATGTATGCGTACGTTTTATTGCCCATTTCTGGGAATCCCACTAATATTATCTATTCTTCTATATCTTCTATCTATATCTATCTATCTATATACATACATATAATAAATCTGTAACAAGTCGGTGTCTGTACATTGTAGATATTTGAGAAAAACTGTCACTAGGGCTATTTATTAGCGCAATAGAACCCAAAACAATGATTTTTAGAATTATTGACTGTTTGTCTGTGCGTTTGTGCGCGCTAATCTCAGAAACGGCTTAACCTAGAAGGATGCGGTTTTCACTGATATGTTGGTATTTTCTTGGATTAACATTTAGTGTTTGTTTCATTTGAATCGGTTCTCAAATAAGAAAGATACGTCTATTTTTAGAATTTATCGAACATGGAAAATAAAATCCAACATAAAATGAGCTGACAACAATATAGTAAACTATACTAAATAGGGTTCATCTTAAGTTGGACATGCACACAGGTTTGTTTGTTTGTTTGAACGCGCTAATCTCAGGAACTACTGCTCCGATTAGAAAAATTCTTTCAGTGTTAGATAGCCCATTTATCGAGGAAGGCTACAGGTTATATAACATATCACGCTAGCACTAATAGGAGCGGAGCGGAAGAATGTTTCAAAATCGGGTGTTTTTGAAGTAAAACTTCTATAGGCACGCTTGACTTGGGAGTATGGTGGTGAATGTGTACGCGGGTGTGCGGGGGGGTTGGGAGGGGGGTGCGGGGGGTAATTTTTTTTATATCGAGGAACTAACGAGAGCCATAATTGATGAAAAAGCAAATTGGATAAAAAAAATAAGCTGCCCAAATTACTAATTCCACGCGGACGGAGTCGCGGGCAAAAGCTAGTAATATAATATAATTATAGGTATAAACTAGTCGCCCGCCCGGCCTCGCACGGCTGTACTATTAACTTAAACAGTCGGGTGTGAAAAGAACATTTTCTTCCATACAAACCTTCTATTAACAGAGTGCCTATCCCGAAGCAATGTGCGGCGTTCTTTCGAGTTTCCACACGTCCCCATAGTAACAATGACATTAAACGCTCATAGAGTCATGAGGCACATGTGCCTCATAGACGTACCAGTAAAGTCACACATGAGGCGCATGTGCCTCATAGGACGGGGATTCGGGGAACCTGTTAATAGTGACACAACAAAAAAAGAATAAGATATAATAAGTGCAGCCGTTCTGAAGTTACTTACACATCCGCGTGGACATTGGCGCGTGCTTACATACATTTTATAAAGATAATTAAAAGTTTGTATTTAAAATGTTTGGATTTTTGTTAGTCAAGTCGGATTTTTGATGAAACTTGACGTGCTTACAGATAAATAGACGAGATCCAGATTTTAATTGGCACGGATTAGACTATCAATATTATCGTGATATTATAATTTACAATATTATCTGGCTAAGTAAAGTTTTTTGAAGAGATGCTAATTATATTTTTTTTCGACAGTGGCCGACTTCAACACCAAGAAACTGCAGCTGTTTTATTTTTATCTCCTTTTATTTATTGGAAATATTTTTTTAAGTGTTCGAGATGACATTTGTGAGATTTTATGGCTGACAAGCGGTTCGTGCTCAGTACTAAGAAGAAATAGAAAAAAGAAACGAATTCAACTGTCGCTTCTGTCAATGACAAATGAAATCTAACCGTTTGCGTTTCGTTTGCTTTGCGTTGTTCAAGAAGCAGTTCCAAAATAGTGATCGAAAGTATTCAATCGTGATCCAATTATTGTGCATAGGTCGTGGAGAAATGCGGTAAAATTGAAAGTCCGGATTTTATGCGGAGGTTGATAAAAATAGTCAAAAAATACACTGATTGCACCAAAACGCAAAGCAAACGAAACGCAAACGATTTGACATTGACAGCAGTGACAGTTCACTTCGGTTTTTTTTTCTGTTTCTACTAAGTTCTGAGCACGAACGGCTTGTCAACCATAAAATATCACAAATATCATATCAAACACTCAAAAATATATTTCCAGTAAACAATAGGAGATAAAAATAAAACAGCTGCAGTTTCTCGATCTCCAGAACGCCGACTGTCGAAAAAATATATAATTAGCACCTCTTCAAAAAACTTTACTTAGCCAATTATCGCAGATTTCATAGAATCCACTTCAGTTTTATTACGATACTGCGATACACGACAATACTTTTGTGGTACTTAATATCCCGGGGATGCGTTCCCTTGGAATATTTTAACTTCTGTAATGATTACTTTTGTAATGACAGTTTTAATTTAATTTCATTAAGTACCTATTACTTCATTAAATGTTAGCCTACCGATAACCATTTCTTGTTCGGTAAGATTTCATTAAACTTTCTTATCGGTCCGTATCGTTTGGAACAAGGTGCCTTTCGATTTGACTTGTGCCTTTGATTTCTGACTAAGCTTCTGTTCGTGTCGTACCATCTCGCTCAATCTCGTATTAAATACTATTAGCGCGAGCAGGGCGACACGATAAGAAGTTCGAATTCTGAACTTTGTAGTACAAGGCCTGTACTTTACAAGTAGCGGTGACTAAATCACGGAAAACAAGTTAAATGAAGATATTTATAGCTCTAGCCTTTTATCTGCATCTTTGCTCGCGCGAAATATTACATCTGCCAGTTGAATTTAAATTCTGTCATCATCATCATTTCAGTGAAATACGGCCACTTATTTTTTTTTACAAGTGGTTTGGTTTGGGGAGGAGGGCGTTATTGATATTTCTTACGTAAGATCACAAAAATGCGCAAAAATAGGTAAAAAAATAAAACGAAACTTGATTATTAGTAATAATTTATTACTTACCAAAAAATATTTTTTTATTGACTACAAAAATAAACAAAAAAAGTTCCTAAAACTAGTTTCTTTGAAAAATAAAAATTAAAAAAAACCAAACATGTATTAATTTTTTCCACTTGATTCTTACTTACTATCACCCCGGCGCCACACATATTACAAATGTTTGAACACAGTTATTTGATCACATGTGTAGCACCGGTATTTGCTTATTTGTTCAATAGAACATCCATACAATCAACCATAGATCAAATATGTGTTCAAATATGTGTTGAAACATTTGTAATATGTGTGGCGCCGGGGTCAAACAGGGCTGTTTGGCGAGCCTTGGGGAAGGCCTATGTTCAGCAGTGGACGTCTTTCGGCTGAAATGATGATGATGATGATGTTGATCAAACAGGGGGGTGGGGGTCAGCCAATTATTATTTTTTCTAACATACGGGGGTCAAAAACGGACAAAAATTGTTTTACGTAATAATTGAATGGCGCCCTACGAACTTTCAATTGGCTTACCATGGTCACTAACGGGTTACCTGTCCAAGAGAGCATTATCAATGATTACTTTATCCATATTTGTCCTTAGGTTATATGGAAAGTTTTTTCGAGTGGTCGCGTTTTATTACTGAACTATCGGGGATAAAACTATGTTTATGAAGCATATGTGATTCATGGGATAGGGAAAGAATTGCAGCCAATAATTATCAACGATCCGTGTATCCGAACACGAGAAATGTGTCTTTTATTACAAAATTAATAGTGCTTTTTATTTCACGTTATATTGTTGGATAACAACTGGATATTATCCAATAACTATTAATTAACATAAAGTAGTCTTGATAATTTCCGACTCTGTACTGGAACCCTGTTACAATATTAAACTTCACTTCCAATATTGACAGCGTTTTACACAAATAATAAAACGCTAATTAAATAACTTACCATATTCGAAACCTAAATTTATATTGAGAGTGGCAACACTGTCCTCCTGAACGGTCGGTTACTATACCTGTCCCTTTCTAGCACGCCTATCTCCCACACACCTATCCCTTCCACTTCAGGCAGTCGTTAGCGAGGTTTTAGCATTTTAATATTTTCATTGTCTCAATTTTTACTATGTTTGTATATGTTTACATACCTACCAGGCAGGTTTGAAAACTTTAGGTTTCGAATATGGTAAGTTATTTAATTAGCGTTTTATTATTTGTGTAAAACGCTGTCATTAAACAACTGTACCGATATTCGAAACCTAAATTTATATTGAGACGTGTTTGTTATCGCCTGGTGGAAGGGACGCCAATGTGACTATATATATATATATATGTTTTAAAAAGCCTGTTATTTAAAGTTACAATTTGTTGTGTAGAGGGAGCCAAGAGTATTAAGGCTATATAGAAAGCTATAGAGATAGCACTTATGTTTTGCTTAATAATAAAGATAAATTTACAAGGTGGACTTTATTCAGTGCCCAAAGAGTGAGCTTTCAGTGAAAGTGCAAAGAGTGCCACAGTGCCAAGAGGTAATCAGTTACTATGATGTAAACAAATGCGAAATCCAGCCAGCGGAGTTCCACGTCTGTTCCAGAGAAGGATTATAAATGCAAATAAAGAGATTAGAAATTACCAATCTGTTGTGTTAGTAGAAATAAGAAATAAACACTCGAAATGATTTAGTTGTTTTTATTTATAAGTTCCATCATTTATGAGTTACCCTCAATCATACATAAGTAAACTAATCTTGTAACAAATATAGTTTTAAACAGGTTCAGCATATTTTGTGATGCAATATAGCTCAATAATACATTGATTGATTGATTGATTCAACAATAACAATAATTCGACAGCTTTTGTATGGTACCTTGTAGTTAGGTTAATTATGCAATCACACTTACTAATACAATTCTTGATACCTTGTTTATTATTACAAATATTACAATCTATAATGTGTGATAATTTACTTTAGTTTGTTTTTCCTTTAAAAACATTGTACAAGGATCATAAACAAAAATATATTTAACCTCCCTGACACCATAATGCAGATCTATGCCATAATTTAAGGCCATCTCTTTGTATTTTTATTTTACTCTAAATATATTAACATTTATAACAAACAAGGGCATTTGAGGGGTTAATACACTGGTTGGAATAAATTTTGTGCCAAATCTTTACCTGGTATACCTGTCACTTCTTTTCTGTAGAATTTTGAGAAAGTGTTACTTGATCTCCAGTTTCCCCGTTTAAGAATATCTTCCAAGGGAAAATTATTCATCCAGTTTTTAGAGGCCACAGCTGACCTCATACTGCCAGCCGGAGCAGCAATGCCAGCATCCTGTAATAAAGATTTTACCCAATTTGCAATAACCGTTCGTGATGCCTTTTTAGGAGGGCCATTTATTGGTAGAAAGAGGTTGTTACAATTGCAAACGCTCCTCCTGTCTTTTGACATTTTAATAAGGGTTTTTACCCAAAAAACTGGGTCTATCGACTTATCCATTGTGTTAGAAATTAGCTTCCAACCAGACTGCCTATAGTTATGACAGTCAGTTTTTGAACCAAAGAGGGGCCAAAATATAATTTCATTATCTGAATTTTTGAATGATGTTGGATCAATGGAGAGGAGGGTCAAATCATGCACTCTCCGCCCCGAGCAGAGTAAGAGAATGCATGCCGTCCTTCGAGAGCAATCATATAGGGTAGTATTGCTAATAAAGTTCTGCCTGAGCCAATCAGAAAGTATGTCAACATCCCAAATGGGGAGTCTGGATGTTTTGGGATTTTTATTTGCTATTGCTTTTAAGACTCTAATAACTAGGGGGTGTGCACTAAGGTTATCCTGACTGATTGGGTTGCACAGTGTCGCAACCACAGACTTATGGAGTAGTATAGTGTTATAGGCTAATTTGTGTTTAAGATAGAGGTCTGACAAGAACCTAGCTAGATCTGATCCAGATGGAGTATGACAACTCACCATATTTTGAGAGGTCCAGGTGCACCAACGCTGCCAAGCAGCATTGTACGACTTCTTTGTGGAGTCTCGCCAGCTTGAACCAAGCAACTCGAGTTGTTCTGGTGTCCATTTTGTTAATGTTTTGTTCCACCCCCACATTTCCATATCTCGAAGTGGAGGTCTCGCACTTTCGCTGGGGGTTTGTTGGTGTTTGTGTCGATTAACACTTTGGATACATTGTATATTGTGAAGGGAGCTGCTATTGCTCGATTCTTCAGGTCGGGTCTCCAGAATGCTTTCTCCCAGCGAGGGGCTACAAACAGGTATATGCCGCTTGCATTGTTTAGATGCGATAGGACTTTGGGTATTAAGAATGGTGGTGGAAATATCCAGGCTAGGTTGTATATCCATTGCTGGGAGAATGCATCCACGAACTTTGCATTCTTGTCTGTCGCATCCAGTGTCGCATATTGTTTCACAACATGGGCTCTGCGCGAGGCAAAGAGGTCTATTTGGGGGGTTCCCCATCTGTCGAAAACTGTCTTGGTCAAGCTCGGGAGGAGATGCCATTCTGGGTGAGTTGAGCCTCGCGAGAGGTGATCTGCTTCTATGTTGTACTTGCCCGGTATGTGGTGTAGGTTGAGCTGTATTTTGTATGATTGCAGGATATGAAATACCTGATATGTTAGGCTCATCAAGGGCTCTGATTTCGTCCCCCCCTCGTTCCGTAGATATGAAAGAACCGTCCTGTTGTCGGATTGTATGGAGACTGTGGTATCCGCCAGGAGTTGACCGTGACCTTCTAACACTTTTAGAATGGCTGTCATTTCTTTCAGGTTTGAATGAAGGTTTAATTCTTGAGGTTTCCACAGGCCACTTAGGCGATAGTTGTCTAATTGTGCACCCCAGCCCTTGCCCGACGCGTCTGTCGACAGATAATGTTTGACACTTTGCATGTGAAGAGGAGAGTGAACTTGACAATGACAGTTCCACCATTTTAGGTCTTTTATTGTGTCCGTCGGCAAGGTTTGTATTTTTAGGGGATGTTCGTTTAAAATCTGGTTGGCAAACCTTAATAGCTTTCGGAAGTTGAGTCGTCCATATGGAACTACGAGGCTTGCAAAGTTCAGTACTCCTATTAGGCTTTGCAGTTCTTTCAAAGATAAAGCTCTCACCCTGAGAGCATTGTAAACTTTTTCTTGTATGGTCACGAGTTTCCGGTGTGGCAAACATTTGACATTGTTTAGAGGATCCCACACTATCCCTAAGTATTCCATTTGGGTTTGGGGTTCTAACACGGACTTTTTGTAGTTCAACTGCCATCCCAGAGATTCTAGTAGATGTATTACATAGTCTGTTTGCATTTTCAAGATGTTCCGATTCTGATTTGCCAGAAGGAAGTCGTCCAAATATACTAGTGCCCTTATTCCTTTGCTTCGAATGAGCTGGGCCACCCAGTTGGTAAATGTCGCAAACAGTTTCGGCGCGGTGGCAATGCCGAACGGTAAACAGGTCATTTGTAATAGTTCGTTCTGGAACATTAGTCTTAAAAACCTTCGATGGCCTGTAGCGACCGGTACATGAAAGTACGCGTTGGACAAATCTATTTTTGTCAACCAGTCGTTGGGTTGGAGAAATGATGGAATCTTTTGTTGATTTATTAATCGGAATTTGCTTATATGAATGAACTTGTTGAGGTGCCGTAAGTTGAATACGGGCCGGAAAGTACCATCGTCCTTTTTCCTGAGAAATAGGCTTGACAGAAAGCTTGGGGAAGGCTGTGCCCTCTCCAGAACTCTCATAGTTTTGAGAGAATTTATTTGAACCTCCATTTCTTTGGAGTAAGGTACTGTTACTAGACAGTGTTGTTTTAATTGTGGCATGATTAGTGGGGGCTTTGAGGCGAATGGTATGCGGTACCCTTCCTTTATGATCTTTAATATGTGATGGGGTGCTTGTAAGGATTTCCATACTGAAAAGTGATTCTGCAGGCACCCTGCTTGGAAATTCGAGTCAGAACTTTCCCTTGGAGCGTCCTCTGTTGGACAAACCTCCTCTAATTTGCTTATTATTATTGTATCTGGGCGCTTTGGCGCGAAATGTGGGACCCTGCGCGGGTCGTATAGGTCCAGACATGGTTGCCTGGTTGAAAGATGGTACTCCTTGCGCAGGAGGGAACATGTAAGGGTAATAAGGCAGTCCATGCGTTGGTGCCATTGGTCTTACATTGTATGGTAAGGTACTAGGCGTACTACTGTCACTATAGCCATACGCTGGCGTTCTTGAAAGTTTAGCCTGGTTAGAACTATGGGTACCAGTCGTGGCTTTACTGGTGGTTGATTTTAAAGGCCAAAAGATTTTGCTCATGCCCCCGTGCTTTTCTATAATTGATGAGAAGGCCTGTGGGTTGAACAGATATTCGCAAGTTGGGGGTATTTTACGAAGGCTAGCTTTGACGAATTTGTCCTTAACTGAGCGTAAGATACCGTCCCGTCGCTGCTGTATTAAGTCAGCGCGGTGACCACATGTCATTTGTAATAGATCATTTGAAATAGATTGAAATTCTTCAGAGAAAGTTTCTTTAATTTTATTTTCTATAGTATTTAGATCTACCTCTTCGGTAGTTTTTAACCAGGCTAAGAGGGCTCGGATACCCTTTTCTACAGATTCCTGTTGTTTCATTAAACCCTGAGTAATAGCGGCGAAACCTTTTTCGGTGGTTCCTAGGTGATTAAATTTGTCATAAGATTTTATTTCGTCATTACATTCGAGATTAGTAAACCCGGGGGTAGAGCAAAATCTCTTTTGTGTTTCTGAATAACGGACATCAGACCAGTCCGGGGATTCAAAATGTTGAACCGATTTTAATTTATTCAGGCGAGAGGCCTCCGATTTAAGTATAGCTGGTTCTTTTAGGGTAGTATGGACGTTTAACGAAAAATCTTCCTGCGTGGAAGGGGCAGTATCGTCATTAAATAGTTCGCCACTAGTGTCTAAACAAATCTCGTCCTCACCCGTGTCCGTATGAGCATTATGATTATGAAGGGCCTCCCCTTGTGGCACGGGTTCATAGTAAGGTACACTATTAGTGCGCGTTAATTGTTGTAAGACATTTTGAATTTGACTAACCTGCTGTACTAAGCTCTCAAGTACCTCATTATTTTGGGTCGTGGCTGCCCTTTTTTCGCTAGGTGCTAGGTTCGATGGTGAAGCGCTACGCTTCCGTGATGGTTGCCCCGACCCTATAGCAGTATGCACCAGGGAGGCGGTGCCGCCGTTCCCGTGAGCCGATATGGGCTCTAGCATTACGTATTGTATATCGTCGTCCATTGCTAGCTAATATGAGGGACAAGAAAATAAAAGTAAATATACACGTATTTCGAACGGCAAAAGCCGTTAGAAACTGTTTTTCCCTGATAGGGAGAAGCTAAACTGTTTTATGATTTCAAAAAAAAACTTACCAGCAGTTTAGCTCGTACGACCGTCCAGTTGGAAAAACAGCACGCCAATGAAAATATTAAAATGCTAAAACCTCGCTAACGACTGCCTGAAGTGGAAGGGATAGGTGTGAGGGAGATAGGCGTGCTAGAAAGGGACAGGTATAGTAACCGACCGTTCAGGAGGACAGTGTTGCCACTCTCAATATAAATTTAGGTTTCGAATATCGGTACAGTTGTTTAATTTGGCCGTTACCTCCCATTATTGGACAACAAGAGTAACAAGTTCATAGATCCCTACTTAAACTATACTTCGTTTAATTTAAGGTTTGAATTAACGGTCATATTGTAACACACGTTTATCGGCATTACGAACACAAATGGACTAAAAATACCTACATGTATATACATTTATTAGCGGTATTTATCATGTTTTCATGATAGAAGTTAACACAATTTTAAATAGTTTCGTTGTTTCATTTAAAAACGTGTGCAAATTTTACCGTTAAGCTTCAAATGTTAAAATAAATCGAGCATAAGGTATAGAAAGTTTAGCAGTATGTGGTTTACGGAACATTGCGCGGGAATAATCGATGTGATGCAATGCTGGGTTATTAGTACATATTACCACACAAAAAAAACGTGGTAGGCTAGTGGTTTGACCTATGGCCTCTCAAGCAGAGGATCGTGGGTTTGAGCCCAGGCTCACACCTCTGAGTTTTCCGAAAACGTGCGAAATTACTTTTCAAAACCACGAGCTTTGTGGCGAAGGAAAACATCGAGAGGAAACCAGCTCACACATGCGAAGAAATTCTATATTTCAGACTGAATACAAACTGAAATATAGATGCACAGAAAAACCCCAGAAAAAAGACCAATGCTGGGAATCGAATCCAGGTCCTCAGCGTTCCGTGCTGCGTGCTTACCCCTACACCATCACTGGTCTAGAGGTTAGCGACGAATCTTTCCCATACATCGTACATTTCAGTCTGTTATAATCACCTTATGCAGTGATAAAGCGCGCATCTATGTTATGCCCTCTATCGAGAAACTTAACACTCCTTCGGAACTAACCGCTCACCTGGACCAAGAGATGGCGCTACTGTGCCAACTTTAACAAGTTAGGTATGAAGTATCTTTTTGTATTTAAAAAAAAAAAGATTTTTCATACCTAACTTGTTAAAGAAATTCTATGTAAAAAATAAAAAAAAAAACATCATGTGTGTGAAAAGTTTCCATTCCGCACTGGGCCTGCGTGGAAACTACGGACCAAGCCCTCTCATTCTGAGAGGAGGCCTGTGCCCTGCAGGGTCGGATGATGATGATGAGCTAAATACCTCTGCTTGCCGTTTCCTCAGTCAGTAGTCACCATGGCAACTGCGCATTATTCTGTGCCAGCTGCAACCAATGCGGACGATAAATCATGAGTCCATCACCGAGGCTAGATTTAAATAGAAAACACATTTATTGCACACCAATATATTTTCAGAACATAGATTCGTTGATACACTGTTCAGTTAAGTATATTCAGAAGTAGTAGGTTTATCTTAACACACTTCTTTAATATGTATAGTCTATCAAGAAATCCATTTACCACTCTGAGGATTAACTAATGTACCTAAGTTCTATGAACAGAAGTTAAATAATAGTCAAGATCCCAAAATATTCAATGAATTCGAAAATCCCTTTGTCAAATTGTACAACAGTCAAAAAGTATATGTATTAATGCAATGAGCACATTCAGTCAATCTCATTTTGTACATTTTGGCCCCAGAGGCCTTGGAAACAAAAAGAACATGATGAACACATTTTGACTAAAAGAACATGTTAGCCAAAGCATATTATTAGCATATTTTTAGACGACCAGATGGCCTAGTGGTTAGAGAACCTGACTACGAAGCTTGAGGTCCCGGGTTCGATTCCCGTGTCGGGGCAGATATTTGTATGTAAAATACGAATGTTTGTTCTCGGGTCTTGGGTGTTTAATATGTATTTAAGTATATGTATCTATCTATACAAGTATGTTTATCCGTTGCTTAGTACCCATAACACAAGCTTTGCTTAGCTTACTTTGGAACTAGGTCAATTGGTGTGAATTGTCCCATGATATTTATTTTATTTTCTGCCCCTAAAATATTCAGACAAAATTACCAGGGGCCTGTTGCATAACAAAGTGCAACTAATATTACAAACGGAACTCTCGCTTCAGTTATATTAACTAGAAAAGAGTTCCGTTTGTAATATAAGTTGTACTTTGATATGCAACAGGCCCCTGGTGGCACGAACATCTTGTAAGTATACCTAGTTTGAATATGTTAAATCTCAATATTTTATGCATTTTGGCATTTGTACCGAAATTACCTACTTGTTACCGTATGAAAACTGGTTCAAGGGGCGCCGTGCGTGATTGTGACGCGCCCCCGTCCCACGTCTCTTCTGTGTGGCTTCCGCTTAAGACCTCTGAGATCGTATTGTCTAAACGTGCTGGCACTCGCTCACGATTGCATTCGCCATCCCTTTCTCTCACCCTTTCCCATGTGACAGACAAAAGTGGTGAAAACAATCGTGATTCAGGGTGTTTAGACAATAAGGCATCAGGAATGGGGTCATCAGCTGAAAGACGTCCACTGCTGAACATAGGCCCCCAAGGTTCGCCAAACAGACTGGCCCTGCGCCATCCGCATCCCACGCGTTCCCGCAACCTTAACCAGGTCGTCGCTCCTTCTTCATCTTGTTGGAGACCTACCTACACTGCGTCTTCCGGTCCGTTGACGTCACTCAAGCGAGAACCTTTTGGTCATCATCAGTTCTACGAGCGATGTGCCCTGCCCACTGCCACTACACTCTGGCGATTCTTCGAGCTATATCGGTGACTTTAGTTCTTGCGCGGCCTTCATTAGGTAAATATTTCTAATGTGATCCCGCAGAACAATTCCGAGCATAGCCCCCTGAATGACCTTGAGCTTTCTTACAGTGCCATAAGTCATCACTGGTAACTTACATTAGTCAAAGACTTTTGACTTGAGACACTGCGGTATAATGGACGATAAGATATTGCGGAGCTTCCCGAACGCTGCCCAGCCGAATCGGATTCGTCGATTGATCTCTTCCTCGAAGTTGGACCTACTTAAACACACTAGAGGACTACAGATTTACGTAGACTTAATTTAATTTTATTTTGCCTTCTTGTGCAATTTCATAATTTAAAAAAGAAAGGATATTCAAAAGATAGCGGGCTCTCGCGTTATCAGCAGCTTGTCTAAGATAGCGCTATCGAGCGATACCGACGGAGGGCACCGGCGAGGTCGCCGATTCATTATCACCATTGTTTTACTAACAACTAGCAAATTACAGTTGATGAAATGATAAATTACTTCTGCTTCAGTTGGTGCCATCTAACAACAGAGGCGTCTCTAGCCTGTAGTAGCCTGGCGTCATAACACGGGGGCAGGTTCATTGACAATGCCGTAGCCGGCCCCCTAAACCTCCAAACGCACAGCAGCGGAGGCGTGGCGGTGCGGTGGCGGTGACGGTCGTAATACCTATTCTAACTTATAGTGTATGAACGGTTGTGCGGTACCGTACCGCGAACTCGTTCATATAAGTTAGAATATTACAACCGTCACCGCCAACGCACCGCCACGCCTCCGCTGTCTGTGCGTTTGGAACTTAACACCGCTGGGCCCATGTGCAACGCACACCCTGTACCATAGGTAAAGCCGCCTCTATCAACCAGGGGTTAGCGATAGTGATCATTGTTGTAGTTCGTCCTTTGGTGAATGCTTACTCTTGTGCCGCACTATGGTCTTCGTACTGCAGCTCTCTCCACAGCCGCCTTAGGGCATATCGAGGGGTATCCAATCATTTAATAAAAACGTGTCATAAATATGCATTTTAAAAACCACCTTACCATCTTGGTGAACTAAAGGCCGGTGCAGACCAGATTTCACCAGATGAGTATGCGCATAGTGTTTTTTTGCAATGGAGTCGGGGAAAAATTATAGATATCGTTAGAAAATATGATCTTTGCAATACTAAACACAAAGATTTCAAAAACAAAAGTTTCTTAACAATTTTTGCGAACTATAAAAATAGTGAAACAAGCTTTTTATGAGCACTGCAAAATCTACTACTCCATATCCATTTTACCAACAGAGAGTCGTTAAAATTTTTATTTTGTAATTTTTTTGAATAATTCTGCTTCACATACTCACATTTACTAAAAATATAAAAATTCAGAGCTTTATCGTTATGATACTATTTAAATGCAATTCTAACAATGAGGATTTAATCGGCTCGTGTTGAATATTACGTTTTAATTGGGCAGACTTCGCCAGTTTCCTCCGGTGCCGCCACGGGACAAAACAAACTGTTCGTACTTTATCTTTTAAGGCAAACTTTCCCGGGATATTATAAGCCAGGATAGCCCTCGAGCGGGAGATTAGTAAAAGAAAGCCGAATATTTCGTGCCCGGGACAGATAAAGTGGTCCTTCGATCCCTTTTGTCTTTATTTTAATATTTTGGGAAAGGGCGAATGCCATTGTCAGGTGAGATCCCGGGAAACATTTTAAATATTCCGCAGATGGCATGCTTGGGTTACGCAACTGGGTCTACGAAATGAATGAATTTTCCTTTTCGGTAAATCTGCGTGAATTCGCGGCAGCCTATTGCTTTAACCTGTGGTAGCCTAGTATTATGACTAGAGACCGGATTATAATTAATAATTATGCAACATAAAAGGCTTGAAATATGCATAAAAAAATGCAAGAAAAATGTTAAATTAAATATGCATGAAAACTGTCAAAATATGCAACATAGAGTTATCAAGAATAGTAAGATATCAACAGTAAAATAAGAATTAGGTATTTAACATTTTGTATTCTTGTAGTTTAGACGACAACATCAGGTACTTTTCCAAACGTTCTACTTTACATGGACTAAAATTGTGCCTTTAATCACTTTCAATATTTTGACAAGTGGAAAATTACCGTTCTACTTACACTGAGGCAAGCGGACAATATTTAAATTTAGGTGCTATGTTATAGCACTTATTGGTTCTGGCAATGAATCATTAATTATTTTAGCCAGAAATATTGCAATTTATCTAGTGAAAATATGCATCATGACAAGATTATGTAGGCAAAATATGCAATGATAGATGAAAATGGGCTAAATATGCAATTGCATATGCAAATGCATATTTGCAAATATGCATTTGCATATAATCCGGTCTCTAATTATGACAAGTGGCAAAGTCGTGGTAGCCTGTGGTTTGATACGTGGTAAAATTGTGGAAATCCAGTGGTTTGTCTATACTAATAGAATACAAATAAGAGGTAACGTAAGTCGGCCTCGGCTGTCGGGGTGAGTTATACTCAGAGTTCGAGTTTACACTATCAGTCTTTTGTTATCGTAGGAATCTTAGTTTCGTAACAGAGATGGCGGCGATTATTATCAGCCTAACACACTAACAGTGAGTTCATGTTTTATGCCTTTGTTTGAAATTATAATAACAAAGATAACGGAACAACGTAAATTCCGTATCTGTTAATTATTTTACGAGCCGACTTAGTAATTAGATACCTACCTACGTTTTAAAATAACAGTGACTTGACGCCAATATTTCGTGATGAGATGAAATGGTGTGTTTAACGCAATTTTTACCTATATATTAAACCGTAATCGCCAATTCTATGTGTTAAAACTGTATAGTCGACTAAAGTGTTTTACTGTATCTTCTAAGTCGTGGTGCCTTAGTGGTTTGGCATATGGCCTCTCAAGCAGAGAGTCGAGGGTTCAAAACTGGGCGCGCGCCTTGAGTTTTTCGGCATTTATGTACGAAACTACATTTGAAATTTAACAATAACTTTACCTACGGCGAAGGAAATAATTTTGAGGAAACCTCCACACATCTGCGAAGAAAGGGTGCGGCTCGATAGAAAAACAACATTTGATATAACTGTAACATCCTACTAATATTATACGCGAAAGTTTGTAAGTATGAATGGATGGATGGATGTTTGTTACTCTTTCACGCTAAAACGGTTTGACGGATTCTGATGAAATTTGGCACACAGATAGTTTATAACCTGGATTAACATATAAAATACTTTTTATCTTGGAAAATTGTATAGTTCCCGCGGGATAGCGATAAACGAATTCTTTGCAGACGGAGTCGAGGGCAGCAGCTAGTTCAGTATAATGCTACATTTGATATAATGCGATTTACTCAAAAGTAAACTTCGGAGGATTGTTGTTAATTCTATTTGATATGCATTAGGTTAAATTAGTTTACTTTATAAAATAATCGTAGAATGTTTACATCTCGAGTAAATCGAATTATGTCAAATGTAGCACTATACCTAATGTTACAGTTATATCAAATGTTACAAGTATCTATCACTTAAAAAGAAGAAATTATGTGGTTCGTGTGAAGGAGAGGAGGCCTGAGCTCTACAGTGGAACGTATATAGGCCGAAATGATAACAGCTAAATTCTACAGTCCCTTTTTTAATTAAAACCATATTCTGACGAAGCTGGAGGACACTAGTTACAAAATTATACAAGCTTAGGTAAATTTGATTGAATGTAAGTACATAATTCGATACTTCACAATTATGTTTACGCTCCTAATCTAGCCTAACAACATTATAATAAGAGTGAAACGATTTTGATTACATTTTACGCGCTAATGTAATGCGTAGCTAAATGTTAATAGGTCTCACGATCCGGTTTGGAGCGGGTAAATATTGATATATTTTAATTGTTAGCCAAATTAACGCTGTTGCCAAAAAATTCATACTGAGGGTCTAAAAACTGTAATTATAAAAACTTTTTAACAAAAAAATTAAACCGCCGAAAAAACTGAAAAGCAAAAAATAATAACTTTTTTGTTTGACCTTAATCTAGGTACCTACTAGTTTGAAGTCGGTGCCTCAGCACGAGCCAGGAGGAGTGATAGAAGCCAATCAGGTAGAATATTATAGGACACTCCTCCTGGCTAGTGCTGAGGCACCGACTTCAAACTAGTACCTAGATTAAGGTCAAACAAAAAAGGTATTATTTCTTGCTTTTCAGTTTTTTCGGCGGTTTAATTTTTTTGTTAAAAAAAGCTTTACGGTCAATGGTGCGCGTAAATTTCCCAATCTGCACAGGGCCCGGGTGGGAACTACAGCCCAAGCCCTCTCACTCTGAGAGGCGTGTGCCCGACGTATATAAGATGAGACAGTGAGCGTGTTATGTAGGTATTTTGTAATGTGGTGCAAGGAGAATCTGGTAAGCTAGAAATGTCGTAAATAGGTAATGTAGTATTTTGAAAAATCTGGTATTTTGGGAACATGGCATATTTTAGGCATGAGCGGTTTGGAGGACGGGTTTGTAAAGTAAGTGTTGGGTATAAAAATTATCAAGTTTATAAATTGGATTATGTCGGGTATTGGTAAGTGGTAGGTATAATACGATAACGGGGGGAAATCCTAGCATCACTCGAATTCGAAACAATTTAAGTTGAATTTACGAAGTTTATTTTATCTCTGTTTTGTTCTGAGATTATACTGAACACCGAAAGGCAGTCAAGCGATCAGAAGCCAGCAGAAGTAAGTATCACAAAGAAAGATGACAAGTCATCTTTGTAACTCTTTTAATATTATTCCTAGACGTATTAGCTGTAAGTCATTCTTTTTTTCTCCTTAGGTACCCTTCTGGTATCTTATAAGATAAGATTTTATAGAATAAATCTGTCTCGTAATTAACACCTAACTCCTAAATAAAAGTGTAGATGAGGTTAACAGTGTATCTCACTGTTTCAGTAACAGACTATTAGGTTGTATAAGATAGCATGAAAAAAAAATGTGGAAAATAGTGAATACTCTTGAATTAAAAGAAAACATGTGAAATTTTCATTTAAGCCAGATCCTTCAAGCCTGGGACAATAAACCGTCTCGAAAAGTGTATGTTTGAAGAAAGTGGTCCAACTAAGAAAGCGTGCATTTCGAGAAAGTGTATTTTATGATCCTAAGGCGCTAACTTCGCCAAAAAAATATTCCGCATTCTTTGCAAGGAGCATCTCGTAAACTGTAAAACATTTAACTTATGCACTAAATAGGTACATACAGCACCTACGGTTAAATATGAGAATTTACAGTCAACGGCTGCTATGAAATTAACAACTATGTCAGCTATGGGAAAATAAATACTATACATACCTACTTGTTGCGTGTGACAGAATAGTATAGCATTTTTCCTATGGGACACATTGTCAGTATCCAGAAACTTTATACTTAATAGTTGTGCAATATGTTATAACTGCCGTTGACATCAGACCATTATTTCTTGTTATCAGAATTATGTGTAGGGATTCATCTACGTATGTTCTAAACACTACATACCAAGTAAATGACCTAATATAAACTTCGCTTTGGAAGCTGATCACCACAACATAAACAATATTTATGCCTAACTATATTATCAAGCACGGAAACTCAATTAGCTTCGCCATCTAACACAAAACGCAAATAATCCTGCACACGTGTTATTTTATCGTACAGTTTACATAACACAGCAATTATCTCTATCATTGTGTCGGTATTTCTGTTGGTCTGTCGCTGTCTGACATCTTGGCAAGTTTTCAAGCGGTTTTTGTGGTTCTACTGTCTATTCGTGGATGACATTGCTCTTGCGCGCGGGCAAGGACGGGACTCTGATCGTCTGGCATTTTTAAATTAATATCAGGGTGGGAGCTTAAGGCAGTGCCGCGGCAAAGGCCACAATGTTTGTGCCACTTGTTTGTGCAACTTTGTGCCAAAGGAGCTTTTGTTTTTATTGTGTAACTAGCGCACGCAGCCGTTCGTTCCACTCGAAATCACCAGTACGCTTAGTATAAGTTTTCCTTCACTTCAATACTTCACGATCGCGTTTACGTAAAAATTTCAATTCTATGGAAACATGTAAGCGCGCGCGCGGAGACGCTCTCCATGTTTCCCTAGTAATTGATTTTTTTACGTAAACGCGATCGAGAAGTATTTTGGTGAAGTAAAACTTATACTAAGCGTACTGAATGACACTACTGGTGGTATCGTTTGGAATCACTGTTCCATTCGACACTATCCTAGGGATGTGTTGTATAGCTAGCTCCAAACTAGTAGGTAGGTATTGAATATCGACTCATATTAAGTTGATAATTCACAGGACAATCGCTACTTTCACTTTTGTTCTGGTGGTGACGAGTGGAACGAACGCACGCAGCTTCACCCCCATTTTCCTTCCTTATTCCTTCTCGACATCGAAATTATATAATGAAAACTTCATAAGCATTCTGTACGCTTAGTATAAGTTTTCCTTCACTTCAATACTTCTCGATCGCGTTTACGTAAAAATTTCATTTCTATGTAAACATGGAAACGCGCGCGCGGAGACGCTGTCCATATTTCCCTAGTAATTGATTTTTTTACGTAAACGCGATCGAGAAGTATTTGGTGAAGTAAAAACTTATACTAAGCATACGGAATTCAAAAAATTCTGTATCCTAGGTGGGAAAACCTGTGCAGTTTGTGTTGAGCTGAGAGTTTATGAATGAGTCAGTCGGAGAGTTTGAACTTTTGTGGCTAATCGAGTAAACTGGCCTAGGTATTTGCTTAGCTAGCTGATGCCCGCGGTTTCGCCCCCGCTGAAGTAGATTAAAACGTGTTTTCCCGTGGGAATGAGATATTTTCCCGTAGTAAAAAGTAGACTATGTCACTTTGCAGCCCTTCAACTATGTCCATAGAAAAAATCACGGCAATCCGTCGTTCTGTTTCGACGTGAAAGAAGGACAAACAAATAAATAAAAAATAAATAAATAAATAAATAAATATTAGGGGACAATCTTAAACAAACGAACACTTTTTCACGTTTATAATATTAGTATGGATTATAAGTTGCTTGTATTTATATGTAATAACTATTCAATTCAATTTGTGGTTAAATAGCAAGATATAAATTGTAATTTGTTTTGAGAAAAAATGACTTTCTGCCAAGTTTTTTGCGGCGCATTCTTCTTGGCAGTGACGGTCTTTCCGAAAGCGCCGCTGGCAGACCAAAAAAAATGTTGTAAAATATTTTTTTGCCACCTACTTGCAAGTTTAACTTCTGATTTTGATTTTTGTTTTTATGCGCTTATAAATTTCTGTCTTAACGCATCCATCTTTTTTTTATGCTAGAGAGGCCAGACAAACGAACTAGTGGGTCACCTGATGTTAAGTGATCACCACTGTCCATAGACACCCGCAGCGCTTTACGAGATGCCAGTGCGTTGTCGGCCCTAAAAACATGGACGGGACTTTTATGATATTTGTGTGATTTTAAGGAGTAGGTATCGTTTTAAACATGAAACTACCGTGAGACTCACTCATACTACTCATAGTGAAAATAAACGGATCACTCACGTCTTAAAACGAGTTTAACTTGACATGTTTCGGGCTAATTCGTAGCTCTTCTTAGAGTCGCGCGTCACGTCACGGCGCGTCGTTTGGCAGCTGCCGTGACGCGCGACTCTAAGAAGAAGGGCTACGAATTAACCCGAAACATGTCGAGTTAAACTCGTTTTAAGACGTGAGTGATCCGTTTATTTTCACTATGAGTAGGTAAGTTGTCTGTCAGTCAGTTAAGCTATTAAGTTTAATATCCTGTATTATATGTAGGTACCGTGTAGGTATGTCTAGATAAATGGAGATTTAATCTGAGGGATATATTGGAGCCTGGAGCAAGAAGTGTGAATATAGCGCTTCTTCTTATAAACTGTAATTTGGTTTTAGATAAAAGGATTCCCTATCTGGTTAAGGTTGCGGGATCGCGTTGGATGCGGATGGCGCGGGACCGATCTGTTTGGCGAGCCTTGGGGGAGGCGTATGTTAAGTTGTGGATGTCTTTCGGCTGAAATGATGATGGTGATGATGATTATCTGCCAAGTTTCTTGGGCCGCATTCTTCTTGGCAATGACGTTTTTCTGAAAGCGCCGGCAGACAAAAAAAAAACATGCAATGTGAACATTTGTGACCTATTTACAACTTTAACTTCTCTTCTCCAACTACTTAGTTAATGAAGGTTGGCAGCCAGATACGTATACTTCTCACGATAGTTCGCAAAATTGAATAAAGCATTCAAAAGTGTGTTCGGTATGCTTAGTATAAGTGTTTACTTCACCAAATACTTCTCGATCGCGTTTACGTAAAAAAATCAATTACTAGGGAAACATGGACAGCGTATCCGCGCGCGCGCTTCCATATTTCCATAGAATTGAAATTTTTACGTAAACGCGATCGAGAAGTATTGAAGTGAAGGAAAACTTATACTAAGCGTACGGATAGCACAGACTTCACGAGTGCCCGTGCGTTAGCGGCGTTAGTGTCGTTTATTTTAATGTCGACATGATTTTCGTTTAATAAAACATCCGTCAGTTGTATGCTGTCAAAAGCTAGATTTAGATAGATTATAGCTCTGTTAACAGACAACTGTGTGTCGTTATGCGATGTAGCTAAGATATTATGCCCGTGCAAATGTAAAGTTTAAGAATAAGAGAATAATAATAGTTTTATAAAATATAAATATAAATATAAATATAAATATAAATATAAATATAAATATAAATATAAATATAAATATAAATATAAATATAAATATAAATATAAATATAAATATAAATATAAATATAAATATAAATATAAATATAAATATAAATATAAATATAAATATAAATATAAATATAAATATAAATATAAATATAAATATAAATATAAATATAAATATCACGGGACAATTCACACCAATTGACCTAGTCCCAAAGTAAGCTAAGTAAAGCTTGTGTTATGGGTACTAGGCAACGGATAAACATACTTATATGGATAGATACATACTTAAATACATATTAAACACCCAAGACCCGAGAACAAACATTCGTAATTTTCATACAAATATCTGCCCCGACACGGGAATCGAACCCGGGACCTCAAGCTTCGTAGTCAGGTTCTCTAACCTGACTACGAAGCTTGAGGTCCCGGGTTCGATTCCCGGCTCCAACCACTCTCTAAAAAGAAAAAAATAAAAAAAAGAAGAAAAAGATTCTGTTCGACGTCCTGTAAGCCAACGTAACTTTTTACACTGAGTCAAATACTTTTTATGAGCGTCTACTGAAGCAAAAAACCGGGCTTTTTCATCCAAACGATCGAATTCAATTTTATGTAACTTAAAAGTAAGTTCAAACTGCAATACTTTGAGATGTAATTTTAAATTATCTCTAACACGGAACCAACTACGCGACTCTTCACTTAACCATATTTTCCTCGCCCTTTCCATTGCAATTTTAGATGCTATACTAGTACTATAACAACGGAATTGAATATAATTAGGTACAACATTTAAATGTTTACATTGTTGATTGAACCAAATGTGTGTGTGTTTAGCTTTGCTACGAGCCGTCGCCGAGATCACAGTTAAGTACTCAGTTCCCTTGCTATAGAGGTTTATACATATACTACTGTTTGATCAATTGATATTATGTGAATTCCTGTGGTATTATATAATAATGTCTTTATGTATGGAGACTATTGTCTATGTATATTAGTAACCAATAAGAGTTATATTAAAATACAATATATATACTATGACCTTTGAAATAATGTTTTTGATGTGACGTTGGTTGTTCCTACTTTACAAATATACTTATTAAACCATCATAAACTCATTATTTTGTATTCCGTTAACTCCTGGCCCCGCTAAATAAGAGCAATAGATTGGATATATTTAATCTCGTATATGTGAATTTGATCTTTCTAACACTTTTCTTTCGTAACAGCTAAACGATGCTGTTTAGTTAATTTATGATATAAACGTGCCTGTACGGCTACGCATGCCGATTTTAAATAATTTATTGAATCAGGCGTTACTTTGCGGAGGTCCATATTAATGAACTAAAACAATTACTTTGCTCACCCGCGACCTTACAATAGTTACGTTTATGCAAGAAATGTGCGTTCATGCAGTTCCTCCACCTCCACACTGTACGAACACACACAAATCACATAAACCCAACCATCACCACCACCAAGCTACACTGACGCGTTTCGAACTCAACCAGAGCTCATCTTAAGAGTTACCACAACCGTATGCTATGCTACCAAATGTTAAACTAACAAACCAAAACAAATGTTTTAACTTGTCACTGTAACTTATCAAGTACCCACTTTATTTTTCTTATTCTCAAACTACCCCACAAAAATTAACTTTTATTGACATATTATAAAACTACCTTTAATTTTTGTTTATTTATTTATAAGGCATATTTAATTAATACTAACTGTTCAAATTCGACCCAAGCCGCAGTAAAGGAGAAGATACTAAATTTACCTGTTCATTTACCTGTTCATTAATAATGGACCCCATAGTGTTGTACCTAATTATTTCCATGCATTCCAGAGCATCCAGACGTAACCCCTTGCCGCAATAATGTAACACTTCATAAGAATCTGAATCTAACAATGAATGATTTGATCCCAACATATGTTTTGCAAAATTCGATCTATCTGGATGCTCATTCCTATAAGCCGAAACAAAAAAAAAATCGAAATGTCGAATTTTGCAAAACATTTGTTGGAATCAAATCATTCATTGTTAGATTCAGATTCTTATGAAGTGTTACATTATTGCGGCAAGGGGTTGCGTCTGGATGCTCTGGAATGCATGGAAGTAATTAGGTACAACACTATGGGGTCTATTATTAATGAACAGGTAAATTTAGTATCTTCTCCTTTACTGCGGCTTGGGTCTAATTTGAACAGTTAGTATTAATTAAATATGCCTTATAAATAAATAAACAAAAATTCAAGGTAGTTTTATAATATGTCAATAAAAGTTAATTTTTGTGGGGTAGTTTGAGAATAAGAAAAATAAAGTGGGTACTTGAGAAGTTACAGTGACAAGTTAAAACATTTGTTTTGGATTGTTAGTTTAACATTTTTTTTTTGATAGTATTTTATGCGGCGATTAACCTTAATTAACAGTGATCACAAAATTATATATTGCTCTTGTGTCTGACATTTTTTAATGCGCAAGTTGTCTCCACGTGGTTTCTGGAATTTTACTATCAAGTTGCAGAAACTACTATCACCGTACAACGTCGCTCCCAAGAGAGCTTACTTTGACACTGGCGAAATTGTCCTACCGAAAATAGGACAGAAGCCATATTTTTAAATAAATAATAATAATAATAGTTTAACATTTGGTAGCATAGCATACGGTTGTGGTAACTCTGAAGATGAGCTCTGGTTGAGTTCGAAACGCGTCAGTGTAGCTTGGTGGTGGTGATGGTTGGGTTTATGTGATTTGTGTGTGTTCGTACAGTGTGGAGGTGGAGGAACTGCATGAACGCACATTTCTTGCATAAACGTAACTATTGTAAGGTCGCGGGTGAGCAAAGTAATTGTTTTAGTTCATTAATATGGACCTCCGCAAAGTAAATAAATTATATAAAATAAATTATATACTTATTTGTAAAATAAAATTTGTACGTCATATAGTGACAAAACATGTGAAACTTTCATTCTTCCATGCCACAAAATATGTAGGTACCATGTTTTATGCAAATAAATGATTTATGATATTTATGAAAGTAAGCAAAGCTTGTGCTATGGGTACAAGGCAACGGATAAACATAGGTACTTTAATAGATCATAAACAAACATCCAAGACTCGAGTACAAATATTCGAATTTCTCACACACACACACACACACACACACACACACACACACACACACACACACACACACACACACACACACAAATATATGCCCTGACCTGGAATCAAAGCCTAGACCTCAAGCTTCGTATTATAGTCAGGTTCTCTAACCACTAGGCCATCCGGTCGTCTACATACTAAGTTTATATCCGCCAGTGTGGTTGTAAAATAAAATAAATGTACATCATATCAAAAAAGTGAGTAAGATTTTGGTTCGGGCACGACTACGGGCGATCGGCGGCACAGCGAGCGTTCTGCTTCTGTTCATTGCGCGGCAGCAAAGTTCGCCGCACAGTTGTTACTTGCCAGCATAGGCAATGGATAGAGAAATCGCTCGCTGCCCCACTGGTCGCGTGTAGTGACGAGTGGGCTGTTATACTTGACTGTGACTTTGAAGCATCTCCGTTTCAGATCAGTCGAAAATGCTTTCATATGTCCAGTAGATGTCTAGCGGAAGTACGGTTCTTCTCTACAAGTTTCATTTCTCAACCGATTCTTGCTAGATTTTGTGGTCAGGTTCGTTAATTACTTGTATGGTTTTTTGTCGATTAAGATTTTGGAAATTTTGCAAAATGTGAGAGCGTTGGGATTTTTCATTTCGAATTCAAAACCTCTCTACCACAGATATAGATACACAGCTCTCTACTTACTGGAGACTTTTGATTACTGTCCGGCATTATTAACTTCAGTAAGTTAAGTTAAAATAGAAGTAAACTTGTGCTAACCCTGAATAATTAATAACTGCGATAATATTCGAAATTATGACTGTTAAAAGAAAACGGCGCGCAGTTAATGTGCCGCCCACTTCTGCCTTGGCCTACGCGACGGACTGAGAATAAAATAAACATACTATGTTAATCTAACAAAATATTTTTTCAGAGGCATTATTATAACGTTCCGGTTTAAATTTAGCCAGCAGCCCGGACAAGGCCGGATTATGATAAACATCAGTTTATTATGCGTATCTTTGTCCGATTTTCTTTAATGTTTCCGTTTATTTTGAGATAAAAAAACGCTTGACAAGGATCGTGATATTGATTCATTATTTAACGAATTTGAAGCCGAAAATAAAAGAAGGTCAATTTTCTTGAAGTTTAATTTATATTTGAAAGTTAAAAGTGTATTTCACCGGGTCTTGTTTTAACAAGCTTTTACTCGTATTTCACTCGCTGTATCAGTTAAATCTTGGAAGCCGAATTTAACCCGTTTTCAGTGGTGGGATTTACTTTAATTTTGGTATAAATTGCATTGCAATACAAATACAGTCCACAAAAAGTTCAGTCAGTAAAATTTATTATTGAAAGAAGCTCTTCAAATTGTAAACGCGGCACAAAAAAACCGCCTAAGAGCGTGTCGGATAAGCTAACATAGGGTAACCCTTATGAAAAAGATCCTTGCATACCTATACTTACCGTACCACTGCCTTCACCAAGTGCCGCACTCCAACTCCGAAATGCTGTTATTTGAACGTCAACCTTCAAAAGGAAGCCTACCTTCTCTGTGTCTTCCCGCCCGTGGGTGGACGCCATTCGAGAACCTTTTGGCCCCATCGGCCACTAGTTCTATGAGCGATGTGCCATATCCACTCCCACTTAAGTCTGGCGATTCTTCGAGCTATGTCGGTGACTTTAGTTTTGCGCGGATTTCATCATTATCTAATTCCGCAGAGAAACTCCGAGCACAACCATTTCCATCGCTCTCTGAGTGGGGAACCTATCGATGTTTATAAAATTTTATTTCCGAAGGTTTAGAATCCCGAAAACTTCATTTGTCCGAAAGCATTTTTTTCTGAAACTGTAAGTATTTCAGGATTTATTTCAGGACCATCGTGTAGAACCCTTTAGGTTAGGTTAGGGTTGTTTTATAAAAATCCTGAAATATTTACAGTTTCAGAAAAAAATGCATTCGGATAAATGAAGCATTCGGGATTTTAAATATTCAGAAAGAAGTATTTCTAAATTTTGATAGGTAACCCTCTGAGTGACCTTGAGCTTTCTTATGCGGTCCATCGTTAGCGGCCACGTCTCAGTGCCATAAGTCATCACTGGCAACACACTCTGGTCAATGTCGTTTGACTTGAGACACTCCGGTATGTTGGATGACAAGGTATTGCGGAGCTTCCCGACTGCTGCTAATCCGAGTAAAAGAGATACATGTATACGAGTACATAAAGCCTTTATCGTTAGCTGTATGCTTAGTATAAGTTTTACTTCACCAAAATACTTCTCGATCGCGTTTACGTAAAAAATTTCAATTCTATGGAAACATGGACGCGCGGCCGTGGAGGCGCTGTCCATGTTTCCCTAGTAAATTTTTTTAAGTAAACGCGATCGAGAAGTATTTTGGTGAAGTAAAACTTATACTAAGCGTACTGTACACTGCCGGCGAGAACTCTCTCCAATAGTTTGTCGCAGCGACAAGACCTGTCAAAGATAAAACTCGCTCAGCGACGCTCGCTTGGCTGTCAGAAGTTATGACCAAGGATCGGAAAAACGTCCGTCATTTAAAAAAACTACCCTTGTTTCTTATAGTAGAGACTTACTAACGGTATGTTACAATACAATAAATAAATAAATAAATAAATAAATATCACGGGACAATTCACACCAATTGACCCAGTCCCAAAGTAAGCTAAGCAAAGCTTGTGTTATGGGTACTAGGAGGTAACGGATAAACATACTTATACACCGTGAAATTTTAGTGGTTGTTTTCCCGAAACGAGCTGATTTAGTTTCGATTGTACAATCGATTTATAATTACTATTTTGACTAGAGTCAAAAATCCAATTGTGAAAAACGAAAGTCGAAAATGACCGCAAACCAATAGTAACGCTTCGTTGGTACAAGTAGCGTACGATCGTACGATAGGTTAGGTACTAACGAAGCGTTACTATTGGTTTGCGGTCATTTTCGACTTTCGTTTTTCACAATTGGATTTTTGACTCTAGTCAAAATAGTAATTATAAATCGATTGTACAATCGATACTAAATCACCTCGTTTCGGGAAAACAACCACTAAAATTTCACGGTGTATAGATAGACTAGCTTTTGCCCGCGACTCCGTCCGCGTGGAATTAGTAATTTGGGCAGCTTATTTTTTTATCCAATTTTCTTTTTCATTAATTATGGCTCTCCTCAGTTCCTCGATATAAAAAAATTTACCCGCCCCCGCAACCCCCCGCAACCTCCAACCCGCTCCCCCTCGCACCCCCCCGCACAGCAACCCCTCCCCCCCCCCCCCCGCACCCCTCACCCTCCCGCACCCCTCCGCACCCCCGTACGCCCTCCCACACAGCACCCCCCGCACACCCGCGTTCGTACCAAGTCAAGCGTGCCTATGCCTATAGAAGTTTTACTTCAAGTTTTTTTTTGTCAAATATCTTGAAAACGGTGCATCCTACGGCAAAATCAATGAAATTTTCATCTTTCTTCAATTCCCTTGCACCCTCTCTCCCGTACCCTTCCCGGCACCCCACCCCCCCTCAACCCCCCCCCACCCCCAGGGTTTTTGTCAAATATCTTGAAAACGGTCATCCTACGGCAAAATCATTGAAATTTTAATCCCCCTTTGCAGCCCCCCTCCCCCGCACCCTCACCCCCCCTCAAACCCCCCCCACCCCCGGAGTTTTTGTCAAATATCTTGAAAACGGTGCATCCTACGGCAAAATCAATAAAATTTTCATCCACCCTCTGGAACCCCCGCACCCCCTCCCCCGCACCCTCACCCCACCCCCCCACCCCCTCCGGTGTTAACACTGAAAGAATTTTTCAAATCGGAGCAGTTCCTGAGATTAGCGCCTATAGAAGTTTTACTTCAAAAACCCCCGATTTTGAAACATTCTTCCGCTCCGCTCCGCTCTTATTGGTGTTAGCGTGATGATATATAGCCTATAGCCTTCCTCGATAAATGGGCTATCTAACACTGAAAGAATTTTTCATATCGGAGCAGTAGTTCCTGAGATTAGCGCCTATAGAAGTTTTACTTCAAAACCCCCGATATTGAAACAAATCCCGAACAAAATATCTGCCCCGACACGGGAATCGAACCCGGGACCTCAAGCTTCGTAGTTAGGTTCTCTAACCACTAGGCCATCTGGTCGTCAAAACAAAATTAAATACCAAAAACAGTACAGAAAAATTAACAAAAATAAAAATTCAGGCAGACAATAGGCTACAATACAGGGTTATTTGTAATTCACTAGCATCCTTTTAACCCTAAACTCCTACCACTTAAACAAATGTTTTTTGTTTTACGGCTTTTGTCAAAACTTAATATTTTTGGTGTAATAACGTTTTGAAAATTTGAGATTACCTCTTATTTTTACGATACTCTGTGTATTTGTATGGGAAAAAAGTGCTTCATTTTAAAAAGTCGTAAAACAAAAAACATTTGTTTGAGTGATAGGAATTCAGGGTTAAGAGGATGTCAGTGAATTAAAAATAACCCTGTACAACAACAGAACAATTACAATACAACAAACAATACAATTACAACATCCGTAGACTGGGAGTGAACCATTTCGACTCCTAAATATGTAGGTCCTAAGTTGTTGTTGTTGTTATGTTATGTAGAGATAAACTACGATAACATGGCCCGCCCCTCCACATTACTATTTCAATGTGTTTAGTCACATATTTACGAAATATTTTTTATTTAGTAGTAACTGCTTTTCACATTTCACATTGAAGACTTCTTGGATTGTGGAGGGGCGGGCCATGTTATCGTAGATTATCTCTATCTCAAGTGAAATGACGGACGTTTTTCCGACCATTGGTTCTGTTCTGACTCTGAACTCACGCCGAGAGAACAAACAGCGGTCATTAATCGACTTCAATAAAAGGACGAGGTTATCAATTCGGTTGTATGTTTATTTATTATAATATTTTATGTTCGTTTTAGAACTTCGTCATTTATAAACCGATTTGAAATAAAAATAATGTTAATCACTGGACTATTCGTTTGTCCAAATGAAATGACCGGTAATGAAATACCGACTTTTAATGAGCACTCCTATAACCCAATAAGTCTATTGGAGTGATCCACTACACTCTGTTAGAGCATCTATCCAACACTAAACTGGCTCACGAAAATAAAACACAAAATTTGTAGACAGAACTCAGTCCCAAGCGTGACCCAGTTCCCTTCCCGCTTCCTGTTATTATTTTATCAAAAACAAGTGTGAACGTAAAAGTTTCCATGCAGCTGTTGCCTGTAAATTAGCTGGAACAATGCCCAGCACTTCCTTCATACAATAAAGCGAAGGTCTTCGTTATATAACCTATGGGATATTGAAACCGGCGCCGAAGGGCGATTTTGAAAATGACACTCGTAAAAATACCTTTTGAAAATGGTAAAAATAAGTAGATTACATAATGATTTGAACGGGTGCCATTAGCGACCCATAACATTGTAATTATAAGTCATAATGGTAATTTGTTATAACTCTTTTTTTCTCTGAAATCGTTAATTGTCCTGTAGAACTCTATATAGGTTATAGGTTAGGTTTGTGTTATAACATTCCAGAGCAATTAATAGATTCAGAGAAAAAAAGCGTTATGGAAAATGGCCGTTAACTCGCGTGCACAAAATTAGGTAAGTACCTATACTTACGCTATTGCTACAAACCTACTACTACCTACTACTACTACTACTGCTAGAAATTACTGCTCGATAATTTATAATTAATTTATTGCATAATAATAATAATGTCGTACATAAGATCTTAATTAATAAATAGATGAATAATAGATACTTACATACAAACAAGGGAGCAACAATAACGCGTACTTTTCATACAAAGTTGTAAATAAGCAGCAATGCTTGCGCTATTGTGTTGCGACAGCTATAATACAGCCGGTGAAATTACCTGCAAAATAGGTATTTCGTCTAAGTCCTCCAGGTGCTAAATTCAGGAACGGCCCGACACGGTTTGCGAACGGTAATTCAATCGTTAGGGAGAGGATAGGAATGAGTTGAGCTTGGGGATGAGCCTTATTTTCCTGTTAATTCGCTTTGTTAATAAATAAATAAACAAGGCTCATCCCAAACTCAGCCCAAATCTCTCGCAAACCAGTGATTTTTGGCGTTCCTGAATAGCAGTTCAAACCAAACCCCACCCAAACGATTGAATTACCGCTACCAAACCCGTGAAGGCCCGTTCCTGAATTTAGACCTAGTTTGGTAAAGCATCTGCAATCCTCCGATGTTGCCGGTGCCCACGGTGGTGCTCACTTGTCTTATCACCAGGCAACCACTTGCTCGTTTTCCGCTGTGTCATAAACAAATAATATTAAGTTCCAGTAGGTACGGTCAAGTGCAAAAATATGTATCGATTTAATTCTCTCATAATTATGTACCGTACCGATACCTTAAATCGGCGACGTAAGAGCTATGGGACATATTTATGAGCAAGTTGTTTGCACCCATATTTTTACACTTGAATGTACCTGCTTAGTTATGCATTAGCGAATAACTTATGTACACAAAAACACAGACTAGAATACGAGATTATTGTATAAATAAAAATAGGCAAAAACGCAAGCCAAATATCTAGACGGATTATGTATGTAGATGGCACTCATTACTATAAATGATCTAGTAGGCTGGAGTCCCACTGCGTGGAAACTTGTATTATAAGGTCTATAGGAATATTCATCGATTTCCGAAATAGGGATGTTGATACCACCAATCAACTGACGTACTTTTTATGAGCTGTCAAAGCACAATTCTTCCATAGAGTTTGAATGGAAATAGCAACTTATGACGTAACTTGTTCGCAAACGCAAACTCAATCAACTAACTATTTATTGTTTTAAAGCAACAAAAAAACAAATTTTGCAGTTAATCGAAAATTAATCTGGTTTTCAGGGCTAAAATAAAGCGTTTTTTTACTGGAGTCGTGTCTTCGAATTATTTTCAAGTTTACTGATTTTAGATTATAAATTATAAAATATGAGGCTATTTATAAATTATAACGTGACACCAACCAATATTAATAATTTGTAGATCCCTTCCTTGTCACTAGTTGTCACATTTATTATTAGACGACCAGATGGCCTAGTGGTTAGATAACCTGACTACGAAGCTTGAGGTCCCGGGTTCGATTCCCGTGTCGGGGCAGATATTTGTATGAAAAATACGAATGTTTGTTCTCGGGTCTTGGGTGTTTCATATGTATTTAAGTATGTATCTATCTATATAAGTATGTTTATCCGTTACCTAGTACCCATAACACAAGCTTTACTTAGCTTACTTTGGGACTAGGTCAATTGGTGTGAATTGTCCCGTGATATTTATTCATTTATTTATTTATTATTAGTACTTGGACGACCGAGATTCTTTTTGTGTTCTGTTTTTTTGCTGAACAAAAAATAACTTAAAAACTAAATTTGAAAATAAAAATCTTATAAAAGTACTTTGTTATATCTGACCAGGATTCGAACCCCGGACATCAATTTGTAAGCTCAACGCTTACATTTTGTGTGATTTGCATGGTCACATAATAAAAACCAATGCGACCCAATTTCTTAGGCTCTGGTTTCTCTGGCCCGTTACACGCAACTGGCAGCATCTGGATGTGCGTTGCGCGCTGGGTTGCGGGTGCGTGACGTTTCAGAGAAACCACCATCAAATATTCGCGAACAAAACATTCGAACGTCGTCGGTCGCGGACACGCGTCGGTCACCGGTCGCCGGCGGCGGGTGGTCAGATAAACCAGGGTCTTAGGGAGCGTCCTCATACTGAGAGCATTCTTACCCGAGCATTTTTAAACGAGCAATCACCGGCGCAGGTTTGTAAGCTTAGTACGCTTAGCTCAACGTCCACACTACTCGAAAATTCGACCGCTCGGGTAAGAATGCTCTCAGTGAGGACGCTCCTGTTTAAGAAGTTTCTCACAAGAGTGTTTCTCTCATAACGTGCAGAAGACCTAAGAATTGAAGCGTCAGGATCCCAGTCTGCATTCAGGAGCCTATTTTCGTCTGATGTCGTAATTATTCGGTGTCGCAGCTTTTTCTATAAAACTTATTGTTAATGCCGTCCATTTGGATCGCAGCCACATTCTCACGGACTATGTTATTATCGTAGGCCATTAAATCAACAAGGTTAGCACGGCATGCCGATTCTCGTTTGTCTTTGGTTTTATTGAGCGTCTCTTTTTTTGGAATACTCGAGGACAAAGACAGAATACCTCATCGTCTCGGTACATATTCGTTCGAAGGCTGGGCACAGGCCTCCTTCCATAATGGGCTTGGGCTATAATTCCAACACTTTACACACCCTATTGAATTGTATTGCTGGTCTGTAATTAGTTTCTTCATATTTTCCACTACCGTAAAGCTCGTGGTAAACTTCAAATTTAATTTCGCACATTAAATCCAAAAAAAGTCAGAGAATTTGAACCTGGTTTTCACACGATCACGATCTTCTGCTTGAGAGTCTATTATATAGTAGGTCAAACCATTAAACTACCACAGTTTATCTAGAATAGCTCATGTGTACCAACACTGGATTTTTATAAAGACTTCGCCATTTTTGAAAGATTTCTAAAACTGAATCGGCGAAAATAACCATGTAATTTTCGAACGGGCTCACTAAATTTCACGAGAGTCGGTTGGGAAATGGGACCTGTAAAGGAGAACAGATAGCTGAACATACGAAAGCATTTTTACCCATGTTGAAACGGGGATGCTTCGCGCTTGCTCGGTCAACTGGCCGCGTAGACACCAAGGGAGGGGTATTTGCTGAAAATCTAACAGCAGTTACATTCAAACCTCATATTATTTTATTACGTACCTATTCGATGAAGAAAACGATACGAATTTAATGACAATTCTGAATTTTCCAAAAGCTTTCGCGGAACCGTTGCTGGGGCGACTTTACTTATGTCTTGCAGTTATTGTTAAAGTTTAACCTGTTGTAGCTTGGAAACAGTTACTAATAAACTAAATTAAGGTAAACTGTGTTAAATATGGCAAAATAATACCCACGATCCAGTCTTTCACGATAGTTCCTCATTAAGTTACACTGTTCAAGAGTAACGAAATAAGGCTTATTTTAAAAATTTGGGCGCTTGCTATCGCATTCGTGTCATTATTCAAACGTTTAACCCCCTCACATTCGTGGTTACATTTTTTACGAATTGGCTGCAGTTTTTAATAGCGTTTCCGGTTATTTATTAAAGGTCCTGTACTTCTGCCAGATAACTGGAAAATGTTCAGAATCTTCAGCCATTTGTACAAAAATTTGTCCACGAAAGTGATTCGGAACAAACGCTCGAATAACAACCAATATTTTACTATTTCTTTCTGTTAAATGGCTTCAGACTTTGACAGAAAGAATGGTGAATGCGATTACTAGCGGCCGTGTTCCGTCCGAATCCTTGCAAAATCAAGTCATGCTTTGTAAAATCTGACTAGTTTTCGTTGTTTCACTGCATGCTAGACGCGCAACACATAATAGTATTTTATGCAACGGTTGTATAAGTGAGGTCTTAAAAGGCGAGTGACGTGAGTTGCGATACGAGCGAATGCGAGTATCGCAATGGAAGACGGCACGAGCCGTTAAGACCAAATTATACACCGTTGCATACAATATTTTTTCTACGACTCGACTCTACTGGTACAGTCGGGTACAGTAGGGTAAAATGGGGTACAGTCGAGTACAGTAGGGTACACTAGGGTAAAATAGGGTACAGTAGGGTAAAATGGAGTACAGTCGGGAACAGTAGGATAAAATAGGGTACAGTCGGGTACAGTCGGGTACAGTAGGGTAAAATAGGGTACAGTCGGGTACACAGTAGGGTACAGTCGGGTACAGTAGGGTAAAATGGGGTACAGTCGGGTACAGTAGGGTACAGTTGGATGAAATAGGGTACAGTAGGGTACAGTCGGGTACAGTAGGGTAAAATAGGGTACACAGTAGGGTACAGTCGGGTACAGTAGGGTAAAATAGGGTACAGTAGGGTACAGTAGGGTAAAATAGGGTACAGTAGGGTACAGTCGGGTACAGTAGGGTAAAATGGGGTACAGTCAGGTACAGTAGGGTACAGTCGGGTACAGTAGGGTAAAATAGGGTACAGTAGGGTACAGTAGGGTAAAATAGGGTACAGTAGGGTAAAATAGGGTACAGTAGGGTACAGTTGGGTACAATAGGGTAAAATAGGGTATTTTACCCTACTGTACCCGACTGTACCCTACTGTACCCTATTTTACCCTAATGTACCCGACTGTGCTCTATTTTACCCTACTGTACCCGACTGTACCCTACTGTACCCTATTTTACACTACTGTACCCGACTGTACTCTACTGTACCCTATTTTACCCTACTGTACCCGACTGTACTCTACTGTACCCTATTTTACCCTACTGTACCCTACTGTATCCGACTGTACTCTACTGTACCCTATTTTACCCTACTGTACCCGACTGTACCCTATTTTACCCTACTGTACCCGACTGTACCCTATTGTACCCTATTTTACCCTACTGTACCCGACTGTACCCGACTGTACCCTACTGTACCCTATTTTACCCTACTGTACCCGACTGTACCCTACTGTACCCTATTTTACCCTACTGTACCCGACTGTACCCTACTGTACCCTATTTTACCCTACTGTACCCGAATGTACCCGACTGTACCCTATTTTACCCTACTGTACCCGACTGTACTCTACTGTACCCTACTTATCCTATTTTACCTTACCTACTGTACCCGACTGTAACCTACTGTACCCTATTTTACCCTACTGTACCCGACTGTACCCTACTGTACCCGACTGTACCCGACTGTACCCTATTTTACCCTACTGTACCCGACTGTACCCTATTTTACCCTACTGTACCCGACTGTACCCTATTTTACCCTACGGTACCCGACTGTACCCTATTTTACCCTACTGTACCCGACTGTACCCTACTGTACCCGACTGTACCCGACTGTACCCTATTTTACCCTACTGTACCCGACTGTATCCTACTGTACCCTATTTTACCCTACTATACCCGACTGTACCCTACTCTACTCAACTCCGCAGGTCTAAACTGGGCTTTAGTGTTGAGTGTACCCTACATTTAATATTATGTGGCAGCTAGGTGTATCGTTATAACGACATTACGACACAAGTGCTGTTATGGCGAATAGATTTAGTATAGACTTTCTGAAGTCATATTATCTATGTTCTTATATATTTGTTCGCGACCATGTAAAAACCAGATAAAAGTACAGGAGTAGGAAAACAGTATAAACAATACAGTTTGGCAGTTTTTCTGCGTCAATACAGTTTATTTTTCCGAGATCGCACGTGGGCGTTCAAAGTCAACGACACTATAAGTAGAAGGGACAATTTTCTTGTCAACGTTTTCATTGTTATTACGAGACGTATTTGAGGACTGCAATTTAATTCCGTTTATGGCTTCAGTTTCATTTTTATGTGCGATGGAGGCTATATTTCTTCTCGAAGTAGCTTCTTTGCGACGTTATGGATCGAAACGTCTGGAGTGAACGCATCATTCTCATCGTCAGTCGCAATACTCGCAATGTTGAGGACTGATTTGTAACATTTGTTTGTAATGTATCGTTCACGGCGATCGTGTTACATTACAGCTACGCGGCGAAGGCTCATCTTGAACGAACACCCTGCTCATTTGTGCTCCATTTCCAGCTCATTCGGTTACCTGTACTTACTACCTTGTAATGTAACACTCAAAGGGATTCGCGTAAAAACCGACAGTTGGGTGGATTAGTGGCTTAAGCCGTGGTGCCTGAGAGGCAGAGGATCGTGGGTTCGAGGCCGGGCTCGTACCTCTTGAGTTTTTCGGAATTTAATTTTAAACCATGATCTTTGCGGTGAAGGACACAACATCGTGAGGAAATCTGCAACACCTGCGAAGAAATGGAAATTGAATGGTGTGCGTGAAGTTCCCAATCCGCACTGGGCTTGCGTGAGAACTACGGCCCAAGCCCTCACATTCTGAGAGGAGGCCTTTGCCCTACAGTGGGAAGTATTCAGGCTGACATGATGATGATGACAATTTGGATTTATTTTAATATATACATACATCAATGGATTTATTTATAAAATTAATTCGTCTTGTTCATGCAGGTACAATTTAAGACCAACTCGCTCGGAGACCCTTCCGAGGTCAGCGAGCATCACACTTAGGTCTTCCAAGGTCTCAGCCATAAGCACTACGTCATCGGCAAATCGAAGGTGAGTGATGTAAGTATTCGCCATTTACATTGATGCCTCGCCCTTCGTCCAGAGTCATGAAAGCATCCTCCAGTGCAGCGGTGAACAGTTTCGGAGAAATAACATCTCCTTGTCTGACTCGCCGCTGCAATAGAATAGGCTTTGGCATCTGGACAAGAAGTCGGACGGACATTGTGGCGTTATTATACAGACACTTCAACACTTCGTTGGATGCGGATGGCACGGGAGCGATCTGTTTGGCGAGCCTTGGGGGAGGCCTACATATGTTCAGCAGTGGACGTCTTTCAGCTGAAATGATGATGATGATAATTAATTATTTCCACGTGTAATTAATTCTTGTTGTTAATTTATTTCTGGGATATCAGAAGCGGGTCTGAAGATTTCGATGAAACTACTCAAGATCGAAATTATACCAATTTATGTATAGCAGTTTGGCCGTTGGGGCCGTAAAATTCTCGAATGAAGATCACTAACTGGCACGCGCAGCGTGGGACGTTCACCAACGATGTTCACGGACGATTAGGTAAAAGCCGCTGGTTCAAGACGGATGCGAGCCGCTTCCAACCGTAGTGATTGGGTATCAATGAGGGAGGCCTATGTCCAGCAGTGGACGTCCTACCGCTGAAATGATGATGATGATGATGTATAGCCAATAGAAACAAATATTTATTTAATTAAAGATTTTTATTTACTTTTGTTTTACAGACACAGTGTGACTCTGTTTCCGCATAACAACAATTAATAATGTACCTGTTAATAATTTTAAATGAAACCAGTAGAACAAGTTAATTAAACACTGCAGAAACGTTTTAATGTTGATCTTAAAGGTCAGTGCTACTTTTTATTTTTACCTCAATGAACCTGGTAAACTCTTATTAGCAAAGAAATAAGATTTGTAGCAACACTCGAATATTTATTGGAAGAAAAAGTAGTCTATGTGCAGGAAAATGTTTAGGATGCATTGCTACTTCTACAATTAGTAGTCCCCATGCCTGGACTGGTAGGTATGCATAACATCCAATTCTAGTCCATAATATTTATCCTTATCTCAAAACCGAAATTAACTTACATAAGTTTGCTTACACTTCATTAAACGTGGTTTATCATAAAAACAACAGTCCGAAAGTAGGGAGGTTGATCGCGATAACGCAGATAATTTGGTCACGCAAAAGCTCGTAAGGCCACGTCATGAAAAAAGTCGATTGAGCTAAAACTGGATGGACTGTCTGATTCTAGTTATGATCGTAAGTAAATAACATACAAGCATTTTTGTTCCAACGAATCCAAACTGAGCTCGGAGTTTCTCTACGGGATCGAATCAGAAACGAGGAGAACAGTAGAAGAACCGGGGTCACCGACATAGCCAAACGGATTAGCTCGTTGAAATGGCAACGGGCAGGGCACGCAGAACAGATGGCCGTTGGGGCCAAAAGTTCTCGAATGGAGACCACAGAGTGGCAAGCGCAGCGTGGGACGTCCACCAACGAGATGGACGGACGATATGGTGAAGGCGGCAGGTTCAGGCTGGATGCAAATCGCTTCCAACCGTAATGATTGGGCGTCAATGAGGGAGTCTATGTCCAGTAGTGGACGTCCTACGGCTGAAATGATGATGTTGTTGTTATAACCGCTGAAGAGTGTCTTTCGGACAAGATACCGACGGGACCACCAGTATTTCTCTACCAGATAATTGTAGTTGTGTGTAAAAGAAGAAAGATCGAATTATCAATATTATGTTTAGTAAAAATACTAGCTCAGTTAATTTCACCTTCGCGGAATGTAGCGATTACCTGTTTGTTACATTTAAAGTAAATCTAGTAAACATGACTGCCAAGGTCAGTGATAATGACACAGATATAATTTGTTCGTGTAACCAACAACATAGTATGTAAAATTATTCGTAGCTTCATTCGCATTGTTAAAAAGTCGAATACGGTAAATTATTTATGCAGTGTCTATCAAATTTCTGGTAATGTTTATTATCAATTTCACATGCCTTATACGGCATGGGCATCCGAGGCCATATCCACCAGTGGTTTGAGTCGTACCTAACAAACCGTAAACAATATGTACAAATTGATTGGTACGACAAAAACTCTGGTGAAATTATGGAAATAGGTTCAGAAATGCGTAATATCAGTTGTTCCATTCCTCAAGGAAGTGTAACAGGATGCATTCTGTTTCTCGCATATATAAATGACTTGCCAAAAATAATAGACTCAACATGTGTAATGTTTGCGGACGACGTGTCTATAATTTTAAATTGTAATAACAGCGCGGAATGTAACGAACGCTTGCAACAAGTATCCACAGACATTGCCAAGTGGTTTGATGATCATAATTTAGAAATGAACCTAAAAAAAACTAAGATAATCCAGTTTAAGCCAATACAAAAGAGGCCTTTAGAAATGACGCTTAAAATAAATAATAATATAATTGAAGAAGTATGTGAATTTAAATTATTAGGCATAAAAATAGATTCGAGTCTCAACTGGAAATCACACATACAATATATTAAATCAAAATTGTCAAGTTTTGTATACGCCTTAAGTGTTCTCAAAATAAATACTAACTTCGAAACAGCACTGTCAGCTTACTTTGCCTTCGCACACGCATGGCTCCAGTATGGTGTGATACTTTGGGGGGCCAGTACTGATGCTCACCAACTGTTTGTGATGCAGAAGAAGTGCATCCGCATCTTAACTAACACACGGGCGCCACATAGTTGCCGTCCACATTTCACTCGACTACAGATTCTAACATTACCTTCCCTGTACATCTTAGAAGCGGCTATCTTTGTTAGGAAAAATTCACATTTGTTTACAAAGAAGGTAGTTACATCACAAAGAAGGCAAAATGAAAATAAATTGAAATTACCGGTAGCAAAATTAGCAATGTACAAAAATGGCCCTTATTATAGATGTATATTAGTAGCAATTAAAATACCCGATGCAATAAAGCCGAAACGAGAGACGACGTATTTAAAAGAAAACTAAGAGAATTTTTAATCAATAAATGGTACTACTCAATAGAGGAATTTATGAATGATATGACATTTACTTAAACTAAATCATTGACATGATTAGATATTAATTGTATTTTGTTTAAAAATTTTTATCTTATGCCTGTAAAATAATGAAATATTTATAATGAACTTAAGTAGTATAAGAACTTAGTATATAGTGATATAAGGATGTATTATAAATTGCTGTGCCCATCAGGGTTCATGTCTGGATACTATTTATTATTTAAGATCTTACGTACGACATGATTATTATTATGTTTATGCAATAAATGAATTATGAATTATGAATTATGAAAGAAGTTATAATTTTCAGTAATATAGAGGTGCAATAAGAAGGGATTTTTGTAATTTTTCGCGGAATAGAGAACGGGACTTGTAGTAATATATAATTTTTTTATTATTAGAAGGAGGCACCAGTGCGTCCTACCAGTTATGACTTACACTGCAGAGACGTGGACACTAACAGGAGGACTTGTCCATAAGTTCAGAGTCGCTCAGCGTGCTACGGAGAGGGCTCTCAGGGTCCGCACCGCAACGAATGCTCGTTCGATCAGGCAAAACACGAAAGTCATTGAGCACGCTGAAGTGGCAATGGGCTGGTCACGTTTGCCGTAGAACAGACAATCGTTGGAGCAGACGTCCCAGAGTCACGAGATCACGTCTGGGAAAGTGTACTGCGGCACGTTGATGGCCTTAGAAGGACAGCTGGCAGCGGCTGGATGAGGGAAGGCCAGGATCACGAGTGTTGACACAATATGAAGGAAGCCTACGTCCAGCAGTGGACGGATAATGGCTGTAGATAGATAGATAGAGGGAGGCAAACGAGCAAGCGGGTAATGGGAAATGATCACCACCACCCATAAATACCAACAACTCAAGGAGAATCACTGGTTAGTTGGCGGCTTTAAAGGGATTATAAACCCTTTTCTTGAAAGCTCCGTGGTCATTATTCTCTGGAAACATTGCTCTTTGCAGTTCTATTCATAATTTCACTGAACACTAGAAATTATAACAATTTAAGCAAACTATCTTTCCGCACCCAAAGCAATATGCGAAACTAGGACGATTCTTTTGGCAAATTGTAATCGCCAAAGTGGTTTGCCATCACGTTGCCAAAGTTAATTCGTCGCGTAGGTTGCTCAAGGCACTTCGCTTGCCAAATTGTATGGCCTGAGGTAATTTGAATGTTTTGGCGAATTTTTAAGTTTTCGCTTTCTGTTTTTAGGGTTCCCCAAAGGGTAAAAACGGGACCCTGTTATTGAGACTTCGCTGTCCGTCCGTCCGTCTGTCTGTCTGTTGGTCTGTCACCAGGCTGTATCTCATGAACCGTGATAGCTAGACAGTTGAAATTTTCACAGATGATGTATTTTGGTTGCCGCTATAACAGAAAATACTAAAAACCAGAATAAAATAAATATTTAAGGCGGCTCCCATACAACAAACGTGATTTTTTACGCTCGTTTTTGCTCGATATTGATAACGGCAACAGGTAGACGCTTGAAATATTTATAAAATATTTAGTTATATATTCACTTTAAAAATAAATAATTAAATTAAAATAAAACAAATATTTGAGGGGGGCTCCCATACAAAAAACGTGTTTTTTTTGCCGTTTTTATAGATAATGGTACGGAACCCTTCGTGCGCGAGTCCGACTCGCATTTGGCCGGTTTTTTATCTAGTATCTGTTTTACTAAAACATAGAACTGGTTAAAGAGTAGTAGGATAAAACTGGCCCTTTATCTTAAAATATCTATCACGTGGCAGGTACCTATGTCTCATCAAAATGATCTCATGAGATGGCTTTTCCGTTACCAAAATTATTCTGTCCTAGTCTCAACGTACGGTCACGGACATAAATTGATTGGCCACTGTGGAACGCTGTCATATTAACACTACCAATTCGTCCGCTAGCAAAGTGTTTGTAAACACTAAAAGCACTATGACAACGTTCCATGTATGCTCAACAATTTAAACCCTTGATGGTACCTCAAAAACATATTTAGATTTTTTTTAAATAATTTGATTATTTCTTATTTCTCAGACGCTCAAATAATGAACAATGATATTTTTGCACGAAACCGAGTACTGTAGGAAGAATATTGCTTCCTTGTATAGTCGGGGTAAGAAAAGGTTCGTCACTTTTCGACCTTAACTCGTTGACATAGAGTCGAAAAGTGACGAAACATTTCTTACCCCGACTATACATAACTGGCAACAAAACTGGTAATGTATAAACAACGAATGTCTCTTAGTACATTACCCGGATTTATGCATAGAATATTTTATCCTTGTACACTGCTGGCAATGTAATTGAGTAATGTACGAACTTCAAGGGCAAAACTGAAAGGTAGCTTCTTATTAAAAAATCGAATTGCCTCAAAAACCCCAAAACCAATACCGTAGTACTTAACACAAATTTGCCACACTCGTTCATTTTATTTATCCGTAGTTACACCACAACATAGCCCAATGCACCGCGATGCGTAGGAAAAATCTGTGTCTAAACTCCTGACCAGTGGTGGTGTAGAGGTTTAGCACGCAGCACGGAATGCTGAGCGATTCTGATTCCCAGCGCTGGTCTCTTTTTCTGAGTTTTTCTGTGCATCCATGTTTCAGTTTGTATTTCGTGTGAAATAAATGAAAATAACCCGAATTTAGCGGTAGACTACATAATTTCCAAAGAGCGGCAGAGATTTGATCAGCCATTACCAGATAAACGCTATCGGCGATTAGTCATCGTTTCATTATCGCTTTTATGTATTACGATTACATATGTACGATATCACGAATGCACTGCTTATGAATAATACGGTCATCGGCCTAAATTGACATTTAGCTATTGAATTCCGTGTAGGATTAGACATGTTTAACTTACAGGGCGTCCCAAAACTCAACCATAATCTGGTACAGTCGCCATCTATAGATAAACCGTTTAAATGAGTGCTCTCCCTCCTCTCTCGGCCCCTTTGTCGTCATACTCCCCAGCTCCTGTACCGCGGGGGCGAGCACTCATTTAAACGGTTTAGCTATAACAATTGGGAATGTCTAAAAAAAATTAACAGTGGTTTTTATATTTTTTTTGTATAGAAAAGTCAATTATAAGAAACTAATTTCAATATTTTGTCATTTAGTTCACTACTTTTTTCACAATTAATTATTGAAACTATTTTGGCTGATGACGTCAGATTATAATTGAGGGCTCCCACACTGCCAAATTTCTAAATCTATCTAAATGCGTACGATAAGGCGACCCCTTTTAATTATTTTTTGCGTAGTGGTACACTGTAACTAGTGTCACTTTACTGGCGCTGTCAATGTGTTAGATGTCAGACAGCGGGTCCAAATCAAACTCCGTAGTATAATCCACGCGTAAATTGTGAGTAATTCTAACCACACATAATAAAGTACGACTTGGACCGGTCACGCAATTTACACCAATGTCAAATGAAGGTCATTGCTTATTTATTATGTAATAAATTCATTACATAATATTAAAATTAAATAACTACAGAAAACGAGTTTAAAAGCGTTTATCTCGAAATGGTTTTCGAATTACTATACATTGCAAAAAAATAGACATCCAATTAGTTGAAGTCCACGTCTCGCTGTGCTGTCCTTGTAATGTAATGTGTCAATGTGACGTTCAACTAATGTGATCTATGAGAGCGCAACCTAAGAATGAGGCTTTTGATATGAATGGAGATACTAATAACTATATCGCAAAGTAACGCCTGATTCAATAAACTATATCTGTGTAAATAGGAATTTGTACAAAAGATAATTTGTAGAGATGGGAATCAGTTGAAATGGGCAAAATTGCTATTCGTCCTAGTAGTAGGGTCAACGTCATAAATAAGTGATTACTTTAATTTGTACCTTGTCACTTGTCCTTGTCCTTGTCATGTTTGAAAAGCCATACGAAATTATGTAACGACTGAAAGCGACAAGGTACAAAAGTGATCACTTATTTATGACGTTGACTGTACATAACATAACAGGCGACCATTTTTTACAAGAATGATTTATTGATATGAAGTTTATATTATCGTCTCGGCATAAACCGGCATATATACCTTCTATTGTAGGATCTCTTAGAATCAGAATGCTTGGGGCCGTAGTTCCCACGCGGGCCCAGTGCGGATTGGGTAGTTAAGAATATTACTTACATGGGTTAGTAAAATTGTGAAGAAAAGGAGCTGCACGAGCTCTGCCGCGCTTTTGTCGTTTAGCTATCCGTTCAAGCACATCTTTATAAAGGACAACTTATCAACCATTCGCATACCACGACTACAAAAGGACGGGTTTCAGACTTAACCTAGTATGTTATTTTTTTTTCTGAATTGGAATAACCACTTTAGACACACGCACACGGCTTGAAGTGGTTATTCCGATTTCGTAAAATTTCACATACGAGTTTGAGTCACAGAATAACTAATAGTACTAACGTGCAGAAGGATCACTCTCGAACAAAAGTCAACTTTAGGTATAAAAATTTGCCTACTCTTACTTATCTTGTGATACGAGCGTTCATATTCCGTTGGGCACCGCTGAACTGAAACCAAGAGCACGGGTTCCCACTCGCCGATATTTACATAGGTATATATGTAAATCAAGAAAGATAACAGTGTGTATTAATTCAGTAAACTACCTTTAAACGCTACAGTATCTTTTATACGGATTATAAGATCGTTTAGAAGTCATTGTTTGTTGCAAAAATCACAGAAAAATAATTACGCGCGACGCGGCTAGCGTGCGAACCGAATACCGAGCGACATTATTTTATTTGCCTGCCCGGGAGGCGCGCCGGCCGAACCTACCTAAACTGCGGAGTGAAACCCCCCTGGTTGTGTCAGATACCCTCTGAAATACGCTAGTGAGCCTTGTTTTCTCTATTCTAATTAGCGCTGTGCTATGTTAAACATATTTGATATAATTTGTACCCGCATTTAAATTTTAAAGGCTTGAAGAGCGAGTTGTGACGCGACGGCTCGCCTTGACTCACTTATCGAATGTTATAACATTTTGCGGCCAATCTAACCTAATATCGGCACTGGCCAATTATTTGCACGTTGTAAAACGTTTCTTAATACTACACACTTGTTTATATATGCCCTCCCATGTTTAAACGACAGAATTTTATAGATTTTCCTGTAATCTGGAAGTAAAAAACTATTTTGTGTATTTATTCGGAACGGTGTATTGGTTTCACAGATAATTTTCTTCTATTTCATTAAATAACTTTAAAACCATTTACTGAAAAAAATATCTAATGTATAAAAATCTCATGTCACGGTGTTTGTCATCGAACTCCTCTGTAATGGCTCGATCGATTTTAATGATATTTTTTCCTCTATATTTGGTAAGTCTGAGAATAGGTCGTAGGCTATTTTAATACCCCTATTTTTTGCGAATGGAGTCGCGGGCAATAGCTAGTAAAATATACATATATATTTAGGATTCTTGCAAACAGACGAGACGTTTCATTTGACATATCACACGGTAGAGTTTGTCCCCAAAAATACACCCTACCTACACATATTTTAGTTAGCCTAACCTAAATTGATATTGGCCATCAACGATGTCTTATAACACTTTTTTGTTTTTTAATTAAAAAAAAACACTACTAGGTATAACGTAGGGTTTATAAATTTACCTAATACTTTTTAAAACAAATAAAATTGTTCTTCTTTCATAAGAACAAAAAACCTTGTTTTATTTCATACTAATTCATTTAATGATTTTGCGCTGTCATCTTTTATCCCTCATATTTTGTTTTCTACAATTGTTTTACCGAATTACGGCAAAATACACTAGACACTCGCAAAGTTATCCCCCAGACGGACAGTCATATTAAAAAAAAAACTAAATAATTTAATATTGTTTTCCTACTCCTGTACTTTTATCTGGTTTTTACATGGTCGCGAACAAATATATAAGAACATAGATAATATGACTTCAGAAAGTCTATACTTAATCTATTCGCCATAACAGCACTTGTGTCGTAATGTCGTTATTACGATACACCTAGCTGCCACATAATATTAAATGTAGGGTACACTCAACACTAAAGCCCAGTTTAGACCTGCTGAGTTGAGTAGAGTAGGGTACAGTCGGGTACAGTAGGGAAAAATAGGGTACAGTAGGGTACAGTCGGGTACAGTCGGGTACAGTCGGGTACAGTAGGGTAAAATAGGGTACAGTCGGGTACTGTAGGGTATAATAGGGTACAGTTGGGTACAGTAGGGTAAAAAAGGGTACAGTCGGGTACAGTAGGGTAGAATAGGGTACAGTTGGGTACAGTTGGGTACAGTAGGGTACAGTAGGGTAAAATAGGGTACAGTAGGGTACAGTCGGGTACAGTAGGGTAAAATAGGGTACAGTAGGGTACAGTCGGATACAGTAGGGTAAAATAGGGTACAGTAGAGTACAGTCGTGTACAGTAGGGTAAAATAGGTTACAGTAGGGTACAGTCGGGTACAGTAGGGTAAAATAGGGTACAGTAGGGTACACTCGGATACAGTAGGGTAAAATAGGGTACAGTAGAGTACAGTCGTGTACAGTAGGGTAAAATAGGTTACAGTAGGGTACAGTCGGGTACAGTAGGGTAAAATAGGGTACAGTAGGGTACAGTCGGGTACAGTCGGGTACAGTAGGGTAAAATAGGGTACAGTGGGGTACAGTCGGGTACAGTAGGGTAAAATAGGGTACAGTCGGGTACAATAGGGTAAAATAGGGTACAGTAGAGTACAGTCGAGTATAGTAGGGTACAGTAGGGTAAAATAGGGTACAGTAGAGTACAGTCGGGTACAGTAGGGTAAAATAGGGTACAGTAGGGTACAGTCGGGTACAGTCGGGTACAGTAGGGTAAAATAGGGCACAGTCGGGTACAGTAGGGTAAAATAGGGTACAGTAGGGTACAGTCAGGTACAGTCGGGTACAGTAGGGTAAAATAGGGTACAGTAGGGTACAGTCGGGTACAGTAGGGTACAGTCGGGTACAGTAGGGTAAAATAGGGTACAGTTGGGTACAGTCGGGTACAGTCGGGTACAGTAGGGTAAAATAGGGTACAGTAGGGTACAGTCGGGTACAGTAGGGTAAAATAGGGTACAGTCGGGTACAGTAGGGTAAAATAGGGTACAGTCGGGTACAGTCGGGTACAGTAGGGTAAAACAGGGTACACTAGGGTACAGTCGGGTACATCGGGTACAGTCGGGTACAGTCGGGTACAGTAGGGTAAAATAGGGTACAGTAGGGTACAGTCGGGTACAGTAGGGTAAAATAGGGTACAGTCAGGTACAGTAGGGTAAAATAGGGTACAGTAGAGTACAGTCGGGTACAGTCGGGCACATTCGGGTACAGTAGGGTAAAATAGGGCACAGTCGGGTACAGTAGGGTAAAATAGGGTACAGTAGGGTACAGTCGGGTACAACAGGGTAAAATAGGGTTTAGTTGGGTACAGTCGGGTACAGTAGGGTAAAATAGGGTACAGTAGGTCAAAATAGGGTTCAGTAGGGTACAGTCGGGTACAGTCGGGTACATTTGGGTAAAATACCCTATTTTACCCTGCTGTACCCAAATGTACCCTACTGTACCCTATTTTACCCTACTGTACCCTACTGTACCCTATTTAACCCTACTGTTCCCTACTGTACCCTATTTTACCCTACTGTACCCGACTGTACCCGACTGTACCCTACTGTACCCTATTTCACCCGACTGTACCCTACTGTACCCAACTGTACCCCATTTTACCCGACTGTACCCGACTGTACCCGACTCTACCCTACTGTACCCTATATTACCCTACTGTTCCCGACTGTATCCCATTTTACGCTACTGTACCCGACTGTACCCTACAGTAGGGTACAGTACAGTACAGTAGAGTCGAGTCGTAGGAAAAATATTGTATGCAACGGTGTATAATTTGGTCTTAACGGCTCGTGCCGTCTTCCATTGCGATACTTGCATTCGCTCGTATCGCAACTCACGTCACTCGCCTTTTAAGACCTCACTTATACAACAGTTGCATAAAATACTATTTTAAACACAATTAGATTAGGAAAATTAGGTTAAGTTTAGATAAGTGGAGATCGCTATATATATCTATAGCACTATGTTACTATGATAGCACAAAGCAAACTCGGGGCTCGGTGATGCCATGATCTTAGCTATCAGCTGATTGCGCGTGGGCGCCAGATAAATAGATAACTTAAATGTAGTCGCGTTGCCATGCATACAGTACCTACTGGTACTGGATTACATCGTTTTAGGTTTCTTACATTTTTCTTTTTTAAATGTAATTCAGAGGACTGAAGCAGTGAAACGACTCTCCATACAACGCTGCCCCCATCTCCATCCGAACGACTCCATACGAACAACTTTACAACCGTAAGAGCGCGCGCAGACAGAGAGCGGTCTGGAGTTCCGAGTTCCGCGTTCAGAGTTCTGTGTTTTGACCGCTCGAGAGTTCCGACCGCCTGCTGTGTGCGTTATCGTAAGGGACTCAGTACATTCGAAAGAACGCAGAACTCGGAACTCGGAACGCGGAACTCCAGACCGCTCTCTGTCTGCGCGCGCTCTAATACACGAGAACGTTATCCGAATCGCTCTATTAAATTGCTTCGCAGGTGTTCATGCGGTGTTGCTTAAATTATTATTGTGCGACTAAACTAAAGAGTACGTCGACAATGCGACGCGCGAAAGTCAATTACAAATATTGTATTTGGCTGGTTAACTCGACGGCATGACTGTTGGTTGTTGTTGACAGCTGAAGTTTGTTTACATTTAATTATGTACCTAAACTTTCTAGTATATATGTTACCTTAGGTATTTATAAGTTAAGTATGAAGTATCTTTTTCTATTTATTTTTTATTTTTCTTCAACTTCATTTTTTTTTTTTTTATTACTTTTACGGTCATCCCGTGAAACCATATATTTCAAACTTAATACAAACTGAAATATAGATGCACAGAAAAAACAGTTTTTTCTGTGCAATAAAAAAAAAAAAAAAATGAAGTTGAAGAAAAATAAAAAATAAATAGAAAAAGATACTTCATACTTAACTTGTAAAAGTTGGCCTAGTAGCGCCATCTCTTGGTCCAGGTGAGCGGGTAGCTCCGAAGGAGTGTTGAAGTCTCTCGGTAGAGGGCATAAACATAGATGCGCTTTATCACTGCCTAATGTGATTATAACAGACTGAAGTGTACGATGTATGGGAAAGATTCGTCGCTAACTTCTAGACCAGTGATGGTGTAGGGGTAAGCACGCAGCACGGAACGCTGAGGACCTGGGTTCGATTCCCAGCATTGGTCTTTTTTCTGGGGTTTTTTCTGTGCATCTATATTTCAGTTTGTATTTAGTTTGAAATAGCTGAAGTTTGTTTACATTTAATTATGTACCTAAACTTTCTAGTATATATGTTACCTTAGGTATTTATATCTGTGGTCATTAGTAACTACCGTAAGATTTGATCGGTGAGAAAAGACGGTACGATGTGTTAGCAGGGAGGTTTCACTCCGCAGTTTAGGTATGTTCGGCCGGCACTCCTCCCGGGAGGAGCATGACAGTAGGTTGTCGCGCGGCCTTCAGTACGCACGCTAGCCGCGTCGCGCGTAATTAAGCATCTTTTTTTCTGTGATTTTTGCAACAAACAATGTCTTCGAAACAATATTATAAATAATTTACTTACATACTAAAGGTAGTTTACTGAATTAATACGCACTGTTATCTTTCTTGATTTATATACCTACCAAATATCGGCGAGTGGGAACCCTGTGCCCTTGGTTTCGGATCAGCGGTGCCCTGCGGAATATGAACGCTCGTATCACACGATAAGTTTCAATTACGCGTGCAAGCAGTAAGAGTAGACAAGTTTTTATACCTAAAATTGACTTTTGTTCGAGAATGATCCTTCTGTACGTTAGTACTATTACTTATTCTGTGGTGTCAGTTAGTCCTCATCCTAAGGTTACCGTAGTAGTTCGTGACCTTTTGTCGAGGCGAGGATTATTTCAAAAAGTCGTCATTTACCGATAAATATTAATTAATTGTGAACATGGAATCACAAAGGTCGAGGGCGTCGTGTTTAAATTCACAAGTATTAATCGTGTTGACCAGCTGAACAGACCAGCAGATCAGCTACTTTTTAGAAGGTTTTATTTAGGTTGCAACATTCGAATGTAAGTTTATAAGTAAGCTGCCGTTTCAAAACTTGCAAATTATTTTTGGACCACTTCCTGGACATCCGATTGAGCTCAAAATTTGGCATAATTATGTAAGCTGAAAGGGGAATGCCCGACTAGTAGATGGCATCTACCCTACAAAATGCCTGAGGTGTACAAAAACCAATTAATTATAGTTACACCAAAATATGCTACAAAATTGCAAATTCCGAAAAAACTTACAGTGATTACTCAAAAAGATGGGAAAAACATACGGATTTTGTAATACCATGTCTAAAGCAGAATAAATAATTCCATTTCATTTTATTTCGATGATAATGCAAGCACAGTTAAAAAAAGTACCGTCAGTAAAAAAAATCTTTTTTTTTAACTCAATGTATGTATATTAGCTTGACCGTACCCACCTACACTAATTGACTACATAGAAGCATCGCACTGGACGGTAAACGCAAAATTGCGTGTCATCAGCCAAAGCGTGACTTGTTTATCGCTATTCGATTGTTCTAGAACTAGAATGTCACCAATTAGATAAATTGACCATTAACCATCTGCTTCACTCATCTTTGCAATGACAGAGACGCAAATTTAAGAAACTTGACGTGAGGTGTGATGGGTTGCCAAGTTCCAAAATACGAATGTCGAACTCGGTGCATAACGTATAATTTTCGTCTAAGACCCAGGCAATTAGGCGTAAACAGCTACGAACAAAAGACCTTTATAAAAATGTAAGTTTCTTGTTTTTTTTTTGATATAGTTAACTGGTGTTTTATATTATTATATTATACTAGCCTTCCGTCCGCAGCTTCGCCCGCGATAAAACTAATTTACCCGTAGGAAAAGGTATTTTCCCGCGGTAAAAAGCAGCCTATGTCACTCTGTGGTAATGTAGCTTTCTAACGGCAAAAGAATTATTTAAATCGGTCTGGTAGTTTCGGAGCCTATTCAATGCAAACAAAGAAACAAACACAGAAACAAACAATCAAATCTTTCCTCTTTATAATATTAGTATAGAAGAGTACATTATTATAGAAATTGTAATGCGTAAAGAGCTTGTAAATTTGATTTCCAATGTTACTGCTTAATGAACGTATATGAACGTCTCTGGTAAAATGATTCGTTTTAAGCTCTTATTGTACAATCTACTATTGCATAGCTAGATAAAAAGCCTAACAAAAGCCGAAGAGGCCGGACACGTCCGTAAAACACCAAACTTATCCGCTAAAGCCGGACTCCTGGCAACCCCAGGAGTGAGTTTCACGCGTGTACACATTCATTAGTCGTCACGTGAATGGAATTGCTTAGGTGATCGCTCGCGAATCGCGAGGCCATTTCGACAACGTCGAAGACATATAGCAATCTCACTTTCATATAGAATTTAAAATCATCAAGCCTATATAATGAATGATAGAATATTTTTTTTATTTCAAGATAACATAGATCTCATTATTGTTAGTATACATACAATCTTAAAATATTAAAATAATGTTAGAAGTTATAAAATGGAACGAAAAACATTAATATAAGTCTCACTGTAGGGCACAGGGCTCTTCTCAGATTGAGTTTGGATTGGACCGTAGTTCTCACGCGGGCCCAGTACAGATCGTCAAACACACCATTGTTAAACTGTAACTTTTAGTTCTGATGTTTTGCGATAGATGGCACTGTCTCGCCTTACGAAAATTGTAAATGGCGCTATCGAGAGTTTTCCGACAGCTTATAAAAGGGCTGTCAACTTTAATAAAATTGTCATTCCCTAAGCAACCGTGGTTTTAATAACATCGGTGCGTTCGACACTCGAACACCATTGAATTTCTTCGCAGGTGTGAATAGGTGATTATGTTTCCTACATGTTTTCCTTCATCATAAAGTTATTTTTTTTTTAATTTATTATGAGAAGGAGGCAAACGAGCACGATGTTCATCTGATGGGAAATGATCACCACCGCCCATAAATATTCATAAGTACTTACACAAATATTAATTGGTTAATTTCAAATGTAGTACGGCACATAAATTCCGAAAAACTCAAAGGTGTGTGAGGTGGGTGCGGGGAGGGGTTGCGGGGGTGTTAAAGGGGGATGAAAATTTCATTGATTTTGCCGTAGGATGCACCGTTTTCAAGATATTTGACAAAACACCGGTTTTCGTCCGATCACTGGGGTTAAGCAACGTCGGGCGCGGTCAGTACTTGGATGGGTGACCGCCTGGTTTCATTTTTGTTTTTTGAATGTTTTGTTATGACGTTGTCACGTTAAACTATCGTGCGTAAACCGAATTTTTTTTAACTCTCTCTAAGCTAAGACGTGGATGAACAGTAATACGGACATGGCGAGACTATACCTAAGAGTTTCTTGTACAGTCGCAGAATGAAATGGTTCGTAATTTTTCGACTCTATGTTAACGAGCTAAGGTCGAAAAGTGACGAACCTTTTAATTCCAGGACTATACTACGAAACCCTAAAAAAGTTGACTTACCCTACCCATCATTACGATATCGCTAGGTTGGTGTTGAATAAGGAAAGGCAAGTTGTTGACCCTCACGGGTATCATATGAGCCTTTGGTTCGTGTGACCATACGTCTCTAGGACATAATAAGTTTTTAAAAAAAAATTTAATACAAGCTTTTTTTCAGGATTCCGTGCCAACGGGACCCTATTACTGAGACTCCGCTGTCTGTCTGTCCGTCTGTCTGTCCCAGAGCTCTATCTGTTGAACCGTAATAGCTAGACACTTAAAATTTTCATCGATTATATATTACTGTGGCCGCTGTCAATTCAGAACACATACTGAAAGTAAAGTAATGTAAAAAATTAAAGAGGTGTCTTCATACAAGAAACGTATTTTTTTGCAGCGTTTATTATAATAGCATTAACTATATACTAGAAATTACGGTTCAAGAGATAGAGTCCTGTGACAGACGAACGGACAGACACACAGCGGCTTCTCAGTAAAAGGGTCCCGTTGGCACTCTTTGGGCACGGAACCCTAAAAACACTTTATGTTAGCCCCAAAAAACAGATATATTTTCAAATAGTTAATTGATTGAGTTAGCATAGAAGTGACGTCATAATTAGTAATTCCCATACAAAATCTATAGGAGAATCGTGTTTTGACAGCTCATAAAAAATACATAACTATTAACACCCACGGGACTTATCACGCAAATAACATTTAATATCTTTAACGTTTCTGCCACATTGCACATTTATATTTATGAGTAAATAAATAAATACATTTATAGTTATGAGTAAAAATCACGACAGTTTAAAACATCTGCTTCTAATACATAAAAATCTCGTGCCACGCTGTTGTTATCGAACTCCTCCGAAACGGCTTGACCGATTTTTATGAAACTTTTTTCTTCGCAGACGGAGTCGCGGGCAACAGCTAGTTATGTTATAAAAAATATGTCAGTTGATTGGTGTCATCATCATCATCATCATCCCTATTCTTATTTAAAAATGTACCCAAAAGACATCAAGCATGGTAATGTTGTAAGAAACTCGACTTTGGAGTCTTATTTAATAAAACTTGGGCTATTTTTGAAGACTCGAGTCTTATAAATAATACTTAGAGCTCAAGTCCTTCAGAATTTAGAGTCTTTTGTAAAAAGACTTGAGTCCTGCCAAAAAGAACTCAAAGACTGAGTCTTTTTAAAAGAACTCATGATTAGTTATTTTCGTTTAATGCAATTAAATTGTTACTAATTTTTATTGTGCGATTTATTTTCAATCAGATTAGTAAATAAATATGGATGACGATATAAAATCACCCAGTATTACCTATTATGATATTTATAATACACCAACTCAAGTTCATGACTCAGTCTAGCTCAAATAACTTAAAAGACTCGAAAGGACTCAGAAGACTCAAAGGACTCGGACTCACGTGACTAACGAGTCCTAGTCTTGAAAATCTACTCGAGTCTCGAAATGAAGACTAAAAGACTTGAGTTTTTTACAACACTAAAGCATGGTGACTCTAGGATGAGCATGAGTAGGCAACGCGGTCGCAAACGACGCCTTATAAGTGTCCGCAGTAGTCGACGGATATGGTGTCCCTTGTTAAAATTTCAAACGCGGTTTCAGCCTGATTAGGGACACCACATTACGAATTTGGTTCAAGCGTGGCATATGAAGTGTTAAAGTTCCGTTGCGAAAATGTTCATTTGCAATATCTGGTGCTAAGGTGCAAGCCACATAGAAGAGACGTGGGACGGGGGCGCGTGGCAGTCGCGGCGCCCCTTGAATCAGTTTTCATACTAAATGTACATATACAACGTGCCCACCAGGTTTCCGCGAGAGTCTAACCACGCATTCCTGAGGCCATATAAAATTATTACGCAAAAAGAACCAAAGAATACCTAATTCCTAAAATATATAATAAGTACCCCTTTTTGCTGGAGGAGGAAAAATTAAAAATAGGGAGTTTAAAAATTAAATTGAAAAAGATTCTAAATGATAATGATAACTAAATGTATCAACTTGTTCAATTTGTTTGGTTTTGCATCTTAAAAATATCATTGTACATCTGTAATATTAAGGTTAGTAATAGGGTTGTACCAGCGAAGACTTCAGTCACTATCGAATGGTAAACAGATATCTAGATGGTATACAGATAGCCCTGTAATAAAAACTGCATGGGTATGGTGACTGAGTCTTCGTTTGTATATTTTATCTTTTATTTTTAGTAAAGTTATGTACCTAGTTAGTAAGCATCACTTGGCACAATAATCTTATTGTCAGAACGTGACGCCAACAAACTGTTTCACAGTTTGGCGTACTTAAATATATTATTATGTATGTGCTAATATTAAAAAAAAAAATAAAAAAAAAAAAATATGGAGTAATAAATGCTATCTGAACCTAGGTCGAAATATGCTTAGTTTTTCAGATATTTCCTTTTTTATGTTTAAATTTTACTATGAAAGTGGTGGAGGTGCTGGGATTGCGTATTTATTATGTATGAAAAAAATAAAAAAGTTCAAAAGAATAATTCGACCTGGGTTCACATAGCATTTATTACTCCATATGGCCTCAGGAATACGTGGTTAGACTCTCGCGGAAGCCTGGTGGGCACGTTGTATAGAAGCGTCGCGATCCAAAGCAAAGTAGAGACGGGGCGGTGACACGGCCTGCGACGCGCCCCCGTCCCACGTCTCTTCTATGTGGCATGTGTTGCGCCTTAGGTCGATGGGTGCTAAATGCTAATTGACCAAGCGAGCGCAAAGCGTTTCCGTTCCAGCTTGAGCAAAAATGCTTTCGTATGTCTGTCTGTCCAACTGCCTGTTCGCCTCTACAGGACGCTTTTCTCAAGCGATTCTCGTCAAATTTTGTGAGTGAGTCCGAAAAGCAAATGTTTTTTTTTGTCAATTCAGATACCCTCGAACACATGTCCTTTCAACAAGTTAGCTATGAAGTATCTTTTTTTTTTTTTTTTTTTTTTTGTACTTATTTTTTCAACTTCATTTTTTTTATTACTTTTACGGTCATCCCGGTTTTTTTTATTACTTTTACGGTTTTTTCTGTGCATCTATATTTCAGTTTGTATTTAGTACGAAATATATGATTTCACGGGATGACCGTAAAAGTAATAAAAAAAATGAAGTTGAAAAAATAAGTAAAAAAAAAAAAAAAAGATACTTCATAGCTAACTTGTTTAAAGTTGCACAGTAGCGCCATCTCTTGTCCAGGTGAGCGGTTAGTTCCGAAGGAGTGTTAAAATCTCTCGATGAGGGTGTAACATAGATGTGCGCTTGTCACTGCATAAGGTGATGATTTAGCAGATTGAAATGTATGATGTATAGGAAAGATTCGTGTCTAATCTCTAGACCAGTGGTGGTGTAGGGGTATGGCACGCGGCACGGAATGCTGAGGACCTGGGTTCGATTCCCAGCATTGGTCTTTTTTCTGGGGTTTTTTCTGTGCATCTATATTTCAGTTTGTATTTAGTACGAAATACATGTCCTTTCATTGCTCCATAATTTTTACTCCCTTACTTCCTTCCTTCCAAATTTCCTCGCTCTGTAAACTTCTTTCCTTCTTAAACTAGCACACCCGCCTTATAACTGTATTGTGTAAGTTTATACGAGCACTGCACACCAACGCTACCGAACAACGGCTAACTTATAGTAACTAATGTTTGTCAACCTCTACATTGGCGGAATCATCGATAGTATTGATTAAAATATGATTTAAAAAATGAATTAAATTGGACCATTCTTCTTGTTCAACGGTTATGTGTTCTTCGAGCGATATCGACTGCCGACTGCCCATATTGCCATTTCAACTTACCTATTCTTCGAGCTATGTCGTTGATTCTGGCTCTTCCATATTCCATATTTTATCACGCAAGTAAACAATTGCACAGTAATTTCAGCGACATTTTTTCACCACTTTTTAATGATGCGTCTTCAATTGTACAAGTTAAGTATGAAGTATCTTTTTCTATTTATTTTTTTATTTTCTTCAACTTCATTTTTTTATTACTTTTACGGTCATCCCGTGAAACCATATATTTCAAACTAAATACAAACTGAAATATAGATGCACAGAAAAAACCCCAGAAAAAAGACCAATGCTGGGAATCGAACCCAGGTCCTCAGCGTTCCGTGCTGCGTGCTTACCCCTACACCATCATTGGTCTAGAAGTTAGCGACGAATCTTTCCCATACATCGTACACTTCAGTCTGTTATAATCACATTAGCCAGTGATAAAGCGCATCTATGTTAATGCCCTCTACCGAGAGACTTCAACACTCCTTCGGAGCTACCCGCTCACCTGGACCAAGAGATGGCGCTACTAGGCCAACTTTTACAAATAATAATAATAGATGCGCTTTATCACTGCCTAATGTGATTATAACAGACTGAAGTGTACGATGTATGGGAAAGATTCGTCGCTAACTTCTAGACCAGTGATGGTGTAGGGGTAAGCACGCAGCACGGAACGCTGAGGACCTCGGTTCGATTCCCAGCATTGGTCTTTTTTCTGGGGTTTTTTCTGTGCATCTATATTTCAGTTTGTATTTAGTTTGAAATATATGGTTTCACGGGATGACCGTAAAAGTAATAAAAAAATGAAATTGTAAAAGTTGGCCTAGTAGCGCCATCTCTTGGTCCAGGTGAGCGGGTAGCTCCGAAGGAGTGTTGAAGTTTCTCGGTAGAGGGCATTAACATAGATGCGCTTTATCACTGCCTAATGTGATTATAACAGACTGAAGTGTACGATGTATGGGAAAGATTCGTCGCTAACTTCTAGACCAGTGATGGTGTAGGGGTAAGCACGCAGCACGGAACGCTGAGGACCTGGGTTCGATTCCCAGCATTGGTCTTTTTTCTGGGGTTTTTTCTGTGCATCTATATTTCAGTTTGTATTTAGTTTGAAATATCTTCAATTGTACTCTATCTCACTCTTTCGCATTACCAATTATGGGTGCTATAAATTGTAATTGTGGCAATGTCGGCTACGGTGTCAATCTAATCCTAATGAAAAACACCCCTTAATGTGTTAATCAACCAGTTGACCTATAAACGAGATGCTTTATCCAATATTTAACACTCAATTCGTAAGTTTAGGTACTACTTTAAATTAAACTTTATGGAGTTCTAGAAGGGTTTAAGAATGCTTTTCTTTCTACGTATTAATAATGATAGGGACGCCACCAATGCACCGTCTTACTGCGTTAGGTCATGGCTACGCGAGTCGACGATGGTTTTCTTATTCATTGCGCGTTTTGGCAGGTAACCAATCGCATCAGCTCGCTAGTCGCGTGTAGTGGATGGGCTGTTTCTCGCAAATATTGTGCCGCTTTATTGTGGGAACCTAGCACACATAAGACATGGTAGCGTAGTGGTTTGACCTATGACCTCTCAAGCAGAGGGTCGTGAGTTCGAGCCCCACGACCATTTATGTCATCATCATCATAATCATCATTTCAGCCGTAGGACGTCCACTGCTGGACAAAGGCGTCCGTCATTGATATCCAATCATTACGGTTGGAAGCGACTTGCATCCACCCTGAACCTGTGGTCTTCACCAAATCGTCCGTCCATCTCGTTGGTGGGCGTCCCACGCTGCACGCTGCTGCTGCTGTGCTGCGCTGGACCATATGTAGTATATATTATTATTTGGCACGCCCTGGAACCTCGGGTAGGTGGATTTTTAAACTGTGAATTAAATTTGTCTTAGCTGCGAGACTGACATAGGGTATAATATTAGCCCGGAATTCCCGTGGGAACGGAACGGGATACGATTTCAAAACTTCCTATTGAATTTGAGTATTGAAATTTGGTACTTACTCGTATGTAAGTCGGTGACCCTTTTCGGGGGTAAATAAGAAAATAGTTTTACTCAGGCGGTTTTTTTTCTCAGAACAGATCTACTCGTACGAACAAGTGCAGAAATATGTATCAATTTATTGGTTTCTGTATAATATTATTAGTATATAATTAGATCTAAGAATTCCTGACATATGCATCTCCCGCCCATACGACAGGTGAGCTCCGGACGGGGGACGCACCCGGTAGTCCCAGCGGGGACCTCGTGGGAGCAACGGCGGAAGCCTAAACAGAGAATCGAGACTAAAAGTTTCTTCTCTGGCCCTTCAGCATTGGCTGGGGTAAGGGTCTGCCGAGCTCCGCATGATCCCTTTAAGACACTGGGGCGTCCAGCCGTCCGGGGGGCACTCCTCGTCCCTCCGTATTATTATAGCAGAAAAACTATTGATGGAAGCGGAAACGAAAAGAGGGTAGCGCTAGGAGACAAGCGCAAAAAAGCACACAGCATGCCAAAAAACCACCAGGCATAAAGGGTAGCCCCACCCAAAAGATGGCATCCAAAGCCACACAATGGGTCCAAAAGATCTCCGACCCACCCTTCCATCGCAGGGCAAAAGAAAGGAAGCCCGTAGTTATAGATAAATGCATATGACAGGAAATCCCACCAACCCAACCAATAAGACTAAGTAATTGTACAGAAACGGGCGAGGGTCGGTCAAGGAAGTAACCAACGGGTAAAAACATAAAAGACCGACCTAAGCACCCCCAGTGCCCAGCGGGAGAATGCATGCTCCTCTCCCGGCCTTCCAGCAAATGGCTGAGGCAGGACACTGTGGGTAGATTAAGTCCCCTCCCTACCCCTCCCCTCCTCAAAATTTAAAGCACACGTTTTTGTTTTGATAACCAATAGAGAAGGGGACTTGTGACCGGGTTTTTTAGTCCGTGCAAGTCGGACACTGTCTGGGCCCTCCATTCCCAGTTCGTCCGAAGGGATTTTTCCCGAGCACAAGTCACCCTTCCAATCCTTAAAGTAAAAAACAGCAAAGACTTCGCGTCTTCGGCCCCTCTGGCGACACATTCAAAAAAAAAAAAAATGTATCAATTTAATCCCCTCATAATTATGTACCTTAATTCGACGACACAAGAGTTATGGGACATATTTATGACTTTTATGAGCAAGTTGTATGCTCCCATATTTTTGCACTTGACTGTACAATGTTGTTCAACCATAAATAATAAAATCCGGTCAGTAGGCAGTTAAATCACACTGTTCTGTGTCATACTTATATATCCTTATCTCTGACCTCAATGCCCATTCATATTTTAGTACCTAACGAAAGGAAAGGAATATGTACATACATGCGTCCTTTACCTACCTACTGTGTAAAATTTAATATCAAATAAAAAAAAACATGGGCCAATTGAAACCAATTATTGAACTAAGCAAAGGTTGTAGGTACTATAGATACTAGACAACGGATAAACATTCTTATATAGATAACTATATACTTAAATACATATTAAACATCCAAGACTCGAGCACGAACATTCGTATTTTTCACACACCCCGACCTCGCCCGGGAATCGAACCCGGGACCTCAAGCTTCGTAGTCAGGTTCTCTAACAACTAGGCTATCCGGTCGTCTAATGTCATACCAATATTTCCTACTTTAACGACTTAATCACCAAATCTAACGGCTATTGGGACTACGTATAGTCGAGAAAACTGAATTGCTTACCAGGATGGAACCTTTTTGTTGCAAATGTCATGTCGACATTCCCTACATCTGCCATAGAAATCATCGGCAAATTGACTGTGAAGAGGACACTGGTACGTGATTCAGTTTCCTCGACTGTAATCAGCGAGTTTTATATAAGCATTTCAAACACTTAGAAGAAGCTACTTTTTTGTAAGTTTGACATAATATTCAGCGACATTTGGAGCTAATTTCCCACTTTTTGTGCAACTTTCTGCAAAATATACTGGCGACTTTCGAAAAAGTTACGCAGGCAAAGTTAGGGGCAACAGCTGGTGTAGAATAAGAATGTAACTAATATTTTCGGGACTTTGTTACAAACTATTAATTGCTGTATTTAGCTCGACGTTTCGACTGTCGCGGCTGTCGTCGATACTTAGGCCGTGGTCAAGTATCGATTGAAGGATATCACATTCGTTTAGCCGCGCCAGTCGTTCGTGTTCCAAACGTGATACTTCAGTCGACTCCTTGACCATGGGCCACGGCCACTGATATGTGGCCAAAACGTTGAGGTAAAATACAGCAATTCCATCCATCTCAGAATGAATACAGCAACTAGTAGTTCGTTCAAGTTAAGTATGAAGTATCTTTTTCTATTTATTTTCTTCAACTTCATTTTTTTATTACTTTTACGGTCATCCCATGAAACCATATATTTCAAACTAAATACAAACTGAAATATAGGTGAGCAGGTAGCTCCGAAGGAGTGTTGAAGTCTCTCGGTAGAGGGCATAACATAGATGCGCTTTATCACTGCCTAAATGTGATTATAACAGACTGAAGTGTACGATGTATGGGAAAGATTCGTCGCTAACTTCTAGACCAGTGATGGTGTAGGGGTAAGCACGCAGCACGGAACGCTGAGGACCTGGGTTCGATTCCCAGCATTGGTCTTTTTTCTGGGGTTTTTTCTGTGCATCTATATTTCAGTTTGTATTTAGTTTGAAATATATAGTAGTTCGTAATTAAGTCCCGAAAAATACTAAGTTGTGAGTGAGAATCACGAAAGCTTAAGACAAACGTAACGTTTGAATTAGAAACATAAGCTAATTGTATCTAAAATGTTTCTAGCATGTGGTCCTCTTCGCACTGAGCGTCAAAATCGTGTTAGCTCTTTCTACACTAGCGTGGTGTGTATGAAAATACTTTAATTAAAACTAGTGAATCAACAATAATGATTAATTTTAATTAATATTTCTAACGCTGACGCCCGATTCGTCCGCTTTATTACGATGTAGACATGCGCACAGTCACGCAAACGAATTACTACGAGCGTCATTGGGGGAAATTTCAAGATCCATCGTCATTGACTGTATTAAATCCATGATTATTTGAAACACAAAAGGGTCATTTATGATGAATCGCTTCAATTGCTACAAGATCTAGAAAAAAAATTATAAAGATGAAAGGTCAGTTCAAATGGGTACCCGAAACCGGCGAGCGTGTGTGAAAAGACTTCTGTACGCTTAGTATAAGTTTTACTTCACCAAAATACTTCTCGATCGCGTTTACGTAAAAAATCAATTACTAGGGAAACATGGACAGCGCCTCCGCGGCCGCGCGTCCATGTTTCCATAGAATTGTAATTTTTACGTAAACGCGATCGAGAAGTATTTGGTGAAGTAAAAACTTATACTAAGCATACTGGCCCTATACTACGAAGCGCGAAATTCGAACTTCGTTTCATGCCGTTCCGCTCACGCTAATGGTATTTATTTATTACGAGAGTGCGAGGGACCGCACGATCCGAACTTCGAACTTCGAATTTCGTAGTAACCCCCCTGAGTGTCGCGGAAGCGAAAGATGTATGTCAGGATCGCAGCAGGTGGAAACAAATAGTCTCTGCTTACTCCTTTGGTGTAGGAGCCGTGCTATATGTCTGTGTGTATGTATGTAGATCTAGAATAACACATTTGGCACCTTTGCGCCTGTTACGATCCAGGGCGGGTTATTTGACTGACTGCATTTTTTTTATTGTATTATTTAAGGTTTTTAGTTTTAAAATAATTGTTATTGTACTTATTGTAAATTATGGCTGTAGTTTTTAACTAATTTTAGTTATTATTATTATATTTCTTAAGGTTTTTAGTTTTAGATTAATTGTTCTTGTAGGTACATAAAATGTTTATTTATTAAAAAATAACATATAGGCTACTTTTTATTCCAATATTCCCATAGTGTCGGGGTAGGGCTATGCTCGGAGTTTCTCTGCGGGGTCACATTAGAAAAGATGAACTTCACGCAAGAACTAAATACACCGACATAGTCCGTAGAATCGCCAGACTCAAGTGGCAGAGGGCTGGGCACATCACTCATAGAACTGACCAACAGGCCCAAAAGGTTCTCTCTGGATAAGCGAACTAGCGAACGTTGTGCCTTAAAAAATGTTACCGTAATCTTTTATCGGGCTAAACTTTAAGATAGTAAATATAAAAAAACATGGGGCGATTGACTGACACCAAATGAACTCACATTTTCTCAAAAATACATTTTTAACGCAGGCGAAGCTGTGGGTTAAAGCTAGTAGATTAATATTAATTTAATTGCAATGCATTGACAAGCATTGACTTGAGGTTGTATTGTTTAACGCTTCGAACGCTAGTTTTCGCTTTCAACGTAACTTTCTGTCACCATCTTATACCGTTTGACAGAATGAAATAGTGATTGCGAAGGCAAGCGTCAGGAGCGTTAGACAATAAGCCAGCTGAAACGCCTGTAACCAATAAAATATTTAATTTAGTTTCGTTTATGTTAACATCTTGTCATGTTTCATTGCTCTATCCAGCGTTAATGTAATATAATGTTTATCGACCTGTTTTATTACTATTTTATCTCGGACTATCCGACCTTTACGTCATCTGATGCCGTTGACAGATAGCTCCAGTGTTTTGACAGCGCGTGACGCAACGCGATAAAAGCCAATCGTTCATCTAATCTCTGAGATCCATTCATTAGAGCGACACGGCGACGAGCTCTGATTGGTCGTTTTTGAATTGACCAATTTTTTTTTACTATCCTATAATTGTGTCCCACCGCTGGGCGACGGCCTCCCCTCTGTTCCTCCATAGCTGTCCTGAGCGAAATCTGGCTAATCGTTTAATTCCTCGTCCAGTACCTCTTACCATGAGTTACACTAGTTTACAGTGACCGTACTCGCTAGCGACGGCGTAAATGATTTGTATGGAGAATTATGTACAGCGCCTCTAGCGGTCACTTACGGAAGTAGAATTCTCCATACAAATCATTTACGCCGTCGCTAGCGAGTACGGTCACTGTAAACTAGTGTAACTCATGGTAGAGGTACAGGTCGTCTCGCCATCTGCGCCTGGGCCTGCCTCGCTGCCGGTAACCGTCGTGCGGCACCCACCACGTGGCTGAGTGCGCCCACCTTTCAAGATGCATCCGGCACACATGCCGGGCCCAATCCCATTTGAGCTTGGCGGTCTTTTTTCCCCGGCAATTAGTTTTAAGGGACTTTTGAGTAGGTATACTTCACTCTCGTCTCAAACACCGTTTGTTTGATACTGTGTGTGGGCTATACTGCCTACTACCAAGGATGATATAGACTGGATTGGCAGTCGCCATACTACGGATCGGCCGCGGTTTTTGTAGTTTCGATTATTAAATCTAGATGGCGCTGAAATATAGCCAGAGGCTTTGAAGGCAAAACAATAAGACTACAGATGTTTCATATTACTACAAATCTGTAGTCTTATTGTTTTGCCTTAAAAGCCTCTGGCTGTATTTCAGCGCCATCTAGATTTAATAATCGAAACTACAAAAACCGTGGCCGATCCGTAGTATGGCGACTGCCAATCCAGTCTATTATATCATCCTTGCTACTACTTGTTAAATTTTGTTAAACCATTGGTGCGTCGCTTGGCAACTGTACGGTTTAATTTTTTAATTTTCTTTTTTCTTCGGCGAAATTGTTGTTATTCTAAAAGTATCTTGGGCTATATATATACCTACGTCCTATTCCCGGGCACAGGCCTCCTCTCAGAATGAGTGGGCTTGAGCCGTAGTTCTTCTCTTCATTGAATTAAAATAAAATAAATAATAAAATAAATAATAATAAAAATTAGGGGACAATCTTACACAAATCGACCTAGTCCCAAACTAAGCAACTACTACTATGGGTACTAGACGACGATAAACATACTTATATAGATAAATAAATACTTAAATACATAGAAAACATCCATAACTCAGGAACAAATATTCGTGCTCATCACACAAATAAATGCCCTTACCGGGATTTGAACCCAGGACCTCTTGCTTCATAGGCAGGGTCACTACCAACTAGGCTAAAGCGGTCGTTAAAATTAATTAATTAAAAAGTTAAAGTTAATTTCTTCTCAGGTGTAAGTATGCAGGTTTCCTCACGATGTTTTCCTTCACCGTAAAGCTCATGGTAAATTTCAAATGTAATTTCGCACATAAATTCCGAAAAACTCAGAGGTCCTAGCCGGGATTTGACCCCACGACCCTCTGCTCGAGAGGCCATAGGTCAAACCACTAGGCCACCTCGCCTTCTGCAGTCAGTCAGTTATTATTACTGTTGATCTATTCTTTATAAATTACGCGACATAGAAATAAAATTTAACTATAAAACAAGTGTCTAACAATCCAGCCCATACTTCATTAGATTAATTTAATGTTTCGCAACAGCTAGTTCAATTGATTCGAGAAGACGCACAATTAGCCATGCTAACTTTTTAAATATGTATTGAAATCTCAAAACCATTTCGAGAAACAAGCTTTCGGTACAGTTTCTGTATATCAGATTTTAAAAAAAGTCTTACATTATTAAGATATTCGTTGAAATGTTTTGACCTTCAAATGCCCTTTCTGTGAGTCATCAAACGAATAATGGATAATGATTCTTTTGCCTTATTTAAAAAAAATCGACTGACGTCTGCCTAGTCTATATCAAACATAAACTCAAACTTGACATTGACGTGTCGTTTCGTTTTGTAGTTTGTTTGTTTATTTGTTATTTAAGCACAAAGAGTAAAACCATATACCTAATAAGGTTTAAGCAGCATTTTATTATAAAAGGACGGCTAATAACGAAAAAGCCGATTCTCGCAATTTGCCACAAGTGGACAATGTCATGATACTGGAGTTCATGACGAATTCTAGCAACCACAACATCGCTGAAATAAGAGGAGCTACTCAACGGTCAAGACTTTATTGTTAAACCATTGTGTACAAGTAATGTGTTTGTTTTAAATAGGCACATACATTTAAATGATCTTCACAACAAAACTGCAAATAGTTCTTGAAGTATTTTTGCTTCACTTCTCGACACCATTCCTCTCGCCGTCGTTCTGGGTTTGGTACGAATAACAAATCCGGGTTATCCCTGCTGTTATTCGAACATAAAGGGGCGAAACACTCGTAGCCTTCCATTTCAAACAAGTTCAGTTAGTGATTTCAAATTTTTTTGAGGTTAGCCGTCGGCGGTGACGTTAACACCTTGATGTTGACTTTACCATAGACTTTACTGTATTTTTTTTGTGCAGGCAAAGACTACATTATCCATTATGCGTTTGATGACGTCACGTCAGCAATATATTAATATTTTTTTTTAATGTAGATAGGATTCATTAAAAACAAAAATACCGAGATTAGTTTCTTAAAATAGTCTATATTTATCAAATAAATTATAAAAACCATACAACAAAAATATGAAGCATGGCCAATTGGCACCAATTGCTTTTGATCACATCCAACTTTCGTTTCAGCTACTGCAATGTGCATGTTCTGTGAACTGTTGTCGTTTCACACGTATTATGCAATAATAACAAGTACGCGGGGAATTGAGATATCCTTTGTCTTGGACTCATCATCATCATTAATTTAAGAGCTTAGCTCTTGTCGGTGGAGTAATCGCCACTCTTTTCGGTTCTCTGCCAGCGTTTTCAGCTCCTGATACGACATGACATTGACTTTTTCCTTGGCTTGATCTATAAATGACCGTCTCGGTCTTCCCCTGCCTCGCCTGCCTTCTATTTGCCCTTCCAAAATAGTTTTTATGTAACTGTCATGTCGTATCAGATGCCCCAGCATATTCCCTCTCCTATTTTCAATCGTCCTTAACAGCCGCCTTTCCTCTTCCACCAACTCTAAAACCTCCTCATTAGTTCTCCTTTCAGTCCAACTAATCCCCTCCATTCTCCGCCAGCACCACATCTCAAACGCACTCAATCTGTCTCGGTCCCGCTGAGTCAATGTCCAAGTCTCGCTCCCATATAATGCTATACTCCAGATGTAGGTCTTAATAAATCTTTTCCGAATGTTCCTTGAGATTTTGCCTTTAAAAATGTCTTGGACTCAAGTGGTTAAATTGCTCGATGTGCGAGAGTAGTGACCCTTGACAGTGCGTCCTTTGGTCGTCTATAGGTAAACCGTTTTAATTGAGACCTCGCCCGCGCGGTACAGGGGCTGAGGAGTATGACGCCAAAGGAGGCTGGGAGAGTGCGGGCGGCAGGCACACGAGGCGCGTTCGCCGCCCTCACCTCTCTTGGCTCTTGGTCGTCATACCCCCCAGCCTTTGTACCGCCACAGAATAAGTAATAGTACTAACGTACAGAAGGATCACTCTCGAACAAAGGTCAACTTTAGGTATAAAAACTTTCCTACTCCTACTGCGTGCACGCGAAATTAAAACTTATCGTGTGATACGAGCGTTCATATTCCGTTGGGCACCGCTGGTCCAAAACCAAAGGCACAGGGTTCCCACTCGCCCATATTTGGTAGGTATATAAATCAAGAAAGATAACAGTGTGTATTAATTCAGTAAACTACCTTTAGTATGTAAGTAAGTTATTTATAATATCTTTTAGAAGTCATTGTTTGTTGCAAAAATCACAGAAAAAAAAGATGCTTAATTACGCGCGACGCGGCTAGCGTGCGAACTGAAGGCCGCGCGACAACCTACTGCCATACTCCTCCCGGAAGGAGCGCCGGCCGAACATACCTAAACTGCGGAGTGAAACCCCCCTGGTACCGTGCGGGCGAGGACTCATTGCAAACGGTTTAGCTATATATTACGCGCATTAGGTTTCGTATACAACGTGTCTCTACTCTCTGGACACAGACTGAAATCCTGAGTAGAGTTTCTCCTCAGGAATGTGCTACTATTGTAAAATTATTAAATTATCAGCCTATAGCAGTCTACTGCTGGATATAGGCCTTCCCCAATAAGCGCCATTGCGCCCTGTCCTCATCCAGCTTCTACCAGATCTTTCGCAGATCGTCACTCCACCTGGCCGGAGGGCGTCCTACACTACGTATGCCAAGACGCGGTCTCCACTCAAGAACTCGTTTACTCCAACGGTTGTCGGTTCTTCGACAGATATGACCAGCCCACTGCCACTTCAACTTGCTAATTCTCTGAGCTATGTCGATGACCTTAGTTCTGTGTCGGATATCCTCGTTAAAAAACAATAATAACACCCACAAACAAATCAGCCATAAGTAGGAACATACTGTATCAGTTGTTCGCAATGAGTTTTACGGTTCAGAGGTTGATCAAGTCGAAATACTCTTTAATTACCATTTATCTACATACAGGTTGTTCCAATGTATTCAATCGTAGGTACACCAGTAATTTCTGCGTTAATACGTTTGGTGCGGGGCTTTGTACATTGCTTAGAAGTACCCTAATCAACGCGGCACGTGTCCAGAGGGTAGAGACACTTTGTATAAGGTCCTTTTTGTTGCTCAACTCTAAGGATGAAAGTCATGGTACCCTATTGGTTTGAACTATGCCCTCTCAAGACTCAGACTCGCACCTCAGTTGTGGTACAACTCTCAATTGCATATCGTAGGGGATAGTGCAATACCGCGTAACTAGCACTGGTAAATACTGCGTATCTATACAACACCCATAGATCAAAACCACGTAACTAGCACTGGTAAATACTGCGTATCTACACAACACCCAACTTTACAGGAGTAGCTTAAATCGTTTCTAATCAGGATTTTACGTTCGTTGGCGGGAAATCTTAATTTGGCTACATTTGTTTGATACGCGGTATTAACCAATGCCAGTTACGTGGATTTTCCCTATGGGTGTTGTGCAGATTACGCAGTATTTACCAGTGCTAAGTAGTTACACGGTATTGCACTATCCACGACGATATCTTCAATATACATATCAGGTAGTAGAGTTCTACCCATATAAATAAAATAAGAGCTCTAAAAAGTTCTTGTAAAATCTTTTTAAAATAAGAAAAATAACGACATGAACAATTCGCAACTACAATTTTGCTCAAAGACATTATTCTTATCACCTTTGCAGAATAAATGTCATGAATATAAAAAAGTTTAAATTGGTACTGGTTTGTCTGGGTTTAATAAACGAGTGTGAATGGTAATTTCGACGGCATTTTATTTTTTCTCAAATCATTTTAAAGTCATATACATTTGTAAATGTTCCACTTGCTCTAACTTAATAATAGTTGTATTAGGAATATTAGTTAGCTTGTTATCGCTATTGCCTTTAATGTTTTCAATTGAAATATTGTGACTTGAGAGTTATTATTCTCGTACCTACTGTAATGCTGAAATCTTACTTTAGTAAGTAGAAGACAGTTTTAAAACATGTTGGTTATTATCCACCGGGAAATGAATATCTATAGGGCACTGACCGATGTTCGCCCAGGGTGTACTAAACCTAGGTTTGCTAGATGATAATTTGAAAAAGGAGAGCAGATGGGTCTAAAAAGGAGGAGGACATTTAAAATTAAGCGAGTCTTTAATCATATTTAGCTGAAGTGCCAATTTTCGCATGAAGTTTTAATAAGTGAGACTCAAAGATTTAGAAAGAAAGAAAGAAAGAAAGAAAAATATTTTATTTAAGGTACCACCACCAAACAGTAGAAAACAACACACACACACACAACACCTAATAAACAAGTTTGTTATGGTAGTGACACCAATTGTCACCGAAAAAGGTCTCCACTCAGCATGTGTTGCTACACAGTGAGTGCAGTCACGCTGGTTTTCTGTAGAGCCCAGATTTGAGCTACACGACAGCTCCACCTTTGACTGCTTTTGACTGCCTGCATACTTAATCTTACTCTCTTTGCTCCATTGAGTATTAATCAGTGAAAACACTATTTCCACTACGACGTATAGCAAGAAGGAGGACTTACAGTAGAAGGACGGGTGGACAAAATATAGTAAAGGAGGACATGTCCTCATTTTGGAGACCATCTGGCAACCCTAACCGAACCAAGCACTGGTCTGCCCCCGGAAAGGATCCAGAAGGCAACCGCAACGCTTGGACACACGAGGAGGTTACCCAACACGCACCCCAACCAAAATTGTTGTTTTTTGCTATAGGAACTGTCAAAAAAAACCGGCCAAGAGCGTGTCGAACACGCCCAAGGTAGGGTTCCGTAGCCATTACGAAAAAATCAAGTAATATTTTTCTAAGGATTTCGTATGTGTACGGAATCATCCAAGTTTAGGTATGTTTTATACCTTAGGCTACTATTTACTCTTAAACTACAAATAATTTCCAAGCAATCGTAGCCGCTATAATTTTCCTAGTAAATTTGATATCTTTACTACCCTTCTGAATTTTTTCAAATTTTTCCACCCAACAGTTTAGATTTTAGTGGGGGGGACGGCCGATTTTAATGAAAATTTTCACTTTAAAGTTGAATATTTCGCAAACAGATCACTGAATAGAAAAATCATGTTAGCAACCCCGCAATGATTTTAAAAGACCTATCCAACGATACCCCACACCATAGGGTTAGCCGAGAAAAAAAAAATCACCCCCACTTTACGTCTATGGGAGGTACCCTAAAAAATTTTTTTTGACTTTTTTTTATTCAATCACTTTGTCGGCGTGACTGATATATATATTGATGCCAAATTACAGCTTTCTAGTACTAACAGTCTCTGAGCTTAGCCGCGGACAGACAGACAGACAGATGGACAGACATGGCGAAACTATAAGGGTTCCTAGTTGACTACGGAACCCTAAAAAACTGTAATTGTAACTGTAATTCTTGGTATTTAAAGTACTACTTAAATGGGTAAAACACTGAAGTATTCCTCTTGCACCTTGTAGCGTGCAGAACTGTACCTCTACCATGAGTTTACACTAGTTTACGTGACCGTACTCGCTAGCGACGGCGTAAATTATTTGTATGGAGAATTGTACAGCGCCTCTAGCGGTCACTTACGGAAGTACGATTCTCCATACAAATCATTTACGCCGTCGCTAGCGAGTACGGTCACTGTAAACTAGTGTAAACTCATGGTAGTGGTACTGATATGGAACTAATGACATTTTCCTAATTTGGAACGTTAACTGTTACGGACACGCTACTTACTACTATATGAAAGACAAGGATACTTAAGTTTTTATCTCTACAGGGTTGTTTGTAATTCACTAGCATCCTTTTAACCCTAAACTCCTACCACTTAAACAAATGTTTTTTGTTTTACGGCTTTTGTCATAACTTAATATTTTTGGTGTAATAACGTTTTGAAAATTTGAGATTACCTCTTATTTTTACGATACTCTGTGTATTTGTATGGGAAAAAAAGTGTTTCATTTTAAAAAGTCGTAAAACAAAAAACATTTGTTTGAGTGATAGGAATTCAGGGTTAAGAGGATGTCAGTGAATTACAAATAACCCTGTATTTTTTAGTCTGTTATATTGTTACTGTTAGGCGAAGGCTTTCCCTTTCGATATTCACACTCGCATCCGGCGCAATGCCAAGTTCCTTGGTCTGCTTCGTAGTCGGTGGTCATTCTCTGGCAAATTCTGCCAAAACCTGACAAACAAATTATGATTATGTATTTGCTGTAGTCCATTCCATGATGTCTTTCTTTTATTAAAAGGTATTTATGTATGTATGTACACTCTATATCGTACAAAAAATAAGAAAACAAAAAACTATTGATAATCGTAATATAAGGTTGCCTGGAAGAGGTCGCTTCGAAGCGATAAGTACACCTATTGCTTACCTTATGTATTTTATCCAGGTACTTGTTTTTTCTGTATTTTTCTTTGTGCTGTAGAATAAAGAACCATTTTATACCTATTATAAATTAGTGTGAAATCAATCGCTTCGATAACACTTTTCGACTGCAAAAGTCCCGTCACCTCTATTTCCAGATAGATACCACCTAGGGCTCTTCAAGACTAGAGTAAATTGGCTGTTACTGAACCAGTAAGATTTGACTTCTGCACTTTTCATCAGGTGAGATAGGGATCAATCACGGTTCAGCTTTCTGTGAAAAAAATAAAAGTAAAAAAGTTAATAGGTAGGTAATGGATTGCAATAGCGATAGCGATTCTCGTTGCCAAATGAGGCTGCAGATTTAGCCTCATTAAAATTCATATTAGCCAATTTAGATTAACCTTGCATAATCGGAGATTTACGAGGCGGCGCAGACGTATTTATTTTGATTTAGAAAGGTCACTAATAAATGCTCCAAACATTGGAATTGATGTTTCATTAAAATATCTTAATCTTCAGAGGACTTTCAGGATAACCCACTATGACACCATAATTTAAACAATACACATCAATAATGAAATAATTAATTTATCGACAACAATGCTAAAATGATAATGACCTTCAATCTTATCTTGCTCCTAAAAAAGAAAATAAGCAAAACTAAGTCATATAAGAAACGTAACATTTTTAATTGATCCTGACTTTACACTAGTCGATTAGAATTTTTTTATTTTGTGGTGGTGGTTATTTATACAGGGTTATTTGTAATTCACTGACATCCTCTTAACCCTGAATTCCTATCACTCAAACAAATGTTTTTTGTTTTACGACTTTTTAAAATGAAGCACTTTTTTCTCCATACAAATACACAGAGTATCGTAAAAATGAGAGGTAAACTCAAATTTTCAAAACGTTATTACACCAAAAATATTAAGTTATGACAAAAGCCGTAAAACAAAAAACATTTTTTTAAGTTTTAGGAGTTTAGGGTTAAAAGGATGCTAGTGAATTACAAATAAGGGACACATTATTTTTAACTTTCGGAGTGAATATTTCCGAAAATATTCTATTAATCAAAAAATGCTATCCAATGACACCCCACACTATAGGGTTAGTCGAGTATTTAATCACTTTGTCGGCGTGACTGATATATTATACATATACTCATGCCAAATTACAGCTTTCTAGTACTAACAGTCTCTGAGCTTAGCCGCGGACGGACAGACAGACGGACAGACATGGCGAAACTATAAGTGTTCCTAAGTTGACTACGGAACCCTAAAAACCTTAAGAAAAATTATGATGGAAAGGTGTCCCTTTAGGCAAGGTTCCGAAGATACTGGCCCCTTTGAATAGCTAATCTAATTCTTTGTCCGAGGTAGCTGCCATCACTTCAGTCTCCTGTGTCGTCGACTAATAAAATTGTAGATAATTTACCAACGACGTTGATTTAGTAAGTATGTTTTTAACTAAAAAAATAACATACAGTACATACATTACATCTTTATTTATTTATCAGTTAGGTAATATTGTAAATGGCAGCGCAATTTAGACCTTAACGTGGGCTTGTATACAACACAATTCAAATTGAATACAGCATTTATGTACACCAGAATTCAGTCATTCGACCCTACTCATTTCCAATATAATGGTCCCACATTGATAAGGCTTACCTAATGAGTGCAAGTAATTAATCATCAAGGTGTATTATTAACTCGTAAGTTACAGTTACTATTATCAACCATGAAGTCACATTGATTTTAAACTATCTATGACCATCAATAATTAGTTTTAACTGAGAATCTAATTATAACAATGGAGTAAATTACCATGATTAAAGTCCCCTTCGTCTCCCTCATGTTAAGAAGAATTGTTATGTATTTATGTACTTATTTTAACATAAAAACAATAGAAATGTTTGCTATAAAAGTAATTCGTTTTTATTTAAAAAAAATAAAAAAGGTTTTGTCTCCATCTGCATTATGTTGTAATTTATTTATACTCCTCTTCCTCATCTTATGAAATGAAATGAAATGAAAAAAAAAATGAAATGAAAATGTTTATTTCACACACAATACACATACAATTATTACTATTAAAATAATACAATTTTAAAATATAAAAAAACAATAAAAAATAAAAAAATAAACTAACAAAAAAAAAAAAAATCTTCATCGTCATTCGCACCCTAAATTTTTCTACTAGAAAAATGCTTAATCCTCATCCACTTCTTCATTAACCCTACTCCAAACTATCAGTTTTACGAGCAATGTGCCACTGTATATGTGAAATTTACTGAGCTATGTCAAATTTTAGTTTTCTACACTTCTCATTTCTGATCCGATTCCGCTGAAATAATCTAAGGACAGGAAGGAAAAAAAGCCGTGGTGGCTTAGCGGTTTGACCTATAGCCTCTCAGGCAAGGTCGTGGGTTTAAATCCCGGCTCGCACCTCTGAGTTTTTCGGAATTTATGTGCGAAATTACATTTGATTTGGTGAAGGAAAACATCGTGGGAAAACCTGCATACACCTGCGAAGAAATTCAATGGTGTGTGTGAAGTTCCCTATCCGCACTGGGCCCGCATGGGAACTACGGCCCAAGCCCTCTCATTCTGAGTGGAGGCCTGTGATCTGCAGTGGGAAGTATATAGGCTGGGATGATGATGATGAATCTAAGGATAGTTCTTACCATTACCTGTCTAAGGTTCTTTAATAAATGCACTGTCCCTACCTATACAAAATAATGTGACAAAGTCACACGTCAAAGTGTGGCTCCATTTTGAACTTGTCTTTAAAATTGTCAACTCATAGTGGAAGCACAACTTCCTAAAAAAGCTTCATGACCCCACATCCGGTGCGCCCGGGCAGGGAATGTGTTAAAGGTTTCTACAAGCCAGCTCTCGACGCTGTTACGCTGCCTATAGCAAGCATCTCTCTAGCTCTAGTCTCGTTCGCTTGCATTAAACTGAATTTGGAAACCAAATTCCCGTCTACAAAGTGTTTCGAAAAGGTGGAGGCCATATATCGTAGGTATAAAGAACATCTAAGTAGTATGGTTTCCAATTTAGAACGAAATTTTATTTTAGTACAAGTGCACTACCGGTCATGTTGATAACAAGTTTTTTTATCTAGTTTTATCATGCATATATCTTATGTTACCGACCTAAAAGGTATTCGAACTGTAGCTACCGCTTCTTAAGTATCTTAAGTCAAGCAAAGAGTTTGGACCGTTGTGTTTTTGTAGTTAAACCTAATGTGACCATTTTTTTGTCTCTTTAAAACGGGACGACGACTTTTCAAGGAGATTTTTGGGCAGCAATTAACTTTTTTTTACAATACAAACGTCTTACCACCTAATTTTGTATTTAATTTATTTCCAATGCGCAAATAATAGGTACTTCAGTACTGGGTAACAACTTTCAAAATGTGTACAACTTTTGGCAAGATTTTCTAAACATTATCTTTAACAATGACTATACTATTACAATAGTGCAAACTACGTAGACATATCTACATAATTGAGTTTTCTCTTCTGCCCGCAACATGTTTATCAAAGAAATAACATGTTCGACTACCGCTTACGTGTCGTTATTTTAAATCTTATGAAAACGGGACATTTTCGCGGCACCGACTTGTTTTTTCGGGACACCGGGACAGAGTACCTGAGAGCGGGACAGTCCCGTTCGAAACGGGACTTATGGTCACATTAGTTAAACCATTTGTTTTTCTTATAAATAACTTTTTAAACTTTTGGCCGCGGCATCGCTCGTATTAAATTCGGGGTAGTCGATTAATTGGTCAATAAGAATTTAATCTTTTTTCTCCAAAACTTTGGAAACAAAACAAATTTGGCGTGTGAACTTTGAAAAATCCTTTCTTAGCGCACGACGTAATAACTATCTGGGATTTAAATTTCCACACAATTCGTTCAGTGGTCTGAACTGTGTGTTGATATAGTCAGTAACGGGTGCCCTTGAGCTAATATATGCGCAATTATGGGTGATACATGTGCAGGCAAATTTCTGGAACATTTATAATCACGTAACAAACAAAGAGACGTTAAACTCAAGGCCATGCAAAAAATTTACTGGCAGTCTGGCACCTATACCACAGTTTACATAATCGTTGCTACATATCAGATTCGACACTCGAGTTTGACAGTCGCTATATTCACCTACCAGTGAGATCATTACCGACGGTGTTAGTAGCAGTCACAGAGTACATTTTCGAGTGACAACTTTTTATTTTACCCCAATCTTACCTGATCAAAAGTGTATATGACGACAAATGTGTGTCACTGGTTCAGTAACAGCATATTCACTCTTGAAGAGCATGAACCGGAAGACGCAGAGTAGGTAGGCCTCCAACAAGATGGAGCGATGACCTGGCTAAACTTGCGGGAACGCGTTGGATATGGATGGCGCGGGACTGGTCTGTTTGGCGAAACTTGGATTAGGCCTATGTTCAGCAGTGGACGTCTTTCGTTTGAAATGATGATGATATAAGGAGATATGGGGTTATGTCTGGACCTGGGGCTTGCGGGAATATCTCACCAATATCCAGGGGCTATTAAAAAAGACCTTAGGAAACGTTTAGATGCTTTTGAGACGTGGCAATGCCAGCGCATGCTTTCAATTAGCTGGACCAGGACCGCAAGTGTATGCAGACCATCAAGAATAGTTAGGAAGGTTGTCCGCCTCGGACATGTATTCTGCCATTCGGAACATTGCCTAAGAGGACCAATTTTCATAATAATATATGTTTTAGTTATATATATTTTTATTATTATTTTTCTCAAGGTTTTTACTTTTAGGATAGTTAGGTATATAATTAGGTACATTTGTTGGGCAAAAAAAATCAGTCTTGGTTGAGAAATATTCGAGTGTGGAGTCACGAGTGCTGCTGAGCTGTTTCACCTCGCGAGGGAGGGACAAGAAGAAATATTCTTGTTGATGGCCAACCTTTAGTACTTAATTGGAGAGGCACCACAAGAAGAAGAATATACAGGGTATGGGGTACCTGCATCGACTCGGGCACTGTAGTGCTCAGATTCTGGGGGTTCAAAGTCTTTCAAACTTTCTATTACAATTTTACAAACAAGAGATTATTAATCGAAACCGGACATAAAGTATTAACTTGTCTTTTCACGGGTTATCTATGTTTATCAGTCCGCTAAGCCAGTTAGAGATATACTATTTTTATACTTCGGCGGTCACGTACGTCTTTGTCATGGTATATTTATGCTAATATGTTTTGGCTGTGACGTGTGAAAGAGTTGTACTTTTTTTATTAACAGCCTTCAAAAAAGGATGTTCTATTCTTGTTTGTATGTATAGGTAAATAACTCAAGTTCCCTCTTGCATGTAGTTTGTGCACAACTGATACGGAACTTGTATCATTTTTAGGGTTCCGTACCCAAAGGGTAAAAACGGGACCCTATTACTGAGGCTCCGCTGTCCGTCTGTCCGTCTGTGCGTCTGTCACCAGGCTGTATCTCATGAACCGTGATATCTAGACAGTTGAAACTTTCACACGTGATGTATTTCGGTTGCCGCTATAACAACAAAAACTAAAAACCAGAATAAAATAAATATGTAAGGGGGCTCCCATACAGCAAACGTGATTATTTTTGCTCGTTTTTGCTCGATATTGATAACGGCAACAGGTAGACGCTTGAAATATTCACAGAATATACTCACTTACACAGAATATATACATATATATACTCACTTTAAAAATAAACAATTAAATTAAAATTAAACTAATATTTAAGGGCCCCATTCAAAAACCGAGATTCTTTTGCCGTTTTTATAAATAAATAAATATCACGGGACAATACACACCAATTGATCTAGTCCCAAAGTAAGCTAGGAAAGCTTGTGTTATGGGTACTAGGCAACGGATAAACATACTTATATAGATAGATACATACTTAAATACATATTAAACACCCAAGACCCGAGAACAAACATTCGTATTTTTCATACAAATATCTGCCCCGACACGGGAATCGAACCCGGGACCTCAAGCTTCATAGTCAGGTTCTCTAACCACTAGTAACCACTAGGCCATCTGGTCGTCTAATAGATAATGTTATAGATAATGGTACGGAACCCTTCGTGCGCGAGTCGGACTCGCACTTGGCCGGTTTTCTAAATTGCAATGTCGACTTGGGTTAGGCTCGTATTAAACGACGTAAAAAATTTCTCCAAAAATACACTTTATGCGAAATCATCATCATCATCAACCCAGCCTATATACGTCCCACTGCAGGGCACATGCCTCCTCTCAGAGTGAGAGGGCTTGGGCCATAGTTCCCACGCGGGCCCAGTGCGGATTGGGAACTTCACACACACCATTGAATTTCTTCGCAGGTGTATGCAGGTTTGCTCACGATGTTTTTTTTTCACCGTAAAGGTCATGGTAAATTTCAAATGTAATTTTGCACATAAATTCCGAAAAACTCAGAGGTGCGAGCCGGGATTTGAACCCACGACTTTCTGCTTGAGAGGCCATAGGTCAAACCGCTTGGCCACCACGGCGTACCTACAGTCAATCATTTTGATTCTTTATCCGCCTATAAATTTATCATTATGGTATTGTTATTGTACGAAAAAGTGTACCTGCCCATTGAGAACTTTGAGAAGTGAACTTTTTTAAACAGTGGACCTTCCGAGAAAGTGATCTCTTGGAAGAAGTGTACCATCAGAGAAAGTCACATTTCGGGAAAGAGTTTTTTTATGTGTCTAGTGTTTTTTTTTGTGTGGATCGATTTAGGAACAGCTTTAATTTCACAAGTTTTTATTTTTTGCAATCATTGCAAAGAATCTTGGCTAACAGTAACAGCGCGTCCGAAAAAATACACAGAGATGACGGGTGTACCAAATATCGAAGAATTTATTAAATAAATTACTTAATACCCACGAATATATTTCCATTTATAAACATAAATTTAGCAATTCAGCTTCTGGAATTGTAGCTCTCCTATGTTATTCGGTTTTATGCAAATGCTTCGTGTACGTCGCCGCCATTATTTGGAAATCAAAGCGATTTCACGCGCCGGTTGTTGGTATCATTTGGGTTCCGATGCGTTACTAGTGGTATACGTATCAAGTTACATAAAGTTTGAAAAGGATGATGGACGATCGTTTCAATCGCTATCAGTTTCGACTCGGTTCTAAGTTTCATGTGCTTTCCGTACTTCCTTTTGAAATACAAGTAGTAAATCGTTGACAGATTTTCGAAATCTTATTGCTCTAAAATACCATTCGAAAGCGGCGAGAAATTACAAAGAAATAGCATAGAAAAATATTTCTTATAGTTCTGTTTAACCTTGCCAATTAGTCTAAACTTCAATGAACACTCTAGTTTTGTAGCAATAATCAGATTCCGCTTTCGGTTTTTTTTCGAGTGACATGATTTTAAACATTGGTAGCCATGCTTTGAGTTTTTTCAGAATTTACTCGCGAAGTTACATTTGAACGTTTTCAGTAAAGGAAAACATAGTGAGGGTTCCTGCAAAGCAATGGAGTGTGTGATATTCTCAATTCACTCTGGGCTCGCGTGAGAATTAAAGCTCAAGCTCTCTCATTCTACGATGACGACGAGACTATCATAGAAATAAATAATGAATCAAAGGCTAAGTAAGCTGATCACTTTATTTCTTAATATCACAGTAACATCATCTATTTTAATCAAATCATAACGGTTAGAAACTATAACTGACGTTTATCAGAGCATTGTACCCATTCAGTTTGTTTTATGCCCGTATACAGGCGTACGCGCATAAACGAGATGTGGGCGTGCACACATTGACACGTTACACAACACTAATTAACTGTTGTTGTGTGCGTGACATATTGTTCTACTTATATAAGGTGCTCCTAGATCGGTGACAACGAAATAACATCATCATCATCATTTCAGCCGAAAGACGTCCACTGCTGAACATAGGCCTCCCCCAAGGCTCGCCAAACAGATCGATCCTGCGCCATCCGCATCCAATGCGACCCCGCCACTGCGTCTTCTGGTCCGCGGACGCCACTCGAGAACCTTTCGGCCCCATCGGCCGTCAGTTCTACGAGCGATGTACCTACGAAATATATTTTGGATAGCTTTTGCCCGCGACTCCGTCCGCGTGGAATTAGTAATTTGGGCAGCTTATTTTTTTTTTTCCAATTTGCTTTTTCATCAATTATGGCTCTCCTTAGTTCCTTGATATAAAATAATTACCCGCCCCCGCACCCCCCCGCACACTCGCGTTCACATTCAACACCGTGCACCGTACTCCCAAGTCAAGCGTGCCTATAGAAGTTTTACTTCAAAAACCCCCGATTTTGAAACATTCTTCCGCTCCACTCCGCTCCTATTGGTGTTAGCGTGATGATATATAGCCTATAGCCTTCCTCGATAAATGTGCTATCTAACACTGAAAGAATTTATCAAATCGGAGCAGTAGTTCCTGAGATTAGCGCGTTCAAACAAAAAAACCTGTTCGATAAATTCTTAAAATAGACGTATCTTTCTTATTTGTGAACCGATTCAAATGAAACAAACACTAAATGTTAATCCAAGAAAATACCAACATATCAGTGAAAACCGCATCCTTCTAGGTTAAGCCGTTTCTGAGATTAGCGCGCACAAACGCACAGACAAACAGACAAACAGATAAACATGAACTAAAACAATTACTTTGCTCACCCGCGACCTTACAATAGTTACGTTTATGCAAGAAATGTGCGGTCATGCAGTTCCTCCACCTCCACACTGTACGAACACACACAAATCACATAAACCCAACCATCACCACCACCAAGCTACACTGACGCGTTTCGAACTCAACCAGAGCTCATCTTCAGAGTTACCACAACCGTATGCTATGCTACCAAATGTTAAACTAACAAACCAAAACAAATGTTTTAACTTGTCACTGTAACTTCTCAAGTACCCACTTTATTTTTCTTATTCTCAAACTACCCCACAAAAATTAACTTTTATTGACATATTATAAAACTGCTTCTTTCGAACTAAACTATCTACCATTGATTTTGTATAACCATTTGAGATCGCTATCTGATAACAGCAGCACGCACGCTGAGAGCTGCTGAGCACTGCGCTGGTGAGCAGGCACGGTTAGTAAATAGCATGCTTTACGCTGCGTTACCTTCTCAGTCTACTAACAAATATAGATCTAGCATCTCTTACGTTGGGGGTTTGTCTGATAAGATTTATGGCATTTTAAAATCAAACAATATTAATGTTGCCTTTAAGACTAACAACTCTTTGTACTCTAGGCTATGTAACCACAAAGAACAGGTAGATAAGGGAACTAGATCGGGGGTATACAAGCTTACTTGTAATGACTGCAATGGGATATACGTAGGACAGACAGGCCGAAGTTTTAATACTAGATTTAAAGAGCATGTTTCGGCATATAGGAATGAGCATCCAGATAGATCGAATTTTGCAAAACATTTGTTGGAATCAAATCATTCATTGTTAGATTCAGATTCTTATGAAGTGTTACATTATTGCGGCAAGGGGTTGCGTCTGGATGCTCTGGAATGCATGGAAATAATTAGGTACAACACTATGGGGTCTATTATTAATGAACAGGTAAATTTAGTATCTTCTCCTTTACTGCGGCTTGGGTCGAATTTGAACAGTTAGTATTAATTAAATATGCCTTATAAATAAATAAACAAAAAATTCAAGGTAGTTTTATAATATGTCAATAAAAGTTAATTGTTGTGGGGTAGTTTGAGAATAAGAAAAATAAAGTGGGTACTTGAGAAGTTACAGTGACAAGTTAAAACATTTGTTTTGGTTTGTTAGTTTAACATTTGGTAGCATAGCATACGGTTGTGGTAACTCTGAAGATGAGCTCTGGTTGAGTTCGAAACGCGTCAGTGTAGCTTGGTGGTGGTGATGGTTGGGTTTATGTGATTTGTGTGTGTTCGTACAGTGTGGAGGTGGAGGAACTGCATGAACGCACATTTCTTGCATAAACGTAACTATTGTAAGGTCGCGGGTGAGCAAAGTAATTGTTTTAGTTCATTAATATGGACCTCCGCAAAGTAACGCCTGATTCAATAAATAAACAGATAAACAGACAATAATTCTAAAAATCATTGTTTTGGGTTCTATTGTGCTAATAAATAGCCCTAGTGACAGTTTTTCTCAAATATCTTCAATGTACAGACACCGACTTGTTACAGATTTATTATATGTATAGATCGTTTATTTTGTTATTTTCATTACTTTCCATATGTCATACATGTAAGGTAAACGTCCCTGTGCTCAACACTGACCCAACACATGGCACCTTCAATCTTATGTCATAGTAAGAAAGGTGACAGATGGGTGTCATCTGGGCGTTCAGGTGTCGAGCATTGGTACGTTTACCTTACTTAATATCTTTTCATAATGATCATCATCATCATCATCATCAGCCCAGCTTAGATACGTCCCACTGCAACGCAAGAAACTCCTCTCAAAATGAGAGCACTTGGGTCGTAGTCTCTACGAGGGCTCAGTGCGGATTGGGAACTTGACAAACACCGTTGAATTTCCTCAAGATTTTTCTTTCACCGTAAAGCTCATGGTAAATTTCAAACATAAGTTGGCACGTAAATTTCGAAAAACTCAGAATTACGAGTCCGGACTAAACCCCACGATCCTCTGCTTGAGAGACGATAGCTCAAACTATTAGACCACCAAGGCTTTAGACACCACGGCATGGCAGGCAAAAAATTGTGTTATTTTTTTTTCTATTATTTCCTTTTAATTTGAAAACATCCTGTATTATACTCGTATCTAGGTGTACCTATTACTGTGTTGTGAGGCGCATGCGTCAATTAACGTATATATTACGAGCTGCTGCCCGCGACTCCGTCTGCGAAGAATTCGTTTATCGCTATCCCGCGGGAACTATACAATTTTCCGGGATAATAAGTATCCTATGTGTTAATCCGGATTATTAACTATCTGTGTGCCAAATTTCATCAGGATCCGTCAAACCGTTTTAGCGTGAAAGAGTAACAAACATCCATCCATACATACATACATACTTACAAACTTTCGCGTTTATAATATTAGTAGGATTGAACACTTTCTCTACTATTGTTTGTTGTATTGTTTTTATTAGGTAATATCTTTTGATTTCATCTTTAGTTTGTATCTAAGTTTAGCTCACATTTTAACACAAACAAGCTTGCCTTAATGCTAGTTTTTGGGTGCTAGATCAGTCTAGATTATATAGATAAGGGACTTCATACATTCCTGCAAAGAATAAATGTATGTATGTATGTAAATACCTACTTTAATGAACATAAAACACAAAAATAATACAAAAAAAACCGGCCAAGAGCGTGTCGGACACGCACAAGGTAGGGTTCCGTAGCCATTACAAAAAATCAAGTAATATTTTTCTAAGGATTTCGTATGTGTACGGAATCATCCAAGTTTAGGTATGTTTTATACCTTAGGCTACTATTTACTCTTAAACTACAAATAATTTCCAAGCAATCTTAGCCGCTATAATTTTCCTAGTAAATTTGATATATTTACTACCATTCTGAATTTTTTCAAATTTTTCCACCCAACAGTTTAGATTTTAGAGGGGGGGACGCTCGATTTTAATGAAAATTTTCACTTTAAAGTTGAATATTTCGCAAACAGATCACTGTATAGAAAAATCATGTTAGCAACCCCGCAATGGTTTTAAAAGACCTATCCAACGATACCCCACACTATAGGATTAGTCGAGAAAAAAAAATCACCCCCCTTTACGTCTATGGGAGGTACCCTAAAAAAAAATATTTTTTTATTTTTTATTTTACCACTTTGTTGGCATGACTGATATGTATATTCATGCCAAATTACAGCTTTCTAGTACTAACGATCTCTGAGCTTAGCCGCGGACAGACAGACAGACAGACAGACGGACAGACATGGCGAAACTATAAGGGTTCCTAGTTCACTACGGAACCCTAAAAAACATCGAGTCAGAAAGAGTACAAAGGCGAACTTATCCCTAAAAGCGATCTTTTCAAGCTAACCTGGATTGGAAGGAAATGTTTATGTATTTGCACACGTAGGTACACACAAAGTTAATGTTTCACTATTCTTAGTTTTTAGTCTAAATAAAAATAAAATTGTCTAATAGTAGTATTACAAACCATTCAAGCAGCGGTAACGCGTCGAACGCTGATACTCCAAAACACAGGCTTTTGCTTATTTTGGAGGCCAGAGTTATAACAACTTAAATGTGCTAATTGTTTATATCTTCTTTTTCGTGCTGACAGAAATTTGTTTGTACAACTATATATATGAATAAATGATTTATTATTATTATTAATGAAATATGTTTCCATATCCATTTATTTTTGTCGGTGTCCCGCTCCTGGACAAAGGCCTCTTCCTTGGATTTCCAACTTGTTCTGTTTGCACTTATGTTTGGCCAGTCACTCGAGAACGTATCGAGATCATCTCGCCATCTTCACCTTGGCCTGCCACCACGCCAATAACCATCCTGGGGCATCCATTGAGTGGCAATATGCGTCCAAGAGGGGGGCACTCAGAAGCTTGGCGCTAATTTGAATATGGTTGCTCCACAGCCTTACCATCATCGGTCAAAGACAGTCAAGTATATAAAGTGATATGATCGTGAGTTTCATCCGAGTGGCAGCGGTAACACCGCAGAAATCAGTTCACCACAGCCGTTCAAATCAATTTGGAAAATATCATCCATAAAGCGAACAACCATTGTTTTGTCAGCTTGTTTACAAGCTTTCTTAGAGCATTGTTTCCCTTGAAACGACGACATTTTAAGTGCCTGAGTACAGGCGGTGCAATTTGTGGCACTGAAAAGAAAATATTTGTAATTCACATATTTTTCCTTTTTACTTTATGGAATACTAGTTTTTCTTTTTAGCTGTAATCAGTTTGACTTGGCGTGTTCAATTAGAAACTAAGGCATACGAACCTACCAATGCTCGACACCTCAACGCTCAGTAGATTACACCCATTTGTCAGCTCTCTTACTATGACACAAGATTGAAGGTGCCATGTATGGGGTCAGTGTCGAGCACAGGGCCGTATACGTGTCGATAGATTTGAAGAGACCCTAAGTCTAGCGGCTTTTTGAGCTAGTCAATAACTGCGGGTCTGTTTGAAATAGTCTATGTCAGTCAATTCAGGTTACTGACATAAACACTAGAGTTGACCCTATTTTTGATTTGATGAAGATTTTTTTAGGTATTTATGTAATATGTTTTATTGAGTTATATTCTACGATTTTGTAATGGACTCCAATTCTTATAGCAACATACATACATACATACAATCAAGCCTCCCTCCCAGCAAAGGGATACGCAGAGACTATTTCTTTCCATCTGCACGATCCTGACATACATCTTTCGCTTCCACAACACTCATTAGTCTTTTCATACATGCTCGCCGGTTTCGGGTACTTTTGACCTGACCCTTCTTCAAGACATCCCCCAGTCTGAAACAACAACCATCAACAACAATCAATCATCAACAACAATCTTATAGCAACTCCACTGCTTATTATCGGGCAAGTCGCGTTTTTATTTCACTTCGATGTTATTTATATATAAAAGTTACAATATTTTAATGGGATTTATTATGATTATTAAATCTCGCGTGACTCAAGGCAATGGCAATGCAATGCTGTGTCACTCATTTATTTTATTCTATTGACAACCTTCGATCATGCGATGTTGTTTATGGAGAACATCAGAACAGTCATTTAATTGACACATTTGAAAGCGTAAATTATAGAAAATTTACTTATTTAGATAATAACTTTAATTTCAATACTAGATGGAAATAAATCCAAATGTATAATTCCCGTTCCCATGGGAATTCCGGTAAAATATATATCCTATGTCACTCTCGCAACTGAGACGAATCTAATGACACCTCACACTTTAAAATCCATTGAGCCGTTAAGGCTGCAGGCCGTGCCAAATAATGATATATACATACACACATAAATACATATACGCTCGAAAAACATTTTAACCCTCCTTCGACAGTCAGGTGAAAAGAAGATGTATTTTAATTAATAGTTTACCACAGCTGCTTGTCAAATCAGCAGGATACGAAAAATTATCATCGTGGATTTGTAGAATCCCACTACAAAGTTTACTCCCCTAATTTCAATTACTTATTCCCCTAAATTCAAGTCTATGGTGAATGAGCATTTACTCGGCAAGCGTACTCCATCGTAGACCTCATCTTCGCTTTCCATCAGGTGTGATTGTGGCCAAACGTAAGCCTACTATATTGTATAAAAAAACCTCGAATTTAACTTTTTCGGACAATCCACATGAACATAATCATGACCTATTTATGGGTAAAATTACTTACCTTGACGTATCGGGGCATTTCTATTTTTCGTTGTACCCAATAGGGATGTTGACACCATTAAAAAATAATTCGAAGGCACGACTCCAGTAAAAAAAAGCTTTATTTTAGCCCTGAAACCCAGATTAATTTTCGATTAACTGCAAAATTAGATTTTTTGTTGCTTTAAAACAAATAAATAGTATGCGAACAAGTGACGTCATATGTTGCTATTGCCATTCAAACTCTATGGGAGAAATGTGTTTTGACAGCTCATAAAAAGTACGTCAGTTGATTGGTGGGGGGGGGGGGGGGTCAACATCCCTATTAAGAAATTGTTAACACGGAGTTAAAATTAGTCCGTTTGGTTACGAACTTTTGCAAGCCTTTACAATAAAAAAAAACATAACAAACCGGACCATTCTTCACTTCTTGTTAAACAATGTTTAACTTGTCCGATTTGTTACGTTTGTTTTGTTGTAAAGGCTTGAAAAAGTGCGTAACCAAACGGAGTAATTTTAACTCCGTGTTGAAATAGAAATAGAAATAAATTTTATTGCATAACTGTGTATTACAAAGATGGTAGCTTGATATAAGTGTCTCAACAGTCTGTTCATCTCGGACGTACAATATAAAATGCTAGTAATTTATAATTTAAAACAGAAAAATAAAAATAATACAATTATATTTATAGGTACATTAGCACATGCACACAAAATAGTAATTAAAAAAATAATATGTGTCCATCAATAAGTTTCTATTGGGCGAAAAATTATTTTGTATTATAAAAAACTTTGTTTATAAGCCAATTTATGAGAGATGTCTTAAATTCTTTCTTAATTGGATACAACGAAAAATAGAAATGCCCACCGACCTCATTGCAGCGACTGTGGTCACGGTGGTCGTGGTGTAATGGTACTGTAACTTACTTTGAAAGACAAATAAATTATTATAATAAGTCAACTGAAATGAAGGGTATAGGCGTGCGAGACATAATTATAAAGGTAGATTCATATATCTACAGACACCGAGCGTGTCAGACACGTACCGTGGCAGATAAAATAATATTCTTTTAATTTATTGAGTTTAACGTTTGGTAGCATAGCATACGGTTGTGGTAACTCTGAAGATGAGCTCTGGTTGAGTTCGAAACGCGTCAGTGTAGCTTGGTGGTGGTGATGGTTGGGTTTATGTGATTTGTGTGTGTTCGTACAGTGTGGAGGTGGAGGAACTGCATGAACGCACATTTCTTGCATAAACGTAACTATTGTAAGGTCGCGGGTGAGCAAAGTAATTGTTTTAGTTCATTAATATTCTTTTATTATAGTTTCTATGAACAATTCATTGCTATCGTAACACGACCGCGCAGGCGCAGGCGCAGACGATACTCATTACCCAGCTATTATTTAAAATATGCTTTGTGTAAACTTTATCATATTTGTCCCCGAAATAATACAAATAAAAATAATACAAACTTACAAACAAACCTGGGGGCGATCACTACCGCATGGGAAAAGTGTCGATAGTTGAGATTAGCGATAAAGGAACTCCCTAACTGTCATTAAATTTTGCCCCCTAAATTCCTATGTCTGCTGATACGGCACGTGTCTGACACGCTCGCTGTCAGTAGATATATGATTCGACCTTTAAGCAACATATAATTAGTTACTTATATGAGTGCAGGAACTCTATGTAAAGTGTGCGTGTCGTAAAAAAGTTATGATCGATCAAAAACCTTGTGATTATGGTTTATGATTGCGACAGACAGTTAAAGCAGTGTATTCGGTCTCTTATCCAAAGTAAATACCTACAGAACAGTAAACCATCTTCAAAGATGCTGCACTTAGTTTAGTACGATTTTTTTTGAGGTGTCCCGATCTCGTTAGCAGCCCATATTTCGAATAAAGCCATTGTATTCTATTATGTCCTCAAGTGCATAACACTCAGTTTAAAATAAACGGAAATATAAGATAAAATAGGTCATTGCAATAACGATTTTATTATTGACAGTAGAGAGCGCATTTTAAATGAAACTTTGTTAGCAGATAATATTTTTCAACATTGAATGCTTCGTAGACATGCAGCAAAAACAAACAAACAAAGTTTCAATTAAAATGAACTCTCTACTGTAAATAATAAAGTTGTTATTTCGATGAGCTATTTTATCTTATATTTACGTTCATTTTAAACTGAGAATTATTCACTTGCGGACATAATATTATAGAATACAATGGCTTTGTTCGAAAGGTGGGCTCTTAACGAGATCGGGACACCTCAAAAAATTCGTACTATACAGTCAGTTGCAGAAATGGTGGGAGTGTGAGAAAGCAGAGCTGAGCGTACTAAATTACCTACTGCTTAATTTTAAGTTTAATTGCTACGCCCCAACAGGGCATCATTTTTGTACAAATTTTTGTAAAAAATGTTGCGATTCAATAAATACTGAAATACTAAATATCAAGCAAAGTGAACCATCGTGAAACGTTCTCACAGAAGAGTGTTTGTGATAGGTGTCCTCTGTGAGATATGTATGTATTATTTATGTGGAAGCGATTGCGAGTTCTGCAAGTTAACCTTTTCAACGCTCTGTCTAATACAACAGCTCTCTCTCTCTACGCCATGACATCGGAATGTCAAACGCGAAGTTGAACCCTACAGAAATGCATGTAGGTAGATATCGCTTTAACACTCACTCACTCGCTCACTCACTCACTCGCTTTTTTCTTGACTGATATACCTATAACAGTCGTTGGCGTAGAACCTGCGGTGCTGATATATGTGTCAATGGCGTCGAAAAGGTTAACATACATAGGTATGTATCGAATACAGGGTTATTTTTAATTCACTAACATCCTCTTAACCCTGAATTCCTATCACTCAAACAAATGTTTTATGTTTTACGACTTTTTAAAATGAAACACTTTTTTTCCCATACAAATACACAGAGTATCGTAAAAATAAGAGGTAATCTCAAATTTTCAAAACGTTATTACACCAAAAATATTAAGTTATGACAAAAGCCGTAAAACAAAAAACATTTGTTTAAGTGGTAGGAGTTTAGGGTTAAAAGGATGCTAGTGAATTACAAATAACCTGTATATATGTAGCTGTAGTCCATGTGAACGATTTGGTAAAGGCAGGTTCAAGGTGGATTTACCGCTTCCAAGCCGTAGTGATTGGGTATCAATGAGGGAGGCCTATGTACAGCTGGATGTCATACGGCTGAAATGATGATGATTATATGGTCCTTGGCTGGTAGTAGAAGCCATAACTTGTCTGCCAAGTGATAACGCTATGACATTTTCTGTTAGGAACCTTTTTGTCACTGGGTGACACACACTTCAATTGGTTAGTACTACCTTTGTTTGAGGATGGCTTACTGTTCTATATTTACTTCGTTTTAACTATGACACATCGTTATCGAGGTTAATCTTTAATAATATTGTGTAATTAACACATTTATCGAGTCTTATCGATTGAAAACGGCTCGTACGATTATCTTTAAAACGGCATTTTCTTTTATTTACTTGTGAAATTGGAATAAACGATTGATTACAGTTTTCATAATTGATTTGTTTTTAATTGCTAGAGAACATGTTTGATATTTTTCTGTTTCTACGTCATAGTATGTCCCAAGACCCTGGGAAGATGGCTACATCATAATGGCTATCTGCGTGCCAAATTTCAGCACAATCTGTTCAGTGGTTTAAGCTGTGCATTATAGACCAGTCAGCAACGGATGCCTTTTACACAAAAGACAAGATTAATTAATATGGACTTACAGATTACAGTCCGAGGGCCCTCTGAGCTTGAGGTCCCCGGTGCATGGGATTGCTTAGTTGTCCAATAAGTACGCCTCTCAAAGCAATGTGTTCGTCACAAGCTGAAATATGACGTCGCATCAAAGCCAGATGCTATGTACTGAATCCGCATTCCTTCAGAGATGACTGATATCATCCGCGTGATACATTAGCGCTTCGAAACTACAACAAAAAAAGCTCTAGCTCCCATTTGCCATATCACCAAAATTCAACCGAAAACCGTGACACCAAGGTTCAGTTTGGAGTGCTTTACAAATGTTACGTAAGACTTGTGTTGAGTGATGACAGTAATTACACAACGTCTCGGCGTGATGGTAGGAGAGCAAACATTTGTGCAAATGTTTGCTCTAGATTTTCAAGTTCAATTTCAGTGTTTTGTTGTCTGGCGATCACATGTTTGTAATTTACTGGAAAATACATTCATCATCATCACCATCCCAGCCTTCATACGTTCCACTGCAGGACACAGGACTCCTCTCAGGATGAGAGGGCTTGGGCTGTAGTTCCTTGGATTGGTAACTTCACAGGCACATCATTGAATTTCTTCCTTTTTCCTCCACCGTAAATTTCAAATGTGTTTTCGCATATAAATTCCGAAAAACTCAGAATTGAGATACATTTTTGTTTAGCAATAAGTATAAGTGTAAATTTGGACCGGATAGCCAAGTTCAGTGTCAGTTGTACCTTTAAAGACTAATAACATTAAAGACTAATATCACTTACAAGTCAAGGTGACAATCAGCCTTATTGTTTTATTTTTGGTGTAGAAACTGTCACAAAACCGACATGAGTAAATCTGTATACACCTGCGAAGAAATTCAATGGTGTGTGTATGTAAAGAACGGAAATGAAAGCCTCGTGATTTTTAATAATATCTCATTGTTATCACACCAAATTTCCTTCTCTAATTTCCCAGAAATTACTTTTTGGTTTTAGCCAGTCTGTAAGATGCAACTTTAAGCTTCCCGATTGACACAAATCATTAAGTTTTAATAAAACAATCCATACTCAACTGACCATAATATAATTTTCCTTATTTTTTTTTATTTTTTAATTTGACGAAGCCTGTTGCGTATCTCAATCTGTTGCTATGACGATAGCAAATTTTTTTATTTTTTTTTTATTGACGGAGCCTACGCTGCGGATCTGATTTATTGTATCCTTCTCTCACTCTTTTTTTCATTAATAAATTTTACTAAATATAAAAAAAATATATATTACTGAACTACGCTATTAATACACTGTTGATTGGAGATTATGTTCTATAAATAGGATTTTTTTGCGAGTGCGAGTTCAAGCAATGGCTGATAATTCTATAAACAGCATGAGGAAAACTTATAATAGCACTAATATTGTTATATAAAAGTTGGTGGGTGTTTCTCTGTTACTCTTTTACGCTAAAACAGATAGAAGGATTTGGATGAAATTTCTTATGTAGGTAGCTGGATCAGGGGTAAATCACATAGGCTATCTTTTCATTCAAAGTTACCACGGGATCGAAATGTAAAATCCCGAAGTCTGTTACCATCACACCACATTCACCTTTTAAAAAATGGTGGTGTGTGGATAAGTAGACAATTTGCTTCCTTGTAAAAAACCTGCCAAATGCGTTCAGTTTGATTGATGATTGTGTGTTTGATTTAGTTTTTAAGGATAGTAAAAAGGATACGTAGAAACAATTGGCTCTTACAAAAGATAGCACTTTAGAGCCTAATATTTTGTAAAAGTCTGCGTTTGTCGCGTCACCTCTTTTCGAAGGCACTCCCCTTGCTACCACAGCCAGTATCGGAATCCTTGGTATTGACATCTCGAGTGAAGTCCAGTTCCGCGACCACTTGGAGAGTAAGGCTAAATTAGCCTCGAAGAAGCTCGGCGTGCTCAACAGATCGAGACGGTATTTCACTCCAGCCCACCGCCTTCAGCTTTATAAGGCGCAGGTTCGCCCACATATGGAATACTGCTCTCATCTGTGGGCGGGGGCTCCCCGGTACCAGCTTCTCCCTCTGGATCGCATACAACGGAGAGCGACTCGAATAGTCGGCTGCCAACGAACTTCTGATGGGCTTGATTCCTTGGCGCTGCGTAGAGATGTAGCTTCACTGTGCATCTTCTATCGCATGTACAACGGAGAGTGCTCCGAGGAGTTATTCGGGTTGATCCCTGCCGCATCCTTCCGCCACCGCCCTACGCGACAACACTTCCATCCTCACCATCTGGATGGTTGGTTGTCTTCTACTGTGCGTTTTTCCAGAAATTTCCTGCCTCGCACAGCAAAGCTCTGGAATGAGGTTCCTGCTGCGGTATTCCCGGACCGATATGACCTTCAAGCTTTCAAAAAAAGAGCGTACTCCTACCTAAAAGGCCGGCAACGCACTTGTGACTCTTTTGGTGTCGCAGGTGTCCATGGGCGACGGTAATCGTTTACCATCAGGCGATCCGTCTGCTCGTTTGCCCCCTATATCATAAAAAAAAAAAAAAAAAAAAAGGATTCATAAGTCGAAAAATCGTATTAGCAAAGCGACACATTCAAAATACCTATCCATTATATTCCAAATAATACGTTTAATAAGAAAAAGATACCTGCTATACGTGTGAGGGAGGTAAAACAAAAAAAAATTTTTTTTCAAAACTTAATTCCACTTTTAGTCTGCTTGGTTAACATGTCTACCCGTGTAAAAATAAAAGCTTTCTAGTTTCTAAGCTAAGGTGTCGACGGACAGACAGACTGACGGAGGAATGTCGTTAATGGATTATCGATTTTTATCTCTGAGTGAGGCAGTTAGACGTCCCAATTCTAAATGCAGCGATGCAGCGAGGTGTGGGGTGGCAACTGGGTCGCGCTCGTTCGACCTGTCCTCACTCTCGACCTGCTATCAGTCTGTTTTGTACGGTAAACTTATAATGTTGTTTAAAAGGCATATTTTTTTTTAAATTAGATAGTCATAGTGTCCATTTGCGGGGCAAAGGCGTCACTTCTTGATCTCTACAACTCCCGCTCTGAAACAATGTCAGGCTAGTAGTTTGCGTCACGTTTGGCAGTCGCACGTCACGGCGGCTGCCAAACGTGGGTGCACGTTTGGCAGCCGCCGTGACGTGCGACTCCGAGAGGAAGGGCTACGGATTAGCCCGAAACATGTCGAGTTAAACTCGTTTTAAGACGTGAGTGATCCGTTTATTTTCACTATGAGTGAGTCTCACGGTAGTTTCATGTTTAAAGCGTTTATAAACTCTTTACGTTTAGAGTGCGACCAAGCTAACTCTGCATTGGAATAATTTGGCAACACTGTATTTTAACGTCAGATCACGTACATAATGTGCGTTAGATTTACAGTGTTACCATATTATTCTCTGCAGAGTTAGCTTGGTTTGACTCTATTGCACGTTGTGATCGGAAAGTTGATAATCCTTTGACCCGCACTGACATTGTATTTGTTTCAGTTCATTAATTTTTGAGTCAATTTTGTGTCATTTTTTTCAATTGTGTGGAAAATTAGGGTCTATTTTATTATCAAATTATCATTCATTAAAATCGGTAGCGATCTTGATTCTGCGTAAGAAAACTCCAAAATTTCCTTATTAAAAAAAAGTAAAGGGTAAACTTTTTTATGACGACCGGATATAGCTTAATGGTTAGAGAACCTGACTACGAAGCCTGAGGTCCCGGGTTCGATCCGGTCGGGGCAGATATTTGCATGAAAACCACGAATGTTTATGTTCGAGTCTTCGATGTTTACTGTGTATTTTAGTATGTATCTACCTATATGTATAAGTACGTTTATCCGTTGTTTAGTACCCATAGTATAAGCTTTGCTTAGTTTGGGACAATTGGTGTCAATCGTTCCATGATTTATTTATTGAAAATGCCTAGTTATGTTTTTTAGGAATCTAGCTCAGTTGCAGCACTGCTGCAGAGATGTGTGGCAGTAAGTGGGTCGCCGCACGCTCGGAACGCTTGTCCTCACTCTCGGTAAGGCCGACAAAAGGCTCGATTTCCATAGGGGCCTTGACTATTTAATACACTAAGGGCATGTTTCACAACTCTCTGATAAGATAAGTTCTTGATATTAAAAAACCGGCCAAGAGCGTGTCGGACACGCCCAAGGTAGGGTTCCGTAGCCATTACGAAAAAATCAAGTAATATTTTTCTAAGGATTTCGTATGTGTACGGAATCATCCAAGTTTCGGTATGTTTTATACCTTAGGCTACTATTTATTCTTAAACTACAAATAATTTGCAAGCAATCTTAGCCGCTATAATTTTCCTAGTAAATTTGATATATTTACTACTATTCTGAATTTTTTCAAATTTTTCCACCTAACAGTTTAGATTTTAGAGGGGGGGGGGGGGACGCTCGATTTTAATGAAAATTTTCACTTTAAAGTTGAATATTTCGCAAACAGATCACTGAATAGAAAAATCATGTTAGCAACCCCGCAATGGTTTTAAAAGACCTATCCAACGATACCCCACACTATAGGTTTAGTTGAGAAAAAAAAAAATCACCCCCCTTTACGTCTATGGGAGGTACCCTAAAAATAATTATTTTTTTATTTTTTATTTTACCACTTTGTTGGCGTGACTGATATGTATATTCATGCCAAATTACAGCTTTCTAGTACTAACGATCTCTGAGCTTAGCCGCGGACAGACAGACAGACGGACAGACATGGCGAAACTATAAGGGTTCCTAGTTGACTACGGAACCCTAAAAAAAAGGTATCTGCAATGCCTTCTCTGTTTAATCGAATATAATAAGGGTGAATATTCGAGCGTTTTGACCGCGCGGTTAAACGTCATTACCATTCGACGATTATTACTACAATCGAAGGACGAATCGCGCGAAATTTCATCAAGCTAGATTCAGCATCGGTATTGTCTTAGGTTTTCATAAAAAGTTAACCCTAACCATCATCCATTCTAATAATTTCTGCTCAAATGGTAATGACAAAAAAACCGCCGCAAAAACGCCGAATATTTACAAACAGAGAAAGCATCATAATTGTTTTGTGACTTCATTTTATTATGCATAGTCCAATTAGTTTTAAAATAGTTTTCAAGTTTGAATCTGTTGACTAAATGCATGCATTTAAAGTGTCACTTTACAAAAAAATAAAATAGAAGACACACACACACACACACACACACACACACACACGCACACACATACACGCATGTTTTTTCTTCATTGTAACCTTTAACTATTATTTTACTTATAGTTTTAAATTACCGTTTAAATTTAGTAGTCCTATACTGTTAAAATATTATTGTCAACTGCACTCTCGGACCCCAAGATACAGGCTAAGCCTAGTTTGGGGCCCACTAGACACTGTATTCTAATGTAAAAATATTTAAAAAAAAAAAAGAAAAAAAAAAAAAAAATTATGAATAAAATGAGTATGAGTATGAGAAACTGGGGACCAAATTTTTTTTGCTATTTGTATTTCGAACAGAAGTCCATTCATTACTCGTATTGTGCGTGCCTACTTTGTAAAAAAACTAATATTGTAATTTTGTATGGAACGTCGTTTTTTTTTCCTCGCATTCAAAGTGAAATGTAGAACGTTTAACGCGTGACTAAACCACCATAATGACACTCTAACCATAGCACCCGAGCAGAGCGAGTCATTATAGCATGTTTAATTAAATCCCTTGTTGAAAAATCTACTATTTACGCTATTTGGAACCAAGGATCGCCAATGCGGATCGGAATTATTTCCAAACATCCCGTTTTATACGGAACCTTAAATAACGGATTACGCCTGCACGATCCAAAGAGCGCCTATCACGCCGGATTTTCGCTGTAGTTCCAGAAATTGAATAGCTACGAATGGCACAGCGAAGTATAAACTGTTTATCATACTTTATTAAACTGCTTTATGCCTCTATTTACATAGATAGAGGCTGTTATGAATAAGGAGACGAAAAAATAGAGACGCACAAAAATATTACGAAACTACTTGAAAGTAGTACGATGGTCCTCGTAAGAAAGCTCAAAGTCACTCAGAGGGCGATGGAGAGGGCTATGCTTGGAGTTTATCTGCGGGATCGCTTTAAATAAAACCGCGCAAAAACTAAAGTCACGGACATAGCTCGAACAATCGCCAGACTTAAGAGACAGTGGGCAGGGCACATCGCTTGTAGAATTGACGGCCGATGGGGCCGAAAGGTACTCGTACTTTGGCGAGCCTTGGGGGAGGCCTATGTCCAGCAGTGGACGTCTTTCGGTTGAAATGATGATGAAAATGATTTAAAGTTATTGTGGTTGGGTTTGCTCTTACAGGCATTTCATATAAAATAATAACCAGTTGTGGTGTAGGGGTAAAAGCACGCAGCACGGTATGCTGAGGACCCGGGTTCGATTCCCGGAGCTGGTCTTTTTCTGTGCTTTTTCTGTGCATCCATGTTTCAGTACGTATTTAGTATGAAATATATGGATTTCACGGGATAACCGTAAAAGTAAAAAAAATGGAGTTGAAAAATAAAAACACAAAAAGATACTTCATACCAATCTTGAAAAAGAATGGCTTAGTAGCGACATCTCTTGGTCTGGGTGAGCGGTTAGTTTCGAAGGAGTGTTGACGTCTCTCGTTGAGAGTGTTAACATTGTTGCTGGTATCAGTGCTATACAGGGTGTTAGGTAATGAGTGGATAATCCTTGAACTACGGATAGAGAGCACTTAGGACGTTATAATAAAGCTAATATAGGTTTAGTAAAAGTGGCACGGTTTTCGAGATATATGGACTTTTAGGTTTTTTTCGAAAATGAACACCCTTGTTCAATGTTTTGATCATAGCACCATTTTAAGCTAATTTTTTTTAATTTTTATTTTTGTTCAATATTCTTGAATACTTGTGTTATCAACTTATCAGATAAGCATCACCATTTTTGTGAGACTACATTGGATTTTTAATAAAAAATCGCAAACTTAATTTTTGCGTTTTCAATCGTACATTGATCGAACTTTCAGCTCTCATGGTGAAAAAAAAATACACTACCGTCTAGTTGCCTATAAGCTTAAAAACATCTCAATTTATTGACAATTTAAAAATAGTAATTACCTTTTGAATTTAAAATCAAAATGCCAAGATAATAAAAAAAAGACACGCTCACCCACATTTTTCCCAGTGTACTTTTTGTATCCTGGGCGTAGAATCCAAAACTTTGTCTTGCAAAAATGACATTACTGGCCGCTAATTTTAAATGCCATTTATTCCAAATTTAAAAAACATGCCGACTGCTCTTTGTTTTTTTTTTTAAATTTGATTTTGAATATCGGTAAAAGCACGCAGCACGTTATGCTGAGGGAGTATCCGGGTTCGATTCCCGGAGCTGGTCTTTTTCTGTGTTTTTTCTGTGCATTCCATGTTTCAGTTCGTATTTAGTATGTAAATAATAGAAGTAACTTATGGAAATACTAAGCTTCACCCACGGCTCCGTTCGCTTAAATCTGGCAGTCGAATTGAATGGGATTACACTAAATTCTCCCTAAGTTCCCAATCCGCATTGGGCCCGCGTGGGAACCACGGCCCAAGCCCTCTCATTCTGAGAGGAGGCCTGTGCACTGCAGTGGGACTTGAACAGGCTGGGATGATGATGATGATGATGACACTAAATTCCAATGGGTATACCGAAACTTACATTGCAGTGTTGCTCTTTTTTAGGGTTCCGTACCTCAAAAGGAACAAACGGAACCCTTATAGGATCACTTTGTTGTCCGTCCGTCTGTTTGTCAAGACCCTTTTTCTCAGGAACGCGTGGAGGTATCAAGCTGAAATTTATATCAAATACTCAGGTCTACGGTCCCTTAGAGCTGTGAAAAAATCAAACTTCTAAGCCAACGCAATCAAACGATACAGCCGTTTATGCCGTAATTTTCCGCAAATTTTCGAAACTCGCAAGGGAATCAAAACCTACAGGGTACTTCCCGTAAACTCAGAATCTTGAAATTTGGTACGAAGCAACGTATTATAGCACAGATAAAGGAAAAATTGCGAAAAGCATAAATTTTTTGTCTGTCTATATCAGTACCCAATCTACAATGATCCCACACTGCGCACATTTTGCTTAGGAGCAGGGGTCTGCTAAGACTGGATGTTCATAGATACATATAAATTTGTACGGAACCCTCGGTGCGCGAGTCCGACTCGCACTTGGCCGGTTTTTTAACGTATTTGAATAATTTAATTGGATTGAAAAGTCTGAATAATTAATCATATTATTATTATTATTCATATTTTTTCAGAATTTATAAATATTAATGAAACAGCTAAAGAATGGAATTCGCTCCCATCGTCTATCATCATCATCATCATCCTAGCCTGCCTATATACATATATGTCCCACTGCAGGGCACATGCCTTCTCCCAGAATGAGAGGGTTTGTGCCGTAGTTCCCACGCGGGCCCAGTGCAGATTGGAAACTTCACACACACCATTGAATTTCTTCGCAGGTGTTTCTCACTATGTTTTCCTTCACCGTAAAGCTCATGGTAAATTTCAAATGTAAGTTCGCACATAAATTCCGAAAAACTCAGAGGTGCGAGCCGGGATTTGAACCCACAACCCTCTGCTTGATTGATACAAAAATAAAGAGATCCCCGGTGTACTGTTCCCTAAAGTGCATGACTCAAATAAATAGTGTAGTAGAGTATAGGCGGGAGTCCCACCCGCAAAAGATACTTATAAAAGATGACGAATGCAAGAAAGATACAGGATGTAGAATAAAAGTACGAGAGGTATAAAAGATAGAACTGGAGTGAATGTAGAATTTGAGTAGTACAGGCCTTGACACCATGCCGAGGGTAGATTGCGGTAAGAAAAAAAAAAAAAAAACCCTCTGCTTGAGAGACCATTGGTCAAACCAGTAGGCCACATGGCTATAATAGCTACTCGTTGTTATTTAAAATTCAAATGGCTTTACCTACTTTACGGTCGGATACCGAGAGCTCGGTCTGATATAAAAACAACGATGTTGATTTTCCTTGTTGTTTGGCATCCTACTAATATTATGTATGTGAAAGCGTGTCTGTGCGTGCGTGTGTGTGTGTGTACAGTACAGGCAGTTTTATTACAGTACCCGGCGATAAAGAATGCACATCGGCTTTTAGCAAGAGACAATTCGCAGTTTACGACGATTTCCGAACACTGGCGACCGTCCATCAATAGCCGTATTTATTGACGTTTGATATCAAATAAATACTGCATTCCATGGACTTAATTAGTTTACGTCAAATTAATGACATGTAAAGTTTTGATATCTATAGAGGGTTGTTGCAACTACTAGAAAAAGGATAGTCAAAAAAGAGAGTAGAGTATATTAAAAGACGCCTATTTTTTCATAGATTTAAATTTTCAAAAAATCTCAATTCCTTCCATTTCACTATCTGTGCTCTCAATTTGGTCAATATCACTGTCACTATCAGCCGTATTTATTATTAGTCTATCAGGTAATCCATCATACAATTTAAAGTTGGGGGGTTTCAATAACTCTATATTATATATTTTCACCGGAACGCGTCCGTACCCTAAGGCACCTGAACAACGACTGACAAACGTCACATAAGTAGTGTGTGACAACGCTATACGAAGCCGACATTTGCCGAGTCTTTTTCCAAATAAAAGACCGATGTGCATTCTTTATGGCCGGGTACTGTACTATATTTCATTATATCCACCTGCTCCTTTCTTCCACAGGTCGACCAGAAGTAAATAAATAAAATAAAAGAATGTTTATTCACAAACTTAAAATAAAACAAAAAACAACGAAAAAAGACAAATACAATTTTGTGAAAAGGTGAGGACTCAGCAAAGTTGCTGGTTTTCAGTCCTCACCCAATACGAGGAAAGTGGTAGTGTGGCTGTCAAATAAAACAATGTCACACTACCCAAATAGATACATACCTACACTTAAACTAAAGCTATAAGTCCAAAAATAGCAGCAGCTTCACTTTCATAAAATAGTTTTTTTCCTTTTAACTTTAGTTTTTTTAAGTAGGCGGGATCTTCACCCTTACGTTGTCAGTATTCCCAAAATCCGCACAAAGCGTTTTCTCTCCTCCTTCATCAACCGCACAGCTAAGGAGTGGAATTCCCTGCCTGCGAATATGTTGCCTACAATTTGGCCGCTTTTAAGTCTAGGGTGAATGAGCATTTACTAGGCAAGCGTGCTCCATCGTAGGCCTCATCTTCGCTTTCCATCAGGCGTGATTGTGGTCAAAAGCAGGCCTATATTGTATAAAAAAAAAAATATTCAATCTTTGGGGATTCCCAAGAATTTAGAAAAATCTTGCAATTTCAATTCAACCGGTAGATTTCATGGTTTACGTAAGCGAAGCCGTGGCTAAAGACTATACATGATATTTTTCCTTGTGATTTGGCATGGTTTAATATAACTTCGGCGATATGGCTCCGGCAACCTAATTAAGTATTGGGTTAGCATTAGCAACAGTTAGTTTAGTTGTTGGGGTAGAACTAATACAGGGTTATTTGTAATTCACTAGCATCCTTTTAACCCTAAACTCCTACCACTTAAACAAATGTTTTTTGTTTTACGGCTTTTGTCATAACATAACATAATATTTTTGGTGTAATAACGTTTTGAGAATTTGAGATTACCTCTTATTTTTACGATACTCTGTGTATTTGTATGGGAAAAAAAGTGCTTCATTTTAAAAATTCGTAAAACAAAAAACATTTGTTTGAGTGATAGGAATTCAGCGTTAAGAGGATGTCAGTGAATTACAAATAACCCTGTATAAACGGATAAGATCGTCGTTCATTGTGGTAGCCTAGTGGTTTGACATATTATTATGGCCTCTCAGAGAGCTCTCTAGCACTCTAGCAGAGCGCCGTGGATTCGACTCCAGGCTCGCACCTCTGACTTTTTGGATTTTGTGTGCGGAATTGTTTCTAGTATATAAAAATCCTCGTGTCACGGTGTTTGTTCGAACTCCTCCGAAACGGCTTGACCGATTTTTATGAAACTTTTTTGTCTGTATCCCTATTCTTCGCAGACAGAGTCGCGGGCAGCAGCTAGTATACGTATAAAAATAAAGGTCTTAACTTGTTATCTGACTGACTCATCAACGCAAAGTGTAAACTCTAAGCCCTTGGCTTCGTATATTCAATAACTAATACCCTTGATGATGATGATGGATTTATTGATGGTGCTTTGGCATACTATTTTTGCTGTATTTGCTGTGCCAAAATTACTTTGTGTCAGTTGAAAAACGAATATTGCTGTTTTTTAAAGTTTTATCCAAAGATATTTATGCATAGGTACAGTCAGGGTACGAAAACCTAATATTAATATCGGTGAGTTGTTGATATTTATGGGCGGTGGTGATCATTTTCCATCAGGATGACCCGCTTGCTCGTTTGCCTCACTCTCATAAAAAAAGAAACTTTATCACAAATTATATCGAGTATTTTTTTTTATATCGAGGAACTAAGGAGAGCCATAATTGATGAAAAAGAAAATTGGATAAAAAAATAAGCCGCCCAAATTACTAATTCTACGCGGACGGAGTCGCGGGCAAATGCTAGTTGTCAAAGAAAGCTACGTCCTCTTAAAGGCCTTCTACACGGTTGGGACCAACAACCATCGTGTCCTTGGTCGGGTTGATTTAAAAATGGACAGTGTAGAAATCGGTTGACCCGACCGATATTTGGTTGATGTCAACGGCCTTGGTCACGAGCGCATAGTCCGTGGTCGGCCCCAACCGTATGGAACGCTGTCGGCCGACGCGAGCGACACGACGGTCGGCGGTTGGTCCCGACCGTATAGAAGGGGTTTGGGCGTTACACACAGGTGATTTTCTGCGGCGATTTAAAACCCCTTCTACACGGTCGGGACCAACCGCCGACCGTCGTGTCGCTCGCGTCGGCCGACAGCGTTCCATACGGTTGGGGCCGACCACGGACAATGCGCTCGCGACCAAGGCCGTTGACATCAACCAAATATCGGTCGGGTCAACCGATTTCTACACTGTCCATTTTTAAATCAACCCGACCAAGGACACGATGGTTGTTGGTCCCAACCGTGTAGAAGGCCTTCAAGAGGACGTAGCTTTCTTTGACAACTAGCATTTGCCCGCGACTCCGTCCGCGTGGAATTAGTAATTTGGGCAGCTTATTTTTTTATCCAATTTGCTTTGCATCGTTGGCGGTTGGTCCCGACCGTGTAGAAGGCCTTTTACAGCGGAACATTCCGCGATCAACACGCCTCTATGTCGACGCGATACCGCGGCGCGCTCGCGGCGTGTACGCGTACGGGTAAAAATAATCGCGTCGTCGACTTGTACACGCCGCGAGCGCCCGGTGGTATCACGGCGCATAAATAGCGGCGATATCGCAGCGTGTACGCCGCGGGCTGTTGCGTGCCTGCCGCGATCTCGCTCTACCGTAAAATCGCCGAATAAAATCGCTTGTGTGGTAGCCCTTCATAGTGCGAGCATAAACAAACCTCACACGGGATTCTGTATTTGAATTTCAGAGTTGTGTCATAGTTATTTAGGTCCACAGAGACAAAGTTTCGTTTTGAAATGTTTAATTGTGTGCGTTTTGTGGCTTTTACAGACTTTTGTCTTGGTGTGAGTTTGTACGAATGTAACAAAAATGAGATTGCGCATTGTTAGCAGGAGCGAAAAGTGTCGATATCGATTCTGGAAGGAATTGCACATAATAATAACATTTCTATTCCTCATATTATTTTATCAGCAGAGGGCGAACAATGAATGCAATATGGTCACGAAACCATAAGATGGATAAGACTTTTATTAAATGTCGAGTATTATTTATATACTACTATTTATGTATTTACATAATACCTCTATCATAAAATAAAATGGAGTCAGTTATAGTCAGAATTCCAGATTATGATTTTATAACATATTTGAGTGATAGTGATAATGTTACTTAATGGTGATGTAGGTATTCCAATATTTACGAATAGGAAAACCTAGTAGGTAGGTAATTTAATTAGGTACCTCTTACATATACAGATGTAGACTAATAATTTTTCCTATAAAAGTGGATAGTGAACCAAAAAGGAATGGATAGGATAAAATAAAAAAAAAATCGTGCGTGCAGTTCCTCCGCGCGGAAGAAGTGAAACTTCGTAATGTGGAAATGAAAAAGGCAGTTATACATCAATACGAACCTTATTGCAATAACTTAAAGAACTAAATTTACTTATGCATCTATGTGTTTAAATTACTCACTAGATGGCGCTTTTATCAAGTCTCATACAAATTTGCACAGACAGTGTATCAGTTCTGCATCGCACTGTCGAAGTTTTTAACATCAGTTAGTATACATATATACAATGCGAGATTACTTGCTTCGGCAGTACATATACTAATGCTTTCATACCCCCTCCATGGTAGCGTTAAACGTTTAACGCGACCTTGTTGGAAGTCGCATTAGTAGTTTCACTTCAAAAATTATAACTATTTTACATTATTTTTATTTATTATAACTATGTAACTGTTTTGCAATTATGTTCTCTTTTTACACGACTACGTTAAAGCCAAAGGAAGTGTATTGATTTTACCAGTTTATGTTTGTATTTATTTAAACCAATTGTAGTCATAATATAATCTATATTACGACTATATCGTTTGACATGATTTTGACGTATTTTTTATCCATCGGCCGCCCATTATATTAGGTCTGTGAGTAATACACATATACTTACTTTAACTTAGACTTTTCGTCATAGAACCACTGTAACTTTTCCTCTGTTCGTTACATACACAGTACTTGTACCATTTTCATTTACAAATTCGAGACGTCAGCAATTCGAAACGCCGTGTCCTCACCTTTTGATGTCACTCATTGCTTATTCATTCTAACACGCAGTATTCTACACGATAAACTAGTTTTAACTCTTTTCCGTAGTATGAAGAAAAAAACCATCATCATCATCATCATCATTTGAGCCGAAAGACGTCCACTGCTGAACATAGGCCTCCCCAAGGCTAAACTGATCGGTACCGTGCCATCCGCATCCAATGCGATCCCGTAACCTTAACCAGGGGCTAAATTCAGGAACGGGCCTCCACGGTTCTGGTAGTGGTAATTCAATCGTCCGGGTTGGGTTTGGTTTGAACTGCTATTCAGGAACGCCAAAAATCACTGGTTTGCGAGAGGTTTGGGCTGAGTTTGGGAAGAGCCTTATTTATTTGTTTATTTATTTACAAAGCGAATTAACAGAAAAATAAGGCTCATCCCAAGCTCAACCCATTCCTATCCTCTCCCAAACGATTGAATTACCGCTCGCAAACCGTGATGGGCCGTTCCTGAATTTAGCCCCAGGTCGTCGCTCCATCTTGTTAGAGGCCTGCGTTTAGCAACTGCTCCAGAACAAATGCTCGATGCGAATATTCACATCGAGCAAATGCTCACGTCAGTCGCCACCTTTATAGTTTAATGCTAGGAAGTGTCTGTTTTAGTTTGATGTTGATTTTAATTCTATTTCATTGTTGTTGCTCTTCATTTCCATGAAAATGGTTTTCACTGATATTGTCAAGCGTAGGCGAGTTACCTGGAAGTCTACGTGTAATGCGTCTGATGTCGTGCGTCGATGTGCAGGTGTGTCCGACATTTGACCTTACCGACAATATGTCTTACTTCTATGTAATCTTTTAACCTATGGCTGCAATATAATATTTCTTACATTTTCAACCGCCATTTTGAAAAAAGCCGGCTCTATCAACATCATTCTTTGAGTGACCTTGAGCTTTCTTATGAAGCCCATCGTTAGCGGCCACGTCTCGGTGCCATAAGTCATCATTGACAACACACAATAAAATTATAGCTAAACCGTTTTAATGAGTCCTCGCCCGCACGGTACAGGGGCTGGGGGGTATGACGACATGGGGGGCCGAGAGAGGTGCGGGCGGCGAGCACGCCTCGTGTGCCTACCGCTCGAACCTCCCCCTGCCCCTGTACCGCGCGGGCGAGGACTAATATAAACGGTCTAGCTATAGCAAACAACACTTTTAAGAATGATTGTCAGTTTTTCTGTGCGCGCTAAACTCAAGAACGGCAGAACCATACTTCATTAATTGCACTTTGTGTGTCTATATCGTAAGGCCGACCACATAATAAATCACGCCTCTTTCCCGTAGGGGTAGGCAGAGACCACCTCTTTCCACTTGCTACGATCCATACATACTTGTTTCGCTTCGTCCACTTTCATTATTCCATTCATACATGCTCTTCGGTTTAGGGTACTCTTGACCTGGCCTTTTTTCAAGGCGTCCCTGACTTGGTCTCGAAACGTCCGCCTAGGTTTACTCCTTCCAACACTTTCATTCACACTCGCCTTATATACTTTTTTCGTCAATCGTTCTTCATTCATTCTCTGGACATGGCCAAACCATCTCAGCCACCACATAATAAATAAATAAATAAATAAATAAATATCATGGGACAATTCACACCAATTGACCTAGACCCAAAGTAAGCTTAGCAAAGCTTGTGTTATGGGTACTAAGCAACGGATAAACATACTTATATAGATAAATAAATACTTAAATACATAGAAAACATCCATAACTCAGGAACAAATATTCGTGCTCATCACACAAATAAATGCCCTTACCGGGATTTGAACCCAGGACCTCTTGCTTCGTAGGCAGGGTCACTACCAACTAGGCTAAAGCGGTCGTTAAAAACACGGAAACATAATACGGAATTTGATAAATTAATGGTTTCCGTACGGAATGTAGTGAGCGAATGGGACATTTCTATATACTTTCGTAGCCTTGTCTCTCTTGCACACGTCATTCCGTTCCGCAAAACCGAATAAAAAATTCCGTATGTATGTATGTGGGTATTTGGTATCAATGAGGGAGGCCTATGTCCAGCAGTGGACATCTTACGGCTGATAATGATGGTGATGAACTTTGCCGTTTGCAGAAATGTGCCTTATCTACTTCTTACTTGGTCTGAAGTAATTTCAAACAATCGACTCCAAACAATTAGCAATAACATTTCACTGGAAGAGCTGAATGGTTTCTAATGAAACTTATGAATGAACTGCCTATCAACAGCTATAGGACCAAGAAAGGCAAACAGTCAACTAGGGATGTGACATTCAGTGAAACCTTTTTTTCCACATTTCATTTTCGTGCTTGTTAAAATTTATTAATAGTATATTACTGCAGCGGCCGCGAAATAGGGGATTGCCGGCCGAGTAGTTATACGAGATACGAGGCCGGCAATCCCTGTTCGTGGCCAAGGCTTGTATAGAGTTTTTCTCAAACATGCATCATCATCATCATCATCATCGTCATCGTCGTCGTCGTCGTCACCATCATCATCACCATCACCTTAAACATGAAACTACCGTGAGACTCACTCATAGTGAAAATAAACGGATCACTCACTCACTCCGAGAGGAAGGGCTACGGATTAGCCCGAAACATGTCGAGTTAAACTCGTTTTAAGACGTGAGTGATCCGTTTATTTTCACTATCACCATCACCATCACCACCATCATCATCTTATCATCACCATCATCATCACCATCATCATCACCATCACCATCACCACCATCATCATCTTATCATCACCATCATCATCACCATCATCATCACCCATCATCATCACATCATCATCATCATCACCATCACCCATCATCACCATCATCTCATCATCACCATCATCATCATCACCATCATCACCCATCATCACCATCATCATCATCATCATCATCATCATCATCATCATCATCATCATCAACATCATCATCTCATCATCATCATCATCATCAACATCATCATCTCATCATCACCATCATTATCATCTCGTTATCACCATCATCATCACCATCATCACCCATCATCACCATCATCACCACCATCACCATCATCACCACCATCACCATCATCACCACCATCACCATCATCATCACCGCCATCATCGACACCATCAACATCACCATCATCATCACCAACATCATCATCATCTTACCTTACCTTAAATAAACGTAGTGGCAGAATGTCTTAATGAACCAAAACGCAAAATATTGCTTATAGTTTTTTTTTAATGGCTAAATGCTATGATGCCATAGACCTATAAACGTCATAGTATGAAACAATAGACGATCACTTTGCTGGCCAAGGCCAGCAATGTTGTATGAAATTCCATTATTGACCTCTCGTCTAGCCCGCACCTTCAACGTGACACTTCGTGGCGTATTATAAGGAACATAACGTCAATATTTCATAGCATGTTTGAGAAAAATAAATTTTTGTTCAAGAATAAATTCAATACAAGCTTTTTCGCTGACTGTCCTTGGATTGTCATTATCTATGCTATGTATCCTATCGAATTACAAGTCAAACTTGGATGTTATAAAAAAATAAAGCGAAAGCGAGGTTTTATTATGAAGTGATTTTATTTTAAAAATCGACTCATTTTTGTGCTTATGAAAGTTTCCAATTTTTAAAAAAAAAAAGCTTTTTACGAGATTTTAATAATTTCCAGTTTTGACTTAAAATTCGGTAAGGATACGTAGTTCGGCAATACAACTAGGTAGCTTGTATTAAAAAATATTTCTAAACTTGTCTCAATAAGACATAATTATGCTCCAAACAACGCTTGCAGAAATTTAAACTCCTAAAGACCACAAGAAAAGTTTGTTTTCGTACATACAGTACGCTGGGCCTTACGTGGTTAAAATCTAGAGAAGCTGAGCGTGACGAGTCGTAAATGAACAGATGGCGTCAGACATGGATGACTATACTTAAGTATATGAAAATTTACTTTCATTAACGTACAGGCTTTGCACCGTTTGAAGAGATGTTTGTGTACGAGTCATAATGAGTAATGTCAAACGCGCTTACTTTATATTTATGAACATCCATTAAAAATGATTACCTCATAACATAACACCATCTCGTAATAATGACAGATTTGTTAAATGTGTGTGACTTTAATATTTTTGAATAAAATAAAATACATTTATTTTTAAATTTAAATCCATTAATAAAATCGAGTGTTCATAAAAAAATATCGACTAAATATACTGATGTTTACAAAAAAGTTTTGTAAAGATTTTTCTAATAACAGTTTTTTCACATCCCTACAATCAACTCGTGCGCATAATGATCGCGCCATACGGATTATTATCGTATTATTCGCTCAGACGTCATGGACCTTTGACACTGGCGCCAGAGTCGCTAGTTACTATAGGTACAGTCGAAAGCATAAATATTTGTGTACAGTCATCGCGTCAAAATATGAAAACATCAACCTATGGTTAATGACATAGAGTTGACACCATGTTAACGTAGGTATATAATATATATTTTTGCAATTGACCGTACTTTTGTAAATCATAAATTGCTAATACAATAGTGAAAGAGAGACGTGTTGAGATGATAAAATGATGATGGTAAACACCTTGTTCTAAGTTACCGGCCAAGGGCGAGTCGGATTCGCACACGACGGGTTCTGTGTTACCGTACAATTGCCTGTTTCAAGATATAGAAACACATTTGTTTTATGGGGAATCCCTTTAATTGGGATCTCAGCTTATAAACCTCCCACTGTAGGGCGCAGGCCTCCTCTCAAAATGAGAGGGCTTTGTCCGTAATTCCCACGCGGGCCCAGTGCGGATTGGGAACTTCACACTCCATTGAATTTCCTCACAATGTTTTCCTCCACCGTAAGCTCATGATAAATCTCAATTATAGTTTCTTTCAGAATTATTCGGTAGTTTTGGGATTTTCGTACACAAAGAATCAAGAGCACTAGTGATATAGTATTTAAAAAAAACTCTTATTTTCCATACAATTTTTGAGTCACTTTTGTAACGAGCCATTATACAAGCTGTTTAAAAACCGGCCAAGTGCAAGTCGGACTCGCGCACGAAGGGTTCCGTACCATCTAATATATAAAAATCTCGTGTCACGGTGTTTGTTATCGAACTCCTCCGAAACGGCTTGACCGATTTTTATGAAACTTTTTTCATTGTATTCGGTAGGTCTGAGAATAGGTCGTAGGCTATTTTTTATACTTCGTGGATGGAGTCACGGGCAACAGCTAGTAAGCTTATAAGTTTCGTTGTGAGCTAAACTTTCCGCTGGCGTTCATGTTCTCACAGCGTGTACCTATGTCTTTGTGTTTAGCTTTTAAAAGGGTCCCACTTAAAAACAGCGTTGTGACATGCTGAGTGGGCCCCAATTTATACTATTCAATGTTTTTTCAATTGTATCTTTTCCTTCTAAATGTATGTTTTTTCCTGTGTATTGAGATTGTGTAAATGTCTCTCTCTCTCTCTCTCTCTCTCTCTCTCTCTCTCTCTCTCACGCATACTAATTAAAGCCTGACCAGAAATATATGAGCATTGTCAAGAGGGCGCTACTATTTTCATTTGTGTAAACATTTTAGTATAGTCTGAACAATGTGGATTGGCAACTCGTTATTTTGACTTAGGTGCCTATTTTTATTCACCGTAATCATAATCAGAATCCAAATTCAGTGTCCATAGGGCAAGTGGCTTCAAATTGAGACCCAGAAATTAGTTCCAATTAAATCCGCAACATGGCGCATGGTCATATATTACTGGTCAGGCTTTACTTTTATTACATCCTGTATATGGGTCCTACATATTTTTTGGCTGCGTCTCTTCTGTACATATGGCAAAAGTTAAGCCAGTAAGCCAACTTTCGGCCCATTTAAATAAGTCTTCTTAAGTTTGCTGTCTGAGTGGCAATTATTATGTCCACAGGAGAGACAACTTTTTGTTTCTTACACTGTGTATGACCCATGTCTCATAACATTACTGTTTATAATTTCAGCATTGCTTTATATGTTGTAAAAGGCTTTTAATAAGCACAATACTGGTACATTGTCTTTATAATGGCTTAATACATAACGGCGCGAAATGTGGGCCACGCCGCGCCTCGGGTAGTGTGACAAATGTGGCCATGACTTCGGTTTTGAGGAAACTCGTAAATAATTGATTAATTCAGGCGTTACCATGCGGAGGCCCGTATTGATGAACTACGACCTTTTACCTAGCTAGTCCAGCGCCACTCTGTGAAAGCAAAGAAGGAATGTAAAATAATCAATAAACTCGTAAAAAACTAACCTAACAACTTAATTGGCGTTTGCGGAGATTCTGCTCAGCAGTGCAAACCGTACAACAAATACAGGGCACCGTAACCGGTGCTCAGATCCTTCCTCCGGTATGGGTTCTATAGGCAACAGGCCGGAACACGACGAGAGTCGCTTGGCGGCTTGGCTCAACCTATAGGGTGGTGACCAGCAACGGCCGAAGCCTATCACCCAAATTCACAGTCGTCACTCTAATACCTACTAACTGCCCCATCGGCCGTCGGCTCTAGGAGTAATGTGACTTGCCCACTGCCGCTTAAGTCTGTGCGACTCTCCGAGCTATGTCAGTAACTTTGTTTCTCCTGCGAATCTCCTTATTTCTGATTCGATCATGTACACATAAAACACTGCACTCCTTTCCTCTTTGACAACCCTGTTTTAAAGTAATCAACAAATTCTAGCTTTAGACCCGTTTGGTAAACGAAATTTCGTAACCACCCAGTACGCAAGCTGTGGTTGTAGGCGGTTACGAAATTTTGGTTACGAAACGGGACTAAAGGTAATTCTACAGGTGTTTTTTGTTGTATCCTGGTTCGGGCGCATTCATGGTTAACCTACATGCCGCGAGCTCTTTGTTCTTGTGCACTCCGTACTACGTAGCCGTAGTACCATATACTTCTACTACGGCACGCTGTAATGTTTACTTTGCGGTCTTAAAGTACATTTAGAAAGTTTGTTGGGTGGTTGTCTTCTTGGAGAATCTATCTCTTGGAACAATGGTACTGTGATGGGGCGTTGCTGAGTGGCGTAGCTGAAAATAACTAACTTTAACTATTTACTTCTTGATGGATTCACTATGAAACTGTTCCCTAACTAAATTAAACGATCATCATCATCATCATCATCATCATCTCAACCTATTTACGTCCCACTGCAGGGCACAGGCCTCCTCTCAGAATGAGAGGGCTCGGGCCGTAGTTCCCACGCGGGCCCAGTGTGGATTGGGAACTTCACATACACCATTGAATTTCTTCTCAGGTGTATGCAGGTTTCCTCACGATGTTTTCCTTCACCGTAAAGCTCATGGTAAATCACAAATGTAATTTCGCACATAAATTCCGAAAAACTCAGAGGTGCGAGCCCGGACTCGAACCCACGACCCTCTGCTTGAGAGACCATAGGTCAAACCACTAGGCCACCACGGCCACGGAAATTAAGCCTACCTAACTATTTTAATAACAAGCATTAGTGTAAATTACAACCACACATTGTCACAGCCTATCTCATAATGGCTCCCCAGACCGTCCGATGTCCGCTGTTCGTTTCTTGATTCAAATTCTAGAAGACACAAATTCAAATTTACGAATCAGCAATATTACGGTCTCGGTGGCCAGTGTCTACAGTACCTATTCAGCAGTGGGTTACAGTGAATATTTTAGGCAACGCGAGGAGTGAGGGAAGAGATAAGTGATGACCAAATCGCCTAGTAGTTAGAGAATCTGACTACGAAGCTTCGGGATCCAGATTTGATCTCCGGTCGGGGCAATTTGTATGGAAAATACGATGAAAATACGTATGTATTTGTTTGAGTCTGGCATGTTTAATATCATTTTATTTTTATAAGTATGTTATCCGTTGTTTGTTTAGTAGTCATAGAACAATCTTTGCTTAGATCGAGACTAGGTCAATTGCTGTCAGTCGTCTCATGGTTTTTTAGGGTTCCGTACCTCAAAAAGAAAAAACGGAACCCTTACTTATAGGATCACTTTGTTGTCCGTCTGTCTGTCTGTCAAGACCCTTTTTCTTAGGAACACGTAGAGGTATCAAGCTGAAATTCATATCAAATACTCAAGTCTACTGTCCCTTGGAGCTGTGAAAAAATCAAACTTTTAGGCCAACGCAATCAAAAGATACAGCCGTTTATCTATGCCGCAAATTTTCAACACTCGCAAGGGAAATCAAAACCTACAGGATACTTCCCGTGAACTCAGAAACTTGATATATGGCACGAAGCAACGTCTTAAATCACACATAAAGGAAAAATTGAGACAACATAATTATATTATATATTAAGGGGGGTCCTGACTAACCAATATAAAATGATCTCACACTGCGTACATTTTACTTAGAAGCAGGGTTCTACTAACACTGGATATTATAGTTACGGCTGTTTACGGTGTATATTTTGTCATACCCAAGAATTTGTACGGAACCCTCGGTGCGCGAGTCCGTCTCGCACTTGGTCGGTTTTTTTAAGTTAGTTTTCAGATGCAACGGCTTGCAATTAGTACTTAATTTGCCGAATTTGTTTTCATTGACGCCACTTAAAAAAAGTGGAAATTTGGTGGGAATTGATTTGTTATGGCGATTGTATCCAGACTGATACAAAAAATTAAATAACACCCCTCTTTTTGCATCGGGGGTTAATAGAAAGAAAGAAAGAAAGAAAGAAAAACATTTATTTTATAACAACAATAACACATACACAGGCAAAAATAAGAGTACCTACAAACATCATCATCATCATCATCATTTCAGCCGTAGGACGTCCACTGCTGGACATAGGCCTCCCTCTTTGGTGCCCAATCATTACGATTGGAAGCGATGTGCATCCACCCTGAACCTGCGGCCTTCACCAAATCGTCCGTCCATCTCGTTGGTGGACGTCCTACGCTGCGCTTGCCAGTCCGTGGTCTCCATTATAGAACTTTTGGGCCCCAACGGCCATCTGTTCTGCGTGCTATATGGCCTGCCCATTGCCATTTCAACAAACATAGACATAGACATAGACATAGAAATGTACATATTAGTGCAGCTACAAAAAACGAAACCAACGAAAATCGGGCCTACTCTTTCCTCGGCGAGCAAGCAACGTAGTTCTACTATATTATGGGTACTGTTAGGACCTTCACGTGGGTCCTGAGATGTAGCTCATCTTTCTAAACAAATACTATGTTGATTCAAGTGACAAGCAAAACTTTTGGCTGCTGATGTTTATTGTTCTGCTCACAGAAATAATAATAAAGAGGATAGAAATGCCTTAGTTCCAATTACTAATATTACTAATATTTTCACAATTACTAATATTTTTGCTTACAAACAATTATGAACCTTACACCTTAGAGATAGCGTTGAATAACACTCAACGTAAGTCATACCCACATTTACACAACGGCGCCATTTATTGGCCGCGTCGGCATTATGTCTGTACTAGTCGTAACCTGTTTTTTTGTCCGTACCACGAACTTTTGTGCAAGACGGAAGGGTTATCAAAAATTACTTTACATTGCTGCGTATAATTCAAAACGATCTGCGTTTTTATGGGCATGAGTAGCAATGGTATATGAAGTTTCGTGTTAATAACGTGTAAACCAATATTTCATTATGAAATATTTTCTCAAGTTGTATTTTGATATAAACCGCATTATTACATTAAATTAATACATACCAATGAAATGTAATCCCCTTATTAGTGTAATTACACAGTGTGGACGAGTTTCCGCAATTGCTAATGCTGCAAAACACCATTTTAAAGCACTTGTTGTCATACCCACGTTTCAAATAGCACTGAGCCACAAGTCGCGCGCTTGTGACCTGCGAGTCACAAGCGCGGCGCCAAGGTCACGCGTCTAAGGCACTTCTATCCTCTTTGTTATTATTTCTGTGGTTCTGCTCTTCCATTACGAATCTACAGATTTATTTTATGTTTCGGTACTGACCGGCTGCTCTTCTTAAGAGGGCGCCGAGCTTTTGGCGCTACTCGATTTTAGGTATTATTGTGCTCGGTGTCTCGGGGGAGTCGCGGACAGGAGGGAATCGTGGCGGTTCAGGTTAGGATGGGCAGAACGCGCGCGAATGTAGTTATTTCCTTCGTATTACTAAAACAATAGATATTTTGAAGATTGTAAGTCGTATACGTTACAGAAAATAAGTAGTTTTGTTATTATAAAAAAAGTCATTACGTTCCGTTAAGTATTTACGTTGTACTAAGGGAATCCATTATTTTTTAGAGTTAACTTTGGATTTAATTTCTTTCGAGCAAAGTATAAGTAATCGTGTTTCTAAAGCGTATGAATTATAGAGTAAATCCTTAAATGTCTAACTTATGACCCACATAGACTAAGATTTAGAAATAACGATTTACTTAGTAAGGAATCTAACAAACGCAATTATGTCGTTATTTCCTCGGCACAGCCTTAATTTAAATTTCAAAACATTACCATAGAGCTTCTCGTGCCAGTATCCCATGGGCGGCGGTGATTGCTTTCCATTGGGTGGGTGACTTTTATTCTTGTTTGTCTTTTATGTTATCCCAAAAGTCAAAGATAATAAGTTATATAGGCGCAGTTCAGAAAAAAATATCCATGTCACTTAGTAGCGATAACAGAGTTATACATATAAAAGAGTCACTTTTAGTATTACGTATTTTAGAAAAAATATCTCTATTATCACTTAACTAAGGGATTAAAAAGATTGTGAAAAAAGGACTCGCGCACGAAGTGTTAAGTACCATCTAATATATAAAAATCTCGTGTCACGGTGTTTATTATCGAACTCCTCCGAAACGGCTCGACCGATTTTTATGAAACCTTTTTCTCTCTACTCGGTAGGTCTGAGAATAGGTCGTAGGCTATTTTTTATACCTAACCCTATTATTCGCGGACGGAGTCGCGGGCAACAGTGAGTTACCTATAAAAACAGCAAAAAAATCACGTTTGTTGTATAGGAGCCCCCTTAAATATTTATTTTATTCTGTTTTTAGGGTTCCGTAGTCAACTAGGAACCCTTATAGTTTCGCCATGTCTGTCCGTCTGTCTGTCTGTCTGTCTGTCTGTCTGTCCGTCCGCGGCTAAGCTCAGAGACTGTTAGTACTAGAAAGCTGTAATTTGGCATGAATATATATATATCAGTCACGCCGACAAAGTGATTAAATAAAAAAAACTTAAATAAATTTTTTGGGTACCTCCCATAGACCTCCCATGGGGGTGATTTTTTTTTCTCGACTAACCCTATAGTGTGGGGTATCGTTGGATAGGTCTTTGAAAACCATTGGGGGGTTGCTAACATGATTTTTCTATTCAGTGATTTGTTTGCGAAATATTCAACTTTAAAGTGAAAATTTTCATTAAAATCTACCGTCCCCCCCCTCTAAAATCTAAACTGTTGGGTGGAAACATTTGAAAAAATTCAGAATGGTAGTAAATAAATTATATTTACAAGGAAAATTATAGCGGCTAAAATTGCTTGGGAATTATTTGTAGTTTAAGAGTAAATAGTAGCCTAAGGTATAAAACATACCTAAACTTGGAAGATTCCGTACACATACGAAATCCTTTGAAAAATATTACTTGATTTTTTCGTAATGGCTACGGAACCCTATCTTGGGTGTGTCCGACACGCTCTTGGCCGGTTTTTTTAGTATTTGTTGTTATAGCGGCAACAGAAATACATCATCTGTGAAAATTTCAACTGTCTAACTATCGTGAGATACAGCCTGGTGACAGACGGATAGACAGACGGACGGACAGCGGAGTCTTAGTAATAGGGTCCCGTTTTACACTTTGGGTACGGAACCGTAAAAAGAAAAAAGGTATAAAATAAACATTAAAATTTGTATGGTTCTTCGGCGGTCCTCACTCTAGACTGTGGGCCATTTTTTTATTTTTTTTATTTTAACAATTCTAAATATTGATAAAATAAATAATAATAGCTTTTAATAAGGGCCTTTGTCGCGAAAATCAGTGATAATTGACAACAGTTAATTTACTAAGTTAAAACACATGTTAATAAATCCTTATCCTAAATTTGTGTGTATGCGTATGTTTATTGGAGTAAATTAAGTTAGTGAACCCTAGGTCGTTTATCACTTGCTTGATTTGTTACCGTAATTAGTGAAATATACGACAAAAGTTTTGATTCAAAGTTGGTACCTACTTACATGCTTGTAACATGAAGCATTTACTGGAGTTGTCTTTAGCTTAGTGATACCCAGTGTGCTTGAAACTGACACCAAAAATACAAGTATGTAAGTGAGTCTTTTTTTAACCGGTACAATCGGTATATGTAGTTTCTAGTATCAGTACTCAAAGTAGTCTATTAGTTGCAATTCTGTGAAAACTATACCTAAACGAAATAAATATATTTAAACTAGATTATAAATCTTGCAAAAACTCAATTTATGTATGTAAAGTGAAGTGTAAAAATATGGGTGCACACAACTTGCTCATAAATCCCAATAGCTCTTATGTCGTCGAATTAAGGTATAGGTATGTAACGATGGGAGGATTAAATCGATACTTATTTTTGCACTTGACAGTACGCAGGAAAGACCCACGGTCAAACTTATAATGTGATATTTCTATTTTATTGGATAACCTAGCATCGCAAGCGTAAACCATTTGATTCGACAGTTGAATAAAAATTCCGGAATTTTACGGGAATTCCCAAAAAAATATTTTGGGAATTCCCGTTGGAATATTGGGATAAAAGGCAGCCTATCGTTATTGCAGAAATACAGAAATCTGAAGAGCAAATTTTTATCCCAATTCTGTCGAGCCGTTTTAACAAACACACACACACACACACACACACACACACACACACACACACACGAACACACAACACATCCTATCCTTAAGCTTTCGCATGTTTAATTCTTCAGTGTTTTCTACAGACAAGTAGCAAAGTTACCGTGACAAAAATACGGAACATGTTTCTATGACCATGATGGTCATGTGTTTTGGCAGAGGAACGCGCGTTGGCAGCTCCCGTCATAAATACTTATGGCTTAAACATATAGATTAAGTAAAATTAAATTACCGCAGGAATGGGATGGAACTTTGATAAATGCTTGTGTGTGACTTTTTGCTTGCGAGTGTGTGTGTCTCTATAAATTGGGAACTTGCATACATTTATAACATAAAGAGGTATAATAGACATGGTTATAGTTACACACAAGGCTTACCATAACAATATATTTCGGCTTTGATTTTGACAGCGAGTCTAGGGCAGCCATCAAAGCGCTGCATCAGCGCGTAAAGCCATCGCCACGAGAGTTGAAGTCACGCACACAACAACAGCAGTTATGACAGCGGGATGTGACATTTATTCGTAGCGATAGCAACTTCAACAGACTCAGCAGTGAATTGAAAGATGGCCAAAAAAATTTTCAACCTCTCGTTAAGAATTATTTAGCAAAAATTATTATTAATTTTATATCAATGAAGCATTATTTTTCGCTATTTATAAAATACCAATTTTTTTGTTGCGATTATTTCTCATTAGTTTCAAATTATTTTATTTCAAAAGTAGGCTATATGAAAAAGAATTGTTATAATATGCATAGTATTGCATAGGTATTTCACTATAATTCACATTTTCATTCAGTCATTCATTTCATTCATACTACTACTTTTTTGCAATCTGCACTATATGCAGCTGTTGTGTGTGTAATCATTCAACTTAACTCTTGTGGCGTCGACCTATAATAATAAATCATGGGACAATTTACACCAATTGACCTAGTCTTAAACCAAGCAAAGCTTGTACTATGGGTACTAGACAACAGACAAACATACTCATATAGATAAATATATACTTAAACACATATTAAAATTAAAAATCCAAGACTCGAGCACAAACATTCGTATTTTTCACACAAATATCTGCTCTGAACGGGAATCGAACCCGGGACCTCAAGCTTCGTAGTCAGGTTCTCTGACCACTAGGTCATTTGGTCGGCTGTATATCACGGAGTATCACTATCATCGTCATATTCGTCACCATCATCATCATCAATAAACATCTTTATTCATAATAGCCTTCCGTTCGCAGCTTCGCCCGAGATAAATTAATTTAAGGTATTTAAGGTATTTTCCCGCGTTAAAAAGTAGCCTATGTCACTCAGTGATAATGTAGCTTTCTAACGACAGAAGAATTTTTGAAATCGGTCCAGTAGTTTTTTAAGTTTATTCGTTACATACAAAAATAGAAATCTTTCCTCTTTATAATATTAGTATAGATTGGTTACCCTCGCATGTTCCTCGTCGTAAACTCCAGAGCAATTAACTAATTGCTTCGCGAGATCCAATAAAATCAACGCACAAATGTCTGCGCTAATTCAGTTTTATTGAAACAGGTCGACGCCGTTTGGTGCGTCCGTTTATACTCACTGCATCCCTATTTAATATAACCCAGCTGAAAGGGAAAGATAGAGGAACTAATGGAAAACGGCATATGGCAATGGCAAAGTGTTGGCTCGAAAGGTCTTTAGGGTCATTCTGAGGGTAAGCAATAAGTGACCTTCTGGGTTGAAGTGCTAGGTTCAGTATTGATTGTGTTTTATGTGAAATATGGTGCTGGGGACTGGCAGTATATATTTGGCTGGAGATTATGGACTAGCGAAGTGTAAGTGTTGCTATTACTAAGGGTCCGGTTTCTACCATACGCATATTCAATCAGCTACATACCCGTAATTGGGAAAGGTTTACAACCGTCGTATCTTTGAGCTACCTACCACAATAATTGATGAATATGAAATTCAAAGATAAAATTAAATCAACCCTTATGGAGTAAAAATAACGAATTAAAGCTTGTATGGTAACTTGGAAAAGCCATAGTAACTTATTGAAAGCCATGGTAGGCTCGTAAGGAGAGGGTCATGGGTTCGAACACTGGCTCACACCTCTGAATTTTTCGGAATGTATGTATGCAATTACTTACCATGAGTTATATGATAAAGGAAAACATCGTGAGGAAACCTGCGAAGAAATTCGATGGTGCTGTGTACGAAGTAGAAGCCCAGGCCCTCTCATTCCGTGAGACGTATATAGGCTGGGATGATGAGACTATTACCTGACTATACCAGGATTACCAGAGGAATATGGATTTCAACTAAATTAAGATACCTTTAACTTACCCAACAGTGGGTGGATGTGGGCTATTGATTGAAATATATTGCCTCGTTCATTCTTAACGACGTCTAAACCTACAGACCCATAGATACTTACTCGTTTATTTCTAACTTTACAACAGTAGTAAAATAAGGTTAAACTGCTTCAATTTCCATAACCTAATTGTTTAGTAGACCGTGTAACGCGAGCATCGTAAACTCGTGCTTGTCAGCTAATATTGTATCTAGCTATCAATACATGATACAATACGTTTCATGTATGTACATGAGAATATTGTATACTTACTAGCTTTTGCCTCCTCTCAGATTAAGAGAGCTTCAAAACAAATCACACAAACGCATCTATCATCATCATCATTTCAGCCGAAAGACGTCCACTGCTGCACATAGGCCTCCCCCAAGGCTCGCCAAACAGATCGGCCCTGCGCCATCCGCAACCAATGCGTTCCCGCCACCTTCACCAGGTAGTCGCTACATCTTGTCGGAGGCCTACCTACACTGCGTCTTCCGGTCCGCGGACACCACTCGAGAACCTTTCGGCCCCATCAGCCGTCAGCCGCAACGCATCTAACACCACCACGAAACTACATTCACACGTTTCGAACTCAACCAGAGCTCATTCTCAGAGCAACACAATCGTTCACCATGCTAAACATACATAGTAGTAGCTATCATAAAGACGCGGATTAGCAAAGTAATTGTTTTAGTTCATCTAAATGGGCGCCAAGTTCTGCAGATATAAACTCTTAAGTTGCATTGTCGAATGATTTACACACAGGTAGATAACTTAATATATTAACCTGAAGCTTAAGATTTGACTTTTCCTTTGTATGCAATTAACTAAGTGGATTTGAACTGCCTATGACATCTAGAAGTGGGTCAAGTTCTTGATCTACAGGGTTATTTGTAATTCACTGACATCCTCTTAACCCTGAATTCCTATTACTCAAACAAATGTTTTTTGTTTTACGACTTTTTAAAATGAAGCACTTTTTTTCCCATACAAATACACAGAGTATCGTAAAAATAACAGGTAATCTCAAATTTTCAAAACGTTATTACACCAAAAATATTAAGTTATGACAAAAGCCGTAAAACAAAAAACATTTGTTTATGTGGTAGGAGTTTAGGGTTAAAAGGATGTTAGTGAATTACAAATAACCCTGTATATGTCAGTTAGTGAGTCAGTGGAAAAATGGCGATAATTAGACGTTTGTATCTTAATAACAGTTTTAGCTGTATTTATGAAATATAGGCTTCTGGTTAATCTTAACATAAAATTACAGGAGGTTGAAAATAACCTGAATGGGTTCGAGAAAAGGATGGTACGGCCGTGCTTTTGTTTTGCTCGACTTGCTAAAAACCAAATTTGGTGTGTTTGTGTTAAATATATTTTGAGTTATGAAGGCGTCAAAAGTGACTGCAAATGGTTCGTGTAATATTATACAAGGCACTGCACCGCCCAATTCCTTTTGCTTGAACTTGGCTTGACGGGCTGCCGCGTTTCTAGATTTTATTGAAGGTCATTCTCTCCTAAAGCAAAGCAGGCGTGTTCACAACAAACCTACTAGCAATCTCGTACGTAGGTTTCACATTTGCTTGAATTTTCAAAACTATGACGAAAATAATAGAGTTCTATTTGGAACAGAAGAAAAAGTGGGATACGAGTTTATGAAAGTTAGCCGTGTAGGGTTTTAGGAATCTAAGGTCACATGCCTATTATTATTTAGTAGGTAGATTGATTGTTTGCGTGCTGGTTGGTAGGAAAATTGGCTTAAACCTTAAAACGAATGGAAAAATAAACTATTAATTGGATCGGCGAAAGAAATTTCTACTTAACGAAATCTATACCTACTACGCCTACAGTCAATGGCTGCTAAGAAGTAATTCAATTCAAGTCAATTTTTAAAAATATAGCTCCATCGATACTATCGATGATTCTGCCAATGTCGAGGTTGAGAAAGACACTATCGGTTGGCCGTTGTTCGGTAACTTCGGTGTGTGCTAATAAATAAATCCTGACAAATGTCACAATCATGAAGTTTCTGAATACCGACAATGGCATAGGAAAATAAATGCTTTTTGCGTGCTATGAATAGTAAGTATAGATTTATTTTCCTATGGGTGTATATATGTATAAGTTTATTGGCAGATTGCATTTAATGATAGGTTGTATGTATAAAAAGCTAATAAAAAAACTAAAATTTTTATTTTATTTTTCTAATATCCCCTTTTTTAAGAAAAAAAACACTTAATTCGAAGAAAAAATCCTGCCAAGTTATTTTAATCCTGAAAACAAAATTTGTTTTTTAGCTGCTTAAAACAAATAAGTAAATATTTAATCCATTGAGTTGGCAAAGAAACGATATAACTAGCAATTGCAATACTAAATCTATGGGAGTATCGTGTTTTAATAGCTTATATAACTATAAATTAAAAATTTAAAAAACCCCCAACGCAATTAGTCACACTCGTTTGAAAATAAAGTAAAATGCTCATTTCATTAGGTATGCCTCTAAGCTCCCTTCTGCAGCTAACAAAAGAGCTGATAACTTTTAAACGGCTGAACCTTTGATGAAACATATCTAAGAACCATCGCCAAGAAACCTGCTTTGAAATAAAAGAAACCGCATCCAAATCGGTTCATTAGTTTAAGAGCTATAATGCCACAGACAGATACACAGACAGACACACACACACTCACACATAGCGATCAAACTTATAACACCCCTTTTTTGTGTCAGGGGTTAAAAAAGTACGTTAGTTGATTGATAGTGATGACATCATAGGGATGATGATATGTACAAAAACATGTAAAACACAAAAAAAATCAGATGCCGTATTGTCTAACGAGGAGAACAGTAGAAGAACCGGCGTCACCGACATAGCCAAACGGATTAGCTCGTTGAAATGGCAATGGGCAGGCCATATAGCACGCAGAACAGGTGGCCGTTAGGGCCTAACAGTTCTGGAATGGAGACCACGTACTGGCAAGCGTAGCGTAGGCCAACGCAACGAGATGGACGGACGATTTGGTGAAGGTCGCAGGTTCAGGGTGGTTGCAAGTCGCTTCCAACTGTAATGCCTATGTCCAGCAGTGGACGTCCTGCGGCTGAAATGACGCGCCGGCGCTTTCACCATCTTTTTCTGTCACCATCTTATACCGTTTAAATAAATAATAAATAAATAAATAAATATTAGGGGACAATCTTACACAAATCGACCTAGTCCCAAACTAAGCAAAGCTTGTACTATGGGTACTAGACGACGATAAACATACTTATATAGATAAATAAATACTTAAATACATAGAAAACATCTATAACTCAGGAACAAATATTCGTGCTCATCACACAAAAAAATGCCCTTACCGGGATTCGAACCCAGGACCTCTTGCTTCGTAGGCAGGGTCACTACCAACTAGGCTAAAGCGGTCGTTTGACAGAAAGAAACAGAAAAGAAAAAAGAAAAGAAACAGTGCATGCGAAAGCAAGCGTCAGCGCGTTAGAAAAGAAACAGTGCATGCGAAAGCAAGCGTCAGCGCGTTAGAAAAGAAACAGTGCATGCGAAAGCAAGCGTCAGCGCGTTAGAAAAGAAACAGTGCATGCGAAAGCAAGCGTCAGCGCGTTAGAAAAGAAACAGTGCATGCGAAAGCAAGCGTCAGCGCGTTAGAAAAGAAACAGTGCATGCGAAAGCAAGCGACAGCGCGTTAGAAAAGAAACAGTGCATGCGAAAGCAAGCGTCAGCGCGTTAGAAAAGAAACAGTGCATGCGAAAGCAAGCGTCAGCGCGTTAGAAAAGAAACAGTGCATGCGAAAGCAAGCGTCAGCGCGTTAGAAAATAAACAGTGCATGCGAAAGCAAGCGTCAGCGCGTTAGAAAATAAACAGTGCATGCGAAAGCAAGCGTCAGCGCGTTAGAAAAGAAACAGTGCATGCGAAAGCAAGCGTCAGCGCGTTAGAAAATAAGCGTTCAGAGGCTGTATTGTCTAAAGCGTGGAACTTTTATCTCTATTTCTTTCTATCAAACAGTATAAAATGGTGACGGCCTCAGGTCAGGTATGGTAACTTGTAAACTTTACATCCAATGTGTTCCCGCCACCTTAACCAGGTCGTCGCTCCATCTTGTTGGAGGTCTACCTATACTGCGTCTTCCGGTCCGCGGACGCCACTCGAGAACCTCTCGGCTCTATCGGCCGTCAATGCGATGCGGATGGCGCAGGGCCGATCTGTTTGGCGAGCCGGGGAGGCCTATGTTCAGCAGTGGACGTCTTTCGGCTGAAATGATGATGATGATGAAACTTTACATCTTTATTCGAGTAATTAGCAGTTTTAGTATTAATATTAGTAGTTTACTAATAACTTACTCGTATTAGAATTAGTAGGATTTATCTCAGTGATTTTCACGAAGGCTCTTCTTACACTACAAGTACCCGTAACCTTGTTTATCTGTTTATTGTCATGTAAATTCATAAACTCGCCATAGTTTCTGTTGGCGTAAACAAAGTTGGAAACAGCGGAATAATCAGGCCGCAATCAACGGTAGGGTGGGGACGTCGATACCGATACCGCTTTTGATTTTTTGCTTTTGTGTTTAAGGCCGGCGTAGACCAGATGCCTGTGGGTGTCACGACACGCACCAGTTGTAATAAATTAAACTGTAAGAAAGATGGCGCACTTGATGCGTAAAACGCTAATTTTGTATCACGTTTAAAATTTCCCCGTGTATAGAAGCGTGCCATTTTCGGGATTTTTTTAAATTTCATCTTTTAGAATATGTCTGCAATGTAAGGTTAAGCTGTGGTGGCCTAGTGGTTTGGCCTATGGTCTCTGTAGCAGAGGGTCGTGGGTTCGCACCTCTAAGTTTTTCGGAATTTATGTACGAAATTACATTTGTTAATTTACCATGAGCTTTACGGTGAAGGAAAATATTATGAGGAAACCTACATACACCTGAGAAGAAATTCAATGGTGTATGTGAAGTTCCCAATCCGCACTGGGCCCGCGTAGGAACTACGGCCCAAACCATCTCATTCTGAGAGGAGTCCTGTGCCATGCAGTGGCACGAATATAGGCTGGGATGGTGATGATGATGATGCTGTACGGTCAGGATAGTTTTAAAACAATTCTGAAGAAAAAAAATACTGTTAGTATTATGGTAATGAAATTCGAGCAAATGATAGAGAAGCTAGTTTAAGGTGAAAGATATGGATAGACCAAAATGCATCTGTTTCATTAAATTAATCCAAACGCGTCAGTGTAGTTTGGTGGTGGTGATGGTTGGGTTTATGTGATTTGTGTGTGTTCGTACAGTGTGGAGGTAGAGGAACTGCATGAACACGCATTTCTTGCATAAACGTAACTATCGTAAGGTCGCAGGTGAGCAAAGTAATTGTTTCAGTTCATTAATATGGACCTCCGTAAAGTAACGCCTGATTCAATAAATTAAATAAATTAATCCGTTTTAACCCTTTATTTGGAAATGTATACCACAATACACATTACCTAATACCATCTTTTTGTATTTTTTATTGAATATAGAATTTTCAGGAGACCTAATTTCGAACGAGGTTTGAATTACCAACTTTTTGAAATTTTGCCAAATAAAGGGTAAACTCAGGAGTTTAAAACAGGATAAAGCGCCTAATCCATGTAGAAGTGTAAAAGCATTGTCAATGTTCTCTTGTGAATGAAATGGGAAGACAAAGCAGCAATGATACCAAATCAATACAAAGTCAGAGAGACAAGAATACTAAACGGGAAGCTGACGCGTCGATACCGACTCGGGCTTTGTAACCGAACACAGTGAATGTGAGGGCGCCCTGGCAGTGACAGTAGTTACTACGAAATTGGAAATTCGAAGTTAGCATCGTGCCATCCCTTCCACCCTTCTGTAAATACTATTAGTGTGAACGGAACGACACGAAAAGAAGTTCGAAAATAGATTTTTGTAGTATAAGGCTAGGACAGGCACAAACCGAACAAGCGTAATCGATGAATGGCAGTCTACCTTTTTTCCTTTAAGGGGCAAAGGCAATACATCTATGCAGACACTGTTGTGCATTATTGTTCTTTTTCTTTGTACCTAGTTAAAGTTTATGTTTGCATTTTATATTTTTAGGTTGGTGTTCTTGTGTTTAGTGATAAAGTTTAGTTGTAGGGTTCACTGTTTCTATTTAGTGAATTGTAATTAAAATGGTGCCAACGGAAGACTACGTCATGCTGAGTTGGGACCATTTTGTGAAAAATTGTCTCTGTCTCCGTATTTCTTAAAAAAATGTCATAAAATGTTTTTCTTTCTTTACCACTGTATGTTTTATCCAGCACTTATTGCCACGTACCTACCTACAGTGAAATTGTGGAAGGAATCTACTTCCGGCACAGTATTTCACACAATTATGACATCAATAAAAGGGTTTATATTTAACAGACCAGTGACCCTCCGTGAGTTGTTGATGTTTATAGGCGATGGGCTCCCTCTCACAATTAGAAAAATTGACATCAGCAATATTTGTGTTTAGTTTCGTCACGCCTAATTTATACTATACGATGTTTTATTTTTTTGCTGTGTATGAAATACTTATGTGTAAATAAAAATGTCTCTCTCTTTCTCTCTCTGTCTCTTTGTCTCATAATGGATCCGTAATATCTCAGCAGATGGGAGGGTTAGTTTGACTACGAGTATATAAATACCCCTGCAATCTTTTTCAACATGTTTTTAAGTGCGTCGGGTAAATGATATCCTATCCTATCCTATAAGTAGGATGTTTGGATTCGAGGTGGTAATAAAATAGGTATGTAGAATATAACAGCAATTGGAGTACGCAATAGAAGGTTAGGTATAGCTCTGGCATTAAAATAACTATTCGAGCCATAATTTTGTAGTAAAACACAGACTTTTACCATTACAATGGCATTTTCACTCCTGCGATTTATAAATCGGCCTATAGATAATATAAAAATCAATTTCGCGGGAATATTGGTCTTGCCAGCCTCGACGATCCAAAGAACACAAAGCCATAGAGATATTACATTGACAAATTATCTCGGTTGAAAAGGGTTCCGGGGTGGCTTTGACCAACTTTCATTTGCCGTTGAACTACAGAGTAAGTATACATGCGTGCCATTTATCATAATAAATCATCATCATCACCATCTGCCTGTTTTCGTTCCACTGCAAGACACAAGCCTCCTTTTATAGCGCGCTGGGCAGTAGTTCTTACGTGAGCCTATAGCTGATTGAGAACTTCACATACACCATTAAATTCAAAACAAAAAAATTCAAATCCAAATTCAAATTCAATTCAATTTCAAATTTCGCACGTAAATTACAAAAAACTCACAGCAAGCCTGGGCGCGAACCCATGACCCTCTGCTTAAGAGGCCGCAGGTCAAACTGGGCTATCACGACGTAAATAATAATAAATGCGAGCTGCATATTATTTAATTACTCAAAACATATATTTTTAATATAAATTTTGTTTTATTAATTTTAATGCATTTTCTGCTATCTAAAATGTCAATATTTTTATTTCATGGCTAGTTACTAAAAACACAATGCTGAATGTCATTTATAAATCACATAAAAAGTAATCACTTAAAGAAGTGATTGTTTTTGCAATAACAAGACAGCGATTCAATAAAAATGAAATTACGACACCCATTATGCACATTACTGTAAAACCTTCCTTCATTAAATAGCTTTTGAATGAGGCTTAATAGTTTGCAAAACATGTTTATTAAAACTAATAGCTGCATTACTTAGATATCAGCAAGATCTCGGAAAGTACTACTTTCCGGACATGACCTTTGTCGTTGCAAATTAGTTGTTCCATATTCCCTTAATAGGCATGTATTCAATAACATAACAAGTCTCCCGGGCACGGTATTAAAATATCGAATGGTTAAAACTTATTTTTTTTTAAATATTAGTATGTTAGCTGACCTCATCAAAACTGTGACGCACTCTAGCATAAACGATTGCTCCCACTCTGCCAGACATCGGGCTACTTGGCGACGCGTCGCGAGAGCAGCGATGGCGCAGGAGTCGATCGACTGAAGCATGACCACGACCACTCTGTCAAGAGTGCACGACTAAGAAGAAGAAGAAGAAGAATGTTAGCTGAAACCGTAAACTTCTCAGAATTTATTAAAACGGCATCGTACAGAACCCATTAGGTTAGTTTAGTTTAGTTTTAACTATTTATTTTATAGTTATGTATAACAATCTTAAAAAGTTTACGGTTTCAAAAAAAAAACTTTTCTATGTTTTGACCATTCGATGTCTTAATAGATTCGATATATATATATTTTTTACTAGCCTAAAATAGTGTCCCACTGCTGGGCAAAGGCCTCCCCTCTGGCCGGGCTCCATTGTTCCCTGGTTCGAGACAAATCTGGCCAATCGTCTAATTCCGCGTCCAGGTTGACGTTCGATAATCAAAAATGTGCTCTCTATCGAGACACTCTGTATAGAAAAAATATTTTTTCTCAAAAATATCCGTAAAAGTTGACATTATTCTTTACATATCAGAACGTGAAGTGCATAGTTTATGGTCAGTAAAAAAATTAAAAAGTTAAAAACATTGCAGGCTCGATAAACTCGACAACAATGTCGCATACAAATTCCATTATTGTCGAGTCTCAAACTTTTTAAAAAGTTAAAACGGCCATGGTAATAAGTTGGCACTATTCGTATACAGCCAATTCAAATGACCTGTATCAGTTCTGTTGTTTTGTTGGAACTCCAGACTTTTTTTATTGTGTTTGAAACAGCTTGTGGTGTTTTCGGTAGAAAATTACACCTGCAGTTTTTTTTAATGAAAAAAGGCGGGAAAGGGTTTAATGACATTTAATTTTAAGTGATTTGCAATTCTTTGTACCTACCTACCTAAGTTAATAAAAGTTTATTCTATTTTTTCCCTTCACCATTTTTGAGAAAAGCTTTATATTAGTCTCGGCTGGAATAGCAATTGCTGGCTTCGTATTAGTTAATATTCATACTCAGCCAGCAATTGCCTACTTCTAGGCCACGACAATAATGTACTATTTATTAGTCTCAAGCATATAAAGTAAGTCCAATTTTTCCAAGTGAAAACGTAAGTTGGCGTAAATCGATTTGTAATGTGAGGCGACGAGGCGTGAGAGACGGCGAGTGAAAAGGATAGATAAAGAAACTATATGAAAGCCTTTTCGTGAATTTAAGAAGAATGGAAGGGTCGGGGCCTACATTTTTAGTAGGCGATAGCGCGCAGTAAAACCAATGTAATCTTCAGACCAATTTTTATGCTGTCGTGTCAGGAAGTTTGATTAAAGGAACGATTTGAACATTGTTTTAGTTGAACTAAATTTTATTTCTGCGCGACACCCAACACATTGTATTGTATACAAAAAAATCTGTAACCCTCTTAGGAACAAAGCAGCTGTGGTGGGCTAGTGGTTTGACATAATATGTCAATCATCCCAGCCTATATATTCGGGCCGCAGTTCCCACGCGGGGCCAGTGCGAAATGGTAACTTCACACACATCATTGAATTTCTTCGCAGGTGTGTGCAGGTTCCTTTCAGCAGGTTCATTTTCGCACATAAATTGCAAAATCTCAGAGGTACGAGTCTGATCTCGAATCCACGGCCCTCTGCTTTAGAGACCATAGGTTATCAATAGAATACCTACCCTCCTGAGGTTCCGTGTTCTATATGTAGGACATATTGTAATGTTGACATCGAACTCACTCATCATAAGTGACATAAAGTCCATTGAAACAAAAATTGACGTGGATGGCATGAGGAACACGACTATGAATAGAAACACTGAAAAAAAAATCGCTTACTTTTATGTACGGAACCCTCAATGCGCGAGTCCGACTCGTACTTGGTCGGTTTTATTCCTAAAGTTTTGTTTTGATACCGATTTTTCTATCTCCGAAACAAACCATCGGAAATAAAAATCTTGGACTTGGTATCGAACACGAAATTCGGTATCATTCCCACCCTAGCGTAACAATGGAATAAGTAGTTAATATTCTGGCGCCTGCGACCGTCGTGCGCCATCACCGCTCACTCTGCCACATTTGCTTCTAATGTTTAACACTTTTACGACAACTTTTGTTTCCAATTTGGTTGACCTTTTAGGACCTTTGCACATTATAAGAAATGAATTTTCTTGTGTTTTATGACAAAATAAAAACAACCAGTGTGACTGAATACAATCTAATCTTTCTAATATATAAAAATCTCGTGTCACGGTGTTTGTTATCGAACTCCACCGAAACTTTTTTTCTCTGTATTTGGTAGAGTTCGTAGGCTATACTTACACGACTACGGCAAAGCCAAAAGGAAGTGTAATGATTTTAACAGTCTATTTTTGTATTTACGGAGGTTCCACCATAACGTCGAGACTACTCATCCGATTTTTAAACCCCGACACAAAAAGATGGGTGTTATAAGTTTTACCGCTATGTGCGTGTGTGTGTGTCTGTCTCTCTGTCTGTGGCATCATAGCTCTCAAGCGAGTGAACCGATTTTAATGCGGTTTTTTTTTATTTGAAAGCAGGTTTCATGGCGATGGTTCTTAGACATGTTTCATGAAAATCGGTTCAGCCGTTTTAAAGTTATCAGCTCTTTTCTTAGTTGCGGGAGGGATCTTAGACGCATAATGAGCATTTAATTTATTACATTACTTATGTGTAAAATATTTGCGTTGGGGGTTTTTAAAATTTTCAATTTATAGTTATCGATTCATTATTATTTATACCCCTATTCTTCGCGAATGGAGTCGCGGGCAACAGCTAGTTTTCTTATAATGTGAAAAAGGTTTTAGGGTGCATTTCCATATACATAATGTGGAACGGGCCGGAGATCGATTCCGATCAATCATATTCTATTAGATACTTAAAATTCACGTCTCGCTCGCCTCATTCTCCTTGTAACGTGACAATGTGACGCGGTTTTGAATAACGTGTATGGTCTATTATGTACATCTCCACTAGACCACTATGCTTTTATAGAAGTGGGCCCGTATACTCCGCTTACAAATGCAGTACAATATGGAAATGTAGCGAAAGTTTATTAAGGATGATAGGAATTATGTAGTTGTTTCCTTTGATTGTGGGTGGATTCGCTGAGAATTACTGCAAAACAAGCAAATTAAGACACTTAATGGCCCGGCCACGACATCGTGCGATTCGTGGCAGAGGCGAGCGTTTTCTCCGTTCATTGCGCGGCCGAGACGCTCGCCGCACAGTGATTATGTGGCGGCACAAGCAATGTACGAGGAAAACGCTCGCCGCTGCCGCCCTGTCGCGCGAAGTCGTGGCTGGACCATAAGAGTCGATTGCACGGTCTAGGGTTACGGATGACAGTTAGGTGCATACATTTTAACTCTATTTAATGGGTTAGTTAGGCACTTAACTCGGAGTTATATAAAAGTAGTTAAAAGTTAACTATACTTAAATTAACGCAAATTTAAAATGAATCCTGACTGAATTGCATTGGTTATTACATTATTTATTATTTATTCTTTATTTGATAAATAAGCAGTTTTCAAACCCAAAATTTGCGTAGTTATGAAAGTTTTGGTCGATTAAAAACAACATCAAATAAAAAATCTTTTGGCTGCTACATTTTTAAATTGAAGCGGAATGGCTTTGATTTTTTAAACAGCGAAGCAAACGTCATATTCGCAAACATTCTATTTGTTAACTGCCAGCAATAAATTTAAAATTCGAATCTCGTTTCCAGCTTAGTGATTTTGGATGCGGTGTTTATTTAAATTCAAATCACGGTATTTGTCGCTTCGTAATTGAGTCTGTGGTAATAAATTTCGTTAAACCCAGCCAGTGTTACCAGGTCAGAGAAGCAATAATGGCTTTTTTGTACTTACTAAAAAATATCCAGCTGGTTATTCACCTTAATTTAAACGAAATGACAGTCAAAGTGTTAACAAGCATAACCTAAGCAACGATAGCAACCTGAAAGGATGGGTATTATATTTTTTATAAGTGGCTAAAACGGCGCAAACAAATTCATAATATAAATTAGTAGCCCTCGCGAGTTGTTACATGATATTTGATATATTTTTAGGATTTCAACTCTCATGGCTCCGCCATTTCGAAATATGAATAGCCAAAAACTTAATACTTATATAAAGGAGAAATCGCTATCGAACTTGCTTACAAAATTTCACAAGAATCGGTTGGGACAAGCGACCCGCAGAGGAGATACAAACGGACATCCGGACACACATTTTCACCCAAGCTGAAACTTCATGCGTGCTTGGCCACCTCACTCGGTCAATTACCTAAGTATTAAATCAGTGCTCGTCTTGAAATATTTCTAAAACTTGGGACCTACTTATACCAGGATACTAAATTTATGGGTGGCCTCTAAAATATGTAGCCAAAATTTTTAAACATTTGGCTAAATTTTGAAAATTGCTAAAGTGGCCACACCGAACCCGGTAGAGTCGGGAAGTCTCATTTGGCACTTGATTCCCTCACCGCGCGTGTATTTTCAGATTGTGCTGATCATAGTACGTTATCTGTGACGTCACAGCGTATTTGCTCCTCGTGTGACGTCAATAGACTTGTTGTTATAACAGCTGTTTGTTTTTGTTTGCAGTTTGATGCTTCGATTATGTGTTAAAGCGTTTATGCAGATGATATGATCTTGTATAGACAGTTCAGATGTAAACAAAGTCAAAGAAATCAAAATGAGGTACTAGAGGAAAGGTAGGTACTATTGAATCATTCCTGACTCATTCTAGAACGTTCGCGCAGTAAGCCGTGTTATTTTGCGAAAATAATCCACATTGGATCACGGTTCACTTTATCATCATCATCATCCCAGCCTTTATATATCCCACTGCAGGGCACAGGCCTCCTCTCAGAATGAGAGAGCTTAGGCCGTAGTTCCCAGGCGGGCTCAGTGCGGATTCTTTTTAGTTATGGAGTTAACCAGCCAAATGTAATATTTGTAATTAACTTTCACACGTCGGATTATCGACGTACTCTTTAGTTTAGTCGCATGACGAATTATTATGCGACTAAACTAAAAAGTACGTCGATATCGCGACGCGTGAAAGTCAATTACAAATACTGCATTTGGTTGGTTAACCCGACGCCATAACAGTTGGTTGTTCATGTTTGTTTACATTTAGTTAAGTACCTAAACATTTCTAGCATAGTAGATACAATTCATTTTCATAAAGAAAAAAGTGTCCCAATAATTTGGGTCAGTTTTGTGACGTTTTTTTCATACTGTTTATATGGGTCGTGACAAAACTGACACAAAAAAAATGTATGGAATATTAGGTATTTTTTGACGGAAAAAGGGGTAAAGTACAGTTCAGTTAATTTATTCACTAAAAAAAAAACTAATGCTTATTTTATAGCTCAGAAAATTAGCAAGTTGAAGTGGCAGTGGGCTGGTCATATCTGTCGAAGAACCGACAACCGCTGGAGTAAACGAGTACTTGAGTGGAGACCGCGTCTTGGCAAACGTAGTGTAGGACGCCCTCCGGCCAGGTGGAGTGACGATCTGCGAAAGGCTGCTGGTAGAAGCTGGATGCGTCTAGCCGAGGACAGGGCGTAATGGCGCTCATTGGGGGAGGTCTATGTCCAGCGGTGGACTGCTATAGGCTGATGATGATGATGATGATGATGATGATGAATTTATTCACTCAACAACTCCCTCAACTCAACTCCCTGTTACCAAAACACCGCGGAAAACTCATAAAACTATGACGTTACTAATCAAAGCCGCATAAACATACATAATTAACGTCTGCATACAAATTCCAGTGCAAAATTAAATTATGGAAGCCGCCATAATGAATTCTGTTTTCATCTGTGAGCTTTTTAAAAGCTAGCTGAAAGCGCCTGGAGCGCAGGGCTGTCTCATTAAAGTTAACATCAATATTAAATATGGTGCCTTTGCTTAATTCCTAGGTAATTATAAAATGTTATTTTGAAACAGTTAGCGAGGGAAAATCCCTCGACAAAGACGCAACATCCAATGCCGGGAAAGCATACCCGTTTTGTGCGGCTAGGAGGGCATTTTCATTTAAAGTGCGCAATTTTTTTTTAAATGAAGGCATTTTGGGGGAGCTTTAAAAAGAAAAACTTTACAACTGTCATACTATATAACTTTTCGTGTCACCGAGTCTGGCAATATCGATTTCGGATGCAGAAGCAGGCCTTGACATGCCGTCCAAGACTCAAGCGAGTTCATGGCGAGAGTTCTTGACTCAGCGCAGGGTTAGCGACGTTTTAATTAAAGAGAAACCTATGTTTATTTATATGTTTTTTATACAACATATGTTTGCGTTTGACCACAATCACGCCTGATGGAAAGCGAAGATGAGGCCTACGATGGAACACACTTGCCTAGTAAATGCTTATTCACTCTAGACTTGAATTTTATATGGCAAAGAAATATTAAAGCAGAATTTACTAAAACTTTAAAAGGACATATATACAAGGTTGAATTGCAGGGGAAACCGATTTAATGACACTTAGTTATCATTAAGCTATAATATCACAATTTGCATAATAATAAGTATAAATTCTGTAATAGTGATTCCTATTTGCCATTGTAGCTATTTATTCACACATTACAATAATTATTATGCTTTCAATGATTATGTTTTCTGCAGCTGCGCTTTTCCACGGGACTTTGCCATAATAAAGGTACACTTGGACAACTTAATTTGTTTATTGCACACTAGCTGTTGTCTGCAGAAAAACTCAAAGGTTCGAGTCTAGGTTCGAACCCATGACACTGCTTTAGAGGCCATAGGTCAAACCACTAGGCTACCACAGCTCTCGTCTCGTCTCGGCCACGGACATCATTTGTTTAACTTTATCATCGTCATCTCTTGAACGCCACATTTTTAACAACATGCCATGCATTTATGCCGTGGTGGCCTAATGGATGGACCTTTGGCCTCTCAAGCAGAGGATCGTGTGATCAAATCCCAGCTCGCACCTCTGAGTTTTTCGGAATTTATATGCGAAATTATATTTGAAATTTACCATGAGCTTTAAGGTGAAGGAAAACATCGTGAGAAAACCTGTATGCGTCACGTTTGGGAAGAAATTCAATGGTGTGTGTGAAGTTCCCAATCCGCACTGGGCCCGCGTGGGAATTACAGCCCAACCCCTCTCATCCTGAGAGGAGGCCTGCGCCCTGCAGTGGATATAGGCTGGGTTGATGATGGTGATTTAAAAACATATCGCCACTTGCGTCTTGATGAAGAAATGTTGAGATATCGTCAGTCCATTTAGAGGGTGGCTCGCAATGCCTCGCCATCCTGTTCATAGGCACCACTCGAGAATCTTTCTCCCACAACGGTTCAAGTGCTGTGACCCGCCCATTGTCACTTCAACTTGCGTATTCTTCAAGCTATGTCGGTGACGTCGGCGAATTTCCGTACCTATTCGGGAATTCATCGCGCAAAGAAACTCCAAGTATAGATAGCTCTCTTCATATTTCGTTGCAAGGTCCACTGAAGGTCCACGTATCAGAGCCAAAAGTCGTCCATCAGTGGTATTCACTTGGCTCATTACAACACATTTATGCATCTCCTGGCAACGCTACGATTCCGCCATTTTGTTCGCGGAATATTCCCCATTAACAAGAAGCGGCCGATTATCACGCTCCCCTGGATTCCGACTCATGAATAAATATTCCAAACTCATTACTTCATTTAAATAATTTTAGTACAAATAGGGTTGCCATGTTTTATTATTTTAAAATGAAATCCATTTGTTTTGTTTAAATGTAACTTATTGGGATTTTTTTACGAGTTTTCCCGTCTTATTGCTAGTCTGTAACAAAGTTAGTGGCTCAAAACATAGGTTATTGCTAAATTGTGATTCACAAAGGATTAAATTTCTCTTGTGAGTACCGTAATTTACTAAAATTCAAGGAAACACCAATACCTTAAACGTGTAAGTTAACCGCAAGAACTTTTTTTATAGTGTTTTTTAAGCAAAATCAATGAAACCATGCTGTATTTTTTGGAAATTCCCACGGAAATTTTGGGAAATATCGGAACTTAAATTTAAATGCCAGATAAGTATAATGTTTAACGCGAATGCAGCATATTATTGAAATAAATCATCATCATCATCATCATCATCCCAGCCTATATACGTCCCACTGCAGGGTACAGGCCTCCTCTCAGAATGAGAGGGCTTGGGCTGTAGTTCCCACGCGGACCCAATGCGGATTGGGAACTTCACACACACCATTGAATTTCTTTGCAGGTATATGCAGGTTTCCTCACGATGTTTTCCTTCACCGTAAAGCTGATGGTAAATTTCAAATGTAATTTCGCTCATAATTTCCGAAAAACTCAGAGGTGCGAGCTGGGATTTGAACCCACGACCCTTTGCTTGAGAGGCCATAGGTCGAACCACTAGGCCACCACGGCTTCTATTGAAATGAAATAAATGATCAGGGTTGATTTTTTATTACTAAAACTAAGGACCATACCGATGCTAAATCTAGTTTGTTCAAATTTGTCCTTCCATTGTGATAATTGTGGAATGGTAATGATGTTTAACTAAGTGGTCAAATCGGTCGGATAGTCACCGCCTGACGTTAGCACGATCATCAAAGTCAGTCAAAAATCTAGTTTGTTCAAAGCTCTTGCAACTTGTCCTTGTGTCGTGGTAATCATGGTATGGTAATGTTTAACCGAGCTCTCGAAACGCTCGGACATTCATCCGCCTAAATTTGGAACATTTATCAAAGTCACTCAAAAATGTGAATGGTTCGTATCCTCTTATAAATTAACGTGCACACCCTAGTTCCTGGGAATTGTCCGGAATTCGAAGCGCCTATGTGAACGCTTTTGTGTTACTTTATTCTACGGGAATACTTTGTCGCCTGGTTGGCAGAGACGCGTGGAAAATACGCGGCAATGTAAAGGATAGTTTTAACGACCGCTTTAGCCTAGTTGGTACTGACCCTGCCTACGAAGCAAGAGGTCCTGGGTTCGAATCCCGGTAAGGGCATTTATTTGTGTGATGAGCACGAATATTTGTTCCTGAGTTATGGATGTTTTCTATGTATTTAAGTATTTATTTATCTATATAAGTATGTTTATCGTCGTCTAGTACCCATAGTACAAGCTTTGCTTAGTTTGGGACTAGGTCGATTTGTGTAAGATTGTCCCCTAATATTTATTTTATTTTTTATTTTATTTTATAGTCATCATCATCATCATGATTTCAGCCGAAAGACGTCCACTGCTGAACATAGGCTTCCCCCAAGGCTCTCCAAACAGATCGGCCCTGCGCCATCCGCATCTAATGCAATCGCGCGTTCCCGCCACCTTAACCAGGTCGTCGCTCCATTTTATTGGAGGCCTACCTACACTGCGTCTTCCGGTCCGCGAACAAGGCTCTTGCAACGCTTTACACCGCCTCTTGCAACGTAGGGGTAAAGGATTACTATAATGCAATCATTTTATAACATAGAGCTGCCCCCTGTACCACAAAAGTTACAAGTGCTACAAATCGACAAAATTGTAACATTTTACTATGAGAAACTTGACAATTTTGTCGAATTGTAGCACTTGTAACTTTTGTGGTGTGATCTGGCGATATGGAGCCGTGAGATCTCCGTAATACGACATAAAATGACATAACTCCATCGAGCTTGATCTCGTTTGATTCGTCTTGACGAGTACTTTGGTAACTAGGGGCCAAAAGTGCAGTCAACAAAAAAACCTCGATGGCATTAAAAAAATAGACTTTTTCGGAATTCAGGGACGAAATTACATTTGAAAAATTCCATGACCTTTACGGTGAAGGAAAGCATCTTGTGGAAACCTCTATGTGTCATGTCTAGGAAGAAATTCAATGGTGTGAGTGAATTTCCCAATCGCACTGGGTCCTCGCGGGAAATACGGCTTAAGCTCTCTCACTCTGAGAGGAGGCCTGTGCCCTGCAGTGGGACGCATATAGGCTGGGATGATGAAGGTGATTTTATTTTTATTTTTACTTAATTCAATTTCAGGAAAGTCTAAATTAAAATCATCTTAACATTCCAGTTAGGGCCGGCGCTCGCTGACGCCATGGCATTTTATTACTATCAAGTTATTATGAATCTTATTTCAATGAGTTTAGAATTCATGTTACTTTATTGGTTATGCGTTGCGTCATCCCTCGGCACGTCGTGGCTTCGTGGTATCGAAATAAAGTAACATGAATTCTAAACTCATTGAAATAAGATTCAAAATAACTTGATAGTAATAAAATGCCATGCCGTGCCATGCCGTCAGTGAGCGCCGGCCCTTAGAGTGCGATAGGTCGGTACTTAGGTCCAGAATTACTCGTGCGATCATATCTTAACGTTCAGGGACTCATAAAGGCTGTAAGGACCAACCCAACCAATAAGACTAAGTAATTGTACAGAAACGGGCGAGGGTCGGTCAAGGAAGTAACCAACGGGTAAAAACATAAAAGACCGACCTAAGCACCCCCAGTGCCCAGCGGGAGAATGCATGCTCCTCTCCCGGCCTTCCAGCAAATGGCTGAGGCAGGACACTGTGGGTAGATTAAGTCCCCTCCCTACCCCTCCCCTCCTTAAAATTTAAAGCACACGTTTTTGTTTTGATAACCAATAGAGAAGGGGACTTGTGACCGGGTTTTTTAGTCCGTGCAAGTCGGACACTGTCTGGGCCCTCCATTCCCAGTTCGTCCGAAGGGATTTTTCCCGAGCACAAGTCACCCTTCCAATCCTTAAAGTAAAAAACCGGCCAAGAGCGTGTCGGACACGCCCAAGGTAGGGTTCCGTAGCCATTACGAAAAGATCAAGTAATATTTTTTTAAGGATTTCGTATGTGTACGGAAACATCCAAGTTTAGGTATGTTTTATACCTTAGGCTACTATTTACTCTTAAACTACAAATAATTTCCAAGCAATCTTAGCCGCTATAATTTTCCTAGTAAATTTGATATATTTACTACCCTTCTGAATTTTTTCAAATTTTTCCACCCAACAGTTTAGATTTTAGAGGGGGGGGGACGGCCGATTTTAATGAAAATTTTCACTTTAAAGTTGAATATTTCGCAAACAGATCACTGAATAGAAAAATCATGTTAGCAACCCCACAATGATTTTAAAAGAACTATCCAACGATACCCCACACTATAGGGTTAGCCGAGAAAAAAAAAATCACCCCCACTTTACGTCTATGGGAGGTACCCTAAAAAAATTTTTTTTACTTCTTTTTATTCAATCACTTTGTCGGCGTGACTGATATATATATTGATGTCAAATTACAGCTTTCTAGTACTAACAGTCTCTGAGCTTAGCCGCGGACAGACAGACAGACAGACAGACAGACGGACAGACATGGCGAAACTATAAGGGTTCCTAGTTGAGTTGGTCCCTCTGGCGACTCATTCAAAAAAAAAAGGGCTGTAAGGGCCTCGTAGGTTATTTTACGTTGTTCAAAAGTGCGTCACAAATAGCTGGATACATTTGACTGGAATTTTTATGTAGAACTAGTTTTTAACCGCGGTTTCGCTACTTAGTTTATTTATTTATAAAATAAAAAAATAAAATAAAAATCCATTTATTGCCACAACCATACAAAAAAAATAAAAAGAAACACAAAGAACACACACAAAAAAAAAGAAGAAGAAGAACAGAAACACAAAAAAAAAACTTCGTGGCAAAAGGCTCAGGCTCAGCATAAATGCTGCCGGTTAGGAAGCCGGCGGCGCTGATTTTCAGCCTGCGCCCTCCCGCGGCGCGTTAAACACAGCAATAAATACGGGAAGGGCAGAGCTCACAATATTACGTAAATACAAAATATTTAATTTACCAAGATTAGTATTTTGGAGTCTTTTTGCATTCATATTTTTAACTCCAAAATTAACTTTTATTTATTATTAAGGATCACCAACAGATAATACATCATACAAAAACTTAAGTAACTAGTAGGTAAACATTCCTGGCAGATGCTTATCCAATTACAGGTAACCACATCTTATTCTTGTATCATGCCATTCGATAAATTAAGTAACGATATTCAGAAGCGTGCTCTCGAACATACCTACTCGTATTAGAAATATATAAAATTAACAAAAACCTGTAGAGAAGTAATATGTAATTTAACATGCAAAATTAAAATTAAAAAAAATAAAAACCAAAATAGTTTGGACCATTATATACGTACAGGCTGACACAAAAATGGTGATACAAAATGAGTGTTTCTTACTCAGTTAATGCTGGACAACATAATGCTCTAGTCTTATTAGTCTTATTAAATTTGAGGTGTCCATATACATTGAGTTCGTGATTTCATTTCACGAACATTTCATTTTGTTGTCCAACATGAACTGAGTAAGTAAGACACACTATTTTTGTATCACCATTTTTGTGTCATCCTGTATATTTTTTAGGGTTCCGTACCCAAAGGATAAAAACGGGACCCTATTACTGAGGCTCCGCTGTCCGTCCGTCTGTCCGTCTGTCACCAGGCTGTATTTCATGAACCGTGATAGCTAGACAGTTGAAATTTTCACAGATGATGTATTTCGGTTGCCGCTATAACAACAAATACTAAAAAACAGAATAAAATAAATATTTAAAGGGGCTCCCATAAAACAAACGTGATTTTTTTGCTCGTTTTTGCACGATAGGTATTAATAATATAGACGCTTGAAATATTGACAGAATATTTAGTTAGGTATATATTCACTTTAAAAATAAAAATTAAATTATAATAAAACAAATATTTAAGGGGGGCTTCTATACAACAAACGTGTTTTTATTTGCCGTTTTTATAGATAATGGTACGGAACCCTTCGTGCGCGAGTCCGACTCGCACTTGGCCGGTTTTTTGTAAATGTTGCGCATATGAGCATTTCCCATAAATTTTGTAAAGTTAATTTTGGACTCAATCAACATTAACTTCAGGAAAATCCTGCATTTATGACAAAATAGAAACATCGCTTGCAGCCAAAATTAAATTAAATCTATCTATTATTATCTCTCCGATATTATATGATATTGCTTATGTCTGCAACATTAATATAGCTAAGTGGGACGTCAGTGCGGTTGACATGTGTAGGCAAATTTAGACGTGCGTACAGTCGCGAACACTTAAATAATGGGCAAAATTCATACAATGCAGGTATCCCAAAAGTCACTGATAACCTGGTACCAGGTGAAAGTCCAAGTTATACCATTTCTGGTTAAAATAAGACAATAGAGTCAAGTGATATTACTAGATATTAGTAGGTATTAGATGTTTTAAAAAAAAATGTCTATTGTCGCTTGATATATCCAAGGAGCGTCTAGTAGGTACACCTTCAAGCGCAAGCTGAAGGATCACTTATTAACGCTCCAAAAATCCTACCTATAAAACCAGCACTTGATATGCCAACCTGTTGTTTTACAGGGTTATGTTTTCGCAGTTTACTTTTTCTTTATTGTATTTATTTATTTACATATTACGCTACGCAATAATAAATCTAAATTATTTGTTAATTCATTATCATTTTATTAATTTATCTTTTTATTAAGTAGTTTATATAGTATATTTGTGTATCGTTCCGTGAGTCACAGACGGTTCTGGCAGAAAATCAGCGCTGCAGGCGTCTAACGCCTCAGCATAATGCTGAGTCAGCGACCGTTTCACTTTTGCATGGACACACATGCAGATCTGTGTATTTATTACTTCGTTGTTTTGTGAACTTTGTTTATTTGTATGAATTTGTGTGTACTTTCTTGTATTTGTGTGTCTTGTAAAAGTGAATAAATGTCTTCTTTCTTTCTTTCTTTGATATTGATTTTACCCGACTGCAAAGAAGGAGGGAAGGAATATGATGAATTAAGAATGAAAACATTGAGAACCATGTTTCGTAGCAGACGCGATCCGTTAATTTTCTTTCGATTTATAATTTGCAAATGGGTCCCGCCTACTATGAAACTTGGCTCCCATTGCTTTCATTCTTAGTCATCATATTTTCGTTGTTATACATACATACATACATACATATAATCACGCCTCTTTCCCGTAGGGGTAGGCAGAGACCATTTCTTTCCACTTGCTACGATCCTTACATACTTGTTTCGCTTCGTCCACTTTCATTATTCCCTTCATACATGCTCTTCGGTTTAGGGTACTCTTTCCTGGCCTTTTTTCAAGACGTCCCTGATTTGGTCTCGAAACGTCCGCCTAGGTCTACCCCTTCCAACACTTTCATTCACACTCGCCTTCTTCATTCATTCTCTCGACATGGCCAAACCATCTCGTTGTTATTTCAGTCGTATAATAGTGTAAACTACCGGGAAAGGTGGAAAAGAGCGAGGGTGGAATTTTCTGATTGCGTTTATATCTACCTTCTTTAGTGAAACCCCTTATGCAACCTAAACAGTGACGTTGGGTACGTTAGTATCACTTCACTACATAGTATAAAACAAAGTCGCTTCCCGCTGTCTGTCTGTCCCTATGTATGCTTAGATCTTTAAAACTACGCAACGGATTTTGATGCGGTTTTTTTTAATAGATAGAGTGATTCAAGAGGAAGGTTTATAAGTATAAATAAGCATGTATATTTCACCCGTGCGAAGCCGGAGCGGGTCGCTAGTATGTGATAAACTCTCTTAGTCTTATTTGCTTATGTATGTATGTAAAACTCTTTATTGTACATAAAACATGAAAATAACTAGTTAATAATAATATTTATATATTATTATATAATAATATATAATATAATCGATCGATTCTTCTTATTTTGTGCTTTTTGGTTGTACCTATAATGTAATGATTGTCACTTTAATTTCAACGTAAATCTATGTAGAGGTATATCAGTATGTTCAGTTTAGTGTTGCTAACTGTACTTCTGATACAATGACGTCACGAGTTCCCGACAAATAAGTGCCGGCATATAATGTTTTTAAATTGACGAAATATAAAGAGGCCATTACAACAGTTTAGAAAAAAAAACGCATTAGACTCGCCAGCCTAAATCGCAGTTAGTACTCCAAATGTTTGTGGCGTGAGGTTGCGTCTGAGTCGGCAATGAGTAGGTAAAAGACGGCTCTCGGTTATGGAATACACTATATTGTACTAGTCTTAAGGCCGCACCGAGCTTCTTGCGCTAATCGATTTTAGGTATTCTATGTATACACTCGTGTACGTGTGCGCGAGAGCGGCTAGAATCAAAGCCGTGCGCGTAAGCGGAAGCGACACAAGTTTCCCGTCTGATGGCCGAAGGAGAACTAACGCAACTAACTACACGGACAAGGAGGAAGCACGACGGCTCAAGATAGGTTGGTCAGACCGCGAGTTTATTTAGGTATGTACCAACAACACTAGGCTCTAGAAAACAGTATTTAGGCCGTACTAAGGATTTATTTAATTTTTTAGAGACGACCTTGGAATTTTTCTATAGAGCAAACTACAAGTGTCTAATCATGTTTCGAAAAACACTGGTCACTAGAGTGAATCTTCAAATATCTTACACATAAATTTCAGAACTAAAGCTTTTGTAGTAATGATACAGCAAGGGATTAAATGAATGCAATAAATGCGCCAAAAGCTCAGTAGGGCCTTAAGTACAGGTGGGTCCAGTTGCATAACCAATTACAAGCTAATAGTATTAGCCATTTTGTATTGAAATTCACTAATACCATTTGCTTGTATTTTGTTATGCAGTTGCTAATTGGGCCCTGATCACCGAAATTGGGGATTTAAAAAATATATATCGTGGTATGAAAATTAGGCCATTAGATTGCATTACAAACTTAGTTTTCTTGATAGATACAAAGGCCTTATTATCTAACGCATTTGGAATTACAATCATTTTCACAACTTTTTCCTGTCTCATATTAGAATGAGGGTAGATAGAGACGGCAAATGCGATTGCGAGCACCCGCGCATTAGACAATACGACTTCACTGGTCGACCTACCTAGTTAAAGCATGCTAAAATTTCGTTAGAAAATTAACCGAAACATTGAAAAACCGTTGTTAATTTTTTACTTAGTAATAGGTACTTACTTACTTGATTTTCTTTGTAAGTGTTTTTTAAACATAAAAAGGTGTACAAATACTTAATTTGCCACGCGACACGTGAATGCTTGTGCTATTGTACTACATTGTTTGAACACCTGCTTCTTTCATTGCTCCCTAAATGACAAGTATTGCGTCAGAGACTTTTTAACCATACAAATTTTAAGTGTCTTCCATTAAGTTCATTACCAAATTAACCGAAATGTTGGAATTGTCGCTGTTAACAGCCGTAATCGAGGAACTCGGTATGAGAGCAAAGATAGTATATATTTTGACCACCAGCACAAATTAACTTTGTGTTAAAGGAAAAATTCGGTCAAGTGCGTGTTGGGCGTATTTTTTGTACAATTAAATTCATTTATGAACTAGAAACCTTTGAGTTTATTACAAAAAGTGACCAGTTTTCATGCTATAATCAGACGTCCGGTCATTTTTTTAACGTATATGGAAACATAGAGTCCTAGGAAAACCACCCATTATTATAAAAAAAACAGTTTTGAAAAAAGAAAATAGGGACCAAGCGCTGTTTTTGTAGGCAGTTTTTTGTAGGTATGATCAGTTAAAGCTGTAGTTGTCCCCTTTATTCCCATTCCGAAGGTATTGGAAGAAGGCGACAGCAATACTTTACGAGTATACAAATATCTATTTTCAAACGGCTCACGTCGTCCGTACGAACCTCTCCTAGCGAGTTCTGCAAATTGTTTAATTGGTTAACATTTATTTAACATACTGGCAATGTGATCATTTTAATGAAATTTTGAAGGTAATGTGTAGTCTGCATCACACTTCATTGTGGAAAGTGCCAAAACGAACCAGAAAAGGACTTTATGTGGCGGCAATAAAGTCGAATACACCTACATAAGCAATCGGATTCCTCAGAAACATTTATGGCTGTGTATACCAATTAATTTGCACAATGACAGTTAAATTTAAACGTAATTTTGTGATAAAGTGTAATTTAATACGGAATCTTAATAATCCTACACATATTATAGTCGTGGGATACTCATCCCAATTTACCTTTCCGGTAGTTGAGATATAGTATACGGGTATGCGACCCCGGCTTCCCTAGCTATTACTGTCCTATCCCTTGCCCTCCTGGGCGGTAATATCCTACATTTCCTATTTCCCACCCTAACTTACCAATTTTCCTTTTCACACCATCTATCCTTCCCTTTCCATATTCCGACCCTCTCCACCAATCCAACGTCTGCCGCGCGGATGGATGCATGGCTAGGGGCAAGCCTAGTCGTTAGCGTGCCACACTGCCCTGGGACCGGGCGACCCAGAATAAGGCCAGCCTTACCCTGGCATGCGGGGCTCTGCTGGGGTGGACAAACCTTTCCCTCGCTATTCGTGGGAACGCAATGGATAATCATAAAAATAATTTAATTAACCAAAATGGCGGCGATGTGGTTCGCCACTCATCACGTCTCGTTTCTCGCGGGGGCGAAAAGCGGCCCATGGAGAGCCGCTTCGCTACGTTGAATGTAAGAGGAGGAATGGATGGTAAGGTAGATGAAGTATGTCAGATGATGGATGAACGATGCATAGATGTTCTGTGCGTGAACGAAACCAAGAGGAAAGGATGTGATACCACGGTTCATGGTCCCTACACGGCATACTGGTCGGGAGTCCCCCAAACCAGCCGAGGCTGTCAGGGAGTTGGTGCGATTCTTTCCTCTCGAATAGTTGAATGTGTGATCGAGCATGAATGTGTAAGCCCAAGACTCCTCTGGATTAGGTTAAAAGTCGGACTCACTCGCTTGTTTATCCTTGGGGTCTATGCACCGACGGATCTGCGCGGAGGTGGGTCATTAAAAGCCCAACAAGAGAGAGAGGAATTTTGGGATAGCATGAGAGAGGTCTTGAATAAATGCGAAGAAAATGAACGGATCGTGATGCTAGGGGACTTAAATGGGTGGGTTGGAGTAAAGCGTGATGGGTATGAAGGAGTTCTGGGTACTTTTGGGGACGAGAGAGTGAATGACAATGGGAGAAGCCTGCTTGATGTATGCTTGGAATGGAATCTATGCGTGACCAACATAATGTTTGACCACAAAAAGATCCATTTGTATACAAGAGAGGAGGGTGAGTCTAGAAGTATGATTGATTTTGTAATTGTGGATGAAAGACTGAGGAAGAAAGTGCTAGACACTCGGGCATACCGCGGTGTAGGCCTCGACACAGACCACTTCCTGGTCATAGCCCGAATGCGTGGCCTCTTTAAACGGTGGCGACACCGAGGAGCCAAGCCTACGAGTGTTTTGGAAAGAGTAAAAGTGGAAAATCTACAAGAAAAAGAAAAGAAAGACGAGTATGTAGAGAAACTGAAAGAAAGTTTTAAAGGCATAGAAGAGATAGGTGTGATTGAAGATTTGTGGGAGATATTTAAGAAAGGGGTCGTGAATGTTGCATAAGGGAAAAGGGTCACGGCAGGACTGCATAAATTACCGCGGTATAAGCCTTCTCAGCGTCGTCGGTAAATTGTATGCGAAAGTGTTGATTGAAAGGGTTGTGAATGAAACAGACGAAAAAGTATGGGATGCACAAGCGGGATTTAGAAAGGGAATGGGATGTACGGATCAGGTCTTTTCCTTGCGGTGCATAGCCGAAAAGTGTTTGGCTAAAAACAAGAAGGTCTATTGCGCGTTCGTGGATCTGGAAAAGGCCTATGATAGAGTGGTGAGGAAAGAATTGTGGTCAGCATTGTCCGTGAACGGTGTGAGCAGTATCCTCATACGAGCATTGCAATCTCTTTATAGGGATTCTAGTGCTTGTGTAAGGATAAACGGGGCATACACTGAATGGTTTAATATCGAAAAAGGTGTTAGACAGGGATGTGTAGCGTCACCGTGGCTGTTTAATCTATTCATGAACAATTGCTTGACAGATTTAAAAGAGAATGAAAGTGGGTTGAGAATGAATGAGTTACTAGTCAAATGTTTTCTCTATGCTGATGACCAAGTATTACTTGCGTCTTCGGCCGAGGAGTTGCAGGAGATGGTAACTGCTATGAGTGGAGCTTTTAGTAGAAAGGGAATGAAGATGAATGTAAAGAAGACGAAAGTGATGGTGTTTGAAAGAGATGAGGCATTGACAGACTGCAATATCGTGATTGGAGATGAACAAATTGAACAGGTGAATGAGTTTGTGTATCTGGGTTCAAAGTTTACAAGAGATGGAAAGTGTGAGAGTGATATTGAAAGAAGAGTGAATGCAGGAAACATGGTGAATGGAGCTTTGCACTCCTTTATGAACAGTCGGAAGGTGTCTAACAAGGCTCGTTTGGCTGTGCATGGGGGGGTGTTGGTTCCGACACTCATGTACGGAAGTGAAAGTTGGGTATGGCAGAAGAAACATGAAAGCAGAATAAATGCAGTTGAGATGAGAGCGTTAAGAAGTATGATAGGAGTTAAACTGAGTGACAGGATAAGAAATAGTGAGATAAGGAAACGCTGTGGTCTAAAAGATGATGTAGTGACAAAAATTGAGAAAGGTATGCTGAGATGGTTTGGCCATGTCGAGAGAATGAATGAAGAACGATTGACGAAAAAAGTGTATAAGGCGAGTGTGAATGAAAGTGTTGGAAGGGGTAGACCTAGGCGGACGTTTCGAGACCAAATCAGGGACGTCTTGAAAAAAGGCCAGGAAAGAGTACCCTAAACCGAAGAGCATGTATGAAGGGAATAATGAAAGTGGACGAAGCGAAACAAGTATGTAAGGATCGTAGCAAGTGGAAAGAAATGGTCTCTGCCTACCCCTACGGGAAAGAGGCGTGATTATATGTATGTATGTATGTATTATAAATGCTAAAGTTTGTGAGGACGTGTGTGTATGTAGGTGCGTGCGAGCAGCGCATGCGTATGTGTGTGTTTGTGTGTGGTGTTTTACGCTAAAATGGTGAAACGAATTTGGATGTAATTTGGTAGGTATGTATCTACATACTTACCTATCTTGGCAATAAGCAATGCATGCTGAGTTGAGGACCATTTTGTGACAGTATAATATTATATCTGTTACCGTTTTTCTATTGTCAATTTAAAATTAAGTCACGAATAAATGTTTTACTTTCTTTTTCTTTTACTTTCTTAAGCACATAATGCTACTTTTAACATAAAACTACCGTGAGTCTATGGAGACGTGACGTGGGATGAGGGCATAGTGAAAAATATACTGATCACTCACGTCTTAAAACGAACGAACGAACGAACGAGAACGAGTTCGAATTCGGGAAGAAGGTCTACGGATTAGCCCGAAACATGTCGAGTTAAACTCGTTTTAAGACGTGAGTGATCCGTTTATTTTTCACTATGAAGGCTACTTTTATGTTGATATTCCCGAGGAATCGCAATGAGCCCATGGAAAATCTAGAAATGTCATTGACTAAGTCTAGTCTACAAACATAATATTTTGCGCAAAGCAAAGCAAAGCCTTTCAAAAGTCATTAGCATTCTCTAGCACTGTTACACAACAAAGTTCAAGTTATCTAAAATCAGTGGAGACCGTTCTTACCATTTAGATCTGATCTATAATTGATTAAACCCAATTAATCTAACCATCCGGTTCAATCTAAGATTAGAAATCTATTAATTCAAAAAACAGGGCTCGGGGCGTTCGAAATATCTTAGCGTTAAAAGGCTTCTAGTTTTAATGTCGTGACCTTAAAAGTGTACATTATTCTAGAACATTAGTCAAATGCGACTCTTCATAGACTCTTATATAAAAGATTTATATATCACAATAAATCCTTACCAATATTATAAATGCGAAAGTAACTGTGTCTGTCTGTCTGTTTGTTACCACTTCACGCTTTGACAGCTGAACCAATTTAGATGGACTTTGGTATGAAGATAGTTTGAGACCCTAAGAAGGGGATAGAATAGTTTTTACACCGGAAAATTGCACAGCTCTCGCGGGGTAACGAGATAGTTAAATAAACAACAATAACTGTAAAAAAATAAAAAAACTTAAAAATCCCTCAACGAAATTAAATTACACATATGCTTGTTTCCTTAGCCATTTGTTCGTCTTTCAGTCCCCCAGTGTAACACCAACCGCATTCTAGAGCAGTGTACCCACTCTACAACTTAAAAAACCTTTCAAAGCACAGAATAACTTAATTTCCAAATCGTATGACCAAATTTAAGACATCCCGAAAGTTTGTTACGAGCAGGACCCTCTAACTGCGACCGGAGTCTGCTTGACATAGCTGCCTACTTTAATTTACGAATTTGCCGGTCAAATCCGGAATTTCATTATCTCGTCAGTTACTTCCACGTTCCAATATCACAAGGCTTAAGATATCTCCTCAATTACAATAAATCCGTACTCTATAGCTTTGAGAATAAGGCAAATATTTCAAAGCGCTAAAAACGGAGGATACAATACAGCATTTTAAAAGGATACCAGGGACTTGAGTTCAGTTGTAGCACTCAGGTTGGTTCCTTGAATTAAATAAACACAGAATTTAATATTCTGCCGCGTTTTCTTAGATGTTTTTAAGTAAGATTTGGTATGTGTTCGGTATTTTGAGGCGTTTTATGATTAGCTCATTTATTTGGATATGGTTTATTGCTTTAAAGTTTTTTTTTTACTCAATAAACGGCAATTTTGTTTTCTTAAAAATGGTATATAAATCAGTTAGAAACCCCAAAATCCGAAATGGATCCGGAATATTTTCCTGCCAGTAGTTTAATTATTTTGTAAGTAACGATACGTCATTTGCTCACAAAACAACCGAAAAACATACTCAGGAGGGAACGCAGCGGCAGTACAGACACATACACACTTTTTGTCCCTTTTGCACCCGTCACGAAAGGTATACGGTTATCCTTTTCTTCGACGTCACATTAGCATGACAACCATGTTGTCATTATTGATAGTGCTTTTAACCAATGGTTAAACCAAGTAAAATACAGTAATTTCGGCTTACTTAGTTGTGAGAAGTGTTTCAGAGAACCTTGTTTGTTTTTCTAGCATAATTAGTGCATTTACGCATGTCACACGACGGTATTTTAACGCCATAAACTCGATTAGACGTAAATGTCAAGCACGTGCGTATCGTCTACTTATTCAGGAGCGAGACGGAGGCCAGAGACAACACGTGTTGTGTCGCCTGTTAGGGTGCCTTACCATCAGAGATGTGCTATGCTACGTTGCTATGTATCCGTTTCATATCCACCAATTACATTAATTGGCCCACATAGCATACCACTGGTGGAAACGGGTTCAACTAAGCTATGTTTCTATATGAAAAGATGCGTGCTGTGGATGTGTGCTCTGGATCTTCCTCGAACGGCTACGCTACATAGCTTAGCGTTAGTGGAAACGGTCACATAATTTTGTAGCTCTCTTTATCTCTGGTGCAAAGACACCTTTATACGATTTCTTTCGGCGAGCATTTAAAAATTCTTCAATTATTAATCTTATTATAGATTCTAGATATTCTTAGCATCCCCTGCCCCGCCGTTACCTAGGCCGCTACCATGGCCTGGAATAGCGGAAGACGCAGTGAAGGTAGCGAGTGTAGGTAGGTGTTGGAGAACAAGATGGAGCGACGACCTGGTTAAGGTTGCGGGATCGCGTTTGATGGGGATGACACAGGACCGATCTGTTTGGCGAGCCTTGGGGGAGACATATGTTCAGCAGTGGACGTCTTTCGGCTGAAATGATGATTGATGATTATTCTTATCTTAGTTGTTCGTCTAATATTATAAAAATCTCGTGCTACGGTTTTTGTGGTCGCATTTCTCCGAAAAGACCAACCAACCAGACCAATACCAGACCAATTTTGTATGTTTTTTGTAGGTATACGAATAGGTCGTAGAGCATTTTTCATCCTGCCCCCATCTCTCGTTTTTTAGTCGCAATTTTTATAGTTACAGCAGAACGTTTGCCGGGTCAGCTTGTAATGTATAATATCGTTATACTTTGTACTTATACATACTCGTATTTCAGGAACTTTCCCTATTTGGCAAGGTCGAACAGTTTTTATGCTCAAACAGAATTCTGATAAAGGGTCCGCGAAGTTCATCAAAGCGCGTCGGGCGGCTGGCTTCCATCTGGCTTCTTTACTGCCTACTTTTAACGGTGTATTATCGAATTCTATGTGAAATAGTATAGTTAGAAGTCATGGTAGCCCAGTGTATTTTTATCATGGGTCGACCAGCCATGAGTCACCAATTGACCTAGTCCTAAACTAAGCAAAACTTGTCCTATGAGTACAACGGATAAACATACTTATTATACAAGCTGAATCCTAAATCGTGAACAGAAATTGGGGATGTCTATTTTTTTGCAATGTATAGTAAATCGAAAACCATTTCGAGATAAATGCTTTTTAACTCGTTTGCTGTAGTTATTTAATTTTAATATTACGTAATGAATTCGTCGTCGAGTTGCTTGTTTGTCTGTTTTTTATCGGATACATTTTGGAGAGTGTGCGCAGGAATTACATGATTTAATTCCTCCATCTCCATTTCACCATCGGACATCCAGGCGGGGGGAGCGTCTTCATCCTTATGTGGTTAGTATTCCAGTGGCCCGTACGAAGCGCTTCGCGTCATCCTTCCTAATGCGAACTGCTAAAGAAAGGAATTCGCTCCCGTCGTCTGTATTTCCTGATAAATACAACCTAGGTCTCTTCAAGGCTAGAGTGAATAGGCTGTTACTGAACCAGTGAGGTACACCTTTGGCCTCATCTACACTTTTCATCAGGTGAGATAGTGGTCAATCACGGGTCAGTTTTATGTAAAAAAAAAAAAAAGAATTTATAATATAACAAATAAGCAATGACCTTCATTTGACATTGGTGTAAATTGCGTGACCGGTTCAAGTCGTACTTTATTCTGTGTGGTTAGGAATTCTTCACAATTTACGCGTGGATTATACTACGGAGTTTGATTTGGACCCGCTGTCTGACATCTAGCACTTTGACAGTGCCAGTAAAGTGACACAGTGTATATAGTGTACCACTATGCAAAAAATAATTAAAGGGGTTGCCTTATCGTACGCATTTAGATAGATTTAGAAATTTGGCATTGTGGGAGCCCTCAATTATAATCTGACGTCATCAACTAAAATAGTTTCAATACTTAATTTTGAAAAAAGTAGAGAACTAAATGACAAAATATTGAAATTAGTTTCTTATAATTGACTTTTCTATACAAAAAAAAAAATATAAAAACCATGGGTATTTTTTTAGACATCCCCAATTATTGTTTCTAACTCAATTGATGTTAGATAATATAACGCACTTACTCATTTGTTTTAATTAGTGTTATTAAATTTGAGGTGTCCATACAGTGAGTTTGTGATTTAATTTCAACAAAGTATGAACATCCTAAATTTTATCAGACTAATTTTAAACGATTGAGTTAATGCAACAATAATTTCTGTTCATGACTTTGGATTCATCCTGTAGATAAATAAATACTTTAAAATATATTGAACGTATTGGCTTGATAACAAACATTCGTATTTTTCATACAACAATCTGCCCCGACTGGGGGTCAAATCTAGGACTTTAAGCTCCGTAGTCAGGTTCTCTAACCACTAGCATATCCTTTCATCAAATCTAAGACCTTTTAAGCCGAGAATTGTGGGTTTGATCCCCGGCTCGCACCTCTGAGTTTTTAGAAATCTATTTTAAAAATTTCATTAAAATTTTTATCATGAGCTTTTCAGTTAAGAAAAACATGTACTTTTTCCAGAGAATGAATGAATTAATCCGTCCGACCAATTTCGGTAACGGCGACCGCTTTGACTCCTATTCATTATGGCGCTGATACGCCCTAAAGATGGCTTACGTAGGCAATTTTGCAGGTGAATCTTCGCGCGCATTTAGGGCACGTAAGAACACCGCCCTCATATCGAATTCAGACTGTCGCCCTAATTGCAGTGTGAAGTGGAGAAAGCGACCACTGTGTACCTACCACAGCCCTGGAGCCCCCCATGTGCAGTACTCAGACAAAGCCCAGTTTGCAATAGAACAGACCTCTCTACTTTGCCCCATCGCCACAGGACTTTTACGCCATCTCCAGTGCCGTACCGTTGTTGACATAGAAATAACCCATCAGTTGCGCGAATGTTTTATAGTATTTTTTAACTACCGAAAAACCCTAAAAAAGTTGTAGAGCCTAGTGGTTCGACCAATGGCAAAGCAGCTCAAGCAGAGGGTTGTAGATCCGAGCGCGGGCTCTCACCACTGAGTTTTTCGAAATTCAGGCGCGAAACATGAGCCTTACGGTGAAGAAACATTGCGAGGAAACTTTGACCTATACACACTTGCAAAGAAATTCAAAAATGTGTGTGAAGTTCCCAATCCGAACCGGCTCTAACTCTCATTCTGAAAGGAGGTTTGAGTACAGTGGGATGTATATAGGCCAAGAAGATAAAAACCCTGAAATCTCAGGACAAATCCTGGTATATAGTAACCCTACTACACAGGCAACCTGTCTCTTTATAATTGGTCCACCTATGTCATACCAATTTCGTATTGAAGCCTTTTCACATCCCTTAGTAACTCGCAAAGTGACCCTTGTCACTTACGGAATAAGGCCCATGTCTAGAGAGACGTTTTAATGGTACGTTCCAGGTTTTTATCTGTAACATTCGCTTTTATGTGCAGAAGAGTTTACTGAACACTCGATAAGGCCGTACATTTACCATTTTTAGGGATCCATAGACAAATTTTATTTTATATGATAATGTACATAGGATGATATAATTGGATACCGCTTTAGCCTAGTTGGTAGTGACCCTGCCTACGAAGCAAGAGGTCCTGGGTTCAAATCCCGGTAAGGGCATTTATTTGTGTGATGAGTACGAATATTTGTTCCTGAGTTATGGATGTTTTCTATGTATTTAAGTATTTATTTATCTATACACCGTGAAATTTTAGTGGTTGTTTTCCCGAAACGAGGTGATTTAGTATCGATTGTACAATCGATTTATAATTACTATTTTGACTAGAGTCAAAAATCCAATTGTGAAAAACGAAAGTCGAAAATGACCGCAAACCAATAGTAACGCTTCTTTGGTACAAGTAGCGTACGATCGTACGATAGTTTAGGTACCAACGAAGCGTTACTATTAGTTTGCGGTAATTTTCGACTTTCGTTTTTCACAATTGGATTTTTGACTCTAGTCAAAATAGTAATTATAAATCGATTGTACAATCGATACTAAATCACCTCGTTTCGGGAAAACAACCACTAAAATTTCACGGTGTATAAGTATGTTTATCCGTTGCTTAGTACCCATAACACAAGCTTTGCTAAGCTTACTTTGGGACTTGGTCAATTGGTGTGAATTGTCCCGTGATATTTATTTATTTATTTATTATATCAATTCTAATAGCATCTTGCTGAAAGAACTTAGGTTACCTAGACTTAGTGTAAATTCAGTTTAGTAATGTCGAAATGTATTGAAATATCAAGCTTGCTTTAACACTAAACTAGCTTTTTCTCGCGACTTCGTCGGTAGGTATACAATGAAAATTTATGGTTTAGGTACTCCCGATCTCTATTCCACGGGAAATTAAAAAATCCTATTTACTGCACTTCTCTGATCCGAAAGGAATGGTTACTAAGATAGAGTCCCATTGAATTAAATATATAAATCCTGTTTTATTCTTATCCCGCGGGATTTTCCAAAAATCCAAAAATGGCTTTTTTACTGTTATTATCATTACGAGATAGAGTCACTTTGAAGCAAAAATATCAATCCATTTATTCCCTATCCCGTGGGCATTTCGAAAAATCCCGTCTTAGCGGATGCCTATGTTAAGCTATCGGTGTGCCAAATTTCAGCACAATCCGTTCAGTGGTTTGAGCTGTGCGTTGATAGATCAGATAGTAATGGTTGCCTTTCATATATATACAAGAAGAAGAAGATGTATGGTCATAATCATCATCATCTTCTTCTTCTTTAGCCATTCTCAACCTCTAAGGTGTAGGCCTTCAGCTTCCTTCAGTTTATGCCATCTTTTACGGTCTTGAGCAGTTTCCAACCACTTTGTTCCCGCCAGTCTTTTGATATCGTCATTGTCGTCATCATCATCATTTAAGTGGAAAGACGTTCACTGCTGAACATAGGCCTCTCCCAAGTTTCGCCAAACCAGTCGACCACCACACTGGTTCTGCGCCATCCGCATCCAACGCGTTCCCGTAGTCTTAACAATTATTAGAGGCCTACTGCATCTTACGGACCGAGAAGTCCGAGAACGCCATTCGAAAACCTTTTAGCTTCATCAGCCATCAGTTCTACGAGCGATGTGCACTGTTCACCTCCACTTCAGTCTGGCGATCCTTCGAGCTATGTCAGTGACCTCAGTTCTAACGCGGAGTAATTACGAAATCGATATACTTAGCCTTTTCAGCAAAGTAATTAGCCCCAACCGCCACTTTAATTACGGAACCCTTATTCATACGTCCCGCTTCACGCTTGGCCGATTCTGCCTATAATGTACGTACGTACAAGTATATTATAGTATAGTATAATAAGGGTAAGAATTCGTAACTTGCCTTTACGACTCGGTTACTAGCTATCAAACTTCAAATCGAGTTACGTAAAAGCCCTTTGGCAATTCTAAGTGTATTGAAATTCGAGATACAGCGTGATTAAATTATGGTATTGCCTGTGACAGTCATTGTGTTTAAATGAAGCACAATTACCTACTAAACTTACCTGTTAATAATTTTAGGCGAGACCAGTAGCGTGGAGCAATGGTATACGTTAGGTTAGTGAGAGTAGCGTGATTTAGGTATCAGATGCTACATCCCGTATTAGTAGTTGCGAATTTTCGGTACAAAATGTACCAGCTACTATTTTTCAGAGTTAGTTAGATAGTTTTTTTTTCGTAATGTATAGCAAATCGAAAACCATTTTAATATAATTTAATGCATTTATTACATCATCATTCTTCAACATTTCACCCGAAAGACGTCCACTGCTGAAAATAGGCCTCCCTCAAGGCTCGCCAAACAGATCGGCCCTGCGCCATGCACATCCAATGCGTTCCCGCCACCCTCACCAGGTCGTCGCTCCATCTTGTTGGAGGCCTACCTACACTGCGTCTTCCGATCCGCGGACGCCACAAACATATCAAATAAGAAATTACGTTCATTTGACATTGAAATATTATGACTAATATATATATATACCTACTTCGTTTCAACTTTTCATTCGCAGCCGAAAAAGGACATCGATATTATTGACATTATCTCCTACAGCGCCCCTTGATCGGACCCGTCCAAAAGCTCTTAGCAAGAGCTTTCCGAGCGAATGGAAGTTCCATGTCAAATATCAAGTTGCTGGGCCTAGTGACTTGGGCTATGCGTGGGAAGGTCGGGATTCGGGGCACCCTGTATATATCAAGTTTGCTTATAAATAGGTGTATTCAATTTATTTAACTTAAATTAAATGGAATAGTTAAACTGGGCATTTTCTGGCATTGTGCAATGATTTCCTGGCCCATTTTATTTATTGATTTGATTCTTCAATCAACTATTGTATTCATGTCTCCTGGGTATGCGCCCCAACGGGTGTTCTACCAATTGAACCACGTCGCATCCAACCGACTCCCCCGAAATTCTTAATCGCTTACATACGCCAACAACGCGCATAGAATTTCGGGGGAGTCGGTTGGATGCGACGTGGTTCAATTGGTAGAACACCCGTTGGGGCGCATACCCAGGAGACGTGGGTTCGAATCCCACCGGCGCACCCGAAAAACTTTTTCGCTTTTAAATAATCTTAGATTCGGTGAGCAGCCGTACTGCTAATAAAATAAAAATAATATTTGAATAAAAAGATGTGGTACATCATTTCTTACGCATTTCCAATGTAATTTGGAACGTAGGAGTCGTAGCTTCTAATAGTTGCGATGGATGTTACCACACGCCACTGTTGGCGTATGTAAGCGATTAAGAATTTCGGGGGAGTCGGTTGGATGCGACGTGGTTCAATTGGTAGAACACCCGTTGGGGCGCATACCCAGGAGACGTGGGTTCGAATCCCACCGGCGCATACTAGATTAGAATAATTTTTTTATCATCACATCATTGGTATTAGTTAGTCACTGCTGTTAGCTAATATAGATAAATGTATAGGGAACGTGCAAAAACTACAGGCGGCAGCACTAATGCGATAGAAGAGATACTATGCGGACAGTAAAAAAAAAAAAAATATTAGGGGACAATCTTATACACATTTCGACCTAGTCCCAAACTAAGCAAAGCTTGTACTATGGGTACTAGACGACGATAAACATACTTATATAGATAAATAAATACTTAAATACATAGAAAACATCCATAACTCAGGAACAAATATTCGTGCTCATCACACAAATAAATGCCCTTACCGGGATTTGAACCCAGGACCTCTTGCTTCGTAGGCAGGGTCACTACCAACTAGGCTAAAGCGGTCGTTAACGGTCAGTAAAAGAAACTTTGATAAGTCAAGCTTTGGTAAGCTGCCAACTGGTGCCATCAATTTGAATGTTTTACCTGATGGTTAAATGCGACAGAAGAGACACTATACGGACAGTAAAAGAAACTTATCAGGTTAAAACATTCAAGTTGATGGCAGCACCGTCTATGCGCACGTTCCCTATAGAAGCGCCGAGAACCAAAGCAGACAGAAGAGACGGAGCGGAGACGCTGCCTGCGAACAAACGACACGGACTGCGACACGCCCCCGACCCACGTCTCTTCTTCTCTTCTGTGTGGCTTGCGGCTGGTTTGGGCTGGGCAAGTCAGTGAGTGAGTCAGTCAGTCAATAAATCAGGAATTTTCTTTTTATTATGTATAAATAAGAATGTTTTTTGCGACGAAAAACTTACACCAAAGAGTTTAATTTTAATTCAGGAGAAAACATACTTTAATTTACACAGACCTATTTATGTTTTCTCAAATCCAGTCCTAAGCATGACAGATCCCTTAAACGTGGCTTTACCGTATTTAAGGTTTGTTGCAATATTTTTCTCAATCCACAACCCTTTCATTTGAATAAGGGATGCTGACTTAAAAAGGCTTACGGAAATTGGCGACAAAGAAACCTATAGCTAAACTGGTTAAATGAGTACTCGCCCGCGCGGTACAGGGGCGGGGGGGGGGGGGGGGCAAAGGGGCCGAGAGAGGTGAGAGCGGCGAGCGCGCCTCGTGGGCCTGCCGCCCGCACCTCTCCAGCCCCCGCAGGCGAGGCCTCATTTAAACGATCTTTAAAGCATTGCTTTGTATGTCGGTCCGTGGTTACATGACCTACCTCCTATTAGGTTCGTTTATACTACGGCAAAGGTCGGTAACCTGCGGCTGTTTCGATGTAATGTTGCGGATCTCCAGTTCCTTACCTAATAAGACAAGTTTTATGCGGACTGTACTTTTTGCACCTGGTTACCATGTAGATCCAAAGTACCCATCAAGACGAATCAAACGAGCCCAAACTCGATGCGGCCGTGTCGTTTTATTGCAGATTTCCTATAGCAACCCTCCAGCTTCATCAATTCTAACGATTCTAATGTTCGATAATTTTCCCGTGACAGTTTTAACCACAAGCAATGACTCGATAAATGAAAACACCCTGTATGTAGCTTGACGTCATACGACTATCATCGGCACCAAGGTTACGCTCCCGATTATGACTCTGAAGTCGCGGAAATAAGTTAGGCATCATGAGGCGATGGTTACTTACAGCTCCATGCCACAAGCATTAAGTTCTTCTGCACAGCAGAAACATTTTGTTTATTAGTCAATTTGCTTTGGCACATAAAAATCGGATGAGTAGTCTCGACGCTGCGGTGGAACACAAACATACATAGACTGCTAAACTCATTACACTTTTGCCGATTTGCCGTAGTCGTGTAAAAAAACATTATTGTTTCCCGGCAGTATTTGTAGACGGAATCCCGAAACAAAAGTTACGAAGAAATCATAGCTTTAGCCGTCTGCGTTCGTCCCTCCCAAGTGTTGTATTTGGGTTACGAATCGTGTCCTGAATAGTAAAGCGTAGGGGGGAGGGGTGAAGGGGGTCACCCCCGATTCAGGTGCCACATATCACGTGTACGGTGTAAGGTGTAATATGAGAGTGGGTGAATTCCCTAATACATTTAGGCTTGGTCTTATGCTTCATAAGATATTGATTACATCGGGAGACATTTGGTTTCAAGTGCTATTCTCTGGTTTTGCTCATCCATCAGTTTTGATTCTCTTGAGAGTGTCGAAATATACGGTTTATTGCGGCATAGAGGCCATATCAGTGCCTCGAAACAAAAGTTTTTAATCAGTGTGTGTTGCCAGTGATGACATATGGATCCGAGACGTGCTGCTTCACTATGGGCCTGATGAATAGGCTCAGAGTCGCTCAACGAGCTATGGAGAGGGCTATGCTCGGAGTTTCTCTACGGGATCGATCACGAACGAGGAGATCCATAGAAGAACAGGGTCACCGACATAGCCAAACGGATTAGCTCGTTGAAATGGCAACGGGCAGGCCATATAGCACGCAGTACAGATGACCGTTGGGGCCCAAAAGTTCTCCAATGGAGACCACGGGCTGGCAAGCGCAGCGTGGGACGTCCACCAACTAGATGTACGGACGATTTGGTTAAGGCCGCAGGTTCAGGGTGGATGCAAGTCGCTTCCAACCGTAATGATTAAGCGCCAATGAGGGAGGCCTATGTTCAGCAGTGGACGTCCTACGGCTGAAATGATGATCATGATGATGAAAGGCCATATCTTTTTTGCGGTAAATTAGAAGTTTGATTTTTTCACAGCTTCAAGGGACTGTAGACCTGAGGATATGGTTTTGAGGATATGTTTTTGGGATCCGTTTTTTTCCTTTTGAGGTACGGAGCCCTAAAAATACTGTAAATAAAATTAAATTGCTCAACACGTCTTGTTCAATTGTTGTTGTTCTTGTTTTGGCGCACTGGGCTCGCTTGGGAAATGGCCTAAGCACTCTCATTCTGAGGGAACACCTGTGCCCTGGAGTGGGACGTACATATAAAGGCTGGGATGATGACATCAAATAAAATTGAAATTAATCTATTAGGATAGAGTAGTGATCTTTATCTTTCTTTCTTTCATAGTATGGTTATAGTTATCCGCACTGGGCCCTCGTGGGAACTACGGCCCAAGCCCTCTCATTCTGAGAGGAGGCCTGTGCCATGCAGTGGGACGTATGATGATGATGATGATGATGATGATGGTGAGTTAACATAGTAATACTTCGAAACTATATTTGTCTAAAATATCGACGAATTGGATGACATTATTTCTGTAAAATCGAACTCAAATAATTGTCTTCGTTATCCTAAAATACCCATCACAACAAGATACTATATCGGTCTTTTTAATCTAGCTTCGTGCCGGTAGGGGGTGGTGGGGGCGCCCTCTGACGTCGCAAGTTCAAGGTCGATCAGGGATTTAGTGCTGCGATGCGTAATAATTTAACTGAACTGAAAGTGTTTAAGAATTACGGGTTTATTTACGCACCTCTGAATTATCTGTGAAGGTTTTGTTGAGCGAGAAAAGATTGTGCGATAATAGAAGTAAACAAATTATTACGCCATCGTAGGCATACTTAGTTTAATAGAAGAAGGGCATCATATGGCGAAAATTCCAAGACGCGAATATAATAAAATAAACAATGCTTTATTTTAGTTGTTCTTTATTCTTTGCTCGAATTCCACAAATGGCAGATTGTCTAAAAAAATTACAATTGTTTTTTTTTTGTACAAAAAGTCAATTATAAGAAACTAATTGCAATATTTTTTTTCGTTTACTCCATAATTAAATTAAATTCATCACCCGTAGGACGTCCACTGCTGGACATAGTTCTTTAATTACTGGGTGGGTTCGGTCGCCGTGGTATGGAAAAAAGGTATGATATTTATCGTACTTTAATACATTTGTCTGCATTGTATTGTCTAATATGTAGACAAAAATCATTTCTGGCGACCTCAGGGCCGGGTCTTTTTTCGCCCAGAGGCTAAGCATAGCCGTACAGCGAGGGAATGTTGCAAGCATGCTTGGCACGCTGCCCCGGGTAGGCGAAATTCAGGGTGTTCTTGTGTTGTTGTAAATAAACACAAAATCATTTCCATGTCACTATGGAGTTTATTTTATTGCAGTTTTCACAGCGAATCAACCTTTTTATGTCTGTTCAAGCCATTAAGTACAGCTGAATGTCGAAGCTTTGAGTCTTCCTAGCTGAAAAGCTTTCGAGATCTCGAATGCTCTTGTCAGCTTTCTTGAGGCTTGCATAGACTTACATGTTGGATTTGAAATAGGTTTTTGTCAAAATTTAATTTTCAAATACAAGCTTTTTTCCTTTTTGTACTTTTCTACATAAAATTAGCCTATATTAATCGGGGGTACTTTTATTTTTGATTTGTAAAAAAAATAGAATCGGTTCGGTATGACCAAAAATGACCTTTATTAGTATACCTAGGTAAGCCTAAACTTATACTATAATACTAGCTGCTGCTCGTGACTCCGTCTGCGAAAAATAGGGGTAGATATATAAAAAATAGCATACGACCTATTCTCAGACCTACCAAATACAGACAAAAAAATTCATAAAAATCGGTCAAGCCGTTTCGGAGGAGTTCGATAACAAACACCGTGACACGAGATTTTTATATATTAGAATGAAAGATATAAGACATTCGATTGAGATTTTGTTTATTTGTAATGGATAAAATAAAAAAAAACTGCATTTGTAACCAATCTTAAAGTTTTTAGTGTATAAATAGCCAGCTTATAACAAGTTAATTCAACAATTTCAAGCAAATCCAACAGGAAGTGATTAAAAATAGTACCAACATATTATTATTATGTAGGTATTTACTGACTTACTGATGAAGACAAGTAAAACAAATCTTATAATAATAGGTACATTCGTCATCATAAACATTGGAGCGTTCAAGGCGATCAAAAATATCTGAACCAGACGGTATTGTCAATTGCGTAAGTGCCTGTTCAGATATTTTTGAGCACCGTGACTGTTCAGATGTTTATGATGGCGATACCAAACAAGAGAACGTTACGAGTACAAATTCAACACAATTTATTTCCAAACAAACCTACGCACTGTCGCTTGCAAACCTTTTAAAAACAAATACACCGCTTCCATTTCCAATCGAAGCCAGAAAGTCATTTACGCGAAAACAATACTCGAACGTAACGAATTACGTAACGGAAAAGTCACAAATAAACGTCAAATAAATCCGTAGCCCGAAATACTGTCGGTCGTACCTACGTTACGCATTAAGTTTCGTTCCCGCTATTGATCGGCCTTCAATTTGCTGGTATACACGAATTACGGAAATGTCTGCGACCCAGATAATAAGTTTGGTAAAAATTATATTTTTAAATACAAGCTTTTTTGCTGATTGTAATTTTTGCCCCTAGTTTTTAACAAAGTTCTCGTCAAGACGAATCAAACGAGTCCAAACTCGATGCGGTCTTGCCGTTTTATTACAGAGTTCGTATGGCGTATGGCTACCTTCTAGCTCCAGCATCCGATTTACACATGCAGGCATAATTCCAGCTCAGTCGGAAACCGGGAAGTGAATCAAATTTAACTTGCAAGATTTGACCGTACATATATATATTTCAAACTAAATACAAACTGAAATATAGATGCACAGAAAAAATCCCAGAAAAAAGACCAATGCTGGGAATCGAACCCAGGTCCTCAGCGTTCCGTGCTGCGTGCTTACCCCTACACCATCACTGGTCTAGAAGTTAGCGACGAATCTTTCCCATACATCGTACACTTCAGTCTGTTATAATCACATTTAGGCAGTGATAAAGCCTAAGTGAGTGTTGAAGTCTCTCGGTAGAGGGCATAACATAGATGCGCTTTATCACTGCCTAAATGTGATTATAACAGACTGAAGTGTACGATGTATGGGAAAGATTCGTCGCTAACTTCTAGACCAGTGATGGTGTAGGGGTAAGCACGCAGCACGGAACGCTGAGGACCTGGGTTCGATTCCCAGCATTGGTCTTTTTTCTGGGGTTTTTTCTGTGCATCTATATTTCAGTTTGTATTTAGTTTGAAATATATGGTTTCACGGGATGACCGTAAAAGTAATAAAAAAATGAAGTTGAAGAAAATAAAAAAATAAATAGAAAAAGATACTTCATACTTAACTCGTACATATATACTTGGGTGCATATATAGATACGTACATTGCAAGTTAGTAAAAGGCTTGTAAAAACAGATTAATTAGAGGGCTGGGTTGTAAGCTCGAGTGGTGTAATGATTCAGCACGTGTTCCCGATTGAACGAAAACCTGACTTCGAGCACCGGCCTCAACATTTCTTTCCTGGTTTTTTCAAAGTGTTCCAGTGCAGTGTTATTGAAATGTAATAGTAAGATTTTTGCTGACTGTAATTTTTGTTAGCTGTACTTGTATATGTATAGTCATCCTAACTACAAGTTACAAGTTGATGCCATTAACCGTTGAGGAGTTCCACCTGGCGGAGACGATCCTGGTTAGACGACAAGAACTTCACTACCAGGTTATTATGTTGTCACTGGACTTGCATACATAACTATGCCAAATTTTAGCTTAATCAAATACCAGGAAGCGGCCGAAAAATTTTTGCTAATTTTGAAACCACAACTTGTCTAGGTAACAACATAGAGGAAGACCACCAGGTAATTTTTAGGTTTTTCCTCTAGTTTCGTAAAATCCCGGAATTTCAATTCAACTTAAGGCCGGCGCAGATCAGACTTCATCTGATGGAAAATGATCACCACCGCCCATAAATATCAACAACTTAAAGTGGGTCACTGATGTGTTGCAGGCCTTTAAAAAAGGAATAGGGGAGGGGGAGGGGGAGAGGTATAAGGCCCCCGGCGCTCTCACTGACCGTACGAAGCGCAGCAGGAGTACTGCTGCTTCACGCCGGTGTTCTGTGAAAGGGTGGAACTGCCCCGGGCGAGCCGGCCCATTTGTGATGCAGCGGTTAGCTACAACACGGCTCTACCTCTACGAAAATCACGAAAACGCAACAGTTGTAATAAATTAAACTGTAAGAAAGATAGCGCACTAAAAACGTGCACATGGTGTGCCATTTTTCTTACATTTCCATTTTTTTTTACATTTTTCATGGTGTGTAATTTTTTTTTAATTGTTTACACGCACACGTTTGGTCTGCGCCGGCCTTAAAGCTTCACGCGAGCTGCGGGTAATGGAGATACGATAAAATATTATTAGACGACTCTGAGTGAGGTAATTAGAGCTTTAATCACCTGTCAGATGATTGATGGCGAGTTCTCGATCATCGGAACTTTCTGCTCGTAATCATCGATTATTACTTACGTGAGAAACTTTCTCGGCTCAGCCAATTATTACATCCGATCAAACATTCCATTTTAATCCGTACGACATCATTTTTTTGACACCTGAAAATTACTACAGGAATCGAAAGAGTTTTGCCTCTAAAGACGGAAAAATATTTTTATTATAATTTATTTCTCCATATTTAAAAAAATACAAGAAATTAAAATAAATATCTGAATTTACCAATACTACCACAGAATACCCTTTTTCACCGGAAAAAAAAAGCTGTAATAATTTTAAATTTGATAACAACCTCAACGTCAGATTTACGTCATCACTTTTTTTTTAATAGAGACTAGATAAAAAGTAATTATTTTGATCTATTGTGTGGTAGTTTTGGAGTTATGCCCTTTTAGAATAAGCACATCTTAAAAAAAAATTAAGTAATAATCCTAAAGAACATTTAAAACTATTAACGTCTTTTCGAATCAAATTATAGTTGTCAAATAATAAATAAAGTACAATGGACACCTTTCCGTGATTAAGTGGTTATGATTAAGTTGGTAAAAAAAAGCTGGAACGGTTTTCAAAGACTAAAGCAATAAAGATAGTTTAAACTTTAACCTATAACTACGAGGTACAAATACTCGTAGTAGAGGTGGCGAATCGTGGGACGGAGGCGGGTCGTTTTGTATATTTCTCAGCGAGATAAAAGGTTTTGTGTTACTTGATTTACTCGTTTCACGAAGGTAAAGGGCTGTAAAGGGATGATTTTTATTTCTAGGTCAAGTTGAATTGTCTAGCAATTTGTTTGTGGAAAAAGTAAGATTAATGATTAATTTAATAACCGCGAGTTGTTAAAGTCAATGGGAGTTCTTTGACCAGCAGCGGGACTCTGCAATAGGCTAAAAAATATAAGTAAGTATAGTAGTTTAGTGGTTTGACCTACCTATGGCCTCTCATGCAGAGGGCCGTAGGTTCGAACCCGGGCTTGCACTTCTTCTGAGTTTGTCCGAACTGTGTGTAAGTTTGCTAACGATGCGCTTGAATTCCGAAATATTCAGAGGTGCGAGCTCGGGATTGTATCTACGATCTTCTGCTTGATCCTTTGCTTGGTCAAACCACACCACGGTTTTGACCACCACGACTTTTTTTTCGGAGTTTACTGTAAGAGGACAAATTATTCTATAGCTAAAACTATAACTTTAAATATAATTAAATTACATTTACGATTTTCATGTCTTAAGTACTATATTAGTTAGAAAAAGTTGGGGCTCAGCGGATCAGGAGGATGTAACAGACCAATGTCACTTCTAAGGCGGGCTTGCGCGGACCTGGGTTAGCTACTTAACTCCGAGTTAACTGCTAACCCCGGGCTAACAAGTGTCAAAATGTATGGAAATGTCATTCTTAACCCGGGGTTAACGATTTAATTTTTTAACCCTAGACTGTGCAAGTGGCCCTAAGAGTAATTAATGAACAGATATCGGAATTTTCACGGCAAAACATAAGACTGTCGCAATCAAGCTAGTGTTAGAACCATTTTTTTTATCGATATCGAGTATTATTATATAGTACTTGGGCGATCGAGCTCCGCTCGGGCTGAAACTCGGTACCAAGCGTTTTCCCAGAGATAAGACCAAGCTAGATCAATTTTTCATCCCCGAAAACAGGGGTTAGTTACGAGATTGTTTTATTAGAAATATGAAATGTTGTCAATTGACGCCAATTGACCTAGCCCAAACTAAGCAAAGCTTGACCTATGGGTACTAGAGAACGGATAAACATACTTATAATTAATCTATACATATAATAAATCTGTAACAAGACGATGTCTGTACATTGAAGATATTTGAGAAAAACTGTCACTAGGGCTATTTATTAGCACAATAGAACCCAAAACAATGATTTTTAGAATTATTGTCTGTTTGTCTGTTTGTCTGTGCGTTTGTGCGCGCTAATCTCAGAAACGGCTTAACCTAGAAGGATGCGGTTTTCACTGATATGTTGGTATTTTCTTGTATTAACATTTAGTGTTTGTTTCATTTGAATCGGTTCACAAATAAGAAAGATACGTCTATTTTAAGAATTTATCGAACAGGTTTTTTTGTTTGAACGCGCTAATCTCAGGAACTACTGCTCCGATTTGAAAAATTCTTTCGTTGTTAGATAGCACATTTATCGAGGAAGGCTATAGGCTATATATCATCACGCTAATACCAATAGGAGCGGAGCGGAGCGGAAGAATGTTTCAAAATCGGGGGTTTTTGAAGTAAAACTTCTATAGGCACGCTTGACTTGGGAGTACGGTGTTGAATGTGAACGCGGGTGTGCGGGTGGGGTAATTTTTTTTTATATCGAGGAACTGAGGAGAGCCATAATTGATGAAAAAGCAAATTGGATAAAAAAAAATAAGCTGCCCAAATTACTAATTCCACGCGGACGGAGTCGCGGGCAAATGCTAGTAATTAATACTTAAATACATATGAAACATCCAAGTCTCGAGCACAAACATTCGTTTTTTTCACACAAGTAAATATTGCCCCCGACCTGGAATCGAACCCGGGACCTCAAGCTTCGTAGCCAGGTTCTCTAACCACTAGGTAATTTAGGTTGTCAAACATCAACAATTTTATTCCAGTAAGGTCATAAATTCATGACAAAACGTGTGAATTTTGTGTGAGTATATAACTGATAGCGTACTAGGGGCGTTCAATAAAAAGTGAGAATGAGTATGTTATAAACAACTTTTACTAAATGTCATTTTATTTTTCGACATAGTCACCTTGTAGCATAATACACTTAGTATATCTTTTTTCTAAACTTAAAATTCCATTTTTAAAAAAGGTCTCATCTTGAGTACTTAAAAAATCTTGTACTGCAGCGACTACCGCGTCGACGTCTTCAAATTTCTGGCCTCTCAGGTATTGTTTCAATCTCGGAAATAGGTAGAAATCACTGGGAGCGAGATCTGGTGAATACGGAGGATGCTTAAGGATATCGAACCCAGCATCACGAATTGCAGCCATTGCAACGGCGGACTTGTGTGCCGGGGCATTGTCCTGGTGGAACAGCACAACTTTCGAGAGTTTACCTCGCCGTCTTTCGCGGATCTCATTGCGCAATGTTGCTATTTGTTTGGCGTATAAAGTGCCCGTAATAGTGGCTCCATGCTCGAGATACTCAATCATTAATACCCCTTTACCATCCCAAAAAACAGAGCCCATGACCTTACCGGCAGATGGGCTCACCTTGAATTTCTTCGGAGTTGGAGATGATGGCCTTTTCCATGTCATAGACTGCAGTTTCGTTTCAGGGTCGTAATGATGGAGCCATGTTTCGTCCATTGTTATAAATCGCGCCAAAAAAAGTTCCCGGTCTTGCTGCATCAGGTTCAAAGCTTCTTGACAAATCTCTAGTCTAGTTTGTTTTTGCGTGTCAGTAAGCATTCTTGGTACCCAACGCGCAGATACCTTTTTCATACCCAAGCGTTCATGTAAAATATTATGCACGCTCCCCGTTGAAATCTTTACATTTTCAGCAATAAAACGAACTGTGACACGACGATCCGCCAAAACTGAGTTTTCGACTTTTTTCACAATTTCTTCAGTTACTGCTGTAGTAGGGCGTCCGGAGCGGGGGTCGTCCATTGTCGATGTTCTTCCACGTCTAAATTCGGCGCACCAACGTGCGACTGTCGAATACGGAGGAGCATTAGACCCTTAAGTGTCCCGCAAATCCAAATTGACTTGGTCCGTAGAAAAATTTTTCAAATACAAGTATTTGATAACGGCGCGCAGTTCAATTTTCTCCATTTTCGCTAACGTACTCAATAGCATTGCAAAGAAATTACCGTATATTTTTTTAAACAAAAGACAGTTAGTTTGTTTTTTTCATAGCAATCAGCTAGATAGATTAGCGTTACCGGCCAGTATTTAATTTCGTAATATTAAAAGAGTTTGTATCTCATTCTCACTTTATATTGAACGCCCCTCGTATTTTCTCTGCGCATTACTCGCTTGTTTATTAATTATGGATGGAATATCATACAGGTGTTTCTACGCATTTTCCTTGAAGCATCTTAATTAGGTACATTTTAACCTTTACGCAGGTCTGTACATGGTTTTATGATTTGTACATAAACTTAACCGTTAACCGTTGGGGTAGACGACGACGACGACGACGACGGTTGGGGTCCACGCGATAGCCCTCGCGTTCCGAATATCAGCTGCAGATTGCTTAAAATATACAAAGCAAAGAGAATATAACCAATACATTTTGTACAAAGGTTTCACAACCACTGTGTTAAACATTATATTTAGCTCTAAAAAAAAGTCATATTTTATGACAAAGAAACATTATTTAAGGAAATGAGTTTTTTTTAAAGTTTTCAGTACTTTAAAAATGAAGAAGAAATCAAACCGTAAGCTAACTTTAGAAGTACTTTGGGTTTCGAACGTCCAAACGTCAGTCGAGACTAAAAGAGATAGATATATTTGGTTTGCATATAGCGGCATCCCTTTCGCGACTTAGCGTTTCAGTTTCGGACCAGAGACAATATCGGTCTTTCTTTCACTTGTAAGCGATTGAGACTCAGCTCTGAGAAATAGACGTCGTGGTTCCAATTTCGACGATTCAGTCCTAAATTGAACTGCTCTGCGTTTGGAACGTTTATTAAAAGATCATGGTAAGCCCCCTGGTCTATTATATAATCCTATCTAGACTTAATATTATTCGGTCCCCAGCTTTGATCAATTATAACTGTAGATCCACAGTCGCGCGCCCGAAAATGTCCGAGCCAAATGAGCGCCACTTTGATAAAAGTGGTCTTCTTTTTTCTCAGTACGTTACGTGAAATTGTCAAGTTTAGCTGTCAAGTGTCAACCGAAATTCGACTGTAATGAAGTAAAGACTAGGTTCAAATTTCTGTGTAGGTGATGATTTTAATTGTTACGCAAACAAATAAAAAAGTTCGGACATTCTTTGAAGGGGATTTTGTTCGGCAATGTGTATCTTCAGTTATAATTGATCAAAGGTCCCCAGTAAATTCCCAGATTCCCAGTAAAACCAAGTCTTATCAAACAAGTAATTCCCTTAATTCTGATTTACCCGAATATCCATAAACATTCTGTAGGGGTTTACAGCCAATTTATTTAAACGCGTATTTTCACGATCATCCATTTCTCACGGCAAAGCCTCCCAAGCAGATGTTTTCTGAACGCCTCATTTTTCACGGTTAATTGAAGAATTCTAGACGTTAAAAGACTCGACAAGATACTCGTAGCCTAATTACGATTTTACTTAATTAGTCGGTTTTCTTTGTTTAAAAAATCGTGTAGGGCTGAAATAAATCATGTGTAATGCGAGAACGATTTTAATTAAACAGTGATTTTCCAAATAATCATTATCGATGGGCGTCATAAGAAAGCTCTAAGTCACTCAGAAGGCGATGGAGAGGGCTATGCTTGGAATTTCTCTGCGGGATCGCATTAGAAATGATGAAATCCGCGCAAGAACTATAGTCACGGACATAGCTCGAAGAATCGCTAGACTTAAGTGGCAGTGGGCAGGGCTGAACTGACGGCCGATGGGGCCGAAAGGTTCTCGAGTGGCGTCCGCGGACCGGAAGACGCAGTGTAGGTAGGCTTGAGCTTGAGCGACGACCTGGTGAAGGTGGCGGGAACGCATTGGTTGCGGATGGCGCAGGGCCGATCTGTTTGGCGAGCCTTGGGGGAGGCCTATGTTCAGCAGTGACGTCTTTCGGCTGAAATGATGATGATGATAATGAACTTGCCACCGAAGATTGATCTAGAAAAATTGGTTACAAATGGCCGATTTAAATTCATCGTGTATAATAAAATAGGATATAAGCTAAAACGTTGTCATTTCCACAGAAACACATACCAGGGCTCTTTCATCTCGTTCAGCGTTTTCTCAAATAGCTGAAATTTTTCCACAGGTGAGATCACGTTCGGTACAGTCAGCAAAATTGGCAAACATCAAGAGTTAGCCAAACCGCTGTGACACAGAGATAAACGGAACAGAAACACTATCAACTAAAAGTGTTATTATGGCTAATAACAAAAAGAAACTTCGACAGCATGTTTGTGTTAAAACATTTGAAATTTTATACGTGATAAAAATCAGTTGTCTGTAAAGTCGGTTTACGGACGATAGTTTAACATGGCAACGTCATAACAAAACATTCAAAAACCAGGCGGTCACCCATCCAAGTACTGACCGCGCCCTACGTTGCCTAACCTCGGTGATCGGACGAGAAACGGTGTTTTGTCAAATATCTTGAAAACGGTGCATCCTACGGCAAAATCAATGAAATACGAGCGATGTGCCCGGTCCACTGCCACTGAAGTCTAGCGATTCTTCGAGCTATGTCCGAGACTTTAGTTCTTGCGCAGATTTCATTATTCCTAATGCGATCCCGCAGAGAAACTCCAAGCATAGCCCTCTCCATCGGCCTTTGAGCTTTCTTATGAGGGCCCTCGTGTAAATAAAGGTATACCTAAGTATTTTCTGAAAAAAAACACGATTTAGCAAAAGAAATTCGAGCAAGTTCGGTCGCTCAAATACTGCAATAATAAAGTAAGTATACAACAAAAGGGTGGTTTTTAAAAAAAAAAAATTATGTAAAACTTTTCACGCCGTCGTTGGCTGTACTTTTTGCGCCGCGGCCACCGACTGAGCCTTCCTCCCACGCGTTATGACGTCAACTGAGTCAGGGATAAAAATATACTAGAACAGCTTAAGGTGACCTGATCCATGTATAACACTTAGGTAGAATAATGGGGATGACACCAACCTCCTGACATTTGACATTAAGTATGAAAGAAGTTTTACTTATAATGGGATCAGCATGTGTCTACATGATTTCCCATAATTTAATAAGTCATAATGTATAATTTTCTATAATTATAATTAGCTATAAAGTGATTTAAGTATTTCGGAAACAGTATTTTCTTCGAAATCGTTATTAGATGGCATTTCAAAAAATCCTGAAGGAAATACTGTTAAATAGATAAATAAATCACTTCATGACTATTGATAATTATGGAAAATTATATATTATGACTTATTAAATTATGGGAAACCAAGGCGTGTCGATCAGCATGGGTAGAAACCTGAGACAGTTGTCTTTCATTTCGCAGTTTTGGTTGAAATTTGTATGGGAATGCCAGCTGTCACAGGGCACAAGATGTATTAATCCCACCATTGTTTTTTTTTTACTCATGTAGGTACTATATCCACGAATTACAATATCACAAATAAAATCACAAGGGCGCTCTCATGAGTCCTGAACCAAAAATATCAAGAAGTATCTATGGTACCTACTTAAAGTTTTAAAAAAAGAACGCCATAGTATGGACGATGACACCTCCAATCGAGTGACGTATTTTTTACGAGCTGTCAAAACGCGGCTCTACTATAGGTTTTGTACGGCAATCTTTATATTATTGTGTAAAGATTTTTAAGAATAAAACTCTTAGCTTGATATACAAGTTGTCAAACATAGAAATTCGAACTTTCAACGTTTTGACAACTTTTATTTCAAGCTAATGGTTTTATTCTTAAAAAACTTTACACAATAATATAAAGAACACTGTTTTACAAGCGCAAGTACCATATGAAGTTAGACAGTTACACCGTTCACCCACAATAAATTAAAAACTGTAAAAAGTTTGAATTTCGCGCCTAGAGCGTGCCCTTAAGTACCTAATTACCTTATAATTTTTTCGTGTCTGTTGTTTAACTGTCAATAAACATCCTTTACTCGTAAAGTTAGGTAAAAGGAGTCTCAAGGAGAATCAATGGGCCACAAGTTGGTCTTAAAAATTATTTTCAATACAAGCTTTTCTGCGACCTGTACTTTTTGTCTCCAGTAAACTACGTAAGTATCCGTATCAAGACAAGTTTCAAGTTGATTCCATACGAATGTTGAAAAGTATGTAAAAATACTCGCTACGCAATTTCTCAAGTACTAGAGATAAAATCATATTTTTTTATTATTGTCTAAAACTTATGATCTAGAATTGTAATCTTATGATTACAATTGAAATTATCGTGAGCTTTCATCATTCATGATGAAATAAGTACTAGAGATATCTACCTCAAATATTAGAATAAACATTAATCATTATTATTGATTATTTAGTAGAACATTAAAGTTGAAATTCATAAATAAATAAAATAAATAAATATCATGGGACAATTCACACCAATTGACCTAGTCCCAAAGTAAGCTAAGCAAAGCTTGTGTTATGGGTACTAAGCAACGGATAAACATACTTATATAAATAGATACATACTTAAATACATATTATACACCCAAGACCCGAGAACAAACATTCGTATTTAAAGGAAAACAACACAAAAATTTAAAGGTGCAAGTGAAGTTTCCAAACTGCACTGGGGGGTTACTACGAAATTCGAAGTTCGAAGTTCGGATCGTGCGGTCCCTCTCACTCTCGTAATAAATACCATTAGCGTGAGCGGAACGGCATGAAACGAAGTTCGAATTTCGCGCTTCGCAGTATAGGGCCTGGGCCGCGCGGGAACTTCAGCCCAAGCCCTGTCATTCTGAGGCACAGGCCCGTAGCATTTATATGTAGGCCGGGATGATCTAGCACCCTAAGTTCTGTGTTAAGGACAATTCAAGGTCACGAACAACCCGAGGTGTATCGGGACCCGAGGTTACACTTTCACGCCAGAATTAGCGGCTGACCCCCGGCCACTTTACCCCAGAGGGGTAATACTCCCTGTTACCCTAACCATCCCACAGGTGCGCTTACCCTAGCAAGTTTGTGTTCGAGATCTAGCTTTTTGTTGAAGGCAATAGATTGTCTTTTGTTTGTTATGAGACGATACAGTTGGTCGAATATTACTTGGCTAACGTAACATTTGGTCGAATGATCGTTTCTTGAGCATTTCTCAAAAACTTTGTACATTTAATTTTGGACTCCGACTTGCACAGTAAAGATAGGTAGCGTAACTAACACTGTGTTAGTCAGACACAGTTGCATTCATTTCCGTTGGTTTCACTTGGTGTAAATTCCCACCAGCTGAAATCTATACTTCATTTTTTCTGTTGTAAAAGGTTGCCCGGAAGAGATCGCTCTGAAGCGATAAGGGCCCCTATTGCTTGTAAGTTTTTTCTGCGTACCTGTTTTCTGTACTTACTTTATTTATAGGATCTTTGTATTGTATTAGTTGGATCAAAAAATTATCGCGGATCCAGATTTGAACCAACGACCTTCCGCGTGCCCCTATCGCGTTTAAATCTAAAATTAGCTCCAATAAACTTACTACTTACTTACTTACTACTTATTACTTAGGGATCTTTAAAAAACGAGCCTACCAATTCCTAAAAGGGTCGGCAACGCACCTGTGATGCCCCCCGTGTTACAGGTGTCCATGGGCGACGGTGATCGCTTTCCATCAGGTGACTCGTCTGCTCGTTTGCCACCTCTTATATAAAAAAAAAAAACCTAAAACATTTTTAACAGACGACAAAATCGTAATTAAGTCGATGTTTTCTTTAACGACATACTTTCGCGTGAAAGGAACGTATCGTAAAACATTGTTATCAGGAACGACCGGAATGCATAAAACTGTAACGACTTATAGCGTAAAAGAAACGTGGGCACTTAATGCGTTTATGACATGGAACTTAATGTCGCTTTCAGAGACGTGTACGTTACTAAACTTATTTGCAGCGTCGACATAATTATTACGGTTAATAGAATTTAATGATTTTGCTGTCTTGTAATCGTAGGGTGAGGACAAAAGCGTAATTTTGGTTTCATAAAAAAGTCCTATTTTAGTAAAAGCTCATTTTGCGTCGCCGTGTGGTACGGTCAAGCGCAAAAATATGTAGGTATCGATTTAACCCGTCAAGCGATTTAGGCGCACACGTGTGCGTCTAAACTAACTGTTCATGATTTGCTAATTTTTGTTACTAGTTACGATCACCTTTTAACATAGGGTACTTAGAAAAAATTACCCAAAAAGTCGCTGATCGTGCGACGGGTCCTCTCATAATTATGGACCATACCATGTATATATGTCGCATATACGTCTGTCTTGCACGTGTAGTCACGGAGTAGCAAAGTTTCAGTTCATTGTTAGTTTTCATGTGAAGCGTCAAACGACTCTAGCGGTTCCCCCTTGCCAAGAAAACAAAAATTCCATCATCTTTTTTAGTAAATAACGTCATAAAACTGGCCTGATACTACGAAGTTCCGAATTCGAACTTCGTATGGTGCTGTCCCGCTCACGCTAATTGTATTTAATAAGGGACTGATAGGGACCGTACTAGGAACTTTGAATTTCGAATTTCAGAGAAGCCCCGGAACTCAAGGTAACGCGAGGCGGGGGTAAAGTGGGTAGATCGCTTCACGCGATCGCTCGCCTACTATAATTCACTGTAAATAAGGAGTCAATGAACTCTGCCCTTGAGCTTGCTGAAGGCTAAGCTACTACTGACACGAGGTAGGTACCATCGCCCCAGACGCCAGATACCCATTTTCAAAACAAATTTGCTTGCAGCCGTTGATGTTTATTGCTATGGATTGTTATGGACAGATGTCTAGCCACTGCACGCAAACTGGGCCTTTAAGGTGGTTATCTGGCGCTTGGGGCGATTGTACATATCAGTAGCGTGCAGTGAACATTTCGTTTCTGTTAGGAATGTCTATATATAGATGCCACATCTCGCAGTGCACACAAGCTTTGTCATATTTATCATCAGTGATACCAAGTAAGTAAATAATTTCAGCAACTCTGTGGGAATCGACTTGTTATGGTAAGTAGGTACCTACCCTATACAATAGTAACAATTTAGTCGTTGTAATAAGTTTGACGACCAGATGGCCTAGTGGTTAGAGAACCTGACTATGAAGCTTGAGGTCCCGGGTTCGATTCCCGTGTCGGGGCAGATATTTGTATGAAAAATACGAATGTTTGTTCTCGGGTCTTGGGTGTTTAATATGTATCTAAGTATGTATCTATCTATATAAGTATGTTTATCCGTTGCCTAGTACCCATAACACAAGCTTTCCTAGCTTACTTTGGGACTAGGTCAATTGGTGTGAATTGTCCCGTGTTTTTTTTTTTTAATAAGTTACTGAAGTTTACCCGACAGACTACAGAATGAGATTTTAATTTCTTACCATTTAATTTGTTCGCAGATGTGTGCAGTTTCTTCATGGTGTTTGCCTTCACCGCGAAGCTCATGGTAAACTCTGCTTAAGAAGCCATAGGTCATAGGTTGGTGGGTAGGCCTCCAACGAGATGGAGCAATGACCTGGTTAAGGTTGCGGGAACGCTTTGGATGCAGATGGCGCAGGGCCGATCTATTTCTCGAGCTTTGGGGGAGGCCTATGTTTAGCAGTGGAAGTCTTTCGGCTGAAACGATGATGATGATTGTAACTTATTTCCCTCTTTATGTGTATCTATAAGTAAAGCTTTCACGTGTAATACGACTTTTCCTCTATAAAAATACAATAAGGCAACTCGGCCGGCTGGGGCGTCGTTTATGTGAAATAGGATTTCCCACGGGACATCCTATGTCAGCTGGAGTTGATTCAGAACGGCTAGCGAGTGGACGCTTTTCATTCGTCTTGGTTACCTTTTTAACCCCTGGCACAAAAAAGAGGGGTGTTATAAGCTTGACCGCTATGTCTTTGTGTGTGTGTCTGTTTGTGGCATCATAGCTCTTAAACGGATGAACCGATTTGGATGCAGTTTTTTTTATTAGAAAGCAGGTTTCTTGGCGATGGTTTTTAGATATGTTTCATCAAAATTGGTTCAGCCGTTTCAAAGTTATTAGCGCATTTGTTGGTTGCGGACAGGATCTTAGACGCATAATGGGCATTTACTATATACCTAGTAAATGCAAAGTAAATGCAATTGCCTTGAAGGATTTCAAAATATATATATAGTTAGATGTAGGTACTGCCCAATATTATGGTCATACACATTTTTCGTTCGCGTCTCTCCTGTGGACATGGCAAAAGTTAAGGATCAGCCAACGTTTTTTAGTCAAGTCTACATCGGCGTGTGGGACGCCTGGCCAACTTTTAGTCCATGTAAATAAATAGTAGCCGTGGTGGCTGTAGTGGCCTAGTGGTTTGACCTATGGCCTCTCAAGCAAAGGGTCGTGGGTTCAAATCCCGCCTCGCATCTCTAAGTTTTTCGGAATTTATGTGCGAAATAACTATACCTATAGATTTTTCTGGCACAAACGACCTGTACCTCTACCATGAGTTTACACACGTTTACGTGACCGTACTCGCTAGCGACGGCGTAAATTATTTGTATGGAGAATTGTACAGCGCCTCTAGCGGTCACTTACGGAAGTATAATTCTCCATACAAATCATTTACGCCGTCGCTAGCGAGTACTCATGGTAGAGGTACTGTAGTCAGTGTTTGACATAATAATAACATCGATTCAGTTTGGTATTATTGTTTTATATTTTCAAACGTGTCTCATTGATATAATGCCACTTATAAGATAACAATAAACTATGTATGTATTAGAAGGAAAAGTAGGTATTCGGTTCGAGCCAGGAAAATCTCTAGGTATAGAAATTACATTTGAAGTTTACCATGAGCTTGACGGTGAAGGAAAAATATCGTGAGGAAACCTGCATACACCTTCGAAGTAATATGTTCATATAAGAAGAAGATATATGAAGTAGTATGTCATTCATCATTTCAGCCGAAAGACGTCCACTGCCGAACATAGGCCTCCCCCAAGGCTCGCCAAACAGATCGGTCCCGTGCCATCCGCATCCAATGCGATCTTTGTTTTTCAATAAAGAGTCATTGTGGTTCTGTGGCAATACAATAAATTTGTATTATTATTGCTGTTTAATTTCTAACGCATTGTCATTATTACATCGCCCGAGTATCCTATTACAGTCTAAAAAGCGTCGTGATCCCAATTTTTCGCCAAAAAAAACTTGAGCAACGGAAACTTTTAATTGCTCAATAAATCCCTTTCTGGGCTGAGAATAAAACCGCCAACGTTCAAGAGGATTGTTAAAAAGTTTAAATACCTACAGTCGAGGCAATCAAAGCCTCGGGTCAAACGTTGCTCTTTGAACGTAAAAAGTAATATATTACCAGAGTTTTGGCGGTTATTCTTAGGTAGGTAATCAAAGTCTAGAAAGTTAATTGTGGTGTTAAAAAATTGTGATTGTTGATCTTGAATTGTCAATAGAACTTTGACTATGTTGATGATGACGTTCTGTGGTCCCTCTACAGGGGCATAGGGCTCACAGTAGGATCTTACAGTCAGGATTCTGTGTTCTTCTAGCTAGAGTATAACTTTGGGTGCGTACTTGATAATTCAAATCCGTATGGCCACAAAGGCTGGAACACCGTCGTAGAGTTGCTTGTTTGTCAGTTTTTTACCGGATACATTTTGTTGAGTGTGCGTAGGATACATGATGTAATTCCTCTATTTCCTTTTGACAGGTGGTTTTTGCCTAGTGTGTGACTGTATATAATATTCTTGTGTGTAACCAACAACGGAAAATATTTTTATAAAAGATACCTTATAAACTATTTTTTTTCCCACTGGATATCTAAGCGGGAGGGGGGGGGGGGAGCGACTTCATCCTTATGTGGTTAATATTCCATTGGACCGTATAATCGCTCGCTCCCATCGTCTAAATTTCCAGATAAATACAACCTAGGGCTCTTTAAGACTACTATAGTGATTAGAGTGTTACTGAACCGGTGAGATAACACCTTTTTGGTCTCACCTGCACTATCCATTAGGTGAGATCAATATTATCTAAAAACATCATAAATATAATAATCATAAACATCACGGGATAACTCACACCAATAAACCTAGTCCCAAAGTAAGCAAAACTTGTGTTATGGGTTAGTACCCAAGTGGGTGGTATAGTGGCAATGGATACATATTTAAATACATATCAAACACTCAAGACCCGAGAACAAATATTCGTATCTTTCAAACAAATATCTGCTGGACGCGGGATTGGAACCCGGGACCTCAAGCTTCATAGTAAGGGTTTCTAACCACTAGGCCATTTGGTCGTCAAAATATTACGAGGGTTTGAATTATTGGGTTGTACGATCGGCCCAAGCGCCGGCTTACCAGTTTCAAAACAAATTTGCTTGCAGCCGTTGAAGTTCATTGGTATGGATTGGTATGGACAGATGTCTAGCCACTGCACGCAAACTGGGCCTTTAAGGTGTCAAGCTGGCGTCTGGGCCGATTGTACATTATCGTCATTTAATTTTATTCCAGGTCGACCTTTACCGGTCTTGTTTGAGCCGTACCATAGAATTTTGATACAAGTATTTAATATTTTTTTTATAAATTTTCATAAAAGGCACAATGAGGGTCCATCGTAACAGTTACATTAGTGAGGTCTAAAAGTCACATGGGTCCTACAGTGAATATACTTTACCAGCAAGCAACTTGTTCCAGCGGGCTAATAAAAGCCGCGATTCAAGTAAATCCATATTTAAATGTAAACAATCGTACTTCGGCCCTCCAAACTGTTTTAAATGTAAATTTTCCGGAATCGTTTCTTGCCCCGCACCTACAGCATAATTGTCTTTTTCCAAAAGGAACTCATTTTGTGATGCTAATGGTCTTTCTATAAAATTCTGGCTTGCTTTGAAGTTTCTAGATTGAAATAATACGTTTAAAGATGAATTTACATAAAATGAAGGGAAGAAAACAAATATTAGGCTGCTTTTCGGGTTCCGTACCCGAAAAGTTTTGCGAAATGAAACTGAACCACCAACCACCTCCAACCACCAACCATATCCAACCAACCAATACCAACTCTCATCTCGTTCATCACGGTAAAATTCGAGCGAGAGCCGTGCGGTCGCCATTACCTCGCTCGGGGAATACAATATCGCAACGAGTGATGTTTGGTGTAATGCTTATTTTCACACCACCTGCTCGACAATGCCTTATTATATATCATGCAAACCTCTCTCAAAGTAAATCATTATAGCCCTTGGCTTTCGTCGGGGCGTAATGTTGTACTGAATTTCATTATAACCCGCCGGGCAGTAATGTGATTCTCACTTCTCGTAGTTCTTATTGGTATGCACTTAAAGTCTAATTTCAAAATCGCCCGGCGTGCAGGCCGGCGCGCAGCTCGTGCACGCGCTGGTGCTAGTGCTCAACGTGCTCAGCCCCGTGGGCCAGCGGGCCGCGCCGCACCTCATTTATTTGCAGTTCCGCGGCCGAACGAAAACAAAGTCAAATACTTTAAACAAAAGCCGCGAGTGTTTCAATACGCTGCAATTTTAAGTATCAAAACTGCAAAAGAAGATAAAACATTAAGAAAATATCGAGTGACGAAAGTGATTTGACTCCTGATTCCATTAAATCAGACGCCTTAGGACCACTTGCACAGTTCAGTGTAAAAAAAAAAAATCGGTAACCCTGGGCTAAGAATGACACTTCCATACATTTTGACACTTGTTAACCCTGGGTTAGCAGTTAACTCGCTCGGAGTTAAGTAGCTAACCCAGGTCTGCGCAAGCCGGCCTTAGAAATTGTTAATAATGTACTGCCAGAGAAGTCGAAGGAAAAATACTTAAAAGCTTACAAAGATTTCGACAAATGGAAAACTGCGAAAGGCGCAAAGTCAGTGTCAGAATCAGTGCTTCTGGGTCTATTTCGAGTATTTTTCTAGTAGCCTTGGTTTTTATTGTCTCGCAAAAGGTGAGAAAAGTAGAGTATACTCCTCGGGGATAAAACTGATTTTGCCTTGGGCGCGCTTAAATCCTTCACTGCTCTCAGGACTCCATCTTAATTCCCTCGCTTCGCTCGGGAATCAACTAAAAACCCCCTCACTACGCTTGGGAGTTAAATCTGGAGTCCCTCGATACGCTCAGGATTCAATATCGCGCCCGTGACATAATGCAGTGCTTTATCCCCTTGGTGTGCAATCTACTATTCTTTCGAGTGATGTGTAATATGACATCACGCAGTCGAGTGATATTAAAATTGTGATATTACTCGCATTACTTACACAATTGTCTAATATTTTCAGGGGGTATAGTTTCCCAACGTGAACAGCGAAGGCGAATCATCCATCCACGTGTTTCCCACCGACGTTTTCCTGTCATAAAATCTTTTGAGTTGCGTTCATGTGATTTGATTTACAACGCTATTTATAGAACGCAGTTAAACGTAAAAATAAACATCCTGACGTAACTTTGAAGCTGGTCTAAATATATGAGGATTTCTTTGAAGTCGACTTTTAGTAGGATTTTGAGATATTTTCCTTTTAGTACTGATATTTAAAAGCTCGAAGAAGATGCAAGTTGGTTTAACAATGGGCTCTTCTACAATATCCTTTTTTAAGTTACAAACGTAGAAGTTTTCATTCATAGATAGAGCGCTTTATATCTCAAAATATTATTCAGAATGCTTTCCATATCCTTTAATTGCATAGTTCCCAAGAGGGTAATAATACGAACACAATTTCGCGTTCTGTAGCTCTGTTGCCAGTTTTGGTAAAAAATCGAGACGCAATTTAAATTCTTAATGATATTTATACTGTGGCTCCGATAGATTGCTCTGTTCAATTTGCCTATTCTCTGATTAAACCATAGATTACGTTGATTGGACGCGCTAATCAAATTAAAAGTCCGCCGTCTGAAGACAGTCCAAACGAAGACTATCGTTTGAAAAGATAAAAAAACCGGCCATGTGGAAGTCGGACTCGCGCACCGAGGTATGTCAAAATATACGCCGTAAACAGCCGTACCTATTTTAATCCAGTGTTAGCAGAGCGCTAATTTTAAGTAAACTATACGCTATATTGGTAATTTGGGATCATTTTTTAAAACTACAAATTAATGTATACTTTTCAGATTTTCCCCTATAGACCCCGTGCGGTCCGGTGCGGTCCGTCTTGTAGTTAAGACGGTATATTGCTTGCCAAATTTTATAGTTCTAGGTCAACGGAAAATACCCTTGAGGGTGTCGATGTACGTTTTTTTGCGGCGTAATTGGCGTAAACGGCTGTATCTTTTTTTTTTACGTTAACTTAGAAGTTTGATTGTTTTCATAGCTTCAAGGGACTGTAGGTAGACCTGAGTGTATGATTTGACCTTGAGATTTCTTATGAGGCCCATAGTTAGTGGCCACGTCTCATCATCACTGGCAACACACTGGCCAAAACTTTTGACTTGAGACACTGCGGTATATTGGATGACAAGATATTGCGGAGCTTCCCGAACGCTTCCCAGCCGAGTCAGATTCGAATTAAATACTTACCAAGCTTATATAATAGTTTCATTTTATTGCCGAACACAGATTATTATTTTCCTATTGGCCTTTTAACTTGTTTACCGATATCGATCGGTTCAGTGTAATTACAGTTTTCCATAGTAGATTATTAATGTGAGGCTTTCATTAATTTTTCATGTTATTTGCGAGTCCCAACCGCTCGACGATAGTTTGTTATGGGTAACATATCGACGGTTAAAAGGTAAAACGCATGAAGCGACGTTTTTGAACTTTACATGAAACCCGGCTCAAACGAAGGAGAAAAATTCGCTGATTTCAAATATGTATATAACTCATTTTAACAAAAAGTGTCGCTTCATGCGTTTTGCCGTTTAACCGTCGATATGTACAATGTACATACCCGTGAGGCCGCGGACTGGGCGCCAGCGGGCAGAGGGCCGGGTAGCGGGGCGGGCAGTGGAGCGGTGAGTGTTCGCTGTTTATTGCGCAGCCGAGCTCGTGTTGCGGGTGTCCATGAGCGATCACCGTCGCCCATGGACACCCGCAACACGAGGGGAATCACAGGTGCGTTGCCGACCCTTTTAGGAATTGGTAGGCTCGTTTTTAGGGTTCCGTAGTCAACAAGGAACCCTTATAGTTTCGCCATGTCTGTCCGTCTGTCTGTCTGTCTGTCTGTCTGTCTGTCCGCGGCTAAGCTCAGAGACTGTTAGTACTAGAAAGCTGTAATTTGGCATCAATATATATATCAGTCACGCCGACAAAGTGATTGAATAAAAAAAAGTAAAAAAAATTTTTTTAGGGTACCTCCCATAGACGTAAAGTGGGGGTGATTTTTTTTCTCAGCTAACCCTATAGTGTGGGGTATCGTTGGATAGGTCTTTTAAAATCATTGCGGGGGTGCTAACATGATTTTTCTATTCAGTGATCTGTTTGCGAAATATTCAACTTTAAAGTGAAAATTTTCATTAAAATCGGCCGTCCCCCCCCCCTCTAAAATGTAAACTGTTGGGTGGAAAAATTTGAAAAAATTCAGAAGGGTAGTAAATATATCAAATTTACTAAGAAAATTATAGCGGCTAAGATTGCTTGGAAATTATTTGTAGTTTAAGAGTAAATAGTAGCCTAAGGTATAAAACATACCTAAACTTGGATGATTCCGTACACATACGAAATCCTTAGAAAAATATTACTTGATTTTTTCGTAATGGCTACGGAACTCTACCTTGGGCGGGTCCGACACGCTCTTGGCCGGTTTTTTTAAAGATCCCTAAGTTGTAACGCTCCAGGAATGTTGCCGCAGTAAGCTGATTCCAGATCTTCGTCGTGCGAGGAAAGAAGTTTCGCCTAAAACGCACGGTACTAGACTGCCAATCATTGAGATGGTGAGAATGGAAAGACATACGGTTCCTCGAAATGCAGTAGTGGAATTTAGCCGCAGGCAGCAATTCGAACAGTTCGTCAGAACACTCCCCATGATAAATACGGTATAATATGCATAGAGACGCCACATCCCTCCGCAAAGCCAAAGGATCGAGTTGGCCAGAGAGTGCCTGATTATAGACAAATCGAGCAGCTCTACGTTGGATGCGGTCAAATGGAAGAATTTGGTACTTGGGTGCCCCAGCCCAGAGATGAGAACAGTACTCCATGTGCGGCCTAACCTGCGCCTTATAGAGTTGTAAGCGATGGGCAGGCGAGAAGTACTGTCCCGCTCTATTAAGCACCCCCAATTTTTGGGCCTCTAGCCCGGTACCAGGTTTTCGTAGAGTTTTGGGACACCCTGTATACAATCTACTCACTCTAAATATTCCAATTAATTTGAAACCATAAAACATGAATTGTTAATATACAATAACAACCTCACTAACATAACACGAGAGTCCTATCCACAGCTTTGCATTAGTGTGAGTTATCTGGCAATGACAAATGAGCGAAGCGAATTACTTTGTGTGAGTGCACACGGACAGTGTAAAGCGAGGTTTGACTCGTGAAACGACGCAGATTTCACACATATGCAAAATTTCGCTTAAGCTTTGCGCACTGTGCACGGTTGTAACTATTTAATATTTATATTTACGACGATAATGCAACTTTAATGGGAGACGATAAGAGCCAATATCTAATAGCAATTTATAAGTGATATCAATTGGAATTGTTTACTGTGGTTCAGAAATTAACACTTTGAAGGACACGCCTATCTATAGGCGTTCAAATAGCTTAACAACTCTTAATTGAAAGTACTGTCCATCAATGTGTTACATGTTAACGTTCGCATGTTTATTTGGGTAATATAATCGACAGTTTTGATACAGGATTTTTTTTTGTATAGAACTACAACAAACTGTGAGATGAGACGTAATTCTTAGAATTGAATTTACAATTCATGCGTAAATTTTGTAGTTGAAGTTTGCTCAACATATTTCGGATCAGTCCGTGATTTCTTAGCCTTCGCTTACGCTTATAGTATTTAATAGGATAGTGAAAGGAATGGTAACTATGATATGAACTAAAACAATTACTTTGCTCACCCGCGACCTTACAATAGTTACGTTTATGCAAGAAATGTGCGTTCATGCAGTTCCTCCACCTCCACACTGTACGAACACACACAAATCACATAAACCCAACCATCACCACCACCAAGCTACACTGACGCGTTTCGAACTCAACCAGAGCTCATCTTCAGAGTTACCACAACCGTATGCTATGCTACCAAACGTTAAACTAACAAACCAAAACAAATGTTTTAACTTGTCACTGTAACTTCTCAAGTACCCACTTTATTTTTCTTATTCTCAAACTACCCCACAAAAATTAACTTTTATTGACATATTTAAAACTACCTTGAATTTTTTTTTGTTTATTTATTTATAAGGCATATTTAATTAATACTAACTGTTCAAATTCGACCCAAGCCGCAGTAAAGGAGAAGATACTAAATTTACCTGTTCATTAATAATAGACCCCATAGTGTTGTACCTAATTATTTCCATGCATTCCAGAGCATCCAGACGCAACCCCTTGCCGCAATAATGTAACACTTCATAAGAATCTGAATCTAACAATGAATGATTTGATTCCAACAAATGTTTTGCAAAATTCGATCTATCTGGATGCTCATTCCTATATGCCGAAACATGCTCTTTAAATCTAATCGGGTGAGCAAAGTAATTGTTTTAGTTCATTAATATGGACCTCCGCAAAGTAACGCCTGATTCAATAAACTATGATATGAACATCGAATTTTGAAATTTAGAGTAGTCCCCCAGGTGTGCCAACTGAGAATAAAGAAGTGTTTCTCGGTTGACTTGACCTGTCCGAAACATACTTCGACTACAAATGCGCGAGTGATCTTTGTAGTCAATGTTAAGAGTATACGATGGCTGAGAGATTTTTGAGAAATAGGTATTTTAATGAAATGTCGCTGTCTCGCCCGAACCCCTCCGTGTCAGTACAGCGAGAGCGGGACAACTGCAGCTCAGACCGTTAATGGGCGCGTAAAATTGATCAAAACAGCATTTCGTAGTCCCCTGTTTTCTTTTCGAAAACTGGACCAATAATAATATTTTTTTTCAAAAATAATTAGAGGACAGATTTAGCTATGCCCCTGTGTTTTCTTTTTTTTGTTTATATCAGGGATTCTTTTCTGATGAGTGTCTGAAAATGACGTTGAAATTGGTCAATTTTTTCAGTTTTTGAAAGATCATATTTCTTATGTTAATTGAAATATGGAAAAAAAACGAAACATAGGGGCATATTTCCTTTTAGGAAGCTTTTGTAAATATTGGGCAAAAATTAGGATGATAATAAATAAAAACATCGTTTGTTAATTTTTGAAATAGTTTATTTTTTTAAGTTCTTTAATATTTCTTCTGCACAATGCACAGTAAAAAGCTTCCAAAAAGGTTTTTACGTTTTTGTTCCGATAAGTTACATTATTTTTGTGTGTAGAAAAAATAATAAATTATACCAGTCATATCCATATAAATATTGAGATCGCTACTTCAAATCCGCTCTCTGTTGATAAGTAGGTATGACAAAATTCGATAGAATTTCACAATACCTATAAAATTGCCAAACATGCCAAGACAAAACTTCAACATCTATTCGAAAATTGCAATCACTACATTCAAACACCACCAGTCTCAGACACCTAGACCAGTCTCAGTCATCTCTGCTTTCAATGTTGAAATTAAAAATTATTTTTCTTTATTCGCATAGGTACCTAACAAGATGCGGTTTATTCATGTTTGTTGAATTTTGTCTGCTCATTAAATATATTAATAAAACAGAAACAAGCTTGCTCTTGGGATTTAAAAAGGTACCAAAATAAAGCAATATTAAATAAGGAATTATTAATTAAAAAGATTCTGCGACCTCGGCTGACCCATTTTCGTCCAAGTTTCCCAGATCAGGTCAATATTGGATGCTCACTCAAATTTATACTCTAGAAACCCCTATTTAAAGTTGAAATGGAATCGCCTGTTCTAAATCTTCAAATAGAACTGAGACATTTAGCTATGGGCCTTATTGATTGTTCTGTGTCGTTAATATATAAGTTTGGGGTAGTAAGACCTTCTGCAAGGTCCGATCGGATCGCTAGCTCCATCTTGCTCGTTGCTCTTGCCGCTAAGCAGCAGTAGGTATGTAGCTTAGCATTAGTAGAAACGATCACATAGTTTCGTTGTTTTTAAATCCTCGCGGTATAGCTGCATAGCACAAATCTGCTGAAAAGGGTACTAGTTCATGCTATTTATATCATAATGATAATTTCGTGAGGAAACCGCATACACCTGCGAAGAAATTCAATGGTGTGTGTGAACTGTGAAGTTCCCAATCCGCACTGGGCCCGCGTGGGAACTACGTGGGACGTATATAGGCTGGTAAGATGATGATGATGATGAACCACTATGCGGCGAGCGTCTCGGCCCAATAATAAAAAATAAATAAATATCACGGGACAATTCACACTAATCGACCTGGTCCAAAAAGTAAGCTAAGCATAGCTTGTGTTATGGGGTACTAGGCAACGGATAAACATACTTATATAGATAGATACATACTTAAATACATATTAAACACCCAAGACCCGAGAACAAAGATTCGTATTTTTCATACAAATATCTGCCCCGACACGGGAATCGAACCCGGGACCTCAAGCTACCACTAGGCCATCTAGTCGTCTACAATGAACAGAGAAAACACTCGCCTCGCCACCAGTCGCTCGTAGTCATGGCCGAGATTTTCTAAATATGGTAACAATAAAACGCAGGGTCAGGGAAATATCCAAGGATTGGTTGACCGACACTCCCTTTACGACCATTCCAATTCACTTTACAACGCCTTATCTACATTAAAAAAGTAAACGAAACTCAATTCTGTGCGCTCTCGAATAAAGTTCAAGTTAGACTAAGATAAAAATGCTATTTATGGACTTCAATTTGTGTGGCAAGAGTGTCGCAATCGAAGTTCTTTGTCAAGGCTATCTGCCTTGTAGGCGTTTCATGGAAATTGTATTATCTGAAGAATTTTAGACGTAACAAGTCTTGTTTAGTTTCCTTTGTAATTGTTAACTGTGTTGGTTTAGGTCCTGGCTCCTACAACGTGTGGAGATGTATACTATGACTAGACCCTAGAGACACATCTTGTTTTATTAACATTCAAAAAGTCATGACCTGCCGTGCAGTATTTACGCCGTAAAATTAAAATTGTCAGTTCGCTTAGTACGTCGTCCGCTTAGTAGGTACGACGTAATATCACCGGTCCCTTGGACGTCCTTATAACCGGATTCAACTGTAATAACATCGGCCTTGAGATATATTTCTCTATTGTGGCTTAAAGCAAGGGATTACTTAAATGATCATGCAATAAATGCGCCAAGAAAATAAAAATAATAAAAATAAATATTACGGGACAATCTTACACAAATCGACCTAGTCCCAAACTAAGCAAAGCTTGTACTATGGGTAGAGACGACGATAAAAATACTTATATTGATAAATAAATACTTTAATACATAGAAAACATCCATAATATGCCCTTACCGGGATTCGAACCCAGGACCTCTTGCTTCGTAGGCAGGGTCACTACCAACTAGGCTAAGGCGGTCGTTAAAAGCTCGATGGGGCCTTAAAAATATCAGATCCTTTTGCATTGTCGATATCTTTTATTTACTCGAATACAAACAAAAGAAGTACAGAGATAGTTATCTCTAAATACCTCTGCCAAACTGCATAGCAGTTTTTTGGCAGAAAGTATAGTGCCGAATGAAAAAGTGAGACGGAATATCGCTTGAGCAGCGATATCGCGTATGCTCTGGGTACAGAATAATCCGTGTTGGAGTGTTAAATGCGGTGCAAGTTTAGTATCTCATCTCAGGAACAGGCGTGGTTTGCGGGTTGTGGTTAGCAGCAACCGAATGCTGAGGAGTACAAGCTCTGTCTATATTAAACTACGTACTTTTTGGTCCTTGCTAAATGCGGGTAAATAGACAAAGTAAAAGGTACAAAACGCATGAAATAAAAATTGACATTTTTTGGGTTATGGGATCACTCGTGTCTGTCTGTCAGTCACAGCCAATTTGGCATAAGTACACATTTATGCTGCCGGAACATAACGAACAGCAATTTGGCTGCCTTTTCCGGGTTTAGCGAATACGCAAAGGGTCGTAAATTAGTCCGGCGCCACTGAACAATTATTCACTAGGAACTAGAAGTGCACGATATAATTAAATCGATTTTTCAAAAAATATCGACATCATGTACGCGATATATCGCTTCAACCCGATATTATCGAATCATCTAGTATCGACCGACTGTAATATCGATATATTTCATCCGATATACCAAATATCGATACCTTAGTTCACTATCATACCTACTAATTACAATGAACTGCACATACAAATTAGCACTGTATGTGTTTGTCATAGTGTACAAAACTACTACTTAATTTGGGCCAATCAACTTTTTTTTGTAAATTTCTATTTACTCCTTTACAAGTAACTCTGTAATCTCTGGTTAGTGAAACCATGATTTTGCAGTAATTAGATAAACTGTTTATCATAGTGCGTATGTGAAAACCAAAAAAAAAAAGTATTTCTATGAAAAAATCCGGTCACCCAGGGGACATACCACTATTTTCGTACAAATTTCGGGGACAACATTGTCCCCTGGGTCACCCACGAAATAGAAGCTAAACATAATAAAATAAATCTGGCAATTACACCATTACTGACTACAAAAATCTAGGGTTTTGAAAAGTATACTTTAAATAAGGAAAAATAATCAGTTTTTTAATTATTTCGGTTTTCATAGAAAGTAGCCGAAAATCGTTTACAAAAAAAAGTTGATTGACCCAATTAATTATTTATTAGTATGAGTGTGAACTAAGGTATCGATATCGTGTCACATTCCATTTCGTTTCTTTATATCTACTGATTCCATTAAATCTGTTTTAAATGCATAATTGTCAATTTGAGTAAGTAAAAATAAAACGTAAAACCCGTAATTATTGAAAAAAAGGTAATTACTTACGATATTTTTAAAATATCGATATATTTGTTCGATATATCGCAAAGTATCGATAGAAAACTACGATATATTATATCGAAAAAAAAAAACGATATTTTTTACATGAACACCCCTACTAGGAACTATTGTTAAAGCTTCCACCAAGTACTTCCTCCTGTACCGACTTGTTCAACATCAGCATCGGCAAAAACTCCGCATTGATTTTATGCGGATGCGGATGCGAATGTTAAAATTAATGCGGATGTTCCACTGTTCCCAATCTGCACTGGGCCCGCGTGGGAACTACGGTCCAAGCCCTCTCATTCTGAGAGGAGGCCTGTGCCCTTCAGTGGGACGTATATAGGCTGGGAATATGATGATGTTCCGCTGTTGCGGATGCGGATGTGAATATCTGCAACACCCCTGATCCGTACACCAAGGTTCATCCAAATCATCCAAACACCCTAAACATCTTCAAATTTTTTTTTCTGTAGGGTATTTGTAAAATCAATTAGTTGGATTAGTACGAATCCCTCAGTGCGCGAGCCCCACTCGCATTTGATTGGTTCTTCTATCTATGTTGTACCAACTGGATCGAAGCTCGGTGCCTTGTTTAAATCACTGAGGTTGTCGTGTATAGAAGTGTAGAGACGAATTTGGGCTACCAGGTCAAACAATTTATAGCGCACGTGGAGGCTTCGTACCGAGCGAGCATTAATACGTCAGCTGAACATGAGGCGGCGGAAAACTAATGAAAAACCGGCCAAGTGTGAGGCGGATTAGAGTGTTGAAGGATCCGTAGAATAATAAAAGGCAACAAAGAATACTTTTGATCATACTTTTTGCTGGCTTTTAAATTTGAATTCTTGAGTGGCAGTGTACACATCGCTCATAGAATTGACGGACGATGGGGCCGAAAGGTTCTCAAGAGGTGTCTGCGGACCGAAAGACCCAGTGTAGGTAGGCCTCCAACAAGATGCGGGAACGCAGTGTGGATGCCGATGGCACGGGACTGATCTGTTTGGCGAGCCTTGGGGGAGGCCTATTTTTAGCAGTGGACGTCTTTCGGCTGAAATGATGATGATGATGATGAAATTTGTACGGACGGTTAATTGTACTTGTGTTTCCCACGGCTTTGCTCACTTGAATCGTTAGATATGAACGTCGAAATTCCAGTATTTCGCTAAATTCCCATGGGAATTCATTTACTTTTTATGAGGAATCCCCGCGCAAAGTTTCATGTTTCTCGACTTAGTGGTTAAAATATTGGGATTTCACATAGATCACACGAGATTATCGGAGTAGAAACTAGCCATGTGATATTTAATAAATATTAATGTCAAATACTTAGTTCAGATTCAAAGTCTAATGATAATACTGTCAAAATACTCTCTTATATTATAAAAACTCTTTGAGATCATCCCAGTTTTTATACGTCCCACTGCAGGCTACAGGCCTCCTCTCAGAATGAAAGGGCTTGGGCCGTAGTTCCCACGCGGGTCCAGGGGAACATCACACACCATTGAGTGTGTATAAGTACTATTGAATTTATTTTCAGGTGTCTGCAGATTTCCTCATGATTTATCCTTCACCGTAAAGCTCATGGTAAATTTCAGATATTTTTTCGCACATAAATTCCGAAAAACTCAGAGGTGCGAGCCTGGATTCGAACCCACAACCCGCTGTTTGAGAGGCAATAGGTCAAACGACTAGGCCACCACGGCTTTTTTTATGCCTAGTAGTATGACTTTTTTTTACTTCTTGAGCTACAATCAGTCTCCATCCATGGGTCATTCAGTAGTATGTTGGTTGGTGCTAATGCTGGCGTGCTCACATCCATAACATTTAGATAGTAGACATGTTTACTGTGGCTGGAACAAGTAGTAGGTAGTATGAATGAACCAAAATGTGTATTATTAATTCTAGTGCATTTCTTGGCTCTAAAATTAAGACTTCCTCCCGTAAATTTGCTTAGACGAGTAAGGTTTCCAATAAACATGTCTAGCGGACGTTGTACTTGGCAACAGTTAAACATAGGGGGCTTATCATCAACACAGTCTATCAGTGACTCTTAAATTATGCACTGAATTAATGTTTTTAACGCATTTAATAGGATAAATACAGTGCATTTCGCTGCTTCTCATGAACACTGGCATATAACAACATGGAATGCAATTCGATTTCAAATCTTACTAGTAAAAGATATAACATTAAATGCAATAGCATTTCATTTTGAGTTGTGTAACAGAACTGTTCTCGATAAGCATCGATTTGCTTTAGGAGTAGTTGTGTTGTTGTGTAAGTGCAGCGGTTTAATAATACCTATAAATAATAAAATAATAAATAAATATAAGGGGACAATCTTACACAAATCGACCTAGTCCCAAACTAAGCAAAGCTTGTACCTACTATGAGTGAAGAGGTACCTAACAGAGTGATTCTTAAATCGTGAAGAGTTTGTTTTTTTACATACTCTATATTTCTATAACTTACTCAATAACTTGCACATAAACACATTACTGTCATTCATTCTAGACATCGGATTATATGCATTTTTCATGTTTGCATATGCAAATGTATATAATTCTATTTTTATAGCGTTATTGTTTATTGCATATTTTGGTACTTTTTCATTGATTGTGCTTATTTCAATAGTATTTATTATTATTAAACACATACAAATATTAAGAAACAATAACAATAATAAATTAATACTATAACTATAAATAAAATAAAACTAAAACTAAATAAAATTAACAAAAGGTTCCCCCCGCGGCATGGACCCAAAGACACTGGCAGCATTACCTCGCTGTATAGCAATGCTGATACGTTGTGCGAGGTAGCTGCCAGCTCTTTGGTCTCCTGTAGTGTCACAAAGCCGTTTACAAATATCTTTGTAAAGACTTTTTGCGCTGGAGCAATAGTTAGGTATATGTTCAATATTTGACATTTTGATAGTGCATATAATCCGATGTCTATTACACAACCTCGAAAAGATCTGTGTTTTTTTTACTATGAAAAATCAACAAGAAAAGTAATCACAGATCTTTTAGAGGTTGTAATGACAGTATAGGTAATGTGTTTATGTGCAAGTTATTGAGTAAGTTATAGAAATATAGAGTATTTAAAAAAAAACTCTTCACGATTTAAGAATCACTGTTACCTCTTCACACTTAAACCGCTTAGCAAATTTAGATAAAATTTGGTGTGGAAATAGTTTGAGACCCCGCAAAGGATCACGTAAGGACCGCGATCAACGAATTCTTCGCAGACTAAATTCCAGGCATCAGCTAGTTGGTAAAATGTGTTTAAGATCTAAGGTTTATTGAAATAATGTTTTTGAACGGATTTAAGGCCCTACCGAGCTTTTGGCGCTAATTTTAGGTAAAAAAATATTCTATGCACTCGTGTATGTGTCCGTGAGAGCGGCCTGAATCAAAGCCATAGGTACATAAGCGCAAGCGACACGAGTTCCCCATCCGATGGCCGAAGGAGAACTAACGCAACTGACTATCGAACAAGGGGGAAGCACGATGGCTCAAGATAGGTTGGTTAGACTGCGCGTGTATTTAGGTATTTTTATCGTATTACTAAAACAGATACATATTTTCAAAATATAGCAACACTACGCCCTAGAAAACTTCTTGTTTTATTAACATTCAAAAAGTCATGACCTGCCGTGCAGTATTTACGTCGTACTACGAATTTATTTTATTTTTTAGTGATGAATTTGGGTTTTGTTTCTATAGAGCGAACTAGAAGTAATCGTGTTTCAATAATCACTGGTCATTAGAGTGAACTCTCAAATATCTTACACATGAATTTCAGGACAAAAGCTTTGCTAGTAATGATACAGCACGAGATTAAATGAATGCAATAAATGCGCCAAAAGCTCGGTAGGGCCTTTAGTGACAATCTCGTTAATTATGGCACAATACAAATAATATGATTGTTCAACTGTATGAATGAAATCAAAATTGATCTTTTTTCTTGCAACGTAATATACCCCCAAACGAATGCAGGAAATCGCATCACGTCAAACATATAAACGGACTGCGCTATTTTTAGCTAGTTTATTTATAATCTGCTGTCAGACATCGAAATAAGATTTTTCGGTTTTATTTTAAGCTGATGGCGTTGATTGATAGGCGTCAGGTGTTAACGATATTTTGTAGAATGTATTTTTTACGTTGTATCAAGAAAGAATAATATAATTATAGGTATTGAAAATTATGTTTAAAGGCTCCGGGAACGCGTTGGATGCGAGGGCCGATCCGTTTGGCGTTTGGGGGAGGCCTATGTTCACTACTGGACATCTTTCGGCTGGAATAATAATGATGATGTATATTTTTATATATCTAAAACACTTTATTTTCATAAAACACAGAAAAGTACGTATGTTGGTATGTATTGTATGTAGACCCTTTAATTATAGTACAAAATAACACTATTGACAAACGTTGAGATACAGGCGAATTTATTACTTTAAGAGATCTCTACCAGTCAACCTTTGAGTGGATGAGAGAAGCATTTAATAAAGGACCTAAGTTAAAAGTAAGAAACGGTGAAAGCTACAATACAATTTCATATTTAAAAGTGACAGGTTACTTGACGAAAATGTCATGACAAAATGGGAGTTTCTTACAAATTTAAAAGGCTGACGAATCATTCTGCACTTTTTCTTTATTCTCTGATAAAAAAAGATATTTTTTACAGTTCAGTGCTTAAGTAATATGATTTTTTCCTTCAATTTATTGTATTGCAATGCCTTCTTGCTTTATATAGTTTGTTTAGTAGATTTTTCCTTGATTGTGCCCCTCATATTTGAAAGCGTAGATTTCGTATACATTTTTCTGTAGTATTTATTTATAGATTACTTAGGCATATAAATACTATGGAAAAATGTGTAAAGTAACTATTTAAAGTATTTTGCATTAGTGGTTTCAGAAAGAAGGAGGAGGTGATGGTAAATTTTTATCTCTTTTCCTAAACAGCTTTAAAGCTGTTTAAGAAAACACGATGCACGCTGATTTAAATACGTACTGAAATAGTATATTTCATTACGAGTGCGGAAAGCCTGTCATTGCAAAGAGTTCCGACAAATGTCTACCCGAGCCGAGGCGCAGCCGAAGGTGAGGGTTGACAGTCGGAACAAGTTGCAATGACGGTTCCGCACGTGTACTGAACAACTATTTTTAATACAGTTGCGAAAAAATGTAGCAATTTAATAAAATAATAAAAACACAAAAAACTCAACTAACCAATCATTTATTTCTTATAAAAGTTAATTCACATATATAACATATATATCTTTTAAAGTAATATTGGCTAACTCCTCTGTGCGGCAAGCTCCAACAACGCCAAAAATCAGCGCAACCTACAAAAAAAGGGATTTGATTAATATTTTTTTAAATAATATATTGACTGTATTTTGCGATTTCGTAAACTGAATACTAAAGAAAAATATAAGTATTTATTAATAAATTACCTTTGTGGCTAAATAACGATCATCGGGAGCTTCGTTCAATAACTTTTCCACTTCATTCGATGTTAATATTTTCGACTTTTTAGTTGTAAAACCGTCTGATTGTCGTTTTAAGCAAAGCATTTAGTTTTGGGTATTTACTTATACACGTTGTTCCTTATTTTCAGTATACTTTTTACCATCGAAAACCTCGACCATAACGTAGAAGGTTTTAATTTTGCTGAGAGTTCGGAGAAGTATGCCAACATAACATTTTCTGAAAAACTATTTCCTTTTTTCTTTTCTCTCCACGCAATAAATTCGTCGTATGTAGATATAGCAACTTTTTGACTTTTCCGGTAAAATGTTCTCCGAAGCATTTTGTGCAATTATACTGAGTTCCAGTGGTGTTAATTCAAATAAAATATCGTCGAAATTACTCATTTTGTGCAACAAACAACTAAACTCGCAAAGAGCATTTTTGGAAAATGGCGCCAACCGTAAAAGAATATAAGCAGAGATTTATTTTTGTTTTCTTCACCCATTCTGGGTAGGCAAAGGGAACTATGCCCATACAGCCAAGTCTTCAGTAGAATTTTTTTATTGATATGAAATGAAAATGAAATTTAATGAGAAGAAATGAAATGAAACCTAACTAACTCATTGAATCAAATCATTAATTCTGATATTGAAACAAATTAGTAGTGAACTAAAACAATTACTTTGCTCACCCGCGACCTTACAATAGTTACGTTTATGCAAGAAATGTGCGTCATGTCAGTGTAGCTTGGTGGTGGTGATGGTTGGGTTTATGTGATTTGTGTGTGTTCGTACAGTGTGGAGGTGGAGGAACTGCATGAACGCACATTTCTTGCATAAACGTAACTATTGTAAGGTCGCGGGTGAGCAAAGTAATTGTTTTAGTTCATTAATATGGACCTCCGCAAAGTAACGCCTGATTCAATAAATTACAAATTAGTAGCTTCTTTTTAGAAATATTTGCATGAATCATAAAAACTTCGATGATTTTTTTTTAGTAAAAACTTCGTGGTTGGTTTTTTCTTTTTAATAGACAATATTTTGACAGTTGGGAAAAAGAACGCACGAGTTCGGAAAAGGTAAAGAAAAAGCTCGAGTATGTAATAGCCCACATCCCGAACGCTATACGTCCCTGCAATACACCACTTTTTGAGCAACTGTATTAAAAAATTAGTTTAAATCACAATGATTCTCACACAAGTTTCAATTAAATCACTTCAGTCGCCGTTAATAGGACATGATAATAATAAAATTGTTTTTTTGGTATCTTTTTGTATTTTTCTTTTTCAACTCCAATTTTTTTGAACTAAAACAATTACTTTGCTCACCCGCGACCTTGTAAGTAATTGTTTTAGTTCATTAATATGGACCTCCGCAAAGTAACGCCTGATTAAATAAATTATCCAATTTTTTTGCTTTTACGGAAATTCAAGACCGTGCGACCAGTTGTGGTGTAGGGGTTTAGCACGCAGCACGGAATGCTGAGGACTTGGGTTCGATTCCCAGAGCTGGTCTTTTTTCTGGGTTTTTCTGCGCATCCGTGTTTTAGTTTGTATTTAGTATGATAATAATAGAAAATACAAGTTAAGTATGAAGTATCTTTTTCTATTTATTTTTTCAACTTCATTTTTTATTTAGTTTATTTATTTTATTTAGTTCATTTTTTGTTTAGTTTTAAATAATAGAAAATAATAAATATCACGGGGCAATTGACACCACTCCAACCTAGTCTCAAAGTAAACAAAGCCTGTATCATGGGTACCACGACCTTGCGATACATTCACGCATACTTTAATACCTATTAAACATACGACGGCAAAAATTGAACTAAAACCTCGAAATAAATAATAATAAATGTTAGGGGGACAATTTTACACAAATCGACCTAGTCCCAAACTAAGCAAAGCCACGACTAGACGACGATAAACATACTTATATAGATAAATAAATACTTAAATACATAGAAAACATCCATGACTCAGGAACAAATAAAAGTGCTCATCGCACAAATGAATGCCCTTACCGGGATTCGAACCCAGGACATCTTACTTCGTAGGCAGGGTCACTACCAACTAGGCTAAAGCGGTCGTCGTAGAAATTTCAACTTGTCTAAGTTCTCACAAGCTTAAGTTCAAAACACGACTCAATAGTAAAACGCGCGTCTAGTAAATGCGACCTGGCTCCACCCCCAACTAGTTCAGCCCCTGTTGTCCGCACGTAGCCAGTGGTCTATAAGCGGGGGTTTATTCCGTGCCTGTTGTTTCGGAAAACGGGCCTCCATTCATTGGTACAGTCCTGTTGTGGGCCTGAAATGGAATACGCAGGTAAATTTTCGTGTTTGAAAAGGATACGAGTAATGATGAGAAGCTCAGATATTTATCATCGTCATCATCATTTCAGCCGTAGGACGTCCACTGCTCTGCTGCTGGACATAGGCATTCCTCATTGACGCCCAATCATTACGGTTGGAAGCGACTTGCATCCACCCTGAACCTGCGGCTTTCACCAAATCGCCCGTCCATCTCGTTGGTGGACTTCCCTCGCCGCGCTTGCCAGTCCGTGGTCTCCATTCGAGAACTTTTGGGCCCCAACGGCTATCTGTTCTGCGTGCTATGTGGCCTGCCCATTGCCATTTCAACGAACTAATCCACCGTTTAGCTATGTCTCGGTGACCCCGGTTCTTCTTCAGATATATTCAGGGCTCATTATTTAGGAACTCTTAGTATTTATTGGCGACTTTTCTCCTTTTCTCTTAATGTACTGCCTTGAGTTTTAACTTAAACAGGAGGCATCGTACATTCACGATTCTTTCATATTTCGTTTTATAGAGTTTTGTTGCTAAATAACAGCAAAATATACCAGACACTGGCAAAGTTGTCTCATTAATGGACAAAGCCATACTTATATCTTTTTAAACTGAAGCGGAAAAATAAGTGAAACGTGGAAAAATCCCTACCTTATACCTTACCTACCTAATACCTTAATAATGGCTAGTGTAATTTACTTAGTGGGTTGAAATTAGCTAAGTACAGTAGGTCGTGTATTAATAGAATTAAAGTTGTGTTACAACTGTATTTAAGACAAAACATTTAAACACATGATTCATTGACTTGTTGTCATGTCACCTTATAAATGGTGTTTTAAAACGAATGCAGAATATTTCAGCACATGCTTAAGTTAGTTTAACTAAACAACTCTGTAAACGCATTTTATGGATTTCGTAATGGAAGTTCACGAATATTTCCATACATTGGTCGATATTCAAAGTGTGTCGCGTCAAAGGCGTGCTACGTTTTGCATCAAAAATTTCGATGGAAGATCTTAAGATGGAAGACCAAATTTGCCCATCCATCCACTGAATTATCATGAATTATTTTTATGATGCATATATTTAATCAATTGAACGAAAATGTTTCAAAATTGACCATAAAAGTTTGTTCTAAAGCTAATTCACTGGGTTTGCCTATTTGAGTAGCTTTAAATATTGGCGGGCAGTTTCATCAGTCCATAACAGAATATCCCCTACCTCCCAGCTCGACCCGCGTCCACTGTAGTGTGACTTGCTGTATCTACACACATATATGTATGTGTATTATGCATACAATACAACCTATGTGTGGACACGATATGGGTTGATCATGATGATCGGGCTCAATAGAAGTGGGTGGAGATTGTAAACAGATATTGCTTACTGATGCTATTGAATTAAAGGTAATATATACGAGAGTTTGTTGCAGATACGCGCTAGCTGCCAGTTTGCCAAGGAACGGAATAGAAAAACATGAATGAAAAGTCATTAGGTGCAAAGGGCCGGAATTCTTGTGGCACTTCTGAGGCTGTCATAGAGACTTCTCATTTATCGACTTCTGATATACATTTGCCAATAGAAATAGAGACGTTAACGCATTCGCTGCCAGCTCTCAAACCCAAAATTTTGTAAGGTAGGTACCGCAAACGCACATGTGCGTTCTAATGCCTGCAAAATGATCACCGCGGCACTAGGCAAAGTCATGAAAATGCATTTATGCGTCACCGGCACATTAGTTTGCGACGGACAGGAAAAATAACGTAACCGCCAACCGTCAACAAGCCCCTTTTTCCTGGTCGCCACACAATTTCTGACGTACGTAAGCTGAAATATTATGACATTTTTGGGTGGATAATCTATTTTTAAGGTGGATTGTCCCTTTGAAGCTGTAAGCGATCCCTCCTACGCAGCTACGCTGACGTTGGCTTAGTGGACCTCTGGCACGCCTTTTTAAATAACTTATGTAGGTACTTTAAATGGGTGCTGAAATATGTGGAGGGAGACGTAGGTAATTATGTTATCTATCTTTTACCTGTAACTTTGCTCGCGTGAACCATTAAGTCCGGCAGTTTAAATTAAAATTAAGAATATATTATTATTTATTTAAGTAGGTATCCTACTAATAATGTAAATGAGAAAGTTTGTGAAGATGTTTGAATTCTTGAATGTTTGTTAGTTAATCGCGAAATAACGGCTGAACGGATTTAGATGAAACTTGGCGTACAGATAAACAAAGATTTGGATTAAGACATTTGATACTTAAAATCCTCGTAATCTGTTACAATGGAATAATAACAAGAACAGAGGGCGCTGTTAAAAAACATTAAAGTATCTTGGTTTCCAAGATGATGTGCTAACTTCGTCTGCTTTTTAATAGACGGCGTTGTCTGAGCATCCATTGTCATCATCATTATCTCAGCCTATATACGTCCCACTGCAAGTCACAGGCCTCCTCTCAGAATGAGAGGGCTTGGGCCTACGTTCCCACGCGGGCCCATTGTGGATTGGGAACTTCACGTACACCATTGAATTTCTTCTCAGGTTTATGCAGGTATGGTGGTGGTGATGGTGATGGTGATGGGGGTGGTGCGCGTTAGACGGTGGTGAGGTACGGTCTGTTGTATGTAGAAGTAACGTATCCGTATAAGAGTCGTTTTTAAAAAAAATGTACACAATTAAGGGGTTTAATTAAAACAAAACTTAATTGATTCCTTTGTGTAACGAAAGTTACCCATATAGTTTGTATGACTAACTTTCGTTGCACAAAGGACGCGATCGTGATTTTTTTTCATTAAGCTTTCAATGTATGTACATATTTTTTTGAAAACAACCCATAAACAAATTGCCGTTCCAAATTTGAAAAAGACTTAAGTAGCGAAACTTAAACTCCATATCAATTGGGGATGTCTATGTTTTTGCAATGTGTAGTAAATCGAGAACCATTTCAAGATAAATGCTTTTTAACTCGTTTTATGTAGTTATTTAATTTTAATATTATGTAATGAATTTATTATTTATTGGTGTAAATTGCGTTACCGATCCAAGTCGTACTTTATTCTGTGTGGTTAGAATTCTTCACAGTTTACGCGTGGATTTTACTACGGATTTTCGGAGTTTGATTTGGACCCGCTACCTGACATCTAGCACTTTGACATCGCCAGTAAAGTGACACTAGTTACAGTGTACACTACGCAAAAAATAATTAAAGGGGTTGGCTTATCGTACGCATTTAGATAGATTTAGAAAATTGGCAGTGTGGGAACCCTCAATTACAATCTGACGTCATCAACCAAAATAATTTCAATAATTAATTTTGAAAAAAGTAGTGAACTAAATGACAAAATATTGTAATGAGTTTCTTATAATTGACTTTACTACGCAAAAAAAAAAATATAAAAACTACTGGTAATTTTTTTTAGACATTCCCAATTCTGTGCACTAGGTACTAAATACAACATGTCCTTTACTTATGTAAGTTATTAGAAAATATACGTAGACTACTAAAATAATATATGTTTCCTTTTGCCGTCCCAAAAACAACAAGCGACGCAATTGTCACCGTAGCTTTTCACGTTGAGTGAAACACTTCAAACTTATAGAAGGTTCTAGTCCACATTCTCGCTGCATTTTCCAATAAGGTAATTTCACCGCCGCTCTTATTTTCCCGGGAACGCGCGAGTTTTACTCAAAGACGTGAGAATTTCAATAGGAATACCGAATTCCGACGTATATTGCAGTTGCAGCACTCTATTGTATAATAAAATATGTAAAGAAGCGGGCGCTTTGGACAATATGGCTTGATTGGGTTATACGAACGTATCAACCGCCTCAATTTCGCGGTCACAGTTTTTAACCCCGACACAAAAAAAGGGGTGTTTTAAGTTTGACCGTGTGTGTGTCTGTGGCACCGATTTGGATGCGGTTTTCTTTACCTATATTTGAAAGCAAGTTTCTTGGCGATGGTTTTTAGACATGTTTCGTCATAATTGGCTCAGCCGTTTCAAAGTCAGCGGAAGGCGACTGCGGAAGGGACCTTAGACGCATAATGGGCATTTAGTTTATTTTAAAACACATGTATGACGTCCCACGATTTATTTATACCTATTTTATTTAAATAACTTAAATATTTTTTCTGTCCACCCTAAGACTACCATTTAATGCATAAAATAAATATAACTAAACAAAGATGAACATCTTAGGCAACACTCACTACAAAAATACATACGCAATCTGCCGAGATAGCAAAGAAAATCACAGATTTACTTAAGTCGTCCTCGACACCTCGGCATTTTGGTGGTTACGTCAAAAGTGACAGTTGATTTTACACAGATCGTTAAACATGACGTACACGTTCAGAAATTATCTGAATTAAATGCGCGATAAATTTGAAGTTCTGTGACGAGTTGAAGTTGAAGTCCTTTAAAAGGTCATTGGGCGCCTATTAGTTAAAATCATCATTTTGCTTGGGCCGGTACCACTACTCAGGTGAAGCCCTTTAAATAGGTCTTTGGGCGGCAGGAAGTTAAACGACAGCTCCTATCCAAAAGAAACAATAAGACATTATAATATAGACCTGAAATACAATATTTTAACAACTTGTAGAGGTACAACGTATTAAACTGACTTTCCTTTGTAGCGCCCTCCCACACACTCTTTTATTAGAACTACGCTGATTAGAGCTCTATTGTCTTTCAAACACCCACACAGTTACTATACTATCTCATTTGTAAGATTCTTTGAAAGATAACGGGGAAAATATTCGAAGGAAAAGTAATTACAGTGGGAAAAATACGGGATAAAGAGTTTGCGTAAATATTTACGAGTATACAGGGTCGTAAATAGAAACATGTTTCGTCCTTTTGTTTTTTAACAGACTTGAAAAAGGATTAAGTTATTAATTACAGGTTGATTCACAAGAGTTGACACGAATGGATCGAATGAGTGAATGAAAGTATCTATGTGTTACCCATTTGAATACGCTTCACACAAATATGAAAATGTCATGCATCAGTCATTTTCCTACAAAAATGTCAAATTGACATTTGGCCTCCAATTACGAGTTGACGCCAACGCGCCCTTTTCTCAACGATCTCTCCTCATTTTGTGTGTGTAGAGCGCTCAGATCCTTTTCCGATGTACTTAGGCCGGCCAACCGGCCGCCGACCACCAGGCCGTCCCGCGTACGCTCTCTTTGCCGCCCGGTCTGCTGGCATCCTCTCAAGGTGACCTAGCTAGCCGAGGAAGTCTTGTGGACTTAATTTCTCCCACGATGTTGGGTTAGGTTTATTTCAGACACTAAATCTTCCAGCTCCTGGTTCTTACCGATCCTCCAGCTGCCATCTTCTTTCTATACTGGCCCCATAATCATACGACATCTTTTAACGCTATAATGTAATTTTCCGAAATAAAAAGAATAGTAGAATAAATAGTTCGCGGTGCCTCTTGAACACATACATTTTATCATGTACTTGCTTTTCTGTATTGTATTATTTGTGGTGTACCTACAATAAAGAGTCATTGTATTGTATTGTAATGAATCAGTTTTTATACTAAATGTGCAGAAGCGTCGCAATCCAAAGCAGACAGAAGAGACGGGGCGGAGACGCGGCCTGCGAACAAACGACGCGGTCTGCGACGCGCCCCCGACCCACGTCTCTTTTTAAATTATTTATTTACTCAAATAAAAACGAAAAAAGTACAATAATACTTATCTCTAACCTGCTCCAAACTGCATAGCATTGTTGGCAGAAAGTGTAGAACTCTCGTTCCCTATTTTTAATTTTTGGGGTTCCGTGCCCAAGGATGCCAACGGTACGGTACCATTACTGAAACTCCACCTTCCGTCTGTCTGTTCTATGTAATGTAACTGCGGATAAAGCTAGTCTCTACCAATAATCTTTTGAAATGCGATCACCGTGCTTCATTGCTAATAAATTGAAAATTTTAAAGACCCCCAACGCAGTTAAGTCCAATATCCCTTCCGCAGCATACAAAATAGCTGATAACTTTGAAACGGGTGGACCAATTTGGATGAAATATGTCTAAGAACCATCGCCAAGAAACCTACTTTCAAATAAAAAACCGCAGCCTAATCGGTTCACCCGTTTAAGAGTTAATGATGCCACAGACAGACAGACCGACACACACACATAGCGGTCAAACTTATAACACCCCTCTTTTTGAGTCGGGGGTAAAAAATAATTAAGAGAGAAATTAACATAATAAAAATAGTTTTTGTGTGGTGTAAAAACCGTCGATTGTAAATGGCCAACAATTACCGAATCTGAAAAAGTTTCTGATTACGTCTCCCACGTCACCCCTAAAATTACGTAATAGAAGACCACGATATCATTTTTGAGTATTCCGATAGGAATTCTGTAAAATACCTACCTATTTCGTTAAGCTGCTCGAGGCGAGAAGTTTTCCTGTCTTCTCTTTGTTCGCAGAATTCTTAATTTGCCCGCAAAAATCAATTAAAAACAAGCGCGAGATCGTAACTTCCCAGGAACTAACCCCTCAGGGATTACACTCGATTTATTTGTTTTCTCCGCGCCCGCGCACGCTCCCACAAAACGAATACAGCTGATAGATCAATTAGAACTGGAGTAATTTGCTCTCGGTCTTCGAACGGGGACTGCCTCAAGAGACGGAGTAAGGCGGTGACGTAGATTTCATTCAAAGTAACATTTTGTAAGTCTTTGCCCAGTGTGTTGGCAGTGATGACTTATGGCACTGAGACGTAGCTGCTAACGATGGGCCTCATAAGGAAGCTCACAGTCACTCAGAGGGCGATGGAGAGGGCTATACTTTGAGTTTCTCTGAGGGATCGCATTAGAAATAAGGGGCAGATCAAAACGACTGGATTGCAAAACGACAACAGCTGCAAAAAGTCTTTCGTATGTATATATACCCGTCCTCACAAAATATATACATACGAAAGACATTTGCAGCTGTTGTCGTTTTGCGATCCAGGCGTTTTGATACCAACTCAAATAAATGATGAAATCCGCGCAAAAACTAATACATAGTTTGAAGAATCGCTAGACAAGCTAGCTATGAAGTATCTTTTTTTGTACTTATTTTTTCAACTTCATTTTTTTTATTACTTTTACGGTCATATTTCAGTTTGTATTTAGTACGAAATGTAGAATCGCTAGACTCAAGTGGCAGTGGGCAGGGCACATCGCTCGTAGAATTGACGGCCGATGGGGCCGAAAGGTTCTCGAGTGGCCTAGGTAGGCCTCCGACAAGATGGAGCGACGACCTGGTTAACGCATAATGGGCATTTACTTTATTTTCAAACATACATATTATGTGACCTGATTGCGTTGGAGGTTTTTAAATATTAAATTTTTAAATGGTTGGACACATCTGTTTTAAGTCGGTACCTCAGCACGAGCAAGCAGGAGTGATAAAACTCACCCAATACATTGTAGGTAAGGTAGATGGCTTGGTCCACCTTCTTCAAACAGATCGGCAAGAAATTCTTTTAGTGGCATACTTATTGGAGTCGGTTACATTTAATTTTTTAACCCTTTAAAAATCGCTCCGCTGAGCTCCAGGCGTGCCTTAACAGAGTAAGGATTTACACAAGCGGAACACGCACCAGACTTATTAGAATGAAACCTATTTGTTGTATTAGCTTTTCCCACGCAGTTTAATTGACCGAGATAGCAAGAGCGGAGGTTAATTCGAACTAAATAGGGAATTGTGTTCAGTACCTCTACCATGAGTTACACTACACTAGTTTACAGTAACCGTACTCGCTAGCGACGGCGTAAATGATTTGTATGGAGAATTGCACTTCCGTAAGTGACCGCTAGAGGCGCTGTACACAATTCTCCATACAAATCATTTACGCCGTAGCTAGCGAGTACGGTCACTTTAAACTAGTGTAACTCATGGTAGAGGTACAGTACAAATGAGCGTGGAATAGCATATTTAAGTAAACGTCTTTGTTCTCGACACTGACCCAATACATGGCACCTTCAATCTTGTGTCATAGTAAGGAGTTTTATTTGAAAGCAGGTTTCTTGGCAATGGTATCTATACAGGTTTCATCAAAATTGATTTAGCCGTTTCAAAGTTATCAGCTTTTTAGGGTTCCGTAGTCAACTAGGAACCCTTATAGTTTCGCCATGTCTGTCCGTATGTCTGTCTGTCCGCGGCTAAGCTCAGAGATCGTTTGTACTAGAAAGCTGTAATTTGGCATGAATATACATATCAGTCACGCCAACAAAGTGGTAAAATAAAAAATAAAAAATAAATTTTTTTAGGGTACCTCCCATAGACGTAAAGGGGGGGTGATTTTTTTTTTCTCGACTAATCCTATAGTGTGGGGTATTGTTGGATAGGTCTTTTAAAACCATTGCGGGGTTGCTAAAATGATTTTTCTATGCAGTGATCTGTTTGCGAAATATTCAACTTTAAAGTGAAAATTTTCATTAAAATCAAGCGTCCCCCCCTCTAAAATCTATACTGTTGGGTGGAAAATTAAAAAAAATTCAGAATGGTAGTAAATATATCAAATTTACTAGGAAAATTATAGCGGCTAAGATTGCTTGGAAATTATTTGTAGTTTAAGAGTAAATCGTAGTCTAAGGTATAAAACATACCTAAACTTAGATGATTACATATACTTGATTTTTTCGTAATAGCTACGGAACCCTACCTTGGGCGTGTCCGACACGCTCTTGGCCGGTTTTTCGTTAACCGCGGAAGGGATCTTAGACGCATAATGGGCATTTACTTTATTTTCAAACATACGTGTTAACAAATTGCGTTTAGGGTTTTTAATTTTTTTAATTTATATTTACTAAAGTACGGGTGGATGTATGGATGTTTGTTACCGTACTCTTTCATGCTAAAATGGTTTGACGGATTCCGATGAAATTTGGCACAGCATATAGAATACGTTTCATTGTTCCCGTGGGATAGCGATAAGCGAATTATGTGCAGACAGAGTCGCGGGCAACAGCTAGTATAACAATTGTTTCAGGGGAACTTTTTAGCAAAATTTTTTAAGCCATACATCCAGTTTTCTATTCACTGTTGCTTTCGTTTATTTTTTTTTTAAGGGGTAAATGAGTCTGGCTTATGCCTATTTGGCTAAAAATTGTGTTAGTAAGATGATATTAATTATGTTTCGTTTGTTATTTTTTTTTATTTGTAACTTAAAATTGATGCGTTCGGTTTCAGTTTATGTTTGTTGTTTTTTTTCAATGGATTGATGACGCGATGGTCCCAAAGGAACATCAGCGCCTTTCGCAAAATCGGCACTTGGCTGATTTGGGACCATTTCGTGATATGCGCATTTTTTTATTTCTGTTCCTGTATTATTTTTGAAATGGTTTGATATCACGAATAAATGTTTTCTTTCTTTTTTTCTATTACCTAGGCCTGAATCTAAATCAGTCATTACCTAAGCTTGGTAAGCCATAAGCCAATAACGTACGTTCCTTTGCATCAGCCATATCAGAGTACCCTCAGAAAGCCTGAAACTTGTTCAGCGCGTGCCGAACTTACTCGCACGTGATCAGAAGCCGTAATAATTAGGCAACTTACGTTTACGTAAGCGAATCCGTGAATTCCTATTCTGTATTGGGATACTAGTTTTTGGACATGGGTTTTCTATTATCATTTTGTTTAGTTGATCCTCGATATGAAGAGAGACAAAGATTAGCGGTGCATTCTTAACAATGACGTCCTTTCCAAAATTGTTGTAGGGGCTGCTACCGTGTGGCCGTAGAACTCCTTGTGGAGGTTGTTGAAGATAAGTTAATTTATTTAAATAAGTAAATAAATAAATAAGATAAGTTAAAGTTATGTATGACTCTTTAGTAATTTATTGATATTTATAAGTTAAAGTTAACAAGGTGAGACCGTGTATCTTTTACGTTTGTTTTACTCTTAAAATAAGTGTCAGAGTAAGCGTTAAGATTAGTTTATACTCATTAGTGCAGTCTTAGGTAAAAAGTGCTGCTGTCGGCGCTGCGACGTACTTTTAAGTAATTAAAGTTGGGCGCGATTCTAATCTAAGAAGTGCTGTGCGGTATAGAACTGTAGCGACTACTAGCGCCATCTAGTCATCACATAAGAAACTAATTACAACATTCTGCATCACACTATCGAAGTTTCTCAACTCGGCTGCATAAATACAAGTTCCAACTTACTTTCGTCCATTGGACTTCGGTCCCCAGGCATAACATCCGCGTGGAGAGAGATCTCTCTATTGCACCTACCCCCAAAGAACCGTACAATTGTCAAGAGTAATGATAGAAAAAAAACCATATCATATATCGCACACTAAATCATGAAAGGAAACATCTCAAAAATGTGGAATTTTGTGATTTAAACTTTATTATCATCATCATGATTAACCTAAAGAAGTCCACTGTAGAACGAAGGTATCTCTTAGAACGCAACAATAAACGACAATTGGCCACCTGCATCCACCGGTTTTTTTTTTACATAAAACTGACCCGTGATTTACGCGCTCGCAATTCCTGCATGTGTTATGAATTGATGTAATATTAATTTTATTTTTCAGAATTTTCTTCGATATTCATAGTCTGTAGTGTAGTGTGTAGTGTGTAGTTAAAGGTGTAACTCACTAGTTCAGTAACAGCCTATTCACTGCCCTTATGACGTTGACCCTACTTCCCCGGACGAGCCGGCCCATTCGTGATGCAGCGGCTAGCTACAACATGGCTCTACCAAAACTTTTGTCATTCATTTGTCGATATCTGAATCCGAAATTTACTATGAGATTAACAGTGAAGGGAGATTTACGGGAGAAGACCCTGCATAAAATTGAGAAGCAATTCAATGGTGTCAAAAGGTACTCGAGTGGCGTCCACGGACCGGCAGACGCAGTGTAGGTAGCCATGCAACAAGATGGGGCGACGACCTGGTTAAGGTTGCAGGGACGTGTCGGATGCAGATGGTACAGGAATAGGTACATTGGTGAACCTTGGGCGAGACCTATGTTCAGCAGTGGACGTCTTTCGGCTGAAATGGTAATGACATCGCTGATAAAAAAGTTAGAAAATTTAAAGAGGTTTGTTTAGTAGACTGTATTCAAAGAAAATCCCCAGCGGCATTGATTGTGTTTGCTCAAGAACAAATACTTTACTTTGACTGCCATTGCTTAAAGCAATACAAAGGCATTCAACGAAACCGACATCAAATTGAATAGAAGCGTTTTCTGAATGCCGGAGTGTTTTGCGTAACTTAAATATTATGCGTTGTATCGCTGCGTCGGATTAGTTAAGTGAATTGAGATAAAATGGCATAGCGATTGCCATCAATGCCATCACACTTATTTTTCTTATAATGTACACAAACATGATAGATCATCATCATCATCATCAGGTCATTTGTACTACTCCTTTTTAACCCCCTACACAAAAAGAGGGGTGTTATAAGTTTGACCGCTATGTGTGTGTGTTTGGCTGTCTGTCTATCTGTCTGTGTGTCTGTCTGTGGCATCATAGCTCTTAAACGGGTGAAACTATTTGGATGCGGTTTTTTGTATTAGAAAGCAGGTTTCTTGGCGATGGTTCGTAGATATATTTCATAAAAATCGGTTTAGCCATTTCAAAGTTATAAGCTCTTTTGTTAGCTGCGGAGGGGATCTTAGACGCATAATGGGCATTTACTTTATGTTCAAACATACTGTGCCATAATTGTGTTGGGGGTTTTTAAAATTCTTAACTTATTGTTATAATGGAGTTTACCAAAGCAACGGGTTCATTCCTCGAACAAACATTTCGGTAAAGTGACGAAGCTTACATAATTGAGGAGCTTTTAAGTAAGCTCCTAAAACTTGATTAACTTATTCTAAAGTACATTTTGTAATGACATTCATCTGGACAGTAAGTCGTCTGAAACTCTAAGTTGGAACTGACTTAAGGCTTAACGGAATGTCTGTAGATTGTTTAATAGTTGTAATGACAAAAGTTAAACTTCATTTAAGGTTTTGCCTTCATTAATAAAAAATATTACAGGTTAACGGTGTTTGCCTGTAATATTTTTATATGACGTTGTAGCGTAGTGGTTTGACCGGCCTCTCAAGTAGTGGGTCTTGCGTTCAAACTCAGGCGCACCTCTGAGTTTTACCAAATTTATATGTAAGTTTGCCCAAGGTAAACATACTCCTTAACCACCTCGAGAATACTGTCTTGAACTGCAATTGGTTCCGGACTTACACGTTCATTGAACATAACCTTGGTTTTATCCAGGTTCATCCGAATACCAACGCGTTGAGAAGAATCAGCTGGGCGCCTTCAGCATATGTTGTACGGGTCAAATCTTGGAAATTTGACCCACTTCCTGGTTTCCGATTGAGCTGAAAATTTTGCATGCATGTATAAATTGAATGATATAATTATATTTTGGGCAGCTTATTTTTTTTTATCCAATTTGCTTTTTCATCAATTATGGCTCTCTTTAGTTCCTCGATATAAAAAAAAATTACCCCCCCCCGCACCCCCACCCCCCCCCCCCCCCACCCCGCACACCCGCGTTCACATTCAACACCGTACTCTCCCAAGTCAAGCGTGCCTATAGAAGTTGTACTTCAAAAACCCCCGATTTTGAAACATTCTTCCGCTCCGCTCCGCTCCTATTGGTGTTAACGTGATGATATATAGCCTTCCTCGATAAATGTGCTATCTAACACTGAAATAATTTTTCAAATTGGAGCTGTTCCTGAGATTAGCGCGTTCAAACAAAAAACCTGTTCGATAAATTCTTAAAATAGATGTGAACCGATTCAAACGAAACAAACACTAAATGTTAATCCAAGAAAATACCAACATATCAGTGAAAACCGCATCCTTCTAGGTTAAGCCGTTTCTGAGATTAGCGCGCACAAACGCACAGACAAACAGACAAACAGACAAACCGACAATAATTCTAAAAATCATTGTTTTGGGTTCTATTGTGCTAATAAATAGCCCTAGTGACAGTTTTTCTCAAATATCTTCAATGTACAGACACCGACTTGTTACAGATTTATTATATGTATAGATTAAATAAATATCAAACACTAGGACTTTATTGAGGCAGACATCAACCGCTGCTCCAACTAAAAACTGCTCTACAGTACCGTAAAAGATACATCTTCGTAAGTAGGTAGTAAACAGAATCTGTATAAAAAAATACAACGTACAGATCGATTCACAAGAGCTGGCTGGTAAGAAAGTTACTTAAAAGAATTCTGTGAAAATGGAGTCGCGGGCAACAACAGCTGGTATGACATAAAATTCTATCAATTTAAATTTTTGTTAAAGACGCACGTCAAACACACGTACAAAATGATGTTTACTTTTAGAATCTTCATGAATAACTTATTACGTAATCGGATTCTTTCAAGACATCATCGTTACGTAATTCACGTTCTACATATTTGACGGCATCGATCCTTATTTCAGGACTCGAATTGAATCTATAAATAAGTCGACAGATATAAACTAAGCAATAACTTTGCGTAATTTGATTTAACTTCCCCTTGCAAACAACTCGTAAAATACGGTGCCTTACTTCCCTTATTTTATGGGGTATTAGGGCAGTTTCATATGAATAGTTTTTTAGCACGTAGGTAGGGTCAACGTCATAAATAAGTGATCATTTCTGTACCTTGTCAATTTAACGTCATGTTTGAAAAACCATACGAAATTGTGTCACAACTGAAAACGACGAGGTACAAAAGTGATCACTTATTTATGACGTTGACTGTACCTACACTATGTAAAGAAATAATTGAAAACGTATAAATAAAGTAGAATGTGCAATTTTTGACAATTTACTAGCTTTTAAAAGCCGTGGTGGCCTAGCGGTTTGACCTATGGCCTCTCAAGCAGAGGGTCGTGGGTTCAAATCCCGGCTCGCACCTCCGAGTTTTTGGAGTTATGTGCGAAATTACATTTGAAATGTACCATGAGCTTAACAGTGAAGGAAAACATCGTAAGGAAACCTGCATACACGTGCGAAGAAATTTAATGGGGTGTGTGAAATTCCCAATCCGTCTCGTTCTGAGAGGAGGCCTGTGCCCTGCAGTGGGACATATATAGGCTGGGATGACGATGATGACTAGCTTTAAAATACTTTGCACCGTTCGTGTGTTCGTATATACACCGTGAAATTTTAGTGGTTGTTTTCCCGAAACGAGGTGATTTCTAATCACCAATCTACACTAATATTATAAAGAGGAAAGATTTGTATTTTTGTATTTTTGTATGTAATGAATAAACTCAAAAACTACTGGCCCGATTTCAAAAATTCTTTTGCCGTTAGAAAGCTACATTATCACTGAGTAACATAGGCTATATTTATTACTAGAAAAAATTAGAGATCCTCGGTAAATCTTACTAAAACCAACCCAAGGTGTAAAAAAATTAGCCATAAAATGTCTATCATCGCATGCGCTGCGGAAAGTATTGATGATAGAACAAAAAAATGTTCTACAATATTATACAAAAAACTTCGCGAGACCATATGACCAATTATTGTAGTTACGTCACTATTACTACTTTTTTACATTTTAAAAGATGATAGAAATGCCTATCAAAATCAGACCATGTTTTCCACACCTTTGTATTAATTCTTATCCAAATTAATTATTTCGTATTCAAGACTGGTCAATACCTGTTGATTTCTTTTTGAATTATCGAAATCGGACATTCCGTTCAAAAAATATTACGAAATTAAAAATGTAAATAAATGCCTTAGTTTTTAATTTTGGAAATTATGACAAACTAGCGACCCGCCCCGGCTTCGCTCGGGTGCAATTATGCATGTATTATACATTATAAACCTTCCTCTTGAATCACTCTATCTATTAAAAAAAACCGCATCAAAATCCGTTGCGTAGTTTTAAAGATCTAAGCCAGACAGACAAACGACAAGACAAGCGGGACAGACAGACAGCGGGAAGCGACTTTGTTATAATACTATGTAGTGATAGTGATTGAGTCATGTAGGTACGTTATAATTAGCATACTTATATATAAGTTTAATTATCTTTATTTATGTTTATAAAGATTATAGATTAGTGTAGATAAAATAAACATTCCAAATAAAATACAGATAATTTCGGTGGGACCTGCCTGCCAATTAAAAAAATTAGGGTCAATTTATGATTGCCCACGGACATGAGGTTCAAAGTAGCTTTACGTTTCGCTAAGCATGACATTGAAAAGGTTAAAAAAGCCACTAGAGAATTATAAGAGTGGATTATTATAGCTAGACCGTTTAAATGTGTCTTCGCCCGCGCGGTACAGGGGCTGGGGAGTATGATTAGAAAGGGAAGGGATTATGAAGAGAGGTGCGTTTCATAAAACAATTTCATAAAACTCGCGAGATCTACTACAGCTCACAGAGCCAGCAGTCTATCCATACTAATTCCATACTAATATTATAAATCCGAAAGTGTATCCGTCTGTCTGTCTGTCTGACTGTCTGTTACCTCTTCACGCTTAAACCGCTGAACCGATTTAGATGAAATTTAGTATACAGATAGTTTGAGTCCCAGGAAAGGACATAGAATAGTTTTTATCCCGGAAATCGCCCTTTAAGGAGGTGAAAAGGGGGGTGAAACTTTGTATGGAGAATCAATAACCACTTAACCGATTAAGACGAAATTTGGTATACTTCCACGCATCCTTGATTGCTTGCATGCTTGCTTGCTTCCATGCCTGCTTGCATGTCTGCTTCCATGCCTGCTAGCATAGCCTGCCTGCATGCTCGCTAACATGCCTGCATGCCTGCTTGCATGCTTGCTAGCATGCCTGCTTGGATGCTCGCTTGCATGCTCGCTTGAATGCTTGCTTGCTTGCTTGCATGCTTGCTTGCATGCTTGCTTGCATGATTGTTTGCGTGCTTGCTTGCGTGCTTGCTTGCATGCTTGCCTGCATGCTAGCTTGGATGCTTGCTCGCATGCTCGCTAGAATCCTGCTTGGATTCTCGCTTGCATGCTTGCTTTCATGCTTTCTTGCAAGCTTGCTTACATACTGCTTGCATGCTTGCTTGCATGATTGTTTGCGTGCTTGCTTGCGTGCTTGCTCGCGTGCTTGCTTGCATGCTTGCTTGCTTGCTAGCTTGCTTGCTTGCTTGCTTGCTTGCTTGCTTGCTTGCTTGCTTGCATGCTTGCTTCTATGTTTGCTTGCTTGCATGTATGCTTGCTTGCATGCTTGCTTGCATGCTCGCTAGAATCCTGCTTGGATTCTCGCTTACATGCTTTTTTGCATGCTTGAATGCTTCCTTGCATGCTTTTTTGCAAGCTTGCATGCTTGCGTGCATGCTTGCTTCAGGCTTGCTTGCATAATTGTTTGCTTCTCTGAAATATTTATGGTTCACGCTAGCAATGCCGCGGGTAAAAGCTATATTAGATAAAGTGATTCACGAGGAAGGTTTATAAGTATAATACATGCATAATATAGTTGTACCCGTGCGAAACCGGGGCGGGTCGCTAGTCAACAATAATTAACAATCAACAATCGATTTATAATTACTATTTTGACTAGAGTCAAAAATCCAATTGTGAAAAACGAAAGTCGAAAATGACCGCAAACCAATAGTAACGCTTCGTTGGTACAAGTAGCGTACGATCGTACGAAGGTTAGGTACCAACGAAGCGTTACTATTGGTTTGCGGTCATTTTCGACTTTCGTTTTTCACAATTGGATTTTTGACTCTAGTCAAAATAGTAATTATAAATCGATTGTACAATCGATACTAAATCACCTCGTTTCGGGAAAACAACCACTAAAATTTCACGGTGTATGTAGTAAGTATGTAAGTTGTGGCTTCAAAATTTGCAAACCAATTTTCGATCACTTCCTTGCATCCGATTGAGCTGAAATTTGGTATATTCCAGAGCCTCTCCTTAGGCTTGTATGTGTAGTACGTATGTACTGAAGAGAAGAATGAAACTGTACTCGAGAGAACAGAAACATTTAGGTAGGTTTTATTTTAACAATTAAGTATTTAATATTTTGTTGAATAGCCCTTTGAACTCTGTTAAGCAATAAGTATATGGAGATAAATTTCTAAAAAATATTGTATACATTATTATTATTGTAAAAAATTGTATTTGTTTCCTGTTCTGATTGTATTCTAAATAATTATTTTAAAATAATGAAATTATCTCTTATTGGTAGACAATTTTTAATGTATTATGATGTTGACATAGAGATAGTTATATTTACAGTGTTTTTCTTTTCTCTTTTTGTATAATGACGTTCCTTATTGGAAGAAAATTTTATTTCTGATATTTTGTGCACTATACGAAAGTTATATTGTATTTTTTATCATGAAATAAATAAATCTAAATATAAATACAGACAAGCGCCAACCGCATCTAACTGAATGGTTTGGACTTAGTGAAAATTGTACTCGCGAAAATTGTCCCTACTTATCTGAAACAGCCCTAACATTCGTAGTATTGGCTCCATTTACCTTGGTATTAGGAATAAGTAAGGTGACGTCTTAAGTCTTCCGCAAACAGGGCGGAAGAATATATTGTTAGCAATAGATTTGTTTTCATCATCATCATCATTTCAGCCGTAGGACGTCCACTGCTGGAAATAGGCCTCCCTCATTGATGCCCAATCATTACAGTTGGAAGCGACTTGCATCTTACCTGAACCTGCGGCCTTCACCAAATCGTCCGTCCATCTCGTTGGTGGACATCCCACGCTGCGCTTGCCAGTCCGTGGTCTCTATTCCAGAACTTTTGTTTTGCCACAAGATTTGTTTTGCCACACTCAAAACAATACGTAATACTATCTGGAAAAGCCATTGCGGTTGATATTTATACACCTCTATCCCGTAAGAATAACGTAACAAAAACTCTAGCGTACGAGTATGTGATATTCTCGATATCCAACTGTTTGGTCTTGAAGAAGAATACTTTAATAGCTGAAATAAGTGTATATTTCAGATCGAACCTATGAAAACACAATTAAAAAAAAAACATTCACTCGGAAATCCTCAGTCTTTCTCTAATCTGTTCATTCACTCCAACTCTCTCATTCGATTAACTATTCATCACCTCACTCATTCCTACATCTACATCTACATACTTACGAGTATATAATTATCAAATTACTTACATTACAATCTCTCCATCCATTTTAAATTGATAAAGTCACGAACTTAGACATTCACAAATTTTCATACTTGTGTGTGTATATTATTAGGTTAATTAAAATTCCGCGCGGGAAAGCCTTGTCATCCCCTTGAAGGTATTAAACCCGTCCTTTCACCCACAGTATCGACTTAAAAGGCGTATCGAGATATAAATAGCGGAGGTAATGGGGCGGGGGCAACGACTTCGTGCAGCCTATTATGCACTTTCCCGAAGGTATTCTTTGGTCTATTTATATAAAAAAAGCTTTACATTTTTTTAAATTATAAAAGTTAAAGTTTGTACGTATGGACGAATGGATGTGTAGAATAGATGTTTGTCTATGTCCAGCAGTGGACGTGCTACGGCTGAAATTATGATGTTGATGAATTGATGATGATTGTGACTATATTTTAAAAAGTTGGCCCCGGTTTGAGGGGTTGCCCACCGGGTAGGGTTATAAATAAGCCTGGTTCATCCATTGTAAAAACCTGGTCATCCGAGTGGGTACACAATTTCGCTCCCGCCGGCATGAATGTGACCTCAGCGTTGTATTTACTACTATAAATAGTTTGTTATTGGTCTAACACTGATTATAACACCTACCTATTTGCAGTGGTGAGAGCTTGAAAAAGTGCTAAAAAAAAAAATAATAATTTAAATCAAATAGATTTCACAAAGGGATTTGTTTTAAAAAAGTAATTAAGTAATCGAGGTGCATAATATTTCAATTTAATAAAATTAAAAAAAAGGTTTCCCGTACCGGGAATCGAACCCGAGCCTCCTGGGTGAAAGCCAGGTATCCTAGCCACTAGACCATACGGGAGATATAAGTTTGATTGAAATTTACGTACACGTTTTTTATACTTCAACTTAATCTGAATTACACTTGTGAGATTAAAATTGCGACCAAAAATAAATAGAGAACTTTTACTTAATTTTAAGACGATTAAATATAATTTTCTTTCAGTTTTGTTACTATATTGAAATGTCTGCAAACCATTTTGTAGCACAAAATACTAGTCACAGCGATTTTTATTTACAAAATTTACTTAGGTTAGTTACGTAAGTTGAATGTAAAACAAAAATAAATGTATGTAATCTGTATAAGATAAGATTGGACTGTCAAGAAGAGATAGGTAATAATTTCATGTTTTGTAACTTTTTCACCTAATACGTGCATGTGAGCGCCATCTAGCATAATACTTAGAAACTGCTGTACTGCTGTACCATTGAAGCATAACAAAAACTATGAAACCACGGTTAAGCTAGTAAGATGTGTAAGCGATGTTGACTCTTGACGAGAGATAGCGTTTAAACCAATATTTGTATTAGTTTACAAAAAGCGTCAGAGATGGCGTTAGGGTCGATTCAGTTGCGACGAGATGTGGTGTACTGCCGTTTGGCAAATTATTTTTCCCAAATAACTTATCGCAATAGTTTCATTTCCCAAACGAATGTTTAGCAAAGTTAGGTACATTTCGCATTTTATTCATTTGGTCAAAACATTATTTGGCAAAGTTTCACTTCGTCAAGATTTTATTAAGCAAATGCTTCTTAAGCAAATGTTTTATTTATATGCCAAAAAAATGTTTGCCGAATTTGTCATTTCCCATGCTCAACTTATAGCAAAAGTTCGGCAAATGATAATTATTTTTTACTGTTGCAGAAATACAATAGTATGGATCTATACAGGAATTTCAAGTATAAAACGAATAAATGGCAGAAATAATTGGTGACCCCTTTTTTTTTTTTTTTTTTTTTGGTGTGGAAAGTGCACCTTATGCATCGTCTCCGTTCGGGGAAACGGAGGTATGTGGGGCTCTCCCCAAGGGGCCTACCCACTAAAAACCACACGGATTCCCTCGTTTGCCATTGTGAACGCCACGGGAGCAAAATGTGTCACCGCAACGCCCACTGGCCGCCCCGGGATGGGGCTCCTTTGTCGACACCGTGCAATGCGGGCTCGACACTCCCCGGCCTCCCCCGCTGGTGAAGGATTGTTTAAAGAGGTTTACTCCTCGTGGCTTCCGCAGTCACCCACGTTCCCGGCAAGCCGGGTTTACGTGCCCTCACGTAAGCTCCCGCGCCCTCATGTCCTGCTCTGAAAGCAGAGCGGTACCTTCGGTACGGTACGGTAGCGGTTGCTTCCGCCCTGAGGCTCCCCCTCACGTTTCCCTGCTCGGGCCACAGAGCAGATACTAGGTTCAGATTCACCTCCTTCCTTCCGTCCTTCTCTAAACCCCAAAACTAACCCTCCCCATCAGGCGTTTGGCACCTCCAGGCAGGTTGCAGAGCCTTGAACCGTTCGGTAGCCCAGGCCGTGTGGCCCCTGTCCTATTCCATGCAATATTTTGTTGCAGATATACAATAGTAGGTAATATTGTGGCATATCGCTGGCAGCGAGCGAGCGAAGCGAGCGAGCAAGACCTTTCAGGGCAGAAGCGACTCGGACAGGTTATAGGTTCAGAAGGCTAAGGCGGGAGCGAAGCGTAGCGTAGCTCCCGCCTTAGCCTTCGATGTTAGGTATTTTTTTATGACAGCACAGAAAAGGATTATTACCTTTGATATTATGAAATGTCATACAACCATGACATTCAATGTTTTCCATGCTTTAATTTAGTAGTCATAGATACAGTACACTTCGTCACTTTATCTCGCCGTAATTCACAATACCAGTATTATTCATTTTTATCCTACGCACTACTCATATTGGGATATAAAACGTATGCCATGCAATGTTTTGGGATTGGTATGTTATGCCAAACGATACATTTGCCAAAAAAAATTTGGGAAAATAGAACATGACCATTTAATTATTTGCTAAACAATCACATGCCAAAAAAGAGGTTTGCTGACTGTAAAATTGCGATAAGTAGTTTTGACAATTGAGTTTTTGCCAAATAAAAATTTGGGAAAAAAAGTTTGCGACGTGATACTTTGGTAAACAGTTTTTGCCAAACATCAGTAATCCGACGAGATGTGATTGAAATGAAATCTTTTTAGATTTTCAATGATATTATTATCACAGGCTTAACTTTACAAATCTACGAAGTGATATTAGGAGAAAATGGTTCTTAGTGCAGTGAACTTCCATGTATTTCAATTTCGTTACGGCTTAAATTTTCGATTAAGTACTTGAGAAAATTTAAAAGTAAGTTTTACACACTTCACCCGCATTACGTTACGAGTATACAATTTTAACACTTTGTGAGCAAATTTTTACGACTTTCGGTGCTTTACGGACTTTTTTAGATCCTGAACTACCTTTTCAATGTAACAAAAAAGTTACTATTCATGTAAATAATATATCTATATAATATATCTACCTAACATTTTAAACCATTATATACCATTATATTACCATGAGCTTTTCGGTTAAGGAAACCATCGAGAGTAGCAGATTTACGGTTTACCTACTCAACACTGAAGTAGGCAATCTGCATTGGGCCTACGTAGGTGCTGCAGCAGCAATGGCGGCGCAGGACCTAAATTTGGTGTGAGAAAGATATATTTTGATGGCGCACCACACATTTGATGACGGATGTTTTAATGAGCAAAAAAACGAGAAACTTTCGAGGCGCGAGGCCCCTCAGACTGCTGCCGCCGGTTGCGCGAAGTCGTAGGCGCCATTAATACTAATCTCCTTGTCTTTGATGTGTCACGTCAATATAATGTCATTTTACAATTTTATTGTTGAGAAATTAGTGCGCATCAGTGCCGTAAGCCAGCGCGGGGCCTGTAGCGAATTCTATCAAGGGGCCCTAAAAAAAGGTCAGAAAACGTTGGTGCGCCGGGCCCCTTATGCGCGGGGCCCGTAGCATTTGACTCTTGCTACGTGGTTAATCCGCCACTGGTGCGCTGGCTCCTTTTTAGGGTTCCGTAGTCAACTAGGAACCCTTATAGTTTCGCCATGTCTGTCCGTCTGTCTGTCTGTCCGCGGCTAAGCTCAGAGATCGTTAGTACTAGAAAGCTGTAATTTGGCATGAATATACATATCAGTCATGCCAACAAAGTGGTAAAATAAAAAAATAATTTTTTTTAGGGTACCTCCCATATACGTAAAGGGGGGGTGATTTTTTTTTTCGACTAATCCTATAGTGTGGGGTATCGTTTGATAGGTCTTTTAAAACCATTGCGGGGTTGCTAACATGATTTTTCTATTCAGTAATCTGTTTGCGAAATATTCAACTTTAAAGTGAAAATTATCATTAAAATCGAGCGTCCCCCCCCCCTCTAAAATCTAAACTGAAAAGTGGAAAAATTTGAAAAAATTCAGAATGGTAGTAAATATATCAAATTTACTAGGAAAATTATAGCGGCTAAGATTGCTTGGAAATTATTTGTAGTTTAAGAGTAAATAGTAGCCTAAGGTATAAAACATACCTAAACTTGGATGATTCCGTACACATACGAAATCCTTAGAAAAATATTACTTGATTTTTTTGTAATGGCTACGGAACCCTACCTTGTGCGTGTCCGACACGCTCTTGGCCGGTTTTTATTTATTAATGCTCAAAGTCAGAGTCTTAATACTTGACACTATCTTTTGCTAACTATAAAGTGCTTTATAAACTGACCATCATCATCATTATCATCATCATTTCAGCCGAAAGACGTCCACTGCTGAACATAGGTCTCCCCCAAGGCTCGCAAACAGATCGGTCCTGCGGCATCCGCATCCAACGCGTTCCCGCAATCTTAACCAGGTCGTTGCTCCATCTGGCCTCCAGGCCTACCGACACTGCGTCTTCCGATCCGTAGGCGCCACTCGAAAACCTTTCGACCCCATTTTTAGTCAGTTCTATGAGGGATGTGCCCTGCCCACTAAGTGCCCACTGCCACTTGAGTCTGGCGATTCTTCGAGCTATGTCGATGATTTGATTGCGCGGATTTCATCATTCCAAATGCGATCCCGCAGAGAAACTACGAGCATAGCCCTCTCCATTGCCCTCTGAGTGACCTTGAGCCCGTGCCTTGAGCTTTCTTATGAGGCCCATATCATGTCATAACTGACCGTCAGTGTGTATTTACTTATAGGTACTTAGTTTATGGGATGGGAAGAGTTTTTTCTCTTAGAACAAAAACGATTTTCCAGCTGATTTCTGCGAGTGTACCAAGTAATTAAAAAAGTATATGATATTATACAGGGTGTCTAGGTAATAGAATAGTTGCTTGCGCGTCATGTAAGATAAGTAAGTTAATGAACTAAAACAATTACTTTGCTCACCCGCGACCTTACAATAGTTACGTTTATGCAAGAAATGTGCGTTCATGCAGTTCCTCCACCTCCACACTGTACGAACGTGTGTTCGTGATTTGTGTGTACAAATCACATAAACCCAACCATCACCACCACCAAGCTACACTGACGCGTTTCGAACTCAACCAGAGCTCATCTTCAGAGTTACCACAACCGTATGCTATGCTACCAAATGTTAAACTAACAAACCAAAACAAATGTTTTAACTTGTCACTGTAACTTCTCAAGTACCCACTTTATTTTTCTTATTCTCAAACTACCCCACAAAAATTAACTTTTATTGACATATTATAAAACTACCTTGAATTTTTTTGTTTATTTATTTATAAGGCAAATTTAATTAATACTAACTGTTCAAATTCGACCCAAGCCGCAGTAAAGGAGAAGATACTAAATTTACCTGTTCATTAATAATAGACCCCATAGTGTTGTACCTAATTATTTCCATGCATTCCAGAGCATCCAGACGCAACCCCTTGCCGCAATAATGTAACACTTCATAAGAATCTGAATCTAACAATGAATGATTTGATTCCAACAAATGTTTTGCAAAATTCGATCTATCTGGAGCTCTGAGGTATGAGCTCTGGTTGAGTTCGAAACGCGTCAGTGTAGCTTGGTGGTGGTGATGGTTGGGTTTATGTGATTTGTGTGTGTTCGTACAGTGTGGAGGTGGAGGAACTGCATGAACGCACATTTCTTGCATAAACGTAACTATTGTAAGGTCGCGGGTGAGCAAAGTAATTGTTTTAGTTCATTAATATGGACCTCCGCAAAGTAACGCCTGATTCAATAAATTATAAGTAAGTTAATCAAAGCTTCCTTGCTTGTCTGTAGTAGTACCCGAACCTAAATTTTTACTAATTATAAACAACGGGATATTGAACAAAGCAGAATAAAATGACGTATGATTTCATGGTATGATTATTTTATTGATTCAAAATGGTTTTTCGCTGTATAACAACATGCATTAACTATGATATACCTGTAAACCAGCCATAATTTCACTACAGGGACAAAAGAAAACACGATTGAATTCATCAATGTCTGTTATAGCATAATAATATAATTCGTATAGTTATCAAAGAATAATGCAAACACGGCTATGTTAATATGAATATCTCTTTATTTTTAACAATATACTCTAGACAGGAGGTATTTTATCACTTAATTTAACTATCTAACTATCTATTAGATAATTTGTCACGTACATTCAGAGATAGATCAAATTTAATTACGAGTAACATGGGTAAATGTCATAGTTAACTATATGTGTTTTTAACTTAACTGGAGATGCCGCTAGGTATGTCTAATTTACAATTAGTTTAATATTTAATATGAAATTTTACATCTGAAAAGGACTAGAATGTTAATACTGATTTTTTACTTAAGTAGGTAATTTCAGCATGGAATGTATAAGTATGAAATTAAATATAAATAACTTGTAACTAAATTGTACATAGCAGGATGTATCAGCCAATAAGAATCGACGATTAGGTCGTTAATGTAAAACTGTTTGTGATGATTGGCCGTTAGGAGGTTGCGAGCGATTGATTGGTGTTTAAGTACTTGGGGAGATGACATTTTACTATGTAAAATAATAACTTAATAATACTTCGAAGGCCCAAACCAGGTACTCCCTGTAGTTTATTTGATGTCATTTTACTTAATATTGTTTATGTGTTTGTTCCAAGAGTTTGATGCAGATTAGTATTTTGCTGATGTGGCTATTTTTCTTACATCAATATAATAACTTTCATACACTTTTCTTCTGGAACAAACACGTTAGCTAAATGATTTTTGTGTTTATATAGCTAAAATTTCCAAATTAATACTTTCGTGGGATTTCAACAACACTAAAATGTTACTGATTATCTTCAAAGATTTAACGTTGTTACCAGCCGTTGTACAGTGAAAGGTAATGTAGTCGATAAGGATACATATTGGTATTTAGATTCAGGAGTTTCGATACATAGATGGACCTCATGCCACCTCTCATTTGGAATAACCTTTATGTCGCTGAAGGTATTGTATTTCAAAGAAATCACAATATATTGTGACATGACATTTGTGACAATACTTGTGACATCCAAAAAACACTACATTACATCATTATCAATCTATGACTAGAACTCATAATTTACCTAAGGGAGATTTTGTAGAATGACTAGTGTCTTAAAACAGCAAGTCAACACTTAAAAAAATTAACTAGAGGAATTTAAAATTGGAAAACATAATCTGCATCTAAAACAATTGAAGTTTTCTAAACATTCCAAAACAAATGAACTTCGCTTAAAACAATAAAATTGATGTCTTGTTCAGGAGCGTTGGAGCTGAAGCAGGGGCACAAGAGATCCATGGGTTAGTTTAGGCCTTTAGTGGGCATCTCGTCGCCTCCTGCCTGGGCCGCCTTCGTAGTTGGCCGCTGCCAGACCGAGAAGGTGCTTGGCTTGGAGAGCTCCGGAGTAGCCACGGCTGAGGCCAAGATCTATGGCTCGCTTCTCGCTGGAATATAAAAACAAATGAGTGAGAACAAGTGAATCGTGGATGGATTAAAAGTGTTTGAAATAGCTGTGCACATGTCATGACGTCATGAAAGTGGAGATTCTTACAGCAAAGACGCTTGCACTGTTACAAGCACTACGTGAGTTATCAGCGAACCATATTCCGATAAGCGCGGTTCACAAATATTTCCGAAGGGATATAAACAGGGTAAACAGTGGACGACTATGGCGTCTGGTCGGATATAAAATGAAGGGTATGTTCCTGTTGTTATTGGTGAGTCCAAAAACAGATTTTGAGCTAAAAGATTGAGAATACATAAAAAACAAAAAGCGAGTTTATAAATTAATGCCAGCACATATCCAGATACAGAAAGCTATTTAATATTAAACTTAAAATTCACGGTTACATTCACAAAGTGTGATATGGTTAAATTAAAACTAAAGACCATGCAAATAAAAAAATAAAACATCAACACGGACAAAAACATCTGAACCAACCAAACTTTTTGCTAAACCGTTTAAAATAAAATGACAAGCAGGTGGAATTATTTCGGACCCGCATTTGCAGAGAAAAGTTTTCTGAGGGCATGCTGTTAATGTTCCGAAGCGGCATAGTTCGGTGTAGGGGGACACCGAAATGCCAACCACATAGCGAGTTTAATAACATTAACACATTCTTTTACTAAAAATTTACACGTTCAAGACAAGCCTCGACCCATATTCACATTTTTTTGACGCGTTGTGCCGTGATACACCAGAACAGTATCAGTTTTATACATTTAATATGGCTGCGTTTGTGACGGCTTGTGTTGTATCGTATCAGATGCGAACCCGGTTTGCGTCATGATGGGTCTAAGTTTTCTGAAGCAGCATCAGTGATGTCAGCAATGCTGCGACAGTGACTCGGTGATTGAGCGACGTCAGTATAACGTAAATGTATACACACTAACGTTAACGTCATATATTAGCTGTAGCTCTCACGCAGCGTCACTGTCGCCGTGTCAGTGTCGCTTAGTTCCAAATTTCAGCTTAAAGCCTAATTTTAAAAGGCTATCAGTTGGTCTGACTCGTGTTTAGCTCATTTCACTAGGACGCCCTGAGCTAGCTAACTCCAAACTGATGTGCTTATCAATCTTCATAAAGTGGGTGATCTAATGGGCAAGCCAAGCTGTTTACCGTAGTGATCTTAGGATTTCAAGCACGCAGAAGAGCTATCGAAACAAATCACGATTTTGTAGATAATCCATTGGTGGCATATTAGGCGATTTTACTCGCCAATAATGGTTAACCTAAGCTGCCAATCATAATTTCATAGAATTTCTTAATAATACCAAGATAATACGCTTTATAATATGCAACTAATAGGTCAAAGATTTTGCAGAGCAATCATTAATAATTTTGTTTCACGAAAGTAGTCAGTAGATAGGTAGTCGAAAAGCAGAATTCTATTTAGGTAAGCACTTAGGATCATGCACAGTTATTCATACATGCATATACTTCATGTGCCTTTTAAGACGTACCTAGTAATGTCGTCTTTAAAGCTGTGGACAGATTAAAACAAGTAAGAAAAGTGTAGAGAAATGTAGGTAAATTTACCTAAATCAAGGCGGATATTGAATGTTTCTCATCTTCAATAAGATCGCAAAAGATGGACGAACAATTTAACTGTTCAAGTTTTTTAGCGTGTTGTATAAATAAGGAAAAATTTCGACATTGAAAACTAAAATGTTTATAGAATTATTTGTTTTAAATATCAAAATAACAGCCTTGATTTAAGCATACGTTCATCAAATTAGTTAATCCGTTATTAGCTTTTTGTAGCAGCCTCAAAGACTAACTGCATTTGAATCATTTTTCACGAGAATTTTAACGACTAGTTCTCTATATCTCTGTCACGCTAAAGGTTGAATTTAAACCACGAGACGTGTGATGTAATGGTCGAACAATATGATTGACTGCGAGATCTGGAGAATGCAGTGACGTCACTGGGGTTAAAAATACACTGTCATAGTAATATAATGTCACTGTCATAGTAATTATGTTTGTTACGCGTTACTATAAAAGTTTATTTTCATCCCCGGTGAGCTCACTGCACTCTCCAGATCTGGACTACATTTGAAACCACACACTTTTAGCTTACCTACAGACGTGATAATGGTCAAACACCAGCTCGTACAAATATAATTTAAAACTGCGTCAAAATCGCAGAAAGGTAAGTATGGCATGGCGTCGTACGGACTTGATCAGACTATGTATTATTTTTAATTCCCGGCGCAAAACAGAGGGGTGTTATAAGTTTAACACGGTGTATCTGTGTTTGTCCATCTTTGTGTCTGTTTGTGGCATCGAAGCGCCCAAACAAATTGAGTCAAATTTAGAAGGCAAGCAACAGTTTAACTTAATCGCGATGGTTAGAATGAATATGTCAGGGGTTGTGCTTACTATGTGGTGTACTTTAAATAGAGTGACAGAATAGTTTAGTGCTTAAAATGCTCTGGAAAAATGACTCATTTATCGTTGATGAAAAAGAGCAAATGTAATAAATTTCGAAAAGACATGACAGGAATAGTCATGCAAGATGTAACTGAATCAATTTTTCTCAGCGTAAAATAATACCAAGTTTATTTCGTAGCAACAAAAACTTCGCAATACAAACCGCCTTAAATCTAAGAAAGATCGAATACTGTTTTATCATCATCATCATCATCCCAGCCTATATACGTCCCACTGCAGGGCACAGGCCTCCTTTCAGACTGTACTGGTACTGTTTTATAACTTCTGATAAGTTTAGTCGTGGTAGCCTAGCGGTATGGCCTGTCAAGCAGAGTGTCGTTGGTTCGAGCCCGGGCTCACACCTCCGAGTTTTTCGGAACTTGTTTTATTACATTTGACCATGAGCTTTACGGTGAAGGAAAAAATCGTGACACAACTGCAAATAAATTCAATGGTGTGTGTGAAATTCTCAATCCACATTATTGTGGCATATCAGATATTCTGATGTGTCAGATCGGTTAGTTGATACACATGCTGTAGAATGATGACCTGGCTACAACGAAATTAGATTTTCGAACTTTGTATCTTTCAGTTCCGTTCACACTAATAACAGAAGAGTGAAAGGAACGACATGATACGAACTATGAATTTCGAATTTTGTAGTAGACACCGTGTTATTAATTTTATACTCACTTTTCCATTTTGCGTTCAATCTGGATGAGGTTGCCGAGGCGGTTAAGCATGTCCATGATCTCCTCAGGGTCGTACTGTCCCTCGGTACGGTAGTAGTTGTTTTGACTGGAGAAAAAAAGAAAGTTAAATAGAATAAATGGCCAAGCACTTGGACTTCACTTGCGATACCAATACTTTGCAGTACTTAGCATAATGACTTCGACAAGTCAGAGGTAAGTAAATAAATATTCTATACCCTGTTATTAACGACTTCCTTCAACTTTACGGGAACATTCAACAGGTCAAAATTTTCTTCATCCTAACTCTTGTCACAACGTACTTTTTTTGGTGGAGCAGAAACTCGTTACGAATACCTCTCGACCCGGGGAGGCTCTACTAGTTATGTGGGACACTCTCCCGTCTTCTCTCCGCACCGAAAGGGGCCTAAGTTTCACTAAGTACTTTTTTTAACGGCAGTAAAACTCGTTTATGAATACTGGCCCGGGTCCTGACTGGTTATGTGGGCTCTTTCTCGTTCCCTCTCCACGCGGAAAGGGGAAGGGAGCATACCCAAGTGTCCCGTGCTACCCGGATTAACCCTTAAGCCGATTCAAATTAGCAACATTTACGGTCCAAAATCGAATGTCTTGACGGGTTTATTGATGGTTTAAGGGTTAAGTACCACTACCTGGGGTAAGAAGCGGCGGGCACTGCGAGGAGTAGTGCCACCAGCACGCAGCTTGCCAGCACACAGCTTGCTCGGACCATCCTGTAACGAAGAGAAATACAACTTTATAAAGAGCTGACGCATTTTGACCCACTACTAGTGACCACATTAGAACCACGTTTCTCCATACATTTTGTATAGCATCGGCGCACACCGAGCGTTTTAAGTGGCCGCGTCCGAGGCACAAGAAAGTGAGTTGTAGTGGTGTGCTTGAACCACTGGTGATCGCGTTTGGTGGCGGCGACTGGTGGCCATAATGTGGGGGCTCAAAGACATTCGAGACACTGTATACAAGTGAAACGGGAAAATGATTGGACATTTGATACACGACAGCTTTTATAAGACCATTTTTACGACCGGATAGCCTAGTGGTTAGAGAATCTGACTACAAAGCTTGAGGTCCTGGGTTCGATTCCCGGTCGGGGCAGACATGGTGTGAAAAATATTATTGTATGTGCTCGAGTCTTAGAAGTTTAATACCTATTTAAGTTTGTTTTTATCTATTTATCCATTGCTTAGGACCCATAATAAGTACAAGATTTGGTTAGTTTGGTACTATTTAGGTCTAAATTTAGAAAGAAAGATCATTTTAAACATAGGGACATGGGATCATTTGACGTATAGGAATATTACAAGTTACAATAAAAGTTTTGAGTTGTTCATCACCTAAATTTTTTTTTAGAGTACAAGCTTTTTTTATAATAAAATGAATAATAGGAGCTTTGAATTATTAGCGTAAAGTGATAGCGTAATCTCAGATTACATTATATTACGTGCCATTTTGATGGATACTTCGATTGTAACAGAGTCCTTGTAGATAAAATAAATTGCACATGTACAACCTTTGTACTGCCATCAACTAAAGAGCTTGCAGTACAAACAGCAAAATAATCGAGATAACATAATATATAATAATCGCAAAAACGCGTTATAAAGCCATAAAGAGTATACTTCGACGATTGAGTTGACATTAAATGAGGGCGCCATATTTTTCCTAAATAGCTGTCATATTACGGCATTTAATTTAAAATACTTTGATGAGGCAACATTTTTGTATGAAAAACTTTAGTTTATATTTTGGCCGATTTGTAATCTTTCTTGACGTTCTCTGGATTATCGTAGTGACTTAATTTGTTCACCATTTTCATTAAAGTAGAAAAGTAAATGAATGAATGTTAGTTATGCATTTCTTCATTTACTTTTTCAAATTCATAGTTTTCGGGATTTAATTCTAAACTACTTAACTTATTGCTAAAATGACCTCGACGTTTCGATCACATTGCTATGAGTGAAAATAGCGAAAGTTTAAATAAAACATTATATTAATGAATGTAGGTATTATCAAAAAGGATTATTTCTACGAGACGAGGCCTAGTTTTTTTCGGGAAATCAATAAAAACATATTCAAACCAATTTTTTTACAGCAAGAAATACGTCGTGATGAGACGATTTATAGTTCTAGAGCCAAATTGGCAAAAACGGAACCCTTGCAATTTACGGAACCTAGCACTTTTTATGTTTTAGTAAAAATAATTATGTTATCTTCAATTCTAAGCAGTATTTATAGTTTCAAAAAAGGAAAAGTGGAACTTAGCCCTTCCGAGAAGACAACCTTTTGATGTACAAATTTGTTATTTTTATACTTAGTTTCATAAATAATGATGAGTTCTGAAAGTAAATAGCCGGTTGTACGATATACGCAAAGCACGGGTTATTTAGAACGTTTGTTTACGTTTGTGAGCGAAAAAAGATCTACTAAAATTCTTTATTCAATGTTGACAAAATAAGGTAAACCCCAGAATGTAAATGAGGAAATTGCTAAATAATGGGATATCTGATACGGGTGGACATTTTGGGAATTGAGAAGGATTGGCAAAAAAACCGGGGATCAGTTTTAACTATTAATAGAACGGAGGTGTGGCAAATAGGTCAGTGGTGCTAAGTTAGAGAGTAAAACTTCGTTGTATGTTTATGGTTGACGTGACGCATTTTTTCCTATAGAAATGTTTTTTATAATGGACATACTTAATCAAAGTAAGAATTCGGTATGATGACATCAATTTTAAGACTTAACTGTGATTAAAAATAAAACCTATATTTAAGCACTGAAACTAGGTTTTTGATTGCTTTGAAATAAATAAATAGTCCGTTGTGTGTACAAATAAGAGGTGTCATAATAAAATGTATGGTGGAATTGTATTCAGATAGTTCATATTTAGATTTTTTTTAATAACCACTTTACAATGATATCCTAAAAAGTATGGTAGTTAATTGCCTTATTAATTTATCCAAAGAGACACTAATTTTCGGAGGCCTGTTATAATTTCTAAGTAGCATTTACTGTTCAGTACTTCATTACCATTACCTAGTTTATACAGGGTGAATTCAAATCGGTGATACAAAATTAGTGTTTCGTACTCAGTTAATGATGGACAATATAATGCACTAAGTCTAATTATGTATCACCAATTTGAATTCAACCTGTATATTACCTTGTTATTGAAATCTGCCACAGATGACGTAATTTGTTCTATGTTTATACTATGAGGGTTTTCTGACAGGTGGAATATCGCTAGATGGCGTTAGTATCGTAAGGTCTATTTGACGTTACACCCATACAACAAATGTCAAAGTTGTCAAACGGACCTGACGATACTAGCGCCAAATAGCCTCTCATAGAAAACCCTCATTGTACGAGATCTACATAATATTACTGTTCGATAGCTAGAAACTAGGAACAATAGTGTATTAGCAGATAACAGCTAGATGGCACCACTTGCAACTCCATACAATTAAAGATGACGATTGTCATAAACCACGATCAAGCTAACACTGCTGTGTATACTATACACCGTGAAATTTTAGTGGTTGTTTTCCCGAAACGAGGTGATTTAGTTTCGATTGTACAATCGATTTATAATTACTATTTTGACTAGAGTCAAAAATCCAATTGTGAAAAACGAAAGTCGAAAATGACCGCAAACCAATAGTAACGCTTCTTTGGTACAAGTAGCGTACGATCGTACGATAGGTTAGGTACCAACGAAGCGTTACTATTGGTTTGCGGTCATTTTCGACTTTCGTTTTTCACAATTGGATTTTTGACTCTAGTCAAAATAGTAATTATAAATCGATTGTACAATCGATACTAAATCACCTAGTTTCGGGAAAACAACCACTAAAATTTCACGGTGTATATTACTTGATATTACTCCACCTTTTTACCAACCAAACTGAACATAAAAGACCGAGATGCAGCAAAATCTGCATTCGGAAGTATATTCAGAACTGAAAACTTGGAATACTTAGATACGGGATTGAATCAGAAATGAGGAAATTCGCTGAAATGGCAATGGACAGGCACGCAGAACAGATGATGGCCGTTGGGGCCGAAAAGTTCTCGAATGGAGACGACGGACTGGCAAGCGCAGTGAGGAGCGTCCACCAACGAGGTGGATGGACGATTTGGTAAAGACCGCTAGTCCAAGGTGGATGCAAGCCGCTTCCAACCGTAGTGATTGGGTATATGAGGGAGGCTTATGTCCAGCAGTGGACGTCCTACGGCTGAAATGATGATGATGACTTACGAGATAAATAGACAGTTCTGCCTTCAGTTAAGCTGTTATTGCAAACCGTTAAAAACACAGTTCTACCAGCCTTTAAACCGAGCTGGAACTACTTAACTATTGCGTCATTCTTGTAAGCCGAGTGCGAACAAGTTCATTTTGCCGGAGTCCTATACTGAGATTGCAATACGGCTCAAGTGGAACGGCGAGCTACTAAACTACTAAACTACTTGTAGCACGTACGTATTTGTGCGAAAGCTTTAGCAAAGGGATTAGGAATAAGACTGGAATTGTGTAGTATTTAGTTACAAGTTCATCCTAAGTGGGTTTTTCTGCTTTTAAGTTTCTTGCAGTGCATTCTATTTTTAGCAATGATGGTCTTTCCGAAAGCGCTGGTAGTTTAAACCTAGTTGACTAAAAGAGACAAAAGAACCCTAAAAAAGTGTCATGTAAAAGAACTCTTTGCGGTCTACTTACAGAATAAACGTTTTGATTTTGTTTTTTTTTCTCAAAGAAACGCTTCGCATTTTTGCTATTTGGGATGCTATATCCATTTCAGGTTAATCCATATACGTCCCATTGCAGGGCACAGGCCTCTTTTCAGAATGAGACGGCTTAGGCCGGAATTCCCACGCCAGCCCAGTGCGGATTGCCAAGTGGCGACCGGCAACTTGCAACAACTGGCACTTGGCAATTAGCAACACACACACACTATTGAATTTCTTCGCAGTTTCTCCGCAATTTCATGATGTTTTTCTTCACCGTAAAGCTCAGGGTAAATTTCAAATGAATTTTACAAAAAAAATCGAAGAGGTGTTTTTAGTGGAGGTGGATTTGGGACTGTACATTTTTATGAAATACTTGGTCAAAATAAAATTAGAATCAGATAGTGTTATTTGTTCAAAAACAAATTAAGAATGTTATCCATAATAATATCTATATTAATATTATAAATGTGAAAGTGTGTTTCTTAGTTTCTTTGTCCCTTTTTCACGTCGAAACTGAGCGACGGATCGCCGTGATTTTTTGTATGGACATAGTTGAAGGGCTAGAGTGACGTAGGCTATTTTTTCCCACGGGAAAATATCTCATTCCCACGGGAAAACCCGAATTAAACTACTTCAGCGGGGGCGAAGCCGCGGGCATCAGCTAGTATTATATAAGTAAGAATGATAATGGCATTTTTCAATGGACATGTACCAAACTTGTATTTGTTTTCAAAAATTGCAACTCACTTTTTTATGTCACACTGTCCTTTCCAACAAGATCCCTTGAAGGAACCCTTTGGAAATATGATCGTAAATCAATGCGCTACCCACAAAGGTCATGTGTTACGGACGCGTCACTCTTCACGTTTTTAGAGTTACGTGACACTATACTGAGAACTCTAAAGCCGTGTCTGCTCGCGATAGCTTGAACTTAGCTTTGGCAGCCACGATTCGTGTTATCATCATCATCATTCAACGTCCCACTACAAGGCATAGGCCACCTCCTGACTGAAGTCTTCACACACATAATTGAATTAGGACTTCACACACTTGAATTGTTTCGCATGTGTATGAAAGTTTAATCCCGTTGTTTTCCTTCATCGATGGATTATTATACCTTCATGGTAAAATTACAACTTTTAATCCTACATAAATTCCGATAAACTCAGAGGTGCAAGCGTGGGCTCGAACTTAAGACCGTAAAAACCGACCGTGTGAAAGGCCGTAGGCCCTATTACTAAGCTACCCCCACCCCAAGTTATTCCCACTTCGGCGTGTGAATTTATGGAGAAGTTTCTAATTTTTGTACTGGGCCCTTTAAAACGTGACCTCTCCTCAAGCTTCACTTTACACGAAGGGATCTCCCTGGTGAATGATTGGTAAGGCCTCATAAAACAATGATTTATCCCGACCTGAAACATTTCCTGTTAGTGTGAACTTTGGAACTACATGGCCTTTTAAGTAGCAAAGCGTCGCCTATCTAAAAAATTTATTGAATCAGGCGTTACTTTTTGCGTTTGCCTATCTAAAACACAGCTCAAGTCATTTTGACCAACTTTGCAGAAGCGAAAAAAACCATATATTTATGTCCTGAGATTGATTTTGTTAAGATTGGGAATGAGTGTGTTGTCTTATGCATAAGAATACATAATGCGGGTAGTTCTACTAGCTTTTCAACTGCTATCAGTATCCTGTCGCATATTATTGAATACACACACCGAGCGGTAGATTTTAGTAAAACCTATGCTGCTTAGGCGCAAGCCACACAGAGAAGGCGTGGAACGTGTACGCGTCGCAGTCGCGGCGCCCTTGGAATCAGTTTTCATACTAAGGGGGTGTTTCACCACCTTATTGTCAAACTGCTGGTTACGTAACCAATGAATAAACTAAGTACTGGACAAATCTGTCAGCTAGTGTTTTTTCAGTTTCACCACTCCGGTCCTGTGCAAACTAAGTTCCACTTAACTAATCGTGGGTTTAACAAAAAGTCGGAATGGCAACGTCGCATTTCACGACCACGCGTTCCTGTTCGCACACTTTCGTTCAAAGAGTCACTCATTATTAAAGCAAAAGAAATGGTTAACTATATAATTTTTCAATACATCTATTTTTTTTTGCATAAACAAATATGTAACATTATAATTGATCCAAAAACGGTATTTATTTACGATACTTTGTTAACAATAACAAAGAAAAATAAAATCACGTAAAACGAATCGAAAAGTGGCGCCAAACCATTTGACAGATAAACTTTTTTTAATGGCGACATACAAGTTCACGTAGAACAAACGATTGAGCCACTGAAAAAAAGTTCGTTATTAAAAAATATTACGAAATTTTGGATTTGTTTTTACATACTAAAAGTGTACCTACATTTTTAGGGTTCCGTAGTCAACTACAAACGTGTCTTTTACATTGGCAGTGGAGGATAGGTAAAAAGGTCGTTCTTTGAAATCTTATCGTCAGGATAGTGATCCGAACCGGGCTTGCAACACCACCCGCAACCCGCACTTTATTTGAAAGGTCAGTGGAATTGTATAGTAACCTGAAATAAATATATTGTTATACTTATTCCGTCAGCTAGATTATTAAAAAATAATGATCACGTATTTTTTCTTTCGTCAATCGAACAAAAAATGACAACGATAAAGCGTGTTAGAGTTCGGGAGTATACGTTCGTGACGTCAAGTCTACATAAAAAGTGACGTTACACGAAACATTAAAGGATTTAGGTATATCTTCATATTTTTTTGTTTAATTGACAAAATAAAAAATACGTATTTAATATTTTTTGATAATCTAACTGACGGGCTAATTATCATTAAGGATAATATTAACCTGTTGCAGCGCGCTATTTAAGTGACAGCGAGTGACACTGATTGTTATTAAGACTGAAGATTTATCAGGTGCTAAAGTGGCTACGCGTCCCAAGAATGAATAAACGTGGGCAGGCCCCTTAGAAGGACATTTTGGTGAAAGTCAAGTAGGTATGTTATATTAATAATCTCCCAGCGGTATTAGATAACAGCGACTACTTCCGTAAGTGAGAGCCACGTTGGTGTCATACTTTCTAGCTGTGACATGGTATCGTACGAAATAAATAAATAAATAAATAAATATCATGGGACAATTCACACCAATTGACCTAGTCCCAAAGTAAGCTTAGCAAAGCTTGTGTTATGGGTACTAAGCAACGGATAAACATACTTATATAGATAGATACATACTTAAATACATATTAAACACCCAAGACCCGAGACAAACATTCGTATTTTTCATACAAATATCTGCCCCGACACGGGAATCGAACCCGGAACCTCAAGCTTCGCAAACCTCAAAATTCAAACTCATATCAAAAAATTGTACGAGAAATACATATACGAAAATATACGCTAATTTAAAAAAAGTACTATACGTACTTACGAGAAAACAATGATGAATCTGTCACCGCAAGGAAGCATACTTTCTGCGGGCGCTATCTATTTCATTATGTAGCAGTCTATACCATGACAAGCTCGTGCGCGGCGCTCGGCGGAACCCTGTCGCAGGGAGCCTCTGCTGTCCTTAACAGGATTGTTTTTAATAAGTGCGGCAAACGCTGACCGCGACAGGGTTCCGCGGAGGGTCGCGCACGAGCTTGTGGGACTATAGTTTTCAACTTCCTAGTGAGTCCACGTTGATGTGCCGTCTGGTGACTGCCGTACCTAACCTTTGCAGTGAACTTGCGAAAGCACTTACTGCATGTTAGTGCCCCTTCGATATAATGGCTAGATTTCACAAAAAATATCAATCCGTCAGTTAGATTGTCAAGATTAAACAAAAACTTGTTACTTTTTTTTTTTTTTTTTTATGCTAAAGAGGCCAGACAAACGAACTAGTGGGTCACCTGATGTTAAATGATCACCACTGTCCATAGACACCCGCAGCGCTTTACACGATGCCAGTGCGTTGTCGGCCCTGGGAAAAGGAGAGGGAATAGGGGAGGGGGAGAGGTATTGGGCCCCCGGCGCTCTCACTGACCGTACGAAACGCAGCAGGAGTACTGCTGCTTCACGCCGGTGTTCTGTGAGAGGGTGGTACTGCCCCGGACGAGCCGGCCCATTTGTGATGCAGCGGCTAGCTACAACATGGCTCTACCACTACAAAAACTTATCAAGTGGAAAGTAGATAATGTAATATTTATGATCACTTGAAACGGTAAAGAAATTCAGTTTCTGAATTATGAATTATTGATGAACTAAAACAATTACTTTGCTCACCCGCGACCTTACAATAGTTACGTTTATGCAAGAAATGTGCGTTCATGCAGTTCCTCCACCTCCACACTGTACGAACACACACAAATCACATAAACCCAACCATCACCACCACCAAGCTACACTGACGCGTTTCGAACTCAACCAGAGCTCATCTTCAGAGTTACCACAACCGTATGCTATGCTACCAAACGTTAAACTAGTTTTAGTTCATTAATATGGACCTCCGCAAAGTAACGCCTGATTCAATAAATTATTTATGAATTATTGGTTTTTATTTTCATTGTTTTATTTTTAATTTTATTGATTTTATTTTTATTTTTTTTGTGCATGTTATCTGTGTTAACCATTTTTGTTACAAATAAAATATTTCTTTTTTTTTCTTTTCTTTAAAAGACCTGTTGAAAATGTTTTCACACAAAATCTGTGGGAGTCAAAGCTTGTAGTACCTACCTATTCTTAATGCCATGTAGTAGGTAGGTACTAATTTATATTTTGGAGGCTTTTTGTACAAAAAAAATAATACATAAAAAAATCAAATTACAAATTGCTCTCTGTATTGAAGATTGCGTAAAAAAATAATTTACTTTGTAAAATTGCAGACAATTAGGAAAACATTTTTTCAAGTATTTGGCCAGATATTTTCCGCAATAAAATGTAAAACCAAAAAAGATCTTTAAAAGTAATAATGATATCGGATACGCTATTGTCAGGGAAATGAAAAGAATGCGAGACATCTCGGTAAAGGTGACAGCCACAATTCCTGCGTTTACTTTTGTATCAGCAAGCGTTATAATTATAATATAATTCAACGAACTGTAAAAGTTATTTGTATTGTTTTTATTTTCTTTAAAGTTTTCTGTTGTTTGGAGTTGCGGATGATTGAAAGAATAAGTAGGTATGGCGCTCACTGTTGAAATTGTTTCGGATGCTTTTTTTTTGTCATTATGACAGGCTAGGAGACGAATAAATTTCAAAACTTTCTTATTCCTTATTTTTTGTTACTATCAGTCGACTTTGGTCTTGAAATAATATTTTGTAATCTATTTTACATTATAACATGTGATGGTCCAAAATCCACGAAAAGGGCAATTAAAAAAAATTAAACTCACAACACCGCTCTTGCATTACAAAAAAAAAAATATTAAAGAAGTAATATAGTGGTTACACTTAATTTAATCATAAATAAGCCACCATTGCGCGCCCCTCACATCGTAAAGGAATAAATAGGATAGGCTTGATTTTATTACAAAAAAAAACTCACGTGATTGTACCTCCACACTCACGGACCAGACGCAACTGTCCAAATTCGAATTTGCGAAATCACAGTTCACCTTTTAGCGAAGAACATCGCGAGTTATCAAAGTGCCCGCCCAACCGTTCTGTTGACACATACTCCACTAGACTAATTACATCGATACTCGATTATCTATATCGATTACTCATAATCGACTCACAGATTTCAGATATCGTTTCCGTCGAAAGTAGCGAGCCGTGTACGCCTACATTTATCTAGGTTATTGGGCTTCTATGCATTATCATCCTAGTTTATTATTTTTCTGAAATGCTACTGGCCACTTAAAAAAATCGCAAGTTATAAAAAAAGAGGCAAAGAAACAATCATAACTGGAATTCCTCGTTCCATTTTCAAGAGTGCGTGATTCCAAAATTGATTTGAATTGACTTACCGCTAGACCAAAAAGTTCAAAGTCCAATGTGCCCCAACTTTCCACGTATTGTTTTCCAACCAGTGCCGTCCAGTTTGCAAACTTATGAATTCGGCTGAGTTAGGCATAACAAGCAAATGTTAGTTATAAATTTATACCGCAGCGATGGAAGTAGCAAATTTGTTCAACGGAACAGAAAACTTGGTGTTCGTGCGAGAGCTACTGCATTGGTGAAGTAACTAACGACCTAAACTTAGTTTCCAATTGGAGCCACGAGTTAGTGTTTAGTTCACCTACGATAGGTCTCAGAAAGACATTGCGTCGAGGTGATATCATGAACATCGGAACTGTCTAGGTGGTCAAAAACCGAATCACTTCGGTTCCCATAATTTCATATGTCAAAATTTCACATGCCGCACCAACGTTTTCCAAAAAATATTTCGAATTGTGCTGATTTCAGGATTTTTTTAAATGTCATCTTAGATAATGCAACAGGTTAGAAAATACTGTTTAAGAAATAAATTACTTTATCAAAAATTAAAATTATGGGAAACGATACTTTATGGCTATAAACCGTTGTCAAGCGGGCAGTTTGGTGGCTAACTAACATTCATCATCATCATTTTCATTTTACGGTGAACCAGAAACAAAAAACCCAACGTAAGCTTGAGATTTTTTTAGGCTATTGTAAATGCTATCTATTTATAATTTATTGAATCAGGCGTTACTTTGCGGAGGTCCATATTAATGAACTAAAACAATTACTTTGCTCACCCGCGACCTTACAATAGTTACGTTTATGCAAGAAATGTGCGTTCATGCAGTTCCTCCAACTCCACACTGTACGAACACACACAAATCACATAAACCCAACCATCACCACCACCAAGCTACACTGACGCGTTTCGAACTCAACCAGAGCTCATCTTCAGAGTTACCACAACCGTATGCTATGCTACCAAATGTTAAACTAACATTATGTTGAGTTTAACATTTGGTAGCATAGCATACGGTTGTGGTAACTCTGAAGATGAGCTCTGGTTGAGTTCGAAACGCGTCAGTGTAGCTTGGTGGTGGTGATGGTTGGGTTTATGTGATTTGTGTGTGTTCGTACAGTGTGGAGGTGGAGGAACTGCATGAACGCACATTTCTTGCATAAACGTAACTATTGTAAGGTCGCGGGTGAGCAAAGTAATTGTTTTAGTTCATTGCTATCTATTTGTAAATGATCTATTTTCCCGATGTTGCTTCGCTTTTTCCTCCCATCCTGTAAATTAGCTCTATGTTTTTAAATAGAACTTGATCCCATGATTCCATGATCAGTTTGGGGATGTTTCGAATCGAAGAAACGTCAGGTCAAACAAGAGTACCCGAAACTGGCGAGCATGTGGAGTATGAAAAGACTAATGAGTGCTGTGGAAGCGAAAGATGTATGTCAGGATCGGAGCAGGTGGAAACAAATAGTCTCTGCCTATGTCTTTGCTGGGAAGGAGGCGTAAATGTATGCACCTACTTATGTACCTTGATCACGCAAAAACTTCGTTGACCTGAAAGTGAGATTAAACTACGTAAAATTTTGGGATAGCACCTATTTACCGAATTGCCGCCTGAAAAGACCATTGGTAGTTCTTTGTTTCGGTCCAGTACTTAGCTTTATGGAAATCTAGGCACTACCTAAAATAGTAATCGCTTAAGACCTGATTTTGTGTCAGTTAGATAAATTGTTAAGGGACATTGGGTACCTACGTAAGAGATTATTTTTGGGCGTGGGACCTCGTTTTATGCGTGAACCTATTTCTAGGCAAAACAAAGGACAATGCTTTTATTATGTCCTATGCTACGTACGTATGCAAAACTCCTAAATCTCAAACGCGAAGTCTATTTTTTGTTATTATTATTTGCTTTTATAATCTACAAATTAATCTATTTACGCATGTAGTCTTATGTAGCTATTAGTGTGCAGTTTATTTATCTATCCAAACAGCGATCCAGGTGTCACCAACGGTACTGGCTGAAAATCAGCGCTGGGGTGCTATAAACGCCTCAGCATTATCCTGAGCCAGTGTCCGATTTGCAACCTCAATGACACATTCTATCTTTAACTTTCGTGTTGTATTTTGTTTTGTAAAAAAATATTGAAGTCTTGTGTTGTTGTCAATAAATGTATTTTCTTTCCTTCTTTACTTAGACATATCATTTTGTACAGCTGTTCTTCAAATATAAAGTAGACGAAGACCAGGATGTAATCTTTGGAAATATTCTTAGTAATTTAGTAAAATTCTTGATTAATGCCGCTAGTAAAAGTCACGTGTATAACTAGCATTTACCTGCAGCTTCGTTCGCTAAAATCATTGAATGTGGCAGGCGAATTGAAATTCCGGGATTTTACTAAATTCCCATGGGAAAGTATGACGTAAAACGGTGCATCATGTCTTGAGACTTAGCAAGTAAAATTCTAGAATTTTACATGAATCCCATTGGAATATTTGTTTTTTCAGACGTCTATCTACATACCAAATTTCATCCAAACCCGTCCAGTAGGCTAATTTTACTGTCTAACTCCGTCGCAATCGCAATCGCGTTCATTTTAACAGTTCTTGTATGGGCTGACAATTGGTATCGGAAACAGCCTGCTGTCACAGCCATACAAAAACTGCCATTTCAATCCGATGCCGAGTGTCAGAAAAGTTATACAATTACCCTGCTGGCATTTTAGCGTGAAGGAGTAACAAACACACACGCATACTCTCACAAACTCTCACATTTATAATATTGGTAGTATAAAGTAGAATTATATTCTTATCTCATGAACCCAAATCCAATCAATTACTCTGATGACCGCCTCTCAAATAAACGACCCATTTTATTGAACGTTTGCGTTTATTGTTAGCCATCAGTTATTTTGATGGCTCAAATTATTTTCACGTTAAATAGATTATTTCGGATTATATAATAAAATCATATATGTTACAACTGAAAATGGCGAATAATTATTGGCTTTTACAGACAGATAATATTAAATTGTGAACGGAATACATTTCATCTTTTCTGCATCTGTGTATCGTGTAATAAGTTTTGCTAAAACATGGACAATCATCGCAGGTTAAATTCATCCCACTGCAGGGCAAAGACCTCCTCTCGTAATGAGAGGGCTTGGGCTTTAGTTGCGTGAAAGACAAATAAAAATAAATAAATAAATCGTTTATCAATAACCCGCGGGAACTACGTAATTTTCCGGGATAAAAAGTTTCCTATGGCAATTGCAGGGTCTCAAACTATCTCCATACCAAATTTCATCTAAATTGGTTCAGCGCTTGAAGTGTGAAGAGGTAACAGGCAGACAGGCAGAGTTACTTTCACATTTACATATATGTATTATCAGCCACTCAGTTGCTCGCGTGAAAAAAAAACCGGCCATGAATTGCTCTCGCCTTGCGTTGCAAACAGCAACGCGGTGTCGAATTACGTTTAAAAATCGATTTTTTTAATATTTCTCAAATATGAGTTACATAAATTATTACACAATAAAGCCAAAGAAACAGAGAATATGTTTCTAGTAGTAGTTTGGTGGGCTATTGTATTGAAATAATTAATAAAAATGCACAAAAAGCAAAACAATGCTTACGTACCTACGAAAATTCGGGGCACTTTTTCGAGTCGATTCCAAACACTACAAACCACTTATAAACACTTGAACTTATAAAAACAAACACTACAATCCTTGCCAATAACAACCGTATGCGTCACATTGTATTTACTAAACACGATATAATTTATTTCATAACAAATCTAAACAGCTGATCCGTGACCGTTACGACTCGAACTTTACTTGTGTCGTCGGAATATTTTTTTTCCTTCGAATTTTGTACCATAGACCTTCGGTTTTATTTTTTTTAATGTTGCTAGTTTATCTCTCTGTATGAATGATACTATTAAGGTCTCAATACACGTTGACCAACATAAGGAGAAGACAAAAACTGTGAGATCGGTGTCTGGCAACCACAGTTGCCAGAAGCATTTTGCTAAAATATATTTGGCAACCGTAATTGCTCAAAGCACGTGAGTGGTTAGTAAGGAAGTATGGATAAAAAAACTTTGAACCTACTTCGCAAAGTTACCCAACTTATGGTTAGTATTATCCTATCTGAAGTCTCCGAAAAGTAGTTAACGTGTGGATTCTCCACATATATAAACCAGAAATGATTAATTTCCTCCTTGTTTACAATTAAGAAGAGCAAGTTAGCTACCGGCAACGGCAACAGTACAAATTTACTTCCAAAGTTAATTAAAAACTCATCAATAATTAATTAATTACATAAACCATGTGAGTAAATCTTATAATAACCAAGGATATTGAATTCTGCATCCTCAAGAAAGCATAATCTAAACTTCTTTGTTTTGTCTTTGTTACTTTGTAAAACTTTTACATGCGCATGACACATTTGCCCATAAATGCTTGTCAAGCTTTTATAAGGATGAGGCATTGGATACTTTGCAGATTTTTCATTCAATATTGTAAGCACGGGAGGTAAGTCATCATCATCATCATATCAACCAAAAGTCATCCAATACTGGACAAAAACCTCTCCCAAAAAATTACACATCAATTGGGGATGTCTAAAAAAAAATACCCATGGTTTTTATATTTTTTTTGTATAGAAAAGTCATTTATAAGAAACTAATTTCAATATTTTGTCATTTAGTTCTCTACTCTTTTCAAAATTAATTATTGAAACTATTTTAGTTGATGACGTCAGATTATAATTGAGGGCTCCCACAATGCCAAATTTCTAAATCTATCTAAATGCGTACGATAAGGCAGCCCCTTTAATTATTTTTTGCGTAGTGGTACACTATCCACTGTGTCACTTTACTGGCGCTGTCAAAGCGCTAGATGTCAGGCAGTGGGTCCAAATCAAACTCCGTAGTTATAATCCACGCGTAAATTTGTGAAGAATTCTAACCACACAGAATAAGGTACGACTTGGACCGGTCACGCAATTTACACCAAAGTCAAATGAAGGTCATTGCTTATTTGTTATGTAATAAATTCATTATATAATATTAAAATTAAATAACTACAGAAAACGAGTTAAAAAGCATTTATCTCGAAATGGTTTTCGACTTACTATACATTGCAAAAAAATAGACATCCCCAATTGGTTCTGCGCTGCCCGTATCTCAGTCGCCCTTACCTTTACCAGTTCGTCGGCCCTTCTTATCTTCCTACGCCCTGTGTTTCGGTTCGCGGTTGTCACTCTAGAAACTTTCTATCCCATCGGCCGTCAGTTCTACGAGAAATGTGCCCTGCTAATACTAGTTAAGTCTGGTGACTTTCCGAGCTATGTCAGTAACTTTGGTTCTCCTGAGGATCTCCTCATTTTTGCTTGGTTCACGTAGGGAAACTCTGAGCATAGCTCGTTCCATCGCTCTTTGAGTGACTTTGAGCTTTCTTATAAGGCCTTTAGTGGTTTTTGGGAGGCAAGTATTTACTTTTCTCAGATAGAGATTAAACGTAGATTTTACCATAGCAAGAGCGGGGATAGCCCACAATAGAGAGAGATTTCTCTCTTCAGGCAGATGTTATGTCTGGGGACCGAAGTCCGAAGGAAGAAATTTGCAAATTGTATTTATGCATCAGTGTTGCGTCATTTTGATAACCGCAATATAAAATGTAGCGGTTTGTCTAATTGACGACTAGATGGCGCTAGGAGCCGCTACACAAGTTAGTAACTTTTTATGCAAGCTAGCGTAAGCCAGTAGTCGATATAATAAGAGAAAAACATATTCATATTAATCGCAAGCCTAGAAAATGTCCAAGCGTGTCTTTGTTTGAGGAACAATACACATGCGAGATGTTAGGCGCATTCACTTAGGTGAGACAAAGAAATACTCGGAACAATATATAAGCTTCTTATCTTTGCACCTTGCTTGATAAAGTGCTAGGAATACTCGTAGGAATATAATGGTATCAAGGTAGTTTCTTTATAATAATAATATGGAGTATTTTAATGGATTATAGAAAATATTTATTTCAGCAATCTGCCTATATACGTCCCACAGACTTAGGCCGTAGCGTAGTTCCCACGTGGGCCTAGTGCGGACTGTAAACTTCAAACACACCATTGAACTCTACCCAGCCGGCTTATTGTCTAACGTTTCTGACGCTTGCCTTCGCAATCACTGTCTCTTTCTGTCAAACGATATAAAAGGATGACAGAAAGAGACGGTGAAAGCGAAGGCAAGCGACAGAAGCGTTAGACAATACGACCTCAGGAGTGTACAGGTTTCAGCAATCAATAAGAAAACTTTTATCCTGCTTTTAACTAACGGCGTCAAGGTGTTTAAAATTTTGAACTCTACCTAAAAAAGACATCTATCGAACGAAGTTAAATTCTAGGACCAACGGCAACCCCTTGGTATCAAGAAATCTGCCAAGTAAAAGGAAACCGAAGCCGTTTCAGACAGTGTCAAAGGCTAGCACAATATTACTCGAAATGCCTTTAAAGTTGAAAGAGATATCATAAATCGTGTTTACCGCGGGAGTTTTATTCCTTACAAATATTCTTTATGTCGTTGTCATTTTCTGTTATGGAGACGCTACACATAAATGCTTTGTGAGGATAGATATTAACATTTGAGACATGTATATTAAAACTGCGTTTAAACATATGGGATGTCACCTTCGATCAACAATAAAATAGTATAGTACAAAGCATAACGACAATCTGAGCCCGTATTGTCTAACGCGCGGGCGCTTGCCTTCGCTTTCACCATCTCTTTCTGTCACCGTCTCATACCGTTTGACAGATAAAAACCGGCCAAGAGCGTGTCGGACACGCACAAGGTAGGGTTCCGTAGCCATTACAAAAAAATCAAGTAATATTTTTCTAAGGATTTCGTATGTGTACGGAATCATCCAAGTTTAGGTATGTTTTATACCTTAGGCTACTATTTACTCTTAAACTACAAATAATTTCCAAGCAATCTTAGCCGCTATAATTTTCCTAGTAAATTTGATATATTTACTACTATTCTGAATTTTTTCAAATTTTTCCACCGAACAGTTTAGATTTTAGAGGGGGGGGACGCTCGATTTTAATGAAAATTTTCACTTTAAAGTTGAATATTTCGCAAACAGATCACTGAATAGAAAAATCATGTTAGCAACCCCGCAATGGTTTTAAAAGACCTATCCAACAATACCCCACACTATAGGATTAGTCGATAAAAAAAAAATCACCCTCCCTTTACGTCTGTGGGAGGTACCCTAAAAAAAATATTTTCTTATTTTTTATTTTACCACTTCGTTGGCGTGACTGATATGTATATTCATGCCAAATTACAGCTTTCTAGTACTAACGATCTCTGAGCTTAGCCGCGGACAGACAGACAGACAGACGGACAGACATGGCGAAACTATAAGGGTTCCTAGTTGACTACGGAACCCTAAAAATTATGAGTGCGGAAGCAAGTGTCAGCGCGTAAGATAATAAGCGTACAGGAGGCCTAGTCCCAGGGAGATAATTATACGGCCTCCGCTGGGGATGTCAAGTTTACCTGTTCTGGAAAAAATAAGAAGGAAATAAGCGATAACTAAGTCACATAACATTAAAATTTTTAGTATTAGATATTTTGGAAAAAATGTGTATTATCGCTTAACTAAGTGAAGTTATTTTTTCCAGAACTATTATTATAACTTGCCCTCTCGTCCAGTAGGTATCAGGTAAACAGTATCAGGTGAGGTTTAATACGCCTGTATAATTTAATATACTTTGTCTTGCAATACAAACTGTTATTTCTCTTAAAAAAATATACGACCGCTTTAGCCTAGTTGGTAGTGACCCTGCCTACGACGCAAGAGGTCCTGGGTTCAAATCCCGGTAAGGGCATTTATTTGTGTGATGAGCACGAATATTTGTTCCTGAGTTATGGATGTTTTCTTTGTATTTAAGTATTTATTTATCTATATAAGTATGTTTATCGTCGTCTAGTACCCATAGTACAAGCTTTGCTTAGTTTGGGACTAGGTCGATTTGTGTAAGATTGTCCCCTAATATTTATTTATTTATTATATGTATTTCTTTTAAAATTACTATCTGCCAAGTCGCGTCGCATTCGTCTTGGCAATAATGGTATTTCCGAAGACGCTGTTAGTATACAAAACTGATATTTCACACTTTTGATACTTTCACAACTTTTTGATACTTTTACTAACTATTGAGATGAGGCTAAAAGTATGAGACTTGCGCCACTGTTGAAAGCTGTGGTGTAAATCCAAGATCAATTTTTGATGCATATGGTAACACAAGAGTAAAGTTATCTTTCCATTATCAACTTAGTAAATTGCGATATAAAGCCGATCGAGGGAAAATGGAAACGCTTTTACCTGGAGACTAGATACAAAGAGAATAGAGAGGGAAATCGGCTGGCAGACATTTAATATTGAGAATAGGAATAAAATGCCAAGAAAACATTATGATACAGTGAGATTGCGATTAAACACATGTTGCGACGAAAATTAATACACACTGTGATAATAAACGGATTTCACGGAATATATGATTTATTCTTGCAATGTTGATTGAAATAAGCGGGTCCTCTGATATTTAATTAAGTGGAAGCGACCTCGAAAAAGGTCACCTTTGTGCGTATTTTCTTTTTATTTCCGATGTTTTTATGAATACTAACATGCCTACAATAACATTATTTTCATAACTTTGACGACCGGATAGCCTAGTTGTTAGAGAACCTGACTACGAAGCTTGAGGTCCCGGGTTCGATTTCAACGTATTTTCACTTTTCAGGGCAGATATTTGTATGAAAAACACGAATGTTTGTACTCGAGTCTTGGATGTTTAATATGTATTTAAGTATGTATCTATTTATAATTGTCTAGTATCCACAGTACAAACTTTGCTTAGTTTGGGACTAGGTCAATTGGTGTCCAATTGTCCCACGATTATTATAACTATACATAGCCACGTATAATTTAAACTCTAATTCCTATGTCTAAGATAAGTCAATATTTGTTAGTAATAGCTAGCCCTAACGACGTAACAATAAACCACAAATAAAGAAAATGAAATCAAGTTATATTACAGTAGCTGGTGTCCGCGACTACGTCCGCGTTAATCATTGATGCTCCGCTCCTACTGGTCATAGCGTGATGTTATATGAATATAGCCTATAGCCTTCCTCAATAAATGGACTATTTAACACAAAAATATTTTTTCAATTCGAATCAGTAGTTCCTGAGATTAGCGCGTTCAACCAAACAAACAAACTCTTCAGTTTTATAATATTAATATAGATGAACAAACATAAGGATTTTTTAAAGATCCCGAAAGTGACTCATCGATAAAAAAATATTTGACTGTTTTTATCGCCCACCATTACTTAAATATCTAATGCAAGTCCGTAACGCACTCACGGTATTATGTAGGACGTCACTTAACTAAATTTACCCCATTTTACATGCAAAACCAAAGCTAACTCTCTAGTGGGCAAAATAATTATGGTTGGCAAAGTTGCGTCATATAATTGTTGTTTATGGCTATTAACTTTAGTTTATTAACTAACGGTTTGATATTACTCATAGTGTGGACAACGCGAAATAAGGAACCGTAGCACGAGCAGGGGAGTTTTAAATAACAAAATGAATTATGCGGAGAACGGGTAGTTTAAGCTGGTGGCAAACCGAACCTTGAATTATTTTATTAGGATTTAATTTTGAATACGTAAAGTTGTATATGTAAAGTTCGAAATATTTATATGAAAGTATCATGTAAATATACGTGGAGTTCAAACCGTTCGACACATTTACGGCAGTAGTCAAAATTTGTATGAAAACTTTTCTATGTGACACAAATGAGCAGTGATCGGAATCGGTAGTGCAATTTCTGGTGAATAAACTTAAACAAAATATGGATATATTTTATATGGATAAGACCCGGAATTCCGGGACTCTTTTTTTCTGCAGAATAGATTCTTGACATGACATTAATTGAAGTTATATTTATGAGAAAACGCGAAAAATATTTTTTTTCCATTGTATAGACATTGTTCATTCAACATTACATATTTTGTTTAAGAGTTGCAAGTGTTTACTATTTAATAAAACATAGTCATATGAAATGTCTACAATCATAAAGTAAAACATGAAAGTAAAACTCATTAAAAACTTGAAAAACGAAAACTATAAAACTTTTCAAATGGAATCACGGGGTTTTAACCCATTTTGAGTAGTCCAGGGCTCACACCTCTGAGTATTTCGGAATTTGTGTTCATTTGATATTTACCATGAGCTTTATGGTGAACCTGCACAGACCTGCAAAAAAATTTGTGAAGTTCCCAATCCGCACCGTAGTTTACAGTCCAAGTCCTCTCATTCTGAGAAGAGGCCTGTGTACTACAGTTTATCGTATGCAGGCTGGGATGACGATTAATTGTATATCAACCGTAGTTAGTACGAACCGTACCTACCGTACTGTGAGTACCGTAGTTTACGGAATCATGCGCGACATTACATTTGTAATATACCATGATCTTTACGGTGAAGGAAAACATCGTGAGGAATCGTGAGAAGAAATTCATTGGTGTATGTGAAGTTCCCAATCCGCACTGGGCCCACGTGGGAACTACGGCCCAAGCCCTCTCATTCTGAGAGAAGGCCTCCCAAGTAGCACAAGTAGCATTATAAGAAATCACTTTTGGTGTACACGGAAACTTGAAGCTGTACAATAACAGAGCCGAGGCGAACCGATGTGGAACTTTTTGTGTTAAATTACTCTAAGTGTACACTACTCTAAAACTGTTGGCTGTACGGTAGTTCACAGTGACACTTTTAAGACGCTAGCATTTCAGTGGTATAATTCTACGCCTTTAAACAGCAATAGCATATTTTACTACCACTTTAATGCTCTTAAGCAACCAATGCTAAAGAGACTGTAAGAAGGCATTTTTGACATCTGCACTAACTCTGACCCCGTAACAAAAGTATCCGTTTCTACTTTTATGATGCTGTTATACAGACTAAAGCGTAATACGCAGCTCTAAGTTCTCAGTTGAACCATATTAACTGTTTATTAAGTCATGAAGTTCCGAGTTATACCCAAAGTGATTTCTTATAATGCTAACTGTGCTACTTGGGCTGTGCCCTGCAGTGGGACGCATATAGGCTGGGATGATGATAATGATGAGTTAATACGAAATATGCTTAAAATTCTCTCAATTATTTAATTATGTAATTTACCTTAATTATTTTTTGTTATACCTGCCTATCAATAAATTTAATATCATACTGGGCATAGAACATTCGTAAAGACATTTCCCAAAGGATATTTAAAAGAGCTTAAGCTGGTCAATTTATTTGGTGAAAATATTATGTTTCGAGAAAATGTAAAACGAGACGACCAACGATCTTCAAGTATTTTTTCAATTTCCGGTTATTGGATACCAAGCTCGTCAAAATTAATTTTTTAGCTTTAACTTTTTAAATTTAGGTGACTAGTAATTATCAAAGCTTTTGCAATCGTATCCTACTAATATTTTAAATGAGATAGTTTGTGTAGCTATCAAAAATCCCTAAATAGTTATACAGGGTGACACAAATATGGTGATACAAAATTAGTGTTCCTTACTCATAATTGTTAAAATTAGTCTGAAAAAAAAAATCAAGTTTTCATACTTAGTTGAAATGAAATCACGAACTCAATGCATGGACACCTCAAATTTAACAAGACTAATTAAAACAAATGAGTTAGTGCATTATATTGTCCAGTATTAGCTGAGTAAGAAACACTCATTTTGTTTCACCATTTTTGTTTCATCCTGTATTAAGTTTTCTCGTGTTTTTTATGTATTTTTGAATTTTACAGCGCATGGGTGTTACCTATACTGTAGTGCTGTATTTTTTATTGATTACTAAATGTACCGAGAGAGGTGCGGGCGGCGAGCGCGTCTCGTGTGCCTCCCGGCCCCCTTTGTCGTCTACCCCTGAGGCCCTACCACGAAGTGCATAATTCGAACTTCGTTTCGTGCCGTCCCGCTCACGCTAATATGATTTGACACGAGAGTGAGAGGGATAATGCGATGCGAACTTCGATTTTCGGATTTCGTGGTAGCGCCTCTGTACCTCTGTACTCCGCAGGCGAGGAATCACTGAAACGGTTTAGCTATAGACGGCGTTATGAGAATCGCGCGCGCGTTGGTTTTAAAACTGTTACTGTAACCTGTTTCCCCTGGCTTTCTAACACGGGTGAAACCGCTAATTGAGGAGCGTAAATTCAAACTCTGATAAATACACCTCTGAGAATTTTATGATATTTGTATAAGATTGTTATTAATGAATAGGTAAATAAGGTAGATAATCTCCCAAGAGGTTAGAGAGGGCAGAGAGGGAGTTTAAAATTAAGCGACTCAGACAGGATTATTGTGAACAGAATTATCTAGTTTGTTCATTTTCAAACACTGCTGAAATAAAGAAATTATACAAATGAGTTTAATCCCGCAAAATTCTGCTGCTGGACCGTTAGTCGCAGCAATTATCTTGTATAATAAAAGAAAACGACTTGCCGACCCAGACGGGACTAAGGTCTTTGATATTAGAGTTAAAAATTTGGGGCTTTATAAATAAAAATGTTATTTAAGCAGAAAAATAATAACGTAATAACTAACGTGTATCTAGGTATATATATATTAATAACGGTAAACACACTGTGTGTGTGTTATATTGTCTGTTCGAAGACAAATTCTGGACGGACTTTTAAAAATAAATGTACGTGGATACCTAAATCTATAGGCGGTAACAGCCCAAAAAAACGATAGTATGGGTATCGGGCAAATTAAGTCAACCAATCAATCAACCAATCAACCATTTTATTTGCCATAAAAGTACACAAGTATACATGCAAATATATGTACAGTCGACTACAAAAAGATCGATACCGCCAAAGTTACAAAGATATGTATACACACCTTTATTGACTTAACATTAAGGTCGTGTATACATATTTTTGTAACTTTGGCCGTATCGATTTTTTTGTAGTCGACTGTACAATATTAAATCGGTTACAAATACATGTACAATGCAATAGTTTTACATTAAATACTTAAATACATGAAGTTACTGTTTACTGTTTACTGTAAGTACAAAACTATTGTTTTCCAAGTTATAGTGAGTGGGAATCAAACTCGGGCCCTGTTGCACAGTGAACGGGATAGGTAGGGTCAACGTCATAATTAAGTGATCATACTTTGTCACTTTAACGTCATGTTTGACAAACCATACGAATAACGACTGAAAGCGACAAGGTACAGAAGTGATCAGTTGACTGTACAGTCAGCGTCAAATAGTTCGTGACACCCAAAGTGGCCAAAAAGTTAGCAACACGGCCTTATTCCAACTGTAATAAAGACGTGTTGCGAACTATTTGACCACTTTGGGTGTCACGAACTATTTGACGCTGACTGTACCAGTGAGATCAAACTGTAAAAAGTCTCAAAAGAAAATTTTCACCATCCCTAACTCAGAGAGCAGTTAGCAAGGTGAGAAGCTAATTGAAAATGAAAGAAATTAAAAACCTAGCTCAGTGTAATACCTAATTATATTCGAAAGCTTGTCCTCTTCGATAAGAGAAAGAATTCGTTTTATGAAGTTAATGGTGGTGGTGGAGAAATAAAGAGCTAAAGCCAAGTTTAGACCAGCTAGAAAAATTGTGCAAGTTGCATTACATTGCGGGGTCGTAAAGCGAACGAGTTTAAATTCGACAGTCGGATGCCGAAATATAATGTGACTTGCACGATTTTTCTTGCAGTACGCTTAGTATAAGTTTTACTTCACCAAAATACTTCGCGATCGCGTTTACGTAAAAAAATCAATTACTAGGGAAACATGGACAGCGCCTCCGCGGCCGCGCGTCCATGTTTCCATACAATTGAAATTTTTACGTAAACGCGATCGAGAAGTATTTTGGTGAAATAAAACTGTACTAACTATATTTTAAAAACTAATTCAGATGTAAAATGTGCATTATCTGCGTACTATGCATATGCCTATGCATGGCTCCGCTACGCCGTGGTGCTATGGGGTGACAGCATCGAGGCCGGACAAGTGTTTGTGATGCAAAAGAAATGTGTTCGTATTTTAGCAAATGTGCGTATCCCAAACAGTTGTCGCCCACACTTCGTCCGGCTTAAACTACTAACCCTGCCTTGTATCTATATATTACAAGCCGCTCTTTTTGTTCGTGAGAATCCACATTTATTCCAACTAAAACAAGACAAAGAAAATACTAGAACGAAGTATAGAAATAAATTATTGTTACCCAAAACTAATCTACAGATGTGTAAAAAAAGCCCCCATTATAAATGTATTTTAATTAATAATAAAATCCCCAATACAATAAAATCGGAACCCCGAAACACATTATTTAAAAACAAATTGGAGAAATTATTTATTGATAAATGTTATTACTAGGTTAAGGACTTTCTTAATGATGATAGTTTATAAATTAATAATATAATTAAATCTTTGTAAAATTCTTCGTTACTGTAAAATATTGTTTAGTTTTTAAGTTTATATTGTGTGTCCTTACAGGGCGTCTTGTTCTGACTTATATGATACATTTTATAACACCCTGATGATATGTACATGACTATACAATGAATAAATAAATAAATAAATAACTAAGCGTACAGGTGTAAACTCGGCTTAACGTAACGACATGAACAATTGTACTGTTCTTGTGTATCTGGGGCGCCGCATGTGGGTGACGAAATTCCATTGTTTTTTTTCCGAGTTCGAATTTTAATATTCTAATTCACGGTCGAAAAGGTGTTAGCTATATTTTTGTGGGCAATTTTTTACACACGTGCAAGTTCTGGACAGAGAAGTTTTTTAAAGAGAATGTTTATTTTCCGATATTCTATGGAAATCCATTCTGCTTAGTTTATTCCATTTATAAATGTAGGCATGGATATAATAATACCCTGAATTAAATTAAAAAAAAAAATTACCACGTTGGGTGTCAAATGAAAAGGATAATGAGGGCGTGTAGGGGTAGCGTAAATGTTATTTTAAGGGGAAAAATACGACACAAAATGTCATTAGGTATAAAATTCGATGGTTGATAAATATTTACTACAAAATACGAAATTAATCAAAAGATTAATGATAAATCAAGGAATTGGAATTTCAAAAACATATCAGTGAAATAGGTAGTTTGTAGTTGTTTTTACTGGTTACGTAAAACCAACTATATAGGCTTATAGAAAAAAAAGAAAAAAACCGGCCAAGAGCGTGTCGGACACGCACAAGGTAGGGTTCCGTAGCCATTACAAAAAAATCAAGTAATATTTTTCTAAGGATTTCTTATGTGTACGGAATCATCCAAGTTTAGGTATGTTTACCTTAGGGGCTGTTTCACCACTTTTCTTAAAGTTCGGATTAGCTTAATCATAACCTTATTTGACAGATGGAATTAAAATTTCTGTTTCACCAGTCTCGATTAGCGCTAAGTGACGGACAAACTGTTTCTTAATTTGACCATCAGATCAGGAGGCATTTAGCATTTTTATCCGTCACATAAAGTTAGTTTATTTTTTTGTGGCCATGGTTGGAGAGCCCTTCAGCCGGTTTCAGAAAAATAGATCAAAGTATTTTTTATTTTTTAAAGAAAGAGGTCATGCTAAATTGCATAAAATAATTTAAATATCAAGATTTGAATGAAAAACTTTTAGTATGTAAAAATAAATCCAAAATTTCATAATATTTTTTAATAACAAACTTTTTTCAGTGGCTCAATCGTTTGTTCTACCTGAACTTGTATGTCGCCATTAAAAAAAAGTTTATCTGTCAAATGGTTTGGCGCCACTTTTCGATTCGTTTTACGTGATTTTATTTTTCTTTGTTATTGTTAACAAAGTATCGTAATTAAATACCGTTTTTGGCTCAATTATAATGTTACATATTTGTTTATGCAAAAAAATAGATGTATTCAAAAATTATATAGTTAACCATTTCTTTTGATTTAATAATGAGTGACTCTTTGAACGAAAGTGTGCGAACAGGAACGTGTGGTCGTGAAATGCGACGTTGCCATTCCGACTTTTTGTTAAACCCACGATTAGTTAAGTGGTACTTAGTTTGCACAGGACCGGAGTGGTGAAACTGAAAAAACACTAGCTGACAGAATTGTCCAGTACTTAGTTTATTCATTGGTTACGTGACCAGTAGTTTGACAATAAGGTGGTGAAACACCCCCTTAGGCTACTATTTACTCTTAAACTACAAATAATTTCCAAGCAATCTTAGCCGCTATAATTTTCCTAGTAAATTTGATATATTTACTACCATTCTGAATTTTTTCAAATTTTTCCACCTAACAGTTTAGATTTTAGAGGGGGGGACGCTCGATTTTAATGAAAATTTTCACTTTAAAGTTGAATATTTCGCAAACAGATCACTGAATAGAAAAATCATGTTAGCAACCCCGCAATGGTTTTAAAAGACCTATTCAACGATACCCCACACTATAGGATTAGTCGAGAAAAAAAAAATCACCCCCCCTTTACGTCTATGGGAGGTACCCTAAAAAAAAATATTTTTTTATTATTTATTTTACCTTTTTGTTGGCGTGACTGATATGTATATTCATGACAAATTACAGCTTTCTAGTACTAACAATCTTTGAGCTTAGCCGCGGACAGACAGACAGACAGACGGACAGACATGGCGAAAATATAAGGGTTCCTAGTTGACTACGGAACCCTAAAAAGGGGTCCATAATCAAGAAACGTGTAGTTTGCGTAACATATATTTTTTGTTAATATTTATTAAACACGTGTCCGACTTTCACTTTACCGTTCTTTTATTAATTTGAACGTTAGAAATTAAACTTAGTTAAAAAACCATTTTAAGTATAACAAATACCAAAGCGTTCCGCTAAAATAGTCACAAAGAGGAAGTGCCTCCAGTCAATTCCTCCAAAACGTAGCTTCCAAATATCGTAGACACGCTACGCCTCTACGCTTCTCCGTAGCGGCCTACGACGTGTTTGCCGATTCAACAACTATTGATATTTGCGAATGGATTCCCCGTACCTAAATAAACAAAGTCCTTTTACTGAAAGTTCAAAGCTTCCCAAGTGAACTAATGCATTACTGGATATTGCTGTGATGCATGGAATATGGAAAATTGTAAAACTTGGGATGCAGCGAGCTTTCGGGTAATTTAGAGTTTCAAAGCATTTCTTAGTTTTTATGTGACTTTGTAGTTACTTAGGGACAACTTTTCGCTGTAATCTTAAATTGTTTCAATTCAAACTTCTGTTTCTATCATAATACGTAAACATCTCACGTGAGTATATAAAATATATACATAAATTTAGCTCTGCGTACCATCTTAAATCTAAACGCAGTACGAATTTAGCAACCATGACCATTATTCCAGATACTCTGATTCCTTAGGTGCTTTTAACTGACCATTGAGCACAAGAATGACGCGTATTTTGATGTATTATGCAAGCTAGTTGGAGCTATATCGTATGGTGCATTTTAAAACTTTCATATTGGTGTCAGCACTGCCAGAGCAGATTTGTGTAGAACCCAGCCTGATCACCAATAAAATTATAATGTACGTAGATTTATCGATTCTACGATATGCTATAATTGTTATTAAGGCGACTAGACTGTGAAGGGACATATTTCATGATGAAATATTTAAGTAACACACCCAAATGAACAAAAATAATGACTTGAAAGCTCACATATTTATTTGAGGGCTGACAACTTGCTTCTCCGGGGTTTTTGAAGTTTGTTTCCATTTTAGAAGATTAAACTAAAATAACTAACTTGGACTTGGTATGCATACAGTTCGTATTGGATTATGCAGGCCAATTTGCTCGTCATTCTTTGAAAAATAAACATTTTTAAAGATTTTTTTTACCCATCAAAATATTATTTTCGCCAGTTATTTATTTTTATTAAGAGTTATTACAATAACAAATATTTCCAACAACTACAATAAAAAAAATTAAAACCGTAATCTAAAAGTGTTTTTAAAGGTTTAACAGAAATAAAAACTCGCGAGCAGGAATTTTCTATTTTATAACTAACATTCCAGAACTGGCTTAAGCCCAGCGAGTGTCGGTCGGCATTTGCATAGCTTTGTTTCATTTCCATCGTAAAAGATGGACCCAGAAGACTAAATTTTCCGCAAGACTTTGACGTATTTTGAGCTGTTAAATTTATAATGACTGCTGTCTAACTCCTGTAAAATGTTAAGCTGTCATAAATCTGCCTGTTGATTGGTTGTTTAAATTTAGGGCTGTTGTTAAATCTCGTGCCAATTGTTGAAGCAAATTTATTGTCATCTAATAATAACATGTTTTTCAATTATTCCTATTTCAAGTATTCCTAGAATAATAATTAATCGCTCAAGAAACGTGATAAATAAAAGAGTAAGTTTAGTAATGGTTAAAAAATTAAATCAAAAACATAAATTACCAAATCAAGTGTTCAAAGTTATTACGAATATGAACATGCTATTTACATAATGGCTCGGTTTTCAAGCTCAATATTAAGAAAAACTCAACCAAACCTGTACAACAGACGATTTCGCTGTTAAATTCAAATTAATGCGGAGACTTAAAATGCAATTATTAGAGATGCTTGTAAACAATTAATGAAAGATAATATCATTTTCGGGTGATTCTTCAAGGTCGTGATTTTTGTTTTATTCCTCTGTCGTATTTTTTTTTACTTAGTACAGAAAAAATCATGCTCCCATGAAAATAGATTTGTTCAGTACCACAAATTTATGTTACTGAACAAATCTATTTAGCAACCATGAAAATAGATTTGTTCAGTACCACAAATTTATGTTACTGAACAAATCTATTTTCATGGGAGCATGATTTTTTCTGTACTAATTAAAAAAAAAAATACGACAGAGGAATAAAACAAAAATCACGACCTTGAAGAATCACCCTTTCCGACCGCGTACTTGCTTTTAAGAATTGTTGTTGCAATTCTTAGAGGTAATTGTCTTCATGCTTGGTTTACATTATTGCAGTCTAGCATCGAATCAAGTCCTATATTGAATGTTCCAGGCATTGTTAGTGAGTTTTAGTTTGTAATTTAGGGAATAATGAATGTATTTTGTTTTACATACAGTACTTACCTACTTATGTATCCAAACGTAATTGATTTATGATAAACTGGAGTATGTCGTGATGTAAATTTCTTATAACGTCCAGTTTTAAGAATAAGGTAACAAAAATAAATAAGTAATTTTTTGATAACCACTAAATTTTTTTGGCGTGACGTCTAATAAATCGATGAACGCCAGCTGCACGCACGAAAAAGGATGACGAAATGTAACGTGCATGTGCGTACATGTTCCGTACATATTGTCCCGGACAAGAGAGAGCAGCGCGCCAGGATGTACAATCTTAGTACTAGTGCTCGGGTAATTTTTAATTTTTAATGGGTAATTTTTGAGAGCGGTGCGGGGGCATTAAAGGGGGGATGAAAATTTCATTGATTTTGCCGTAGGATATTCAAGATGTTTGACAAAACTCCGGTTCTCGTCCGATCACCGAGGTTAAGCAACATCGGGCGCGGTCACTACTTGGATGGGTGACCGCCTGGTTTCATTTTTGTTTTTGAATGTTTTGTTATGACGTCACGTTAAACTATCGTATATCAGTCTTTATACATTCCTCTGCAGGCCTCTGCCTCTTCCTCAGAAAATTCAAAATTTAGCTTATTGGTTTGAACTATGTCTTATGCCAGGTCCTGGGTTCAAGTCTGGGCTCGCACCTCTGAGTTTTTCGGCATTAACGTGCGAAATAACATTTTTGAAATTATCATAAGATTCATAAGCTGTGGAGGAAAAGGTGAGGAAACCTGCAACACCTGCGGAGAACTTAGTGGAATGAGTGAAGTTCCCAATCCGTACTGGGCCCGCGTGGGAACGGCCCAAGTCTCATTCTGAAGTCTGAAACATACAGGCCTGAAATTACGTTACATTAAGTTTCCCGCTTTGACCTATTTGAAATGTTCGCCCTGCCTGCTAATATTTCACAGCAGTCCACGTGGCTGGTACGGTAGCCCCACCTATACTTAGGTTCGCGTTACAAAGGTTGCAGCTAACGCCGCCGAAACGAGCCCGCTTTCCAATTACCAGGTATTATCAAATTAATCGTGCTCCGACATTATGAGATAACGCGTGTAAACATCGGCGGCGGAATTACTTGAAATATCCACGTGCTGATATTGTGTAGGTCGATGGAATATAATGTGGGTAGAACCCTTTCATCCTCTTTTTAGGGTTCCTTTTTTTACGGTAATAAAGGGAGTCCTATTAATGTAGCTAAAAAAAAGCCATGGTGGCCTAGTGGTTTGACCTACGGCCTCTCAAGCAGAGGGTCGTAGGTTCAAAGCCTCGCACCTCTGAGATTTTCTGCATTTATGTGCGAAATTGCATTTGAAATTTACCATGAGCTTTATGAAGAAGGAACAAGGAAGGAACCTGCGAAGAAATTCAATGGTGTGTGTGAAGTTCCCAATACGCACTGGGCCCGCGTGGGAACTACAGCCCAAGCCCTCTCATTCTAAGAGGAGGTCTGTGCCGTGCAGTGGAATGATGATGATGATGAATGTACAGCAATAACCAGATTAGAACCAAATATAATAATAGGGACACGTTTTGAACTTGGCATTTCCTTCTCTGACTAACAATCTTGTGCATATTCAATTCCTAACCAGTTCTATTCAATATGATCTGATTTCAGATGTAAAAAGTGATAAAACCGCGTCGTGCGGCCACAATACAATTCCACGCGACACGTGTGAATATCCACAATAGTTCACATGCATGTCTGTTAGTTATGTCACCAAGGAACACTGATTTTCTATGGTGGACAATGTCTGGGGTATAGAATCTTATCTGATGACTAAGCTGGCGGCTTAGTTCGAGTGCGCGTTTGTCTCGGTGACGGAACGCATTTTATTTTGTGAATTTTAGAACATAAGCGTAAAAGCGGTGGCTATCTTCTTAGAATTAAGGTCGTGCACCATTGAGCCTTCTTTTTGATTTTGAGAGTCATTGGTGAAGAACCGACCTGTACAGCGTGAGTCATTTAAGGCGCAGTCGGTATATTTACGTTTCAATGTGAAAAAACAGAAGAGCTGGATGCAGTAGTAGCGAGAAGTACCTAATCAAAATAACACCTGTTAACAAGTATCTTCCATGTGTGTGGATATGCGATGAGCACGTATTTTAAAGCCAAAATAGGCAATAGCTTTACCAGCATTAGAGAACTTGGACGGGAAATTGATTATGCTTATTTGCAGAAAACACTCTAAATCGGCATGGACAGGATCATCAGGTCAAACATTACTAAAAGAGTGCAGGAACGTACCTAAATGTCGATGACACGATAAAATAGCATGAGTGCATTCTAATACTAAAAAATGTTTACATTGTAGCAAAACGGTTTATATAATAAAATAGCACGATTAAAGTATCATTCAGATAATTCGCAGTCCCAAATTCTATTTTTAATACTTTCGCGTACTAATGAAAGGCCACCTGGACACACTCAACACTAATTCCAACGGCGTCCGTAATGGCATTCATAAAGTTAATAACAATTAGCAAAATTATTATCTACATTCATTCAAGTTTCTTAAAAACAATGCTTTCGAAAAAGAGGCAGACGGAAAAAGAGACCACGGGACAAATATTTAAATGTTTATGTTATGTGGCACAAAAGAGACGAAGCCCCTACCTTAGTCTAGTTAGAGCACAAAATTAAAAAAAAAATTACCGAAGTTTCATTATACTCAGCTTGTTATTAGGAATACAAAAACAATACCTCTTAAAATTAAAGATGGTGGTCGGACTGTCAGTTTGAATGGCAATTTTCCGTTACAAAACACGGTATTTATGCGAGACACGGCTCTGTTGATACAGCTTCTGGTGTTAATTGCTTTCTAGGTTGTAATAATAGAAAAAGAGACGGAACTGTAGAAGATATTAAATGTTCTCTCGTGCTATCGGAAATAAACAGAATAACTTGTAGGTATTTATTTTCTACTATTATTATAAAAATACAATCAAACATAAAGCCCTCGTACAAGGAGATTGTGACGGGGCAATTTTATTTTTTGTTGTACCTTTTGACTTTTTTTATATTCGGAAAGTTTTATGTGATTTATTTTCTGCTCAGAATCACGAGCTCTTTCGATCCTACTAGGAGAAAATAAGTGTCCCAAAACTTTCATATAATTTTTGATTCTTCCATTCCTTTACGGTCATAATTATGAAGTCTATGAAAAATGGTAACGGAACGGAAAAAAAATGCGACACTTTTTTCTACTAGTAGAATCGAAAGAGCTCATGATTCTGAGCAGAAATCACATAAAACTTTCCGAATTTTTAAAAAAAGTCAAAGGGTACAACAAAAAATAAAATTACCCACTGTACACATTAACCTCTTTGCTATTGGTCATGATCATGAGTGACTCTTCGATGTGTCCATGTTTGGCATTTGTGTGACGGTTTTATTTTGTTCGAGTTCGCACCTACCAACGTAATTTTTGATGTGTGTCTGTAGACGTATATTTATTTTGAAATATACTGGAGTAATAGTTTTCAAAGACTGACAATTTAATTACATTTTGGCGTATTTTCTACGGGATATAGACCGCAAATATCATTAATGAGCTCCTAATATTTCAGCGCATCTAATACCTAGTACGTATTACGGGAAAAATCAAGAAATTGTGGTGGATGTTGTGTAGATAGAGATATGTCTACCTTCATACTTACGCGTCAACTGCGTGCACTCATAATTTATGAGTCATAAATTATTATAAAAATTCTTCACTTAGAAAATATGTCTGATATACCTACCGGAGTATTCATTCAAACATATTATACTAAGAATTGTTTAAATTTCAATTTAGGTAGGGTGAAAAATGTTTTAAGCAGACACGTAATACAAGCCACAGCTGTCACCTTTTGCTAACTCCTTACATATTTCACGTATGATTTCGCTTCGAGGTTGTAGTCTACAGAAACTTCCTTATTAACATTTGACATTAAAATGACTTAATTTTCCTTTGTATCTTTTAAAACACTCAAGTTTGAGTAAATTAAATTTAATTATACAAATCTTTATTCACATAATTACACCAGAATGAGGTGCAGACTCCCCTTTAAGATCTTGACGAGTTCTTAATTATTTGTTTATTTAGATGAACTCATTGTTTATTAATCTAAATCTGCTAAGGCTACGATTTAGTTTAATTGCACTGCACACCCTAGCTTAATAGTTAGTGCTAACCAATATGCACTAGACGAGAAGTACTCTCGTCTGTAGAGCCGTAATGCGTTGAGGGACCGAGTCAATTGATACCGGTTGCTTGCTCGCTATCAAGTGCACTTGCACTAAATAGTAAATCACCATCGATTTCAATAGGATTTGATCTTTCATCGCCACGTGAAAAGATTCACTAAAACTGTACAATACATTTTCACTTTAATATCTTGAAATTGTTTGTCTATGTTTAGCAAATTATTTTTTTCTTCTACGTACATTTATTTTTACTTGTCAACATAAGGTAAAAATACCATAAAGGAATTATTTCTATAATTTCTTTGAGCATCTTGTACAGACAACACACCTAAGGAGCGATAGCAGACACAATAGCCGTGTCGTCGGCAGGTTTGTTCAAAGAAAACAGACATACAAAATATTATACGGCAAAAGCTTTTGTTTCTATATTGACAAGCTTTCACCTGTGACTTTACTCGAGTGCTTAGAAATTTTGCTTCCATTGACAATGTAATGAAAAGACTGAAAAAGCAGCAAATTTTATGTGTTTTTTTATTGAAATTCGTTCTGATTTCATAAATTATACTCGTAATAATAAACAAGGTACTAACTAAGTATGTGAAGTTATAACGAGACAAAACGGTCAAAATCGTATCTACTAAAATAAATATGAAAGTTTCTCGAGTAATCGTATGTTTACTCTTCTACGCTGAAATGGCTGAACGGATTGGAGTGAAATTTAATCACGTAAATAAACGGATCATGAGAATAACAAATACTACCATACCATTTTCAAACCCCGAAACCTCAAACCGCTAAGTTACAGAGATAAAATTTTGCACGTCTATTCTTCTTACAGCATAAATGAAAACCACAAAGTAATTTTTTGGAATTTCATATTCCCATAGGAATTTAGTAGAATTCCGGAATTTCAATTCAATTCGACATCCTTAATTGAATAAGCAAAACTAAGGTATGAATGTAGAATTAATAAATATAAGTAAAATAGAAACTGAACCTAAAGCTAATTTACAAATATTTTTTTTTTTAAGATATCATCTTCTGACGGCATCGTACCCATTGAATAAATTATTTTGAATTCGTCTTAGAATTTCCAGAGCTAACGGTCCACGCCGCGAATCCACCAAGTAAGTCATATTTGTAAGGCACTGGGACTTACGAGGTTAGCAATGAATTTTTTCACAAAGATGGTCAGCTCAGTCCCAAGGGATAAAAGTCGCTGGAAATTTAAAACGTTACTGAAACTGTTTAAGAGTTAGAGCGAGTACAACAAACAGCGAAGCGTTATTAATCATTGGCCAAGTTAATGCTTTCATATTAAATTACTTTTGCTTGTTTTTTCGTCATGGGACAGTTCCGCAACTTTACGAATTTTTTATCGTGTACCTACAGAACTCGTGAAGGGCGAAAGTATTTTCTTTTTGTTACGATTTTTGTGCGCTAAGTTGACAGCATTGTCAGACGGATTCAGTTTCTAATGGTTCCATCTACATTTAGATCTAGATCTCTTCAAATATAATTGTAATTAGATTAGTTTTTTTTTAAATTACTTTGTTGAACTTTTTGCCGGAATCTTCTAAAAACATATTTTTTGAACCGGTGATAGATTCTTCGGCATGCATTGCATGCTTGTATAGCCCAAATTGAATAAAGATGTTTAAATTTTGACTGTGACTTTACCTATAATATTATAAATACATAGTTTTATCCCTTAGCTTTGTTCACGTGCAAGAAAACAAAATTGGCAAGTTATTTATCCCGTTGGAATTTCAAAAAGACCCTTCGGTACAAAGGAATAATGTTTGCCAAATTTCATGTTTCTAGCTTAATTGGGCAGGCTGTAAATTATCAATCATAAGTCAAATTCATATGTTTTTCTTAAATTGTGGTCTTATTCGTCGACGAGCTGATATGTCGCACACAAAAAATGCAACAGAAAAGTAATCAAAAGTATAAAAACAATAAACATTTCACTCTTATTAACTTGACTTAATTTTAGACAAAAATACCGTCAAGGTAGCTAAACCAATTTATTTTCTTATTAACACGTTCTTGAGGTAAATCAGGTTGAGAAGTTATTGCGTAAAACGAGGATTTCGAGTGTTTTGTTAGAAGCCAGCTGGTCAGTGGGCGGAAGGGCTTTGTTGTTTTTGACGGGAGTTTCGTAGGTATTACTTAATACATTTTGCGCTTTTGTATTTTACGGAGGAACAAAATGCATGAGATCGACAAAGTGCTACCGGGTACTTCAATAAGACAGTCTCTAAATGAGTAATTTTGGTCTTTTAGCAAGGAAAGCGTTCTACAGACAATTGGAGGTAGAGAAATGAATATCTAATTGATAACTTTAACGTTTTAAGCGTACATAAAAGACCACGACAAAAGTCAATACAATTTTTTTTCGAAAAAAATAATCTTTAAAATTTTCCTGTATTCTCATAGCTCATTCATCATCATCACCATCATTTTAGCCGAAAGCCGTCCACTGCTGATCATGAGCTTCCCCTATGGTTCCCCAAACAGACTACCTTCGCCATCCACATCCAACGCGTTCCCCCAACCTTAACCAGATCGTCGCTCTATCTTGTTAGAGGCATAGCATATTGAGGCATAGTGTATCAGTAGCGAAGGCTACTAACAACCCGATTCCCCCGGGTTGACTAAACTTTTGAAGTTACCAAACTCTTCTCTTCTATTTACTGCACTTTCAAGAAGAGGATAAAACCCCATTTATTTATCCTTCAAGGATTTCAAGGACTTTTTACTCCGGCTTTACTTGCAGAAATTTTCACGCCCCGCCACTGTAGTGCATTAAAATAAAATTACACATATAGCAGGGAATTTGAGACAGTGACGTTATCACTTTTTTCTCCGAACCTGTGACATAAAGTAGGCACAATATTTTTTGCGTCAGACACAAAAATACTCCTTTGAGCAACGAATCCTTCTCTGAAACTGATCCGTTCAAGATTTACGCCGATACTGTTACGGAACTACGCAGTCAAATATCTATTACGACAGCTAACTCCTTAACTGATAGATAACTACCACTATTACATTAGGAAGGGACGTCTCATCCTCTCCTTAGGGTATTAGAGTTATTATTCAATTAACTTAGTACTAACAACTATTGTGAACATGACAATATCCTTTGTGATATTGTAGTACTTGATACAATCAAATTATTGGTTCGTTTTGGGACTGTCACAATTAGAAAACTGAGAAACGGAACGGACTTGAACGAAAAGAGGAATAAGGTCGAAATCGTTCTTGGTTGTAATGATTGGGTCGTGTTTAATTGGTTATTGGATTAAGTATAAAAGTTTTGGAATGGCGTCCACAGATTGGAAGACGCAGTGTAGGTAGGTCTCCAAATGGAGCGACGACCTGGTTAAGGTTGCGGGAAGGCGTTGGATGCGGATGGCGCAGGACTGGTCGTTGGGCCTATGTTCAACAGTGCTGTTTCGGCTGAAATTATAATGATGAAGGATCATTAAATGCATAGTTCCGACTTCCGAGTGTCATTTTACTAAGAACGATTGGTAAATAATTTTCCTTGAATTTTGATGTTAAAAATTACTTCATTTGAAAATTGATCTACGACTTTTCAAACATCAATTTAAACAAATTGGAATCAAATAGGAACTCAAACAATCAGCGAAATAAACTCAATTAGTGGGTAGCCGTCTCCTGGTAGAAATTCTTAAATTATGTTATTAACTTTGTGAATCCTAAGACAATTGGATGAGCAAATACTTTTTAATATCAGACTAGCATGAGATTCTGAATTAAGGTTCCAATTCTGAGAGGAGGCCTGTGCCCTGCAGTGGTATATAACAGTATGTATATCAACTGGGATGATGATAAAGACGATAAGACTTGAAATATTAAGATAAAAGCGTTGACAGACGATACGTATACTTTTTATTTTACTCGTATATGCTTACAGTATCAGTAATTGCCAGAAATGCGAGGGTCGGTGTTTATTTTCTCATTTCTTTACAAACCCTTTATCATGATCCTGTTATTTATAAAAATACATTGAAACATACTAGGAATAATATAACGAGTACTTTAATAAGACTTTTGCGTTGCATTATGTCGTCGCGTCTCACTCAAAGAATCTCTTAACGTTTCGCTAGCCGACACAGAAAACAACTTTAAAAATAATGTTAAGTTCACAATATAAAGCGCATTCTTTAAAATGCATTTTAAATCTGCGCCATGAATGCTGCGGCATGCTTTGGCAATATATTTGCAACCTTTACGTAACGGAATGTGGTGTTAACACGCCACGCGGTAAACAAGTCAACCTTCTTTTTTAGAGTTTATACTCAAAGGGTGCCAATGAAACTTTATGCGTCCTTCTGTGTGTCATCTAACAAATATTGAACTGTATATTATTTACATATTTATTTAAAGCAAATTTGCAGCTGCCATCCGATGGCTAATCAATCATTTACCATTTACCGCTCATTCGTCTAAACAGCTTGATAAATTTACTAATTAGATTGGTTTGGATTTAATATACACCAATCCTTCTTTTTAAAAGAAAATAATTAATAAACTCAGAGAGAAAGATACTACGTTCATTTTCAAACAATTTATAGAGCGTAAAATTGGAATCAATTCATTAGTTTCTCAGTTTAAGTAGTTTGTCTTAAAAATCTCATTAAAATTTACATACAAATCTATTGTAAAATGGATTCAAAATGCAAACATTTACAAAGAGAATAGTTGGCGTTCCTTCCATGCCGGGGAAAGTTATGCGATCTTGTAACAATATGCACGGCTCTGGTTGTTCTATGGAACATAAAATAACGATGAAATTTTGCTCCTGAAGTGCAATAGAAATTTATAGTTTAATTTTTTGATGTAAAATCTTTACTATTATAACCTTAATGCTTTTGTTTTCATAATTGCAAACCAAGTGCCAACTTACTAAGTAAATAACTTTAATTTTTAACCCCCCACACAAAAAGAGGGGTGTTTTATAAGTTTGACCGCTATGTGTGTGTGTTTGTGTGTGTTTGTCTGTCTGTCTGTGGCATCACTGGCATCATAACTCTTCAATGGTTGAACCGATTTGGATGCGGTTTTTTTTATTTGAAAGCAGATTTCTTGGCGATGGCTCTTAGACATATTTCATCAAAATTGGTTCAGCTGTTTCAAAGTTATTAGCTCTTTTGAATGCTGCGGAAGGGATCTTAGAATTAATTGCGTTGGGGTTATTAAAATTTTAAATTTGTATTCATATTTAATACTAGATGAAAAACCCGACTGTGTAATAGTATGATGCCACAGACAGACACACACAAATAGTGGTCAAACTTATAACACCCCTCTTTACGTGTCGGGGGTTAAAAATAACGAAGTTTCATGAAGCGTAGTTAAGTTTTGTGTTGTAAAATTGGGTTATAGCTAAGTTTTAAATATATAAATAAAACGTTGGCTGACTTGAAACCTCCTTAGTCTGAAATGACATTCCTACTAACTTGTTTGCAAATTTGAAAACTAAAGTTATAGAACTCCCTTTTTCGCCAAAACTGTACGTACCTACTGACACTTTAAAATCCATCGTGCCATTTTGGCTGCAGGGCGTGCCAAAGAATGATACTTACATACAAACCGAAATACGTACATACCCAAATACATGTCCATTTACACTATACACTACAATAAATATTTATATATACTCAAAAAGCATAATCCTCCTTCGACAGTCGTGTGAAAAGGTTACATCTACTTCGAGTATTTGTATGAGTGACTCTGTTTCCTTGAATTTACAAAACCATTATCCATTATTTACGGGCCTTATATTAAATTACTAATAATATTTTTTATGCTCATAGATTACATTCCTACAGGCAAGGTATGCAATTACAGTGAATTACCAACAATCCCTCCCATTGAAGCTGCAATTAATCAATTCATTTAATGCTTAATGATTATAATTGAATACACTCGATCGACCTAAATCGTTCTCTGGACAATAACATCGACGTATAATAACGTCGAGTAACAAATTAGAATGCATTAGAATACTAATTGCTTCCAATAAACACTAATGACTTGTGTATCAGAATTTTCGGTTGAGCTTAAGGTGAGATGAGACGTTCACAAAATTTTGAATATAAAGTGTATAAATACGGTTTCGGCAAATAAAGCATGATATTTTTAAAGTATTGAGCTTCATTTTTCTATTTATTACTTTTAAAAGCATCATATTAAAACTACCTTTTGTTTTCACTTATTTTGAAATTAAACTAGTTTCACACTTCAATAACCTACACTTTGTGAACGAAAAATTCCTAGCGATTAAATCCTCCGATACCGCAACGCCAATCAGCTTTTGTCATTCCATTTTCAATTGTATTAAAAATTGAAAGGCTCGACCAATGCGCGATGAGAAAGGAGCTATCACTGGCCACACACTGCCTGCTCCAATTTAACGGCTAATAGTTTTTTTTTATTGAAACTGCGTGAACTAAAATAGCCATTTCACGGCTGTTGAGCATAGAAGTCATTTGACGTGTGCCGAGGTTTATAGATTGAGTTGTAGATTGGCAGAGTTAGAGCAAATAACGTGTTATTTAGAGAATTGCTACGTAGGAAGGGTTGCTTTTTGTCAATACTTAGAGCGTTAAGTAAGTAATTTCATGGTTCACTTTCGATGAACTGTCACAATTGTACCGTAAACTGACTTGTGATTTATGTTCAGTTCTTAGTTAGTAATAAAAACAGTTTGCCTTCGGCCTCTACAAGTTGGATCAAGTTTTGTTAACTTTATTTATTTTTAAAATCTCCAGCAAAAGGTCGGAATCTATTTCCATAGCATTCTGAGATTTGTTAATAGCTTTCTATTTTTTCTATCTTTGGAAAAAAGGATAAAAAAATGCCAACTCTAAGTATGGATGATGACCAGCAGTAATGAATTAGAACTTTACTTTTTTACAAAAGATTTGCTCTTACATTTATTTAAGTTATCCATAAATTTTAATTTACCAATTGGAATTGCTCTATCTATGCTTTACTTCAATGTTGATACGCTACAGACAAAAGAGTATTATCACAAAAGATCGTATTGTACGAAACAGAATTCTATACAAAAATATCGTAAATGATAGGATAAAAACATAGTATTATATTTACCTAACTCCGTAACGTAGATAATTAAGTATAATTAGAGTTGAAATGTTTACGGAGAAATATTTCCTCGAATGTGCTTCTTTATAAATATGCAGAAAAGAGTGATAATAATATTGACATTACAATTTTTACTTTATTTGTAGGAATTCTTATTTATAATTTTTTGTGAAAATTTAAGGTTACTGAAGACTCTATACCACGTTAAATACAGTCTGCGATTAAAAATATCGTCTTTAAAATACGGTTTAAGATATCATTCATGGGCGGTTCTTCAGCCATCTCGAATTGCGTCTTCTAAATTCAAAAGTGCATTCGCCACTTAAAATATTTGAAATTCGAATCGCGTCCCTCGAGGGATATTTGGGCAACTCGGGAACCACTAACAAGTGGTCGGAGTTACGAATGTAGAATAATTTTCCGTTGTCGCTGTTCCTTAAGCAAACTTTGAGTATCGCGTTTATGCGAAATTAAGGTACCTTTTTATTCGTAACTTCCTGAATCCCTCCGTGTATTGCTTTAATATAATTAAGTTTAAAATTTCAAGCAAATGTTATCGCGTTGAGTTCGTAATAGCGTGAAAAGTTGGGTGTAATTTTTCGATATCCCTGTAGGGTGCTTGAAAAATCTGCGGTTGTACTCTTTTTTAGTATAAACAATAGCAAAAGACAAACGAACATTGATTGTCTAATGGAAAACAACCACCACAACCAATGGACAAAATTTGAGGAAATAATAAATATTTTTACACGCACGATGTAAAACACCGAGAAACAGTTCAACCACGAGAATTGATTAAACAGATTTTTTAAAGAAAACCGTTATTTTTAAATGTTTGTGGTTTTCCTTAACAGTTGACGGTCAACCCGTCAATTGTCAACCCGCAAAAGGTCACAATAATCTCGAACTTTCCCTCATAGAAACAGTCCTTTCTCATGCCACTGAATAAAGGAAACGCGATGGAATTGGAAACAGACGTGTCATTATGATCGTGTCAAGTCCTGATAACGCCCGGCTGAAAGATCCAGACAATGTCATAAGTCATGTAACATAGGGTTTTTTGAAGGATCACATTTGGTAGATTCGCGAATTTAATTTTTAGGGCAAATTCGACATATTTTTTAAACTGACCGATTGCCATTGTTGGTACCTAGATAAAAATATCTAGATGAGTCCTAAGGTGTAATTTATAAAGAGATAGCCTGTTCTTTCTTAGGCCTTATATTATTTTAAAAATAAGAGATATAATTACCCAAAAAAATAGTGAAGGAGGGTAGTTTAGTGATCGGTGGAGTCTGCTTAGATCTTTAAAGAATTTTTAAAGATTATGTCCTATAGAAACTCAGTTAACCTAACGGTTGAAGAAACTAGACAACAGACTTTTAGTCATTAATTTGGTTCCAAACCATTGATTCCGTTGCGAAGCCAATTAAAGCGTGTTTTCTTAAGAAATTAACTGGTTAATTGGGCCCATTCATTCGTTCATTTCATTCAATATAAGCCTCTTATACTTAAGACATGTGAATATTGATATGATTGAAAAATAATGGCGTGTGAAACTACGGATTGTTCTATTCATGTTTAAATTACCCGCCCACGTAATTATAAAATTTACAATTATAAAAATGAGCTAAATTTTCTGGTGCTGCGAGTATCCATAGGTGGGGAATCTCATTTGCCTTCAAGTAACATTTCCTTTTGAGCTGCTGATAGGTTGAAAGTTTTTTTTATTTTTTTTTATTTTTTTTATTTTTTAATAAATGTTAGGGGACAATCTTACACAAATCGACCTAGTCCCAAACTAAGCAAAGCTTGTACTATGGGTACTAGACGACGATAAACATACTATATAGATAAATAAATACTTAAATACATAGAAAACATCCATAACTCAGGAACAAATAGTCGTGCTCATCACACAAATATATGCCCTTACCGGGATTTGAACCCAGGACCTCTTGCTTCGTAGGCAGGGTCACTACCAACTAGGCTAAAGCGGTCGTAGTGGTATTTGAGTAACGCGTACAATGAGCTATGCCCGTGACTTTAGTTATAGAGCGGAATTAAAGTCACGGACATAATATAGCTCGAAGGCACGCCAGACTCAAGTGGCAGTGGGCGGGGCACATCGCTCGTAGAATTGACGGCCGATGGGGCCGAAATTTTCTCGAGTGGCGTCCACGGACCGAAAGACTCAACGGTAGGCCTTCAACAAGATGGAGCGACGACCTGGTTAAGGTTGCGGGAGTGCGTTGGATGCGGGTGTAGGACCGATCTGTTTGGCAATCCTTGGGGAGGCCTATGTTTAGCAGTGGAGGTCTTTCGGCTGAAAGTGAAAGCGTTTACTAAAAGAGTCATACACATTTTTTTGCTAACATGTCTCCTATGGACACGGAAAAAGTTAAGGGTTTATTTTGTAGCTAATATTTTTTAGTCCAGTCTACACCGGTGTGCGGGACGCCCGGCCAACTTTCGGTCCATTTAAATAAATCTTAAGTTTGGTGACTCGGAGTCGCTAATTTCGCTGGTTCCCTAAATATCAGTATTGCAAAATACTAGATAGCCAACTTACCCTATTTTTAAAATACCAAATTCTCAGAATACCAGATTTCCTGTCACCGTGTTCTTATGTTGAATACTAGACCAAAATCTGATAGATTAAGAAACTAGGTGTTTCAAGCACATTGTGTTTTACGAGCCTGATGATTTCATTATCAGGTATTATGGAAAGTCGGTTTTGAATGGAACATGGTGTATTGAATCCGATATAGAGAAAAACACGGTGACAGGAAATTCTGGTATTCTGGGAATTTGGCATTTTTTAAATAGGGTAAGTCGACAATCTAGTATTTTACAATTCTGATATTTAGGGAACGAGTGGCTAATTTATGCCCACAGGAGAGACATTTTTTCTTACGCTATGACCCAAAAAGATCAAAGTACTATACTTACTACAGTGGAAAATAGTCGTAAACAAACAAGCTTTGAGTTCAGCGATAAGATAGGTAGAAATATGTCCATGGCAGGGCTATCACAACCCGCATCGGGGCGTGACAGCGTTTGATAACTGATAACCACTAATTATCACTTTCCAATTTGAATTAACTTCGTGAAACGGCACTATGATTTAATTTCGAGTTTAATTTTAATTAAGCTTCCGAATTTGGGAAGGCATTGCCGAGTTTGATGCAGTATATAAAGCAAGTACCAAAAGTTGTTTCCAAGTCTTGACAGTTTCTATAATAGATACTTGTCAAGTCGTTCGGTCAAGTGTTTTGTAAAAATATCAATCGTGATCATTTCAGCCGAAAGACGTCCACTGCTTAATATAGGCCTCCCCAAGGTTCGCCCATAGATCGCTCCTGCTCCATCCGCATCCAACGCTTTCCCGCAACCTTAACCAGGTCGTCGCTCCATCTTGTTGGAGGCCTTCCGGTCCATCGACGCCATTCAAGAACCTTTTGGCCCCATCGGCCGTAATACGAGCGAATATATGGTTTCACGGGATGACCGTAAAAGTAATAAAAAAATGAAGTTGAAAAAATAAATAGAAAAAGATACTTCATACTTAACCAGAAACTAGTGTTACTAACGAAGGAAATGTAATTATGTTAATTGCTATTACTAAGCAATCACCGGAATATATAAAAGGAACCCAGTTTTCCGTCTTCATAATAGCATTGTGAGAAAACTCCCATCTCAGGAATGTCTCATAGCTACTCACTTATTTCACTAGAATCGCTATTATTGGACTGTTAATGTCACATTCCAGAAAATATCTTTCTTATATGAGGCATTTGGGGATATTACCACGTTTTTCTTACGTACAGAAGTCACTATCTGTTAGTGGGAGGTGACTTTGCAAAATATGTTATAGTATTCATATTTTTTTTTTATAGACAACCATAAATTCTTAAAACTTAGGACTTGTAAATTTTATTTAACAATAAAAGTAGGTATAAAAACAGGGAGTAAGTATAAAATTAACATAACTAAAACTAACTTAAAATAGCTAAACAAAAAATAAAACTAAAAATAAATGGTTATTATGAGTAAGTATGTACCATGTGTAGACCGTTTGCTTATCAAAGTAAAGCCTACATTAGTGTGAATCGGTCTCGCGCACTGAGGGTTCCGTAGAAATATAAAAGCCAGTAAAAAAAACTACTTACCTACTTCATAACAAGTATTTTTATGAAAATTGATTAATGAAGTACTTTTGGACTTTTTTTACTTGTCTGTGAGGTGTTATTAGTTCCTGCCAAATGTTGATACTTAATTCTTTGTTATCAGGCTTATAGTTTTTCTGGATATACGTGCCAAATTACATTTTAAATTTACCATGAGCTTAACGGTGATCGAAAACATCGTGAGGAAACCTACACACATCTGAGAAGAAATTCAGTGGCGTGTGTGAAGTTCCAAATCCGTACCTACTAGGCCGTGGGAACTGCGGTCCAAGCTCTCTCATTCTGAGTGGAGGCCTCTGCCCTGCAGTGGGACGTACGTATGTAAGCTGTGATGTATGTCAGCAAGAAGTATCTTGACTCGATTCTCACAGGTAGGAACGGTTGTATCATTTGATTACTTGAACTTAGTAAACTTACTTTTTTACGTCTTAATGACTTAATGACCTACCACTAAGTGCTAATACTAAATATATGCTTGATACTCGTATTTCAACGCGTTCCTCAGAAATTGGTTCTTAAAATACAGACGTACACGAAGTACGGATATACGGAATATTATTCATAATTTTCAGAAACATTTTGTTTCCTGATATTCATTTTATTTTGGAAAATATCCTTATGTACCTAGTTCGCTTTGAATTCAATCTCAAGTGAAAAGAAATGTTCCACTTATTACTTTTAATCAGTCCCGATAGACGGTTGTAAAATCGGCAAACTGTTGCGTGAGGCGATAACGGGTTTATGGGTTTGTTAAGTGTGGAGTAAACCTCGACATGGTCCGATAAAACGAAGCTTGGCTACAACTGCGAGTCTAGATTCAAGTGGTAAAGCAGCTAAAAAGCACCTCGAGGAATGCATTCAGCCAAATGTCATTTTATCATCATCATTCTTGCCTATACACGATGATTTTTAATCAGTGATCAGGAACAAATTTTTCTAGGTCAGTATTTGGTGACGTTCACGTTTGAGTCGCAATTAGGTGAAACAACATATCTACTTTATTAAATATTGATTATTTAATAATAATAATATTGCAAAATATCTTTTTGTTGAAAATCATTGTCACCCTACACATGGTTTAGTCCATGACCCTAAAACCTCTTTGACGAGTCAGTTTCTTACAAACTTTGACGTAAGACCTGTCAAATTTCCCGCCAAAGCAATATAATATTTGACGAAACTACCTAACTTCAACAGATGTAGGATGCCCATGCATTAGGCGGATGGAGGAAGTTTTCACAATAACTTTTTTATTTTAATTATACGGAGACTTGATTGCTTGAGACCTCATCTATTAAATTCCATTTCGGTCAGGGATTAATAATTAAACCGACCGATTAAAAATCACCATGTGTGTAACGTCCACAGGCCTCTCAGAATCAGAGAGCTTAGACCGTAGTGTCCACGTGGGCTCAGTGCGGATTGGGAACTTCACACACATCATTGAATGTTTTCTCAGGTGTGTGCGCGTTTCCTCACCTTAATCTTCAACTAAAGCACATAGTAAATTTTAAATCTAATTTTCGAAATACTCAGACGTGCGTGTAGGTACGGGCTTGAACCCATGATCTGTTTGAGAGGCCATAAGTCAAACCACTAGGCTACTATGGCTTTTTGTTTGATGTTAAGTTTCTTTTAAGTAATTTTTCACTAGCAACTCAGCCCTAACAAACACAGCCAAACTGTTCAACCCGCATCGTGACGTTGTCCTGATAACCCCGTGATACGAAGGCATTGTCACAACCCCTTCGTTCTAAAAACATCCTCCCACGCATTCACATCCAGCACCATTTGTGTTGATGCGTTATGATTATGACACTATGACACACATTCAAGGAAGATACCTTTATCTACACTAATATTATTAAGTGGAAAGATTTGTATTGTTGTACCGTATGTAACGAATAAACTTAAAAACTACTACACCGATTTCAAAAATTCTTTTGCCGTTAAAAAGCTATGTACATTGTCACTGAGTGACATACTAAGCTACTTTTTACCGCGGGAAAATACTTTTTCCTAGGGGAGAATTAATTTATCGCGGGCGAAGCTGCGGATGGAAGGCTAGTAATAGAAAAAGGAAAAAAAAAATAGAAATACAATTGAAAAGCAAAAAATTTATTGCGTAACATTTTTAAACAGATCTTAAAAACACATAAGAAACAAAGCTACTCCGTAACCTCTAAAACTACTAAGACTGCCAAGGAATGGAATACCTCTCTCTTTCACATCCACATAAAGTCAACATATGTCACAAAGACTCGACAGTCACAAACCACGCAAAATACTAACACGTTTCAAACTCTATACGAGTTCATTCTCAAAGCTCCTGATTAACAAGACTACTTCGACCCCAGGAAAGAGCAACATTCTCGTGGAACGCAGACGAAGTCGCGGACAATAGTTGATAAAACATAACTTTACGTAACGAAACTATATTACGAAGAAATCGTTTCCGAAAATAATCTTTTGGCACAGTTTCATAAAACAATTTGATTGCTTTACGTAACGTTAGTCCTATGTCCTATTAATATTATTACGGACGGATTTGACTTTAAGTAATAGATATTTTCGAAAAAAATAACTAATATCGCTTCATACCTAAGTGACACCGATTTTATTTTTATTATTCCCAGAACTAGGTATTGTAACTTGGCCTCTCGTCTGGTACAGTCGAAAGCATAAATATGTATACAGTCATTGCGTCAAAATAATTATCTAAACATCAACCTTATGGTTCATGACATAGAGAGTTGTACCTATAGATATTTTTGGCACCTTGTTAACGTATATATATTTTTGCCATACCATATCGTTCAGTTTTGGGACACTGAAGATGAAGTTGATGATGATGTTTTTTTTGTGAATTGTCATAGAAATAGCAAGGAGGTTAGTCACAGGAGACCGAAGAGCAAAGAGCTGGCTGCTTCTCCTAGGGCAAAGAATTAGCTAAGCTATTAAAAGAGGGAACGCTGCCAGTATCTTCGGAACTACATAACATTTTTTGAAGTGAAACTTCCAATGCGACTTCCAACAAGCGTTGCGTTAAATACGCATCGCATCGCAAGTTGACGTTTACGAGACGTTCGCATTGTATATATACCAACGGATGTTAAAAACTTCGTCTGCGCGATCCAGAACAATTGCGTGGTTTAGTATGAAAACTTGTAAATATCAAAATTATTTTAATGGTAGATCGTAGAATAAAGTATTTTAAACGTATTTAGTAAAAAAAAGTATTGAAAATTATTGAAAATAACGACGAGTTATGTAACTTGTATGTATGAGACTTGATAAAAGCGCCATCTAGTGAGTAATTTAAACACATAGATGCATAAGTAAATTTAGTTCTTTAAGTTATTGCAATAAGGTTCGTATTGATGTATAAGTGCCTTTTTCATTCCCACATTACGAAGTTTCACTTCTTACGCGCGGAGGAGCTGCACGCACGATTTTTTAAGTAATTTTAAATACAATGTAGGCTTGTGTTTGACCACAATCACGCCAGATGGAAAGCAGAGATGAGGCCTACGGTGCACGCCTGCAAATGCTCATTCACCCTAGACTTGAATTTAGGGGAATAAGCAGAAGGAAGGCAGTTGAGTGCAGTGTTGTAGTTATTATTATTATTTTTACGGTTTATTTTCTTTTTCTTATTGAAACTACTTTTAGTCTATTATCATAGGAATTTAGTAAATCTGGGAATCTTAATTCAACTACCAGACCTAACGTATCACACGAGCCAGCGGATCTAGTATCGAATAGAAAATAGGACACAAACGCAAATACTTCTCACCTATTCATTGTTCGTTGTTCAAACATAAAAGAAACTAACCACTGGAGCGAGAATTCCCGCACATTCAATACATATGCGAGATTACTTAACCATTCACAATAGGTAAGTAGGATTATCCCACATTGTCCCATATACCTAGTTCGGTAAATAGCCATACCTTCAGAAATGTGATTGACCGTTATGTATGGACTTAAAACTGCCCACGTAGAAAGAAAAAGAGATTTTTTGGTTATCTCATTTCGTAAAGGGAAGAAGCATTAAGTAATACAAATCAAGGTTCAAGGCGAAAACGAAAGATCTGTGGTAGCCACATTATACAGGGTTATTTGTAATTCACTGACATCCTCTTAACCCTGAATTCCTATCACTCAAACAAATGTTTTTTGTTTTACAACTTTTTAAAATGAAGCTTTTTTTTCCCATACAAATACACAGAGTATCGTAAAAATAAGAGGTAATCTCAAATTTTCAAAACGTTGTTACACCAAAAATATTAAGTTATGACAAAAGTCGTAAAACAAAAAACATTTGTTTAAGTGGTAGGAGTTTAGGGTTAAAAGGATGCTAGTGAATTACAAATAACCCTGTATAAAATTATTTATCACATTATTTGCAAATTATTTTAAAAGTTATAAAATAATGTGAAGGTGTGTTTGTTTGTTTGTCCTTCTTTCAAGTCGAAACTGAGCGACGGATTGCCGTGATTTTTATATGGACATAGTTGAAGGGTTGAAGAGTGACAGTTTAGGCTATTTTTTACCACGGGAAAATATCTCATTCCCACGGGAAGACACGACGAAGCCCCGAGCATCAGCTAGTTTTAAAATAATGAGGAAAACCGCAATACATAGGTAGTGTGCGAAGTTCACAATCTACACTGGGCCCCCATGGGAACTATAGGCTTAACCTTCTCAATCTGACGAGGCTTGTGGTGCCCAACAGACGTAGGCCGGAAATGAGACATCCGAGTACCATTTGACTTGAGAACCTCCTCCTTTTGTTCTCGTCGGTTGAAAATTAGAATTACTAAACACTTATAAAATATGAAATCAACTCATACCAAATCAACACCATCGTTGATGCAAAACACGCATTCCATTCCATTTTGGAAACTCACACAATTACACTTCATTTTTGTGAAAAACACAATATTTAATTTAAATGAATAAACATGGAAAATGAGATTGAAAGCAAAAATAGTCGTAGCAAAACAAGTGTACTTAAGTATATGCGATGTGGAAGGGGTACTAACATTTTATTTCGCTGCACAATAAAATATACGACTTTCAGAAACAATGTTTTTTGTTCAAGTAAATAAAAATTAATACTTATACTTAACTGACATTCGCAAGTAACTGGAAAAAAAAGTTCTCTATGGTTAGTGCTGTAGTTAAATGTCTCATATCTTTTTCTAATCTTCTTTCTAATGTATGAAAATTTCGTGTCACATTGTTTGTTATCGAACTCCTCCAAAACGGCTTGGCCCATTTTTATGATTTTTTTTCATATTTGGTACGTCTGAGAATAGGTCGTAGGCTATTTTATACCCCTATTCTCCCAAGACGGAGTAGCGGGCAATACTAGTAATTCAATAAAAAATATATCTAATGGCCAGCACTAAAGAATTTCTGTGTCCAACCAGCCAGTAACAATGTGCAAACCAACGCATTCAGATAAAAACGTCTCAACTATCTTCTGTACCATAACCAATTAACCACCATTTTATCTTAGGAATAAGATGCTAAATCGCTTCTAACGTTTGTGTCATGTGTCGTTTTTTTTTCAAGTATTTAAGTAAAGCAGAGTTAATGAGGGAACCACTTGTTTCCGAGGGAGCCGTGTGAACAAGCTTTGCTAAACAAAATAGGACATGTTTGAAGCTAACTTTTTATCTTTTTTTACTAATTTAATTCAACTTCGTTAAGCTTGTCTCGGGTTAATTTCAAGACTTGAATAATAAATAAGTCTAAAAGGTTTCGTTTTAAAACATTACAATTGTTTAAATTTGATTATTTTTTCTTCTTCTTCTACAACGGTGACGATTTATGAACGGAAAAATTTATTTGAGATATTTAGTTTAACAAACATACTCCGAAAAAGTTACTTGATTTGTGTTTATGTGATGGATTATACAATGAATTTGATAGCTTCATACTCACAGGTCTCAATGGTGCTCACGTAGTCAGTACAAGAGAAATTCAAGCAACTCAAATTCCATCCTATTTTGAGCTAAAATTTAAAGTAACTCATGAGTTGTGCAAAGCGTTCAAATATTCAGAATAAAGTTTACAACACTTCAACTCTCAAGTATACTGCTTAAGCTGCCTTATTGCGATACTTAAAAAGTTTGTAAGTCGAGTTAACTATGTGTATCTGCCATTATTGAAGGAGGTATTAAATAATGTAGAAGGAATTAGGTTAATAGAAAGACTCAATATATCTGGCCAGAAATGTTTTATCAACGATTGTCACTGGAATATAAAAACAAACTCGCGTTTTCTTTTTAAATGATTCAACTTAGTAAAAGTGGCCAGTTCCTTTGTAATAGAAAACAGTGCCTGTGTAACCATACAAAAGAAAGAGTACTCGCAAATAAACTCGACGATAAATAGGAGAGAAATCGCCTAAAATTAGGTATCAATCTATCAAACGTTTTTGGCAAAAACTGCACGCTTTGTTTGTTTCATAGAGCGCAGGTGTGCTAGTCAATCAATCAAGCCGAACTGTGATGGATTGGCCGTTAAGTATTCTTAGCAAGTTGTCGTTCGTGACGTCATATGATTATTGGCCATTCGTTCGGGGATTTTAGTCCGGCTCTGTTCCATTTAAAAAAAAAACCAGTCTTCAGACATTATTCAAATATGGAATAGAACACATTGCGAAACGCTAATCCCGAATGAGTGTTAAATCAAAACAGTATTGATAAAAAAAAAAACTTAAGAGCTCCTCTTGTATGTTGTAGTGTACGGAACTGATATAGAACTTAAGCATTTTTTATAATTTGGAACGTCAACTTGCTTGTACGGATACACTACTACTACATACAAAAGAGGTTTTACTTAAGTTTTTCCCATACAATGTTACCTTTGACCAATAGCTACACAAATTATTCAAACTTATTAGTTACAATGTCAGTGATAAAAACCGTTGAAACAGTTTAATTTCGCCAACTAAACCCAACAGCACTCAACTAACTTTTTCTAGTCCGGTCATAAAGCTACATTGTACGAAGGGCTCTCAAACTCTCACGATCAAAATTCCTTAAAATAATATCGCGTGCAGCGTGTCGACGCAAGAGGAAATGCACTCCGCGGCAGCTCTTTACGACGACTCACATTGTTAGCGTTTGCTTTCTAAATGGAAGTGGCGGCTAAAAACTGTTCTACCAATGATCATTATCCCAGCCTATATACGTCCAACTACAGAACACAGGTCTTTTCTGAACGAGGGGGCTTAGATAGGAATTCCTACACAAGCCCAGTGTGGATTGGGAATTTCACACAATACAACATTGAATTTCTTTGCGGGCGTGTGCTGGTATCTTTACGATCTTTTATTTCACAAGTTAGCAAATCAAGCGGATAACAATTAATAACATTACAGGATACATTTCATGCATGCTTGCATGGTTTCTGTTGGGTGCCTTCCTACACCACGTTTTCGGGTTCACGGTCGCGGTCGCTCTAAATGTTTCATACTAAAAGAGCTATAAGAGGTATCTTAAATGTACTCCTAAGAAAGAGTCTTGGCAAAAACAAGGGAGATTAATCAATCCTTCAAATAAGGGCTCCTTTTTATTTTAAGATACGGGCCCCTAAAAATACACGATAATATTCCAATAAAATCTTTGCTATAAAAATAATGTTCCGTTTGAGTGAACATTTCCCTAATAAACTAGAGTTAAATCGTGATTGTTATTGATCTAGGACACCTTCGAGCTAGTTAAGATAAGCTTTATGTGACCTGGCACAATTTTTAATAGGGGCTTAGAACGAGTAGTTACTGTGAGAACTTTGTGACGACAAGTAGCCTGAACTTGCTTACGACTAAAGAAAGAAAGAAGACATTTATTCACTTTTACAAGACCCACAAATACAAACTAGACAAAAACACTGGGGAAGTCAATTTTAAATCTGATACAAAGGTCAACAAAAATATTCCCTTGAATTTATCAAACGCTAAAAACTTAGACAAAAAACCGCAACAAACAAACAACTTTTTCAGCGTAAATTATAAATATTGTTAAATGAATTAATTACTTAACACACTCGGGACTTTATCACGACTTTAATTATTGCTGTAATTACCTCGACGTTTTGGCCATAAAGAGGCTGAAGTGTTCGTAATCATCAAAGATCGGAATTTTTACGGAAAAATATAAGACTGTCGCAATCAAGATAGTGTTAGAATAAATTTTTTGTCGATATCGATAGTTGTGCAATAGGAGAAAAAAACGGTCCACTAAATAAAAAACATATCTAATACAGAATTTCAAGTCTATTATACTAAGATGCTACCCTACCCTACCTACTTAACCCTTGCTCATACAATTTCAACAAAAAAACATCTCTGTGACTGTTAAGTTAACAATAAGATTAATAATCAACTAATAGGATGTTTATAAAATTTACAAGTACCTATTTGAGACAGGAATGACGTTTGGGTTACAAACATATAATTTACCATTTACTACCTCTCTGTTGTAACAACGATAGCATACTCTGCACAGTCTTGCATTTATTACGAATATGCTTTGTAGTAAATTGGGATGGTTTAATTAAAATTAATGATAAAAACGTTACCACAACCTCTTGTTAAACTTTAAACTTCGCGAAAGTGCTCATAATTAACGTCAGGATAATTTTAAGAATTACATTGACTGATTAAGTATGGTCTGGTAGTAATTACAACTTCTATAACCTCTTGTAATTAAATTTAATTTAATTTAATATTTAGGTACCTTATAGAAATATTTTAATAACCTCGTGGTGCTAATCTCTCATTCATTATATAACCAAAATGAAGAAAACTACAAATAAATGTATGTCTATATACACAATTTACCGTTCGCTTATTGTCTTACGCGCTGGGGCTTCCTATCGCTTTCACTTTTTCTTTCTGTCAAACGGCATAAGATGGTGACAGAAAGAGATAGTAAATGCGACAGAAAGCGCCCGCAGGTTAAACATTATGGCCTCTGTTCCTGTAAAAGCTTGTTGTAGATAGTTTCAGTCAGACCTCTGCTTAAAACAATACCGCTATTTCTATTTAGTTTTTCCACTGAGTTCGTAGATGCCTTTTGTGTTAAGTAGAATTCAGAAAGGCACACTAAATTAATGGTACAGAGACCTCTGTAGTGAAACTAGCTAGAGCAAATTTATCATTTTAAAGGAACACGATACTATATATACACTGATAGTCCTCGTGAAACCTTGTATGACCTAAATTTATTATAGCTAAACCGTTTAACTCAGTCCACGCCCGCACCTCTCTCGGCCCCTTTTGTCGTCATACCCCCCAGCCCTGGCCCTATACTTCGAAGCGCGAAATTCGAACTTCGTTTCATGCCGTTCCGCTCACGCTAATGGTATTTATTACGAGAGTGAGAGGGACCGCACGATCCGAACTTCGAACTTCAAATTTCGTAGTAACCCCCCTGTACTGCGCGGGCGAGGACTCATTTAAACAATTAGCTATAGTTTGCTTACTTAAAATGCTGCACTCAGAGATGCTATTAACTTATAATGGCTTCCAAGTCTAAGCTAGTTTAAAGTGTATATAAAATCACTGAAAACTTGCGGACAAATATTGACGTACCAGATTACGGTGGATTTCTTTCACCCTTCGAGATTTATAACTAATAAGCAGCGTTGAAAAGAAAACAATTGAAAACCATTAATCAATACCTAATTCCCCATTCATTTGGATCCCATTTAACGTATTAACGAAACTGCCTACGCAATTGTTCTTTCTCTTCCATTTTTTTTGCCGTAAACATTTTCAATTACCAATAACTGTTTTTAATCGAAACCTTTACAAAAATATACCTTTTTGTTTTCAATTTCTTCGTTTCGAGGCGTTTGCGACTCAGTTTTAATCATAGAAATGTAAATTTGGCAAATATCGTTTAGGTGCGAAGTTTGCGTTGGGATTTATAAGGGTCCGTCGTTGGGCACTAATTGATCAAATATTTTCGGTAATTCGAGGGACCCGTCTATGTTTTCAGAACTTTAATTATTGTTCTTGAAGTATCTATTTGAAGGCGGCTAGTTTTGTCTACATTCTCTTTGGAGTTGTAAAATGATAGTGTAAGATTATGTGTCATGTAAATGTTATGTAGTATTTTACAAAACCAGCTATTTCGAAAATTTTACTTCGGGGATCTGGGAAACGACTTTTACAAGTTATCCGAAAACATATGATTTTCATAACCTCATTTATGGTCCGCTGCAATTTCGAAAACTGCAAACCAAACGTCTGTTCAAAAAACTTTATTACATCATTATTGAATAAGGTCAAATCAATATGCAACAAAATTTATAACTAAACTTAACATTTTCAGTAAACAGTCGTTGCTATACAAGTTTGTATCGGTCACATGTTGGCTTAGGACAATTAATTCAATTGTGTTTAGCCCCAAACGTCAAGTAATACAATTTATAAGTATAACAAGGTAAACAGTCCCCGAGTCGTTACGATCCGAAAAGCAACTTCTGATTTAATTTTGTTTCTTTTTGTCTCGATGCCAACTAATGTTGTAAATCGAAAAACTACAAAAGGAGGCAAATATCGAATGCAATGAAAACAACACAACTGACCAACAGAGTTTGGAGGATACGCAGTCAAGGTCTTGTCTCCTTATTACCTACATCACTTGGTTTAAATTGCCCTGTTGAAATCGACAGACACCGAGACAGGTAAACAAAACAAAAGCTTGTAATATATTCTAGCTTGCTAATACAGCCGTCGAGCTCTCAAAAAATCCCAAGCAAATCCCACTCCAATAAAAAAGCAAAAATATAAACACGCCGACTAAAGGAACTTCAATGTCACTACAGATTCAAACAGGCGTAATAAAATCAAGCTTAATCTTTTCCCGCCAAGGGTTGACATCATGTACTAGAGGCATATTGGGGAATTTTTGCAGTTCCCCGAGCTATAAATTCATCGTTATGTGACGTCACACGTCGGGAAGGCGACGATGTTATTAGTTACCCACTTGAGTGTAAATATCGTGCTGACAGATTGTAGGATGTGACGTCAGGGAAAACTATTATACTTAGCCGTTATCTGATATCAACTAATTTTTGCTTCAACTTTATACATACGAATATTTTTGATCAGGTAAAAAGTATTTTGTATTTTAACAAGCGTTTTTTAAAGATTTAAAACACGATAGGAACTGAATTACTAAATTCCAAAAGTCTAGAGAGAGCGCGATGGATGGCCGAAACGTCACTGTTTCAGCTTGGGCAAAAAAGTTTTTGTACTTCTGTCTGATTTCTCATCCGACGCTTGTGGAATTTTGTGAGCAGGTTCGATAGTTATATGTTTTTTTATCGATTCTATTTCATTTCGCGAGGCTTAAGCTGCGTACGGACTGCGCGCACATTACGCGTACCCTACGCGAGCCCGGGTACGCGTACCCGGGCTCGCATAGGGTACGCGTGTCCTGGAACGCCATGTCCGTACTTGCAGCTACGCGTACAGTGTACGCGTACATAGCGTACGGACATGGCGTTCCAGGACACGCGTACCCTACGCGAGCCCGGGTACGCGTACCTGGGCTCGCATAGGGTACGCGTGTCCTGGAACGCCATGTCCGTACTTGCAGCTACGCGTACAGTGTACGCGTACATAGCGTACGGACATGGCGTTCCAGGACACGCGTACGCGTAATGTGCGCGCAGTCCGTACGCAGCATTACAGCTCACACCACAGCCACTAAGTGTAAAGTTCAGTAGGATGCAGAATGTATGAAACAGGCTTGTACCTCAAATACTTAGTAACGTTCAAATCTTTGAAGTATCTCAGTTAGGACGCATCTTTTAAAAATAAGAATTTAGATCCTCATGCATACCATCTTAAAAACTTAAAATAAATTATGCTTGGCGCCAGAATGACTGTGCTGAAATGTCTTCTAGCGTCATTAACATAGAAATGAAATTGAAACGTGAAATAAAACGTCCACAAAGTTTTAGGATCACTTTATAAGCTGCATTTTAAAACGAAATGTTTGTCGTAGAAATTAATCTGTGGGATTCTAGAATATAAATTGTGTTTATTTTGTTTTGTTTACTCTATTTCAAAAAACTTGGAAACTAATTCGCTCCTTAAGCCTTAAGTCTTTCCACCAGAGTTGTGCTACGCAGCTATGCTGCGAGGATGTGAATGCTGCGCTACAAAACTATGAGGCCGTTTGTACTAATGCTAAGCTATATAGCCGTGCGAGGAAGATGCGCTATGAAGAATAATAAAGATGTGCTAGAACATAATAGCGCAAGCACTGCTACTTGGCATGTAGCCGGCGTTCATCGATTTATAAATTAGACGTAGTCACGTCAAAAAAGAAAAAAAACAAAACACTACTGAAAATCGTTGAGATATATGTAGAGATAAACTACGATAACATGGCCCGCCCCTCCAAATTACTATTTCAATGTGTTATGTCACTTCCTTACGAAAGAGTGTGTATGCAGTAGTCTGCTTTTGTTTGATTGCTCTCTCAGCACGCACACATGCGTTGAAAGTTTTGGTGGTGCTTTATAAACACTTTCAAAAATACATTGAAGACTTCTTGAATTTTGGAGGGGCGGGCCATGTTATCGTAGATTATCTCTACAGCGAACTTATCTCTTTATGGGATCTCCACCAGTCTTAGTTAGACTTAGCGATTCGGATGCACCTTGCATAAGGTTCCTAATACCTTTTCTATGTCTTCGCTAGGTCACTGACTTTACTCTGGGTATGACACAGAAACGCCTAGGAAAATTTCAGTGACCTTTAGCGGTAAATTGACTTTGACACTTAACACTATACAAGGTCACTTATATTTTCGGGTAAATTCGGTAATGGCTCAGCACACGAGCCGCTCCGAAGGGTAAACAATGCCTACCATTATTTTACTAGCCTTTGTCTATATGGCGGGTATCGAGTGAACGGATTTGTTTCCTTAGATAGCTTTATCTTTTACTTTTCCCGGTTTTCACGCGATAATACCACTCAAGGGTTGACTGGTAGAGATCCCTTAAAGGGATAAGTTCGCCTTTGTACATGCATTTCAACGGTTGTCAATAATGTATTTCTTTTTTTCCTTATTTTTGTACAATAAAGAGTTTACATACATACATACATACATAATACTTCAGCTGCTTTTAGGAAAACAATCTGTTCAGTGGCGAAGGGTACTAACAGCCCGATTCCCCTGAGGTTGACTAAACTTTCGAAGTAACCAAACGGTTCTCTTCCATTACAGCACTGCTCTTCATAAAGAGGATAAATGAGTATGTTTTTAGGTTTTTTTGCTCCGGATTTACTAGCAAAATTTTTCACGCTCCGCCACTAGATCATATTTTAAAGTAGAAACTTGTTTGCTTTGTTAAAATGTATTTATATGGAGTATTTTCGCAGATTGCTGGGCAATTTTATCTGAACACCATTGTAAATATTCAACAGTTTTTTTATTTCCATACATTAGTCGACTGTCAATTATTTGCGGAAATATGTTGGACTAATTTGAAAACTACTTGTATAAGCAAGCACCCGGAGAAAATCGTAAATTATTTCAATGTCATGACGCGATACAATTTTATCTTTTTATTCAAAAGTAATGCGTTAAAGGTGCGTATATTTTAATAACAATGCTATAAGCGAAAAAAATATTTTTTTTAATGTCTTTATACTATTTTCCTTTTGCTTTTCAAGTATACAGGCCGTTCTAATATTTGATATAAAGATACATAGACAAGAAAATTCGCCTATTACAACAGAGGCACATTTAATTTTCCATCTACAGCGACCAATACACTTATGAAGTAACGTTTATTAATTTTATTACATATCATTGAGTAATTGGTCGTAAACAAAGTGTTACTGCTAATAAAACCGCATCAACAAGTAATAAACTAACTCCCAAAGCCTACAAGATAAAAAAAGAAAATCTCGTGTTTTCGTTTAGCAAATGTGCTCTTACTTGTCAGATTTAATCCGAGAAGGTAGTAAAAGGATGTTTCCGCCAAGATTAAGCCCAAATAGCTCACTAAAAGTTTGTAACGAATACAACTGGCTGCAAACAAAATTGCGGTAGGTACTCGTCACTAGAGTAAAGGTCACATGTAATGTAGTATCATAAACATAGCACAATGGGAACATTCAACCAATCCATTTAGAGTAGGGTTTACCGGGTTGGTAAAATGTTATAAAAATGTATATTTTAATTTAAATCGTAAATACTGCACAAATCCCCCCTGCTGCACAAATTCCCTGTAACTATATGTGCCCAGCGAGAACTTTGCTTTTTGGTCAGAATTGTTTCAGTTGTTGATCGGAGATTATTCTTTATAGACTAACACTAGCCTGTTACTGCGGTTGTGCCCCCGATGCAAGATCTCCTTGTTCTATCCCGGGGAATTTCTAAAAATTCCTACCTAGTGCTCGTCAGCATGACAAAGAGGAACCCTGAGTGGAATTTCAAGCTCCTAGTTCTATAGTAACTTTTAGCTATGATGTATCATTTAGTGAGTTCATATAGTTTTATTTTACATACAGAAACACACAGACATAGATTAACTCCACTGCAAAATACGTTAGTAGAACGATCTCCACTGCAAAATGATAATTAGATACACCTTTCAAGTTCATTACTATGCAATCACGTAAAAAGTGGATACATATCTGTATAGTCCAGTACAGACTACGTAGAGTCTAAGATACACATAAACATAATATAATGCTTTACTGAATGTAAAGAAATCGGTTTCGAATTTTTTGCGCATTCGGTTTTTAAATGTGTTTTATTTTTTTATTTTTTCATATAATTAAGAACACAAATAAACAAGGTTGGAGTTATTACGCCACTATTGGAAAAACCACTAGAAGTTTGTGTAATAGTAGGCGAGTCACAACGGTTCAGTACAAGATTTAATTAACTAAACTCAAGCACCATTAGGTAGGTACTTTATTGTCACTCTCTAGGTAAAATTTTTCAAGTGTTTTTACATTCTGTGTGGTTGGTGGCAGTGTTTATAACTTTATTATTTATATTATAATATTAGTGCTTGTTCTGCTTTGCACCATACTATTAAATCTATCCAGCCAGTATGCCAAGCATGTCTGCAATAAGTAGATGTCGGTCATTTGCCTTTTATGAATCCCATAAAGAAATACTCGAGCTAATTTACTCTGGGCACTTTATGCAGAATAGTCCTCAACGTTGGTTCAAACTCTTTGCATAATATATAGTTTACTTCTTTGATTTAGTACTTGCATAAACTTTGGGCTATAAAACATTGTATAAAACCTTGTTTAAAAGTTCGTATATTATTTTTCTACTTTGGAATAAAATTTAATCTTTCAAACTAGAATAGTATATTTAACATCAACTTATTCTTTGATGACTTTATAAACCAACACTTGATCTTTGGTAATCTAACTTGCAGCAGTGACATTATTTTCGGATAGATATAACAGACGCGTGGGGCCGCGCGCAGTGTTTCCCGAACTTATATGCTGTAAATATTCAATATTAAGTTTTGAAGGACTAATACACTTTAACTTATAAAGTTTACTAAACTCCGATAAATATATCTTACCACTTTGACCATTTTACCAATGCAAAACTTTTTTTAAAGAAGTGGGGCGCCGTCTTCGTGAGTGAGGTCTTGACCAGCGCTCTGGGTCGTTTCTGGTGCAAAGGTTGTTCATCGCGGTTCAGCGGGGCAATGCGGCTAGTGTGTTGGGCACCTTAGCGTCTGGTGCGATCCGGGGCGCTTTGTTTGACTGACTTTTTATTTTATTGTATTTTTTGTGTACCTGACTCTGTATATTACAAGTTAAGTATGAAGTATCTTTTTCTATTTATTTTTTTCAACTTCATTTTTTATTACTTTTACGGTCATCCCGTGAAACCATATATTTCAAACTTAATACAAACTGAAATATAGATAGATGCACAGAAAAAACCCCAGAAAAAAGACCAATGCTGGGAATCGAACCCAGGTCCTCAGCGTTCCGTGCTGCATGCTTACCCCTACACCATCACTGGTCTAGAAGTTAGCGACGAATTTTTCCCATACATCGTACACTTCAGTCTGTTATAATCACATTGTGCAGTGATAAAGCGCGCATCTACAGGGTTGTTTGTAATTCACTAGCATCCTTTTAACCCTAAACTCCTACCACTTAAACAAATGTTTTTTGTTTTACGGCTTTTGTCGTAACTTAATATTTTTTGTGTAATAACGTTTTGAAAATTTGAGATTACCTCTTATTTTTACGATACTCTGTGTATTTGTATGGGAAAAAAAGTGCTTCATTTTAAAAAGTCGTAAAACTAAAAACATTTGTTTATGTGATAGGAATTCAGGGTTAAGAGGATGTCAGTGAATTACAAAATAAACCCTGTATGTTATGCCCTCTACCGAGAGACTTAACACTCCTTCGGAGCTAACCGCTTCTGTGTATTAGTTACATTAATAAATGGAGCTGCACTCCTTTGTCCATGTGGTTAATATACATATATGTATGACTATGCAAAATTATAGCTTTCTAGCTTTAATCTAAGCTGCGAACGAACGGACGGACATGGTGTAACTATAAGGGTTCCTTGTATGACTAATAAAGGGGCAAATCTTTTCTCAAATAGTCGGCCACGCAGTTGTATTCTACTTAAGCTTTGAGTGTCCTGCGAATTCATTCCATCAGGTGACACGTTCGTTTGTTTCCCGTTATTACATTAAAAAAAAATGCAAAAAAGACTAAAAATTAAATTAGTAACTTGCCGCGTATTTTTCATTCCCCTTGGATATCGCGCCTGGGCAGAGATAACGCGTTTTAAGGCCAGGTAGACGCGCCGAGTTATCTTATTAGCGGAATTGGAGCAATCTGCTTCCCGGCTCACTTGGCTGCATCGCGGGTAATTAAAATATTGGCAGGCGGGAATTTTTATTAAACAGACGAGATAGAACATTGGCTGTTTTATTCGTGCTTGCTTCATGTTAATGTTCGGACTACTTATTCCAATTGTTTTTTTGCCCGGCGGCGAACAAGTTATGACTGTAAGGGAGAATGTCGTACATTAACCCTTAATAAGGCCCCATTTATTGGAGCATACTACCACAGAATCAGAAGCAGCTATTGAATACATATCTGATAAAGTATATATTTAAAGCTAGTTGTATTTTCAATATTACTATACTAAACGGTACTTATCACGCAATTAACATAGACGTTTGTTATGTGGCCGTTTAGTACAGTAATAAAATTATGAGTGAAAATGACGAAAGTTTAAAACAGTATAATGGGTATTGTGCCGTAAAGCAATAAGGTTGAATTCCCAAAGCAATGGCATGTGGTCGGTAAATCGCCTCTACCTTTTTAAGGTTTAACTACTAGTGGCTCTGTGAGCTGTAAGACCCCGCGAGTTTATCGAAATAAGTAAAATATGGTATTTTTTACGTTTTCGCACCGAAATTTTGAAAAAAGTCCTAAAGAGAATCAACAGAAAAAACCTAATGTAGGTAACTATCGAATCTGCTCACAAAATGTCACAAAAATCGGTTTAGCAATTCAATCTGTCGAGGAGAACAGACAGCTGGTCACCCGGATGACGGCAAATGGCGGGCAAAAAATTAAAGAAATTTTGCCCAAGCTAAAACGGAGTGCTTTGCTAGTGGTCCGCGCTCATTTGATCACTTGATGGTAAGAGCCTCTGTCTATGAACTTCGTAACATCATAGGATCGCCAATGCATTACTAACTTACAGGACTATTATCCATACACGTCTTTCTTTTTTATTTTTCCTCTTTAATGGCGGCCACCAGGCTTGTGCCAATGTCAGTTAATTGCTCTCTTTGAGCGACGTTGTACGGTGATTGTAGTTTTTGCAACTTGATAGTAAAATTCCAGAAATCACGTGGAGACAATTAGCGCATTAAAAAATGTCAGACACGACAGCAATATACAATTTCAAAACATCAAATCACTGTAACAGTTAAGGTTAATCGCCGCATAAAACACTATCAAAATTATACTACAACTAGCCAAAGAAACAGAAATACCAAAATTAGATACTGTCCACATCTGCCATGTTCGAATGCCACAAATCGAATCCCCACACACGTCCACTCGCCTCGAACCCACAGCACTCTGCTTGAGAGGCCATACGTCAACCCACAAGGCTTTTGAAGAATGCTGTTGAATATTTCAAGAAGAAAATCATATTTTTTCTGTGCTGTTGTAGTTCTTACATCCTGTGGTATGAGGAATTCTGATTAAGGAGGCGGTATCGCACTTTGCACAAAATTAAATTTGCGGTTCATCGCTTGCGTTGGCGTACTTCGTGTTGCGGAGATTAATATAGACTTAGCACAACTGTATAAGTTGTGAATTTGTGCAGCTAGTAGACCTCGGAAAATGGCTGAAATATTTTTTTTAATTTTCATACCCGTGGCTCCGCCATTTTGAAATTTTTGAGCTGGTTCTATGCTCAAACTATTTCACGAGAGTCGGTAGAAAAATGTGACCTGTAGAGGAGAAAAGGAAAAGAAAACGTGTCGCTTGCGCTTGGCGCTTCATCTCAGCCTTTATATGACCCAGTGAAAGCCACAGGCCTCCATTCAGAATGAGAGATTTTTGGGGAGTAGTTCCCACTCGGCCAAGTGCGGATTGGGAACTTCACACACACAACTGAATTTCTTCTCAGGTGTGTGCACGTTTCCTCTCGATGTTCCCTTTCATTGTAAAGCTCATGGTAAATTTCAAATGTAATTCCACACGTAAATTCCGAAAAAACTCAGAGATGCGAGACCAGGTTTGAACTCACGACCCATTGGTCGGTGCTGCTCGCACAAAATTGCGTTGATAGTCGGTTTACATTTCGTACTAAATACAAACTGAAATATAGATGCACAGAAAAAACCCCAGAAAAAAGACCAATGCTGGGAATCGAACCCAGGTCCTCAGCATTCCGTGCCGCGTGCCATACCCCTACACCACCACTGGTCTAGAGATTAGACACGAATCTTTCCTATACATCATACATTTCAATCTGCTAAATCATCACCTTATGCAGTGACAAACGCACATCTATGTTACACCCTCATCGAGAGATTTTAACACTCCTTCGGAACTAACCGCTCACCTGGACAAGAGATGGCGCTACTGTGCAACTTTAAACAAGTTAGCTATGAAGTATCTTTTTTTGTACTTATTTTTTCAACTTCATTTTTTTTTTTTATTACTTTTACGGTCATCCCGTGAAATCATACATTTCGTACTAAATACAAACTGAAATATAGATGCACAGAAAAAACCCCAGAAAAAAGACCAATGCTGGGAATCGAACCCAGGTCCTCAGCATTCCGTGCCGCGTGCCATACCCCTACACCACCACTGGTCTAGAGATTAGACACGAATCTTTCCTATACATCATACATTTCAATCTGCTAAATCATCACCTTATGCAGTGACAAACGCACATCTATGTTACACCCTCATCGAGAGATTTTAACACTCCTTCGGAACTAACCGCTCACCTGGACAAGAGATGGCGCTACTGTGCAACTTTAAACAAGTTAGCTATGAAGTATCTTTTTTTGTACTTATTTTTTCAACTTCATTTTAAAAAAAAAAATGAAGTTGAAAAAATAAGTACAAAAAAAGATACTTCATAGCTAACTTGTTTGATAGTCGGTGGCATTGTATGACCTGTGTCGATACGACTTGACCTTGTTTTAAAAAGAAAGAAAGAAAGAAAATATTTTTATTTACAAAAACACAAGACACATAAATATTATAAAAAATAACAGCACGAAGGCCAAAGATAGTGTGTTATTGCGGTTGCAAATAGGACACTGGCTCAGCATAATCCTGAGGCGTTTATAGCAGCACCACAGCGCTGATTTTCTTTAAGCCAGCACCGTTGGTGTTTTGTTTTGATTCCCATTCAGGTGATCGTAACGTAATACCAAGTGTTAAAATAGTTCAGACTGCATACATCCCACTGTTGAAAACTGTTACCTCCTAAAAAATTACTTTGAGTGGACTTAGAACGTTTACATATTCTATACTTATCCTAAGTAATCAATTCAGTTTATTATTAGCAAATAGTCGTATTTATAGAAAACAGCTTCATTTATTATTTCATGTGGTAGATAAGCCCCTTCAGAGCTCACTATTGACATACAATATCTAAGAGGAATCGCGTTTTGATATCTCATTGGACCAAGTACGTCATCCGATCGGTGTCAAATTAAGGGTGCACGGAAAGAGCTCGTCTAGTCAACTAAGCAACATTTTGAATATTATAGTGGTTTGATAGTTAGTCATTACGAACAATTACTATGGTAACCATTTCTTTAAAAGTGGAAAAAAATATATTATTTTCAAATATCCTTATTTAAGCAAATGATAGGTTATACTGTTTTAGACTTTCGTGATTTTCACTCATCATTACTATGCTTCTGCAATGTGGCCGAAACGTCGAGATAAATAAATAAATATTTATTGCGCGATAAGTCCTGTTTAGTATAGTAATGATAAGTTATAGTAATTTGCGAGCTCTACATTTTGAGACTAAAATATTATTTTTCAAAAAACTTTTTTTTCCATGTATCCTTTAAATGCTCTATTTTTGTGATTTTGATTTAAAACTAGCTCCTCAACAATTTCTCATGTCATAAAAATATTGCCCCGCAGCGCAAATAAGGAAAAAATAATCAATTACAATGGTCCCAGTGATCTATCAACAAAAACTCGATACCTGACAATCCATCTCTGTCAAACTCACACGTGAAGTCAAAGTAACTTCGTTCTGATGACGGCTTACTCGTAACAATAAAATTATAATTACAAACATCCATAAACTCGAAGCCTATGTTGGCTTCGGATAATCAGAAATTCCTTTTGCACAATGTGCTTTAGAGTAATGGCTTCTATAAATAGGTACCCAACTTATAATTACTTGTTAAGTTTTACGCAAAGAGCAAATGGAATGTCAAGACATATGATTTGAACTACGCTCATGTTTTTGTCTCTCTTTTTAATTAATTTATAACTTTATGACAAATAGATTTATATAAAACACCGGGGTACTCATCTCTACATAATTTAAAAGCAACGCTTTCGCCCGTCTGCCCATTTATTTGTATGTGCGCTTAGATAAACTACGCATCTGTACCTCTACCATGAGTTTACACTAGTTTACAGTGACCGTACTCGCCTAGCGACGGCGTAAATGATTTGTATGGAGAATTATACTTCCGTAAGTGACCGCTAGAGGCGCTGTACAATTCTCCATACAAATAATTTACGCCGTCGCTAGCGAGTACGGTCACGTAAACTAGTGTAAACTCATGGTAGATGTACGGATTTTAATACGGTTTACACAATCAGTTCGCAAAATTATCACGGAAGGTTTATTATAATATAATACTAGCTGTTGCCCGTGACTCCGTCTGCGAAGAGTACGGGTAGGTAAACAAAGAATAGCCTACGACCTTTTCTCAGGCTTACCGAATGCAGATAAAAAAGTTTCATAAAAATCAGTTAATTGTCCAACAGTTTCAGGTAAATTGATCCGAGATTCTTAGTCATAAGTGGTACCTATTTAAAGTGCGCCGCTGGTCACAGCGCGGCAGACAATGTCAGATGGCTATCAAATATATTACGTGAATATCCCAATTCCAATGTTTGCATTAATTATTTATGGGTCTTGAGGTTATTCTCTGTTTAGAGTCTTAAGTCTATCACTTAAGTTACAAGCACCAACACAAGCTATCCCCGTACTAAAAAAGATCGGGAAAGCACACTGATGCACCTGAGAGACCTTTTAGCTGTAGATAAGCTATAATAGATGATATACACTACACATACATCTTGATAGAAAAATATCTTTACCAATCTTTCCAAAAAACAAGAAAAGTATGAAACAGTGACAAAAGAAACCAAAGTCTCATATTATAACGACCGCTTTAGCCTAGTTGGTAGTGACCCTGCCTACGAAGCAAGAGGTCCTGGGTTCAAATCCCGGTAAGGGCGTTTATTTGTGTGATGAGCACGAATATTTGTTCCTGAGTTATGGATGTTTTCTATGTATTTAAGTATTTATTTATCTATATAAGTATGTTTATCGTCGTCTAGTACCCATAGTACAAGCTTTGCTTAGTTTGGGACTAGGTCGATTTGTGTAAGATTGTCCCCTAATATATATATATATATCTTTTTTTTATAACCAAAAAAAACATTTTACATGAACAAGAATAATAGGTACACATGCGGCGCTAAATATGTCAGTGGAACTGACACAATAAGAGTGACGGGAGAAATCAATCATGCATGCAAAACAATTACCTTCACACGTCTTCCAACCAAGGCTTTTAACTTACACGTACTGCCGGTTTTCATAGTACTGGTAGGTAAATTCATCCGAGTAGTCATAGATTGCGGGTCTACCAAATTACGCATGGTGTGATGGATCATTGAAGTCCCGCAATGTACTGCTACCGTATTATATTATACTCGTAGTAAACCCTTTACCATAAACGAGAGCATAATAATAAACACGTTACAAACCGTGGTAATGTGTAAAGCTGTTTACTTGAAATGCTTGAACATTTTGTCTCGCGACTCGATTATAATAAAAGCAAACGCTTAGGACTAACGATATTTAACGCAAAAACCCCTAAAAATGAATGAACGAAAATATTATTACATTTTCCTGCGGTACAAATTGGAAAAAATACGTGAAGGGAATGTGATTCTTAAAAGGTTGTCTTTAAAATTGTGGTGTTTATTCTGTGAACGTTCTCGTAGTGTATTAGTATCAGCTACCTGATGCATAAAGCTTTGTTATTTGGAGATGTACCAAATTATTGACAAGTAGGTAACAGTGTTGAGACGACCAGATGGCCTAGTGGTTAGAGAACCTGACTATGAAGCTTGAGGTCCCGGGTTCGATTCCCGTGTCGGGGCAGATATTTGTATGAAAAATACGAATGTTTGTTCTCGGGTCTTGGGTGTTTAATATGTATTTAAGTATGTATCTATCTATATAAGTATGTTTATCCGTTGCCTGGTACCCATAACACAAGTTTGCCTAGCTTAGGCCGCTTGTAGACGTCCATTGTTTTCACCGGACGACGGACCGTATTTTGTGATGTTGTATGGCTTTCATCGCCGGAGAAGTGTCCCGTGCGTGTACACACATTCATTGTAAGCCATACAACACCGCAAGTCCGGCAAAAAAAAACGGTCCGTTGTCCGGTGAAAACGACGGACGTCTACAAGCGGCCTTACTTCGGGACTAGGTCAATTGGTGTGAATTGTCCCATGATATTTATTTTATTATTTTATTTAGTGTAGGCTTAATTACTAGGGGCGTTCAATAAAAAGTGAGAATGAGTATGTTATAAACAACTTTTACTAAATATCATTTTATTTTTCGACATAGTCACCTTGTAGCATAATACACTTAGTATATCTTTTTTCTAAACTTAAAATTCCATTTTTAAAAAAGGTCTCATCTTGAGTACTTAAAAAATCTTGTACTGCAGCGACTACCGCGTCGTCGTCTTCAAATTTCTGGCCTCTCAGGTATTGTTTCAACCTCGGAAATAGGTAGAAATCACTGGGAGCGAGATCTGGTGAATACCGAGGATGCTTAAGGATATCGAACCCAGCATCACGAATTGCAGCCATTGCAACGGCGGACTTGTGTGCCGGGGCATTGTCCTGGTGGAACAGCACAACTTTCGAGAGTTTACCTCGCCGTTTTTCGCGGATCTCATTGCGCAATGTTGCTATTTGTTTGGCGTATAATGTGCCCGTAATAGTGGCTCCATGCTCGAGATACTCAATCATTAATACCCCTTTACCATCCCAAAAAACAGAGCCCATGACCTTACCGGCAGATGGGCCCACCTTGAATTTCTTCGGAGTTGGAGATGATGGCCTTTTCCATGTCATAGACTGCAGTTTCGTTTCAGGGTCGTAATGATGGAGCCATGTTTCGTCCATTGTTATAAATCGCGCCAAAAAAAGTTCCCGGTCTTGCTGCATCAGGTTCAAAGCTTCTTGACAAATCTCTAGTCTAGTTTGTTTTTGCGTGTCAGTAAGCATTCTTGGTACCCAACGCGCAGATACCTTTTTCATACCCAAGCGTTCATGTAAAATATTATGCACGCTCCCCGTTGAAATTTTTACATTTTCAGCAATAAAACGAACTGTGACACGACGATCCGCCAAAACTGAGTTTTCGACTTTTTTCACAATTTCTTCAGTTACTGCTGTAGTAGGGCGTCCGGAGCGGGGGTCGTCCATTGTCGATGTTCTTCCACGTCTAAATTCGGCGCACCAACGTGCGACTGTCGAATACGGAGGAGCATTAGACCCTTAAGTGTCCCGCAAATCCAAATTGACTTGGTCCGTAGAAAAATTTTTCAAATACAAGTATTTGATAACGGCGCGCAGTTCAATTTTCTCCATTTTCGCTAACGTACTCAATAGCATTGCAAAGAAATTACCGTATATTTTTTTAAACAAAAGACAGTTAGTTTTTTTTTTCATAGCAATCAGCTAGATAGATTAGCGTTACCGGCCAGTATTTAATTTCGTAATATTAAAAGAGTTTGCATCTCATTCTCACTTTATATTGAACGCCCCTCGTATTTACCTACGTCAAAGCCACCCACATATTATAGTATAGATACAGGTACATGTGGAATATTTTATTATGACCCAAGTGTGCGTAATATAATATATATGATATTAATGTTTGATATAATATATGCACATTTGTGTCAGAATTATTCCACATCTACCTGTCTATCTATACAATTAGGTACTATTTAAAACAATGCAAAGGCAAAAGCTACCTAGTACGAAATAAGTACCTCCAAATAAAATAGTACCAGCCTATACAGGGTGTAATCGTTAAGTGTGTCATACACAGAAATAATAATAAAGAGGATAGAAATGCCTTAGTTCCTATTTTCTTCCGGAACTCGTGTCGCTGCTTCATCCCCTCTACTTACTGTGTTAATGCACACACGCAAAAGACCGGAACCGTACTACGCAATCACGCACACAATTACTAATAATTTTGCTTACAAACAATTATGAATTATTACCTTAGAGATAGCGTTAAATAACACTCAACGTAAGTCATACCCACATTTACACAACGGCGCTCTTTATTGGCCGCGTCGGCATTATGTCTGTACTAGTCGTAACCTGTTTTTTTGTCCGTACCACGAACTTTTGTGCAAGACAGAAGGGTTATCAAAAATTACTTTACATTGCTGCGTATAATTCAAAACGATCTGCGTATTTATGGGCATGAGTAGCAATGATATATGAAGTTTCGTGTTAATAATGTGTAAACCAATGTTTCATAATGAAATATTTTCTCAAGTTGTATTTTGATATAAACCGCATTATTACATTAAATTAATACATACCAATGAAATGTATTCCCCTTATTAGTGTAATTACACAGTGTGGACGAGTTTCCGCAATTGCTAATGCTGCAAAACACCATTTTAAAGCACTTGTTATCATACCCACGTTTCAAATAGCACTGAGCCACAAGTCGCGCGCTTGTGACCTACGAGTCACAAGCGCGGCGCCAAGGTCACGCGTCTAAGGCACTTCTATCCTCTTTATTATTATTTCTGTGGTGTCATACATGACCAAATTATGGATATTTTCTTTTTATTTTTAAAAAGTTAATATTACATTTTACTCATTAGGTAACGTAATTTCGATATCAGTTCACAGTTTTTTAATATCTGTAATAGTTACGGAATAATGGCCTGGACACACTTAACGATTACACTCTGTATACGTCCCACTACAGAGGAGAGGCCTCCTCTCAGAATGAAAGGGCTTGGGCCGTAGTACCCACGCGGGCGAAGTCATCATCATCCCAGCCTATATACGTCCCACTGCAGGGCACAGGCCTCCTATCAGAATGAGAGGGCTTGGGCCGTAGTTCCCACGCGGGTGTAGTGCGGATTGGAAACTTCACACCAATGAATCTCTTCTCAGGTATGTATAGCTTTCCTCAAGATTTTTTTCCTTCACCGTAAAGCTCATGATAAATTTCAAATGTAATTTCGCACATAAATTACGTAAAAATTGCGAGCCCTATTCGAACCCACGGCCCTCTCCTTGAGAGGATGCTTGAGGGTGGTCAAACCACTAGCCAACCAAGGCTTCAAATAAACATGACGAATCTATAAGGGTTCCGTTTTTTGCCATTTGGCTACGGAACCCTAAAAAGTACGATCTTCTGCAAACCTTTTATTCATCGAATGGGCCACGACCACAAAAAAATGTTTTAAATTTCATTCTCCTGAATGATTGAATTTTTTAATCCCGCCAAATTTTATGTTCGGTGTTTTAGGCGGAATTAAAATGTTATCTCACTGATATATGTCCCAAGTTTCGACACAATGCGATTCATGTTTTGAAATTTGTTTACACATAAAAACATTGTTTTGTGAAAGGTTTGTTTAGGTGATGATTTACTTTTTCTGACCAAGTATTTATTTTCGGCCTTCTTAATTCGGCGTGCTTACAATGGCTGCTTTTGCTTAGCTACAGCAATTCATTTTCTAATTATCTGGGCGACAGAGCTTTGGTCGGAATCATTTTCTTGTGAACATGAAAACACGCGTTTAGCAAATATTACTAACAAATATTATGTGACAATTGACACCAATCGACTTTCTTAGTCCCAAACTTACCAAAGCACGTAGGTACGACGAGTTCGGAATTCGGGGGCAACAGATAAAACATACTTAAATATCCACCCATTCATTAACATTCATTGACAAGTGATTTCAAACAATGTCATTATTGTTTGGCTTTGGATAAAATATGTAAATTTGGTAACCATAGTTGCATAAACCATTCGAGAGTATATGTGAATAAGTACAGTCAGCAGCAGATGTGGATGAGCGGCTGTGGTGTTCAAAATGATCTGCACAATCCCTTATTAACTTGGCAGTAGAGCCGTGTGTAGATTATTGTGACCGTTCATCCACTTCTGCTGCTAACTGTACAACTTAATGCATATTATTTATCCAAAATTCAGAACAACATTTATATTTTTCAACCGAATATTTGCCCGGACCCGGGATCGAATCCGGGACCTCAAGCTTTATAGTCAAGTTATCTACTCACGTGACTATCAGGTCGTCAAAGAGACCAAGCTAGGTCGATTGTTCGCCTCGAAAACCCTCATGGAGAAACGAAATCTTTAAGCCGTTTCCGAGATTCCCCGGAATAAATACTAAACAAGAATTGCTTCTTTCAAAGTATTCGATTATTACAGAGACCCCGTTTACACAATACCAGAAGTTTCATTACAGCTGGCATTAAATCAATCAATAGTAATCAGGCAGTACTTTGCGATGGTTTATATCCGTGAATTAAAACCAAATTATCTTGCTACTCTGACTATGACCTGGTTAAGGTTGCGGGAACGCGTTGGATGTGGATGGCACGGGACCGATCTGTTTGGCGAGCCTTGGGGGAGGCCTATATTCAGCAGTGGACGTCTTTCGGCTGAAATTATGATGATGATCTTACTACTCCGCGACCACACTTACAAGATACCTAAGTTTGTACGGTACATGAATATTTTTATGCAAAAACACAGAAACCTATCACAATGATTCAATTAGCAATAATTGCAGCTTAGATTAACCTCATTGGTTACAATATAACATCTGCGCAAAGTTATCACCATGTTTAGGTAGGTAACAGTATTTTTCGCGAAAACCTATTGCCATATTAAACAGGAAAAAGGTCTCCTTTACAGCTCTGTTAACATTTTCTCCCACAGAAGCTTTTAAAACACGGACTAAAACATCAACAACGTGGCGAGACCAAAAATCCCTTTCGCGCCCTTAAAAAGAAATGTGTCCGTAATTAACATTAAAACTAGGAGTAAACCCGCTTTATGTGCACAAAGGGCGCGATAACTTCACTATTTATATACACTATTTATCCACAATGGCCCCTGAGGAATCTTTTCACGTGCCCTTTCTTTTGTTTTCCAGTGATATCAAATTCGCGGGAATGACCTTAGGCATTCGCCGACGCAATACTACACCCTATTCATGCTGTATAGACTAATGCATTCCAGAAGATGTCTTCGCAATGATGGGCCTCATAAGAATGTTAAAGGTTAATCGAGACCGAATCAAAAATGAGGAGATTCGTAGAAGGACTATAGTTATCGGCACTAGTCAGTAATTTACACACGCAAGGCAGTGGGCGAGCACATTATTTGTTGAACTGATGACTATTGGGACCATAAGCTTCCGAAGTGACGACCGCGTTAATACGCAATTCTAATGAAAGCAAAATATTGGCAGCCCTCCTACAAAGTGGACGGAAGATCTGGCAATAAATATCAATAATTCTAAAGCAAACAGAGGTTGTATTTTAGTTACTAAGTAGGCAACGAATAAACATACTTAAACACGTATTAAACATCCAAGACTCGAGAACTGCCCCGACAGGGGGAAACCTGGGATTTTAAGCTAATCATAGTGCTATCCAGTCGTCTGATGTAATGCTTATTGGTTATGGGTAACCATTGGTTACAGATAGCACAAAACTGAGCATCATGGAGATCCTTGGAGAAGATATATTTTATGTCCAGAAGTAGATATCTTCCGACTGTGGAAAGATGGAAATGAGACAAAAAGATTCGAGAACAACGAAGACGGAGGTGGTGGTAGAGGTGGCTATTTTCTCATCGTGGTGTGAATATACTCTCAGATATTTTGTATCAAAGAACAGGGATGGATTCTTAAATTATAATGATAATAGTTGATCGAGGAAGTCATTATCATAAGCAATTCAAACGCAGTGCCAAAAGAAGCCAACTTCTTCACAAATATGTTTGAGGTTTAAGTAAACATTACTTCTGACATTAATTGATTGCGGAAACGTGACTGTCATTTAGCCATTAGGATATCCAGAAATCTGTTGGTCATCCGCTTTTTATCCAAAGGTCATCGAACTCTTTTAAATGGGAGATAAAAATATCACGTACAAGCTTAACGGAATTTTAACACAGATTTAAACGTAGGGTTTAGTGAATTCCCAAATGTACGCGTTTTACTTATTCACGATATAAGTTTAATTGAAAACATATATTTAACTCTAAATCTATTGCAGCTCTCATAAGCAGCTTAACACTATGGATTTTTTTATGGTCCGAAATAAAATATTTTAATTTGAATTTGAATAAATCCGGAAATAACATCAATAGCAGTATACAGTTCCCTGTTTTTAGGGTTCCGGAGCCAAACTGGCAAAAACAGAACCCTATAGTTTCGCCATGTCTATCTGTCTGTCCGTCTGCGGCTTAGCTCAGAGACTATTAGGGCTAGAAAGCTGTAATTTTGCATGGACATGTGTAGCAATTATCTGGACAAAGTGAAAAAATAAAATGTAGAAAAATAGATTTTTTTTAGTGTACCTCCCATACAAATAAAGTGGGGTGTGCAGCCTGAACTATAAAATGTTGTTCGTTTAATACGGACAGTATAATTAGAGTAAAATTATTTAATAAGATATGCAAGGATTTTTCCTAACAGGTGCGGAACCCTATCCTGGGCGTATCCAACACGCTCTGGGCCGGTTTTTTTCTTGAATAATGTAAGAGGAAAAGCCACTAGTAGCTTTGTGCTACGCAGCAGAATCTGCGGTAGGCTATTCAATAAAGCTGGACATTCACGTTTTGGTTTATCAGTCAAGTCTAGGTAGAGCTGCAAGCGTACCTAAGCAAGTGAATCGCATGTCATTACCATCACATGTATGGGTCGCATGAGTTCACAGCAACGTGACACTAAATTTTTTTGCTAGTACTAGATTTTTGTCTCTCGTTGTCATCCAAACTACATTATCGTACCAAGTTTCAAGTTGATACCATTGACCGAGTCCGCCCTCCGGAGACGGTCTTGGTTGGATCACCAAAATTACATAACCAGATTTATGTATTGTCACCGGACTTACATACATTATGTATCTAATCTAAGTTGGTCCATCAACTGATTTCGACTTCACGTCGATTTCTGGGACACCCTGTATAAGTATGCCAAATTTCAGCTCAATCGGATACCAACAAGTGGTCGAAAATTGGTTTGAAAATTTTGAAACTACGAAACACTTATTCATGTATTGGACGCTTTAATACATGCGTGACAGACATCAAATTGATTTTGCTAAAAGGATAATGAGTTTATGAAAACTTGAATTTTTAAATTTGTCCTACATCATTATTACCTTGTTCATAAAGCATGTAATTTATTAATTTGACAATTATCTAAAACTAAAAACCTTAAAAATGTATTTATATGAATGTTGCAATTTAAATAAAAGCATATAAAAAATAGTTTTTGCGTTGTTCGTCTTTGTACATAACATGATGCAGCTTTTTGACTCACGTAAATGTCTGTTTTATTGGAATTCACTACCACTACCATCGTCTGTACTTCCAGTAAAACCTGAGATTTTTCAAGGCTAGAATAACCGGCTGTAACCGGTGCCTCATCTGCACTTTCCATCAGGTGTTATATCAACCACGGATCAGTTTTATGTAAAAAAAAACCTTCGATCATATTAAATCATTAAATCACAAACGGAGACGTGGACTTCAACTAATGTAATTGGCCGTATTATGCACGTCCGAAGCACACCCTTAGATTTATTGGATTCATCAGTATATTATTATGTAGTTGCACGAACTTAATTCGTACTGAGAAATAGGATCCATCACAAAATGGTCGTATATTTTTAAAAGGAAATTACGTACGAAACAAATATTAGTTTTATTCCCTTGAGCTGGCTTTGTTATTATGTAGGTAGTTGTTACTAAGTCGCAATACACCTGGTGGAGTGCTTGGGATACGTGAAAGTACTAAAGTCAAGTGAGAATATTTGCAACCAATAAAAAAATTTAAATGCGCTACGAATTGACTTCTAGTAACCAGATTGAATTGAGTGAGTCTGGTTACTAAGTAGAAGTGGTCAAAAAGTTTTGTACCTAAATTTTCGCGAGGTGTCGGATTAACTAGTAGGCTTCTCTGTAGACCTCAGGGCCTTTATGAACCCAGCGACAAAACCGTCACCGCTAACATAACCGTCAGCGAAGGAATGCCACAAGCATGCTCAGCACGCTGCCGTAGCGAAATACAAGGTTTCAATATATATTTTTGTTATTATGAGAGGGAGGCAAACGAGCAAGCGGGTCATCTGGTGGAAAATGATCACCACCGCCCATAAATATCAACAACTTAAAGAGAGTCACCAATCTGTTGCCGGCCTTTAAAGTAAGTATAGACCCTCTTCTTGAATGAAGTGCCGAAGAAAACGTACAGTGGTAGACTGCCATTCATCGAGATGGTGACGATGGAACTTAGACTTTTGGCCTTAGACTTTTTTTAAATACATACCTTTTATAGCCTTAAATAACTGTATTTTAAGTATTTTTGAGTTGAGAACCTAATAGAAAAAAAGCTCCAATGAACCATTTGACTAATAAAAACATTTTTTTCTACCATTTCTACCATAGGGACATTGCGAGAAAATTAAAGGTTTGAAATTAATCTAGATTTAGTTGCTAAATAACGACCGCTTTAGCCTAGTTGGTAGTGACCCTGCCTACGAAGCAAGAGGTCCTGGGTTCAAATCCCGGTAAGGGCATTTATTTGTGTGATGAGCACGAATATTTGTTCCTGAGTTACGGATGTTTTCTATGTATTTAAGTATTTATTTATCTATATAAGTATGGTTATCGTCGTCTAGTACCCATAGTACAAGCTTTGCTTAGTTTGGGACTAGGTCGATTTGTTTAAGATTGTCCCCTAATATTTATTTATTTATTTATTTAAATCTGGTTTAATCTGTCAAGCTCCATACAGCTCCAAAAAAAGAAGTTGGCAATTTACTTACTACGAGTATGTATGTAATATTGGACTTTTTTAATGCAACCTTATGGTAAGCCAAAATGTGACCTAAGATGGACGATGGATGGTGGACGATTAAAATGAAACAAGAAATTACTAAAATAAAGCACATGAAAAAAATAAAACAATGAATCATTATGCTTATTAATAATATTAGTAGGTTGGACCATAGAAATAATGCACTTCAAAACAAAAAATCACACAATCGCTAAAAGTTATATTTCCCAGTACCAGGCCATCCCAAAATTGCAAATCCCCGTAGTAATCCGCCGGCGAAAAACCTCACGAAGCAGGTAAATCAACGCGTACCTTCGAAATATTGGAAATACAGTCCCAACGGCATGTGAATTGTGAGCTATGCGATAGGTATTCAAATCGAAAAGGGTCAAAATGATTCAGTGAGACCTTTGGATCAGGAGTGAGAGCAATCAATGAAATGGATCAGCGTATGAAACAAAAGTTTTGACGCTGTAGACATAATATTAGCGACTCCAAGTCAGCTAACTTAAAATTTACTTAAATGGGCTGAAATTTGGCTAGGCGTGCCACACGCCGACGTAGACTTGTCTAATAACAATAAATTACAAATTTTAATAACCCCCAATGCAATTATGACACTCGTATGTTTGAACATTAAGTCAGTCCCCATTATTTTCTGAAAACTCCCTTATACGTCTAAGATTCCTTCCGCAGCTAACTAAAGAGCTGATAACTTTAAAACGGCTGAACCGATTTTGATGAAACATCTCTAAGAATCAATGCCAAGAAACATACTTTCTATTAAAAAAAAACCGCATCCAAATCGGTTCACCCGTTTAAGAGCTATGATGCCACAGACAGACACACACACATATAGCGGTCAAACTTATAACACCCCTCTTTTTGTGTCGGGGGTTAAAAATATTAGCTATTGGCTTGAGATGCGAACAAAAAATGGGTATTTTTACCCGCACTTGAGTGTTCACTTTTGCGCTTCCCAAAAGTTAGTAGAAGTCCTGAGGCCAACTGCTCTTTGCGTATGAATTGTTAAAAGCCCTGTAATAACGATTAAAAAAAATATACGTGACCGGCTGTTAGGTCTCGGAGCGAATTCGAGTCGTGATCTGATGCCATAGATGCACATAGGTACACAAGGTAGTTTCCACGTGGGTTCAATGCAGATTGGGAATGCACACACAATTGAATTTCTCGGGAAGTGAAGTCAAGATGTTTTTCATCTCTCCTGTTCAGAAAGTTAAATTTTCATGGGTAGATAGCCGGGTGGAAAACTGCGTTTTCATCTCTAGGGTGGAAAGTATTTTTTTCACTTCTAATGCTCTTAAAATTTTACTTTAGTCTCTGCATATCGGGACTAAAGCTCTTTTTAGGGTTCCGTAGTCAACTAGGAACCCTTATAGTTTCGCCATGTCTGTCCGTCTGTCTGTCTGTCTGTCTGTCCGCGGCTAAGCTCAGAGATCGTTAGTACTAGAAAGCTGTAATTTGGCATGAATATACATATCAGTCACGCCAACAAAGTGGTAAAATAAAAAATAGAAAAATAATTTTTTTTTTAGGGTACCTCCCATACACGTAAAGGGGGGTGATTTTTTTTTCTCGACTTATCCTATAGTGTGGGGTATCGTTGGATAGGTCTTTTAAAACCATTGCGGGGTTGCTAACATGATTTTTCTATTCAGTGATCTGTTTGCGAAATATTCAACTTTAAAGTGAAAATTTTCATTAAAATCGAGCGTCCCCCCCCCTCTAAAATCTAAACTGTTCGGTGGAAAAATTTGAAAAAATTCAGAATAGTAGTAAATATATCAAATTTACTAGGAAAATTATAGCGGCTAAGATTGCTTGGAAATTATTTGTAGTTTAAGAGTAAATAGTAGCCTAAGGTATAAAACATACCTAAACTTGGATGATTCCGTACACATACGAAATTCTTAGAAAAATATTACTTGATTTTTTTGTAATGGCTACGGAACCCTACCTTGTGCGTGTCCGACACGCTCTTGGCCGGTTTTTTTGATCTCTAGGGATTAAAGTATTTTTTTTAATTTACTTTGGAAACTGTTCAGACTGCCAAACACGGTGTTTGTGAATGGAGGATTAACGCCATTTTCAGTGACTGGGCATAGACTATTGCAAAGCCTTCCACAGACCGAAGCGCGCTGCGGACGCACCGTGACATCGCGCGCATGCCTCGCGCTTCGGTCTGTGGAAGCCTTTAAGGGCGTGGAAAGAACCTCAAAATGACAACTGTGCAATAATATTTAAAATAAAAAGATTTAACTTCGTGAAACATGATAAATGAGTGATTATGAATATTAATTAATCTATTTAATTATATTAAGGATGAATTAATTTTATTATGCAGACCTAGTCCAATTAGTTATAAAATAGTTTTCTAGTTTGAATCTGTTGGCTGAATATGCAAGCATTTAAAGCGTCACTTGTCACTTTACAAAAAAATTATATAAAAGAAAAGAAAAAAACCGCGGGATAGAGTTTTTTGCTAAGCATACATATAGTATTTGAATTTAGAACAGATGTCCATTATTCGTATTGAGCGTTCGTTGTAAAAAAAGTAGTATTGTAATTTTGTATGAAACGCGGTCGTTTTTTTTCCTCGCATTCAAAGTGAAAAGTAGAGTGTTTAACGCGAGACTAAACAATCATAATGACACGCGAATTATAGCCACCCTCGCTGTGCTCGGGTGGCTAAATATCTTGTGTCATTATGACTTGTTTTAGTCCCTTGTTGAACAATCTACTATTTTTTTAATTTTTACGATTAGCCACGGAGTCGAAGATAATTCAGTTACGTCAGTGACACTTTTTTTTCACGTTTCGGCATGGCCATCTAGATGCACGTCGTGACCAAGGAGCTTATGTATATACAACACTGGAGGTTGTACGCCGAATGTTCGGACGTCCGTTTAAAACAAGAAATTTGATTTTATTACGTCACGAAAATATTCCATCTCTTTCTTTAGTTAGGTTAAGAAAGATATGGAAGGCATTCGTGAAAATGTGAAAGAAAAATATAAATAAGTAATAAAGGTCAAAACTTCTTCGTTTGGTGTTCAACCTCCAGTTTTGTATATAAGCTCCTTGGTCGTGACCAACTCGATTTTTCGGCCGTGGCAAGTGGCCAGGGCGAAAAGGTTGGAGTTTGGCTATAAGTAAATTCAATTTATTATTATTCTCATTTTTTGTAGTATTTTACTTTCCTCACAGTCGAAATGAAAAGTAGAGTGTCTAACTCGGGTGAAATTACCCATTTCCCCTCGAACTATTGGCGCTCTCACTACGTTCGAGCGCCAGGAATATCTCGGGTTCAATGGGTCACTTTCCACCCTTGGTTATCAATCTACTATTCCTTCACCGAAAAGCTAATGATAAATTTCAAATAAATACTAATATATAACATATGTACAACTATCCTAGACTAAAAAAAAATGTATGTACAATAAGAAAAAAGAAAACAAAAATATAAAATATAACTAAAACATATTCTGAAAGCTAGTCCCCTTAGGCAAGGTGCCGAAGATGCTGGCAGCGTTTCCTCTTTGAATAGCTAAGCTAATTCTTTGTCCGAGGAAGCTGCCAGCTCTTCGGTCACCTGTGACGTCGACTAACCTCTTAGAAATATCCTTAAAGAGCTTTAAGGCGCTAGGACCCCACGGACCAAGGGTCTCGACACCGAATGGGACAAAATCGTATTCGCTGCCTAGACCCCTGTATTTCAGTCTTTTCGCCTTTTCAGCCGCTTCTGAAGCTGCACCAGGTCTGTTGCAAGTACCATGGAGATGGGAAGGGGCCAGCGTGTCTGAACAAGTGGCATCCCATACCAGCACCCGACCCATCTTCCATGGAATCAGACTCATACCATCCGGTCTCTTGCCATCGTCTCTTGCAATGCCTGTGGGCTCAAGCAACGTTGGCACGTTGACGGTGGCAAGGGACCGGCGTATAATGTCGTTTAGTGCAGCATGTCTTGAGAAGCGGCCGGCGCTTTTTTGACATGACAGTCCGTGATGTCCTAGCCGGTCGACGTCACTGCCACAGGGACACACGTGAGGAGCGCAAACCGGAACCCCGAGCCGTAGACAGGTTGCAATTCTGAGCGTGTCAGGCTCAAGAAAGGTTCCAGTATTAGACGATGGAAACGCGTGAAGCCAGTAGCCGGCCTCATGCGTTCCCACAGCCAATAGCCTAGCTCGTGCCGAACCTGTACTACAGCTCAAGAGATGGTCATAGGTAATTTTGCAGTGTATTTCAAATGTAATTTCGCTCATAATAAAAATGTAAATGTAATTTCAGACTCTACCACCACTAGGCTACCACGAACTTATCCGTTATCTTAGGTATTATTAAATTAAACCAAACAACAACAAACAAAGGTGTTTGTACAAAGGTTGTCTATTATTAAAACGCGGGAAGTGTGTTAGGCACCTTTGTGGTAAGAATGATGCGGGGCGGTTTACATATATAGTTAGGTGGAAGTTTGTGTTATTTAGATTTTACTCAAATCTTGGTTAATTTTGGTTCAGATTCCTATGATTATTTCACATATAATTTACTTTTACGGTTAAAAAAAACTGTAACTACTCGAATATACTCAACCAATTTGTAAACAAAGGTGGTGTCATCGTCCGTAGAAAATCTTGTTGTCTTTTTTAACGTAAAAAAATCACTCAACCCTGCACTTGAAATTATGTTTTCACTTTAAAAGTTTGCTGACTGACAAAGCTACTACTAGTTTGCAAAAAATGTATCTCTTTGGAGAACTTTTTGCATCTAATGAGCTAGCTTCATATACATACAGCATTCGCTCCCGCATTAATTTTGGAAGATTTTGCTTTGATGCACGTCTATGTTCCCTAAAAAATATGTGTGCTGAATTTAATTTAGATCCATTTGTTCAGACTTTACGTCGTCGTTCGTCAGTATCTGTTGTAAGTAAGTCTCTACATTCTTAAACATATTGTGAATGAGTAATTCAAATATAATGAACTAAAAAAATTACTTTGCTCACCCGCGACCTTACCTTTTGTTTTAGTTCATTAATATGGACCTCCGCAAAGTAACGCCTGATTCAATAAATTATTTAATTCAAATATACTCGTTTCCCTAAAAACGCGTAAAAGACGTAGGAATTTCTAATTGACAAAGCGACGTGAGATATGGCTAAAATGACGAGAAACGGAGAATAGGTAAATGGTAACATCCCTTCAACGTACGAAAATTACAATATTATTTTTTATCGCAGCAAAAATGCGGCGAAATGGAATTATTGTGTAAAAGAGATTAGTCGTACAATGTTGCAAATGTGTTCGCTTTATTTTAGAAGAAAGTACAAACATGATATATAATGATATGAGATGACATGTATTACAGTGCGTAAACTTTCATTTTCGAAGTTAAATGAAGGCCATATTAGGTCCTAAGGACTAATTAATTTTGTAACTGAGAAATATTGAAATGCAAGTAGCAACAATTTCGCATGAAAAACTTTAGTTTTTCTTTCATATATATTTTCTAGTCTTTACAGTTCTCTTCATATTTTTGTTAAATGAGGATGATTTTTGCTATTAACAAACACATAAATAAGTAGGGAGTTGAATGGTTTCAATTTGCTGAAGTTTTCAATTGTGTTAACTTTTTGGTAAAGTTATAAAGCCAACAAAGGTTAACAAAAGAAAATTAGTACGAAGAAAGACTTAGTTAACGACTCAATGTAACTTACCCCGTTTCTGTGTCAAAAAATTAATTTCATTTCAACGAAAGGTAAATACTACTTTTTAATCATGTTTTTTAAGAATATTATTTTTACAGAATGTGAATCACTATGGCCGCTATGACAGTAAAAAATAAAATAATTGTATTAAAAGACGTGAAATAGTTTTAAATTTTCTAACATTGAATTCATCATCATCCCAGCCTATATTATGTTCCACTGCAGGGCACAGGAAGATTGAATTAAATAATAAATAATAAATAAATAAATATCACGGGACAATTCACACCAATTGACCCAGTCCCAAAGTAAGCTAGGAAAGCTTGTGTTATGGGTACTAGGCAACGGATAAACATACTTATATAGATAGATACATACTTAAATACATATTAAACACCCAAGACCCGAGAACAAACATTCGATGAATTACATGAATTACTATCATGAATAAAAATACTTACTAATATAATATGGTGAAAAATTAAAGAGGTTTCCAATCAAGAAACATTTTTATTCAATGCTGTAGTGCGGAATCTTTCGTGTACTCGCCTGATTCGCGCTTATCTTAAATTCATTAGTAAAGTTTTTTATTAAATGATAAAATAACTAGTCTTAAAATAAAAGCCTCGAATAAAATACGCAGCTTTACAAAATTAATATACACGAAGGGGAAGTACGTAACAAGCAACAATACAATTTTACTTACGATATGAACATGACTTCATAATCAGAATATAACGTAACGTACGTATTTTTGTACAACTTGTTTATTTTTTTTTCAAGGTAACTTACGAGAAGAAAACGAAATAAACGCATGATTTATGGTTATAATATTGCAAAAATGTTTGAACAGAATTAGATAGGCTGTCGAAAAATACTTTGCTACATTTCAGCGTGCATTACTAGGTAGTTTACATTTTTTAAATAAAGTAGTGTAGGTATTTTATTATGATTACTAGGTACATTAATAACTTTGATAGGTAACCCTTTCCTTGCAGTCGGCCAAAAATAACTTTTAATTGTATATCTTTACATTAATATTATTATCGCTTCATTCAGAGTAACATTTAGGTACGATAGGAAACGAAGTAGGTAAGCACCTACTTAATATTTATTATTTTTCTACTCTTACCACTTTGAACCTCACGATTACTTAGTTACCTAATTAAAACTGACTACCTATTTTCTTTTTCATCACATCACATGCATGAACAAAAAACAAACAAGATGGTAATGCTACCACTAAATTGTATCGTTATTAAATTTGTATTTGAGTTTTAGTTATTTCACCTACATCGCTTCAAAACTGTGTAGGTCATCTTAAATACGTCAAAAATTGTCATTACTTGAATAAAATAAGCTTATTGGTTGGAATATTCGCGAACGTCATCGCACGTGTTGCATGCAGCGTGACGGCGGATGTCAACTTCATGCACGAGTCCTGTCTATGATTATCTGTGCAAGTCCGCTGTCACAGGTTTCGTTTCAAAATATTTTGGATTATCACTGGCTAGTTGGATAACGCTGGCCGGAAAAGTGCGGTTTAAAAAAAACTAGGGCTGGGCTATTGATATTCAAAATTCGAATTTGGTGGCGGATGTTGCCGAGAAAATGTCTGTTCATTGTCAACGTTCCATAAAGAAAACCACAGGTATTAAATTAAACTTTGTACACCATAAACTGTTAAGGAGAAATCAATTTATCTATTCGATGTGTTAAAGACTTTAATTTAAATGTCATTGCGTTGTTAACTGCGATTGCTAGAATTAAATAAAATTAAGCGATCGTGAGAGTAACAAACCGGAAATTCAAATGTAACACGAATTAAGTGCTGAACGCATGCAATTAAGACTACACTTTACTTTATACTTCGTTGCTTCTGCCTCTTAGAACTGAGAGGCTTTTTCATTAATGTTCAAATCTCCATTGGGATTCTAATTTAAAAATACTCTGGGTAGTTTTCAAAATGAATTTTGATCTCAAGTAAAGTCCCAGAACAGATCGTGTAAAGTAGAAACCGGGTAAATGCTTTCTTAGTTGCCCTTTTGTCTCAAGAGCCTATGGAATGTAGGGAAAATATGACAAATACCTTTAGGAAGGACGGTTTACCTTATAATAGCATACCATATCTACAAAGGCTCAGAAGTCACTAATTACAGACCTCTAGTAATTTCATCTTCGTCTTCGTCCCTGATAAGGATAATGTCACATGCAATAATGTCTGTTGGTATTTATTTCTCTTATTTTCTATGTAGTACTTTGACGAGTGTATTAATAGACAAAATAGAAAATGAACTTTTAACATGACAACAATTTCATTGATGGATTCATAATATGAAGTATTCTTACCAGTGGACTTTTTTTCTTTATTTTGTAAGGAAAGTATTTTACGTTTTTATGGTCCCTATCAACGGATCCATCTACAACAAGACTATTAGTATAGATAATAGATAATAGAGAGCCAATATAAATTCTTAAAATGTACTTGTAACAACAACAAACAAAAGAAAACTTAGTCGTTAATAAAAATGTATTTTCCGCGATTTTCGAGTCTGTAAATGGCAATATATATATATATATAGCAGTTTTAAACAATCGATCTTCATCCTGATATTAAATAAGTTTGTGGCACTGCACCTTAGTTTTTCAAGATTTTGGAGGATAATTTTGCCAGTGTCAAGTAAAAAAAATAGTTTTAAAACACGTCGGCCGTTGCTCGGTAAAATAATTCTACGAGTATACACCCACACCGACACACGTGTCAGGTTATTAGCCATCTGCCAATGAATATCCATAATTGGACAGAAAGTCATGACTGTCATGGCGGATGGCCAGGGTGCACCGGCTTAAGCACTGCTCTTCCCCCGGATGGGTACGGATGGGAACGGCAGTTCTTGGGCACACGAGGGAATTACCCGACACGAACTCCTACTTATCTCAATTTTATTCTTAACATTGTGACAGAGATATTGCGGATGCAGAATTTTTGATATCCGTGGATGCGGATGCAGATATTACAAGGGTCATATCCGCATATTGTGGATGCGGATGCATATTTGGTACATAATGAAATGATGAAATTTATTATTTGAACATGAAAATGGGTGCGTTACATTTAATGAATATTATGTTAAATTAAATGCGGATGTTCCACTGTTGCGGATGCCGATGCGAATATCTGCAACACCCCTGCTTTGTAACAGTATAAAGCGTCCGAAAAATGGCAAATCGCATCATGGTTTCAGCATTCACAATTTCCGTCAAGTAATTGTCACGTTTGACAACTGCTTTGAACTTTACAGAAAGTTGAAATGTAAGCAAGGCATTAAAGTATAAAAGGAGGTCTCATTTCAAATACCGCCTTTGTAATTCTGTATTTGGTACTAGCGTACGCTTTAATGTTCCGTTGCGACTTGTCTTATTTCACGGTTATTATTACGAAGAAAGTGAAGGAATGATAATTTGTCGACCTAACATTTTATGCATGGCAGAATGGCATGGCATGAATGTGTTTATGTGTCTAAATGTTATTCAACTAAATTATTAATTTTGGGGATGTCTTCAAGAAAGGTCATGTCAAGAGTACCCTAAACAAGTTAGCTATGAAGTATCTTTTTTGTTTTTTTTTTTTCATCTTCATTTTTTTTAATAAAAAAAAAAAAATGAAGTTGAAAAAATAAGTACAAAAAAAAAGATACTTCATAGCTAACTTGTTTAAAGTTGCACAGTAGCGCCATCTCTTGTCCAGGTGAGCGGTTAGTTCCGAAGGAGTGTTAAAATCTCTCGATGAGGGTGTAACATAGATGTGCGTTTGTCACTGCATAAGGTGATGATTTAGCAGATTGAAATGTATGATGTATAGGAAAGATTCGTGTCTAATCTCTAGACCAGTGGTGGTGTAGGGGTATGGCACGCGGCACGGAATGCTGAGGACCTGGGTTCGATTCCCAGCATTGGTCTTTTTTCTGGGGTTTTTTCTGTGCATCTATATTTCAGTTTGTATTTAGTACGAAATGTAAGAGTACCCTAAACCGGCGAGCATGTATGAAAAGACTAATGAGTGTTGTGGAAGCGAAAGAGGTACCTATGTCAGGAACGTAGCGGGTAGAGATAAAATATAATCGCTACCTACCCCTTTGCTGGGAAAGAGCCGTGATTGTATGTATGTAAGCATTAATTTACTTAAATATGAAATCGATCGAATAATTAATTTACGAACCTGGAGTTTAAATTATCTCTTCTTTCCTTCAGGAACTAATCTTAGGAGGAGGTCACTAGTAGGTATCCCACTGCCGAATACTATACTTTTAGGATTCCGTGCCGAAAAAAAGGAAAATAGAAACCCGAATTTTTTTTTCTTTGGAACTTCGTTGTCCTTTTCTCTCTTTAGACCCTTTTTGCAGGAACTCGTGGAGGTATCAAGTTGAAATTATTTAACCTACAACGCTTAGGGCTTAAGTCTTCTGCGACTTTAAAATATAAATAAATAATAAATATCACGGGACAAATCACACCAATTGACCTAGTCCCAAACTAAGCAAAGCTTGTACTATGGGTACTAGACAACGGATAAACATGCTTATATAGATAAATACATACTTAAATACATATTAAACATCCAAGACTCGAACACAAACATTCGTATTTTTTCAGACAATTATCTGCCCCGACCGGGAATCGAACCCGGGACCTCAAGCTTCGTAGTCAGGTTCTCTAACAACTAGGCTATCCGGCCGTCTAAATGAAGTAGGACTTCGTAATACAAATGAAGGAAATAAACCGATAAGCATGAACTGTGAAAACTAATGCGTAACAGAGTTAAAATAAAGTTAAAACGCCAGCATTCCTCAAGACGCACGCTTTGTTGGCCGATTTTTTTAGGTCACCGAAACATCTTTCACTATATATACACTATTTAGGAAGTACATCCTCTGAGCAACTATCGAAGCGTTTGCCGGTAATCTAACTACTATATGCGTGGCTTTAACCTAAGTTAAGTGCCTATCTGTATGTACCTCAGTTTGGAGAGTTATGATAGGGGACTTCAGCGTAGAATATTAATTACTTATTAAGTTCTAATCCTTGTTATCACTTTGGTACTGGGTCACTTTGGGAAAACCCCCAAAGTTTGTCATTAAAAATTATAACAGCCTACACAATTATCTTAGGGTCCGTTGTTTCGTATGTATTCAGTACCTGTCAAGCTCATTTAAATTGGCAGACAATCCGATGACTACACGAAGTAAGATGCATGTAAAACGAATGCCAAACACTCTTTAAATTTGGGATTGCCGCCTTTCTCTGTATATTGTTTCTATTTTATAACAAAAATATAATATTTTCGGTCATGCACGCATTTTATTACCTTTAGTATAAAGGATTAATTAAGTACCTACGTTGTACGATTATAAACGTGAAATATTGTATTTTTCGGTGGTTTTACTTTATCACAGCTTAATAATATACGATAAATTTACTCTCGAACAATTGTAAAGTTCCCGTAGAATAGCGGCCAAAGTTACGAGCAAACAATAAAGAAATGTAAATTATTTACTCGAAATAACTTGTCTTGTCCAAGCAAGATAGCAGAATAAAGCCTGAAGCCTGGCTATGTCTTGGATTCCACAACCCGTCGCAAACCCCGGCTTACCGAGTATTTCAGGATAAACCGCCCAAGTAATTGTAATTTTGGTTTGATTGCGACGTAATTCACAAATGAAGACGCCGTGCCACAATATTCATACACAGGATTATGTCGTTTTAACTGAATTTATGGTTAAATTGGGTCGAATTAGTGTGTCGAATAGCATAAAGTTATCTTAGTCTGGTTATTCGGGTTAATATTAGGATGAATAAATTAGTCTCGTTGTTTTTTTTATGAAATATGGGTAAATTGGGTTAAATTAGTGTGTTAACAGTTTGACGCTCTGGTACAGTACTTCTATTAGAATAAATAAATAAATAAGTCTCGATGTTTTTATATAAATCAGTGCGGTAAATGAAGTTAAGTTGTTGGCAGATCTGGTAAATCAAGTGTATTAGGATGAATAAGTGAGTCTCGGTTTTTTCTAAGTTAGGCATATTTTTTGTTAATTGTCAATATTACTGTACAGAAAAGCATTTAGTGGACGGTTTCAGTTTGAATGAAGAATAGATACAGATATTAAATGAAGTTCTTTTAATCTGTTTAGATATTCTCAATTGGGTTCAATTAACGTTGCAATTATTTGAATTTACATTATTCGCAGCTCTCTAGTAGAGTATTTATGTTAGAATGGATAAATAGTACCTAACTTTCAGTGTTTATCTGTGTTTAGCATATTTTCTTAATTATCATTTTGGGTTTTGGGCTCTATTTTAGTTCTAATTAGTGGAACAAATTTTGAATAGGGTTTATTTTGATAAAATATGTTTAGATATTTCTCGCTAAGCCACGGCTGTTTTAGTTAGGTTAATTCAATAAATCAAAATAATTGAAGCACTTTAATTTTTATGACGGTATTTATAAAGGTTTTAAGTTACTGTTAACGCATAAACTTGGACGATAAGTACAGCCTTAATGAGAGCAGTTGGTGAACTCGATAAAAGTTGACAGCATAAAGTTGGGATCATTTCTATATGAAGGGATAAGACCACTTTTATGATACAGAAATCCTTTCGATAAAAAGATTTCTATAAAATAAATGTGTTTAAATTATAAAATAGGTTTTAAGTTTCAGAAATTTTGATGCAACAGGTTTTTTTATGATTTTTCGTATTTGAAACCTTAATAAATTCTTATAAAAAACGTTAACTTGTTTTTGAAACCACATTGTAAATCGTTCCTATTAAGCGTAAATAGTTATTTGAATAAATAGTGTTTTCAGACAGCAGATTATATTTAATTTTTCACTTTATAAAATTATAAAAAACTATTTCTTACCTTGTTAAAAAAAAACCTGAACTTTTACGATGAAAAGCAACGGGAACCTTTCCGTATCAATGAATTTCACAGATACTTTATTCTTTATCAAAAAAGTTTTTAAAGTACTAAGTCTGCATTGAACTTAAACATAAACTTTATCACAGTTTTAACCCTCCATCTCCTTTATAAAGTTAAATTACAGAACTTTCCCTATTGAAAAAAAAACTCTAAAATTGAACCACGCTACAAAATACTTTCGTAAATCACTTGGTAACGAAAACTTCGTGAAACTTTTTCTATCAAACTTTGTCATCACCAACAAAACTGGCACAGGTTTCTCGTCCGTACAGGTTGGTCACTTTTTCGAAAAAAATGGACTTACCTGAGTATGTTCGTTGGGTAGCTTGAACGTCGACCACGAACAGAAGGCAACAAGTGTTGTGCTCCTACCGCCCTAGCCTTATATAGGGGCTGGCGCCGCCCATCGCCCGGTGGGCGGCGTTCGGACTAACACACTTTGCACTTCAATTTGACAAATCAAAATTATGTGATATTCAATTTTGGAAGGTTTTTAAGTCAGTCATTTGGCACGTAAAAGAAGAAAGTTATTTTTAATATTTTTTTTACTTCTCTACGGTTTTGGTGGGAAAAAAATCTTATTCGTTCAAACGTCGGTTGCAGTGAAATTTTAAACTACACTAAAATAATATTGTTCAGAGTCCAAAAAAAATATAAATTTTCCGGGGATTTGTTCGCGGGGGGGGGGGGGAGGAGTTATCTTGTTGTTGTTCTTATGAGACATCGTGATTTATGTTGAAGTTAAATTTTCAAAGCTACAGTTAACAAACTTTAGGTAACTGCTTACACACTTCTAAAACTTTCGCTAATTCATAACTTTTCTCCTTTACCTTGCACGCGCACGCACTTTCAAATACGAAAAGGCAATTTCTATAAAAACGTTATCAATAAATTGGTCGCCTATTCTGAATACATTGTGATTCTGAAAAAAATGCGGGATTTCATTCAGACCTGATATGTTGCTTCTTATCGTACAATTTTCCCCGACAATGTATTTGTCAAGCCCCTTTTTACCACGACGCTGATAGAAAATTCTAGAAATATCTAACTTAATACACATAAGACTAGGCTATTTCAAATCCTATCTACCTAATATTATAAATGAGAGTGTTTGTGAAGATGTTTGACTGTTTGTTAGACAATCACGCAATAACGGCGGCAAGGATTTACACGAAGCTTGGCATACATATAGACAAAGGTCTGAATTGAGACATAGAATACTTAATATCGCGGAAAAGTGTTCACGTGGGATGATATTTTAACATTAAATATAACAACAGTACGCTGTCCAAAACCGATAACCGATAGTGCTGGCTGAAAATCAGCGATGGAGTTATAAACGCCTCAGCATTATGCTAAGCCAGTGTTCAATTTACAACCGCAATGACACACTCTATCTTTAGCCTTCGTATTGTCCTTTTTGTAAAAATAATTGTGTCTCGTGTTGTTGTAAATAAATTTATTTTATTTCTTTTTTTCAAAAACGTTAAAGTGCATCGGCCTTTCAAGATGACGAGCTAACTTCGTCTGCCATCAAGAGATGGCGCTGTCCGAGAAAACGTGCTTTAAAAATATTATAGTAGGTGTAACGTTTTTCTTGGATTTCTAAAACGGGCGTAGTCACGTGTTAAAGCTAGTAGGCAATAAAAAAATAACGCAAAAATAGCAGACTTTATTAAATCGTGGAATACTGGCGATGTGAGAGTCGTTTAGCTGTCATAATTTAGCACTAGGGACCACAGGGTATTTTTTGCGTTTAGTTGTGGTTGAAACATCGTTGTTTCGGTAGAAACCTTAGTTATTTCATTTCAAACAATATGTCCATAAGTAGTACTTTCATGAGGTTATATATAGTACAAGGTTGTTGCCGTCTTTTTCGTCAGCGAAAAATTCGTTTATCGCTGTCCCTACGCCATAGCATATGCTATGCAATTTTCTCGGATAAAAAGTATTTTTTATGTTAATCCAGGTTATAAAGTATTTGTGTGCTAAAATTCAACGGAATCTGTTGAACCGTTTGTTTTAATGTGAAGCAGTAACAAATATCCGTACAAATTTTCGCGTTTATTATATTATAGTATAAATCTTCCCAGGTGAATTTTTCGCTTCAAGCCCTTATCTTTCAAAACAAACGGTATCGTCATAGTATTAAGGTTCAAATTTAATGTAATGGCTCGAAGCGAAAAATTCACCTAAAAAAAAAAAAAACTGGAAAGATTTATACTATTTTTTTTATTTATTTTTTATTTGGGGCATATAGTAAGGTTATTATTTAAAAAAGTCATCATAATTTCAGCCGAAAGACGTCCACTACTGAACATAGGGCTCCCCCAAGGCTGACCAAATAGATCGGTCCCGTGCTCTCCACATCCAACGCGATCCCGCAACCTTAACCAGGTCGTCGCTCCATATTGTTAGAGGCCTACCTACACTGCGTCTTCCGGTCCGTGGACGCCACACGAGAACCTTTTTGCCCCATCGGCCATCAGTTCTACAAGCGATGTGCCCTGCCCACTACCATAATAGTCTGGCGATTCTTCGAGCTATGTCGGTGACTTTAGTTCTTGTGCGGATTTCATAATTTCTAATGCGATCCCGCATTATAAATGATGGAGTTGAATGATTTAAAAAAGTGCTGGCCTAAAATACGATAAAAAAACATGATTCATTAAAAAAATCCTATAGAAATAAACAATGGTAGTTCTCATTGTTTACTCACTTCATTATTACTGTCCATCATAATGACACATTTATAAAAAAAAAAACTTATATAAATAAACAAGATTATGTTATTCTGACGTATCAAATTGGCCCAAATTATAATAGCCTTGAAAATACTTTATTATTTTGATTACCAAAAGTGTACTACTTTAAACAGAGAGTGCTGTGACTTTAGTAAATAAATCGATAATATCTGTATGTCATTATCATCATCTTAGCCTAAACAGCCACTGCTGGGCACAGGCTGTCGCGGCCATTATAATCCCAGAATTTAAATTCGACTGACAAATCTAATAATTTTCACGAGCAAAGCCGAAAGGCTAGTTAATCATAATTTAACAACTAACGTTCAGAAATAAGCAACTTATCGAAATTGGCGTCGTATGTAAATTCGAATAACTGGGGTAGGTACTTACACATAGGTAACGTACTGCGATTTTCTCAAATTGCGAACCAAAGTATTTTCTGTTGTGCTTCTAGAATATCAAATGGAAGTTTCCTGATAAGGACATGTCGTACATTCGGTAAAACAAGGGGGATAATTCCACATTTCGTAATTTTACAAGAGAGACATTTTACGTTTTTCTTTTGTGTTCAATGTTGAATTGTCAAGAAAGTGAAATTTTTCGATTTTTTGACACTTATAATATGCTCTTGTTCTACCAGCGATCTAAATTTTTTTCCTATTCCATTTATGCACATACCTATACAACTCTTAGTAGGTGTATGCCGTAAAGCTCGTGGTAAATTTCAAACAACAACAATTCAACTGTGCGTGAAATTCCCAATCCGCGTTGGAACCTCGTGGGAACTACGGCCCTTGTCCTTTCATTCTGAGAGGAGGCCTGTGCCCTGTAGTGGGACTTATATAGGCTGGGATGGTGATGATTCAAGGACTTTTTGTGTAATTTTAGCTATGTACCCATAATATTCCCATCTTAACCTAAATTTACTGTAACAGTTTTCAAAGAGATCCAAATTTCTACTCAGGTATACACCCTGAACTTAAATTATAGGGCAGGGGATCTGTAGGTAATTTACAAAAGAAGTTTTTCGTACTCGTATTACGCACGTTAAGTTTATATTCTGTTTTGTCCTTGCCTCAGTATTTTAGCAATTGTTTTTGTCTGTTTGAGACGTGTTCTGTTGAGTAAAGGCAGTTAATACAGGGCGTTACAAAATTACCCGTAATAACTGAAGGGTATGGAAGTACTCCAGTAAATAATTAAATTAGTATAAATTTTTTTTTGGGATGGCGGGAGCTCGCCTTTGATAGGCAGGAGTGGAGCAAGAGAGGAGAGGCCTTTGCCCAGCAGTGGGACATGAAAATAGGCTAAATAAAAAAATAAAAAAATATTTTTTTTTTTACAAAAAAAAAGGACAGCGCGCAAAATTACAGTTTTATTTACTCTTCATGGGCTTTCAGGCTTTAGGGGTTATTTTGTAACAGCCTGTATTGCTACCTTTTTAGGGTTCCGTAGTCAACTAGGAACCCTTATAGTTTCGCCATGTCTGTCCGTCTGTCTGTCTGTCTGTCTGTCTGTCCGCGGCTAAGCTCAGAGATCGTTAGTACTAGAAAGCTGTAATTTGGCATGAATATACATGTCAGTCACGCCAACAAAGTGGTAAAATAAAAAATAAAAAAATAATATTTTTTAGGGTACCTCCCATAAACGTAAAGGGGGGTGATTTTTTATTTCTCGACTAATCCTAGAGTGTGGGGTATCGTTGGATAGGTCTTTTAAAACCATTGCGGGGTTGCTAACATGATTTTTCTATTCAGTGATCTGTTTGCGAAATATTCAACTTTAAAGTGAAAATATTCATTAAAATCGAGCGTCCCCCCCCCTCTAAAATCTAAACTGTTGGGTGGAAAAATTTGAAAAAATTCAGAATGGTAGTAAATATATCAAAATTACTAGGAAAATTATAGCGGCTAAGATTGCTTGGAAATTATTTGTTGTTTAAGAGTAAATAGTAGCCTAAGGTATAAAACATACCTAAACTTGGATGATTCTGTACACATACGAAATCCTTAGAAAAATATTACTTGATTTGTTTGTTATGGCTACGGAACCCTACCTTGTGCGTGTCCGACACGCTCTTGGCCGGTTTTTGAATTTTCCAGAACAAAGAGGAACCATAAACACAATCTGGGTGGCCCAAAAATGTCACATTTGTCTTAGATGAATATTATATAGTATCAAGGAACAAAATTAGGCAGGTGTCGTATTTTTTATACCTCGCATTTAAAAGTTTATGTTTGCGTAACTAAACAAAGAAGTTACATTCTACGGGAGCTGTCATCGAGAAAATAAATGATTGGAAATACTATAGCCTGTGATTTGCCTTGTGACCTCTCAAGCAGAAGGTCGTGGGTTCGAGCCAGGGCTCACACCACTGAGTTTTTTGGAATTAATATCCGAAATTACAAGTACATTACAAATTTACCATAAACATTACGGTGAAGGAAAACGGTGTGAGAAAACCTACACCCCTCGCGAAAAAGTTACCACTCCGCACTGAGTCTGCGTGGGAACTACTTCTCAAGCCCTCTCATTCTGAGATTGTGCCATAAAGGTCGAATTGAAACGATCCTCAAGCAAACACAAAAAATAATACAAAACAACAAAACAAAAAGAGTACAAGAATAAATTGTGAAGAAATTGTGTATCTCAAGAAAAAATGTATAAAAACCGTTGTTATAAACTCGAAAGTGACTACCAGATGAGAATTCGTGGTATGGCCTAGTTTTTCTCAAGTCGGACAATAGCGACTATGGGGAGACGATGGGCAAACAAAGGAAGATGATTGGACCAGAATGGCTGCGACGGCGCCCACGGCCCGCCGATATCTCTTAAAGTACGTTTAGGGGTTAGTTCGGCGCGTGCCATACAAATGTAAGTTTTTTGTAAATGGGTAATTTTGTGTGTATTTTGACTTGAAAAACCAGTTGTCTGTAAAGTCGATTTACGGACGATAGTTTAATGTGACAACGTCATAACAAAACATTCAAACCACCCCCCCCCCCCGCACCCCGCATTGTACATTCTGGCGTTCGCCGCTCTCTTGCAACTGGCCCACGCCCCTCTCTTGCAACCTGCCTTTGCCGCTCTCTTGCAACTGGCCAGCTTCGCTGCTCTGTAGAATGTAACGTTACGTAACGTTACATGTACGTTACAATGAGTCATGTTTTTTCGTGTATGCAGCCGGCGTTCACCTCAGTTCACACTCATACTAATTACAATGAATTGCACAATTAAGTGGTAGTTTTGTACACTAGGACATACAGTGCTGATTTGTATGTGCAGGTCATTGTAATTAGTATGAGTGTGAACTAAGGTATCGATATGTGGTTCGTAAGTCACATAATAAATTAATCAGGCCATTTTGGGCGTGTGCGTCGTTAGGCTCAGGCTTTGAAAATTTGTACGCAATTCGGAATCCAAAATTAAATAAATAAATAAATTATGGACCGTTTGGACCTGGTCCCAAACTAAGTAAAGCTTGTACTAGACTAGACAACGGATAAACATACTTATATAGATAGATACATACATATCAATAAATTTGTAAAATACTGCAAAATATAGTTTAATAATTTATATAAAGTACAATTATACAATAATTACAGGTCAACATCAAAATTAATAACAAAATTACAACAAAATTAAAATTAAATGCCCAAATAAAAAAATAACAATAAATAATTAAAATAAACATACTTACTTAAATATAGATACATATTAAACACCCAAGTCTCGAGCACATACATTCGTATAATTCTCACACTGCCCCGACTGGGAATCGATCCCGGGACCTAGAGCTTCGTAGTCGGGTTCCCTGACCACTAGGCTATCCGATTGTAAAATCAAATCAAACATTAAATCCTGAAATGTACCAAATTTTTAAGAAATGCTCAACTAAGCCATTGATTTGGCATGCAATACTGCCTCACTTTTGGCTAATAGCGTTTCGTGGGCGTTTGTTTTTTTTATTTCTATTTGCAGCCAAACGTAAACAGCGACCTCAAGCGGCGGGTAGCATTAATCACGAATGTTTTTTTTTTCACCAAGTACCCTCGGACGTGTTTGATCTCGATATCTCAGTGATTTCTAACGGACTAATCATCTTGACCTACATAGGTCTTATTGCAGGAAACAGGCCTCCTCTCAGATTGAGAGCGTTTGGGCCGTAGTTCCCACGCAGGCCTAGTGCAAATTTGGAAGCTCCAAAAACCAGGTTGAATATATTCGCTGGTTTTTGTAAGTTTCTTCACGTAATATGCTATCCTTCACCGTAAACTACCAGATGGCCTAGTGATTAGAGAACCTGACTATGAAGCTTGAGGTCCCGGGTTCGATACCCGTGTCGGGCAGATATTTGTATGAAAAATACGAATGTTTGTTCTCGGGTCTTGGGTGTTTAACATGTTTTTAAGTATGTATCTATCTATATAAGTATGTTTATCCGTTGCCTAGTACCCATAACACAAGCTTTACCTAGCTGACTTTGGGACTAGGTCAATTGGTGTGAATTGTCCCGTGATATTTATTTATTTTTATTTAAACTTATGGTAAATTTCAATTTTAAATTTACAGATAAATTCCGAAAAGCTAAGAGGTGCGGGTATGGGCTCGGACCCACGACTCTATGTTTAAGAGACCATAGGTCAAACCACTAGGCCACCACAACTTTTTAATCTATCAAGAAAAGGAAATCTGCAAAATCAAAATCTTTATTTATTTATACGTAATTTTGTCCTGCTAAAATTAAAAAAATATTTGAATGTGTTGTTTGTGACTCTTTCACACTAAGTGAGTGGATGATATTAAAATGAATTTTGGTGTGTAAATAAGTGAAACTGGAAAAAACTCATAGACTAGGTACTTTTTATTCCGATATTTCCACGGGATTGAGATGTTCACAAGTAAAATCTCGATTCCCCAACCTAAGTCGAGAGACATGAAACTTCAGCACAATTTTTATTCACACAATAATTATCCTAGAATTTCAGTGCAATGTTAGATCTAATGTATAATGCGAGCCAAGCCGCGGATAAAATATATGAATAGGTATGCAATCATTCTAGTTCGAAGTCCTTGGGTCCAACTATAAAGCACTTATTTGTGACAAGAGATGACGATGGCTTTTTTATTCTGCCAAACATAAAACAAAAAAAAATTACCTGTTCTATTTTTAATACAATAAGTAACTGTCAGTATGCTTAGTGTGTATCTGCCCATTTATTTTAGTGTTTACTAAATTATTTTTTGGTTTTGGTTTTTGTAAATGTTTAAAAGTTAATGTTTTAATTAAAACATACAATACAAAGTATCTACAGTGACAAGGTTCCAACAGCTCTGTTTTTCATCGTAGCATTAAACAGCTAAGTACTCTGTAATAGCGCGGCGCCGCGTTTATCGGCCATCAACGCCTAGCGACCAATAAACGATATGAACTGACTTTACAATGCGATTGCGGTGTTTAAAATGCAGTAGGAGTTTGTTTTCGTGATATTTACAAAAATAACGTTTTTATTCGGTTAAATTAACGAAACCAGACGGAAAATTATTTGCAACCTTTTTACCTGAGTGCTGAAGGAGGGTTATGTTTTTCGAGCGTATGTATTTGTAGGTATATGTCTTTGTGTAAGTAGTATATTATGTAGTGTTTAACCATTATATTTAATTTATTTGTTTATTTACGTATGTAAATATTGTGAATTTGTTTTTAACATTTATTGATTAACATTTCTTCATTTCTCCTGTCTGTTGTTTCCGCCATCTACATAAACCTGTTCATATTTCTACATGAATCCAACATTGGCTGCCTGGAAGAGATCGCTTTTGAGCAATAAAATCGCCTATTGTCTGCCTGGATTTTTACTTTTGTAAATTTTTCTGTACCGTTTTTGGTGTTCAATAAGGAATGGTCGTATTGTAGTGTATGTGTTCTTTGGCACGTCTTGCAGTCTAAGGGCCTACGCTAGCTGACGCGGATTGCCCGGAATGGACGCCCATCGTGCGCGCGTCTAATAAGAAATTGTATGAACAGCGCTAAGTGGCGCGGGCGCGTGCGACGGATTTTCGGTACATTTTAGACCCGCGAGCGGGCGCACGCAGCGGGCGTCCGCGTCAGCTAGCGTAGGCCCTAAACAGCTCGATGGATCTCAAAGTGTAAGGTTTCATTGTCATTAAATTCATCTCAGTTGCAAGAGTTCTTCTAATCTAATGTATAAAAATCTCGTGTCAAGGTGTGTATTTTTTTCTCTTTATTTGGTAGGTCTGAGAATAGGTTGTAGGCGATTTTTTTACCCCCTATTCTTCGCGGACGGAGTCGCGGGCAACCAGCTAATCTTACTAATATTATCTTACTACTTAGATGGAAAATTGCACAGTTCCCACGGTATAGCGATAAACAAATTATTTTCAGACGGAGTCGCGGGCAGCAGCTAGTGAGGTATATATTTTCCCGGAATTCTCGTAGAAACGGAAATCACACAGGAAACTTTCGCTTTAAACACCCAGAAAACGGAAACTCTCATCCGAAACACCGTTTATTCGTCAATTAGATACGATCCTATCACAGGATATGGAAAATGGTTAGATAAGTCACAGTGTGGATATTGAAATAAAATAAAACTAGCTAGCAAATTGTTCAATCAAGCGAAATCTAGCTTTATCTGGATGCAGTAGAGACTTTAATGTATGAATTGTTATCATATTTTGTAATAAATCACAGATTGGTAGTGGGTGGGTGATAACGAAACGATTGACCGATAAAAACGATTATGCACGATCACACCCGAACCGCTTCAGTTCAAATCTGAAACAAAAGATTTCGATGAAAATCGGACTTTGGTTGCAGAAAAGTATTATTTAACTTGGTAAATACTTGTAGTTGTTGCCCGCGACTCCGTTTGCGACGAATTTGTTTTTCGCTATCCCGCGGGAACAATACAATTTTCCGGGATAAAAAGTAATCGATTCTTGTTACTTGTTGTTGTGTTCTTGTGTTGTGTTGTTGACATTACATTTTAAATAATTGCAACATGTTATACAGTCAAAATATAATTAGAACACTAAATATAACTTAAACTAAAACAGCTATAAAGTAAAAATATCGTCTAAATTTTCCGCCACAGGCATAGACCCCAAGATACTGGCCGCGTTACCTGGCCTGGCCTGGCTTGGCTTTTGGCCTCTCTTAAATGCTATTCCTAATCTTTCTGAGAGGTAAGTGCCAGCCCTGGGGTCGCCTGAGGCCAAAATCAGGCGTGAAGACAAATCTTTAATGAAAAGATTGGTATCTTTTGACCATAATCCCATTGCATCAAAAGCAAAAGTGTTCCTATATGTTAATCCACGTTATAAACTATCTATGTACCAAATTTTATTAGGATCTGTCACACCGTTTTAGTGTGAAAGAGTAACAAACACCCACACATCCAGACATCCATACAAATTTTCAAATTTGTATGATTTTCAATTTCAGTCACATTCCTATGGTAGAGAGGCCGACCTGGAGCCTATTGCATAACATAGTACAACTATGTAATATTACAAGCGGAACTCTCGCTTCAGTTATATTAACTAGAAAGGGAAATCCGCTTGTAATATAAGTTGTACTTTGTTATGCAATTGTGCCCCATAGTTTACATTTTGATACCATTTCTAAACCCGAAGCTTTCCGTGGTACATTATTTATAACCCCCGACACAAAAAGCGGGGTGTTATAAGTTTGACCGCTATGTGTGTGTGTAGGCCCAGTGCAAATTGAGAACTTTACACACCATTTTTTGCAGGTGTCTGTAAGTTTCCTTACAGTAAATTTCCAATGTAAGTTACCATCAAAACCCGTGACCCTCTGCTTGAGATGCTATACCTAGGTCAAACCACTAAGCTACCACGTCTTCCCTCTATATTTAGAATAAGAATAAGAATAAGAAATCTTTATTTCGCATAAGTAACATGTACATGCTGAGAAAAGTAAAAACAATAATTGAAAATAGAAATAAGCTACATATCCGAAAAAGGAGACCACTCAGCACTCGTCGGGTCACTAAAGGTGGCTCGACGCTATTTATAACGTGTATTGAGATTATGTACTCATATTTATTTCTTTACCTAAGTTTTAATCATTAAATCACTCACAAGCCATAAACCCATATGACTAATAAATCCTATTATTATTATTTATTGTCCTTTTAGGGATAAGTTCGCCTTTGTACTATTTTTGTTGTGTTGTTTTGTATTATTTTTGTGTTTTATGTACAATAAAGTGTTTACATACATACATACTAATACAAACCGCTTTTTCATATGAGTAAAATTCCTAACATAACCTAACCATAAATAAAAACCGGCCAAGAGCGTGTCGGACACGCACAAGGTAGGGTTCCGTAGCCATTACAAACAAATCAAGTAATACTTTAAACATGAAACTAGCGTGAGACTCACTCATAGTGAAAATAAACGGATCACTCACGTCTTAAAACGAGTTTAACTCGAGTTAAACTCGTTTTAAGACGTGAGTGATCCGTTTATTTTCACTATAAATCAAGTAATATTTTTCTAAGGATTTTGTATGTGTACGGAATCATCCAAGTTTAGGTATGTTTTATACCTTAGGCTACTATTTACTCTTAAAGTACAAATAATTTCCAAGCAATCTTAGCCGCTATAATTTTCCTAGTAAATTTGATATATTTACTACCATTTTAATTTTTTCAAAATTTTCCACCCAACAGTTTAGATTTTAGAGGGGGGGGGGGACGCTCGATTTTAATGAAAATTTTCACTTTAAAGTCGAATATTTCGCAAACAGGTCACTGAATAGAAAAATCATGTTAGCAACCCTGCAATGGTTTTAAAAGACCTATCCAACGATACCCCACACTATAGGATTAATCGAGAAAAAAAAGTCACCCCCCCCCCTTTACTCTATGGGAGGTACCCTAAAAAAAATATTTTTTATTTTTTATTTTACCACTTTGTTGGCGTGACTGATATGTATATTCATGCCAAATTACAGCTTTCTAGTACTAACGATCTCTGAGCTTAGCCGCGGACAGACAGACAGACAGACAGACAGACGGACAGACATGGCGAAACTATAAGGGTTCCTAGTTGACTACGGAACCCTAAAAAAACGCTTTGGAATTCTCCACTTGATTCATTTGAACAACGTTCAAAGTAAAACTGAAGCAAATGTCAGTTATTTCATTTTACTTCGGAATGCGTGAAATGTGTATGTTAATGACTGAACGCTCGAAGTGATTGCCCCATATACATTTAATTTTACAACTATGCGAAACTTAGTTGCAATCGAAGAGTCCATTAAATTAATGTCACTTTGATTTACGTTCTATCTCCATAATAATGATAAAGTTTATTAAAACAATATAAATTAAAGCGAGCCAATCGAAAATTATAAAGTACTTTCTAAATATCTTATATTATGTCTATCCTACTAAATAATAGAATGAATGAGGAATTTAGTATAGTGTTCGGTTGTTTGAATGTTTGCTAGTTAACCGCGCAATAACGGTTTAACGGATTTAGATGAAATTTGGCGTAGGTGTACAGATGGACAAAAGTCTGGGTGAGACATAGAATCTATAATATAAAAGTGAACGGCCAGAACGGGATAAAAAAAACGAGACAGAGCAAGATGGCGCTCTACAACACCATTTTGACACGTTACTCCCAAACAACGCATTATTTCTCTGGAATTTTAAATCAATTCGATTCTAAATATTATCGATAAACTTGAGAAAATATGATATTGGGTGTGTACATTTCGTATATTAAGCAAAATAAAATCACAAGTTCGAATTTCGAGCCAAAAGCGAGCGATCTATTATCTATGCCAGTGTTGCCATTCAGGAAAAAAGAAATCCATTCATTATCCTGCATTGCAGTCTGTAAAGCTTATTATTCTGCATTTGCGGTTTTTCAGTGGAACTAATTTATTTTAATGGCAATGATTTTTTTTGACAACAGACGTTGGAAGTCATTGAATGTCACCGATGTAAACAAAACGAAAATAATTGTACATATTTCAGAATAATAATCGATTTTGCAATCAAAATGCCCAAACAAGTTCACCCCGACGCAAAAAAAATTTAAATACATTCAAATGGTTGCGGCAGTCACGGTGTTTGTCATCGAACTCCTCCGAAACGGCTTGACTGATTTTTATAAAAAAATTTCTATTTTTGGTAGGTTTGACAATAGGTTGTAGGCTATTTTTATGTATCCTTATTCTTCGCGGACGGAGTCGCGGGCAACAGCTAGTACTTAATATCCCGGGAATAAGTTACCGTGGGATAATATTTTTACTTTAAACAAGGATAGATGGCGCTGTCCAAGAACGTTCAAGTACCTCGGCTTTCAAGAAGACGTGTTGACTTCGTCTGCAACCAATAGATGGCGTTGTTTGAGCGAACATTGAGCTTTAAAAATGTTGTTTTAACGTTTTTTAATAGATTTCTAACACAAGCGAAGCCGTGGGATAAAGTTAGTATAATATTCTACTGAGTTAAGTCAGTAGCTTTATTTTCTGTACTGTGCCTCCCTGAAGCATATTTTAAAGATCAGAGTTTAAAGTATACATTTAATTTTGTATAGGCTGTTGGATAAATCCTGCAAAATTTGAGTCTCTCATTATTTTTTTCGTGACGAAACCTTGCGCGCACCTGAGACGAAATTCAATGGTGTGTGTGAAGTTCCCAATCCGCACTGGGCCGCGGCCCGAACCCTTACATTCTGAGAGGAGGCCTGTGCCCTGCAGTGGGACGTATATAGGCTGGGATGATGATGATGAGTTAATTTTTTGTACCAGGATCCTGGGAACTACCAGCTACGGTGTACTAGGTGGTGTCTACTTGGCGACACAAGTACAAATCAGGTAAGGATCCTATCCTCAATTGCCTTGTCTTGTCTGTTTTTTCCTCTGTTCTATGACTAAAGTATTGAACGTTGATATTGAATACACGAGACGCGGCTTTTATTTGTAACAGAATATTCAGAAGTAATCTAAGACGACGTTTTAGAGGCCACTATGACGCCGCTTCTCTGAGAGCACGACTGTCATACAAATCATTCGCTTGCTTTCGTCATTTAATTCTAATTATTTTAAATTGATGCTAACATGCAGATATTACGTCGTTCAATTACAATTAAGTCAATTTAACTTTCAAGCATTTAATTAAATTTCAAGTTTGAAAGACTGGCACTTGTTTCATTTGATTTTAAACGTCACAATTACAGGACGTAATAATGTGACAATTGAATACGAGTTTTGTGAAAAAAATCTTTCTTAATAATATTCTTGATTATTGCGTTGTTATCTGAGCTCTATTTATACTAAATTTCAAGTCAATCAACATTTGGAAATTCGCTGCTTTGCTAAAAAACCGGCCTAATTCAAAATGATACGCCGTGTAACTTAATACTTTAATTATTGCAAATAAAGTGGAAAGTTACACAGCGTATCATTTCGAATTAGGCCGGTTTTTTAGCAAAGCAGCGAATTAATAAATAAATACTGATAACATTATTGCAAGTTAACAACGTTTAATTGTTCGGTTCAAATCTTGCGAGTCAAATGTCACCCACTTCTGGTAATTGACTTCAAATTTGGTAAAAGTACGTAGTTTGAATGTCAACAAAACAGTATTTTTTATGTTATTTCTTAATTAGTTTGTTAGTTACAAGCGAAGCTTACAGATATAATGGATTTAAACACAATTTGAGTAATTTATTTTCGAATTAAGTGTACCTAGTTACGATAAATCAAATTGGTAATTTTGTAGTTGGTATCAACGAATTATCTCGCCGCCTAATTACTACACAAACACAATCAATGTAACAAAGACAATCGAAATAGACTGTCTAAGTAGAAATCTTTTTGTGAAACTGCGAATTCTTTTTTGGCTGAAAAATAGAGCTTCATTTTATTTTGTCCGTCTAGCTTTAAAATTTACAAAATTGAGAATCAAATAGGGGTTTGTTTGCAGCGAATTCAGTTATGTCCCAGTGCCTGCTACCTGCTAACCTAACCTGCTAGGTATCACCTTTATTGCTAACTAGCGACCCGCCCCGGCTTCGCACGGGTACAACTATATTATGAATGTGTTACCTATACATATAAAGTAACCTTCCTCTTGAGTCACTCTATCTATTAAAAAAAACCAGCCAAGTGCGAGTCGGACTCGCGCAAGAAGGGCTCCGTACCATTATCTATAAAAAAATTGCTGTTTGCGATTTATGACGTATTCAAATAAAAAACTACTTACTAGATCTCGTTCAAACCAATTTTCGGTGGAAGTTTACATGGTAGTGTACATCATATATATTTTTTTAGTTTTATCATTTTCTTATTTATAAAGTTATAGGGGGGGACACACATTTTACCACTTTGGAAGTGTCTCTCGCGGAAACTATTCAGTTTAGAAAAAAATGATATTATAAACCTCAATATCACTTTTTAAGACCTATCCATAGATATCCACGTATGATTTGATGAAAAAAAAAATTTTTGAGTTTCAGTTCTAAGTATGGGGAAACCCCAAAATTTATTGTTTTTTTCTATTTTTGTGTGAAAATCTTAATGCGGTTCACAAAATACATCTACTTACCAAGTTTCAACAGCATAGTTGTTATAGTTTTGGGAAAAAAGAGGCTGTAACATACGGACGGACAGACAGACAGACAGACATGACGAACCCATAAGGGTTCCGTTTTTTGCCATTTGGCTACGGAACCCTAAAAACTGCATCAAAATCCGTTGCGTAGTTTTAAAGATCTAAGCGATCTAAGGGATGCGACTTTGTTTTATACTATGTAGTGATAAAATAAAATTGAAGATGTCAACTACTGGGACAGTGATAAGCATTGGGACACATTATCTGATATACTCAGATAATCAATTCCATTTGCATTTCTCATTGGCTTAATGATGAGTAAGCCAATGAGACAAATTTCATTAAACGGTTTATTACAAAATTTGTAAAGCAACCTTATTAGGTTTAGACTTATTTAGACTTATTGCTTAATCATGTTTATCATGCGTAATTATTTATAAAACTTCCCAGTTTACTATGTTCGGTGTCCCAATAGTATTCTAAGTTTTATAGGTCCAATTTTTGCTTAAGAGTATGAGCACTACAATTAAATTGCACCAACCTGTAATTGTTGTTGTAAATGTTTATATTGAAGCTTATAATTTTTTAATATACTTCTTTCAACTTTTTTTAAAATACCTACCTTAAATGCCAGCTCAAAGCAAAACAGTTTAACCTACAATGTCCCTTTAGGTACAATTACTTTCAACCTACATGAAAATCAGCAAGTCAATAAAAATCTAGATTAGATAAACTGATAAAGAAAGAGCATTTCATAGCGAATCTCTATACAGAGGTATAGAGATTCGCTGGGAGAGAACTGTACCAGAATCCTCTGCCATTTCTTCAAAAATGTGTCCACGAAAGTGATTCGAAACAAACGTTTAAATATTGAGTTCAAGTATTACGCGCATAACGTGCTCTTATGATTTAATAACACTTAATAAACCCCTGTTACAACGGTTCCCGGAAATTTTCCCTTTCAGTTTCCCAAACTTGCGTCCCCCGAGAACCATGGCATTTCCTTCCCGGATTCGAATAATGAGACGCAGTTTCTGTGGGGATAGTAAGTCCAACAAAAACAGTAGGTTGTTAACTCACTTGTGGACAGTTGGCAAAGTCGTTTCCACATTTAAGATTGCTTTTCGAGCGATTGTAAAGGTATAGTCGACCATGAAATTCCTTTACCACCCTAAGGCTCAATGTCAGTTGTATGGCTTAAAACATCATAGGCTATTTTCACTGACAAGTCAATGCGACAATCAGCCTTATTGTTTTTATTCTGATCTAGGAACAATCATTAAAAATGGCCAAGCACTTACTTGGTCGACTATACAAATGAAGCACTCGATTTGAGTCCACTATTACAAAGGTAAATGCCTTCATTTACCTTCGTAATAGTGGACTTAAGTCAAGTGCTTCATTTGGCGATCGTCAGACTTATAACCAAGTCTTGTTCACTAATGCGGTAATCTTAGTTCTTATACGGGCTTTTCTAAGTTCAATAAAAGCATCAGTTTTTTGGGGAACCTAGAAACGAACTAAAAGTTTATTTTAGATAACTAATATGTTTACGAGTGCGCTAGTTGGGATTTGATCTCGCATCCCTTGGCCGAATATGCTAAATCCAAGTATATAAATAACTATCAAACTCCAATATGTCCACTGTCCTTGAATAGCTGAATCTAAGCCACAATTAGCCGGCCAATTGATATAGCAAAATCGCAGAGGCGCGTATGAATGATGCATCAAAATGAGATATCTACAAAATATCTGGCTAAAGGGCCACACCACAACTGTATCGTCCTAGTGGCTTTGAATACATATAAGCATTATTTATAAAATGGCTCCAATTTTACTCAACTAGAGGTAGAAGTAGAACATAGTTATCAAAGCTTTGTTTTTACGAGTTATTTTTATGATATTTGATGTTGCATACTTTACGAAGTTGTATTTTTAAACCGTGTGTAGCTTTTTACTGTAGTTTTAGTTCACACTTTTTTAAAATTTATATTATTATATACGAGTCCATCCTGAGGAAAAGTTTTCAACTCAACAGGCTTTCATAGCTTTCAGCCATATAAATTTTAAAATGCACAAGTTTGTGTAGCATTTTTTACGACGAGACTAGAAATGAATCAAAGATGTCAATTAAGAATGTCATAAACTTGCAACGTTGGTACATTATATAAGTTTGTTTTTGAGAGTTTGTTAACTATTTTTGACCACTTTTCGGTATTCGATTGAGCTGAAATTTGGCATATTTAAACGGTTAATAGCATTGATTTGAAACTTGATACGAATATGTAGTTTGCACGACAAGGAAGAATAGATAACAATAAGTAAAGTCACCATGAAAAGCTCATATTAAAAGATGAAATTATTAAAAAACAACTTATATTCTAGAGAGGTATACTTAAATCCTTTTTCCTGTAACGAGAAAAAAATTAAGTAAACCGCCCTGGTTGTTCAGTCCACTTTAATTTGACGCGCCCAAAGAAAACATTTACATAAAATTACTTCCCATTAGCCTCTGAGTTCAAGTACATTTTCCTCTTAGTGCCTTGCATTTGAAATATTTAGAAACGTGGATTAAACTATAAAACTCGTACGTGTTTTGTTTTTATTTTCCTCTAAAAATATTCAAACTCTTTTGATAAACGTTATGCACTTTTCATCGTGCTATAAACCGCTGTGTTTCAAAGACATGAAAATATACTACTCAAGTGCTGTTCTATTTTTTTTTAGTCTAACTTTTTTTAATAATAATTTTAGAAACAAGCGACTTACTAGACACCATAATTAAATTTAGAGTCCATAGGGATAGCTATCATATAAAAATAATATTAAAAATTAATATTTTTAATAATCATAAGCACTTTCTTATTAAGTCGTCGTGGCCTAGTGGTTTGACCTATGGCCTCTCAAACAGAGGGTCTTGGGGTAATGCCCGGGCTCGCATCTCTGAGTTATTCAGTATTTAATGTGAAAAATTACATTTGAAATAATCTTACTACGTTAACTTTAAATAGTGCGTTGTTCAGTTTAAATACAGTTTATTGAAGATAAGAGCTTTTTTGAAAGTAGTGACGGTATGCAAGTAGGTATTCACTTGGTTTGTGCGACTCATTCGCTCAGATTTCTCGACTATCTTGTTTACGGCACATAAACTCGGCAAGCGTGTCAAGTCATGAATGCTTCGGGAATATCCAAAAGTGGTTATGATTATTTTTCTACTTCTTTATTTTTTTCTTTTACTTGGTCACGAACATAGATAATATGACCTATATTACCTCATACTCTATTCCCCATAACAGCACTTGTATCGTAATATCGCTAAAACGATACGCTTAGCTGCCACACATTATTAAAATAAATGTAGGTTAGGTACGTCTCAACACTAAAACAAACAACTGAATTCAACGGTTTTTTCAAAAATATAACTTTAAGAGATATTTTTTTTACTGTCAACATAAGAAAAACGTATTATTTTAATATTGACCGTCAATTAAAAACAAAATTTATCATAGAGTCTGGCATAAACAATCATATCTGCCAAACATAATTGTCAAACATTTTCATATTTTTCACTGGTTCCGTTCGATTAGTATTTGCTTTTGCCATAGTTTTCCATAGTTAAAGTTAAAAGAAGAAAACATGGACGAAGAAGAAAACATTATTAATACCTACCTACCTAAGTATTGTATTGCAACGGTGTATAGTTTGGTCTAAAAACGCTCGTGGCGTCTTCCATTGCGACACTCACCTCCGGTTCGTGCCGCAACTCACGCGACTCGCCTTTTAAGACCTCACTTATACAACCGTTGCATAAAATACAATTTTAGTTAGCTTTTAAGTTGTCTCACTACTGGCTAAAAAGCTTAATTTTATCCATTACTCTACTTTAGCAGTTTCACGCCCGTTTAGCTCAAATATGGATAACTAGCTGGTGCCCGAGACTTCGTCCTGGTTAATCATTGATGCTCCGCTCCTATTGGTCGTAGCGCAATGATAGCCTTCCTCGATAAATGGTCTATTTAACAAAGAAAGAATTTTTCAAATCGGACCAGTAGTTACTGAGGTTAGCGCGTTCAAGCATACAAACAAACTCTTCAGGTTTTATTATATGGATAATAACTCCACCAATCAACTGACGTACTTTTTACGAGCTCTTAAAACATGATCCCATAGCTATGACGTCACTTCTATGCAAACTAAACCGACTTAACGATTCATTAATTAAAAATAGTCTAAAATTCCAATTTTGCAGTTAATTGTAAATTGAGCTAATTTTTAAGACTAAATAATTCACATACACCATTGAATTACTTCGCAGGGTGTATAGGTTTCTTCCACGATGTTTTCTTTCACCGTCAAACTAATGGTAAATTTTAAATGTAATTTCGCACATTAATTCTGAAAACTCAGATGTGCGAACCAGAGCTTGAATCCACGACTCTGCTTGGACCGTGCAAGTGGCCCTTAGGGGGAGATTCATATTTTGAGCTTGTGATTCAATTTTAACAAGTAGTTAGTTAGGTATTCATACCTAAAAGTTAAATAATAAGGGTAAGTAGTTTTGTATCAAAATCGATATAGTTTTAATATTATTTACCCCCTCTTTCGTATTTTACCCGCGTTTTCGTATTTTACGCGCTCTTTCGTATTTTACCCGCTTTATCGTATTTCACCCGCTTTTTCCCTACACTTGCACAGCGCGAGCGCCCATAAATATCCGACACTTGTCGTTCCGTCCATCATAAACCCTGTGCACCTTAAAAATGATTTACCCGCTCTTTCATATTTTACCCGCTCTTTTGTATTTTACCAGCTCTTTCGTATTTACCCACTCTTTCATATTTTACCCGCTCTTTTGTATTTTACCCGCTTTTTCGTATTTCGCCCACTCTTTCGTATTTACCCGCTCTTTCCCTACACTTGCACAGCGCGAGCACCCATAAATATCCGACACTTGTCGCTCCGTCCGACATAAACTCTGTGCAAACATTCGGAAACCACCTTATTGACTAAACGACTAACCAGCTAATTGGGCTGTGACCTAGAACCTGGCTTGTGACGTCTGGCTAAACTAGAGTCAACCTTGATCATACCTAATCCAACCTGCTTTATACTAGTGATACCCAAAGTATTATGACACCCATATTCATGACAGCATAATTAAATTAGGACAAAAAGAATAAGAAAAAGTAGACAAATATCACAAAAAAATATTCAATGTTTTTAGAGTTTAAATTAAAAGTGGTAGAAATCTATGGATCGCTACAAAATTCCTGCTTGGGGTAATTTTTTCCGCTAGTTAATAAGATAAATAAAACAGAGCTATATTTCACCCGACTGTCGAAGGAGGGTTATGTTTTCGAGCGTATGTATTTATTTATGTATGTACCTATGTGTCATTCTTTGGCACGCCCTGTAGCCTAAGCGGCCCAATGGATTTTGAAGTGTGAGGTGTCATCAGATTCGTCTCAGTTCCGTGACTGACGTAGGATAATATATTTTCCCGGAATTGCCATGGGAACGGAAATTATACAGACGGTTTTTTTCATCTAGTATTGAAATTAAAGTTATTACTAGTGTAATTGTATTGGAAATTTACCACTTTCCAATGGTATTTTAGAGCGATGTTATTTCAGAAATCGGTCTCTTGATGGTTGACTGACAATACTTAACGTGAGGTGTTATTGTAATTTTCTTTAAGCATGATACCAGTTTCCTTGCAACAAGTTGCTCTAATCTCAATTAGTGATTGCGATATCGGTAACTTATTTCCTGGTATTAAAAAACAACAGTAATTTTTGCAATGACGCAAACGGCAATCTTTTTCTAATCTGCAAGGAAAATAATTATTGGAATTCACTTCTTTGTACCGGCTCAGGTCAACATTCTCGTAAATAAACACAAGTGAATGTCACAACACATCTTTTCCAAGAATGTTCACCTTTGACTTCAGATAGTTTATTTATAAAATAAAATAATAAACTTATCAGCCGTCTCGATCCTAGTGCTCACTCAGTTCTGTCTCAACTGTTGTGCTAAGTGTGCAAAAATGTTTAAATTGTACGCGGTGCTTTTGTTAGTGACGGTCAGTTAATTTCTATTTTATTCCCTTAAACTTGCACCTCACTGCTGGTCAATGATCTTTTGTCTCCTAATTCTTCCTGTTCTGAAAAGCGAAAGCGGAAAACGGAGAAGAATTTTGTTGTATTTTAATTGCAAGTGGAGTGAGAGAAAATGACCACCTTATTTCATTTTTAGAGCTAGCCAAAAATTTCATTCGAGTGGTAGTTTACAGTAATAAAATTCACAGAAGTACACAGTTTTTGAAAATTATTTTCACAGAACAAGTAGGTAATCTTAAGAACTGTCCACCTGGTCAACTCGCCCCATCTAATTAATGACTAAATTATCATTCTAGCCTATGCACGTTCCACTGCAGGGCACAGGTCTCCTCTCAGAATGAAAGAACTTGGGCCGTAATTTCCACGCGGGCCCAGTGTGGATTGGGAACTTCACACACACCATTGAATTTCTAACATAACATGATTAATAGTTATAAAATAGCTAAAACATTTTTAAGCGTTTGTTGATAACTTTGCGATTTATACTTACAAACTTTATTTACAATTATTTGAAAGAGGTAGATTTTTATGTTTGTTTATTGTAGGGATAATCCCTGCAACTACTGAATTTATTCAGAGTTTATCCTAGATAAGAGTAAAATTCTAGCGGAATGCAGATTGATTATACAAAGAAGTAGAGGCCAACAGTTTGATAATATTTTTGGGGTTTAATTAGTCTTAAGCTTACGCTTACTTTAGTATAATAATTAATTTATGTATTTACGAAACTTGATATTCCAGGTCACCAATGCGGATTTACTGCTCCAGGGAAGAAGAAAAGGCGCTACGCTGGTAACGTGCTATACTAAATTATTAATCTTATGAATGCGCAAGTTTGTGGATTCGGCTGTGTGTTTGTTACAAGGATCCAACACCTAAAAGGATTTGGAGTAAATTTGATCTGTAGGTAGATGGAAGTCAGGAATAATATAAAAAGCTACTTTATTATCCCATTATTCCAGCGGAAGCGGGATGTAGGTACAGTTTAAGAAACTGAATCGCGTATTACGGTGAACCTTTTTCATAGCAAATGTCATGTTGACATTCCATACATCTGCCAAAGAAATGACATGACACTTGTAAAAAAAAGATTCCACCCTGGTACGCAATTCAGCGCAGCGTAGGATGTCCACCAACGAGATGGACGGACGATTTGGTAAAGGCCGCTTATTCAGGGTGAATTCAAGTCGCTTCCAACCGTAATGATTGGGCGTCTATGTCCAGCAGTGGACGTCCTACGGCTGAAATGATGATGATGATGATGATGATGACGCAATTGGCAATGTCTAAAAAAAATGACCACCCGTTTTATTTATTTTTCTATACCTATAGAAAAGTCAATTACTTATAAGAAACTAATTTCAATATTTTTTTATTTAGTTCACTACCTACTTTTTTCAAAATTAATTATTGAAACTATATTGGTTGATGATGATTATAATTGAGGGCTCCCACACAGCCAAATTTCTAAATCTATCTAAATGCGTACGATAAGGCAACCACTTTAATTATTTTTTTGTTTAGTGGTACACTGTAACTACTGTCACTTTACTGGCGCTGGCTGATATCAGACTGTGGGTCCAAATCAAACTCCGTAGTTTAATCCACGCGTAAATTGTGAAGAATTCCAACCACACAGAATAAAGTGCGACTTGGACCGGTCACGCAATTTACACCAATGTCAAATGAAGGTCATTTCTTATTTTTTATGTAATAAATTCATTACATTATATTCAAATTAAATAACTATAGAAAACGAGTTAAAAAGCCTCGAAATGGTTTTCGATTTACTATACATTGCAAAAAAATAGACATCCCCTATTCAGTTTCCTCGACTGTATGTATTTATGTTAAAATCCGAAATCTCAAACGCTCTGACTAGAGACATGAAATCTGGCTTTGGTGTTTTTCATGCAACGATGCCACGATGCAATTTTTGGGAATAGGGATTTTTTTTGGAAATTTTTTGGGTCACACATCACGCCTGTATCCCTAAGGGGGTAGGCAGAGCACATAAAACTTTACATTTAGTACGTTTCGCGACAACTTATAGCAATTTTAGGTTTAATTTTAGATAAAGTGGTATAACAGTGACCGGTTGCTAGCTTTTCGCCTACAATAACAATCTTAACCTATTTCTTTAGTTGCTTCTTACAATATCCACAGAAGAAATGGAGAGGTGTAATTCTAAACCCGACACCACACGGGTCCCCTTTCCCTTAGTAGTTTTGTTTTATAAAATCACGAAATTTAAATTTTTGACGTGAGCGAAGCCGCTCATAAAGGCTAGTCTGTAAATATTTAGCTGAATGTTAATTAAAAATTGATAATCAATAAGTTGAAATCTGCAAAAAATCTTGCGCAATTTCATCTTTCCCGACGAGGCTATTATTTACATTGTTCATCATATCAATTTTATTGACATCACAAAATATGTAATTCCCCGCGAAACATTATACAGCCCATAATGCACACGCTACATGGCACATTGCAGGCTTACAATTATTTCTTTTACGAAAAAAAAACCCGGTATATATCTAAACTTTTTATCTTGTTTCAGAAACCACTATCCGCTTGCTGCGATATCCCAGAGCTAGGAGATCCACAGCCTCTGGCTGAATGCTCAAATCCAAAACTTCCTGGACCCGTAAGTATTTCAAATCATCCGCCATACTCTAGGTAATTTATTTAGTAGGTACGACTTTCTCGCTGTCGGTCCCTTGCTGAATGCTCCTTTCATCCAATCAAAAGTTGACTGGTAGAGATCCCTTAGAGGGATAAGTGTGCCTTTGTGCATGTTTCTCAACGGTTTTCAATAGTGTTGAGTGAAAATCACGAAAGTTTAAAAGTTAAAGTTGTCAATATAAAATAAAATAAATATCACGGGACCATTCACACCAATTGACTTAGTCCCAAAGTAAGCTAAGTACCTAAAGCTTGTGTTATGGGTACTAGGCAACGGATTATATAGATAGATACATACTTAAATACATATGAAACACCCAAGACCCGAGAACAAACATTCGTATTTTTCATACAAATATCTGCCCCGACACGGGAATCGAACCCGGGACCTCAAGCTTCGTAGTCAGGTTCTCTAACCACTAGGCCATCTGGTCGTCTAAATACTGTTAACTGTGTGTGTGTGTGTTACTGTGTGTGTGTGTGTGTGTGTGTGTGTGTGTGTGTGTGTGTGTGTACTGTGTGTGTATAAATACTTTTTTTTTCCTTATTTCTGTACAATAAAGGGTTTACATAAATACATACATCCATACAAACTTTCGCGTTTATAATATTAATATCCCAGCAACATTGAGCATTAATTTATTTTGAAGTGTTGCTAACTTAAATCTTTATGTGACGGTCACACATGCGTTCGAAATATTCAATCCACACTGATCTGACTGGTAAATATTGTTTCAATCATATAATATCATTGTTTATTTTATCCATTATTTTTATGAGTCGACAGGATAAATATTTAGTGACATAACATAAATGGAAATGGTGGATGAGATAGGAAAGCTAAAAAGTTATGGTTAAGAAAATAATTTTGTAACTGAAGATTTTCTGTTGATTGTACATTTCTGTTGACCGCATTACAATCGGTACGTAATCCAATCACTAGAAGTGGGTGGTATTCGACTACCATGATTGGAAGACAATTTGCAAACATACATGTACAAAAATCGCAAATAAATATTTTACTTTTAAGTTTATACCGATTTCTGTATTTTTGTTAATCTTGATTGTGTGTGCTTGCAGTACCAAATAAACGTCTTTATCTGTCTACCTTAAATGAAAGCTTATAATAAAAAAATAATGAAAAACTACTTCATACCGCAACGTTTGCCTACTAGCAGAATGTCACGTCATGTTTGGGTTACCCTGATTTGAAAACTAATAGCTCTTGTCTTCAGCGTATCTGTTCTATTAAAACTTTACGTAGTTTTTGTACAATTACATACAAAACGGCCGCATACCTTCTTCTCACTCGTTAGCTCAGCTTATAGGATGCCTGCCAGGCGCTGCAATTTCAAACCAATCAATCAACCAATTGGCATTGTCCCAATCCCAGTAAGACCGTAAAGTGTTTCAACTGCCGTATCTTTTGTGCTACCAACCAAAGTCGACGAATTATGTCCGTGAATTAAAACCAATTGAAGACATGAGTGGATGAAGGGGATATGTCACAAAAACATTATTTCGAGTAAATCGCAGTTAAAGGTTTTTACGTTGTAGTTTTCTGTTTAAAGCAAATAGGGTATTGTTTCTTTTATAAAAATCAACCAAATAGCCTGATCTATTGATTTTTTTAATAAATGCTTTTTAATAACATTTTTTATATAAATAAGTACATAACCCCTTCTTTCTCCTTTAAGTTGTTCTGCAAAGAAAAGAAGTTAAATAAATGAAAGTGTTTATTGTTACAAAATTTATTGATTTAGTAGAATTTCTTCGTAAAAATACATGCATTCAGAGTTTATAAATTTCAGCTGATCCCTAATGTTTTCTTTTTTTTCTTGGGATATCGGATATGTCAGAATAAGATAAAATAAAAGTTTGTCTCATAACATGGATGAAGGAGCTAAGTGGGTACATAACACTTTCTTCTGTTACATCCACTCCCAGACTGGTAACCACTTCTAGAGTCATGTGCCTTTAGCACGTTCATTCACCAAGAACGTAACTTATTCTTGTACATAGTCCCTTCATACACTGGGTTTAAAGCTGTTATAGTTTAAAAACACGGGAACTGATAGCGTTCGGTGTTGCATTATGACCTAGAACCTTCATTTATGGCATAAAACCGAAAATGAAAAAAATGCGACATACCCCCTTCATCCACTCACGTCTTCAATAGGGATGTTTCCTAGGTAAAAAAATAATAATTCTTATTAGTCCGTATTTTACATTATCAAAAAATATTAGACACGTAATTTTTCTTTTGACAATTAAACAAAAAATGACGAAGATATGGCGCGTTGAAGTTCCGCGTGACGAGGCGTGACGTCACTTGTTCCTAAAACGCTCATACAAAGTGTAGGAACAAGTGACGTCACGCGAAACTTCAACGCGCCATATCTTCGTAATTTTTTGTTTAATTGACAAAATAAAAAATACGTGTCCAATATTTTTTGATAATCTAAAAGACTGACTAGTTAGGAAAGTAGCCAATTACTTCGGTACTCCGCTACAGATGTCTTTGGCCATCATTCTTCATTGGTTTTAGTTTGTTTGGCAGCGCAGATGATACGGCGGTTGAACCGCTTCGCGACCTTACCCATCCAAGAACCTTCACTCCCAACCCACCATCTAGCCCTAGCATCTGTTTGGCTAGCGACAATATTACAAATATGCGACATATTTTTTTAGTGTCTGCTGTCTGTCACAGGGCTCTATCTCTTGAATAGTATTAGCTAGACACTTCAAATTTTCTCCGATTAATTATAACTGTGGCCACTTTAACAACAAACACTAAAAAAAATAAGATTGAAAGATAAAGGGAGCTGTCACTAAACAAGGAACGTGTTTGTTTTACCGTTTTTGAATCGATCTTTAAATTTTGTTACTGAACCATTTTCAAAACATTGTACGGAGGTACGGAACCCTTCATGTACGAGTCTGATTCGCACTTGACCTTTTTTCCAGTGTAATGACGTCCAATGTGTCTTCGAGAAGTCAGGGTTCCTCACGAACAAAAATACTTTGAACAAGGAAGCGTACAAGGCCCATTTGAAGAAGTGGTCTGAGAACCACAGTGGCTGGAGTGAGGCTGTGGGCAGAGCGATCGCTGACTGCGTGGACAAGGAACTGAGGCAGTACTTGGACTATTCCTGCAAAGCCTATGACGTGTTTACGTGCACTGGTATTGCTATGCTGAAGGTAATCTGTTTAACATTCATACTGATATTAATTGACATTAATTTGATATAGTGTTCTTAGCAAGAAATCTAGCTTATCAGAAACTTTTAGACCAATATAAAAATATGATATCAGCAGACTTAATAAAAATGGAGGAAGATATCAAATCGGTTCTCTTATATATTATTAGCCATTTTTTGTTGATGACACAGTTTCTATGAGACTACTCATGAAATACCTATTTAAGTACGATCAAATCTTTACAGATATATCTTGGTAATCTTACCTACATCTTCTAATATATCACGGTCTGAGAATAGGTCGTTGGCTATTTTTTATACCCCTATTCTTCGCAGACAGAGTCGCGGGTAACAGCTAGTATTTATATACTTATAATATTATAAACGCGAAAATTTGTATGGATGTTTAGATTGATGTGTGGATATTAGTTACTCTTTCACCCTAAAACAGTTAGACGAATTATAATGAATTTCAAACTAAATACAAACTGAAATATAGATGCACAGAAAAAATACCAATGCTGGGAATCGAACCCAGGTCCTCAGCATTCCGTGCTGCGTGCTTAACCCTACACCATCACTGGTCTAGAGGTTAGCGACGAATCTTTCCCATACATCGTACATTTCAGTCTGTTATAATCACCTTATGCTGTGATAAAGGGCATAACATAGATGCGCGCTTTATCACTGCATAAGGTGATTATAACAGACTGAAATGTACGATGTATGGGAAAGATTCGTCGCTAACCTCTAGACCAGTGATGGTGTAGGGTTAAGCACGCAGCACGGAATGCTGAGGACCTGGGTTCGATTCCCAGCATTGGTATTTTTTCTGAGGTTTTTTCTGTGCATCTATATTTCAGTTTGTATTTAGTTTGAAATATATGTTTTCACGGGATGACCGTAAAAGTAATAAAAAATAAAGTTGAAAAAATAAATACAAAAAGATACTTCATACCTAACTTGTTAGAATTGTAATGAACTTTGCCACACTGATTATTAATAACTTGGATTAATTACGAAAATTCAAAAAAAAATCATAAAATTGCATAGTTAGCGTGATAGCGATAAACGATTTCCTCGAAAACGGAGTTTCCAACAACAGCTAGTTTTAAATATTTTGCATGACGATAAGACTGTAATTTTGTTTCAGAAATGTCCCAAGGAGGCGTGGATGTGTTAAACAAGCATGATAACAAAATTATCACAATTTATAAACTTCAAACCAATAAACAAATATTTAATTTGTTTCATTTTTTCATTAATCCGCCACATGCATAGATTATTTGTCGTTCTTGTGTTCTTAGGTCGTTGGCCTGCTTGGCCACTCATCGTGTAATTGTCAACGCTGGCCAAGGTCCCGACACTGATTCTTGGACCATGGTGAATGCTGCCATCCGCGCTGCCTCGGTGTTTGATGACAAATTAATTGTTTTAGAATGAGGCTATGCATTTTGTCAAGGTGAAATAGCGCTATGGGAATAGGATGTAGGTTTGTGGCTACATTGGCAGTGCTCCGCGATTTCATGCTATACTTAATAATAACACGTAGTGATTCACTTCTCTTAACACGTTCACTGCGTTTTCGGTTCGAAAAGACCACAAGCACATCTAACCCCCGGTGCGGCGAAAAAATAGCTTGACTTTTCGTTGGTGCGGGACACATTTATATAAGATATCGGTTGAGTACGAGTGAGCTAGATACTGTTTACGAATTGCCTCTCTTAAAATAGTTACCATAGATTCTATGGCATAAAAGAACGTCATTGGGTCAATTGTGCCTTTAGGCGACTGAAAGTAAAAAAAAGTCGTCTGGTGCATAAATACGTTCAATCAGAACTGACGGTCGTTAGGGCCGGAAAGTTCTCGAATGGAGACCACGGATCGGCAAGCGCAGCATGGGACGTCAACCAAATAGATGGACGGATGATCTGGTAAAGACTGCATAATACCTTTGGAATAAAACCGTACTTACTACTGCTATTAGACGAAACCTTTATAAGTATGAGATAAAGGAAATAAGAAACGAGACTCAGTGGACCCTATTGGTTTCCAGACGCCAACCTGAGTAAAAGTAACTTAAGTATACGTATGCAACTAAAGCTGACTCCGCTGCCGAAGCGAAACAATGACAACCTAACTTAGTCTTCGATTAGTTATACATGTAGGATGAGTGAAATGAAACGCAGTATGACGTATGATTGGGTAAAAGAGATAGAATGTTTGAGTAAGAAAGAGCAAGCATGAATGACGGGTAGCTATTTGAATTGAGAATAGTAAAAAAACAGAGTATCTAGACGCAAGACGAATACGACGTGTTAATTTATGATTTTGATTATTTTTAAATATATTTATTATTTCGATTTTATATTGGTTTTCCTACAATTTACAATCCCACATACATTATCATAGTTTCACTATTAAGGCCGGCGCAGACTAGATGCGTGTGCGTATCACGCACCAGTTGTAATGAACGAAATTGTAAGAAAGATGGCACACCTTGTGCACGCATCTAGTGTGCCATCCTTCCCACAGCTCCATTCACCATAGCTGGTGCGTGTGCATGACGTGACCTTTACAAAGCAGCTCGGATGCCACAGATTCAAACATAGAGAAGATATTCTTCCTGGTGTAATTAAGTGACGTGTCACAGTTAATTAGACTGACTGATGCGTATTAGCATAAGCAAGTACAAGACAGGACATGATTTACTGCTTACCCATTCAAACAAAGCTGTGTGGTTCTCACAAGTGCTTGAAACAAAGACCAATATTTAATAGTTTTTTGTTAATACTAATTGCAAAACCTAAAACAGATGTCGTAATGTTGTTGACACTGTTTTTTAATGAGAAAACGAATAGCTATAGCCACGTTAAATATTACAAGAGTTCGTACATGTCAAATTGCAAATGAAGGAGAGTTGGAAAACCATGTCAACGGACAATATCCTAAATTTCACTTGTCACGTCGGCGGTTCTCGAAAATCAACACATGTAACTTTTCACCATCAGCTCTTTCGGGAAGACTTCTGCCAAGAAGACTGCGCCACTAGAAACTTGACCAAATCATTTTTGTCAAAACATAAATCATATTGCAGATCTACTGGTTAAGTCGAGCAAAGCGGCAGGTAGAGGCTAGTATTTAACATGGAAGCCGTGGCAAACTAGTAGTTTGACCTATAGCTTCTCATGTAGTGGATCGTGGTTTGAAACCAAGGCTCGCACCTCTGGCAATTATAATTGAAAAATTAATTATGTGAAATTTACCAGAGGTTTTAAGGTGCAGAAATACATCGTGAAGAAGCACACACGAAACAAACACCTCTGAAGCTATTCAATGGTGTGTGCGAAGTTTCCAATGCGCACTGGGCTCGCGTAGGAACTACAGCCCGAACGCAGTTTAATTTATAATAGCCACTCAGTTGCTTTTTTGCATTTACTGACATTTATTGACAATGGCAGAAATTTCATTGAAATAAATAAATAAATTGGCAACTATAGTTACTGAAAGCAAGTGAGTGGATAGCTGTATTATTTATTTCTGATTTCTTACTAAGTAATATTATGTTATAAACGTGAAAGTTTGTATACTTAGATGTATGTATGTTTGTTACTCTTTCATGCTAGAACGGTTTGACGGCTTCTGATGAATTTGGGCAGACAGATAGTTTTGCAGATAGTTATACCTAGTGGTTATAGTAGCAGAGAGTAGTAGGGTAAAAGGTGTAGTAGTAGGAGAGAGTCGCATAGAGATAAGTAGTTCAGTTTAGATATAACTTGGATTAACATATAGGATACCTATTATCCTGAAAAATTGTATAGTTCATTGTTAGTGATAAACAAATTCTTCGCTGACGCAGTTGCGGGCAACAGCTAAGTTTTGAATGAATTTTTTTTATCCATGTATTCATCATAGGTATAATTATACGCTCCAGCTTCAGACACACTCAGCCGTAACGAGACTAGAATCTAGATAGAGGGGCGAGGTGTCACGTCCGCAGCCTAGCTAACGATGAACTAACGATCTATATGCAGTTAATCGCACTAACTGCGTTTTGATTACTAGTCTTCCTGTTATTTATTTAAACCCATAACCTATTCAAAACTTTAGCTACATTTTTCATTAAAAAAATTGATATTTTACAAATTATTATACCTACTTAATTTTATTATACATTGCGAATTTAATAATTATGTGATGTGACTCTACTCTGACTATTTGTAAGTGGCAAAATTTTTTCTTAATTTTCCAGAACTGGTATAACTCTTGCTCGGAACCATGCAGAATATAGACATAGAGAAAGACATAACTTTATTCGACATCAAAAAACACTGAATAATACACTGAGAAAAATAAAAAACAATGATAATAATAATTAAAACAAAAAACATAGGTAATTGTCGAAAAGAAATTTGACTCAGCATTAAGCTGCAGTAGGTGCCTGCTACAGCGCTGATTTTCAGTCAAACTCTTCATATCAGTGCATCCAACTTGTTGGACCGGAATCAGCACAAATAAGTCTGTCTAAAAAGTGTGCAACAGATGAATATATACATATTATTACAGATGAATATATATAAATTTCGCTACCTGGGGAACACTGTAACATCTAAGTGTGACCTTGATGCTGAGGTCAACAGCAGGGTCGGTGCTGCAGCTGCAGCATTTGGCAAGCTGTGTTCCAAGGTTTTCTATTCACATGACCTTAAGTTAGCCACCAAGGTATCTGTTTACATGGCAATTGTGCTGCCAAACCTCCTATATTCCTCCGAGGTGTGGTGCGTGTACCGTCGTCACATACGCACTCTGGATCGTTTCCACCTGAAATGCCTCCGCTCCATCATGAAGATTAGATGGTCCGACAGGGTGCGTAATACCGAAGTCCTGCGACGAGCCAATGTTGGTGGCATTGAGGCATATTTAATGCGTCGGCAGCTTCGGTGGTGTGGTCACGTATCACGTATGGCGGAGGAGAGAGTGGCGAAACGTATTTTCTATTCTGAACTGGAGGAGGGCAAGCGGAAGCATGGCGGGCAACTCCTCCGGTACAAAGATGTCCAAAAGCGACACATGAAGAGATGCAACATAGAGCCCTCTCAATGGGAGCGTTTGGCAGCACAGCGTCCAGAATGGCGCAGGGTGGTGAACATCCAAGTACGGGACTTTGAGGATCAACGTAAAGTTGACCTTGACAACAAACGCGACCAGCTCAAGGCCCTCCCACCTGCTGCCATCCCATACAACTACATAGACGGTGTACTTACGTGCCCGCAATGTGCACGGAGTTTCGCTGCAAAGATAGGCTACATTAGCCATCTTCGGGCGCATGAGCGCCAGAACACCAATTAAGTAGGAGTCGAAGTGGTCGCCATGGCCGAAACCGGTCGGAATCAATCATCACATATTATTATAGTTGAGTTTTGAGACACCATGTACACAAGTTCATAGATTATAGATTAGAATGCTTAGTAAGGTGAGGGCCAGCACCAACAGCATCCTAGCAATGTCCACTGCAACTGGCAGGTTGGATGGACCGTATCTCAACTAATAGTTGTGCGCTGCATATACTAGGGGCGTTCAATAAAAAGTGAGAATGAGTATGTTATAAACAACTTTTACTAAATGTCAATTTATTTTTCGACCTTTTAGCATAATACACTTAGTATATCTTTTTTCTAAACTTAAAATTCCATTTTTAAAAAAGGTCTGTTCTTGAGTACTTAAAAAATCTTGTACTGCAGTGACTACCGCGTCGTCGTCTTCAAATTTCTGGCCTCTCAGGTATTGTTTCAATCTCGGAAATAGGTAGAAATCACTGGGAGCGAGATCTGGTGAATACGGAGGATGCTTAAGGATATCGAACCCAGCATCACGAATTGCAGCCATTGCAACGGCGGACTTGTGTGCCGGGGCATTGTCCTGGTGGAACAGCACAACTTTCGAGAGTTTACCTCGCCGTTTTTCGCGGATCTCATTTCGCAATGTTGCTATTTGGTTGGCGTATAAAGTGCCCGTAATAGTGGCTCTATGCTCGAGATACTCAATCATTAATACCCCTTTACCATCCCAAAAAACAGAGCCCATGACCTTACCGGCAGATGGGCTCACCTTGAATTTCTTCGGAGTTGGAGATGATGGCCTTTTCCATGTCATAGACTGCAGTTTCGTTTCAGGGTCGTAATGATGGAGCCATGTTTCGTCCATTGTTATAAATCGCGCCAAAAAAAGTGCCCGGTCTTGCTGCATCAGGTTCAAAGCTTCTTGACAAATCTCTAGTCTAGTTTGTTTTTGCGTGTCAGTAAGCATTCTTGGTACCCAACGCGCAGATACCTTTTTCATACCCAAGCGTTCATGTAAAATATTATGCACGCTCCCCGTTGAAATCTTTACATTTTCAGCAATAAAACGAACTGTGACACGACGATCCGCCAAAACTGAGTTTTCGACTTTTTTCACAATTTCTTCAGTTACTGCTGTAGTAGGGCGTCCGGAGCGGGGGTCGTCCATTGTCGATGTTCTTCCACGTCTAAATTCGGCGCACCAACGTGCGACTGTCGAATACGTAGGAGCATTAGACCCTAAAGTGTCCCGCAAATCCAAATTGACTTGGTCCGTAGAAAAATTTTTCAAATACAAGTATTTGATAACGGCGCGCAGTTCTATTTTCTCCATTTTCGCTAACGTACTTAATAGCATTGCAAAGAAATTACCGTATATTTTTGAAACAAAAGACAGTTAGTTTTTTTTTCATAGCAATCAGCTAGATAGGTTAGCTTTACCGGCCAGTATTTAATTTCGTAATATTAAAAGAGTTTGCATCTCATTCTCACTTTATATTGAACGCCCCTCGTAAATAGGTAGTAACGGGCCATATTTTCCGCAACTCGACGTCTCTGTGCGCCTATTTTGCGTAACTGGCTGTAGGCACTATTCGTGCCGGCCCAACTCCTTAAGGAAGCCTAGCAAACCCTTCACGTTGCCGACGACTTCCTGGAGGCCTCCTCTCAGAATGAGAGGGCTTGGGCCGTAGTACCCACGCGGGCCCATTGCGGATTGGAAACTTACACCATTGAATTTCTTCGCAGGTGTATAGAAGTTTCCTCACGATGTTTTCCTTCACCGTAAAGCTCATGGTAAATTACAAATGTAATTTCGCACATAAATTCCGAAAAACTCAGAGGTGCGAGCCGGGATTTAAGCCCACGACCCTCTGCTTGAGAGGCCATAGGTCAAACTACTAGACTACCACGGCTTACCCTGCGTAGGTACACTGTACCTATAATTATGAAGCCTTGAGTTTTTAAATTATTATTATTATGCCGCTAAACTGATTGCCCTTAGTGGAAATTCACATCTGTCCTACTATTTTTGAAACGTGATAGGTACCTAATTGTGAACTGTCGATTCTATGCATTTCCTCACCGCATAATCTTTATTCTTCTGTATGTAGCAACTATTGCAACGCATTTATTTTAACCCCTAATAACGAAATGTGTCTAATAAATTGAACAAGTTGTCTTCATTTTACGATCATTGTTAAAGTTTGTTAGAATCTTAAATGGAGTTGTATTATGAAAACTATAATAATTATATTATTGAACTATACGATACAGAATGTACAGAAAAATTGCCTTAAGTAATTAATAATAATGTTGCTATTTATGTTATAATAAGCAAATTAATAACTATAAATTAAAAATTTCAGAAACTCCGATCGCAATTAAGTCTAATATCCCTTCTGCAGCGTGCAAAAGAGCTGATAACTTTGAAACGGCTGGACCAATTTTTATGAAACATGTCTATTATAAAGAACCATCGCCAAGAAACCTGCTTCCAAATAAAAAAACCGCATCGAAATCAGTTTACCCGTTTAAGAGTTATGATGCCACAGACATACAGACAGAGACACACACACATAGCGGTCAAACTTATAACACCACTCTTTTTGTGCCGGGGGTTAAAAATTAAACATTTTCTTTGACAATTATACCTGCTCTCCTTTTTAGGGTTCCGTAGTCAACTAGGAACCCTTATAGTTTCGCCATGTCTGTCCGTCTGTCTGTCTGTCTGTCTGTCTGTCCGCGGCTAAGCTCAGAGACTGTTAGTAGTAGAAAGCTGTAATTTGGCATCAATATACATATCAGTCACGCCGACAAAGTGATTGAATAAAAAAAAGTAAAATAAAATTTTTTACGGTACCTCCCATAGACGTACAGTGGGGGTGTTTTTTTTTTCTCGGCTAACCCTATAGTGTGGGGTATCGTTGGATAGGTCTTTTAAAATCATTGCGGGGTTGCTAACATGATTTTTCTATTCAGTGATCTGTTTGCGAAATATTCAACTTTAAAAGTGAAAATTTTCATTAAAATCGGCCGTCCCCCCCCTCTAAAATCTAAACTGTTGGGTGGAAAAATTTGAAAAAATTCAGAAGGGTAGTAAATATATCAAATTTACTAGGAAAATTATAGCGGCGATTGCTTGGAAATTATTTGTAGTTTAAGAGTAAATAGCAGCCTAAGGTATAAAACATACCTAATCTTGGATGATTCCGTACACATACGAAATCCTTAGAAAAATATTACTTGATTTTTTCGTAATGGCTACGGAACCCTACCTTGGGCGTGTCCGACACGCTCTTGGCCGGTTTTCTTTACTGCCTACATCCTACATAAAATGGAGAAGGTATTTTAGTTTATCCGATTTTTTTTAAACTAGTGTAATAAATGCCAATCTCGGTTTAAAAACGAATGACACTAAATATGTTCTTAGCCTTCAGCGAGCAACCTAGAGGTTGACGACGATATTAATGATTACATCCAAATTGGCGTATCTGAAATTAATTTTTACGGTGTTAGACCATTGAGGATGAAACAATAGACGAGGAAAAGGAAAACTGTAGGTACAGTATCATCTGCTACTTATTTATAGCCACCATTAAATCCTTTTGTAATAAACGTCATAACATTTGATCTATTGCAGTGCCTATCAAGGAGTGTTGCCCATCAAAAAATCGTTTTTTCTTCGTAGCAATTATTTCATCCCATATTTTCCCAGTGGCATTTTTTCCCAATACTTTATTTTCTATGGGCATAATTTCTCAAATTTTTTTTTGTATTGGCATACTTTTTCAATCTTTTTTAATCTCAATGGACACCTGTCCTAGAATACTAGGTAGGTTAGATTATATATTATAACCTAAGTGTGTGTGTGTGTGTGTGTGTGTGTGTGTATGTGTGTGTGTGTGTGTGTATATGTGTGTATGTGTGTATGTGTGTGTGTGTGTGTGTGTATGTGTGTGTATGTGTGTGTGTGTGTGTGTAGTAAGTCTCTTGTGTCCGAAGGGCAAACCGCCCAGACATAGGATTTCGTCAGTTATCAGCTTTAATCGAAAACACTATGTTAATCGAATAATAATAATAGTTCCTGGGTAATTGAGAAAAGAGAAAAAAGAGAACAGTAATATTAAGCAATGATAAAAAATAATAATTGGGGAAAATGCCATTGGGAAAATATGGAAAAAATGGTTTTCGGAAATGATAGACCATGCTATGTAACCACAAAGAACAGGTAGATAAGGGAACTAGATCGGGGGTATACAAGCTTACTTGTAATGACTGCAATGGGATATACGTAGGACAGACAGGCCGAAGTTTTAATACTAGATTTAAAGAGCATGTTTCGGCATATAGGAATGAGCATCCAGATAGATCGAATTTTGCAAAACATTTGTTGGAATCAAATCATTCATTGTTAGATTCAGATTCTTATGAAGTGTTACATTATTGCGGCAAGGGGTTGCGTCTGGATGCTCTGGAATGCATGGAAATAATTAGGTACAACACTATGGGGTCTATTATTAATGAACAGGTAAATTTAGTATCTTCTCCTTTACTGCGGCTTGGGTCGAATTTGAACAGTTAGTATTAATTAAATATGCCTTATAAATAAATAAACAAAAAAAATTCAAGGTAGTTTTAAATATGTCAATAAAAGTTAATTTTTGTGGGGTAGTTTGAGAATAAGAAAAATAAAGTGGGTACTTGAGAAGTTACAGTGACAAGTTAAAACATTTGTTTTGGTTTGTTAGTTTAACATTTGGTAGCATAGCATACGGTTGTGGTAACTCTGAAGATGAGCTCTGGTTGAGTTCGAAACGCGTCAGTGTAGCTTGGTGGTGGTGATGGTTGGGTTTATGTGATTTGTGTGTGTTCGTACAGTGTGGAGGTGGAGGAACTGCATGAACGCACATTTCTTGCATAAACGTAACTATTGTAAGGTCGCGGGTGAGCAAAGTAATTGTTTTAGTTCATTGTTTTAGTTCAATGATAGACCACACTAGGCGATTGAGTGAGCCATCATTTTTGCACGACTGCCTAAAAAGAGTTTATTAGTTTTGGTTTATAATTATAAATGATGCGATATTATTGGCACAATTGGTACTTAGTATTTAATTCTGCAATTATACTACGCCGTTCGCCTAGTGTGGTCCACGGGTATTTTTGTTTCAATTACCCGTAGTTCCATTTTGGAGCAGTGGGTCTACAGGGGAAAAAATACCACGGACCTACTGTGGGTCATAACAATGGGATCACGGTTTAAAAGGGTTTTGTTTCAAAAACCCCTCCCCAACCTGGAGCAGTGGGTTACAGGAAAAAAAATACAGTGAACCCCAATGTGGGTCATAGCACTGAGACCACGGTTAAAAGGGGGTTTTGTTTCAATTACTCGCAGTGCCATTCTGAAGCAGTGGGTCTACGGGGAAAAAAATACCGTATGCGGCCACCTACCGTATTCTTTACTACACTGCTGCGGTCACCGCATGTCGCATGTGGCGATCGCATTCATGTAATTGCAGCATTCTTCCTCTATCATTCAGTGATACAATATAATTTTATATTATAAGTCTGTATCGTCAGATTTAACATCAGACTGCACGTGTGTATTTTCTTTATTTATTTATTTATTTAAGTGATAAAAACAACTGTACACAATGTATTACAAACTAAGTTACAATAGTGTGTTACTCTATGTACAATCAAAAACATTATCCATAGAATACAATTAAACTATAACGGTTGCCGACATTAGAGTGTCGTACTACACTTAGCTCAAGTTAATTACGTCGGTACACATACGTAAGTTAACCTAACGAAAATTTTAAACTAAAAAACACAAGAAATAGCTTTATGTAACAATTATAGTTCATTTTTATTAAAGAAAAGATTCCGAGAAATCAATGATAGATGTTAGATGTAAATGTTTATAAGGACTCTAGAATTAACTTTGTATATTAACTATTCAAAAATTCAAATTCAAATTCAAACTCAAATTGTTTAAAATAATAAATAATTATTTCCATGAAAAGTTGTTAGTAAGCGCTGAAATTATACGAGGGGCGTTCAATATAAAGTGAGAATGAGATGCAAACTCTTTTAATATTACGAAATTAAATACTGGCCGGTAAAGCTAATCTATCTAGCTGATTGCTATGAAAAAAAACTAACTGTCTTTTGTTTAAAAAAATATACGGTAATTTCTTTGCAATGCTATTGAGTACGTTAGCGAAAATGGAGAAAATTGAACTGCGCGCCGTTATCAAATACTTGTATTTGAAAAATTTTTCTACGGACCAAGTCAATTTGGATTTGCGGGACACTTTAGGGTCTAATGCTCCTCCGTATTCGACAGTCGCACGTTGGTGCGCCGAATTTAGACGTGGAAGAACATCGACAATGGACGACCGCCGCTCCGGACGCCCTACTACAGCAGTAACTGAAGAAATTGTGAAAAAAGTCGAAAACTCAGTTTTGGCGGATCGTCGTGTCACAGTTCATTTTATTGCTGAAAATGTAAAGATTTCAACGGGGAGCGTGCATAATATTTTACATGAACGCTTGGGTATGAAAAAGGTATCTGCGCGTTGGGTACCAAGAATGCTTACTGACACGCAAAAACAAACTAGACTAGAGATTTGTCAAGAAGCTTTGAACCTGATGCAGCAAGACCGGGAACTTTTTTTGGCGCGATTTATAACAATGGACGAAACATGGCTCCATCATTACGACCCTGAAACGAAACTGCAGTCTATGACATGGAAAAGGCCATCATCTCCAACTCCGAAGAAATTCAAGGTGAGCCCATCTGCCGGTAAGGTCATGGGCTCTGTTTTTTGGGATGGTAAAGGGGTATTAATGATTGAGTGTCTCGAACATGGAGCCACTATTACGGGCACTTTATACGCCAAACAAATAGCAACATTGCGCAATGAGATCCGCGAAAAACGGCGAGGTAAACTCTCGAAAGTTGTGCTGTTCCACCAGGACAATGCCCCGGCACACAAGTCCGCCGTTGCAAAGGCTGCAATTCGTGATGCTGGGTTCGATATCCTTAAGCATCCTCTGTATTCACCAGATCTCGCTCCCAGTGATTTCTACCTATTTCCGAGATTGAAACAATACCTGAGAGGCCAGAAATTTGAAGACGACGACGCGGTAGTCGCTGCAGTACAAGATTTTTTAAGTGCTCAAGATGAGACCTTTTTTAAAAATGGAATTTTAAGTTTAGAAAAAAGATGTACTAAGTGTATTATGCTAAAAGGTGACTTTGTCGAAAAATAAAATGACATTTAGTAAAAGTTGTTTATAACATACTCATTCTCACTATTGTTTGTTTCGATACAATTTGACCTTAATGGAACACTAACAACCTAAATATAACAACATAAACATAATACAAATACAAATACCGTGCTACATTCATAAATAACTTAAATGCCTAAACAAAACAACAACAACGTGCTACGTTCAATAACTTAAGTGCCTAAGGATACTAAAGTAGCCTGTTTCTTAGGCAACATATTATTAATATTATTATTCTTCTTTTAAGCATTGTACAATCCTAATAATATTATAAAAGTGAAAAATTGTGTGTGTGTGTGTGTATGTGTGTGTGTGTGTTTGTTACTCCTTCACGCTAAAACGGCTTAAATTTCGCATGTGTAGATAGTTGGACCACTCGAATAACATAATTATACTTAGGCTAATTTTTATCCCGTTATTTTCGCGGGATGCATTCTTAACTTACAATTAACATAATATATTATGGACCATTTATACTAATATATAACATATGTACAACTATCCTAGACTAAAAAAAAAATGTATGTACAATAAGAAAAAAGAAAACAAAAATATAAAATATAACTAAAACATATTCTGAAAGCTAGTCCCCTTAGGCAAGGTACAATTTAAATGAAAACTGCGTGTAAGTTTTGGGAATTCCTATAACAATTTATTAAAATACCGGAATTTGAATTCGACTGCCAGACTGTTTACACGAGCCATGCCGGGCGAAGGCTAGTCTATACCAATTATTTCATTATAATTACTATGTTACAAATTGAAATGATGATATTGATAATATTAGTAAAACAAATAGTTTAAGCTTACCCCGTGCTTACCTAAAGCCAGATTACCCAATTAACCATATAAACACCGTCAAATTACCCAGTGTCTCATACTTCCTCTGTGGCGACACCTAACAATGGATGACCTCCGGAGCAGCCGCGGTATATAACCGCATCTCGACGCTGTTGCACCACTACACCCCAATCCATCATGTACAGAGGTTGTGTTTTGTTTGCCGTGTTCCAGGTAAGTACCTTTTAATTTTTCTTGAAACATACAGTCGTCAACATAAGCATCGGAGCAGTCAAAGTGCTCCAACACTTCTGAACATATCTGAGAGTCTAACATTTGGTAGCATAGCGTACGGTTGTGGTACCTACTCTGAAGATGAGCTTTGGTTGAGTTCGAGGCGTGTAGTTTGGTGTGGTGATAGTTGGGTTTGTGCGATTCGTGTGAGTTTGTACAGTGTGGAGGTGGAGGAACTGCATGAGCACGCATTTCTTTCAAAAACGTAACTATTGTAAGGTCGCGGGTGAGCAGAGTAATTGTTGCAGTTGATTAATTTTGAACAATTCATTGAATCAGGCGTTACTTTGCGGAGGTCCATACCATATCAATGAACTGGAACAATTACTTCGCTCACCTCTGACCAAAAAAAGTGGCAAAAGAAGCGGGTAAGCAACGTAATTGTTTCAGTTCATTCATAATATCTGAACACGCATCGTGTTCATATATTTTTCACCATCTTGAATGCTCCGATGTTTATGATGCCGACTGTACATCCAATTTCAGATGTGAACAAAATTAAAGTGGCAGAAGACTAATTGTAAACATTTATTGATGAGACTACTTAAGGAGTAGGTACATGCTTTAAAAAATCCGGCTAGCGCAAATTCGCCCCGCACTGGATCCGTATCACCGAACCGAAAAACTAAGTCTCTTGTATGGCAAACTTTAGTGTTTAACTTATTATTCTTTGTGTGTTGTGTAAATTTCTGCCTATTGCCATTTACTAAGATCAAGCAAAAACATTGCATTTTTTTAACTCTAAGCATACTTTTTTGTTATGATGCTGATGAATGGTTAGGCGAGTGTTTAGAGAACCTAACTACGAAGCTTATTGGCCCGGGTTCAATCCCATTCGGGACAGATTTCAAGTACGAAAAATATAAATGTTTGTTCTCGAGTCTTGGGTATTTAACATTTATTAAATAAATATGTAAACTATTAATCTATCCATTTAAATCATGTTTATGCGGTGCCCAGTAGTCAGTTGCTAGTGTTGAAGCTTTGCTTACTTTGGGATTAGTCAATCGACCCGTTCATCGATAAAAAGCTACCTACATTGTTCCTGAATCAACATAGTATTTTTTGTTCCGGGAAAGTTCCCGCGGGATGCATAATTGTCGCGGGGAACTGCTATTTTCATAAGCCATTTAAGTTAAGTTCATTGTCCAATAAATTGATCAAATGTAGTTTTAAACATTATTGGATTGAAGTTAATTGGATTTTGAAAATCCACTCCTCCTTCTCCCTCGTTGCCTTTAAGTAAAATATAAATTGATAAAATAATGTGTACATCGGATACAAAACTCGTGTAGGTACCTATATATTTAATATTTTGTAGTTAAGTAACTATAGACTGTACAGGCACAACAAATTGCATAAAAATAATACCTCTGCAATTACTAGGTACGTAAAGTTACAGGCAGGAAGTTCATAATGGAACAATTAAGGCGACCTTTTATTGATATATCGCGTGCATATTGCAGAAACTATGGAACATTTCAATATAATATGTAACGTGGTAGGTTAATCAAGGTCGATTTTGATCGTCATTCAGCAAATTGCCTCATTCTTAAGCTCAGGCAGTTACCTGTAACTTTACACTTTCACAGGTTGGAAATTCATAGGTCAAATTTCGATCATCAGAATTTAATACTTAACATCTAACAAGAAAAGTTGACATTAAACGTATGCCCTAAATTTAGGGCGTTGAGCCTTACGAGGACAAGTCCATCAGAAATAGCACAGATTCCTGGTAGTACGAGTAAAATCAGTTTTAGAATTCGCTTATTCGATCTCCAATCATAATTTTAGTTAAATTTATTTTATTTTTATTTTATTTTCTATGATTGTATATTTCTTAGTTTGAATATCTTCTATATAGTTGTAGTACCTAGTACTATCCTGCTGGACGGCTTGGCTGGTGCTGTAGGTCCACAGGCTCATTTTCTATGAATAGATAAATAAACAAAAAATCTGCGATACTTAGCTAAAGTTTGATGTAGGTTAAAACCGGCCAAATCGTAGGGTTACTGGTGTATCCCATTACGTATTCCTATTAAGTATTAAGTGGTATTAAGGTTCAGCATAAACGCCGAATAAACCCTTTCATTGTTTTGTATTGGTAGTACATCGTAGCGGCTACTGCTACACAACACACAAAGAATAATAAGTTAAACACTAAAGTTTGCCATACAAGAGACTTAGTTTTCGGTACGGTGATACGGATCCAGTGCGGGGCGAATTTGCGCTAGGCGGATTTTTTAAAGCATGTACCTACTCCTTAAGTAGTCTCATCGATAAATGTTTACAATTAGTCTTCTGCCACTTTAATTTTGTTCACATCTGAAGCCTTTAGGGCCTCTATAGACGGACTGCTTAAAGCAGTCAGTGCTAACAGCTTCAAGCGGTCGCTTTTGAATGATCTGCAGTTTCAATTCAAAATTCAGAGCATTCGTGTTGATGTCGACTCCAACCGCAATACGACAGTTCTCGTGCCGTTGGTCTCGACTGCTCTAAGCAGTCCGTTTATGGAGGTCCATAGTCAAGCTTTTTAGTTAGACACTCACTTTTAACACTTTTTAATTATTACATAATGACAAAAAACTATATTGTAATTGGAATATGATTTCAGGTAATTTTCGCCCAAGGACCACCGCCACCACCGAATTTACCACCTAATTTTCCACCTAAATGTCTAGGACCACCTCCTGCTGTTGTAAGTATATCATTATGCTATCTTAAATAAAATTATACACTCCACTACTAAGCTGACAATGGAAAATATAGGTACTTGATAAAATAAGGTGATAAGATAAATAGTGACCAAGTCAGCAAGCTTTTATTTTTACGATTTTTGATGCCAATGAACACATTAGCAAAGGTTTATTCACTGATTCTCAGGTCTGTCAAAATTAAATATGCAGTATTTTTGTGCGCCTAAATTATTTTCCGTGTTTTTGCAGAGTCTAACTAACACGATCATCAATGCCTTTATTTCACTTAAAACATGCGAATATCAATTCCTAAAAGGGTCGGCAACGCACCTGTGATGCCCCCCGTGTTGCGGGTGTCCATGGGCGACGGTGATCGCTTTCCATCAGGTGACCCGTCTGCTCGTTTGCCACCTCTTATATATAAAAAAAAGAATATGACCATTAAATAAATAAATAAATAAATATCACGGGACAATTCACACCAATTGACCTAGTCCCAAAGTAAGCTAGGCAAAGCTTGTGTTATGGGTACTAGGCAACGGATAAACATACTTATATAGATAGATACATACTTAAGTACATATTAAACACCCAAAACCCGAGAACAAACATTCGTATTTTTCATACAAATATCTGCCCCGACACGGGAATCGAACCCGGGACCTCAAGCTTCATAGTCAGGTTCTCTAACCACTAGGCCATCTGGTCGTCTAAATATCTTAAAAGAAAATACGTGTAAATATTACCATTGCAAAATATTCTCTTGTCTAAACAGGAGAAACCCCACGAATGCTGCCGAATACCGCCCTTCTTCCCGGACGAGGACTTTGCTGCTTGCGGTTTCAAGAAACTGGACGAGGATTCCCCGGAGAGAAAACGAGGGCCACCTGATGTAAATATACACCGTGAAATTTTAGTGGTTGTTTTCCCGAAACGAGGTGATTTAGTATCGATTGTACAATCGATTTATAATTACTATTTTGACTATGGTCAAAAATCCAATTGTGAAAAACGAAAGTCGGAAATGACCGCAAACCAATGGTAACGCTTCGTTGGTACCTAACCTATCGTACGATCGTACGCTACTTGTACCAACGAAGCGTTATTATTGGTTTGCGGTCATTTTTGACTTTCGTTTTTCACAATTGGATTTAAGAGTCTAGTCAAAATAGTAATTATAAATCGATTGTACAATCGAAACTAAATCACCTCGTTTCGGGAAAACAACCACTAAAATTTCACGGTGTATACTATGATTCCTATAACTATCTTGAAATCATAAACAGTAGAAGGTTTCTACGGAATTGCAGCTTCTAGGATTTACTATTGTAGGTACAAGCTTCTATTGCTAACTGTACTCTTTGATTGACAATATTTGCATTGCCATTCAACTTGCATATGTATTCCTAATTATTTTAAGTCATTCCACTGGATGTGGGTTGAATATGACTGATTTTATCCAAACTAACTGACACGGGAAATCGATCTGGACTTGTAAAGATAGACTGTATTATAGTGTAAATCTTCCCAGGTGAATTTTTCGCTTCGAGCCATTACATTAAATTTGAACCTTAATACTATGACGATACCGTTTGTTTTGAAAGATAAGGGCTCGAAGCGAAAAATTCAGCTGGGAAGATTTATACTATACTTAATTACGGGTGCGGTTAGGGTATGATCGCGTAATTGTCGACTCGAAAAGAATGACAATAACGCACAACCTAATAATTCAACCCTTAAGTCAGTTACATGAGAGTTTAAATTATCAAGTCGTACATTCATTTAGGGTAGCTACAAGTCATATTTTAGCTTTATCCGAATAGTAAATATTACTACTGGCTGTTGCCCATAACTCCATCTGTAAAAAATTCGGATATCGCTATTCCGCAAGAAACTATGCAATTTTCTGGGATAAAAATATCGTATGTCTTTCCCTAAAACTATTTCCGTACCAAATTTCATCAAAATCGGTTCAGCGTTTAAAGTGTGAAGATGGTTACCTAGGCATTTATAATATTAGTATGGATATGGATGTGTGACAGTAAAAACCGGCCAAGTGCGAGTCGGACTCGCGCACCGCGGGTTCCGTGTAAATTTATATGTATCTATGACATCCAGTCTTAGCAGACCCCTGTTCCTAAGCAAAATGTGCGTATTGTGGGATCATTGTAGTTTGGTTACTGATATAGACAGATAGAGAAAAAAAAAATGCTTTCCGTAATTATTCCTTTATCTGTGCTATAAGACCTTGCCTCGTACGAAAATTCAAGATTCTGAGTTCACGGGAAGTACCCTGTAGGTTTTGATTCCCTTGCGAATAGTTGCGAGTTTGAAAATATGCGGCCTAAATTGCTGTTTCTTTTGATTGCGTTGACATAGAAGTTTGATTTTGTTACAGCTTAAAGTTATTATAGACCTGAGTATTTGATATGAATTTCAATTCAATACCTCTACGCGTTCATGAGGAAAATAATAGTAACTTTAAATTTCTTAAAAATATTTTTTTGTGACTAAAAATTTACGGTTTTCGCAATTTTCCCTTTATCTGTGCTATAATACCTTGCTACGTAACAAATTTCAATATTCTGAGTTCACGGGAAGTACTCTGTAGGTTTTGATTCCCTTGCGAGCGTCGAAAATTTGCGGTATAAATAGATTTGTTACTGATATAGACAGTCAGACATAAAAATTTATACTTTCGCAATTTTTCCTTTATCTGTGCTATAAGACCTTGCTTCGTACCAAATTTCAAGATTCTGAGTTCACGGGAAGTACCCTGTAGGTTTTGATTCCCTTGCGAGTTTCGAAAATATGCGGAAATTTGCGGCATAAACGGCTGTATCTTTTGTTTGCGTTGGCTTAGAAGTTTGGTTTTTTTACAGCTCCAAGGGACAGTAGACTTGAGTATTTGATATAAATTTCAGCTTGATACTTCCACGCGTTCCTGAGAAAAAGGGTCTTAACAGACAGACGGACGGACGGACGGACGGACAACAAAGTGATCCTATAAGGGTTCCGTTTTTTCCTTTTGAGGTACGGAACCCTAAAAAATGGTATTGGCTACTATGTTCCATGGAATTATATTTAACAACATTATAAAACTAAGATTATTTAAATCTAAATCTTAGATTCGGTGAGCAGCCGTACTGCTAATAAAATAAAAATAATATTTGAATAAAAAGATGTGGTACATCATTTCTTACGCATTTCCAATGTAATTTGGAACGTAGGAGTCGTAGCTTCTAATAGTTGCGATGGATGTTACCACACGCCACTGTTGGCGTATGTAAGCGATTAAGAATTTCGGGGGAGTCGGTTGGATGCGACGTGGTTCAATTGGTAGAACACCCGTTGGGGCACATACCCAGGAGACGTGGGTTCGAATCCCACCGGCGCACCCGAAAAACTTTTTCGCTTTTAAATAATCTTAGATTCGGTGAGCAGCCGTACTGCTAATAAAATAAAAATAATATTATAAAACTATTGGGACAATTTTTGTAAGAAGATAAAATACAAACAAACTTAAATTTACAAAATATACCCGTTATTTTTGCTTATCAGCATATTTCTAAAGAACTAATGTGACGTATATCAACGTGTGTCATTTGAAATAGAGACAGCGAGATAAGACCTATCACGCCTATCACAGAAAAGATCAAATACCGTGATGTTAAATTGCTTGATATTTTATATTGCAGTGCTCAAAACAACTCTGCATGCTCAAAAAATACGATCTCCTCGTCGATGACGAGAGTATAAACGAAGAAGGCATCAAAAAGTTCCTGGACGATTGGAGCGCGAAGAACGAGGCTTTCAAGCCAGTGATTGAAACTGCCAAGGAGAGATGTATAGGGAAAAGCCTCTTTGGACCACCACAGATCTGTGAGGCTAACAAACTGGTGTTCTGCGTCAGCTCAACGATTTTTGAGGTTAGTTTTAAACTACTTATTAGAATTAAGTATGGTTACAGTAAAGGGTTAGAGTGCGTAGTTCATTAGAATAGAACACAACAAAGAAAAATTATTATTATTATTTATACTAGTGAGGAAACATACACACACTTGCGAGGAAATTCAATGATGTATGTGAAGTTCCTAATACACATTGGGCCCGCGTGGGATCTACAACTCAAGCCCACCTATTCTGATAGGAGGTCTGTACCCTGCAGTGGGACGTACATACTGTACATTGACCGAGATGGTGATGATGATGATTTATTTAATCTTAGGTGTGGAAGTTGACTTGAAATTCCAAGATTTTAAAATTCTCAGATATGACATCACGGTCATCATTAATAAGTCCGTGCAAAATACTCTAGCTAGACACTGAGCAGATGAGATTTTAGGATTTTACATACTTGCATCTCAATTCCGTGGAAATATCGGAATAAAAAGTAGCCTATATAATACTCTAAAGATCCAGCTGTCCACAAAAAAAATCTGCAGACTTATTGTCTAGCGCGCTGACGCTTGCCTTCGCAATCACTATTTCTAGTGACGACCTGGTTAAGGTTGCGGGAACGCGTTAGATGCGGATGACGCAGGACCTATCTGTTTAGCGAGCTTTGAGAGAGGCCTATGTTCAGCAGCGGACGTCTTGCGGCTGAAATGATGATGACGCTGGCATCACATACTCAGCGGCATTACTGATACTGATTATGACGTTTACTTCGGAAGTCCTAATAAAACATTTTTTTATTCCAGCAATGTCCGACTTGGCAAGCAACAGACGGATGTACGTCGCTGAAAGAACACATGGACGAATGCAAAGCTTTCTTCCCTAAATAATAAAATCGTAAGAATTAAAAGAAACAGTATTATTATTATCATTATTAGTGCTTGTGATATAGGCTTGTAAATACAAAACTTCATACACAAATGATTCTTTCATTAACCCTATTCTAAAGGCACGCTTCCACTGTGGCGGTGCAGAGACATGGTAAATCAACCACAACTACATTATTGTAGTTAATTAATTAATTTGTAGAATTCCACATCTATTTCCACTCCCAGCAGTCGGATGCAGATCGCGATTACCTTAATTTCGTAAGACCCACTTTAGATTATCAAAATTTGAAACTTAATGTCAATCAAAAAGGTAGACATTAGCTCAGACGTACGAGGGCCTGAAGAGGTTAATGAGCTCCCGATATTCAGAGTATACTCCTGAACAATGCAATCAAGATCTGACGGCGGAATCCTAAGGAAACTGAGGGCAACCCTCAAAATTTTACAGGCACACCTATACCGATTTGGGAATTTATTTAGCATCAAGTCATTTTCATTCAGGAAGTATCATTTGGTGAACTATATCTGATAAAGACCACAGATGGGCAACGGAACTCCTCAAAGCTAAGTCATGCTCGTGCGGCTATAAGTGAATGAGTTAATGATTATTTCGCACTGATCTGATGCTGAAGCCGGATGGTAGGCACTAGAACTCTGGCTTAAAACAATCTAACTAGGCCGTGTTTGGACTTAATGTGATTGGTAGATTCTGCATCTCTCCGCTCTGCTCCGCGTCAGTGGACCTGCACGCTAATACCAAACTTGTAGACAATACCCATACGATGTAAAATAGTTGGGTATAGTTTGTGAATTCCGAAGGGATTACCCTTTTAGTTTCCAAGCGTGTTCTCCATAATTTAGACACATCCAGCTCCTTGAAATGTTTTAAAATTCATTTTATATATTATGTAAGAGGAAAATAATTCTGATCCTTGCTCTTTTTCTAAAGGGAATACTAGGATAATAATATTAAAAAAAAAAACAAATACCTTTATTATTCTATTCTATCCTACCCCACTAATAAATGAGAGGGTTTGTGAAGATATTTGGATGTTTGTTAGTGGATGCATTATGACATCTTGTAATGCACACATTTAATTTAGTTTGGAGGTAGTTGAAGTCCCCGGGAAGGATAAAGGATATTTTTAATCCTGGAAAATAGCAGTTCCCGCGGGATAGCTTCAAGGAATTCTACGCAAACGTAATCGCGGGAAAACCGCTAAATAGTACTTATAGTATTTATTATTTTTTATAGTGGAATTTCAAACTGAATACTCAAGATTCCCCATGATAACCATTTTTAGTTGTCCGTATCTGAGTGGAGAATATAAAGTTAGACCAATTTACGTCTTTGTTACCCATACAAAACGACTGACTGGAAAATGTTCCTTTGTGACACGAAAATCATATATATTTATTTACGGTGATTTTTGGACCAAATTTACCGAAGTCATACAATAGGGGCCATAACTTTCTAATACTACGAAGTTAAAAATTCGAACTTTTTATTCTGCCGTCCCGCGTAGGTTAGTAGTATTAAATTGAGCGAGACATTACAATTAGAACCTTACATTTTGGAATTTTGGAGTACTTAATCCTCCTGTAGCAGGGAATCGATGCGTACCTACTTCTACGGCAAAATGCAGATAACGTAGATTACCGATGTTGCTATTTAGTTACACCAGGGGCATATTCACCTGGTCTTAACAAATCGTTTAAATAACATTATGTTTGTACTATATTCAACCGCAGAACGTTTGCGAATTAAGTGTGATAATGATATGCTAATGATTTTCCTCGTCAGGCAATGCAATGCAATAATATTTTTTTGTGAAAACGTTCCATATGGCATCACGATTCAATTGTTTCGATAGTACAGGCATATTATATTATTATTATGACAGTGGTGGGAGTTAACTAAAAATTTAACATCTTAACAGTGAAATTAGTACTAATTAAAGGTCTTGAATCATTTACAAATATCTCGGATGTTTTTGGACTTGCCAACTCATGTTATCAAGCTAAATAAATTTACGTAGGCAACCTAATGGGTACGCACGGTCATTCGAATCTGTTTGCCATATTTTCTAAACAATGTATCCAATGCAAACCGATTTGGTTTGATTGGGCGTTTAGTTACGTCCAACGCGAAGCTTAGTGCGGTCTACAGCGTTGTTAACATTAGACAGCATCATCTAGTCTACAGAAAACTAAAGAAGAAACGTTTCGGTAAACTATTCACAAATGGAAAGTGTCATTAAATTGATCTCTTTTGTATTTTTTCCCGGTCATGTAAGTATTCCAATATTCAGATAAATTAATCATAATAATATTCTTGATTGACTCGAGTGTTCTTTAGTGCATGCCCAAAATGAACTATACCCTTTACACCCACCCATCTAGCTACTCTGAGACCAAGATCGCGAAGTTCATCAATCTCTTTTTTCTTTTGCCTAAAATTGTTCTCATTTATTAGGGATCGTTTGTTCATTCCTTTCCAATTAGTCCTGTGTCGTCTAGGTCAGGGATCACCAATTAGTTTCTTCATGGATTCATGAGTTTATTAAATAAGCAAATATAATTTACAAAAGTAATAAGGATTTTTTTTTGCGCGTGATATATTTTATAAATTACGTACTCAGTAACATAAGTTACTGTTTACTTAAGGTCCGCATGAAATAGGTCGGCGGTCTAGGGTCATACCATTCTTTAAACTGTTTGATGATACTGCGCGAAATTTTATTTAAGCTGGCGATCCATTAGTATGCTGGTATGCTAACGAGCTGGCGGGCAAGATATGCATAATAATCGGTCAATAGATGAAATACTACCTTAAAATCGCAGTTTAGAGATACCGCGGGTTGGCTGGTTGACTCTTCATGCTTGTTGAGCTCCTAAAATCCGTAGTATGTTAAACCGCTGGCTCGCCAGAGGAATTTCTTTATAAATACAGCTTTTTTTCTGCGCATATTTTGAATTGTAGTGACTCTGAGAGAACTATCTTCTAAAAAAATATTTTTCCTTTGTTAGACGTGTTATTAATCAGCCTTTGTGAATTGTTTTGTCACTATCACTTTCTTTACCCAGAGCCCATATTGCCCAACCCTCTCGCAGTAACTACATATTTCTTCTACCACTATCTTATAGCGTTAGACAGGGTAAAATATGGTGAATGCGATTGCGTTTACAAGGCCTTGGATTACAAGCATGCTAATTTTTTAATTTATTTAAGATTAATGGCCAGGGTGAACTCGTGGAATACCCTCAAATACCAGAAAATTGTGGGATTAGACCATACATGGTAAGTCATTAGCTACGAGTATAAGTATAGAAAAAACACTAAAGAATTCGACTACCAAACCAATCTCTATCTCCATCTCTAATTTCCCATAGAAAATACATAACACTATTATTGCTCACGACTCCGTCTGCGAAGAATTTGTTTATTGCTATCCCAGCAGTGGACTGCGATAGGCTGATGATGATGATGATGATGATGATGATGAAACTATCGCTATATCAAATTTCATCTAAATTGAAGAGGTGACTGACATACACCCTTTCGCATTTAGGTACTTCTAATATATAAAAATCTCGTGTCACGGTGTTTGTTACCGAACTCCTTCGAAATGGCTTGGCCGATTTTTATGAAACTTTTTTCTCTACACTCGGTAGGTCTGAGAATAGTCGTAGGCTATTTTTATCACCCCCCCCCCCCCATTATTCGCGGACGGAGTCACGGGCAACAGCTAGTATAATATAAAAGTATGGAATATGCGAATTCCTTGTATGCGAAGTAACCAAAAAGCCAAATAGTAATATTGAGGGATTAAAAATAAATCACTACAAATTTATTAATAAATATACTTACTTACATTATCGTAAGTTTTTACTAACCCGTAATAATAATTATTTATTGTTACCCGAAATAAATAATTTTATTTATTTTATTATTATTAAAGTATGTCAAAGATTGCTCAAAAAAGGCCCAAAAACTAAATCGTGTCTTCAAACTTCCAGAATCGCCAATGCTGCCTATTCCCACCGTTCTTCAACAGAGAAGTGGCAAAAGAATGCGGAGCCAAGTTCGAGCTGAGGTTCGACAATCGTGCCAATGTGACCGGGTTCCGCAGAAGCAGTGAATTAGGGGTAAATAATTATGTATATCTACTATTATACTCGCTCTACATGATGGACCAAAATCGGACTGTCTGAAGGACGTTAGAAATACATTTACATTCACGACTATTTTTATCTACATTGATTAATATGCCATTTTCATGTAATTCCTAACAGTAAAACTGTTGTTTTAAAATAGTAAAACCGAAATGATAGCTTCGTCCTTTTTTGAAGTTGGTTAATGATGTTTGGTTTGTCGTGCGCTACTACCGCCTTCTGTTTTGTTGCCGTCAAAAGCGAGAACTAAATCAACGCCATCTAGTAACAACACTTGGAATCACTGAACTCTTGAACAAGCTAGGTGACTTAATTTGGAACTAAATACTTCGCGTGACTGCGAATGTTGTCAGATTTGACTACTTTTTGTTTCGCTATAAAGTCATCCACATAAATCGCACATGCAAATTTTTGCAAAGTTGCATTTTTTTCCTATAATTGTTTAAATTTTCTCAGCTAATTTCAGATAGATTACGAACTTTAAAAGTATGGTCCCTTTCAGTGCATGTATTGGCGTTGCATGCTGAAGAAGTATGATCTCAACGTGGCTAAAGATGAAACAAAACTGGATGACGTTAAATTTTATGACCATCTTAGCAGCTGGGTGGAACTTAATCCTGAATTTAGCAACGTTATGCTTAAAGCAAAGATGGACTGCAAACAGACTTTCAGGACTTCTCTGCCTTTGAGGGTCTGTGAGTTCTTTCATTTTCACTCATGCATCAGGAATTATATTGTTGTGGTAAGTTCTATTACTTCTTTTAAGTAAGTACTTACATAGGTACTTTGCAACTCTACAAATTCAATAACTACATATTAGGTATATGTAAGAAGAAGAATGCTTCTTGTAAAATCTTGTTCTAATGTTTTAATGTTTATTCGGGTACAAACGGTACAATAGGCTAATTAATTACAATAGTCCATGTTATATTCTGTGTTATGGTATAAAATAATAAGATTTGGCCTACAATGTGTTAAAACAGCACCAAAGTTTACCACAAAATTAATTCGTTTTCAGAACTGTCCACGAGTTATACAGACTGAAGAATGTTTAGAGATGAAGAAATTCTACGATGAATGTCGTGAATTCTATCAATGAGTGAAAATTACAGCACATCTTGTCAATTTCACAAACATAGCAAGCTGCCATTTGAACCAAGCATCACTTCTGAATACACAAGGGTTTATATTTTTTCCAAATAAGTTTCTTGGCTTCTAGATCACGTCAAAAATAAATAAAAAGCATATAATAATTAAAACATTATCATTTAATCTAAAATCAAAACTAAAATGTTGACGAGACACATCACCCCAACACACTATTTGCTAAATAGTTCAATACCAATCCATGTCAGCATTCAACTTAATATCAATTACCACTATTTTATACACATTTAATTACGAAATCAGGAGAAAGGTACACAGAGCCGTACAACGATGCTTGTACTAATTGGCAAGCCACCCGCATACCAATGCACTTATAAGTAATACTGTCACGTAAATGCTCATAACTTTCGTATTCCCTACACGTCAATATCCCCATATCACTTTCCTTTGAGGAATTAATATTTAAACTAAACTAACAGTCTTTTTGACGACTTCAGGGCAAAAGCCGCGGATTGTACCGGCCGACGTAGAGTATCATGCCGGAGGGGTTGTGTCTTACAAAGTAGAGGAATGGTCGGTCGAACTTTAATCGTGCTGGCTGCGCGTTCCTTGCGGGCAGACGAGCCTGTCTGGGACGCAAATGTAGCGGCAGGTTCATGGCGTCTCCAACATCATGTGGATCATGAAATGCTCGCTGATAGTCCCTGGGCTCGTCCCAAACAGATGTCCATCTAGAAGTCCGCCTCCTTCTCGTCAATTCAAGGCTTTCAGGATACTCCTCTATGTGATGCTGCTCACCAATAATCTCTTCACCGCAAGTCACAAACATTGTGGATTGAATCATATCTGACAAATAAAGATCTTTAGACGGACCGTTCAGCCCTCCTAAGTCAGCATGGTCTGCATCAAATAAGTCTTTTAATCCCATTTTCTTAAGAGTAGATGAAATGTTAAAGATGGACTTGTGTGAGAATCGAGGGATCTGTAGTTCAAGTCCAATCCGAGGCAATAATGTTCTAAGGAGACGATTCCATGCTGGCGTGCTTGGGTTGGAGTCGAGCAACCGTTTCTCAAGTGCTTCTAAGTCTTCTGCATGAACGACATTGCCTTGCTGGCCCGGCATGAGGAACAATGTACTTATGATGGAGTTGGTGTTGCCCAAAGCCGCTGCCGTTGCGTCGAGTACCGGGTCGTAACCGGCTAGGAATCCTTTCTTGTAAAGTACGGCTGGCACGGGCACTAGGCGGCGTTGGCGTACATTGGGCGACACCACGAAGTACATTTCGCCATCTCTGCCTTCTACCGATGAGCCCGTGCAATCAGTCTGAAATTGAGAAAGATTTTATATCTATAGCTCGTGAATCAAAAAACGATACAATCTGCTTATACAAGATTTCAATCAATATTAGAACTAGCTATTGTTCGCAACTTTGTATACGTCTCGTGGGATAAAAAAATAAATATTGCTAATTCGGGATTTCCTATTAGTGAAAAAACTTTCAAAAACGGTTCAATAATTCCCTAAGTTACCACTTACACACAAACAAAGATAAAAGTAGTATTTATTATAGTATTACTTGTGCTTTATAGTCCCAAATCAACCAAGAGCCGTACTCGCAGAAAAAATATTCTAAATAAAATTAAAAATAAATCTCAATCGGCAGCAACTACTGAGTCTTAAATGTAAAAAAAACTTACCTGGAATATATTGGTTGAAAGTGCAGCCAGTGGAGGTTCCATTGTAATCGTGTTGGCCTTCATGTACTCCACAATCTTTCCCCAAGTATATCTCTTTACTAACAAGTTCGTCCTTCTTCTAATAATATCGCTTATTAACTTAAAGTTGATCTCCTCCACATGGCCATTATAGAAATGTTGCGCCCTTTCTTTGTAGAAAGTTAATATTTTTCCCTTATTCCGATCACTATAGAGTTCTCTGATAAAGGCAGATACTGCTACACCTGATTCTTGTGTTGTTTCAATGGAATCGGATATATTCTTTAGAGTAAAATGAGGATTGAAAGTAACCATGTCATCGAGCTTTAATATTTCGTTCATTTCGCCAGATGTTGCACCTTTAGCTCCCATGAACATCATGGCTAACATCGAGGTTATAGAAAATGGTGATAGAACGAAGCTTCTTTTGTTCGGAATATTTTCTACAACAGTATTCCAGTAGCGGAAAGCTAGTTCATTGCAAAGCTCAGTGAATTGTGCAATGTCTTCCCCTAAATCTTTTGTAGTAACCTCTAACCCCTGGTTTTCTTTCGAAACATCCAAAACAATATCCTTATGTGGTACTTCTTGATTAAAGTTTTCCGTTTTAAATTTGTCTTTAGGTATTTCATTAGCTTTTGGTGGTGATACCGTTGAGATAAGCTTCCAAGAATTATTTCTTTCGTTGGCTATTTCTTTATAGTCAATGTTAACTTTTTGGATTTTTTTCTTAAATTCATCGACTTTTGGTAAAAATGGATCAAATTTTTCTTCGTCGTCAATTTTTACTTTGTCACTTGCTTGTATTTGTTTTTCTGTACTAGTGTTTTGCAAAATAGGCGGTTGTGTAGTCGCTTCTGTTGTAGACGGAATATTTTCCTTAACAACATGTTCAGGTGCATTTATGATACTTATTTTATTATTTTGCTTATCTGAACTAAGAGTTTGAACATTTTGAAGAGGTTCTTCGAGTTTGATGGGCTGGACTAAATTATTATTACTTGCTGTAGTAGAAGCAAGTGCTACTTTATCATGAGAAGAGGCAGAAATTTTCACTAAGTTATTAATGTCTGGTTTTTTGATTTTTTCTATCTCTTCAGTTTCATTTCTTTTATGGTCATCATTCTCGTGTGGGTTTATTTGAATATCTTCTAAATTGTTATCGTTCTTGTCAATATTCACCGATTTTTCGGTGGTTGAAGGAGAAACAGCTTTTACAATGTTTATTGTGGTTACTTCAATATTTGAAACACTTGCAGCTTTTGTAATTTCAATTATTTTTTCTGTAGAAGTTACTTCACTGCGCTCTTTAAAGTTATTTTCACTGTCAACAATAGACTGTGCGGCTTGATTTACCACTTGAGATAGTAAATCATCCATAGATCCTGACAAAATTGGATCCATTGGAGTTTCTGTTGAAGTTATTGTGATTTCTGGTATTACAGTGGTTTCTGCTACAGTTTCGTTTGTTTTATTTGGAATAATCACTGAGGGTACTTTTTTATCATTACTTTCTGGATGTGGGTTAATAGTAGATATTTTGACAAAATTATCGCTATCTTCCTTTTCAGCCACAGTCATAGTTTTATTTTCATGATCATTTTTAGAGTCTGAGGGGATATCAAGTTCTAGGCTTTCTTTACTTTCAAGCTCTTCATTCATAGCATTAGTTACTTGTAACAAATCACTCGTTGTTGGAAGTGGTTGATAGTTCGTACTTCCGAGATCTGATGCTATTTGACTTATACTTTGAGCAACGTCAAATAAAGGAATGCTCGGTTCATTAATCTTTATATCGTTACTATCTTCCACGATAGTATTCTTTTCACTGTCAGAATTTGGTGGCTGGCTAACGACAGCAGACATAAATTCAGTTGATGAAACTGTGGTTGATGGTGAAACAGATTGAGTCGTTATTGTAGTAGCGTTATCTTTGTCAATGTCTTCGCTTTTAGTTGTAGGTGAAACTGATACCGGTGTGCTTGATACAGGTTTGTAGGTAGTAATAGTTGGCTGTACTTTTTCAGCTAAAGTTGTAGATGCTGGTTTCTTTGATGTCGATGTAAATGGCTTCTTGGTTGTACTTTCCGAAGTGGTAATGAATTTAGTAGTTTGAGCAGGTTTATGTGTAGATCTTTCGGTTACATACGCTGCTGTAGATATAGGAATGAAAGTACTAATTTTCTCGTATATAGGACTGCTTTTTTCCGTGGTAGAGGACCCACGAGACGTTGCTTGAACTTCGACATTAATTAAAACATTTTCAGTAGGCTTTGCTGTTGAAGATGAAACTTGTCGCCTAGTGGTTGAGTGAGGTTTGATTGTTGTTGATTTTGTGGCGTACCTAACCGGAGGCTTGATAGTAGTTGTGAGCCTTGTAGTAGAAACTGTAGTACGTGGTTTAGGTGTCGTTGTTGTAGTCGTACGTCTAGTAGTAGGTGTAGTTCGAGGTTTACTCGTAGTTGTTTTTGAAGGTTTAGTTGTTGTAGTAGTAGTCGTAGATGTAGGCACCGTTGTTGTTGAAGTTGTAGTTGTTGGTGTTGTAGTTGTTGTAGTAGTGATGGGTTTTTTAGTAGTAGTAGTAGTAGTAGTAGTAGTAGTAGTTGTAGGTTTAGGCGTTGTAGTAGTTATTGGCTTAGGCGTTGTAGTAGTTTCTGGTTTAGGTGTTGTGGTAGTTGTAGTTGTTTCTGGACTTGGCTTAAGAGTGGAGATTATTTCTCTGATAGGTTCAGTAGTAGGAGATATTTTTTCGGTGACAACTGGTTTAATAATTTCTTTCTCAGCTGTAGTTGAACTACTGATAGGATTACTACCTTCCTTGCTTAAATTCTCATCAAAGTTAATACGATCATATTCGAAAGTTTCTGTTTCGGGAGTAGAGAAAGACGATGTTTTATCCGGGACTATGTCAACACCTGTATTGCCAAAAATAGATGGTAAAATCAAACTCCAAGAATCCGAAACATCGGGAGTGTCTAACGTTGGATTTATCTGCGGCTTATTCTTGTGTGCTTCCATTTGAGCTTTGAGTACATTTTGAACGTTGGTTACAACGTTATGCACTTTGGTGTACGGAGGTTGACTGAAGTTAAACGCTATAGTCGGTTGATTATCATTGGCAAAGGTAACGAGTCCTTCTGATTCTTCTCCCGCGGCTACTATAGCCTGTATCTCCTGTAGGGTCATTAGTCTTTTCACTAATTCTCCAGACTCATCGAAGGTGTAGAATTCATATCGGTCGGGAGTGAGGAGATTGACAGGGCTCCCGACCGTTGCGGGGCCGCTGGAGGGGGGTGGAAGAGTGTTCCCGACAGCATCCGCGATGTATGGGCGCTTGGAGCCTCTGAAATTTGAAAAAAGTGGTGTAAGTACTAAGGAAATTTTGGTCAAGCTTAATGATAACAGCGTTTGACGTAGTAGTAAACTAAGTAAGTAGATAAAATATTTTTTTACTAGCTTTTGCCCGCGGCTTCGCTCGCGTGTACTATGAGTATTCCAAAGAACCAAGATATCAAGCAAGCAAGCATACAGGCAAGCAAGCAAGCAGGTCCACAATTGACCGAGAAATCGGTGGACATATCTACATAAAAAAATTCATAAAGTGGAATGCATAACCTCCTCCTTTTTTAGAATTCGGTTAAAGTGCCCTTTGTGGCCTACTTACAGTATAAACTTATTAATTTTGAAATTTTAGCTTTCTACAACCAGTAAAACGCAAAATCCCGTTTTTTCCCGTTTCCGTAAGAATTTCGGGAAATGTTTTCTTAATGCTCCCCTACACTCCCCAAGGAACCCACTTGCCAAATTTCAGCTTACTATGACCAGTAAAACGAAAAATCCCGTTTTTCCCGTTCCCGTGGGAATTTTGGAAAGTCCTCTCTCAATGCTCCTCTGCACTCCCCAAACGACCTACATGCCGAATTTCAGCTTTCTACGACCAGTAAAACGAAAAATCCCGTTTTTTCCCGCTCCCGTGGGAATTTGGGAAAGTCCTCTCTCAATGCTCATCTACACTCCCCAAGCAACCTACATGCCGAATTTCAACTTTCTACGATCTGTAAAACGAAAAATCCTGTTTTTCCCGTTCCCGTAGGAATTTTGGAAAGTCCTCTCTCAATCCAGCTCAACACTCCCCAAACAACCTACATGCCGAATTTCAGCTTTCTACGACCAGTAAAACGAAAAATCCCGTTTTTTCCTTATCGCATGGGAATTTATAATTACCTACATCTATGCCAAATTTGAAGAGTCTAGTAATTATAGTTCATAGGATCCCGTTGAACTGAATATATAAATCCCGAATTTTCCTTATCCCGTGGGAATTTTGAAAAATCCTGAATTCAATGTTTTAAATAATGTAATACCTACTTGTGTATCAAATTTGAAGAGTCTAGTTATTATAGTTAGCGAGATAGGGTCACTCGGAATCGAATATATAAATCCCGTTTTTTCCCTTTCCCGTGGGAATTCCCAAAAATCCTTCCTTAGTGGATGCCTACATTATATAAGGTATCTATGTGCAAAATTTCAAGTCTCTAGGTCCAGTGGTTTGGGCTGTGCGTTGATATATCAACAGTCATTTAGTTTATTTAGATATTTCAACCCCATCGCACCCCATCCAGGGAGATGGTATTTTACGTCTGCGACGTCGGATTTTAAAACCGCTGTTGTTTTCATAACCAGCGACCCGATAAACCATAGAAACAACACCCATGTTCATTTTCAGACTTTGTTACCCCTTTCCCCCCTTTTAGGGGTTGAATTCCCAAAAAAACCTGAAACATGTGTTTACTCATTTATCATTAGGAGTACTTCTGTGAAGTTTCGAATAAAATAGTCGAACTTATCTTGTTTCCCCATACAAACTTTGGACCCCCGTTTCACCCCCTTAGGGAGTGAATTTTGAAAAATCCTTTCTTAGTGCACCCCTAGACCTTGTAAGGAACCTACATGCCAAATTTTGAATCTCTAGGCCCAGTGGTTTGGGCTGTGCGTTGATATGTCAGTCAGTCAGTCAGTCAGTCAGTCAGTCAGTCAGTCAGTTTCTTCTTTTATATATTAAGATTAATATTAGAGAGAGGAAAACGAGCAAGCGGGTCATCTGATGGTCAATATAGTCACCACTGCTTATTAACACCAACAACTCAAGAGATTCACTAATCTCTTGCCAGCCTTTAAAGGAAGTATAAACCCTTTTCTTGAAAGTCCCAATGTCATAATTGTCTGGAAATACTGCTGCTGCCGTAAGTTAATTCCACGATTTCAATATGCGTGGCAGGAAGTTGCGGAGGAAACGTACAGTGGTAGACCGCCATTCTTCGAGATAGTTTAATTACTTATTTAAACTTTAGCCTAGAGATTGCCTACAGATTTAGCCCCCATTCGTAGTTGAATTGTATTTTTGTTTCTCTCGAAACCACCTTATGAATGGTCATTATTTAATAACCCACATGGTAATAATAGGTGAAACTCACATCACATTGCCCGCAATGAATCGTCAAATAGAACCGTTAACTGAAGTTTCGCTGAAATCTAAATATTTTAAGAAACGTCCCAACCTGACTCATCGGTCAACCCAAACCATGAATATAAGAAACTAAAATTTTCCATAGATGTCCCCTTTATTATACATATAGACAAGGAATATGGACGGAGTTGATGAAATGTCTAAGGGATACGGAATGAGCTCACCTGATTTCATCAGCGAGCACGCAGGAAGCTGCGAGCAGCACACACAAAGTAGCGCGCATCTCGGCAGTCCATACAATTCTGGACCTGGAAAAATAAGAAATACACTTTTAGATAGAATTCCCAGGCAAAAATATCCTACTTTAATGCCAGGGGATTAAAACGAAGTATTTTGAGGGATAAATGAGAAAACCAAGACGGATTTATACTTAATAAAATAACTACAGATATTTTGGATATCTATCTCAAACTACACATTCAAACTCAGATATTACAAAAGAATTATCTTCGGTTGGTTCTGTTAGGCTACGAACGAGGTCTAGTGTCGACATTTCGATTAGATTCAGCACCTAATAAGTCTTCTTTTGAAAGTCAGACCGCTGAAACGCTTCCTTTCAAATACAATAGATATCATTATAGCCTAACGTTACGCAAGACTTTATGCAAGTCCAGAGGCGATAAGCATCGAGATGAAATCACTAAAATAGAAGATCTATTGTTAAACGCAACGGTCAATGATTTGTCTCGACGCAAACAACAGTTATGTTCCTAAAGTGGACTAGTCACGTAAGATGAATCGACTCCTAAGTAATAACAGATCACGCAAACAAAATCGTACGCTTAAAAAACTATCCAAAAAAATCGATGCGCTTGGATCCAGTCCACGTTAAAATGACAAAAGAAAAGAAAGTTCGTACATAAAAATATTTTTTACATAAAACATGGCAATTATAATCGCCAATCGCAAACAAAAAGTGTAAATAAACCTGTCGGACGAGCCGCGGCACGGTCATTGTCGCGAGAACTAGAACTACTAGTTTCTTGCCGGCTCTGTTGATTCAGCGTACAATTCTTTTTGTTCCCTTTACATTGCTTCTTTACCTTTCGTCATTACATCGACCCGGGCGCCCGGGGCGGCGATGCGGCGCGTTCCTTTTGAAACACCGGTATTTAGTGCGAAGACTCATTTATTTGACCCCACGCTGTGAACCGCGACGAGTTCCGTTGTATTTTGACAAGTTGTTTGCCGACAAATATGTGGGACACCTGACATGCGACCGGTCGAGGCTAAAATGGGTCAATCAACTTAGTGTGAGGTAAATTATGTAAGGACATTAATATAGCGGCCGTCAAGGTGAAAGACCGCGTAGTGAAGTTTATGATTTTAATCTGGGAGATAGTTAACATGGGATCTTTGACATTACCCGCTAGTCAAGTACCAATAACGCTGTAACGAGTGTAGTTATCAGAGTTAATGTGTCATAGAAAACCTCATAATCATAACGCAAGGTAAAGGCCGTTTACCCGAAGCGCTTAGTATATTTAAAACAATGCGAAATAAGTCTTCAATTTAACGTTCACTCATTGGTGTCTGCTTCGAAATACTTGTTTGGTCTGGGATAAAAGTACAAATGGCAAACTTGACACTTATATGAGCTAAGCAACCGCATACCACGGTCGGATGGGCCCCTACAATAACCTGACGCAAGCCGTTATGCGCGGCAGTCGATGCGCTGGAATTGTGAGATAATTGCGCCGGAGCACCGGCTTGTGATTGACACTGACATTATGTGATGTAATCAAGAACTGGGTCAAAAATGTTGATACTAGAATTTTGACTAAGCCATTCAAATTGATGATGCGTATTGTATAGCAAGGTTCAAACAAAAGAACGACGAAGTGCGAATAGAATTCGCGCACTGAGAATTCCGTGTATATTTAAATGGATTCAAAAACGTGTGTGTATGTAGTTTTCGTTTTAAACACTCTTTTTATTCATACTTAGTTATAATTACACACGAGACTTTATCATCATGATCATCATTTCAGCCGTACCTTGACATAGGCCTCCCTCATTGAATAGGTACCTATTACCTAATCATTACGGTTCGAAGCGACTTGCATCCACCCTGAACCTGCGGCCTTCACCAAATCGTCCGTCCATCTCGTTGCAATGGTGGACGTCCCACGCTACGCTTGCCAATCCGCGGTCTCCATTCGAGAACTTTTGGACCCCAACGGCCATATGTTATGCGTACCTACTATATGGCCTGCCCACTGCCATTTCAACGCGTCAATCGGTTTGGCTATGTCGGTGACCCCTGTTCTTCTACTTACGCACTGTCGGGACTTATTGCAACAATATGTAGCTAAAATTACCTCCACGTTTCCACTCAAGTCTACTCGTGACCACAACTGTTGGAATGTGGTCAAAACGTCCAGGTAATTTTAGCAATATATGAGTCTGCTCGTGACCACGACGCTGTAATATCCTCTTTTGTGGTTGGGCGCCGTCTTCGTGAGAGAGGTCTTGACCATCGCTCTGGGTCGTTTCTATACTTGAAATGTTTAGGTAGTTAACTAAATGTAAACAAACTTCAGTTTCCAAATTTGGCACATTCAAGAATTCGATACATTTTATTTAATTTTCTTAAGTTAATGTCAATTGACATGATCATTTTTAAAACAGTTTTTCCACGAAAACTTACACTCATTGAACATGCATTTAGCACTTGCCAGATCATAAGACACTACACTGTCATCTGAGACTTGTCTCATCTTGTGATTCCCACTCGGGCACAGTGCAGATTGGGAACTTCAAACATACCATTTCTTCGCAGGTACAGATACAGGACAGATTTCTTCACGATGATGTTTTCTTTTGTCGTGGATAGGTACACTTACCTAAGACTAAGACGAGTATAAGTTTTTGGTGAAACTTGAATTATTTAGTGTTTAACTAAGTATTTAGTCTAAATTAAAGTGTATCCAATTATACTTCCTATATTGAAACAATTTTTTTTAACATAAAATACAAGTCTGTCGATATAAAGCTACATTTTTCTCCATAAAAGTGTAAGGCCTAAAAACAATAACAAACTTCCTTTAAACCTAATGCGGATTACATCACAGCTCAGAGCGACAAGGTTCTCAGCTAAAACTAAAGTTGCTCCAGAAAACGGCTCTTCTAATGACTTCAAAAGCAAAGTTAACGTAACAATGCTGTTTATTAGTATAACCACGTGACAGAATAACTTGGAACATGAATTTGACTAACTTTTAATGCCTCGAAAAATTCCACAAAATTAGAGTCAACGTCTTTCTTAAATTGAGTTCGGGACATCGTAGTGAACTGTTTTTAAACAAAGAAGAAGGCTATAAATTTGGGTGTATTTTTTTTGTTTGCTACCTCAGAAATCCGTCATTTATAAACCGATTGGATTTCATTTTTGCAGGGATTTAGTACTACCAATAAATTGTCACCAAATCTAGGTGAGTGGATTCCGGGGAAATCGAGGGAATTCTTTAAACATTGTGTATCTTCTGATGAGAAAGACCATGTTGGCTATCGGAACTACTCAATATCAAGTATTTCATGGGCTGCGATCCTAATACTTTACTACAGTTGCTATATTAATACTCAGCGCAATGCATAATGATAAAGTGATTCTGATGGTGAAGCAGCAGAACTCCTAATAAGTGAATCAACTTTGCTTAGGTTGGCCAAGGGACAAAATTTGTGTAGCCATAGCAACGGGAGGCTCTAAAAAGTTGATTCACCCTAATAATAATTATGATAAATACGTTCATCGGGAATCTGGAATAGTAATGTTTAGTAAAAGATGACAAGAAGTTGACATTATGTATGTACATATGTATGTAAAACTCTTTATTGTACATAAAACATGAAAATTAATAGTAACAAGAGAAACAGATGTACAAAGGCGAACTTATCCATATTATGCTATTGCAACTTAGATTACGAGTAGTTACACTAATACGCGAGAAATTAAAACAGTACAATATTAAAATCAAACGGACTCCAAAATAAATACCACGAAAATAATTTTCAAGTGGTCTGTTTGAAGTCGGTGCCTTGGCTACACATTGTATAATATCTATTGGGCTTATATTAGGTACTTCTAATATAGGCCAGCGCCCTTGCGGAGAGAGCGACTTCAAACAGATTAAGTAGTAGAAAGTTATTTTAGTTGTTTTTTGTTGCCGGAAGTTTTTGATACTTTGGCAAAAACAAAATAGGACACAAACTGCTAAGTTGGACGGCCCTTTTGACGTTTCGTACTTGAAGCTTAACGTTGGATTTCACCAACTTCGAGGTGAACCTGTCAGCTGCAAAACTCGTTACTCGTAACAAACGTCGAACCAATTAAATGTTACTTGGTCTTTCTTAATTCGATAGGGAAACTTCAAAGGTTCGCTTAGTGGATATAGAGCACCCTTCTGTACGTTCTTTGAACGATTAATACGGTATTGCTTTTGAACGCGAAGACTTTAACCTAATAATGAAACCGTCAGGTGCGAATCGGACCCGCGCACTACTGTAAGGGTTTATATTTTAAAGTATTTCTTGATTATAACTATAAATTAAAAATTTTAAAACCCCCAACGCAATTTGGCCGCACATATTATGTTTGAAGATAAAGTATTTAAATGCCCATTATGCGTCTAAGATCCCTTCCGCAGCTGACAAAAGAGCGTATAACTTTGAAACGGCTTAATCGATTTTGATGAAACATGTTTAAGAACCATTGCCAAGAAACCAGCTTTCAAATAAATAAAAAACCACATCCGAATCGGTTCACCCGTTTTAGAGTTATGGTGCCACAGACAGACAGACACACACATACACACACACATAGCGGTCAAACTTATAACACCCCTCTTTTTGTGCCAGGGGTTAAAAACAGCTTAAATGGGACTGGGCCGGGCATGTCTGCCGGATGCATCTACGTGGTGAGTGCCGCTCGATGGGCACCGACGGCAAGGCAGATCGAAATGACGAAAGACGAGGACTACTAAGATACTGACCACATATAGCTCTGGATAGGGAAATGTGGAGGTCAATAGAAGCGGTCTTTGCCCAAATATTATTTATTAGCAATACGGCTGCTCACCGAATTTAAGATTGTTTAAAAGCGAAAATGTTTTTCGGATGCGTCGGTGGGATACGAACCCACGTCTCCTGGGTATGCGCCTCAACCACGGTGTTCTACCAATTGAACCACGTCGCTCCCAACCGACTTCCCCGAAATTCTTAATCGCTTACATACGCCAACAGTGGCGTGTACTACATCTATTTTATTCAAATATTATTTATTAGCAATACGGCTGCTCACCGGATCTAAGATTATTTAAAAGCAAAAAGCTATAAGCTAAGCTATGGGACACAAATATAAGCTAAGTAATAACATAAAACAAAACGCTGTAATTCACTTTCAAAAGATTGCATTTTTTGCTATAGCGGAGCCAAAATTGTTTCACATAAACATGTACCTACTAGAAGCTTCCACACGTTTCTGAGAAAAAGAGAGAGACAGACAAGAACGTGATCATATAAAAGTTTCTTTCTTTATTTTGAGGTGAGGAACCCTAAAAATAAAATTATCAAGGCTTATCCGTTATTGGAAACCGAAAACAACAAAGAAACTGTTTTGACCCGCAAACAAATTGTACATGGATGATCTGATCGGGCCGGTTTCGGCCATGGCAACAGCTTCAACTCCGTTGATGACGATCATGCGCTCGCAAGTGGCTCACGTATCCAAATTTGTTAGAGAGGATCCTCATACAACGCGGGCACACGAGCGCACTGTTTACATATCTAATTAATTATAATAGATTGCCGCAGGTCGGCATTTTAAATTGTCGCGCTTGACATCTAAGTCACAACGACTTCTGCATGCTATGATTTTGTGTATCAACCTAATTCAATCTGCGATTTGGTTGGTGGTCTTTGGGGGAGGCCTTCGTCCAGCAGTAGACGTCTTTTTGCTGGTATAATGATGATGATTCAATTATTCCATTGTAGAGTTCCGAGCATAGAAAAGTAAAATGTTTAATTCATATCCATAATTTCATATTCATCCTCTAAAGGGGCAATAAGGCTAATTCTTGTTTCAAGTTCTCAAACAAAGCCCCTATTAAGGCCGAATAATGAAGTTTTATCTGAGAGAAAATTTATTTAACTCCCAAAGTTACGAACTTTATTAACAGAGAACTGTAATATAATGAAGTATTTAGCTGACAGCGCATGGCATGCCTAATATTATTATGGTTGGGGTTCAAAATGATAAGTATCTATTCATCATCATCATCATCATCCCAGCCTTTCTACGTCCCACTGCAGGGCACAGGCATTCAGAATGAAAGGGCTTGGGCCGTATTTCCCACGCGGGCCCAGTGCGGATTAGGAACTTCACACACACCATTATATCTGATATTTACCATGAGCTTTACAGTGAAGAAAAACATCGTGAGGAAACCTGGACACACCTGCGAAGAAATTCAATGCCTTGTGAAGTTCTTAATCTGCACTAGGATCGCGTGGGAACTACGGCCCATGCTCTTTCATTCTGAGAGGAAACCTGTGCCCTGTGCCTGTGCTGGGATGATGCTGATAACGCAAGTTTACTATCAATCTTTTCGCGTGCTTGATATAATAATTAGTGTCAATGACCGAGCGAACGATAAAAACGCGCATTTGTAATTAGACGGCATTAAGCTGCCATTTATCTACCACTAACACGTTGTCAGAGTCATTACATTGTTTGTGTTAACTGCAGTTTTGTGTGATATCTCTATTAAGAATTAATTAATATGTTAAGACTCCTACTTAAGACACAGAATTTATGATATGTTAATAATCGTATCATATGCCGAGCTTTGCCAGGTTTCAGAATAGGACGTTTATTTGCGTTGATGTCGTAATATTAATATATTACGGGTTGGCGGTTTCTACGTTTAAACATTATAAAGATACAACGAATAAAAAATAACCTCTAATTTCCAATTTTTTTTATATTTTTTGTTGTTGTAACAGCAAAAGTATTATATACATTATTATGTTAATTTCAGCCTAGTGACAGACAGACGGGGAGACCGACAGCGTAGCAACAGTAATACGGTTCCGGTTTCAAATATTATTTAATATTGTGGTGTGGATATATTTTACGTTACCCCATCATTAGCCTCACGTTGACCCAATTATCAAGCTGTAGATAATAAATTAACCAGCGCTTTATAAAAAAACCGGCTAAGTGCGAGTCGGACTTGCGCACCGAGGGTTCCGTACAAATTTATATGTATCTATGAACATCCAGTCTTAGCAGACCCCTGCTCCTAAGCAAAATGTGCGCAATGTGGGATCATTGTAGATTGGGTATAGATATAGACAAACAGACAAAAAAAAATTATGCTTTTCGCAATTTTTCCTTTATCTGTGCTATAAGACCGTGCTTCGTGCCAAATTTCAAGATTCTGAGTTCACGGGAAGTACCCTGTAGGTTTTGATTCCCTTGCGAGTGTCGATAATTTGCGGAAATTTGCGGCACAAAAGGCTGTATCGTCGGTGCGAATACAAAAATCGCTATGTGTTTTTTTTTCGATTTTGCGATTATTTGATAATTTGATTCCTTTTAATGTCCTACGTAAACCCACAAAACCGTTTTTTGATATCTTTATTGGTTTTGAAAATAACGAATTCCGCTATGTGCACGCGGAACAAAGTTTGGAAGGAAATAAATCGCTTTGTGATTTTTAGCACATAGCGATATTATGTGTGAGGTTCTCCGTCAAAATCAATGGTTTATTACTGTAGTGTGTTACTTGTAAGTGCTACTAGGTTTTATCAAATTACTTTTTTTTCCACCTATTTCATTTCATTCTACTTAGTAAAATTTCACGTATCATTTAATTACGTTCATGACCTAACTATGCTATTTTTTGATGACTACAGTATGGATATTTTGTCAAATCCTGTCCGCTTCGTTCAAGTCCATGAAACATCACCGAGAAATGCTTCAAGGGATTTAATTAGCAATTCTAATGGCGATAATTTGACTGATATATCTTATTGTTCATTGCGTATTATTATAAACCTCATCGACGGCGAAAACTTTACTAACGAAAGAAATTTGAGTGAACCCGCTGCCTGGCTTGAGCAAAAATTCTCTAAATAATCCTACACTCATTTCAATGTTTCTGGATAATGACAATAGGGATATAAACGTAGACCATGTGTCGGGTATATCAATAACTGGAACTATATTGAACCCCACGAGCCGTATCGAACAGGCTAGTTGTCCTGTCGAAAATTTGTCAGATGACAGAACTGCTGAGGATAATATACTTAACCTTTATGTTGAATCATGAAACTGTTATAACTATTGATTTACCACTTGAGAAAGTTGTCACTGGCCCAGCAAATCATGCGATTGTAGACCCTTCTGCATACTTCCATCAAAAATTAGGGAAAATCAACATTTGCGATTTCTTGGACAGACTTATAAGGGTAACAAAAGACAGCGGGATCCATCTACATCTAAAATATTTAGTAAAGACGTTGTTAAGAAAAATCGTGCTATGAAAGAAAAACCTTGTACCTACTCATGGAGCGGAACAAAAGTCGGATAGGAGTTTTCTTTGCGGGGCTATAAGTGATGAAATCCAAAGTGACATTTTTGAATATTTTTGGAATCTACCATCGTGGGACGCTAAAAAATCGTATATAAATGGCTTAATACAAATTTGTAGCACATTAAAACGTCGGCCTGGTGCGAAAAAGGAAATTACTTGCCCAAAAAAGATGAACGGTTTCGTTTCGACTGCTTCTTGCAAAGTCAACCTGGAGTCAAGATCCGAGTCTGTATGTAATTCTTCTTGGATACTTTCGATTTAAAGAAAAACGTGTTTCAAGAATGGATCAGAACTTCGAACACTACTGATTCTTTCCCCAGTAATTCTAAGATACAGAAAATTGATAGATGTAAAGTGCCAACATCAACATGTGGAGGTATGGCTTGAACGAGTACCCGTTGTACCTAGTCATTATTGTAGAGGAGATAGTAACAGGACATAATTATGTTGAGGACACCTTTCACACTAAGACCCATATGCACACACACTTTGGTGCAAGGAGAATATTTTAAATGTAGTGACACGTAAATTATTAATAGAAAAGTTGGAGCAAAGAATATTTTCTATTTTTAAACCCAGAAAAGACCAAAGTTCGCTGTCTCTGAGCAATGTTATAAGCAAAAGCTGGTAGTACATAACTACACTTATCTATTTCAAAAATATTTTATATTTTCTCTTAATAAAAACGTTTATTTATATGTATGGCATGAGGGAGAAGGCGGTGTGACAACCAGTAACATCTTAGCAAGCTGTATTATACAGTTTTTAAAAGAGCACTGCTCTGCCGTGCAGATTTTAAAACGTAGTAAGTGCAAAAATGCGGTTTCGAGAAAAACGCAAAAAACTACTTCAAACTTCGTTTTTTTCGTTATTTCGAAGAATTTAGCTAAATTTACACTTTAACTATAGAGTAAATGTTACAAGAATTATTTACAAAAAAAAAGAACATTTTCAGACTTATATTAAGCATGAGAGGAGGTTTTTAAGAAAATCTGAGCTGTTACTGCTGTTATATTTTTACCAAAGATCATTCAGGATACCGATTAATATGCAGTAAAAAGCTTGATACTGCAAAAATTTAATCGTGTTTGCAGAGTAAAGTACAGTATTGTCATCATATTTACTGCATTTTTGTTAGAATGTAGCATTCATTAGAAATGCTACGAGTTATTTTACTGCTTTTTGTAAGGAAATTGAACGTAAAAATGTATAAAATGACTGAGTAAAATACACATTCTACAATATTTTGTTATCGGTATCATTAGTCACCATCATTATGTATAAATAAAACCAATTTAAGTTTTGGATAATAATGAAAGATTACCATTAAAAACTTTAAATTATGTTCAGTCTTAATTGAGAACAAAGTCAAAATAATACACAAAATTTAAATGTATTTATAACTTTTTATTTAGTTAAAACTAACATGGTAACAAAACAAAATAATCAGTCCCACTGAGTTTACTTGTACTTTGTTTTAAAATAATAGTTATTACTTAATAAACCTATAAAAAAATCTTTACGTCACCTAAATTATGTAGAACTAGGAATTTAGTTCTGAGATCAGATTTATAATTATGTGTACATATAATACTTAATTTAACTAAATTAACAACATATATTTTACATTCATTTCAAAGTTACAAAAAAATTATAGGTATGGTTTCTTTTAAAAGTATAGGTATACTTAAGTAAAGTCCCACTTGCAAGTAGTTGTAATAAATAAAAAAAAGGATTTTAGGTACAGCAAATCAAATGCAGAATGTCGAAAAGGTACAACAATTAATTAAAAGTAATTATTTACTTAAGTTTTTTACCTATAATTCTGTAAAGTACAAAAAAGTTCTACAAGATTTTGTAAAAAACCAAACATCGCTATTAAAAAAAATTAAGCTGTACATAATTTTCGTCAATATGCTTATTAAAAATTCACAACAGTAGGTTGTTCTTCGGAATTTTGTAAATTATTTGTCATCGCTAGAATTTTTCTTGATCTAGAATTAATTTTCTTATTTCTGTAAACAAAATAAAATCTGATGTCAAAGAATTACCACAGAGAGAATGGAACGGAAAAAGATAATCGCGTAACAAACATACAAAAAAAATGAAGTCGGTTGAAAATACAGAAGGTATCTAACGTACCTACACGAATAAAAAAACAAACATGCATTAGAACTATTAAGTGAATAGATTTTTTTATAAATATTTTGTTAATGTATTATTTAAATTATACCTTGGCTATCTTCTAATCTTTCATATCCAGCTTTAGGTATCTATATGTATAACCAATTTTTTGTTTGTTTACAGTCAATAAAATAAAACGCATATCCCTGTGACATGTGCATAATACAATTTAATGCGTTAATAATATGTAAATAACCGAATTTCAAGTATAAGTATGTACTTACCTCGAATGCACGGCAGTCCTCGAATCACAGAACGCCACTGACCTATCCTGCTCGTACGGCGTTCGAGACTCCGCCGACCACCTAATATTATATTATTCATTTATTTTACTGAATAATATGCAGTAAGTATCGCCAAAAATGCAGTACAAACATTCAAAAATATTAATCTACTAACTTAAATGCAGCAACTCAACGTATACTGCGATTTAGCTAGTAGACTTATATATTCGTACGATTAGCGAATACCGACCAAAGAACAGTAAACCTTTTATCCGCCGTGAAAATCGCAGTACAAAATAAAAAAAAACGTTAATTTACAAAGTAATACGCAGTAAATTTTACGTATACTGCAATTTAAATAGAATTATATTATTTTGATATTTCAATAATTACTAACTAACTCAAAGTAAGTTGCCTAATCACTGCATTTTAAATGGCCATTACAGATGAGTGTAAATTGTATCTTTACAGTTTAAATAAAGTAAGTTGTTTCTTACTGCATTTTGGTTAGTGGTACAGTGTATTATTTACTGAGCACTTTGACATACTGCTCGTAGAGGCTTCGAAGAAGGCTCCGGACCAAAAAACCGATTAAATATATATGTGCGTTTCGATGCACTGATTCCAAATCACTAATAAACAGAAATCACCCAAAATGCCACTTACTGCGTTTTAAAATCTGCACGGCAGTGCTGTGCTTATAAAAAAGTATAACTTATAATATGTAACGGCTGCTATTACCAGAACAGAAACAAAGTTTTGAGTAGTGCTTTGTCTAATGCGTCGACTTCTTTAGGCATCGAAATTGAACAACTGATATTGGAGAAAGGTCACACCATGATGGAAGTCGACAGTGTTCATTCAACATTAGAAAAGCAATTTAGGCCGCCAATATATGCACCTACTGACTATTTAACTTGCATGAGACAGGCAAGGCTGACGCAACCGTATATTTTGAATTATTTAGATAACTAATTTTTTTTAAATTACGAAGAAGTGCCGGGCAATTTTATAAGCATTAGGCCTGGTAAACGGTCTGGTGATCCTACAGTGACCGACATAAAAAGCCTGTGGTACAAAGATGGCGGTGTCAAATATAAACTGCGCCACACTGATATATTCACTCTTTTACCGCAAAGGCAACCTGAACAGCGTGAACATAATAAAGCACTACCATTATATAATAGCCGTCCAAAATATTATTCAGCGAAATATAATAGTCTGCAATATTTACTAGTTGCACAAAGATTATTATAATTTATATTGTTAAATTATAAGAGGCAAGAGTAATGAAAAATCAGTACCTACTTACTAGTATAACTTAAACAGCATGTTTTCATGAAGTTTATGCAAATCAATTAGTGTAATCTAAAATGTAGGTACAGTTTTCTTCTTTATTACACTTGCTTGAATTATTATTGATTAGGTTTAACTAATAAACTAACTTGTGAGCAGATAACAATAAAGATTCATATTTTCAATATTTATAATAGTAAAAGTCGACTTACATTACCAAATTTTAACATTGTATAACCCGCTATGTGTCGCCTTCTACGTTGTAAAACTACGCTATGTGTACATTTGGCACATGGCGATTTAAAATAAGCCAAATTAAAGTCGCTATGTATCTAAATTCTGGTTTTTTATTAATATCATTAAAATCTATGAGGAAGAATTGTTTATTTTTTCGCGAAAATCATGTAAATCTTACTACTCTATTATTTAACAAAGTCAAATGTAACAAAAGTTGGATATACTATTATAAAAACAGTTTTTTTTGTCTCCTGTAAAGTAAGTCAAAATCACATAGCGATTTTGTAATTCGCACCAACGGTATCTTTTGATTGCGTTAAAAATTTATGCTTTTCGCAATTTTTCCTTAATCTGTGCTATAATACGTTGCTTCGTACCAAATTTCAAGATTCTGAGTTCACGGGAAGTACCCTGTAGGTTTTGATTCCCTTGCGAGTTTCGAAAATTTGCGGAAATTTGCGGCATAAACGGCTGTATCTTTTGATTGCGTTGGCTTAGAAGTTTGATTTTATTACAGCTTCAAGGGAACGTAGACTTGAGTATTTGATATAAATTTCAGCTTGATACCTCTACGCGTTCCTGAGAAAAAGGATCTTGACAGACAGACGGACGGACGGACAAAAAAGTGATCCTATAAGGGTTCCGCTTTTTCCTTTCGAGGTGCGGAACCCTAAAAAAGCCTAATTAACATCTTTTGATACGAGCTACGCCGAGAACAATGCTGTATCTGATAATTAACCAGCAATTATTAATTACCATAGCATCCAATCTGACATTAATCATCCGTTGTTGGGAACAAAACATAATGTCGTATGTATTACCCCTGATTATGTACCTACCGCTGTTTTTCGCGATGAGAAATTATGTGAGCATTAATTACATTGCTGTGATCGGTCGATCACTTAATACACCTGTGGTCGGCGAACAAGCAATGTAATACTACTTACCATTAAAATAGGGCTGCAACTAGGGTTGCAAGGAGATAAAAATATCGATAATAATGTACTTTGATACTTATACTGAAGATTTAAAAGTAGGTATTAATAGTCTAACGTAAAATTGACAATAATTTATTACTCATAATATCGCAATGAAACTGTCTCACGAATATATTATACCTATGTATAGAAGATAGATAGCAAATATTGTACATTAATTAACTTTTAGGCTCTCAATATCATGAACGAACGAGCAAATAAAAGAACTTCATATACAACGATCCTACTAATAATTATAAATAAGAACTTTTGTGAAGATGTTTGGATGTTAGTTCGGTAACTACGCAAAAACGGATGGTCAATTTTAGATAAACTTAACTGACAGATAAACATAGATCAGAAAAGTTGATAGTATTTCAACTAAAAACAAGGATAATCATAATGATTATCGATCTTATGGAACGTTCTTTACATCGTTCCATCCCTAGCTTTAACAACGTTCCAATACATTCTTTTTGAGTTCATCTCATGTCAAAGTTTGCGTGTTTGCTGAAGCTGCACGAAGATTGAAGACGTGGGAAGTAGGCAAGTTTGTTTAATTCAGAATCTTAGTATTACATAAATATTTATGTAACTCACGTTTCATTGAACAAATAAATCATTGTCGTGATCTTGAGATCATTTATCATTGGTTAGGTAATGAGTTTCATATTAATTTAAATCTCACACGCAGTTGTTTACAAAACTGAAGTGTTACCAAGTAATTTTAAAACAATAGATGGTTCCCTGTATACCGGCTCAGAATCACAAAAACTTAGGTATAGTTTGTGTGACATTTAAAAGTTTTTCAGTTTTCTGAGTGACTTGGCTCTCCCCGCTTTTATGTCATCTGTCTTAAGCACTATCAAAGTCAAAGTCAAAATATATATCTTTATTCAATTTAGGCACTAACAAGCACTTATGTATGTCGAGGACTCTACCACACTGGTTTGGAGAAACCCAGTTGAGAAAAATCCGGTAAGAAACTCAACAAGTAATTTTTTTTCCAAACAGATCTGTAATTTTATACTAGGGCTACACACATCGCGATAGAAATAAATATTTAAAAATAGATAAAACTTCGTCTTCGGGCTACGGCGAATGTGCATGGCCACACTGCTATAGAGAGCAATGCCGCAGAGTTTACTTTAGTTTGGCAGCCTTTGATGTGCGCAAATTTACCGACAGCGGGGCGAAGGGTCTGCGGCTTCGGGCGAAGTGCCAAAGTATTCGCGAATATTCGGCTACATACATCGCGATTATGCGAATATTCGCGTTATCGCGATGTGTGTAGCCTTAGCATTACTGACACAACTAAAAATTTCAACACAGTAGATACGCTATTTGAAACTAGGGATCGCTAACGCAGATCAGAATTTGTTACCTACTTCCAAACATCCTTGCCCGTTATTATAGTCATTAATTTAATAAATTTTGTAATTCTTACAGATAAATGGAAACTGTATCAGATCAGAATCTTCTGCCATTTCTACAAGAATTTGTCCACGAAAGTGATTCGGAACAGGTAAGGTTTGAGTGATATTTAAAAGTTTATTTATTTATTACAATGAGAGCAAACAGAAGCAAATGTTTACAATATGTGCTTAAACTTACTTAATTAGATTTATTTTATCAGTTTTCAAAGCGACATGCCTCTCTCTGCTTTTTTGTTATGCGTCTTTAGCTTTATCACCCTCATCGGTGGTATACTACACGCTACCACCCATCTGTTTTGTGGCGTGCTTAACGGACGCAGAAACAGCATTGCGTGCTGATAATCCTGGTGAGAAAGCCCCAGTTGAGAAAAGTACTCAAGCCGCTTGAGTATTTGGGTAAATCGACATTAAATAGACATCCACTTAACTGCCAGGAGCCATTGGATGGAAAGAAAACGCACATGAGAATTTTCCAGTGAGCTCTACTGCTGGCTGTATCTGAGCTGAATTCTAGGCATTGGCTGCATATAATGCCTTCCCGAAACCTTTACCCTTCGCCGTAACATCATTCAAAGCTTATTAAGATAAACGTCCAGTTTCAAATGCTAATGCCAATTTTGAAATTATTTAGTAAAATTTTTCACTGTAAAATTTCGCACATAAATGAAAACACGATGCGTGCCCGGGTTCGAACCAACCACCTGCTTGATAGGTCATGTCAAACCACTAGGCAACCAAGCTCGACTCTTATGTAGTCTGTGGCAACACTTGGGTTATAAATTCTGTCTAAAAACTAGTTTTGTCTAATGGTTGGTGACCGCTGCCCTATGCAAACAAAGTATCCCCAGACTGAAAGCAAGACCATAACGGTACCCGCAGGTCGTCGGCCTAGCTAATGTACTCGTTATTTGCAGGAAAAATGATAATCACTGTGTTTGCATAGTATGGAGGCTGTCGGGTCTTGGTTGACGAATAGCTCTTTTTCCTTTATCGTTAGAGTCTCTTATCGGATGAAGAAATTTCATGTCTGACTTACCTCCGGGCTTCGAACGGATGTGTAAGTCAAATCTGAGGCATAAATTAGATGTATTTTAATGAAACTTATGTTTGGTTTATTTTTCATTTTTACCTTGAATAAGGTGTGATTGTTAACCTGTCCTATTCTGCTAATATTTCAAATAAGAGAGTTTGTGAAGATGCCTGGATCTTTGAATGTTTAATTGTGCAGGAATGGTTGCTTTGACACATCTATTACGGAACCCAGTCTGGTGGCATATTTTTTTTACGCATAATTCATCATTTGGCATAATTCGACATTTCGCATAACTCTTTTTACTCTGAAACCATTAATCAATCAGGTTTTTTTTAATGGTTATCCTGTAGGACTCTATAGGTTAGGTAAGGTTTGTTGTATAACAATGCATACGAAATTTATGAGATCCAACACTGAAACATCTATTACATTTAAAGAAGTTACATGGTAGTCCATTAATATGTTAATTGCTGTATCTGAGCGCTAGTTTATTCATTCTGCGCGGACGAAGTCACGGGAAAACACTAGCGTGTCATATTTCTCGCTGACGTAAAGACTCTTCAAAAAGGCGTCCTCTTCTAAGTTATAAAGTACGTAATAAGTGCACTGTCACTCAACATTGAGTGCCAAAGATGACGCTGCACTATGCAGTGTTACTCGGGGTATATCACCGAACTTCTCTCACTCACTAGCTACCGTGCTTAACTCCTTCCGAAGCAAGAGGTCCAGGGTTCGAATCCCGGTAAGGGCATTTATTTGTGTGATGAGCACGAATATTTGTTCCTGAGTTATGGATGTTTTCTATGTATTTAAGTATTTATTTATCTATATAAGTATGTTTATCGTCGTCTAGTACCCATAGTACAAGCTTTGCTTAGTTTGGGACTAGGTCGATTTGTGTAAGATTGTCCCCTAATATTTATTTATTTTATTCATTTTATTTGTTACTGCATTTTATGCTGTGATTAAGAGGGTACGATGGGCACCATTTCTCCATACAAACGTACTCCCCTGTTTCCTCCCTGAATAATGGCTTTAGAACCAATTTTTTTTACTGTGTATTCTGTATCTACCACAGCTATGCCCCTATGTTTCGTTTTTTTCCATATTTCAATTAACATAAGAAATATCAAGTTAGCTATGAAGTATCTTTTTTTTTTTTTTTTTTTTTTTTTTTTTTTGTATTTAGTACGAAATATAAGAAATATCAGCTTTCAAAAACTGAAAAAATTGCCCAATTTCAACGTCATTTTCAGACACTCATCAGAAAAGAATCCCTGATATAAACAAAAAAAGGAAAACATAGGGGCATAGCTAAATCTGTCCTCTAATTATTTTTGAAAAAAATAATTTTATTGCTGCAGTTTTCGAGAAGAAAACAGGGGATTACGAAATGCTGTTTTGGTCAATTTTACGCGCCTAATAACGATCTGAGCTGCAGTTGTCCCGCTCTCGCTGTACTGACATAGAGGGGTTCGGGCGAGACAGCGACATTTCATTAAAATACCTATTTCTCAAAAGTCTCTCAGCCATCGTACCCTCTTAATGAACAATACGTTTGATATTAGGATTGTGAATTTAGTTTAGACGTGATAAGAATAGGTTGTTTGTTTTGAATAATATAATACCTATGCCAAGACATTTTTCATTAAAAATAAACGTTTTTTATTTTGTTTAACAAAAAAAGTAACTGTTCTCATATAAGAAATCCTTGCAATAACCTTTTCCTTACGATCTGTACAGTAATTTTGAATATTTTGTTTGATATGATGCGTCTTCAAAAATTTCGGTTTCGGTTTCGGTTTCGGCCGAAATTAGAAAAAAACCGAATATTCGGTTTCGGTTTCGGTTTCGGCTAAAAATCGTGTTTCGGTCGGACACTAGTAGTTTATAAGTTAGTGTGAGTGAATATCGTGGTATGTTTATTTAAGGATTTTAAGAAATTACTTAAGGTCAGTATTTTTACTCATAGAAAAAGTATTTTAACCAATCATTACATTAAAGTCTTAAAATTTCGTACCTTTTCTAAGCCACTTGGCAATGCCTCGTGGTCTAATCACGGTGCTTGGCTTTAAGGAGCTCAGCTCCGCTCATCCGGACACGTCAAATAATTGACAGTCCAAGAAATTTGCAAATATCTAAAATCTGTAATGTTATGTATTTTTTTTTAGGAATAACTTTAACTTTTTTTGTCTATGAACTATTCCGATTTTTTATTTTCAAACCAACTGAATCACCCACTGTGGAACCGTTTCACATAAAATGTCACTGTGACATCGCATTGCTTGACAAAGAAAATCATTATGGCCAATGGGCGGCCAGTGGATGCAATATGGTGACGAATGCAAAAGATGGATAAGACTCTAATTATATTTTGAGTACCTACTTTATATTTATGTATAAACATATATGCAGTTACAACTTCTTATTCTTTCTATAGTAAAATGGAGTCAGTTATGGTCAATTCCAGAATATGATTTCATAAGAAATTTTAGTGATGGCGATAAAGTTCCAATTAATGGTTTAGTATCACTTTACGACTACACACCTCTTACATCTGTAGATGTAGAGTCATTTCCTATATAAACGGATGGTGAACTATGAAAGGAATGAACTGAAAATATGTAATATAGAAAAAGTTATGATTATTTACTTCAACAATAAAAAAATATTGTTAAAGTAAATAATTATATATTTTTTAAAATACAGAAATATATATTATTTTGCAATTATGTCCTCATTTTTTAAATAGTAGTCATATCCATATAACGTATATCGTTCGACATTATTTTGACGTAATTTGCATCCGTCAGCCGCCCATTAATTATGTATGACGTTTAGGTACTGTGTTTGTTTGGCGAGCCTTGGGGGAAGCCTATGTTCAGCAGTGGACGTCTTTCGGCTGAAATGATGATGATGATGACTGTGAAAACGTTCTACGATGAGTCAGACATCAAATAGTTCGACTGTACTGTACGTTATTTGTAATTCACTGACATCCTCTTAACCCTGAATTCCTATCACTCAAACAAATGTTTTTTGTTTTACGACTTTTTAAAATGAAGCAGTTTTCTTCCCATACAAATACACAGAGTATCGTAAAAATAAGAGGTAATCTCAAATTTTCAAAACGTTATTACACCAAAAATATTGAGTTATGACAAAAGCCGTAAAACAAAAAACATTTGTTTAAGTGGTAGGAGTTTAGGGTTAAAAGGATGCTAGTGAATAACAAATAACCCTGTATAAAACATGAAGGACGACTCAAGGTTTTTAGCTGCGTCAGTCTGCGACTGTGCTCTAACATAGCTCCAGCTATCGTCTACCTCGTTGTCTAAATACTAATACAGAATTTCTAGTATGTTAGTGAATTTAACTAAGGGGCGTCTACACCAGTCGCACGCTTCGGGGGTTAATCACATTGCACAAGTAATTTGGGGTTGCCTCGGGCGTGTGCCAGGCCGAGCCGTATGGTTAGTGTGGAGGTTGCACTGTTTGAGAATATTAAATTTTAATCTGAACTTGCATACGCAAAAGTTTGATTAGGAAGCTCTATATTTAGAGCAAACAGTCGTAACTGTTTTTTTTTTTTTGAATGATTCGCCAGAGTGGCCAAAGACGCGAAGTCTTTTCTATTTTTTACTTTAGGGTAGGAAGAGTGACTTGTGCTCGGGAAAAATCCCTTCGGACGAACTGGGAATGGAGGGCCCAGACAGTGTCCGACTTGCACGGACTAAAAAACCCGGTCACAAGTCCCCTTCTCTATTGATTATTAATACAAAAAACGTGTGCTTTTATATATATATATATATTCAGAGCAAACAGTCGTAACTGTTTAAAATAGCTTGGCAAGTCCCGCAAAGTCTTGTTTCGCACTTTTGTCGAGTCGTTACATATTAAGGCAAAACAATAGAATATAATAGCCAAAAAATATTTACGAGTAAGATCATCATCATCCTCATCATCCCAGCCTATATACGTCCCACTGCAGGGCACAGGCCTCCTCTCAGAATGAGAGAGCTTGGGCCGTAGTTCCCACGCGGGCCCAGTGCGGATTGGGAACTTCACACACACCATTGAATTTCTTTGCAAATGTATGCAGGTTTCCTCACGATGTTTTTCCTTCACCGTAAAGCTCATGGTATAATATATGTAATTCCGCACATAAATTCCGAAAAACTCAGAGGTGCGAGCCCGCACTCGAACCCACGACCCTCTGCTTGAAAGACCATAGGTTGTTAAAATCTTTGAGGCAGTATTGTCTCACGCGCGGGTGCTCGCAATCGCAATCACCATCTCGTTCTACCCTTAGTCAAAATTATTTAACAGAAGTAAATGATTAAAAGGATCTTAGTGCGTTACACAATAAGGCCTCTAGCTCATGTTTTTTAAAACATTTCAAGTGCCGAATAAAAAAATGCCTTTGGATTTAGATACAAACATTAATTCTAACGTTCTAATACTTGAGACTTCAACGCGCTCAAGCGCGTTGTGTGTAGAATAGGTATATACTAGGGGCGTTCAATAAAAAGTGAGAATGAGTATGTTATAAACAACTTTTACTAAATGTCATTTTATTTTTCGACATAGTCACCTTTTAGCATAATACACTTAGTATATCTTTTTTCTAAACTTAAAATTTCATTTTTAAAAAAGGTCTCATCTTGAGTACTTAAAAAATCTTGTACTGCAGCGACTACCGCGTCGTCGTCTTCAAATTTCTGGCCTCTCAGGTATTGTTTCAATCTCGGAAATAGGTAGAAATCACTGGGAGCGAGATCTGGTGAATACAGAGGATGCTTAAGGATATCGAACCCAGCATCACGAATTGCAGCCATTGCAACGGCGGACTTGTGTGCCGGGGCATTGTCCTGGTGGAACAGCACAACTTTCGAGAGTTTACCTCGCCGTTTTTCGCGGATCTCATTGCGCAATGTTGCTATTTGTTTGGCGTATAATGTGCCCGTAATAGTGGCTCCATGCTCGAGATACTCAATCATTAATACCCCTTTACCATCCCAAAAAACAGAGCCCATGACCTTACCGGCAGATGGGCTCACCTTGAATTTCTTCGGAGTTGGAGATGATGGCCTTTTCCATGTCATAGACTGCAGTTTAGTTCCTGGGTCGTAATGATGGAGCCATGTTTCGTCCATTGTTATAAATCGCGCCAAAAAAAGTTCCCGGTCTTGCTGCATCAGGTTCAAAGCTTCTTGACAAATCTCTAGTCTAGTTTGTTTTTGCGTGTCAGTAAGCATTCTTGGTACCCAACGCGCAGATACCTTTTTCATACCCAAGCGTTCATGTAAAATATTATGCACGCTCCCCGTTGAAATCTTTACATTTTCAGCAATAAAACGAACCGTGACACGACGATCCACCAAAACTGAGTTTTCGACTTTTTTCACAATTTCTTCAGTTACTGCTGTAGTAGGGCATCCGGAGCGGGGGTCGTCCATTGTCGATGTTCTTCCACGTCTAAATTCGGCGCACCAACGTGCGACTGTCGAATACGGAGGAGCATTAGACCCTAAAGTGTCCCGCAAATCCAAATTGACTTGGTCCGTAGAAAAATTTTTCAAACACAAATATTTGATAACGGCGCGCAGTTCAATTTTCTCCATTTTCGCTAACGTACTCAATAGCATTGCAAAGAAATTACCGTATTTTTTTTTAAACAAAAGACAGTTAGTTTTTTTTTTCATAGCAATCAGCTAGATAGATTAGCTTTACCGGCCAGTATTTAATTTCCTAATATTGAAAGAGTTTGCATCTCATTCTTACTTTATATTGAACGCCCCTCGTATTTGAGATAAAGATAGTTGCGATTACATAAGGTTTCTTTATATCGCTTCAGTTAATAGTATTTTATGCAACTGTATCATAATAAGGGCCATTAAGACACGAATGCGAGTTTAGTGTCTTAATGGCCGATTATGTATAGTTGCATACATTACTTTTTCTACGAGTTCAAAATAAACAATTATTAAATAATGATTACTTACATACATACATGACAATAAATGAATTTTTCGATTTTAAAAGTAGCAAATTATTGCTCACTTCAATTGCCGCCTGTTTTATTTCTAGCGGCGTCAACATTTCTGCATCACAAAGTCACAAATTCTCACAGGTAAAAAGTCATTTAAATAGTGATTAACTCTTTTATTTCTTTCAACTTGAATTTAAAGAACTCCGTGCAAAGCTAAACAAATTCCCGCTATTTTGAAACTTTTTTTTTCACTACTCGCAACCTTAGAATGGACCCGGGAACTTTAGGTCATACAGCCAAATTGAATGATGTTAAAATATTCATATTTAATAATGACTTTAAAATTCATTTATTGCCCGGTATTTAAGTATTCTCATTATTTAATAATTGTTAATGTAGACATATTTTAATTAATGTACAATGACTTTATATTAATTTCCCGCTTTATTTTTTTTTTAATTTGCGACCGTACTCGTACCATAGAGCTTGATCAGCGTGTTCTCAATCACGAAATTTCGCTTGAAAAAATAAACCTTGATTGTGATTGGTCCTACCTGTTCTTACTCATTTTTAAGCAACCAATCACGTGGCGCACGCATATTTAAAGAAACTCGATTATCAAAATTGAGTTCAGTATTCTTTTTTTGAATGTTATTATATTACTCTCTCCCGTAATAATAATGAAATTAAATTACTATGGGTTATTATGTTACTGAATTTGCACCATAGAGTATAGAACTTGGAACAGACTTAAAACGTTAGTTATTATTGCATAGTTTTTGACCATATAATTGAAAGATTATAATACAGGAGTAGAAAAATAATTTTAAGTGCTTTTATCTTAAACTAGTTTTTAGTTCTCGCGGAAAAATGAAAAATTGGTTTGTTGTTTTCGAAACATTTTTTCTTGGTAGGTACACCTCTATGATATGATCTTTAAAGAATGTCTGCCAACTTTAAAGTATTTAACTCCAGTAGTGTTGTGTATTGTCTGTCAACAAATCAATCACGTTAGTCTTATGGAATTCACTCCCATCGTCTGTATTTCCAGATATAGCTAAACTAATATAAACGGTCTAGCTATAGATATACGTACTACCTAGGTTTCTTCAAAGCTAGAGTGAATAGGCTGTTGCTGAACCGGCGCTAGACACCTTTGGCCTCATCTAAGCTTTCCATCAAATGAGATAGAAGTCAATCGCGAGTCATTTTTTGTAAAAAAGGTACAGATAAAGAAACTTTTACTAGAAATCGTGTAGTGTAAAGGCGACCGCATATAGAATCCATAAAATAAATAGACGCGTCAACTGAATTCCGCTAACCCAGTTACGTACAATAACATGTGGAGCGGCAGCCTCTTGTTTGTTCTATTCATTGAGGAGCATTCCAGACGGTGCAGTGCTTAACTAATGAAGAACATCGATATCGACATGATGTGAAGTCGATATTATCGATATGTTCCACAGGCCAAAAATATTTCTTACGAGTAGGTAGGTACAACATTTTGTAACCATGACGTTTTGTTATGCTGTGACGCAACGTATTAATATACATATAACCTTAGGACATAATAATGTCCTATGTGTGTGTATAAGTAGGTATGTTGATATGCTGGGTGTCCAGTAGACTGTTGTTTCACAATAGACTGCTGTCACATCTATTGCCTATTATATCTTGTATATTAAATAATTTAAAAGAGCTTACCAAAAGCTTTTTTAGATATGCTACGGGTAACCCAAAAGTTAAGGATGTAACATCAACCTATGGTTTGTAGTCCAATACGTCACCGCCAAGTGAAAACCTCGAATGTGCAAAAAAAAATACAGAAGAGACAAAAACAAGATGCACTACAAGGTTTTCTAATGAAAAAAAGTATAAAACGGTTTTCACAAAATTTTGTTACTTACGAGGCTTCCACAAGGCGGTGACGAATAATCAAGCAATGATCTAGGATATAATAATAATACTAATTCAGATATTATTTGTCTGACTGAATAACGAGCATTCAAAATGTCATCAAAACCTTTAATGTTTATCATATAAATCCTTATCATTTAATATTTAGCAGGGTACTTTTACTCTCGGCCACTTCCATTTACTAAGAGAATGGAGCCGGGCGGGTTTTATCCCGAACTTGCTTCGCCCTTCTGGAAAAATAAATAATAAACTAGTCCCCTATTCCGTGTATGTTTTTCAAAATCCCTTCTTATTCCACTATGATACCTAATCATGGCATATGTCTGCTAAATATCAAGACTATTTTAGTTGTTTAACATAGGCATTGTCTCTCAGTCAGTCAGTCACGTTACTTTTAAGGGCCTACGCTAGCTGACGCGGACATCCGCCGCGTGCACCCGCTCGCGGGTCTAAAATGTACCGAAAATCCGTCGCACGCGCCCGCGCCACATAGCGCTGTTCATACAATTTCTTATTAGACGCGCGCACGACGGGCGTCCGTTCCGGGTAATCCGCGTCAGCTAGCGTAGGCCCTAATAGCTACAGATGAACCCATGAATCTTGGACAAAAAGTTTGTATCGATATTTATTTATCGATACCCACCAATCACTACACGGAAGTGGGAATATAGGTGGAAAGTTTGCACCCACACAATGATGTCACCTTCACAGTATCCATAGTTAACCTCAGCGGTGTTAAATGGGGGGTAGCTGACTCACGGTCCACAGAGAAAGTGCTTCGATTGTACACAAATTCGGTCGAAACGTTTGTAAATTCGACCTGAATTTGTGAAAAGTGATTTCGCTCGGTCACGATATGGTTTTCTGTTGTAAATTGTGAAGTGGCTAGACTTCGCTGGGTTAAAAGTTTTATCATGTTTTATGAAGGTCTATTTGATTTAGTATCGGATGAGGAATAGTTACATGGATTGATTTGTTTAAATTAAAGTAAAGTATGTTCTTGTGATTCACAACATTATTAAACATGTACGATAACATCTATGTAAATACTTAGGTATTATGTCATTAGAATGTCACCTCGACTAAAATAAAATGCTTTATTTCTACAGTTGCGTGTTTGAATGATTGTTTTATGGAGTTGTCATCCTTATTTAGCGCAATTTATCACTTTCAAAAATTAGTCCGTTGTACCGTAAAAATATCCTTTACTTTTGTGAGTAAACAAAACCAAATTTGCCATCTTTTTCCTTATGATTGCTGTCGGCAGTGAACAGTGAATTCAACCGAAACTTTTTCTTTTGATGTTCAGTACAGTTTTCAGTCTATTAGCTTTTCGGGGAAAAGCAAACATGGTGAAAACTCCGCCATTTCGATTGCACCGCCGCAGAATAAGCGAAACCAAAGCTTTTTATTTGCGAGCGACCGACTCTAACAAACAAGCGGCAGACGTCGCTGAGTTTGTTTATTTTTTAATTTATTACGTTTCCCTACGTTTCGTCGTTTACCTAATTTAATTGCCTGAAAAGCATTTAGGAATAGATTCTTTTAGTTATTTTTGTCTTTGTCCGAATAAAATGAACTCTCTTATCTTCGTGGTTTCGTCTGTTAGTTAAAGAATCAGCGTATCTAAGTATTTATAACCAAAAAAGAATTTAGTGGACATTTAAAAGAATTCTGGGTACTTAGTGCTCCTCTATAATAATTAAGGTTTTAGGTCTGCCAAATTTATTATTGAATTATTAATACTAATATTATTTTTATACTTTTTATTCCTTAAGTACAACAGGTTAAAAAACAATAACAAACATAATAAAAACTTAAACTATAAATAGAAAATTTGGCCTAAATCGCCGTCAATGGGCAAGGTGCCCACAAGGCTGGCCGTATTTCCTCGCTGTATAGCGATACTTATTCGCTGTGCGAAATAGTGGCCAGCCCTCTGGTCGCCCGAGGCCTCTATTAGGCGCGTCGACAAATCTTTGTATAGCCCACGCGCACTTGGCAGGTTTCAACGCCAAACGCCGCAAACATGTAGCTAGTTCCTAGGGCGGCATATTTGCGGCGTTTGAGGCTTTCAGCCGAGGATGCCGCAGCGCCAGCGGTAACGTTGGTGCTTGGAACATGGGACGGTGCCAGGGTATCAACACAAGTAGCATCCCAAACTAGCGGCCGACCCATGCTCCAAGGCATCAGCGACATTCCATCAGGCCTCTTGCCGTCGTCTCTGGCCAGCCCGCTGGGCTCGAGGACTGCCGGCACTCTCACACTGACAAGGGCCCGACGGATGATGTCATTAATGCTGGCGTTGCGGGAGATCCTACCAGCGCTCCGGACACATGAGAGGCCATGGTGACCCAGTATGTCCACCATGGCGCCGCATTGACAGCGATGTCGCTTATTAGTTGATGCCCCCAAACGTAAGCTAGCATACTAATATTAATATACTCGTATATTTAACGGCAAAAAAACGAACATAGCATAGCCAAACGGATTAGGTCGTTGAAATGGCAATGGGTAGGCCATATACGAGTAGCACCCAGAACAGATGGGTTTTTGGGCCGAAAAGTTCTCGAATGGAGATCACGGACTGGCAAGTGCAGCGTGGGACGTCCACCAACAAGATGGACGGATAATTTGGTAAAAGACGCAGGTTCACGGTGAATGCGAGCCCCTTATAACCGTCATTATTGGGTATCAATGAGGGGGGCCTATGTCACGGTGGACGTCCAAGTCCTACGGCTGAAATGTTGATGAATTCTAGCCGCTTGTTAATACGGAACCCTATATAATAACGCGACAAGCACTTAGCCGGTATTTTTCTAAATCGCTTATTAATTGTACTGATGTTCAATAAAGAGTAATATTGTATTGTACTGTATTATAATTTCCACTAATTACCATTCTTACTTTAAATAGTGCATTACTACAGAGGCCGGAAAGTAAGGGGTTGCCGGCCGAGTAGGTTTGCTTTTTTCAAACATGCAATGAAATAAATAAAAAAACTTCAAGATATTAAAAATGCAAAGAAAGCAACTATTGCTTATATTTTTTTAGGGCTGGATGCCATGATGTCATAGACCTATAAACTTCATGATGCTGTGTCACATGAAACAATAGGCGATCGCTTTCCCGGCCTAGGCCTGCAATTCTGAATGAAAATCCATTACATAGCACTCGTCTAACCGCGCCCGCAACGTGATACGTCCCGGCCTATTATTTGGAACGTAAGGTTAAAATTTCATTGCATCTTTGAGAAAAAGTTATTTTTCTACACACTGAAACTTTTTTCCGGAACTTTATATGCCTAATGCATTGTTTTAGTGGACTAAACCATCTTCGTTTGAATGAAACCAATTTGGGGCCATCGGTTCGATGGTTTCAAAGTACATAACGTACAGGTAGAAATATATTTAAAAACTGGATCAGATTCCCAATCAACAATTTGTTGCATTCATCACTCGAAATATGAATAATAAGTAACCGCATCGCCTGCGCACAGGTAAAGTAAATGTGTTTTCAACAGTAAGTCAATTATTGTAATAGTTAGCACCAAAGATTCTACGATAATTTAGGATTGACATAATTTCAAAATGATTTATTTAAACTATAAATACATAATTTACAGCTTATAAGTATTGTTTCAATTATATAATACAATTATAGAAAATTATTAAAGGTTAGTTCGTAAGAAGCATGCTGCATGTCAAGCTGTGGTTATTTTTATGCCTTAGGGCGCAAAATAGTGATACTTATGACCTGTTATATATGTCCATACCTTTTTGTACCTTTGTTTGACAAATAAATGCTTTCGAATTTTTCGTTTATTGAAAAAAATGCTAATTTTAATAAATTAAAATTACATCCTGTATCATTTTTATAAAAAAAATCCGCGTTATTCCTTCAATACTTATTATTTAATTAGCTATTTGAAATGGCAACGGGCAGACCCTATAGCACGCAGAACAGATGGCCGTTGGGGCCGAAAAGTTCTCGAATAGAGACTACGGACTGGCAAGCGCAGCGTAGAACGTCCACCAACGAGATGGACGAATGAGTAGTTGGTAAGAGCCGCAGCTTCACGGTGAATGCACACAAACGTTCACGTTCTACGCACAAAAGAAGCTACTACGAAAGCTACTACGAAATTTGAAATTCGCATCGTGCCGTCCCTATCGCTCTTCTGTACTCTTAGCGTGAACGGAATGGCATGATACGAAGTTCAAAAACGAATCCGCAGTATAAGGCCAGGTAGCAGCTAGTCGTGCCATTAGTTAGATTACTGCTCGGACCCTGTCTACTGTGATCACGCGACGCTAAGTGAAGCACAAAATCTGTTTTCCATTTTGAATAATATTTATTCGTTCCAATACAATTCTCGCAAACATGCATAGTTTTAACGATGAGTGTTTTTTTTTTATTTGTTGACTTCCGTTCATCTGTTGCGGATATTTTATATTTACGGTAGTATTTTTTGTGTCCACACTGCAGTACACTTTCATATATCAGACACATCTCTGCATATATACGTCTTAATGCTTGGCACACGCTTCCTTTCAGAATGAAAGGGCTTGGGCTGTAGTTACCTCGTGAGCCCACCGCTGATTGTTAACTTCACTCACACACACCATCAAATTTTTTTTGCAAATGTATACAGGTTTCTTCACGATATTTTCCTACACCGTAATACTCACGGTAAATTTTAAATATAATCGGTGAAAATTTCAAGTGTCTAGTTAGTGCCTTTATAAAGATCGAGTTAAAAACGTTGAAAAAAGCACGTTCCTTGTATGACGACCACCTTCAATTTTTAACTTTAATAATTATTAGTATTTTTTGTTATAGCAGCAACCGAAATACATCATCTGTGAAAATTTCAATTGTGTAGCTATCGCGGTTCATGAGATACAGCCTGGCGACAAACCGACAGACGGACGGACAGCGAAGTCTCAGTAATAGGGTCCTGTTTTTACCCTTTGGATACGGAACCCTAAAAAAGTAAATTTACATGCACCTTCCTTTCCGATTTCGGTTAAAATAATCATCCCGAATCTTAATCGAGTTAAAATTCGGCCTCAAAAGAGTCCATTCCATTAGGCAGAGTCGGCTAAAGTTGGGTTACGTGTTTGGCAACACTACAACGGAGGCTTGGCGGCGAGCCAACAACTGGGGTTCTCACTTTATTAAATATCACTTATTTTGTCTTTTTAACCGATTTTAAAATAACAGGCCGAAACAATTCCAATGCTTTCTTTTTTGCCTCTAATTTGTTTCAGTATAAAAGCCTAGATTAAATATTATAACTAATGAAATAAATAAATATCATGGGACAATTTACATCAATTGATCTATTCGCAAACTTGTACTATGAGTTCTAAACGGATACAGATACTTATGTAGATAGATACATACTTAAACAACGCACAAACTATCGTATTCATTACACAAATGGCTGCCCCTATCGAGATTTAAACCCGGAACCTCTAGCTTAGTTGCTACATCTAGCTATCCAGTTGTCTAAACATACTGGAAAACAACTCTACACGTTAATTTTACTATCCTATCCTAATATTAGAATTGTGAAAGTTTGTGAAGATGTTTGGACATTTGGATGTTTGGATGCTCGTTAGTCGATCACGCAAAGCTAAAAGGCTAAAAGGATTGAATGAAACTTGACGTACAAGACATGTAGATTGAGACAGGATACTCAATAAAATTTTAACTTTAAACAACGATAGGGGTACTGATTGCTCGTAGAACTGAAGGCCGGTGGGGCCAAAGGGTTCTCGACTGGCGTCCACGGACTGGAAGGCGCAGAGTAAGAGGCCTACAACAAGGCAGAGCGTCAACATGGTTAAGATTGCGGAAACGGGATGGGGATGGCGCAGGGCCGGTATATTTGGCTAGCCTTGAGGGAGGCCTATGTTCAGCAGTGGAGTCCTTCGGCTGAAATTATGATCACGAGAGGCTGTCCAAGACCGTTGAGATAGATACCGCGCCTTTCAAGATGACGCGTGAATTTGGTCTCCGATCAACAGATGGCGTTATCTGAGCAAACGTGCTTTAAAAATTGTAAAATATTACCTAAACATTTTTAGGACAAATCTAAGATTGATATGTCTCGTTAAAGTATTTTTAAAGCGGGCGAAGCCGCAGGTTAGTGCTAGTAGTCTATATTTTATCCAGAGAACAAATGAAAATCCCACGGGCCGCAGACACCGGAAGTAGGACAAATTCGACTTCAATGATTTGCAATAGATCTGTATCTATGCATGTACGGGTGTACATTGCAAGTTAATAAAAAGCTTTTAAAACATTATTGAACAGCATTATTCGACTCTTAACATTTTCCTATTGTGATTACAAGCACATTTAGCCGCCTCGTTAAACTTATTTTTACATTATGCTGCATTGCAGTAATGTAACCAACTCCCGTCTGTCTGCTCAATCATTTAATGGATTTAACCGCGGCCGTAGCTTTTTCGGAGTTTCTATCTCACCGGCGAAATTCCACGTTCACTCATATCCTATAGGTTCCTACTCTCATCCATCATAGGAGCCAAAATACGTCACTGCTAGACAAAGGCATCCCTCAATGACTACGATCGGTCCTGCGCTGAGGCCCTACCACGAAGTGCATAATTCGAACTTCGTTTCGTGCCGTCCCGCTCACGCTAATATGATTTGACACGAGAGTGAGAGGGATAGTACGATACGAACTTCGATTTTCGAATTTCGTAGTAGCGCCTCTGAACGCATAAGTGGTTCGTGTGACCTTTACGAGATTGTCGTCGGTCCATCTTAGGGCCTAAGCACGCGGCGTTTTTAAAACGCGCCGTCGACGCGTGTTTGTATCGATACAAACGCGATACGCACGCGGGTTATTTATAAAACGCCGTGTGTTAGGGGCCTTATGGTTGATCTAATGGAATGAAAAACGCGCTGTAAACGCGCGTTTCTAAAACCGTTTTCAAACGCGCCGTCGACGCGCGTTTTAGGAACGCGCGTTTACAGCGCGTTTTTCATTCCATAGAACAGCCATATAACCCGCGTGCGTATCGCGTTTGTATCGATACAATAGGCCCTTATAGGGAACGTGCGCATAGACGGTGCTGCCAGCTTGTGCCATCAATTGGACTGTTTTACCCTGATAAGTTTATTTTACTGTCCGCATAGTGTCTCTTCTGTCGCATTAGTGCTGCCGCCTATAGTATCTGCACGTTCCCTAAACGCCACGTCTTCCGTAATGGAATATACGTAATGTATGTTTTCTTTCAGACCTCGAAAGCGGCACTCTTTAGTGCCACTTCTATTACTTACAGAAGAAAATTTTAGGAGCGAAAAATCGATCGAGCTAAGCCACCACCCTACCACCAATCAATCAATCATCCTACCACCGAGATAAGCTTGGTGAAATAGGTACTGTATATTTAAATTAACGAGAACGGATATTAAACATGTACGAGGTTCAGCTTTAGAGTACCTACTGACAGCAATACTGTGCATATGTTGCAGTTTATTAAAATTAGCAAACTTACCTAATAGATAAAAAAACCCGGCCAAAAGCGTGTGGGGCATGCCCAGGATGGTCCGCAGCCGTTCGAAAAAATCCTTGCATATCTTTATTATTTTACTATTAATCATACCTTCTGTCCGTATTAAACAAGCAATATTTTATAGGTCAGGCTGCTATTTACTCTTAAACAACTAATAATTCTCAAGCAAACTTAGCCGTTATAGTTTTATCGAAATGTTGCCCTAAATATCGAGGAACTACAACTATTTTATTCCCATCTAATATTATTGGAGATATTTTTTAAGTGTTCACGATGACATTTGTGAGATTATATGCCTGACAACTCTGACAAGTCGTGCGTGCTCAGTATTTATTACAAACAGAAAAAAACCGAAGTCAACTGTCACTTCTGTCATTGCCAAATAAAATCCAAACCGTTTGTTTCGTTTTCTTTGCGTTTTGGTGTGCTATATTTCCAAAAAATGGTAGGAGATAAAAATAAAACAGCTGCAGTTCCTGGATCTTTAAGACGACGATTGTCGAAAAAGAATATAATTAGCACCTCTTCAATAAAGTTTTATTTAGCCAACTACGTTTTGAGAGTGACAAGTTTAAATAAAGCGTGCATAAAACTTATACATCTTAATACACAAAAAACAAACGCAAGTAAGATGAAACGATGAATAAACTTTAACAATGCGTTTATTCCGAGCACTTCAATGTATCTTAGTCGTAAAATATGCAATCACTGCTCTGAATAGGTATAAAACTGATATAAAACTTTTAATACTTATACGAGAAGGTACGCATAATGGTATGAGAATACAAGAAATATCTTGAGGGAACTTTAAGCATATTTCTCTTTAAAAGAACGACTGAATTTCTTTACGTCTCTGTTTTTATTTGGAGCGAAACATCTGCGTTTAGATATTTTTTTACTGGCTTGTTTTAAATATAACTAATAAATTATTATTTTTTTCTAATACAATAAATGAATATCACGGAATAAAAATGAAGCGCTACGAGCTATTAATTGAATATCGAGTTTCACCTACGCTACCCTCGCTGTTAACTCAATTAATTATGAAAGGGAAAATGATATTCAATGAGATGTACAGAATATTCCTTTATAACGTTTTTGTTTTCAAAAATGAAGCATATATTTCAAACTAAATACAAACTGAAATATAGATGCACAGATGTAAAAGTAATAAAAAAAATGAAGTTGAAGAAAATAAAAAATAAATAGAAAAAAGATACTTCATACTTAACTTGTAAAAATGAAGCATTTGAATTATAAATATCAAGATACATAAAGTTACGCACGAAAATGATATTTCATACTTAGTAAAGCATGTTCAAAAACAACACCATGTACTTAAAATAAAATTCACAATTCCTATTTTTTTTAAAAACGAACACCTAACTGAAGCGATGTAGTGCACGATCGAAAAAAAATGTATTCGTATTCGTACTGGCCAGTTCGATTTTCAATTTAAAGAACAATAGTTGTACTCTACACTGCGCCCGTCAGCTGATTGCTCGGCGTAGCAGAAATATTGTAGCATAAAACGTAGCAATAGCACGGAACGTAATAGAATGGACGGTAATATAGTTCAGCACAAAAAACTGAACGTATGAGTAAAATGCACTGTACTGGTTAGTTCTTAATTGAAAAAGTGTTATGTTTTATAAATCAAGCTGCAATTTTAACAATGAGAGCGCTTTAGTGAAATGTCTACGTGTGATGTCAAAAGGTTATTTACATGGGTAGGAAAAACGGTCATCATTTCAAAAACCTTACCTAGTTTCGAACAGTAGGGACTTCTTTACGATGTAACATTATGTTTTGATAATCGGTAGACAATAAATGGACTTATGTAGACACTATCCACCGAAACCGTGTCGCTGTTACGTAAATTTGAATGTTTTTCTTCTAGAATTTCAATCAAATCTTCAATTTTTCTAGAATTTCAGTCTTCTGACTTGTCTGGGGCTGTTACAATGTGTGTTTATAATTTACACTGATTCTTGTTATTAAATACCAATTCCTAAAGTCTATCTATTATTTCTGTTAGGGAGCAGTTTTATAGTGTATCCATCAAGGATGATATAGACTGGATTGGCAGTTGCCATAGTACGGATCGGCCGCGGTTTTTGTAGTTCGATTATTAAATCTAGATGGCGCTGAAATATAGCCAGAGGCTTTGAAGGCAAAACAATAAGACTACAGATGTTTCATATTACAACAAATGTATTATTTTTCAAAAATATTGCATAATAATACATTTGCAGTGATATGAAATATCTGTAGTCTTATTGTTTTGCCTTCAAAGCCTCTGGCTATATTTCAGCGCCATCTAGATTTAATAATCGAACTACAAAAACCGCGGCCGATCAGTACTATGGCGACTGCCAATCCAGTCTATATCATCCTTGGTATCCATCAAGAAGTAAATAGTTAAAGTTAGTTCTTTTCAGCTACGCCTCTCAGCTGCGCCCCATCACACTTACCAGGGAAAATCAAAAAGACCCGTGTGCAACATATCAAGTTCACCTGAACTAGTCTTAACCTGACATAAATTTAACTAAGAACCCTATTGCGAGTTCCTGTGGGACCATAAATAAGGTAAAAGCGGGTCGGGTCCCGCACGATGTAAGTAAGATGTAGAGGAAATATAAACCGGCACGACACGAGATACTGCGATCGATTGACACTTAACCATATTTACCTCGGAGGAATAAAAAGTAGAGTACGCATAAATCAATTGTTTCAATCTTAACAAGTTAAGTATGAAGTATCTTTTTCTATTTATTTTTTTCAACTTCATTTTTTATTACTTTTACGGTCATCCCGTGAAACCATATATTTCAAACTAAATACAAAACCAAACTTCTAGACCAGTGATGGTGTAGGGGTAAGCACGCAGCACGGAACGCTGAGGACCTGCGTTCGATTCCCAGCATTGGTCTTTTTTCTGGGGTTTTTTCTGTGCATCTATATTTCAGTTTGTATTTAGTTTGAAATATGTTTCAATCTTGTTTCAATATATCTTTCTGCCGTTCCTGGCGGGGGACGAGGTAACTAAGTGACGTCATGGATTTTTCTCTTTTTTTTCAGAACCGTTATAACTTGGCCTTTCACCCGGTACCAGGCTATCGTAGTTTTGGGTATAACTGGGAATTCTCACAGGAATTTAGCCAACATTATCATCCCAGCCTATATACATTCCACTGCAGGGCACAGGCCTCCTCTCAGAATGAGAGGGCTTGGGCCGTAGTTTCCACGCGGGCCAGTGCGGATTGGGAACTTCACACACACCATAGGATTTCTTCACAGGTGTATGCTGGTTTACTCACGATGTTATCCTTCTGCTTGAGAGGGCATAGGTCAAACCGCTAGGTCACCACGGCTCATGGGAATCATCATATCTGTCAAAAGACCCCCACCGCTGGGCAAAGGGCTCACCTAAAGAATTCCACAATGACCAATCCTGCGCCGCCCGCATCCAATGGTTTCTGCAAACTTAAGGGTTAACTAAACTTTCGAAGTTACCAAACGCTTCTCTTCCATTACGAGTACTGCACTTACAAGAAGAGAATAAACGGGGTTTTTAGGTATTTTTTGCTCTGGCTTTACTTGCAAAAATTTTCACGCCCCGCCATTGGGCCTTCTACGTAGCCTCATAGTAAACGTCAAACTTAAAATTATGATAATAGTCTTCTTAAATCATAAACAGAAACAAGAATAGAGGAACGTCATTGTCAAATGCACAAACAGAACAGAAAGAACCCTAGATGCTCGCAATAGGGTTAAATTCAAGGTGGTCCCATGCTCAAGATGTTTCCACTGTAACCGTATTGTAACTTTTACAGTGCAAAACTACCATGCACTCAGTTCGAAGTACATCGTAAAAGTGCATTGCAGTTTTGTAATGGAGTTTGCATCTACGTTGACGACATTGTTACCTTGCATGATGCCGTGGTTCATTTCTTCAATGGACTTGTATTAACTTGTTAAATTAATTGCTGATGTGAAGGAAACCATCAAATCTGCTAATACAGTAAAATAGAAAACATTTAATGGAACTGTCACTAACAACGGTTAAAACATTATTGGTAATTTGTTTTCTTACAAATGGTTATTGTATAAAGTATTAATATTAATCGCAATCTTAAAGTATCGGTGTTTGTTATCGAACTCCTCCGAAACGGCGTGACCGATTTTTATGATTTTTTTTTCTCTATATTTGGTAGGTCTGAGAATAGGTCGTAGGCTATTTTTTTATACCCTTATTCTTCGCGGACGGAGTTGCGGGCAACAGCTAGTCTAATGTATAAAATGTTCGTGTCACAGTGTTTGTTATCGAACTCCTCCGAAACGGTTGACCGATTCTTATGAAACTTTTTTATCTATCTATGTTTGGTAGGTCGTAGGCTATTTTTTATACCCTATCTTCGCAGACGGAGTCGCAGGCAACAGCTAGTAAAGTTATAATATTCAGTAAGCTGAAAAAAATAAAATCTTAATAGTCATGGACTGCGTTAAAACTACCTGTACGAAATTTTATTACATTTTTATCTTAAAAAAGGACAACGACATTTTTAAAGCACAACGTTTGTTCTGACAACGCCATCTATTGATTTACTTAGTTAACACGCCATCTTGAAAGCCAAGTACTCGACGCTCTAGAACAGCGTCGTCTAGTCTTGTTTAAACTAAAAATATTATTCCACTGGAACCCATTAACGGGATATCAAATATCCTATATATTAATCCAGATCTTCAGAGCTAAATCCTTTCAGCCGTTATACCGTGATTGAGTGACAAACACCCAAACTTCCAAAAATTTAAACATCCAAACATCTTCACAAAGCTTTTCATTTATAATATTAGAAGGATATGATGATATATTATAAAGATAAGCCACTTGCGGTTATCCATAACATAGACCTACGGATGTCGTTAAACCGGTGACCGTTTTGATCTATTACAGTCTAGATACGGGATAAGATGAGAGCTGGAGTAAAAACGATAGTTAATGTCAAAACCAACGGGGTACTTCCCATTGACCTAAAATTATGAAAGTCAAACTAAGTCAACAAAATAAAATATATTTTTAAATTCGACAACCACGGATTCCTTTTTTTAGTCATCAATTTTGTCGAACGCAAAAAATAACTTAGATTTTGATAGAAAATATTCATTTATTCCAATGTTTTTAGTATGAAACCCTCGGTGCGCAAGTTGGACTCTTACTTGGATAGCTTTTCTTAAAGCGTCTGAGTAGTCTTACTAATCTGGTAGTCATAATTCAAACTAAAGGAAGACAATACTTTCATTATTATTCTATTCGGAGACAGTAACTCTTTGTTAGTGTTAGAAAGTTTTTATTTATAGCTTAAGTTTCAAACATGTTTTTGAATGGCTAATGTCAAACCGGTCACTTATCTACTTAGATAAAATAAGATTTTCATTAAAACATTGTACATTATTGTAAGCCAGAAACAAACTTTCATTTTTGCCAATTTAACAATTCCATCAATAATACAACATACAAGAGTGCTTGAATTTATTTCTCATCGTCAGACATCAGGTGGAAGATGTCCTCTGTTGAACTAAGGCCCTTAGAACGCCACAATGAACGACAACTCGCCACTTGCATCCATCGGTTGCCTATAACTCTCGCGTTGTCGTCAATCCACCTAGTAGGAGGCCGTCGAACACGCCACCTTCCGGTTTTTGGTTGCCACTCGAAAACCTTTCTTCCCCAACGGCTAATCGGCCTTCGAGCGATGTGGCCCGTCCATTGCCACTTGAACTTCCACATTTTTTGCGCGATGTCAGTCCGTATTCCGGAATTTATTTCTCATGCAACGACAAAATACCGATTAAGTCGGATTTCTTCTTACCCTTACCCTTAACCCTTATTAATTTTAAGGTATTTTATTGTAGTGGTCATATTACCCGGCATACCTACGCATTGACGATCCCGGGCTTCAAATAGCGTATCTACTGTGTTAAAATTTTCAATTCTGTGTATTGCATTTCTTTGGATATAAATCTGTTTTTAAAAATATACCTTAATCTTCTACACATAGATTTATCCGAACTGGTGGTAGGTTCTTCGACATTCGTAAGTGCTTGTTAAAGCCTAAATATGAACCAAGATTTGACTGTGACTTTCTATCTTTATACGAGTACCTTTGTGATGTAACATAATATCCGTATCTACACGTTTATTTCATCTTAATTTTATTACACATCGATCTTACAATTTGAGGCTAATGGTGGAAGAAAATGGCAGAAAATTGTAAGTTTATCGAGCTTAAAGTTGTAAATATATAGTATGTTAATGCGAGAAAATTACTAGGCTTCTGTGCCTGTCTTACACCTACTTTGCTGCTGTTAGAGACATCATGTCTTAACTAGGATAGTATGCAGTTGCATTAAGGTGTGCTACCACCGAGTCGAAGCTGAGCAGAAACACAATCACAATAAAGCTATTTGGTTTAAGACAAATATTTCTCAAAAGATTTACATAAATCACTTGCTGCAAAAACAATAGTTTTGCTTAAAGCTTAATAGAAATAGGAGGAGGTAGCATGCAAAGACGGTCTGTCAAATACCACATCTCTAGGCTTGGTAGCCTCATATTTAATCTCTTACGACTTATATTTGAAAAATCATAACCAAAATATAAATTATGCTATTTGTATGAAACAAAATTTAGAACGAGTATATTCGGTATCATTTTCGATCACGAAATAAACCTAGCTTATTTTTTTTTTGACGCTGGGTTTCACATAACAAAAGAGTTAAGTTAAAACGTTCACCACGACGTCCATCATTATTAAGGTACGAGTAAGTACGGAAACGCAGGGTATTTTGAGCATTAAGGCTGTGGAAGCTGGAAGCCATCAATGTTCATTAGCTGTAAAAACCTTTCAGTGTAGCCAGTACGTTCGACATTTTGTTGATATTACGTGAGCTTGCATTTTTTTTATAGATACTGGGAAACAATAGCGAAAAATAACGTAATATGAGCAGGTATTTTAAAATTTTGATAATACAAAAGCCAAAACAGTTTCCACTAGTGAATTACTTATAACATTATGGTTGCTAACAAGACTTGTTTGTATAACTGACTAATTACATTATTGAAATGTTTTAAGGGAAAAATTTAGTGCGTATATAAATGAAATTAATAAAGTACAGTCACGAGCTTTAATTTGGGACCCACTTAAGGTTGGCAGTCCTGTCATTTATTGTATATAGGAATTAAAAGGATATTTTTTCGAAATGGGTCCCAAGTTAAAGCACGAGACCGTACCATGCACTAATTTAGCTAACAAAAGGTGAGTCCAAACAACTCAACTTATCCACAGTTCATAAGTAAACTACTCATGAACAAAATTTAAATTAGATTAGGTTTTTCTTACTAGCTTTTACCTGTGACTTTTAAATCTAGCAGTTGAAATTCCGGGATTTCTCATTAATTATATCATGGTCTTAATTCACGTGTATGCAAAATTTCATGTCTCCATTTCAAGTTTCTATGTATCATCATCTCTTTCTTTTATAAAGCACGCCTTTACGATTCCAAACAGGCTATAAGCTACAAAATTCGATTTTCGAACTTCATATTGTGTCGTTCCGTTCACGCTAATAGTATTAAATATAAGAGTAAAAGGGATGGCACGATACGAAATTCGAATTTCGTAATAGCCGCCCAGGCCGCTATGCAAGTAGATACAATACGTTTACTTTTAGTTTACCACTGACAGATTGCTTGCCTTCATTTAATTTCTAACGTTAACACCATACAAATAAAGTAGTTATTACAAAATCTGCAAACGTGGGTAACAGTATTCTAAAATTGGCTTTATTTGTAGGTCGTTAAAGTTGAATATGAAATGAAGGCAAACCATCTGTCAGTGGTAAACTTTATATAATTTTACTGTACAGTGTGTTTGTAATTGAGAGTTTTAATCTTAAACGTTCACATTGAAACAGTCTACATTCAAATAAGTAAATTAGTAAACAAAGCAAGTTACACACTGGCAAATTGTTTACTTTTGAATGGTTGCTTACTATATCTTACAAATCCTATAGTTTATCTAAACCCTTCAAGTAAGTGGTCGTAGCGTACGCGTTAGTGTCATTACCTACTCAAACAGTTCGTCGCCTTGTGCCGCTAGAGGCGCTGCCAAGTGGCTAATAGTAATTGCAAATTTGATGTCCCCAATATCCAATAATTAGTCCCAGTGACATAAGTAGTCATATTAATTTAATCTGTTTTAATTCTTTTCTCTGATGGTTTTGACGCTGTATAAGGTAAACGTACCAATGCTCGACACCTCAACGCCCAGTAGATGACACCCATCTGTCACCTCACTTACTGTGACATAAGATTGAAGGTGCCATGTATTGGGTCAGTGTCAAGCACAGGGACTTTTACCTTAACGCAAAAAAACTGTCTCATTGATAGATAGAGTGAGAGGCTACAGTAACAGGACAGTACAGTATAAGGACGATAGCTAATAAGTTTGTCTGTCTTACAATGTGGAAGCTTGCTCAAAGGAAAAATTCACAATTATTTATTGTATACTAACGAACGCTAAAGATAATTAGCACAATAAATTGAAGGGAGCACGGAAAGAACATTGTCTAGCCACTTTCTAAAAAAAAAAATTTTAATCTTAAAATGTAGAGCTCGCAAATTACTATAATTTTGGATTAAATATGGATATCTGAGCATAATATTTATATTTTTTTCCAGTTTAAAAATGGTTATCATAGTGATTATTCGTGATGACTAACTTTTAAACTGGCATAACTCAAAAAGTTACTTAGGTGACTAGTGTTCTTTCTAGGTATACTAACGTAGGCTAAGGATTACAAACACAATTGTGGACCTCTTTGTCTGAATAAATGATGTTCATAATAATAATAATTGCTATAATCATGGTTAATGTCAACCTTTATTCAGTACGTCTGCAGCTATTCCGATTTGTTGATCTCTAGGTCCACGGCATGAAAGCCTAGTGCCCCACATTTGAGACAAAGGCCGGGCTTTCATGGCCCTAGTCGAGACCAATTTAGCTCTTGCACGATATTTCACACACTTTGTAGCTTTTTATGAGATCCAAACGAGTCTGATGTTGTTGGTGTTTTGTTTGTTTACCCGAATGTTTCTGGCAAAGTGGGTGTTGTTCTATAGGTTAATTTAGGTGTGTTGTGTCTACCTCTTAGAACGAGCCTGCAGGCTAAATCGCTGGACGACTAGATAGACTAATGCTTGGGGAACCTGATTACGAGGTTTGAGGTCCTGGGTTCGATCCATTCGGAGCGTGATTGCACTGTTGTTTAATTGCATGATTTGGACCATTTTGACCCATTTTGACAAGAATTTTCGGAGGATAGAAACAGATGAAAAGAAAAAGGGAAGGCCTTTCCCAGCCAGCAGTGCATCTAATAGGCTATTTAAAAAAATGCAAGCTCAAAAACAAGTTCAATACTTAAGAGGACGCCGAGCTTTTGGCGCTACTCGATTTTAGGTATTATTGTGCTAGGTGTCTCGGCGGAGTCGCGGACAGGAGGGAATCGTGGCGGCTCAAGTTAGGATGGGCGGAACGCGCGCGAATGTAGTTATTTCCTTCGCATTATTAAAACAATAGATATTTTGAAGATGTAAGTCGTATACGTTACAGAAAATAAGTAGTTTTGTTATGATAAAAAAACTCATTACGTTCCGTTAAGTATTTACGTTGTACTAAGGGAATCCATTCTGTTTTAGAGTTAAATCTGGATTTAATTTCTTTCGAAAAAAGTATAAGTAATCGTGTTTCTAAAGCGTACGACTTATAGAGTAAATCTTTAAATGTCTAACTTATGACCCACATAGACTAAGATTTAGAAATAACGAATTAGTAAGGAATCTAACAAACGCAATTATGTCGTTATTTCCTCGGCACAGCCTTAAGAAATAATGACATACACTAGCAAGATTTGACATCAGCAGCGAGCGAAATTTTCAGCACCCCAATCTTAATGTCTTTCAGATACGATGTATATTTATTTCATTAACAGTTAACAGATGCAACTATAACTATAGGAAGGAGCTGTATTTACAGCCACAACAAGCAGTCACACGTTTATCTCAATATCGCTTCGTGCAAAACGGCTGGTTAATAGCCGTTATTGATCGCATCGACGTGCCTTAGCGTCTGTACGAGCTTTTATAACTCAACCGTAAATACACGATAGAGTCTGTTATGGGTCACCACCACTCATTCGAAGCACTACGGTTACTTTAAATTCGGTAAAGCGAATCCGGCTCGCGCACCGAAGGTTCGATAGGAACAATTTATTTTCAATTCACCCAGCCTAGAGCAGACACAGGCCTCTTCTCGGAATGAGAGGGCGTAATTCCCACGCGGGCTCTGTGAACATTGCGAATTTCACACACACTATATATGCTGTACATTTATCTACAATACATTTGAAATGCTAGTAGCAAAGCAGAAAGGGTTTGATTATAGTAAATGACTATGATGCGATGAGAAAATTAAAGATTATGAAACCTATTTTAAATATTTGTCTACAGAACTCATAAAAATTAATGTTTTACTTAATAATTAAATTAATGTTTTACTAGAAAAATCTCTGGAATTTTGTAAAGTCCCATTGGTTGATTAAAAATATTATTTATCTTTCTTTTACCTATGGTCAACCACTCGCAATGACATCATCGGACATCACCAATTTGGCACCTAATTTCAGCACCCATTTGTGATGGCATTGAAGATATGAGAAGTTAATAGATGAGGCGTGATAACTCGAAATCTAGGTAATTTAGATTTAGTTTCGTAAAAGAATTATTACGCAGTATTCACTGTCGTAAAATTTGCGTAAATATAAAGTTGTTAGGGATCGCCTTATTTCCATACTAGCTTTATGCCCCGATTTCGCCCGTGTCAGAAATTCATGAATAAAGTTATGGCAAAACTTTGCTTAATGCTTTTTAAAGTACAACGTTTGAACCGGCTGCAAAAATCCACTTGGTGACAATAGGGCCCAATCGAAAGTATTCCCTATCCAACAAAAATAACAAACAAATTAATTTATGAATGACGAAGTTCTGAGGTAACGAAAAAATCATACAACAGAATAGGATAACCTCCTGCTCTTTTTGAAATCGGTAAAAGTAAAAATAAAATGTCTTTCTCTGACTTTTTACTATTATTTCGATGTCAGCCCCTTGCGAAAAAATTACTTTTGTATCAAATGTCACGATTAAATTCGATTGACATTACGTCTTGATAGCAAATGTCATCATGATCGTAACGTTGGTAATTCTATACATAATACCTATAATGTGAAACAAAATCGATAGTGCTGGTTTTACTTTTTCTTTTTCATGATTTACGTAAGAATGTAGATGTATTAGAAGTGAACTCGATTGTAACTGGCAGCTTCGTATTTATCGTAATATCCACGCATAGATTAGACACGCAATCATAGACAATAATAAAAAAAAGTGACGTTAGCACGCATTGTCATAGATAAAAGACTGTTCTTTATACAATTTTGTATTCATTACACTATCATCGTAAACAAGATGCTCTGATAGAGCAACGACTCTCAGGGGTGCGCTATGGATGTGACGTGCAGAAACGCCTAATTGAATTAGTTGAAAAAAAGTGTACTATATTATTAGATTTCCTAATCTAACCGTTTCAGAGATAGTCTCAAGTTCTATATTATTTTAATTAATTAAAATCATAGTGTTTGCTAGAGTAAGATTTAGATAAATTAAGATTTTTATCAGGAGGCTAGATTATGAAAGTATAGGAGATATAATAGTCTTTAATATCTGACACTATGTAAATTGTTATGGAAATAAATTGAATTGAATTGGCAACCGCGAACCAATAGACGTGGCATAGGACCCAACAAGACGGAGTGGCGATCAGGTAAAGAGCGCAGGAACTACTTGAATGTGGGCAGCAAAGGAGCGATCGTTGTTGAACTCTTTGGGGGAAGCCTTTGACCAGCAGTGGACGTCTTTAGGATGGTATGATGCTGATGATGATAAATCTAACCGAGCTCCTAGCAATAAATAAAAATTCTGTAATAGTCTCATTTAAGCATCTAAGAATAACTCTCAAGGAAGACTTAAGCCGGATGATTTAATTAAGTTAATCTTAAGATTGCTTCTCGGAAGTTGCGGGACTGGCTAAATATTTATAAATGCAGATTTTCCGAGAAATATTTCCAGGCTGATTTGAAGAATAACACTGGAAACAATTTTATGCACAAAGGGAATCTGGGTTTTAAATTAACGACTGAGAAAGTGATTTTGCGAAGATTGTTTGCACCTGCTCCAGTAAAAACTGGGCAAGTAAAAGTCGGGCATGACGGTTTCCGTACCACCTCACAATTGACATTATAAACAGCACACAAAAACTTTGAAAAAAAAAACAAGTTTCTTAAATGTAGACATGTTTATTTCTTAACTTTATTAAAGTTTTCTTACTTGACTAGCTTTTGCCTGTGACTTCGTCCGCGCAGAATTCAAATTTGTGGTAAAGCTTCTTCATTCATTGAATAAAGCAAAAATTTGGGAAAGTAACATCCAAAAATCTGTCATCACCATCATTGGTATTAGTTAACATAAATCTAGTTTTTTTTCTTATTCCGTCCAAATCACAGAAATAATAATAAAGAGGATAGAAATGCCTTAGTTCCTATTTTCTTCCGGAACTCGTGTCGCTGCTTCATCCCCTCCACTTACTGTGTTAATGCGCACATGCAAAAGACCGGAACCGTACTACGCAATCACGCACACAATTACTAATATTTTTGCTTACAAACAGTTATGAACCTTACACCTTAGAGATAGCGTTAAATCACACTCAACGTAAGTCATACCCACATTTACACAACGGCGCCATTTATTGGCCGCGTCGGCATTATGTCTGTACTAGTCGTAACCTGTTTTTTTGTCCGTACCACGAACTTTTGTGCAAGACGGAAGGGTTATCAGAAATTACTTTACATTGCTGCGTATAATTCAAAACGATCTGCGTTTTTATGGGCATGAGTAGCAATGGTATATGAAGTTTCGTGTTAATAACGTGTAAACCAATATTTCATAATGAAATATTTTCTCAAGTTGTATTTTGATATAAACCGCATTATTACATTAAATTAATACATACCAATGAAATGTAATCCCCTTATTAGTGTAATTACACATAGTGGACGAGTTTCCGCAATTGCAAATGCTGCAAAACACCATTTTAAAGCACTTGTTGTCATACCCACGTTTCAAATAGCACTGAGCCACAAGTCGCGCGCTTGTGACGTACGAGTCACAAGCGCGGCGCCAAGGTCACGCGTCTAAGGCACTTCTATCCTCTTTATTATTATTTCTGTGGTCCAAATCCATCATCCGTTCCCAAAGGCAAAATTTAAATTTACTATGCAAAATTTCAGCCTTCTAGGGAGTTTGGGCAGGACGTTGATAAGTCAGTTAGTGAGTCAGTGAATTAGTGAATGAGTGAGTCAGTCAATCAGTGAGGACTTTTCGTTTTATATGTGTAGATGTTAAAGCCGCTATAGTAAAACACGCTTTATTTCAGTTATAAGTATCTACCTAAGTTAACAGCTATTCTCTGTGGCTATTCTGCATGCGGAACAAAATACCCTTGAAATACCGAACAATCTAGATATCTTTCCCTCTTCGCTAGAATGTTAATGACGTAAGAAGCAGGATATTAATCTTGCCATCTACGAAAATATTCAATAACAGGCGTAAATACTTGCTCAGCTTATATAAGTTTATAAATGATGCCAAAATATCGATAGCCTTACTATCGATAGACTATCTTGATTTAAGACGTCGACAACATTGAAATTAACATTTCTTTCGTAACTAGCTTTAAACAACCGCAATTTAAATAATTTAAACTATACCACTGCATAAGGTGATTAGTACCTGGGCGACCGAGCTCTGCTCGGGCAGAAACTCGGTACCAAGCGTTTTCCCAGAGATAAGACCAAGCTAGATCAATTTTTCATCCCCGAAAACCCCCACATACCAAATTTCATCGAAATCGTTGGAGCCGTTTCCGAGATCCTGATTATATATTTGCGGGGGAGGGGGTTCGGGGGTTTCAAGGGGGGATGAAAATTTAATTGATTTTGTCGTAGGATGCACAGTTTTCAAGATATTTGACAAAAAAACCGGAGGGGGTGGGGGGGTGAGCCACGTTAAACTATCGTCCGTAAACCGACTTTACAGACAACCGGTTTTTCTTGTTCTTTGCTCCCAATAGGGAACGTGCACATAGACGGTGCTGCCAACTGGTGTCATAAGGGTGCCATCAATTTGAATGCTTTACCTTGATAAGTTTGTTTTACTGTCCGCATAGTGTCTCTTTTGTCGCATTAGTGCTGCCGCCTATAGTTACTGCACGTTCCCTATAATACTTTTTCTCACAAAAAAGTAACTTTTTCTCACAAAAGAAGAAACTTCGTTTTCTCATGAAAAATAAACTTAAAAAAAAAACTAAAATCCTTAAAAAACGTGGAATCGAACCGAGGTCGGCTGGATCCGCGACCATCCGATTTCTACTGTGCTATTATGATCTGCTCGAAGCCGGCGAAATTTAGCTTTGTATTCTAATGCAAACAAAAATAGCCGGAAAACACGAGTAAAAGCGGTTTTCTGAAAATGAAACATAGCTAGATCAGTTTTTCATCCCCGAAAACCCCCACATACCAAATTTCATCGAAATCGTTGGAGCCGTTTCCGAGATCCTGATTATATATATATACAAGAATTGCTCGTTTAAAGGTATTAGATTAGATAGATAGATAACAGACTGAAATGTACGATGTATGGGAAAGATTCGTCGCTAACCTCTAGACTAGTGATGGTGTAGGGGTAAGCACACAGCACGGAAAGCTGAGGACCTGGGTTCGATTCCCAGCATTGGTCTTTTTTCTGGGGTTTTTTTCTGTGCATCTATATTTCAGTTTGTATTTAGTTTGAAATATAATTTAAACTAGCCAGGATAATTTATTCTTTTATTTGTCGCACGAAATGTAAATTATTTAGCCCAGTCTGTAGTTCTATCTAAACACCGTCATGTCAAGACAACGATCAAAGTACTATTTTCTCGAAAATAAAAAAGAAAATTTATATTATGCTGCCACAACATCGCCACAGACGCTAAAAAATACTGTTAACAAAACAATTTAAAAACTCGCAAATAACATCCCTGCACTGAGAAACAAATTAAGCGAGTCCCAGTTGCTCATGTTAGCCGTGCATAGCAGATACTTGCACTGTCGATAAACTATCGATAATTTGTCAATATTGTATCCACGGTCGATGTTGCATCACTAAACTTGATCCTGATCAGGTATTCCCGACGCGAGCGCAGCGTGGATGAATTCCACGGGAAGCATACAAATCGGGGATGTATCCAGTTATGGGTTTTGATTGGTTTGTTATTTATAACTTTTACTTTTCGACAATGGATGGATTTGGGTGCTTCGTGAATTTGTATTCGGCATTTGTACGAACAGGGGGCCGATTTTTGAAATTTGTTGAGGTCTGTGAAAATATTTTTCGAAAGTGAAGAGAAAACTTTTGGTGTATTTAAAATTCAAGTGGATAAGGTCAAACTGCCGCCCCAGTTCATTTTCAGAGCTACTTAAAACCATATTCGAGGTTTTCTAGGAATACAACAGTACGTTGAAAAAAAACATTGTGAAGATCTGCACTCACCTGCGGAGAAATTCAATGGCGTGTGTGAAGTTCTCAATCCGCATTGGGCCGAAGCTCTCTCATTTTGAGAGAAAACTTTTGCCCTCCAGTGATGAAGATAGAAAAAAATGTTGGGAGAGAGGGATGACGATTTCATAATGCGTAGTTCCATAATTGTTTCATGGGTTAACAGAGTTCATCTTGTCATCCCAGTCTACGAGTAGCTAGACAGTTTACATAATCGGCAGATTCTAGTTTAAAATTTCATACTTAGTTTCGTTTTAATGCCAAAACTTCTGCGGGGAAACTGCTGAACTAAAATTACCCAGTTGAGTTGGAGGTAGTTAGGCTTTATAATGTCTAAATATGCTATCAGCTAACTGCGTTTTTGCTAACTTTCATAACTTGTTTCGTATGCCAGAATTACTTTAGTTTATATGCATACTTGTCATTAACCAACAGTTAACGAATTGTTTATAAAACAACATTTTTTTCGAAAGTAACGTATATTTTGACATACCTACCTACAAAGTACATAACCCTCGGTGCGCGAGTCCGACTCGCACTTGGCCGGTTTTTCGAGGTTAAACAACCTTACCCTACTGTTTAAAGATAGATAGAGAGATTGAAATCTCTCACTTTAGCATCTAACTTATTCTTATTGTTGAATTATGGCATTTTAATTACGCTGTTTATTTTTTAGGTGTAATATAATAACACTATGTGCATTTTCGCTAGTCTTTTCATGCTTCCGTCGGCTCATAGTAGGTACTAAGTAAATTAAACTGCTCTTAATTAAAATTCAAATCCGGGTTCGCACCTCTGTGTTTTTCGGAATTTATGTGCGAAATTACACCTGAAATTTACCAAAAGCTTTACGGTGAAGGAAAACACCTGCGAAGAAATGGACCCGCGTGGGAACTACAGCCGTAACCCTCCCATTCTACAGTGGGACGTATGTATAGGGTGAGATGATGATGATTAAAGGTATACTTTACACGAAACTTTTGGTTAAAATGCGCAATGTAGCATGAACAGAGCGGCATTTTATTACGTGCGGTCGCCTACAAGGAAATAGTGCGGGGGCAACCGCAAACCAATTTTGGTCAATCGATTCACGTAACCCACTAGACGTGGCTGTAACGCGAATATCGGAAACTGTTATGTTATTAAATGATATAGTACCTGAACATCGTGATGGTCTACCTAACAAAAACCACAAACTTCTAAAAAGAATATCATCCCAGCCTATATAAGTCTCATAGCATGGTTTTCCTGTATTGTTTTCTTTGTATAAAGGGTCATTGTATTGTATTGTCCTATTGCAGGGCACAGGTATCCTCTCAGAAAGGCATCCAAAACCTTTTGGCATCCTAACCCATTTAACCCAATTTAATTTAATTTTAGTTTTTTTTTATAAAAAACTAACAGTCAGTCAATTAATTATTATTTTGACTATCTTTATTTATTTCATTTAATTTTAATGTTCAAAACTACAACTGGCATTCATAATGTAGTCTACCTACACAGTGCTCTAGCATTTCGCGATAGGTCGTTAGGTCGAATGCATTTTGAATTCAAACTTCGAACGTTTATGCTCTTAAAATATGCAAACAAATAGTCCCGACGCGCCACTAACCGTGGCAGCGTCAGTAGAGGAAAAATTCATGGGTTCAAATATTGCTGGCCAGCTAAAGAGGATGCCATATTCATATTATTGTTTGAGAATTTTATAACTTGTCTTCACAAGACTCGCTGGATAAGATTAAAATAGTACATTGTCGTAGAGGCTAGAAAGTAAGCAATAGATGGACGAGTTATTAGTACGAGTCCATCTATTGCACTTTTGGCCGAGACTAAACATTGTGCTTTTCACGACTAATGCGAGGAAATAACAATAAAACAATCGAAACACTGCGATGCTCCCGCCGATTTTACTTTTTCTTTTGTGACATAATTATACGAGCGTGGCCATTCTTAGTGGCCAGTACCAACCGAAAACCACATAATTAAAAAATAAAAACCTCATCCTCGTCATGTCAGCCAGTGCAGTGCAGTGTGCAGCAGGCTTAAAGTTAATGCTGTGGCGTTTTTTCATAATTAAATAAATTAAAGCATTTTGTGCATATTATGCGTTTAAGGAAAAAAAACACCTCATTAAAGTCGTGAATGACGCATTCTCATTGGTCAATTTAATTTCACATGCAGCAGACGATTACTTTTAATTGGTCCAATTGTCGTTTCAGCACGCTGGGAATGAAATTCAGAAATTATCTTTCAAAAAGTCGTATCGTCGTTTCGTATCATATCAGTCGTAGTCGTTGATACGTCCTGTTTTCGTAATGTTTTACATTGTTGTCGTGTTTTGCGCGCCATAAATGAGTCGGCTGTAAAATGTACATATACATATAGGCAGTTTTGGGTACTGGTATTTAGGTTATCTATGGCCACATTTTCGAGCAGTGTCGTGAAAAATATATATCATTCAAAATTATTGTGTGAATTCATCAGCTTTACTTAAAGAAATTTAGGTAATTCGCAAATACAACCACGCCACTAACAATGTGTTAACTGTTATTTTACTAATATGAGCTGAGAGAACCACGCACATTAGTTTCGACAGTCCTACTTTCCGTAAAAATAGTCAAGATATCCCAACAAAAGGCAGTTTACCCAACAAGCTAAAAAAAATCGGATTATTGAGCAAAACGATGTAAGCCATCGCAAAACATGTTGTCGTATAAAGGTCCCATTTGACATCTCGAGTGCGATCCCTACCGACGCCCGATTCGCGACGACGGGTCCCTATTACTTTTATACAGCTTTTATAGCGTATCTAAGAGACGGTATTGCGATATCGTCCTTCTTCCTCAGCTACTTTTATTGTATCGCCATATTGATCTTCCAGACCAGGGTATTGATCTATATTACTAAATAAGAAAACACTGACCCTTATTATTTCTAGAAAGATCATCATCATCTCGACCTATATGAGTCCCACTGCAGTGCTAATTTCTAGAAACTTAAGGTATGTATTTTTGGCTTTTAATTGTGTATTAGTGGACAACAAGACTTATCCCATAATTTTATTCATAAAACTTAATATTTTGTTGTTAAATATTTTTAATATAAACTTTTTTGTTTCACTGTACTTGCATTGTCATTGAAACTAATATCCCCGTCAAATTTCTAATCTACCCGATCACATGTGGACGAAATACGACTTCCAACATTTGCAGCCAACTTACATACTATTCCTACTCCTAATCTTATCCTCTCTCTATTCCTAGTCCTCTATGATACCTCAATCTAACTTCAGGACTCGATGCGTCATAAACAGCACAAACTTACACACCTAATGCATAATATCTATGTTCCTCACAATCTAAGTTACTGTGTGGTAATTGTTCCTCTGCGTCCGACCCTCCTCTCCTAGGTGTTAATGGTTAATTTGAGTAAAATCGATAGTTACGGCTAGCAATTTCTAAATGAACACTGTCGGCGAGATTAAATATTCAGTTCGCCGTTCTCCCGTTATAACTGATACTCATCTGCATCGGAACTCCCAACAACATAATTTGGTTCGGAGTCTTTTTCAAACATTTATAGCTACCTACACTGTCTTAAAATTAGGCTAGAATATTTCAACTGGGTTAATTCGACCAAACATCTTTGTTTTCGAACTAAAACAATTACTTTGCTCACAAGTGGTTTTAAAAAATGGTTTAGATTTGGTTAGTAAAATTAAGGACATCAGCATACCGCCGAATGCAACGTTGCTTTCTTTGGATGTAGACAGTTTATTTACTAACGTACCATATAGTGAGACACTAGAAATTCTAAAAGACCACTTAGAAAGGAAGCGGTTGCATCCGGGTGAAGTTTGTGAATTAATAGATTTGGTAACTTTATGCATGAAACAAAATTATTTCCGGTTCAATGGTCTTTATTACTTACAGAGTGATGGTTTAGCTATGGGTTCACCTCTGAGTCCTTTAATGGCAGATATATTTATGGATCATTTTGAGAATCAGTATATTGTGGGTAATAGTAATATTGTGTACTATTTTAGGTTTGTTGATGATTTGATCCTATGCTGGAGAGGGAGTATGAGACAGGTTGACGTGTTTATTAATGGTTTGAATAACAAGCACGTAAAGATAAGGTTCAAAAAAGAATTGGAGGAAAATTGTTCGTTGAACTTTTTGGATTTAACGATTTCAAAATTAAATGGTAAACATCAATTTAAAATATACCGTAAGCCCACGTACACAGATGCTGTTATACCAGCATCTTCTAATCATCCGTGGCAGCATAAACTGGCTGCTTTCCATTGTTATGTTAATAGATTGTTGACTGTGCCTCTTTCTAAGGAACATTATGATTTAGAGTTGAGTACTATTTATCAGATAGCGATCTCAAATGGTTATACAAAATCAATGGTAGATAGTTTAGTTCAAAAGAAGCAGGCACGGTTAGTAAATAGCATGCTTTACGCTGCGTTACCTTCTCAGTCTACTAACAAATATAGATCTAGCATCTCTTACGTCGGGGATTTGTCTGATAAGATTTATGGCATTTTAAAATCAAACAATATTAATGTTGCCTTTAAGACTAACAACTCTTTGTACTCTAGGCTATGTAACCACAAAGAACAGGTAGATAAGGGAACTAGATCGGGGGTATACAAGCTTACTTGTAATGACTGCAATGGGATATACGTAGGACAGACAGGCCGAAGTTTTAATACTAGATTTAAAGAGCATGTTTCGGCATATAGGAATGAGCATCCAGATAGATCGAATTTTGCAAAACATTTGTTGGAATCAAATCATTCATTGTTAGATTCAGATTCTTATGAAGTGTTACATTATTGCGGCAAGGGGTTGCGTCTGGATGCTCTGGAATGCATGGAAATAATTAGGTACAACACTATGGGGTCTATTATTAATGAACAGGTAAATTTAGTATCTTCTCCTTTACTGCGGCTTGGGTCGAATTTGAACAGTTAGTATTAATTAAATATGCCTTATAAATAAATAAACAAAAAAATTCAAGGTAGTTTTAAATATGTCAATAGAAGTTAATTTTTGTGGGGTAGTTTGAGAATAAGAAAAATAAAGTGGGTACTTGAGAAGTTACAGTGACAAGTTAAAACATTTGTTTTGGTTTGTTAGTTTAACGTTTGGTAGCATAGCATACGGTTGTGGTAACTCTGAAGATGAGCTCTGGTTGAGTTCGAAACGCGTCAGTGTAGCTTGGTGGTGGTGATGGTTGGGTTTATGTGATTTGTGTGTGTTCGTACAGTGTGGAGGTGGAGGAACTGCATGAACGCACATTTCTTGCATAAACGTAACTATTGTAAGGTCGCGGGTGAGCAAAGTAATTGTTTTAGTTCATTAATATGGACCTCCGCAAAGTAACGCCTGATTCAATAAATCTTTGTTTTCAGTATTTTATTTTATTTTAGTTGACAAACATTTGCCTAAATGTACGTAACAAAATAAATAAGTGTAAAAAATATATTTGGTCGAAATACCTACACAATGGTTCACGTGGTATAATTAAATTTTCTTTGAAACCGCCAACTTTACAAGATTGTTATAAAATAAAAATAATCCTAGTCAATCGAATCGAAAAAGTTAATCTACTACTACTAAAATTGCAATCGTTATGTATCGTTATGTGTCAAATCGTTATGTATTTCAAATAATTTTATTATGCTTTTCGACTTTATGAAATCTGACACCTCTCTGCCTACACCAGTCTTCGTCAAGGGGCGACTCAATTCTGAATCAAAAATTCCAAAGAGAATCCCTTTATTGAGATATTCAGTTAGACTAACTCAATAAAGAACATGCACTGAAATATTCCGAATTAATATTAAAAGCCTTTTGATATACTTTTTAACATGCAAAAATACCCTACACAAAACATGGGATCGGAAGTTTATTAGAGATCTAAACGGTTATTAACTATTTGAGATTTTTAGTAGTTCAATCTGAAACTAAGAAGTAGTGGCGGAACCAGGAGGGAGGCTAAGGGGCTCCCTAAAAACCGTAAAAGCCTAAAAGAAAAAGCATCTAAGTGTGAAATTGTGTGCTTACCATGTATTTGTTTTGCTAAACCTACTCTTAGTGCGGTAAAGCCCCTCTCAAACAATAATCCTGGCGGCTATGATCCGAAGATATATTTTGAAATTCCCACGGGATAAAGAGCTAGAGATTTTTTAGGGTTCCGTAGTCAACTAGGAACCCTTATAGTTTCGCCATGTCTGTCCGTCTGTCTGTCTGTCCGCGGCTAAGCTCAGAGACTGTTAGTACTAGAAAGCTGTAATTTGGCATGAATATATATATCAGTCACGCCGACAAAGTGGTAAAATAAAAAAAACTAAAAAAAATATTTTTAGGGTACCTCCCATAGACGTAAAGTGGGGGTGATTTTTTTTATCTCGACTAACCCTATAGTGTGGGGTATCATTGGATAGGTATTTGAAAATAAATAGGGGTTTTCTAAAACCATTTTTTAATAAAAATAATATTTTCGGCGATATTCACTCCGAAAGTTCAAAATAATGTGTCCCCCCCCCCTCTAACTTTTGAACCGCACGTCTAAAAAATATGAAAAAAATCACGTAAGTTAAACTTAATAAAAACTTTTTAGGAAAATTATTTTCAACTTGATCAGTTGAGCAGTTTTTAAGTTTTTGTAAAAAAGTATTTCTAAACTAAGATTGTAATTTAACCGCCATTGCAAGCATTTTTTTTCTTCAAGTACCTATAAGATCACGCTAGCAGTATCTTCTTTCAAATAAAAAAAATATATTACATCTGAAAAACAATCAACATACATAGTACATACTAGTTAGATTAGTTACCCAATTCGCCGATAGATGGCGCTGTACCGCCGACGTTGGGACCAAAACAACCACATTAAATAAAGTATGCAAAGATTTTTTCGTACCTGCTACGGAACCCTATCTTGGGCGTGTCCGACACGCTCTTGGCCGGTTTTTATTTTAGTAATTACAAATGAGAAAGTTTATGAAGATGTTTGGATATTTGGATTTTTTAATGTTTTTTAATTGACTATGATCATGCAATAAAGCTAAACGGATTTATATGAAACTTGGCATAGAGATGGACAAGGATCTGAATTGAGCTATTAGGTAAGTATTCAAAATTCCGGTAATGAGTTCCCGTAAGAAAATGTTTTAACTTTAAGCAAGTCTGTCCAAGAACGTTGAAGTACCTTGACTTTCAAGAAGACGTGTTAACTTCGTTTGTAATCCATAGATGGCGTTGTCCGAGTGAACGTGGTGCTCTACAAATGTTACCATAACCTTTTTTCATGGACTTCTAACACGGGCAAAGCCGCGAGAAAAAGCTCTTTCTTCTATGGAGCTAGAAATAATAACCAAAGACATTAATTTGCATAAATATAAAAAATACAGTCGGGGTAAGGAAACCTTCGTTAGTTATCAAGTCATAGACTCTTTACCTTTTAAAAAATGGGAAACGTCAATGCTATATTGTTTCGTTCGAAACAAAATATTGACAGTCCTGAAAATTGTCTTGGTGCAAGCAAATGTCTACTTTAAGGTAACGAACCTATTTTTACCACGACTGAACCTATTCTTGAACTGACCATACTCTTATACACGCGTGAACATCTTCATAGTCCTTTCACAACTCGCCCCAAAAACCTGACCCGACTTAACTCATTGTTACAGTTTTATCAATCCAGCCATTGTTTACTAACAACAATGAAAGCTAATAGAGAAATGTCAGCCGTGCAATTTGACTTATGAAGCTTATGATATGCAATTCATGTGGCAACCCAAAGTTGAGGTGTTGCCACATTTGATAGGTTATTTCTGTAATTGTGGCCTGTCATCTTAATAAAATGACCCTTATCATATGAGATTTGACACGATCTTTTGTGATGATTGTTGCAATTGTAAGTGATTTTGTTACAACATCGACCTTGGTATGACCTTAAAATTGAAGAAATGATCAGGCAAAAATCTATTATGATATTGTGAATGTATTATTTTACGATGCTACAATATTCTACACATTATAATATATTACACAAGGCCTCTTACATCTTGACAGATGATTTAAGCAGCGTCTATTTGAGAGAGGCAACGCCGTTCGTGACTGTAAAGTCCGATCCGAGAGCGGCACGTTCGCCCGCATTTTTGGCACACGAAGTGAGGGCCCGGCGACAAAGCAGAAGCTGCATCGTAGCCGTGCCGTCTCGCCCGTTTCTGTGCTAGACTCTGAAACCAGGCGCTGTCGTGGGTTTCACAACCCTCCGCGAGAGTCTTTCTCCACTCATTGCGGTCGGAAGCAAGATCCTCCCACACGCCGTGATCGATGTTGAAGGCGACCATGTCGCGCTTTGCGCAATCCTTGAAGCGGAGATATATATATATATATATTATTTATTGAACAAAGCAGTATAATGAGTGTACAAAATAAAATAAAGCCACATGGGAGAAAATCAATAAAAGCGGTATATTCCAGATTAACCATCTAGATATAGAAACTAATACAAATGTCAAAGTAGGCGGCGGAAAAGAACAGAGAGGTAAAACGAAAAACCAAAATATAGTAAATTTAATACAAACAATTTACTAATAGATAGGTAAAGTACAGTCAAGATCATAAATATGTTGTACGTTACTAAGGCGTCTATACAACTCTATGCCATTAACCATAAGGTTGATGTTTACATATTTTTGACGCGATGGCTGTATAAGATATATATGCCTTCATTCGAAGGCTGTACAGTACCTACACTTATACAAAGTATCAATAAAAATGTCAAAAAAACCATATATTTGTGACAAAAACCATTTAAATTTAGAAAGTAAAATTAAAAAAGACAGAGAAAGATGCTACTTTCGCGAATACATATTTAAAAAAATTTGGACAGCTCAAAACAAAAACTTTTGCGAATTTTAATAACCCAGTGCTGACATATTTCTTATTAAGGTAATAAGTTTTATCTCCTTAATAAAAACATTTTTCTGTGTCTAAAATAATCTAAAAGATTCCGAATTCATTTTATCTCATTTATCAAACTTATAATCCTAGAGAAATCCCCTTAAACGGCCTAAACCACAAAAATACACAAATAAATTAGAATTTCACTTTCCAAACACATTTAAATCGAGGATTATTTTATTGGAATGTAACGGAGGGCCCGAGGCGGCTATGAGAGCGCAAGGCGTGACCTTCACCTATAAATTATTACGTTTAATAGAAAATAACGTAACACTTAAAACGGCATTTTTTTATCGAGGTTGAGAAGGAAACGTGCTATGGAAACGGCTATATATGCTCGGAGTTTCTCTGAAAGATCGATTTCTTAACGAAGACAACGGATCCGCAAACGTAGCGTAGCGACTCGGTGGAGCGATGATCTTCGCAAGGCGGCGGCTGGCAAGGGCTGGATGAGAGTGACCGAAGATCGTGCTCAGTGGCGTGCTATGGGAGAGGCCTATGTCCAGCAGTGGACGAGATGATGATGATGATGATGATGATGATGATGATGATGATGATGATGATGATGATGATGATGATGAGAAGGAAAACGTACATCGATATTGATGGGTCACTTTTTAAAATTCCTACAGCTCTCAACAAAACAATACTGAATTTAGAGGCCATTATCATTAGCCAAGAAATAGGAATGATGACACCAATCAATTTTAGACATAATATGTACGAAAAAAACCGTGCAAGTTGCATTACATGACGACCGGAGAGCCTAGTTGTTAGAGAACCTGACTACGAATCTTAAGGCCAGATATTTGTATGAAAAATACGAATGTTTGTGCTCGAGTCTTGGGTGTTTAATATGGATTTAAGTATATATTTATCTATATAAGTATGTTTATCCGTTGTCTAGTACCCATAGTACAAGCTTTGCTTAGTTTGGTTTGGTTTAGTTTGGTTTGGTTATCAATTGGTGTGAATTGTCCGGTGATATTTATTTAAATTTATTTATTGACCACCTTAATCTTGTTCGCCTTACTGCCTCGCAATGTAATCCAATCCAACTTGCATGTTTTATCTTACAGGTCTAAACTCGGCTTGAGTAAACTAAAAGCTCGACTTAGCGGGGGCACTACCGTGCCCCCAGATTTAAGTTTCACGTTTTTAATTTCAAGAACGACAAAGTTTCTATACAAACTTCCACCCCCATTTCAGCCCATTCAAGGATGGCTTTTAGGATAAAACTATTTTAACTACCTCTTTTTAGGGTTCCGTAGTCAACTAGGAACCCTTATAGTTTCGCCATGTCTGTCCGTCTGTCTGTCTGTCTGTCTGTCTGTCCGCGGCTAAGCTCAGACTCTTTTAGTACTAGAACGCTGTAATTTGGCATCAATATATATATATCAGTCACGCCGACAAAGTGATTGAATAAAAAAAAGTAAAAAAAATTTTTTTAGGGTACCTCCCATAGACGTAAAGTGGGGGTGATTTTTTTTTTCTCGGCTAACCCTATAGTGTCGTTGGATAGGTCTTTTAAAATCATTGCGGGGTTGCTAACATGATTTTTCTATTCAGTGATTTGTTTGCGAAATATTCAACTTTAAAGTGAAAATTTTCATTAAAATCGGCCGTCCCCCCCCCTCTAAAATCTAAACAGTTGGGTGGAAAAATTTGAAAAAATTCAGAAGGGTAGTAAATATATCAAATTTACTAGGAAAATTATAGCGGCTAAGATTGCTTGGAAATTATTTGTAGTTTAAGAGTAAATAGTAGCCTAAGGTATAAAACATACCTAAACTTGGATGATTCCGTACACATACGAAATCCTTAGAAAAATATTACTTGATTTTTTCGTAATGGCTACGGAACCCTACCTTGGGCGTGTCCGACACGCTCTTGGCCGGTTTTTTTCTGTATTGCAGGGGTAATTATTTCTGGAGATGAATTTTCAACGAGTTGGGTAGGTATAGTTATTCTAGGGTAGATAACAGACGTAACAGATAGTTACTTTCACATTTATAATATTAATAATGGAAGTATAGATAACCGCGCGACCTAACAGGGTAATTAATGAAACTCGTGTGATATTTCTCTCACTATCTAAATGAAGCCTATAAGAACTTATTAAAATATCAAGCTCCATCTTCACATAATATTTCAGTATCAAAATGTATTTAAAAATGTGTCTAGCAAATGCTAGAAAACTCTCGCTTGGATTCACAAAACAATAAAAGTTTACTGAACCATTAGTACTTACTTAAGTCAAAATATGTTTTTTGGCTTTCAATAATCATACCATACTTACCTATTCGGTGCTTGAGTGCTTATTAGCGTGTTTTAGCATTAGAATTTTCAGCAAAGGTTCCGAGTTTAGTATACTCCTCGAAAGATTTATTTTGAAGACTTACCTGTAACAAGAAAATAAAGCATTATTATAATCAATGATTGATTCAAGCATTACTTTAAGAAGTCCATATTTATGAACTAATACTTATTTATTAAATTTTTGGGTACGGGTGAGTAGTGGAGAAGCAAGAGTTATTAAGTGACAAATTTTGTCACCTAATAACTTGCTAAATTTCAGCATGATCGGCAAACAGTTTGCGAATTTTGAATCATACAGCTTGTAAGTTATGCAGGTAATATGTATGTATATACTTACATACCTAAATACGAACAAAACAATTTAAATAAAAGTTTTTAAAATGAAAATAATCATTAGGAATTATCATGGGGCTTCGAGTAGCAAGTAATTTTAGGATAAGTTAACTTCGGCAGCTGGTGTTGGCGAACTTAACCGAAGTTAACCGAAGTGAGCCGCAGGGAATCGGAACTTGCTCTTGCAAGTTACACTAAACTGCTTAACCCGAACTTTATCAGCAACGTTTGCTTAAGTTTATGATATGGCAGAATCATCGACAAGACAGCTCTAGACGCTTTATATTAGAATTTTTGCATGGATATTAAATCTGAGACGCTTGTCTGGGTAATTTTCATGTCACAACGAAACTTTTCCAGTCAGTCGTGTTATATGGTCAACTACCGTTTAACGTGGTCCACCTTTTTGTCTCCTCTTAAATGAGACGGAAAACAGATGTTGCTTACTCATTGATGAAAGAAAAACATGTTACCGTTACCGTAAGCTAGTAATATAACATTCGATACAACTAACTAAATTTGGAGCCACTATAGAGTATTTTCACAAAAAGTTACAATGACAGCGAATTGCTTGACGAGAGAATTCATTACGAAAGTTACCGCGAGAAAGTTCTACGGTGGGTGAGGAATCAAAGGGTTCGAGTATCAATATCACTTAGATACATCAATATTTAGTAAACGATCATTCGTACTCGATGCCACCCTTCATCTTGAAAAAGGTTGGATGGACGTTAAATATGTTTGCAGACCTTTATTACCTACTTCAGGCATACGAGTGCTCCGAAGATTTGTTTAATTTGCTGCCTGCTGCGAAATTCCACCATCGCATCTCTCGCCGAAAGTCTAAGTTTCATCGTCACCATCTCGATGAATGTCGGTCTAACGCTGTACGTTTTCTTCGGCACTTCCTGCCATGAACAGTGAAATTGTGGAATCAACTTCCGGCAACAGTGTTTCCAGACAATTATAAAGAAAAAGAAAGAAAGAAAGAAAGAAAAACATTTATTTTATAACAACAATAACACATACACAGGCAAAAATAAGAGTACAAACATACGTATAGACATAGACATAGAAATGTACATATTAGTGCTGCTACAAAAAGGGACCCGGCTCAGCATGTTGCTAGTTAAAAACCAGCACTGGTCTTCCGCCGGGCCACAGTACCTACAGCAACATCACGGAAGGCCACACAAAACAGACACAAATTATATAATTATTATAAATTATTTATGACATCGGAGCTTTGAAGGAAAGGGTTTATACTTCTTTTGAAAGGCCATAAACAGATCAGTGACTCTACTTGAGTTGTTGTTGTTTTTTTTTTATAATTTTTAGACGGATTAACTCGTTAAAATAGCAATGGGCAGGCCTTATAGCACGGATAATAGATGGCCGTATGGCCGTTGGGCCCAAAAAGTTCTCGAATGGAGATCACGGACTGGCGCTGCGTGGGACGTCCATTAACTCGATGGACGGACGATTTGGTAAAGGCCGCTGACTCAAGGTGGACGCGCTTGCATCCAACCGTAATGATTGGATATCAATGTGGGAGGCCTCTGTACAGCACTGGACGTCCTACGGCTAATATGATGATGATGGTGAATTTTTAGTCTACCTTTGACATTAGTTAACTAGCTTTGGCGGCTTTAGCTTCGGAATTTATACGATTTCTTCTTAGTGCCACTACAATCCTTTTCGGCCAAATTTCAAAATACTTACTCGAGTGATTTTAGACTGTGCATTATCTAAACAAGTTAGCTATGAAGTATCTTTTTTTGTACTTATTTTTTCAACTTCATTTTTTATTACTTTTACGGTCATCCCGTGAAATCATATATTTCGTACTAAATACAAACTGAAATATAGATTATTTCATCCTCATCCTCATTTAGCAGATTGAAATGTATGATGTATAGGAAAGATTCGTGTCTAATCTCTAGACCAGTGGTGGTGTAGGGGTATGGCACGCGGCACGGAATGCTGAGGACCTGGGTTCGATTCCCAGCATTGGTCTTTTTTCTGGGGTTTTTTCTGTGCATCTATATTTCAGTTTGTATTTAGTACGAAATATGTGCATTATCTGTCAGTGTTGTACAAGTTAGATGTTAGTCATACAGAAGTTCAGTTTTTTTGTTCATATTTGGTCGTCTAGGTATACCAAGTTTTCAATAAAAGTTTTCAAGGTACCTTGGTGAACACGACCCTAAGTTGCTTGCTGTATCTGTCTCTATCACAATATGTTATGCATAACACGTGTAAGAATGAGATAGAGGATCAGGTCTTTACTTTACTTCTGTATGAATAGATAATCAAGCCAACTTCTCAATTTCAAGCACCATAACTTCTGAACGTAATTACAGCCAACAGGTATAATTTGTTTGTTTCAAGCCATTTAACTCATAGCCGAAGTCTCCTTAAAACAGTGGTTCCCAAACTGGTGGTAATTAATTTCTGATAATGACTTAACTATTAACCACGTAATTAAAAATCTTTTTATTTTTATGACAGGATTAGCTGGCATAAACGATCATCATTATTCATCATCATCTTCCCAGCCTATTTTATAGGTCCCACTGCAGGGCACAGGCTTCCTCTCAGAAAGACCTCCGGACGTAGTTCCCACGCGGGCCCAGTGAGAATTAGAAACTTCACACACACCATTGAATTTCTTCTTAGGTTTTCTCCTTCACCGTAAAGCTCATGGTAAATTTCAAATATAATTTTCGTACATAAATTCCGAAAAACTTGAGGCGCGTGCCCGGAATCGAACCCTGTTTGAGATTGAGGCAATAGGTCAAACCACTAGGCCACCACGGTTTCATGTTCACGGCATAAACCATACGTGCACGTATTTGAATATCGAAAGTGAATACATTGAATGTATTAAAATCTCGAAAAGCTTTTTTTCTGAAACCCTAAACTTAGAAAAAATTGTTATAAAACCTAACCTAACCTAACCTAACCTTACCTAATGAGCTCTATGTGGTAATAATAATAAATCCTGAAGTTTACGATTTCGGAAAAAAAAACTTTTCGTTATTTTAATTCATTCGACATATTAACTTTCTATATTCAGAACCGTGCTCAGCTATCCATCTACGAATGAGTGACCCACGATTGCTTTCTTTACCATTTCCTATTGTAAAAAAACTTGTTTGTCACTTCTTTTGGGTAAAACTAGGTGAAAGAACTCGTTGTAAAAAGAACGGACTGAAGGGAACTGCAATAGCATGAGTCTTAATCTTAAATTACAGTTATAGGGTAAAATCGTCGTGTTGGTCTATAAATGGTGTAAATGCTTTTGTTCGCTTAGCTAAACAAGTCACCTGGCTTGAACATTGTAATATTTTAAGAACAGCAAAATATGGTAGCACTATAACAAATCCCGCCATACAGGAAAAGAACAAAAACATGTTCCTCCTTTTTTTCTCCATCGCGTCGAGTATAAAGGTTGGGAACCGCAGCCTGAGAGCGTGGTCCTCATATAAATTGCGGTGTTATGGCAACGTAGAGCAAGTTAAAGTCATTTATAAGTCGGCAGCAGAAGTTTGATATTAAGTCTCGTGACATCTGAGTAATACCGGGCTAGAGCTTCGAGAACTTTCTCAGAAATTAGTTTGTTTTCTCCTACTTTATCTTATGTTCCGATAAGATATGTTTTTTGGGTTTTAAGGATGTTTTCCAGGACATTGTAATAAGATAAAAATCTATAAATACTAAACTTGTAAACACTGACTCAGTGACATTAAAAAATTAACCATCTTTTATATTCGGACACAGCTAATTTATTTGCGTGTACTAGCTGTCGTTACAGGACCAACGATAAAATAAAATACTTTCAATCAGTGTTTTAATGTTAAACAAAAACCTTTTTTAAATAAGCTTGTAATGCTGCCTTCAAAAGAAATGAGCGACCTCTGAGCGACAGTGCCTTTGTTGCCTTCGCAATAAATAAAAATTGCATGGTAAAAACCGTCGTAAATAATATCTTCCGAGAAATATTCCATACATTCACCTGAGGGCTTATCGCGCTTCAGCCTGGGGCGCGGGAGGAAATGAACGCGTAAAAAGGAAAGCAACGCACGCAGGCGGCCCAAGTTAAGTTAGCTTCTAAAAAATTGGGGGTGCTTAATAGAGCGGGACGGTACTTCTCGCCAGCCCATCGCTTACAACTTTATAAGGCGCAGGTTAGGCCGCACATGGAGTACTGCTCTCATCTCTGGGCTGGGGCACCCAAGTACCAAATTCTTCCATTTGACCGCATCCAACGTAGAGCTGCTCGATTTGTCGGTAGTCAGGCACTCTCTGGCCTACTCGATCCTTTGGCTTTGCGGAGGGATGTGGCGTCTCTCTGTATATTATACCGTATCTATCATGGGGAGTGTTCTGACGAACTGTTCGAATTGCTGCCTGCGGCTAAATTCCACTACCGCACTTCGAGGAACCGTTTGTCTTTCCATCCTCACCATCTTGATGATTGGCATTCTAGTACCGTGCGTTTTAAGCGAAACTTCTTTCCTCGCACGACAAAGATCTGGAATCAGCTTTCTGCGGCAGCATTCCCGGAGCGTTACAACTTAGGGATCTTTAAAAAACGAGCCTACCAATTCCTAAAAGGGTCGGCAACGCACCTGTGATGCCCCCCGTGTTGCGGGTGTCCATGGGCGACGGTGATCGCTTTCCATCAGGTGACCCGTCTGCTCGTTTGCCACCTCTTATATAAAAAAAAAAAAAAAAGTGATTAGCTAAACTGAGAGACACAAAGCTACTGTTCAACTTATATATCAGTGCGCTGATTGAGGAACTCAGAAATACGCATGTCGGCTGTTTTATTGACGATGTGTGTGTCAATAACATCAGTTATGCGGACGACATGGCTCTTCTGGCTCCCTCAATTGGCGCACTCAGAAAACTAGTTGCAGTTTGTGAGTCGTATGCGACAAATCACGGTCTAGCTTATAATGTGTCTAAAACAGAATATATGGTGTCTAAGGCGGGAACACAAATGCCCAATTTTTGTTCCACCTTTAATGCTTAATAGGGTCCCTCTTAAACGTGTATTTCAGTTTAAGTATCTTGGGCATTTGGTAACCGATGACCTTAAGGACGATTTAGATATGGAGCGGGAACGCAGAGCGTTGTCAGTCCGAGCGAACATGTTGGCTCGCAGATTTGCTCGATGTACGGATACAGTGAAAGTAACGTTGTTCAAAGCGTATTGCACATCACTGTACTCGGCTATCCTGTGGTTCCGATACACCCAAAAGTTATGCGTGATCATACACTAAAAAAAAAAAAAAAAAAAAAATACACGTCGAGTTGAGAACCTCCTCCTTTTGTATTCGTCGGTTGAAAAGGCGTACAACGCTCTGCGCATCCAGTTCAATAATGCGTTCAGGGCGCTGTTGCGGCTGCCACGCTTCTGCAGTGCGTCATCTATGTTTGCCGAGGCGCGTACAGACGGCTTTGATGCCGTCTGGCGCAAAAAGTCTGCCTCTCTCCTGAATAGAATGCGCGGGAGTAGCAACAGCATCCTGAAAATTGTTGCTGGTATGTTTGATTGTCCCTTGACAAAAATACTTACCGAACGCACTAATTCCCTTTTTACTATACGTTACTAACCTAGATTAAGATTAACTAACACAAGTGGATCACATTGTTGTCTTTAAGTACTAAATAAATAAAATAAATAAAGCTTTGACCACACTTCTGTCATTTTTGGGGTTCCGTACCCAAAGGGTAAAAACGGGGCCCTATTACTGAGGCTCCGCTGTCCGTCCGTCTGTCCGTCTGTCACCAGACTGTATCTCATGAACCGTGATAGCTTCACATTTTCACAGATGATGTATTTCGGTTGCAGCTATAACAAAAAATACTAAAAACTAGAATAAAATAAATATTTAAGGGGGCTTCCACCAACGTGATTTTTTTGTTCGTTTTTGCTCGATATTGATAACGGCAACAGGTAGACGCTTGAAATATTCACTTATATATTATTTTAAAAATAAATAATTAAATTAGAATAAAACAAATATTTAAGGGGGCTCCCATACAAAAAACCTGATTTTTTTGCCTTTTTTATAGATAATGGTACGGAACCCTTCGTGCGCGAGTCCGACTCGCACTTGGCCGGTTTTTAGCGTATAAAAAACAACGACTGTTGAAAACTTTGAACTTGTACTGTAAATGTGTATGACGGCCGGATAGCCTAGTGGTTACAGAAACTGACTACGAATCTTGAGGTCTCGGGTTCGATCCCCGGTCGTTGCAGATATTTGTATGAAAACTACGAATGTTTGTGCTCGACTCTTGGTTGTTTAATGTTTATTTAAGCATTTTAACTTATTTATCTTTAAGTAAATAAATAAATAAATAAATCATCCCATTATTATTCCAGCCTATACACCGTGAAATTTTAGTGGTTGTTTTCCCGAAACGAGGTGATTTAGTTTCGATTGTACAATCGATTTATAATAACTATTTTGACTAGAGTCAAAAATCCAATTGTGAAAAACGAAAGTCGAAAATGACCGCAAACCAATAGTAACGCTTCGTTGGTACCTAACCTATCGTACGATCGTCCGCTACTTGTACCAACAAAGCGTTACTATTGGTTTGCGGTCATTTTAGACTTTCGTTTTTCACAATTGGATTTTTGACTCTAGTCAAAATAGTAATTTTAAATCGATTGTACAATCGAAACTAAATCACCTCGTTTCGGGAAAACAACCACTAAAATTTCACGGTGTATACGTCCCACTGTATGCACAGCCTCCTATCAGCATGAGATGGTTTGGGCCGCAGTTCCCATGCACGCCCAGTTCGGATTGGGAACTGCACACATACCATTGAATTTCTTCTCAGGTATGTGCAGGTTTCCTTAACCGTAAAGCTCATAGTTGTCAAATGTAATTTCGCACATAAATTCGAGGTGGTCAAAAATATCTGAACACTTCCCTATCGTCAATTGCGTATGTGCGTGTTCAGATGTTTTTGAGGACCTTGACTTTGAATATAAAAGTACCGTGAGACTCCTTAATAGTGAAACAATACGGATAACTCACGTCTAAGATCGAGTTTAGCTAGACATGTTTCGGGATAATCCGTAGCTCTTCTTCTCAGAGCCACACGTCGCGGCAACTGCCAAACGCGCACTATGCGCCACCACTCCGCTTGCACTGCACCTTGACTTTGCAAAAGCTCTCCAAACTGTTCTCATTTCAATAGCCGCTCATGCCTTAAACCACTCGCCAATAAAACCAGGAACCAGGTGGCGGGGAGCGTCTGGGCCGATAACTGAATCACGGATAACTACCCACTACCTTTTTATCGTGCTTGACAAAGAGGACAAGAATTAGTACCGCGAAAGAAATCCCGGGGACAATTGGATCTCGGGAATTATGAGGTGATTATGGTTCCTTGGTAATGTATTGTTGGAGTCCCTTTATGTTAAAGTAGGACGTTTATTTTTAACAAGCATTATCTTGCGCTGGGAATGTTGATTAAATTTTCTTTTTTTGTGAAGGTATAATAAAAATGTAGTTATTAAACCACTATATTAGTTTGAACTATGGTATTGGCTTCGAGCCCGACTTGTACTTCTGAGTTTTTGAAATTTATCTGTGAAATTACATTTGAAATTTACCATGAGTCTACGGTGCATACACCTGCGAAGAAATTCAATGCACAAAATGAGCACAATGTGATGGTTAAAATTACCATACGCCCTACACGAGCAGTAAGCTACAATCAACAATATGCAATTAAAAGAATCTCACTGCATTACTGTAACTGGCTGTGTACAAACCAACAATAACAACTTTTTACAAAGCAACTGGATAGGAATTATAAGTAAAAAGGTAACAGTACTACTAATTACCGGTGTAATTGAACTTCTCGCATTCAATGCATAGTAGTGTGAATGTTGAGTGAGCGGTGTAAGTAAGGCTGTATTTAGAATTAACTGTAAAGCGGAGCAAATCTTAACTTTTTGTACCCCAGGGAAGTAAGTAATTCGGGGTCTCGTTGGAACGTAAATATTAATAAGTCATTGATAATAGTAGACAGTTTACCTGAGACGTTTATATCCTTCCGAGCTGCAGGCGAGGGTTAATAGATATGTCGAGGGTAAAATGGGTTTTATGAACAAGTTATATACTCAGCTTTTTACTTTTAATTTTTTTTTATTCCTGAGGACAGTGCCGGGTCGGCTCATTGAATTCGAAAGATCTGAACTTCATTTTATTACGAAAAAAGCGAGAGATAGGATCAAATCAATTCTAATTTTAATTTTCAAATTCTACTATTTTAGGCCTAAAAACGAATCGAACGATTAAACGTTCGGATACACCATATAACCTTACAATTGTAAGTCTGTAAAATTTTAAATGTGATTATTGTATTTTTTTCTCTTAATAATCGGATAAAAATATTTTTATATAGTCAAATAATAATTTATTGAATCAGGCGTTACTTTGCGGAGGTCCATATTAATGAACTAAAACAATTACTTTGCTCACCCGCGACCTTACAATAGTTACGTTTATGCAAGAAATGTGCGTTCATGCAGTTCCTCCACCTCCACACTGTACGAACACACACAAATCACATAAACCCAACCATCACCACCACCAAGCTACACTGACGCGTTTCGAACTCAACCAGAGCTCATCTTCAGAGTTACCACAACCGTATGCTATGCTACCAAACGTTAAACTAACAAACCAAAACAAATGTTTTAACTTGTCACTGTAACTTCTCAAGTACCCACTTTATTTTTCTTATTCTCAAACTACCCCACAAAAATTAACTTTTATTGACATATTTAAAACTACCTTGAATTTTTTTGTTTATTTATTTATAAGGCATATTTAATTAATACTAACTGTTCAAATTCGACCCAAGCCGCAGTAAAGGAGAAGATACTAAATTTACCTGTTCATTAATAATAGACCCCATAGTGTTGTACCTAATTATTTCCATGCATTCCAGAGCATCCAGACGCAACCCCTTGCCGCAATAATGTAACACTTCATAAGAATCTGAATCTAACAATGAATGATTTGATTCCAACAAATGTTTTGCAAAATTCGATCTATCTGGATGCTCATTCCTATATGCCGAAACATGCTCTTTAAATCTAGTATTAAAACTTCGGCCTGTCTGTCCTACGTATATCCCATTGCAGTCATTACAAGTAAGCTTGTATACCCCCGATCTAGTTCCCTTATCTACCTGTTCTTTGTGGTTACATAGCCTAGAGTACAAAGAGTTGTTAGTCTTAAAGGCAACATTAATATTGTTTGATTTTAAAATGCCATAAATCTTATCAGACAAACCCCCGACGTAAGAGATGCTAGATCTATATTTGTTAGTAGACTGAGAAGGTAACGCAGCGTAAAGCATGCTATTTACTAACCGTGCCTGCTTCTTTTGAACTAAACTATCTACCATTGATTTTGTATAACCATTTGAGATCGCTATCTGATAAATAGTACTCAACTCTAAATCATAATGTTCCTTAGAAAGAGGCACAGTGTGGAGGTGGAGGAACTGCATGAACGCACATTTCTTGCATAAACGTAACTATTGTAAGGTCGCGGGTGAGCAAAGTAATTGTTTTAGTTCAAATAATAAATTATAACAGCGTCTATTGTCTGCCTGAATTTTATTTTTTATTATTTTTTTCTGTACTGTTTTTGGTATTCAATAAAGAATTGTATTATATTGTATTGTATAAGAGTTAAGAAATGAAGTGAAAAGTTGAATGTGTCACACGAGACCAAAGTTTTTCTGCATCTCGTGTTTGAATCCCTCGATCCACTCAGGATTCTAACCTAGAATCACTCACTAAGCTCATGATTCAATTATAGAATCCTTCGCTTGCTCTGGATTCAAAATCAACACTCGCAGAAAAAACAACTTTGCTCGTTGCACAAATAACTATTATGCACAAGAACATAAAAGTCATTTTATACAGCCTACATCCAGAATACTTAAATACGAGCTTTAAGACAAGTGAAAAAAATATTTTTTATGTTTAAGCTTAACTATTTATGTATATCGGGCTTTCGAGCCCTCCGTGAGATCAGTTAAAGTCAACAAACAACTGCAAGTTTACTTTATTTCTTCTCACCTAACAATGTCCCGTGTTAACCGCTACCTCCACAGACTCTTCGCAATAGAAAATCAGCACCTAGCGACGTTAATTAATGTTATAAGTAACAGTTATTGTTCACAAGCCACAATTTCCCACGGCAATGGAATGGTAACCGAAAAGCCGGTGATATGGCCCGTAACAGATTCCTAATACGAAACAACGGTTAAGGGCCATGTGGGCGAATGCCATTTACGTTTAGCTTTGGACGTAAAGCTGCAAATGATATGTGTGGTGAGTTTAGGTGAAATATATACGTCGGGTCACAATGTCTCTAGTGCCTTTAAAGGGTTCCGGAGCCAAAATGGCAAAAACGGAACCCTTATACTTAGTAGTTTAAGAGTAAATAGCCTGACCTATAAAATATTGCTTGTTTAATACGGACAGTATAATTAATTGTAGGTAAAATAATTAAATTTGAAATTTACCATGAGATTTACGGTGAAGGAAAACATCGTGAGGAAACCTGCATCACCTGCGAATAAATTCAATGGTGTGTGTGAAGTTCCCAATCCGCACTGGGCCCGCGTGGGAACTATGGCCCAATCCCTCTCATTCTGAAAGGAGGCCTGTGTCCTGCAGTGGGACGTATATAGGCTGGGATGATGATGATGATGATGATGATGAAAATAATTAAGATATGCAAGGATTTTTTCGTAACGGCTGCAGAATCTTATCTTAGGCGTGTCTGACACGCTCTTGGCCGGTTTTTTTTGACACAATTTACCGTCTTAAATACGATCTTTTTTACCGTCTCAGATGGCCTAGTGGTAGAACCTGACTATGAAGCTTGAGGTCCCGGATTCGATTCCCGTGTCGGGGCCGATATTTGTATGAAAAATACGAATGTTTGTTCTCGGGTCTTGGTTGTTTAATATGTATTTAAGTATGTATCTATGTATATAAGTACGTTTATCCGTTGTCTAGTACCCATAACACAAGCTTTGCTTAGCTTACTTTGGGACTAGGTCAATTGGTGTGAATTGTCCCGTGATATTTAAATGTAAGTATAAGAGCCTTACCAAACTGGCGATTTACGGACGAGGGCGAACGCTTCGTAAGTTCGCCGCCATAATGTCAGTTGAGAGACCATAAGTCAAATCACTAGGCTCCCACGGCTTTTTACGATCCACGATACAGGATGCTCTGTTAGAATCAGGGGACCCAGTTCCTTGTTCGCCACATCATAATTAGCACCGCCTCTAGCCACGTGTATCAACAACAAACTATTTTCATGGTATTTCGCACTTTAACGCGAACGCGTTGGAGACGTTTATTGCAAAACTGTGCGAGAAAATCACTTATAGGAATTCTTCATTTTCCAGGCCGCGTCTAGCACTGCTTTTCTATAGTTTTTTCCTCGCACACCGTTCAGCTGCCACGCATAGCTCTTGTGGATGCAGAGCGTAAAAGCCTCATTTGGATGGTGCGTCAAATATCGTATGAGTTGCGGTCAATGATATTATACGGGGTGGAATTTTGTAATGCCACCTCCAGGGAAATTAGGTACTCTAAATACTGAAAATAACTAACTTAAATAGCTAACTTTTTTATTTTTGAAAAGAATGAGAACTGTATTCAAAGATTTACTGTACTATACATAGATTTACTTTACTGTAAGTTTTGCGTGGAATACGTTATTAGAGCACCGAAAAGCAACCGTAAAAAAGGCTACAATTATAATCTTTGTCCTTACTTGGCATCAAAGAAAAAGACAAGTAGGTATTTATAGATTTCATAATGGGAGCAAAAAGGACATAAAACGTGTTTCTGTGTGTTACAATTTACAATATAATTTACAATATGCTTTAATGACACCCGTGGTCTAGAAACGAACCATTTAGACTCCTAAATAAATCCTAAATTGCTGTCGTTATGTATCACAAGTGAAATGACAGGCGTTTTTACGACCATTGATGATCAAAGATAATTATACAGGGTATTTTTTTTAATCAGTGCACAAATTTTGATATGTGATTCAGTATCGTTGATAGATCACGATTATCTGTTTGAGATATTTTTTTTCACATTTTCAATTTTGGGTTCTTCATAGCTATTCATCCAATAATTGGTCGAGTTACTATGAAAAACATAAAATTTAAGTAATAAATACTATAATGAAAAATAATGCAATTTGTTATTTTAACGATACTGAATTACATAACAAAATTTGTGCACTGATTAAAAAATTACCCTGTATAAATCCATAGCGGCCTACTGCCAAGATGTAATGAAATTCTCACGATTTTGCTTGCATCGTTTAAATCTCCTAAGGGTTCAGCTAGCGAGGAATATGTTTGCAAGTATCAAGGCAGTCATAAATTATGAATGGCCACCTTATTAATTCATTGAAAACAGACTGTCTAGTCATAACAAGATATACTGACGAAGGATAAGAAAATATCGATGTTATTCTTGATTTTTCACTTAGGTACTTTATACGTAAGTATAAAAAGAAAACCTCAATCTAATATACGTAATGTTTTGTATATGTCCTCTATTTTGCACATTAAATTCGTAAAAGTAGCCATGTTAAGGACGGCAGAAAAAGGAAAATTTCAATGGTATGTGTGAGGTTTACAATCAGCACTGGGCCCGCGTGAGAACTACAGCCCAAGCTACCTCAATCTAAGATGGGGCCTGTGACCAGCAGTGGGACTAAGTCTGAGATTTGATTGAAACCTGATTCAATAAATTATCGAGGACACTTTAAACTATTATTGTTTTAAACTTTCACGGTTTTCATTCTAAGTTATTGCTAACGCGACAGTTAATTGCTAAATTTACCTCGACTTTTCGGTCACACGTTTATTATTTTACCTTTTTTTCGTACAATATAGGCTTTTGTTTGACCACAATGACGCCTGATGGAAAGCGAAGATGACGTCAATATATATGGGAAAAAGCAGAAATAAATACTTTCCTTCTTTTGTTTGTGATTTTTACCTGAGGATGTTAAATCGCTCGCTCCAAGCGTCCCAAAACAATAACATAACATATAACATCCATCCCGTTTTATTGTTAGCACGCATAATCGTCATAAACATCTAGAACATTCCAGAACATAGAACTTTCGAGAACATCCCAGATCCACGTGGCTTTACGAGATATATCCAATATTAATGACACGGCTGCGGCAATATCGGGGTGTTTGCTAGCCCCTGGCTCGTAAATACAGGACGTTACGTTTTTATTTCGAGAATTCATTACTAACAAACTGATATGTGTTAAGGAGAGACGGAAAGAGGTGATACATTTTCAATTTTTTATGATACTTAAGTGTCATGGGTTAGTATTAGTGAATTTTATTGGGTCGAAGTTACATTTGTAGCCAAATTTTTGTTTTTGTTGACTTGTTCTTTTCTAAATATAGTTAACATATATTGTAAAAGGAGAAGATGACTGAATAAATTAACGCACAGCCAAAATTAGTGCGCCTAGGAATCTGGAGCACAAAGGCCGGGTTTCTTGGAAATTCAACCTCTAAAGGAGTTAAATAAGGAATAAAATGTTGAAGCTAAAAAATTGTTGTTTAATATCAGTTATTCATTATATAATACAAATTTATGGCATTCATTATTTTTTGAAAATAAACCCTTAAATGATTACAATAAATTATAATGTTAGCGCAGCGGTTTCAGAGATAACTTGAAGAGTTTAATTAATTTTTGTGCGGACGGTGTCGGGGGAGAAAACTATTATCTCAAATATAAAGGAGGTATCTGTACTATATCTGGTTTCAACTTGGATTCTTCTTTATTAATTTATACCATGTTGAATATGGAATGGCACTAAAAATCTTCAACATTTTCTAACCACAAAAGCATTCCTTTCAAGGATATTTGATACTCGTAGACTGCTTTTAGGAATGTAAGATTATAATGTAAACTATGAATCTGTACCTACCTATTTTTATGCCATATGACCAAACATAGTGATACCAATTCATTACCTACCTACTGATACATTTATGGACATAATTATGGCCTACGTTTAACAAAATTAATTTTGAATTAAATCACCAAGAAGGAATAAGTTCGAGATAATATTGGTAGATGCTCGAAACTGATAATAAAGTAAACAATACTAGCCTAAAATCAGATCGCATTGGAACTACGACTCTAATCTTGATAATAATATGAATAGGACCTTTTAATTACGAGGCACATATTAGCACAATAACTCCTAGAGGTAGATTACACTGGCGATTTGTGAACTTATTGAAAGCGGAGCGAGCGCGCAACGGATTCGTAGTAGCGCAGCAAGCTCGTCAGGTCTACACCGTGAAATTTTAGTGGTTGTTTTCCCGAAACGAGGTGATTTAGTATCGATTGTACAATCGATTTATAATTACTATTTTGACTAGAGTCAAAAATCCAATTGTGAAAAACGAAAGTCGAAAATGACCGCAAACCAATAGTAACGCTTCGTTGGTACCTAACCTATCGTACGATCGTACGCTACTTGCACCAACGAAGCGTTACTATTGGTTTGCGGCCATTTTCGACTTTCGCTTTTCACAATTGGATTTTTGACTCTAGTCAAAATAGTAATTATAAATCGATTGTACAATCGAAACTAAATCACCTCGTTTCGGGAAAACAACCACTAAAATTTCACGGTGTATACCTAGGGCTGGGACACCGTGATCAGGGAGGTTTCATTCCGCAGCTTAGGTATGTTCGGTTGTCGCTCGGCTATCGGTTCGCACGCTAGCCACGTCGCGCGTAATTAAGCATCTTTTTTAGGGTTCCGTAGTCAACTAGGAACCCTTATAGTTTCGCCATGTCTGTCCGTCTGTCTGTCTGTCCGCAGCTAAGCTCAGAGATCGTTAGTACTAGAAAGCTGTAATTTGGCATGAATATACATATCAGTCACGCGAAAAAAGTGGTAAAATAAAAAATAAAAAAATATTTTTTTTTAGTGTACCTCCCATAGACGTAAAGGGGGGGTGATTTTTTTTTTCTCGACTTATCCTATAGTGTGGGGTATCCTTGGATCGGTCTTTTAAAACCATTGCGGGGTTGCTAACATGATTTTTCTATTCAGTGATCTGTTTGCGAAATCTTCAACTTTAAAGTGAAAATTTTCATTAAAATCGAGCGTCCCCCCCCCCCTCTAAAATCTAAACTGTTAGGTGGAAAAATTTGAAAAAATTCAGAATGGTAGTAAATATATCAAATTTACTAGAAAAATTATAGCGGCTAAGATTGCTTGGAAATTATGTGTAGTTTAAGAGTAAATAGTAGCCTAAGGTATAAAACATACCTAAACTTGGATGATTCCGTACACATACGAAATCCTTAGAAAAATATTACTTGATTTTTTTGTAATGGCTACGGAACCCTACCTTGTGCGTGTCCGACACGCTCTTGGCCGGTTTTTTTCTGTGATTTTTGCAACAAACAATGACTTCTAAATGATCTTAAAATTATCTTACTTACATACCAAATACCTACCTAAATATCGGCGAGTGGGAACCCTGTGCTCCTTGGTTTTGGATCAGCGGTGCCCAAAGGAATATGAACGCTCGTATCACACGATAAGTTTCAATTTCGCGTGCAAGCAGTTAACTGTCGTAAGAGTAGGTAAATTTTTATACCTAAAGTTGACTTTTGCTCAAGAGTGATCCTTCTGTACGTTAGTACTATTAGTTATCCTGTGCCATGATTTAGGTACAAAAACTGAAGTTGGTAAAATAGATGCTAGCTGACGTACGCGAGTGCACTTCATGGCCTCCCAGCCCTATAGACGCGACGAACTAGCTGCGTGTGCGCGACGAAAATATTAGGCCGGACCCCACTGCTGCGCAGACTATGCACGCACACGCTATACACATCGCCTAAGTGGGTCCATTGGTCTGGATACGTGTGTCAACATTTTCACAGCAACCATGCACGCACACGTAAAACGTGTGGGCCACGTGGCTACGTTGGTCAGCTGCGTGTGTCTACATACCCCACTGCGGGCCACGCACATTCACGCACGCGCGCGAGGGGGGTGCGGGGGAGGGGGGTGTGGGGGGGTTCGTAGCGTGGACAGCGTGGGTCGCGGTGGGGTTTTGCCTGCCACGCGCGCCAGCGTGTGCGTGGCAGGCACTTCAGAACAGACCACGCGTGTATCAGTGACGTCATTTCGTGCGCAGTGTGCTCGTGCACTACTGTCTACTGTGGAAGTATCTACCTACATTTTCATACAAAGCGTTTTTGTACCCACGTGTGTAGCTTGACCGTGCGCAGCAGTGGGGTTCCGGCCTTACACATTCGCGGCGAATACGTTGCGTGCTCGCGGCGAATACGCTGTGCGCTCGTCTTTTAATACGTTCACTAATCACCAATGTGACATGGCTCTTAGAGGCTCTAGCCAAGGATTTTCCCGCCGCTTTCCCGGCCATAAATTTGTAACTTCATCTATAAGCAAATTATATACTCTACACACTAAGCCACGGTTCTGCAAATCGTAAACAAACGGTCCTGAATACACAGTCATTTAATGGATTGAATAAAATCTAAAGCGACTGGATTATCTGAACCCTAAAAGGGTTTTTAGTCAACACATAAAATTATAATTTTAGAATTGTTATGATTTTCGGCGTGAATTTTAACGAGACAGAAGGGGTTGAAGTATTTTCAGCAGTACCCATTAATTCAGGAGTTAGTAACAGATTTTAAGAACCAAAACCTTTTACCCTGCTAATACCATGCGTACAAGACAGATATTTATGTCTATCTGCGCGACTCATACATATGCTTTTCATGCAAAATTTCAGATATTTTTGTGATAAATACGAATGTTTTGCTCAAGTCTTAGATACAGCTCGCGCGATAAGAGTTTGGCTTTGACCGTTATTGCGCATTGGGTATCAACGGGGGTGCGGGGTATGCGCAGTAATCCCCTCCACCCGAAGGTCAAAGCCAAACTCTTATCGCGCGAGCTGTATTTAATATCTATTTAAGTACGTATTTATCTATATAATAAATAAAATAAATATCACGGGACAATTCACACCAATTGACCTAGTCCCAAAGTAAGCTAAGTAAAGCTTGTGTTATGGGTACTAGGCAACGGATAAACATACTTATATAGATAGATACATACTTATATACATATTAAACACCCAAGACCCGAGAACAAACATTCGTATTTTTCATACAAATATCTGCCCCGACACGGGAATCGAACCCGGGACCTCAAGCTTCGTAGTCAGGTTCTCTAACCACTAGGCCATCTGGTCGTCGTCTAAGGTTATCTGTTGTCCAGTATCCATAGTACAAGCTTTACTTAGCTTGGGACTAGATCAATTAATGTCAATTATCCCATTATTTTTTTCTACTACAATCTAAACTTCTCTTCTATGGTTGAATTTTTAAACTTTATTTTTGAATCATGATAAAAAATGGTTGATAAAAAAGTGTTATTCCTGTTAAAATATAAGCTTCAAATTGGTGCCTTTTAAATTGAATTTAAACCCTTGTATCAATCTACAAGTGATCACGTACAACAAAATATGAAAAAAACATACCCACCGAAATGAAGTAGAGTTTGGGATTCGAAAATTCACCCTAAAAGCACAAACTTACTTCTGGTTTCATATACAACGTTACTTTTAGATAATAGTAAGAATAAGGTAAACAAAAGCCTTACTCACGTCTCCATAGTGCAATGAAATGAAGTTAGTGTCGGATTCCGACACGGGAGAGTTTCATATTTCGCTGTCGTTCTGACACTGTATATCAAAGTCAAGGGATATTATATTATTTAATACGTAAGTGAACCAATATTCTTATGGTTTAACGAAAGAGCTATCAACTGTATGTACCAGGAATTAAAAATCCAGATTATTTCAATACATGGTTTTGCTATTTTTTCTGACCACGCTCATAAAGTTTTCGAAATTTTGATCCAGTTGTAATCACACCTTTGACGTTGTACATACATACACTTTAAATAATGTGTGGCAACATTTATTACTAAAATTAAAAAAAAAAAACTTTTGCAGGGCTATTCAGTCAAATTAGCGTAACCACCTGCTAAATTATTTAAGATAATTTTTAAAACACCTGATTTGATGGGTACCCAGAAATTCTAGAATGTATGGGCTAATTACTGGCTCCAGAACTTGCTGGTATTTTTAATAGAACGAGATAATCATCAGCATCATTGACTAATAATTGCCGAAGGCATTTGGAACACACCTCACCTACACTAGGCTCATTCATTGTCTATTACAATACAATTTAACATAACTGGTAATAAAAAATCAGGGGACGATTGACACAAGTTGACATAGTCCCAAACTAAGCAAAGCTACTAAGACTATGGGTACTAAGACTACGGATAAATATACCCATATACGACCGGATGGCCTAGTAGTTAGAGATTCCGACTATGAAACTTGAGGTCCTGGGTTCGATTCCCGGTCGGGGCAGATATTTGTGTGAAAAATATGAATGTTTGTGCTCAAGTATTGGATGTTTAATATCAGAATTCTATTTTATATTGTAATCCCCTTACTGCCCATGATACATACAATGATTTTCATCACATTGCGAGGAAAAAAAATCCAAAAATAAAATTATTTTGTCTCTAAACACTGAATCTGAATAAAATAATGGCTACCCGCCAATACATACTGTCACTTTTTTCGAGTAGGTAATCTACCATAGATAATGTAAGCTGTGTTTAAATTAGAATTCGAATGGTCATACGGCCAGATTTCAGCCAACATGTTAAAAAAATACTTACTAAAATTATTACAAAACTATTTTATATAAATTTAAAATATTTAAATAACGAAGTTTCATGAAGCGTAGATAAGTTTGGTGTTGTAAAATTGGGTTATAGCTAAGTTTTAAAGATAAATAAAACGTTGGCTGACTTGAAACCTCCTTAGTTTGAAATGAAATGACATACCTACTAACTTGTTTGCTAATTTTAAAACTAAAGTTAGAACTCCCTTGGGAGGAAAAACTGTACGTAAATCCATAAATCCCTCAGGCCTTTGTCATTTAGTATACAGGCATGGAATAGCACCATTGACGAATAAGTATGATGAAAAATAACGTAACTTAACACAGGTTGTTTGATTGTGACGGTTCCCCTGGGAAATAAGAAAGTTGATTCAGAAAAAAACATGGAATAAAAACTAATAGATATCGACCCGCATACTGGCATTCCGGTACAGCGTGAAATTATGTTCGCAATTTACTTTATACCGTACAGTCAGCATCGAAGACCAACGAAAGAAATAACACCTTTATGAAAAAAAAGAGGTAGTAAGTAGTAGCCCAATGGCTTGACCCATGGCCTTTCAAACAGATAGTCGATCGAACCCGGGCTCACACCTGTAAGTTTTTCGGAATTTCTGTGCGAAATTAAACTAGAAATTTATCATGAGTTTTCGCTGAAGGAAAACATCGTGAGGAAACCAAACTTGCGAAGAAATTCAATGACGTGTGTGAAGTTTCCAATCCGCAGTGGGCCACCACCCAATTTCTTTGATTCTGAGAGTAGACATGTGCCCTGCAATAGGACGTATTATAGGCTAGCAGGGGTTTCCAAAGTGTGCGCCGCGGCCCCCTTGGTCGCCGTAGAGGGTAAAGAGGGGCGCCGTGAAACTGTATGTAACGCTCACATGCTGATTGATACTTACGTACCGAAACTGACGATATTCCTCGCCTTGTAGGCAATAAAGCCAAAACAAAATACGAAACCTTAAGTGCGCCACGAACTGAAAATGTTTGGGAACCCATCATCATCATCATCGTCCTAGCCACTAGCATAAGAATAAATAAGAACATAGGTAGAAGGGAAACTCCCGCTCCGGCCGGACTCAAAGGTCACGATATTAGAGTACTCGCTAAGCGAGAACTCAGTCATAGCGAGTACTCTAATATCGTGACCTTTGAGTCCGGCCGGAGCGGGAGTTCCCCTCTACCTATGTTCTTATTTATTCTTATGCCACTAGGACGATGATGATGATGATGACTAATACCAGGCACATGTTTTGTAAGCATCCAGAAACTTACATAGACTCCGGTATAGTACCTACTGCTCTACCTGGTTTGTACCGGTGCGCAGAAAACTCCCATTCCACGGAAGTTTATAAAGTACTGGTAGATTATAACGTATTTTCCCGAGGGAATGAGATATTTTCCCTTAGTATAAAAGTAGCCGATGTCACTCTTCAGCCCTTTAACTATGTTCATACAAAAAAAAACTAAAAAACACGCTTTAAAAAATAAAAAATAAATTTTAATAAATTTCAATTCACTATTCTTATAGTGCAGTAAAAAATCTTAATAAGCAATTATTATATTGTTATATCCAGATCAAAATTTGTAAGCAATTCTAAATATTGATAAAATAAATAATAATAGTTTAAAATATTTTATTGTAAAAAAAGCGTGGGGTGCATGGTGTCAATTGTCAAGGATTATCATTTTGATAACATCTTAAAAAGCACCCCACGCTTTTTTTACAATAAAATATTTTAAACTATTATTATTTATTTTATCAATATTTAGAATTGCTTACAAATTTTGATCTGGATATAACAATATAATAATTGCTTATTAAGATTTTTTACTGCACTATAAGAATAGTGAATTGAAATTTATTAAATTTTTTTTTTTATTTTTTAAAGCGTGTTTTTTAGTTTTTTTAAACTATTATTTATTTTCTATTTTTAGTTGCATTTTTTTTCTTTCTAACTTTACCCCCCTCACCTACAACCCCCAAACCCCCTAAACCCAACCCCCCAACATCCCCCACCCCATTTCCCCAAACCCCCCCAAACCCCACACCCTTACCCCCAATCTCCTAAATCCCCCTTACCCCCTCCTCATTTTACAAACCCCCGAACCACCTAAACCCAACCCCCGTAACACCGAACCCCCCATCCATCCATTCCATCCATTGGCCATCTTCCAGCTCCATCATCAGACCCTGGTTACCACATGGGATCAAAGTGCTCGTCAAGACGAATCAAACGAGCCCAAACTCGATGGGGTTGTGTCGTTTTATTGTGGAGTGCCTTTGGCCATCTTCCAGCTCCATCATCAGACCCTGTTTACCATATGGGATCAAAGTGCTCGTCAAGACGAATCAAACGAGCCCAAACTCGATGGGGTTGTGTTGTTTTATTACAAAGTTCCTATGGCCACCATCCAGCTCCATCATCAAATCAGCTCCATGTTACAATAATATTGCATTGTCATCCAATTTACACATATGTGCAAAATTTCAGCTCAATCGGAAACCGGGAAGTGGGTCAAAATCGCGCCCTAAGGAGTCGGTTACAAACAAACATACAAACATACAAACATACAGGTGAAGCTAATATAAAGCGTGTAAAAAATCACGGCAATCCGTCGCTCTCTTTCGACGGACAAACAAACAAACAAACACACTTTCACATTTATAATATTAAGTATATATAATGTTTATACGCAAATGTCCCATAATAAAAATTGGGAAACCATAAATGCGGAAAAGATAAAGAAAATCGTTCTACGAAGAAACTAAGATAATTCCTTGCTGGATTCACTATTCTTAGTTACGTTTCTATACGATCAGAGGGTTGCGTATTGTTTATATGACAGTGACAGATGATCAATTAAGGCTTTCGGACAATATAATAGACAATGTCGATTAGCAAACATATTTATTGAATGTGTACTCTCTGTAGGAGGCTATATCGACACCATTGAATCATAGGGATCCTCTCCACCGGGAACGTATCGTACCAAAACGAATAATGGACGAAATACATAATGGTCATTATACATACAAAAAATTTCGATAAAACTGTAACTGAACGAACCTTTTTAATCGTGTAATCTACAGGTTGTTTTAGGTTAGGTTAGGTTTATTTTATGAAAATCCTGTAAACTTGTGAATTTCCAAGAAAATTAGATTATATCTCTCTACTTGAGAGGCTATAGGCCAAACCACTAGGCCACCACGGCTATGAATTCGGCTATTTTTTACACGCTTTATATTAGCTTCACCTGTATGTTTGTATGTATGTTTGTATGTTTGTTTGTAACCGACTCCTTAGGGCGCGATTTTGACCCACTTCCCGGTTTCCGATTGAGCTGAAATTTTGCACATATGTGTAAATTGGATGACAATGCAATATTATTGTAACATGGAGCTGATCTGATGATGAAGCTGGATGGTGGCCATAGGAACTATGTAATAAAACAACACAATCCCGTCGAGTTTGGGCTCGTTTGATTCGTCTTGACGAGCACTTTGATCCCAGATGGTAACCAGGGTCTGATGATGGAGCTGGAACATGGCCAAAGGCAATCCACAATAAAACGACACAACCCCATCGAGTTTGGGCTCGTTTGATTCGTCTTGACGAGCACTTTGATCCCATATGGTAACCAGGGTCTGACGATGGAATTGGAAGATGGCCAAAGGCACTCCACAATAAAACGACTTTTTTACAATAAAATATTTTAAACTATTATTATTTAGTACCTGGGCGACCGAGCTCTGCTCGGGCTGAAACTCGGTACCCAGCGTTTTCCGGTTTCCCAGAGATAAGACCAAGCTAGATCAATTTTTCATCCCCGAAAACCCCCACATACCAAATTTCATCGAAATCGTTGGAGCCGTTTCCGAGATCCTGATTATATATGTGCGAGGGAGGGGGGGGGCGGGGGAGGGGGTTCGGGGGTTCCAAAGGAGGGATGAAAATTTCATTGATTTTGCCGTACGATGCACCGTTTTCAAGATATTTGACAAAAACACCGGTGGGGGGGGGGGTGAGAGGGGGGAGGGTGCGGGGAGGATGCGGGGGAGGGAGTGTGGAGGTGTCAAAGGGGGGATGAAAATTTCATTGATTTTGCCGTAGGATGCACCGTTTTCAAGATATTTGACAAAAACACCGGAGGGGGTGGAGGGGTGAGTCACGTTAAACTATCGTCCGTAAACCGACTATACAGACAACCGGTTTTTCCTGTTCTGTGCTCACAATAGGGAACGTGCACATAGACGGTGCTGCCAACTGGTGCCATAAGGGTGCCATCAATTTGAATGTTTTACCTTGATAAGTTTGTTTTACTGTCCGCATAGTGTCTCTTCTGTCGCATTAGTGCTGCCGCCTATAGTTACTGCACGTTCCCTATAATACCATTCTCACAAAAAGTAACTTTTTCTCACAAAAGAAGAAACTTGACGTTTTCTCATGAAAAATAAACTTTAAAAAAAAACCTTAAAAAAAAACGTGGAATCGAACTGAGGTCGGCTGGATCCGCGACCACCCAATTTCTACTGTGCTATTTTGGTTTGCTCGAAGCCGGCGAAATTTAGCTTTGTATTCTAATGCAAACAAAAATAGCCGGAAAACACGAGTAAAAGCGATTTTCTGAAAATGAAACATAGCTAGATCAGTTTTTCATCCCCGAAAACCCCCACATACCGAATTTCATCGAAATCGTTGGAGCCGTTTCCGAGATCCTGATTATATATATATATATATATATACATATATACAAGAATTGCTCGTTTAAAGGTATTAGATTTAATCAATATTTAGAATTGTTTACAAATTTTGATCTGGATATAACAATATAATAATTGCTTATTAAGATATTTTACTGCACTATAAGAATAGTGAATTGAAATTTACTAAAATTTATTTTTTATTTTTTAAAGCGTGTTTTTTAGTTTTTTTTAACTATTATTCGTGTATGCAGCCGGCGTTCATCGATTTATTAGACGTAGTCACGTCAAAAATTAAGGGGTGAACCACCCTTAACATTTAGGAGTATGAAAAATAGATGTTGGCCGATTCTCAGACCTACCCGATATGCATACAAAATTTCGCAAACACCGCGACACGAGAATTTTTTTAACGTAGCTGCTGACTGTACAAGGATTCAATCAATTCGCACCCCATTCCCGACGAAGGCAATTTTTCAATCAATCCGCGCTCTTGAGTTTTCCTTCGAGATAAAAAATAAATTATCTTATGTGCTTACTTGTGTTGCCCGTAAAAATCCAGATGAAGATAAAACGCTCAAGAAAATGAGGCTCTTTATATTGTGTATTTTAAAATGAAAAGGGAATCGTAAAATTGCAATCTACAAGGTGACTTTCATTCACGACCCAAATGATCTCTTTCACTAGGTACCTTTCATAAAAAATAACCCTTTTTAGGGTTCCGTAGTCAACTAGGAACCCTTATAGTTTCGCCATGTCTGTCCGTCTGTCTGTCTGTCCGCGGCTAAGCTCAGATATCGTTAGTACTAGAAAGCTGTAATTTGGCATGAATATATATATCAGTCACGCCAACAAAGTGGTAAAATAAAAAATAAAAAAATGATTTTTTTTAGTGTACCTCCCACAGGCGTAAAGGGGGGTGATTTTTTTTTTCTCGACTAATCCTATAGTGTGGGGTATCGTTGGATAGGTCTTTTAAAACCATTGCGGGGTTGCTAACATGATTTCTCTATTCAGTGATCTGTTTGCGAAATATTCAACTTTAAAGTGAAAATTTTCATTAAAATCGAGCGTCCCCCCCCTCTAAAATCTAAACTGTTAGGTGGAAAAATTTTAAAAAAATCAGAATGGTAGTAAATATATCAAATTTACTCGGAAAATTATAGCGGCTACGATTGCTTGGAAATTATGTGTAGTTTAAGAGTAAATAGTAGCCTAAGGTATAAAACATACCTAAACTTGGATGATTCCGTACACATAAGAAATACTTAGAAAAATATTACTTGATTTTTTTGTAATGGCTACGGAACCCTACCTTGTGCGTGTCCGACACGCTCTTGGCCGGTTTTTTAAATATTTACACGACTACGCCAAAGCCAAAAGGAAGTGTAATGATATTAGCAGTCTATGTTTGTATTTGTATTTTGTGTTTTAACCAAATCTAAAAATATACAGGGTAATTTTTTAATCAGTCAGTGCACTAATTTTGATATTATGTGATTCAGTATCGTTGATAGATCACGATTATCTGTTTGAGATTTTTTTTTACATTTTCAAATTTGGGTTGTTCGTAGTTATTCATCCAATAATTGGTCGAGTTTACTATGAAAAACATAAAAATTAAATAATATGATGAAAAATAATGAAATTTGTTCTTTTAACGATACCTAGTGAATCACATAGGTAATAAAATTTGTGCGCTGATTAAAAAATTACCCTGCATATACCTAATTGGGAATGTCTAAAAAAAATTACCAGTGGTTTTTATATTTTTTTTGTATAGCAAAGTCAATTATAAGAAACTAATTTCAATATTTTGTCATTTAGTTCTCTACTTTTTTCAAAATTAATTATTGAAACTATTTTAGTTGATGACGTCAGATTATAATTGAGGGCTCCCACAATGCCAAATTTCTAAATCTATCTAAATGCGTACGATAAGGCAACCCCTTTAATTATTTTTTGCGTAGTGGTACACTATACACTGTGTCACTTTACTGGCACTGACAAAGTGCTAGATGTCAGACAGCGGGTCCAAATCAAACTCCGTAGTATAATCCACGCGTAAATTGTGAAGAATTCTAACCACACAGAATAAAGTACGACTTGAACCGGTCACGCAATTTACACCAATGTCAAATGAAGGTCATTGCTTATTTTTTTATATAATAAATTCATTACATAATATTAAAATTAAATAACTACAGAAAACGATTTAAAAAGAATTTATCTCGAAATGGTTTTCGATTTTTCATACATTGCAAAAAAATAGACATCCCCAATTGCCAATAGAAAGCTACACTACTTTAGTAAGCTATATCTTACATAGGTACAAACACAAATAAAACGATCTTTCACCACCATCATCACCATCCCAATCTATATACGTCCCACTGCAGGGCACAAGCCTCCTCCCGGAATTACGGATTGGGAACTTCACACACGCAATTGAATTTCTTACATCTAATATTCACCATGAGCTTTACGGTGAAGGAAAACATCGTGAGGAAATCTTCATAGGTTACCTTACCTGCGAAGAAATTCAATGGTGTGTGTGAAGTTCCCAATCCGCGCTGGGCCCGCGTGGGAACTACGGTCCAAGCCCTCTCATTCTGAGGTCTGCCCTGCTGAGATGATATCCGACGTTTGCGTTGAAAAGGTAAAGGTTTTAATGTAAGTATTGTACACGTCTTAGAAGTGACAGGACGGTTGGTGGGAACCCGACCGTAACGAGGGCAATTCCTCAATCAATCCGACGATGTCCTTTGCACCGCACCGATTGCTTCGTACCAGTGATAAAGCGTCAGGGAAAATCGCTTTTATTTCCGCTGAGAATCAATTTATCAGGAAAATTGCTATTCCGAGCGTTTAGCTGGAGTTTGCGATGAATGGGACGACTAACTTACCTACTTAAAGCGGAAGAATTTGAATCGGCACGTGGAACTTTGTCGTAATAAATGCCTTGAACATCTTGGCAGGCTTTATGTGACGTTACGATAATTTTTACTGTAGAAAGGTTCGAATCGTTACCTACGTACTTAAACGCATGTAAACGCGAGAATGATTCATTGTATACAAATGTTTCAAATTGTGAATGCTTTTCTTTTAATACATTTCTTTTGAAAGTTGGAGCAAATAAAATTTAGATGAACCTAAAACGCCAAAAAAAGGGTCTTAAGTACAGTCAACATCAAAAGTAGCTGGTCACTTTGGTACTTTGTCGTAATAACACAACTGTCAATCATGTACTTATGACATTTGCACCTGACTGTAAAGCGACAAAGTACAAAAGTGACCAGCTACTTTTGATGCTGACTGTACAAAAAACAGGGTTTAAATTTTAAATTAGAAATCGCATAAACTCAGGATCGTCAAGATATCATCTCAGCCTACATACGGCCCACGACACAGGCCTCTTCTCAGAATGAGAGGTCTTGGCCCATAATTCCACGCGTGCCCAGTGCGGATCAGAAACTTAGGATACTTAGGGCGATTGTGCACTACATGACCAGACCGGAAAAAAACGGCCCGGAATGGGAAAAGTGCACAAACTAGTAGGGATAAGTTCGCCTTTATACATCTCTTTCTCTTGTTTTCATGTGTTTTTATGTACAACTAGCTTTTGCCCGCGACTCCGTCCGCGTGGAATTAGTAATTTGGGCAGCTTATTTTTTTTTATCCAATTTGCGTTTTCATCAATTATGGCTCTCCTTAGTTCCTCGATATAAAAATATTACCCGCCCCCGCTCCCCCCCGCACACCCGCGTTCACATTCAACACCGTACTCCCAAGTCAAGCGTGCCTATAGAAGTTTTACTTCAAAAACCCCCGATTTTGAAACATTCTTCCGCTCCGCTCCGCTCCTATTGGTGTTAGCGTGATGATATATAGCCTATAGCCTTCCTAGATAAATGTGCTATCTAACACTGAAATATTTTTTAAAATCGGAGCAGTAGTTCCTGAGATTAGCGCGTTCAAACAAAAAATAAATAAATTCTTAAAATAGACGTATCTTTCTTATTTCTGACCCGATTCAAATGAAACAAACACTAAATGTTAATCCAAGAAAATACCAACATATCAGTGAAAACCGCATCCTTCTAGGTTAAGCCGTTTCTGAGATTAGCGCGCACAAACGCACAGACAAACAGACAAACAGACAATAATTCTAAAAATCATTGTTTTGCGTTCTATTGCGCTAATAAATTGCCCTAGTGACAGTTTTTCTCAAATATCTTGAATGTACAGACACCGACTTGTTACAGATTTATTATATGTATAGAATAGATAAAGAGTTTTCCATATCGCACCGTAAAAAATCGGACACTTTTGTAGACATTTCCCCATTCCGGGTCGTTTTTTTCCGGTCCGGTCTTGTAGTGCACAATCGCCCTTAGACGTAAACTATGTACTTAAACCATAGCCAATATGTTTATGTTCAACTGTTATAAACAAGAAGTAACTCATTCAATAATGCCTAAGTTTGGAATTCGTCAGGGCAGGTATCCGACGTATGAATTATGTAGGTGCCATTTCTGTGGCACGACAACAAATTTCCGTTGCTTGGATATAGATATGCGCGACTGGATTGCTAATATACACAGGGCTGGACTTAGACGAAACTTCAGAGTAACGGAGGAATGGAAGCCCCTAAAGTGAAAAAACCGGCCAAGAGCCGGACAAGAGCGTGTCGGATACGCCCAAGGTAGGGTTCCGTATAGCCATTACGAAAAAATCAAGTAATATTTTTCTAAGGCTTTCGTATATGTACGGAATCATCCAAGTTTGGGTATGTTTTATACCTTAGGCTACTATTTACTCTTAAACTACAAATAATTTCCAAGCAATCTTAGCGGCTATAATTTTCCTAGTAAATTTGATATATTTACTACCATTCTGAATTTTTTCAAATTTTTCCACCCAACAGTTTAGATTTTAGAGGGGGGGGGACGGTCGATTTTAATGAAAATATTCACTTTAAAGTTGAATATTTCGCAAACAGATCACTAAATAGAAAAATCATGTTAGTAACCCCGCAATGGTTTTAAACGACCTATCCAACGATACCCCACACTATACGGTTAGCCGAGAAAAAAAAATCACCCCCACTTTACGTCTATGGGAGGTACCCTAAAAAAATTTTTTAGTTTTTTTTATTCAATCACTTTGTCGGCGTGACTGATATATATATTCATGCCAAATTACAGCTTTCTAGTACTAACAGTATCTGAGCTTAGCCGCGGACAGACAGACAGATAGACGGACAGACATGGCGAAACTATAAGGGTTCCTAGTTGACTACGGAACCCTAAAAAGGCTTTCAAAAACGGAAAAGTTGGCAGCAAAGCAAAGCAGTTCAATCCAAAGGATCGTCATCATCATCATCCCAGCCTATATGTCCCACTGCAGGCGACAGACCCCCTTCTCAGAATGAAAGGGCTTGAGCCGTAGTTCCCACGCAGGCCCAGTGCGGATCGGGAACTTCACACACACCATTGAATTTATTCTCAGGTGTGTGCAGGTTTCCTCACGATGTTTTCCTTCACCGTATAGCTCATGGTCAATTTCAAATGTAATTTCGCACATCGAAAAACTCAGAGGTGCGAGCCGGGACTTGAACCCACGACCCTCTGCTTAAGAGGCCATAGGTCGAACCGCTAGGCCACCACGACTAAGCGGCTAAGCAGCTAAGCGGCGGCTAAGCGGTTATGAAAAAATCGTCTAATATATAAAAATCTCGTGTCACGGTGTTCGTTATCGAACTCCTCCGAAATGGCTTGACCAATTTTTATGATTTTTTTTCTCCATTCGCGATAGGTCTGAGAATAGGTCGTAGGCTATTTTTTATACCCCTATTCTTCGCAGACGGAGTCGCGGGCAACAGCTACTATAAAATATAAAAACCCAACCAACCCAGATTAAACGACCGATTTTCTTCAATCTTACAAAATTTCTAAAATAAACCCATTAAGGCCGGCTTGCGCGGACCTGGGTTAGCGACTTAACTTTAAACCAGGGTTAAAGAGTGTCAAAATCTATGGAACTGTCATTCTTAACCCAGGGTTACCGATTTAATTTTTTAACCCTGAACTATGCAAGTGACCCTAAGTAAGCTATCCTATTTGTCAAATCCGTATCCCGGGGGAGCAGTAGATAACTCGCGCAAACCGCGCCCAGGTCCTGCTTACCATAGTAATAATGAACTTACTCCATTTCGCCGCGTCTCCTCTACGTGAGGGAAAGTCATTATGTCCGTACACTTTTTTCGCATTTTAATGTAGGTAACATTGAGAAGGTTCCGTCTATGAAATTTATATACTTAACTTTGCCTTACTTTTTACACTTCAACTTTGCCTATTTAAAATTTTTGAAGAGAGTCGCGTAAAGATTGCCATGCCCTTTTTTGTCACGATGCCCTATCAAAACACGAAAAACTATTTTTTTTCGTTTATAGTCTTAAAAATAACTAATTATAAACACGCTATCTTTATCTACCGCGCTTTCTTGTAACTTTAAGTGGAAAGAAAATGTTACTTTATAATATGTACTTACTACAAAATACAAAGTCTAACTTAAATCAAACAAAACTAGCCGAAATCTAAAACTCAAAGAAGCGCAAGTCATTGCCAGATCTCACCGTCCCAAGTAACCCTAAACCAAGGCAACGGGACTTACAAAAAGCCGATTCCATTTCCCATATTTGAACAAATGCAGAGCAAAAAGCCTCGGCCGGAGTGAATGACCGCAGACTATTTTTATCTCATGATAAGTAAGAAACTAAAAAAGGAGAAAAAAGCGAATTCGTGATTCGATTACCTCGATTACGGCCGGCGCCGGCACATTGTAGCCGATACATTTTTTAGTCCATCTCGATGTAGCATGATCCAATAAACCAATTCTTTACAATGAAATGACAAACAGGTACATACGTCACTAGTTGAGAGTTTTATGGAGTATTATTTTGGTTATTTAATTAAGTATTTAATTTGACGACCGTATAACCTAGTGATGGGAAAACCTGACTAGAAAAGCTTGAGGTCCCGAGTTCTTTTTAGGGTTTCGTACCCAAAGGGTAAAAACGGGACCCTATTACTGAGGCTCCGCTGTCCGTCCGTCTGTCCGTCTGTCCGTCTGTCACCAGGCTGTATCTCATGAACCGTGATAGCTAGACAATTGAAATTTTCATACATGATTTGGTTGCAGCTATAACAACAAATACTAAACAATAAAATAAAATAAATATTTAAGGGGGCTCCCATATAACAAACGTGATTTTTTTGCTCGTTTTTGCTCGATATTGATAATGGCAGCAGGTAGACGCTTGAAATATTCAAATGATATTTATTTTATATATCCACTTTAAAAATAAATAATTAAATTAAAATAAAATAAATATTTAAGGGGGCTCCCATACAACAAACGTGATTTTTTTGCCGTTTTTATAGATACGGAACCCTTCGTGCGTGAGTCCGACTCGCACTTGGCTGGTTTTTTATACAATATAGGCTTGCGTTTGACCACAATCACGCCTGATGGAAAGCGAAGATGAGGCCTACGATGAAGCACGCTTGCCTAGTAAATGCTCATTCACCCTAGACTTGAAAGCTTGAAAGTTCGATCCACAGTCGGGCCATATTATGTATGGAAAATAGGAATGTTTGCTCTTGAACTTTGGATGTTTAATATGCATTTAAACATGTATTTATCTATTTAAGTTATGTTTATTTGTTGCCTAGTACTCATAATACTTTGCTTACTTTGAATCTAGGTTAATTGGCTTGCAATGTTTATTTACCTATATACTCGTATTACTTGGATTTGGCTTTTATTATTTTTTTGTGTAAATATCATTTCTATGCTGTAATTCCTCAGATAAGTGTCATAAATAAAATACTTGGTTATTTTACCTGTTGTTTGAACGTTTGGCGCAATGCAATTGACGCATTTTTAACTTAATATGTGCCGCAAATTACAAAGCTCATTGCTTATTGTTAATTAGGTCAGTTTGATTGGAATTTTAATACAATATGTCTTGAGTAAGTAACTAAATCTGAAATAAATAAATTATTATTATTATTATTATAACAAATCCTAGTTTAAATTCATTAATATTTTGCCTATATAAATATACAGGGTTATTTGTAATTCACTAGCATCATTTTAACCCTAAACTACTACCACTGAGGTATATAAATGAACTGAAACAATTACTTTGCTCACCCACGACCTTACGATAGCTACGTTTATGTAAAAAAACTGCGTGTTCATGTAGTTCCTTCACCTCCACACTGTATGAACCGCATTTTTTACAAAACCGTAGCTATTGTAAGGTCGCGGGTGAGCAAAGCAATTGTTTCAAATATGGACCTCCGCAATCAACACCTGATTCAATAAATTACTGAGGTATATTCTGATGCTGACTGCATAAAATTCTTGCTATGTATAAACACGCCATATCACTTTTACAACTCCTGTTCGCAATTTAACTTGAACCATTAAACTATCCCAGTTAAACAAACAAACATAAAAATAATCCACAGTGCAATAATTATGTTACAAAACTTTTATTATGCGTTTGTGGCGGTTAGTAATTATACAAAACTTTTACAGGTGCAAGACTTTTGCATTACATTTATAACAGTAATAAAAAACATATTACGTGTTTTGATGTCGTATGTGGAATTTAGTTCTGTTTATGATCAGATTGTAGAACGGTTGATATCAACCGCGTCTACAAAATATAAGATATTTTAGAAAAAAAATGTCTATTATCGCTTAACTAAGTGTCATTGGATCTTTTTTCCAGAACCGCTATAACTTGGTATCTGCCCGGTTATCGTTGATTTTAGGGGCATCCTGTATAGTAATTAAATGGTTTCAAATAAGTTTTTTGTTATTATTCTCGTTTAACAATTTTTCCGAATTTTTTCCGTAATTATTTCTTTTAATCATTAGGAGATAGCTATAAACCATATCGAGATAAGCTTTTTTGAGATCTTCAAAGTAAGTTCATTAGTAGTTTTTAAACATTATGTTGTTTAAGGCAAAGTGGTCGTACCTATTCCGTAGCATCTTATCTTTCTCATTTCGCTTGCACAAGTTGCTGTAACTAATCGAGGCGTGCTAAGTAATATGCAAACAAGGGTACTAATTATTCAAGCTCCCGATATACCATCTGGCTCGACACGTCTCGCCTCCTTGCAATATCTGAATACGATCTCTTGAAGATTTGCTCATAAATAACATCCGCTTCCACAGACGTCTTTTACATGTGTAATGGCTTCATAACTCGCAGCTATTTTCTGGTTGAACTGATGATTTTGTCACTTAGTTTTAATGATAAAGACCATTAACAAGTTTGCCCTTGCTCAAGCAACTTTGCCTACTATTTTTTAACTTTGATCTACTCACTCACAATCATAGGATTGGCCAGTTTTTTGTTAATATTTAGCACCACATTAGAAAGCATCGTCATTTTGCTAAATAACAAAAGAAAAAGAAGTTTTCTAATCACATTTTGCATAAGACACGATCAAATGAATATACAGAAATTAATTTACATCACTTTTTTAGCTTGACATCGAAACTAGGTTGTCGCTGAAAAGGCTCTATTAAAAACGCACAGTGAAAGGAGCAGGGCAACCCCAGCGGAAATAGTTCACGCCTGTGTTGCCAGCAAAAGCCGTATTTGTGTCACAGTAGATTAAAAGGAAATTGTAAACTTAGCCGCGGTGCTGGATATGAAAGTAATGAAAGTATGTGCACCTCTATCCACATTAATAACATTAAATATCATCATCTTCATCATCATCATCATCGTCAGTCGGAAGACGTCCACTGCTGGTCGCTCGCGTCCATCAGACTCCTGAAATGTTCGCTAATTCATCATCCCACCTTGTGCAGGGCATAAGCCAAGTCACAGCTTTCTAGTACAAAGAGTCGCTAAGCTAAACAACAACCAGATGTACAGAGTTTACAGACCTACATGCCGAAACTATAAAATATTTAGTTGTATTAAATACTTTAAATGTATGGACTAACAATGTAGTTAGATATGTTTGAAATAAATATATCTTGTTGAGTTTCTTGCCGGATTCTTCTCAACAGGATTTTTCGAAAGCGGTGGTAGATTCTTCGATGTTCATAGGAGCATCAAATTGATTCTTTATTCAATAATAAAGAATTTTTACTTGACTTTGACTTTATAAAGGCTCAGTTCTTGCAATTTTTACTAGGGTACCCCAAAAAAACCGGCCAAGAGCGTGTCGGACACGCCCAAGGTAGGGTTCCGTAGCCATTACGAAAAAATCAAGTAATATTTTTCTAAGGATTTCGTATGTGTACGGAATCATCCAAGTTTAGGTATGTTTTATACCTTAGGCTACTATTTACTCTTAAACTACAAATAATTTCCAAGCAATCTTAGCCGCTATAATTTTCCTAGTAAATTTGATATATTTACTACCCTTCTGAATTTTTTCAAATTTTTCCACCCAACAGTTTAGATTTTAGAGGGGGGGGACGGCCGATTTTAATGAAAATTTTCACTTTAAAGTTGAATATTTCGCAAACAGATCACTGAATAGAAAAATCATGTTAGCAACCCCGCAATGATTTTAAAAGACCTATCCAACGATACCCCACAATATAGGGTTAGCCGAGAAAAAAAAAATCACCCCCACTTTACGTCTATGGGAGGTACCCTAAAAAAATTTTTTTTACTTTTTTTTATTCAATCACTTTGTCGGCGTGACTGATATATATATTGATGCCAAATTACAGCTTTCTAGTACTAACAGTCTCTGAGCTTAGCCGTGGACAGACAGACAGACAGACGGACAGACATGGCGAAACTATAAGGGTTCCTAGTTGACTACGGAACCCTAAAAAGAGATTGGAGTCGTTATATCGGCAGGCTGTCAAACCCCGCTGGGCTAGCTGACCTAATTTAGGGTCTGCATTGCGTACCTACCATCTGCAACTAAACTAGATTTGTTAGTACACGCCGTGCTATAAGATGAGCGGGCATCAGGCTTTAATTAGTCTAAGGGTGGGTATGCACGTATCGTTTCCATCATCATCATCATTTCAGTCGAAAGACGTCTACTGCTAAACATAGCCCCAAAGGCTCGCCAAACAGATCGGTCCTGTGCCTTGTTGGAGGCCTACCTATATAGCGTCTTCCGGTCCGTGGACGCCACTCGAGAACCTTTTGGCCCCATTGGCTATAAGTTCTACGAGCATTGTGCCCTGCCCACTGCTACTTGAGTCTGACGATTCTTCGAGCTATGTCGGTCGGTAAGTTTAGTTCTTGCGCGAATGTACGGTGGGCTGCAAAAGTGCATGGACACCTCGGGGCGATAATCGCGTGAGCGCGCGCGCGCGCGGGTATGTTAATAACATCAAAATAAAAATAATAATAAATAAATATCACGGGACAATTCGCACCAATTGACCTAGTCCCAAAGTAAGCTAAGGAAAGCTTGTGTTATGGGTACTAGGCAACGGATAAACATACTTATATAGATAAATACATACTTAAATACATATTAAACACCCAAGACCCGAGAACAAACATTCGTATTTTTCATACAAATATCTGCCCCGACACGGGAATCGAACCCGGTACCTCAAGCTTCATAGTCAGGTTCTCTAACCACTAGGCCATCTGGTCGTCAAACGATCAAACACTGCTCACGCGATTATCGCCTCGAAAAGTCCATGCACTTTTGCAGCCCATCGTACATAATTATGTATCGTTTTAGTTTAGCGTATTGCACCAAGTATCGTGTAGCACCGACGAGTGTTATGATTATTAATTAGTTTGGAGTGCGAAAAGATGCGTGATCATGCCGTATGTGATTTAATTGTCCATACTAACGATCATGATACAATCTTAATTTACATAAATCCAGTGCAGGGCTACTCTCAGGATGAGAGAGCTGCCGTAATGCCCAGTGCGACGCAGCGCAGACGGACATACGGGCAAAAGCTAGTTAATAAATAAAAACTTAAATAATGTACTGTGCTGAATTAAATTAGTAAACATTTGCATTTCTGGCTCTAAAAAATCCGGGCCAGATTTGATCGCACAGAAACTTGAGTATTTCCATACAAAAAAAAGTTTTCGAAATCGCTCCGCTCATCAACGGCGCAGCCTTACAATTTTAATGTGAGAAAGAAAATTGTCCCACAAAACAATGCGATGAGGCAAACCTTGGCTATTCGGTTACTAGAATTCGTGACTCTACGTTTCCTACTAACTGTAAGTTCGCGTTACAGTTACTTTGAGCTTAGACAACAGTTGAGAAGAACGAGTCGTAAAAATTGTGCAGTTCTGACCTAAAAACTGTAAGATTTTTTTTGCAAAAATTACACCTCTTTTGATGTATAATCATCATCATCCCAGCCTATATACGTCTCACTGCAGGGCACAGGCATCCTCTTAGAATGAGATGATTCTGAGAGGAGGCCTTTGATGTAGAACTGTGAGGTATCCAAGGACGACATAACTAATGGAATGGTGATAAAAACATTGTCAGAAAAAAAGTAGGTAAATAATAATATTGCTAAAATAGAAAATAGGATTAATGGAGTGTAACCGTCGTATAATTTTATTTGAAAAGTAAATCACCCAAAGTGAAGCACGACAGTAAGAGTTTAGAAAATAGATAAGACAGTAGTAGGTAGGTACTTTGCTCGGGTCTTAACTCGTAAACACATGTAGAAATAAGAGCAATCTAGATCGTATATTTCAAACTAAATACAAACTGAAATATAGATGCACAGAAAAAAACCCAGAAAAAAGACCAATGCTGGGAATCGAACCCAGGTCCTCAGCGTTCCGAGCTGCGTGCTTACCCCTACACCATCACTGGTCTAGAAGTTAGCGACGAATCTTTCCCATACATCGTAAACTTCAGTCTGTTATAATCACATTAGGCAGTGATAAAGCGCATCTATGTTAATGCCCTCTACCGAGAGACTTCAACACTCCTTCGGAGCTACCCGCTCACCTGGACCAAGAGATGGCGCTACTAGGCCAACTTTTACAAGTTAAGTAATAAAAAATGAAGTTGAAGAAAATAAAAAAATAAATAGAAAAAGATACTTCATACTTAACTTGCAATCTAGATCGATTATTCGTCCCTAAAAACCCCTATTGCATCGAACTCTTTATACTCTATAAATCTATTTCCGAAATACCCAATAAAAATAAATAAATATACAAAAATTGCTACTTCAATTATTCAAAGATATTAGATTTTTATCGATATCAATAGTAACTGTTTAGTCGCTGCGTGGCATAGCGAGTAACTCTATTGTGTTTTTTTCCTGAAGAAAGCGGAAATATAGTTAAAACGGCTTGAGATAAATGAAAATATGTGTGTCATGAAAAATCTACAAATGTTATTAAGCAGTGAAGAGCCCCCAAATTCCTTACACCTCCGTTTCATTTCCGTAGAAGTGCATCCTATTAATAGAAATGCATTCCCTATGAATTGTTCTATCTTAAATTCGCAAAATCCTTAAAAAAACTTACTTACTCAATTTTTGACATTTTTTATGACAAACGATGACCTTAGTCGTTAGTATATTATACCAAATCATGTAACACTAACCTATTATGTGGACTTAATGATGATGTCAACAATGTGAACTAGCAAATTTCAAAATGGCATACCGGCCTTATTATATGAGCAATTAAAAATATTCTTCCACAATTGTTGTGATGTTACAAGTTATTTCAGAAGACAATTAAAGTTTTATATGCTAACTAGCTTTAACCCGTGACTTTGCCCGCATTAGAAATACTTCGACGAGAAACATTTATAATCTTAGAGACTTTAAAGTACAATGTAAAAGTAAAGTAAAGTAATTTTTTATTAACCATATGAGAACTAAACATACAAAAAGAAATACCAATGACTCCACACTAGGCTAGGCCTGTATCGTGGCAGCCAAAAGACCATAATAATAATTACACACAGTGATGCGGTCTGAATCTTAATTACAAGTAATTGACAAAAAAAAAGAAGGAGAAATTCAAACATTAAACAAACTAAAAATACATTTTTAAAAGATAAACAGAAAGCTACAGGTGTGAGTTTGTGCGTGTGTGCGCGTGTGAGTGTGTGTCTGTGTGGTATGTGGGAGAGTGTATGTGTTTGTGTGTGTGTGTGTGTGTGAGTATATATGTGTATGTATATGTGCGTGTGTCAGCACACAGCATGAACCAAGAGGCGCGGACGCTGGGTGCAGCTCGTGGGCCAAGAGGACCGACAGCGACGCCAATACACTACTTCATCCTATGATGCTCAGAATACTCTCTCTATGTTCGTTGGACAACGGCATCTGTTGATTGCAGAATGAAGTTAGCGTGTCATCTTGAAACCTAAGATAGATCTCAACGTCCCGCGTCAACGAACAACGCCCTCTATTTAGTTTGAAATTAAAATATTATTATATTATTATTATATTATTTCAGGGGAATGCATTACTGAGATATTACGAGTAATTAGTGTGGAAGCGAATCAATCAGCGAAAACGCTTTGCGGCGGTCATACGCCGAAATTATTATTTTTTTTAAATCTCATTTATTTTATAAGCCATACATCTTATGATTAAGTCGGCTACGCCAAAATTATTGATTTTACGAAAAATGATGCTGGACATAAATTGTAGGAAATCTTCTTGACTTTAATTTATCATCATCATCATTATCGTTCCAGCCGAAAGACGTCCACTGCTGAACATAGGGCTTAACGCGTTCCCGCCACCTCAACCAGGTCGAAGCTCCATCTTATTGGAGGCCTACGTCCACTGCGTTTTCCTGTCCGCGGACGCCACTTGAGAACTTTTCGGCCCTATCAGCCGTCAATTCTACTAGCGATGTGCCCTGCCCACTGCCACTTAAGTTTAATTTGTACACACAAGTTTTTATCGTAAAATGAGTCGGAAATGAAATATCGTCAAAAAACTGCTACTAGACGCCATTTTCCCAATATGGCGGCGCGAGCGGCAAACATACGTGGTGGCAAAGTTGAAATTCGAAAAGAGTGCATCAAAACAAAACCTATCAAATTACCCATTTTAAAATTTCTCGGAAATCTTTCCAACCCCCTTAATTACAACCAAAATTACTGGAGTAATATATTAATACTAGCTGTTGCCCGCGACTCCGTCTGCGAATAATAGGGGTATAAAAAATAGCCTACGACCTATAATAATTCTCAATTCAAGCATCGTTTCAGTAGTAACCTCAGTTAGTTGGAATATTTGGCTTTGAGAACGACGGCCGCCCTCAAAAAATAGTTGAAAAAACTTTTAATTGCCAATTTCGACTTACACGTTTCGCAAACAGATCGTCGTAGGTTTTCAGTACCTGATGCTAAAGACACTTAAATTATGAAATAAAAGTTATGTTAAACAATCATAACAAGTAAATAGGACAAGTTAGCTATGAAGTATCTTAATGTATTTATTTTTTCATCTTCATTTTTTAATTACTTTTACTATTACTATAACTTTGGGGTTTTTTCTGTGCATCTATATTTCAGTTTGTATTTAGTACGAAGTATAAGTAAATAGGAGGCGAAATAATTAACTTTAAAACAGTTGTGAGCGAATACTTTAATAATCATTTTTAAGTAGTACTATACACTGTGGTTAAGAGCCGTTGTGGCCTAGTGTTTGACCTATGGCCTCTCAAGCAGCTTGGTTTGGTTTTATTTGAAAATTATCATGAGCTTTACGATGGAGACAAACATCGTGAAGAAACTTGCACTCATCTGCGAACTACGACCCAAGCCCTCTCGTGCTGAAATAAGACCTGTGCCCTGCAGTGGGACACATATGCATGGGATTATGATGATAATATTAGTAAAATAGTAGGATAGTGGAACTAATAATTTTTAATTGTTTTCTTCCTCTATATTACGAGTTATCATCATTCCAGCCTATATGTATATACGTCCCACTGCAGGGCACAGGCCTCCTCTCAGAATGAGAGGGCTTGAACCGTAGTTCCCACGCATGCCCAGTGCGGATTGGGACTTCACACACACACACACCATTGAATTTCTTCGCAGTTATGCAGGTTTCCTCACGATGTTTTCCTTCACCGTAAAGCTCATGGTAAATTACAAATGTAATTTCGCACATAAATTCCAAAAATCTCAGAGGTGCGAGCCGGGATTTGTACCCACGACCCTCTGCTTGAGAGGCCATTGGTCAAACCACTATAGGCCACCACGGCATTACGAGTACTAGAAAATATCTCGTACTAAAAACTTAAATTTATTTTTGCCGCTAAAGCTTTTCAGCCAGCTTTTGCCCGCCGGCCGTAGCTTATCCGCAAAAGTCATTAAGTTTATGCCTCAAAACATTTTTTCTTAAGTCCAATTTATATTTATGTTTTCATTCATACGTGAGGTCATTGAACTAAACAGGTTGCGAATCCGATCAACTCAGATGATGGGAGCTGCTTGTTTGTACGTTAATTAGGTTAATTAGAACAAGTTTTTAGCATTAGAACAATATTTAGGAGATGCTTGAAAAATAAAAATATTTTTAGCTTTATATTTAAATAACGGTATTTTACGCTCATTGATTGATAATAATAACTTTATTGATAAAAGTATACCTTACATACTGATACAAGTAACTTACGAGTTACGTTTAATAACACTAATGTATTTTTGATACTAAATGAAAATTAGTAAATTTATAACGTTAAAAAGATCCGGTAAATATTTTCGAAACAATATGAGAAGATAAATCTTATTACTTAAGTCTTAGTGAATTTTTAAACGTGGTACAAAATAAGGTGTAACCTCAGTTAAAGCTAGACAATAATACAATGTATTAACTCAATTTTTAAAAATTTGGGATGTTCATACTTTGTTGAAATTAAATCACCAACTTAATGTATGGACACTTCAAATTAAACAAGACTAATTAAAACAATTGAGTTGATGCTCTATATTGACAAGCATTAACTCAGATTAGATACGCAAATTTAATAACGTTTAAAATTTAACCTTAAGCAAAATAAAATATCTCATGTGGTTTTAACTTGAACGTTAGCAAAATACATTCACCCTTTGTGAACACAAATGCTAAAAAAAAACGTGTTAAAAGCCTTACAGTAAGTAGTAACTTCTTTTTTTTACTCCGCAAAGAGTCAACGCACGAACCTCAGAACTCGCGTAAAAAGCTTGCACGAGTGTGCATTTGCGGGTAACGCGCGTATAAACAGCGCCGAGCGAAGCTTTCCTCCCCTTATTATACAAAAACTCCAACAGGAAACTAATAAAAACACTGGCTGAATAATAGAAAAACTTACCAAAAAAAAAACAGCAAACTGGCAGGCAAACGTCGATTTACAAAAACATTTCAGATTCCAAATTTAAAACGTCACGAGTAATCCGTTGTTCCACGTTCGAAATCGTAACTTTTTTTGAACTGTTCCTTGAGACGCGACGCGGGCTTCTGCTAGTAAAGGCGGCACCACACTGCGAGAGCGGTGAGCTGCGTCGGTGCCCCCTCCGAGTGTCACTCCACTTTCGGTCCTCTCCCTCGAGTGCAACCGATTTATCACCGGCGCTAACTCCGGACCCGGGAAGGTTTGACACTTTGTTTTAATCCGTCAAGGTTTGCATGATACGGTACTGGCCGGAAACAATGTCTTCAGGCTTTGAAATAACTCTGCAGCCCACTTATTATTTAAAAATAGAATTACTAAACTATTTTAAAATGTTTACATAAATGTTACGCATTTGTTTACCTCTTAGGCAAATCTTAACCTAGTGTTGCTTTAATAAAAGACATTGTTAAAACTATGATAAATTTAGGGGTAAGAAAGAATGATAATGATAATATTAATTTACGTGCACTCAGTGAATTAACCATCCGAAGCATGTTTTCACCACAAAACTACTTACTATTAGACTAGAACGCGATACCCAAAATGTGCAATATTGTAAATACAAATACATATAATTGAATAATCCGAAAGCTTAATAGCGTTTAATTACATTAAAATCAGTTATTGACATATATTTACGACTAAGTAATCGAAATTCGATTGCAATTTTACTACCGGACTTAATTCCTAAAATTAGATACATTTTACGTAACCTAGTATTATCTGGGTAGTATTAAGTAGGTACTGGTTTATCTAATTTAGTAAATGACACTATGAGCCGAAAGACGCCCATTGTTGAACATAGAGGCCTCCCTAAATATCTCTAAGTGGCGAATTGTCGTTCATTGGAAAGAAAGAAAGAATGAAACATTTTATTTTTGACAAAATAAGTAACATAGATAAAAAAATAAATAAAAAAAACAAGTATTCAGCACTCGCTAATTATTTGTTCGTGCCTCTTGCGGTGGAGACAACTGGTTGTTGGGGTTCCGAGGCAATACTTTTTTTTAAAGAAGTGGGGTGCCGTCTTCCTGAGAGAGGTCTTGACCATCGCTCTGGGTCGTTTCTGGTGCAAAGGTTGTCCATCGCGGTTCAGCGGGGCAATGCGGCTAGTGTGTTGGGCACATTTGCGCCTGGTGCGATCCGGGGCGGTTTATTTGACTGACTTTATATTTTGATTTTTTGTATTTTGTGTGTATTGACAATTTGTTTTATTTTGAATAAATTTTAATAAAAAAAATTAAAAATAAAACAATGATAAAATAACATGCGCGTGTCACAAAAAGGTCCCAAATCAGCGAAAAATTGCCAATCTTGCGAACGGCGCTAATCTTCCATTGGGGCGTTTTAAAGGTCTTTGTTCATAGGACGTCTTCCGGGCGTTGATGATGATGATTGGTTTAGTCCTACCTGTAGCCTATCGCGTCCCGCGTTCTAATAAATGAAAGTATAGTTTAAAATATTTTTAAGGGCCCATAAAAGTATATAAGAAAAAATATTAACCTTTAGGACTACAATAAAAAAATAATGAAACCGGTCATTTACCTACTAACCGTAGAAAAATCACAAAGAGTTGACTTGTACATTGGTCATGATCAAATTCTTTCATTGTCGCACAATAGTCCAGTCAACTAGGACATTATGATAAAATAAATTGAATTTTAAAATGTATAAATTATATGATACAATAACAGTTACTACTTATATGTATACAATGTGTGTTAACATATAAACTAGTCACACACACATAGAATTAGAAATTAATTAAATTAACTTAAAATTTAAACTAAATTAAAATAAGTGTCAGTTAGTTAGGTTGTGGATCCTAAGTGAAACGCTTTAAATGTATACGTAATTTAGTCATCTAGAAGACATTTGGTAATGACAGCATGTATCCAAGCCAGTGTACACCGTGAAAATTTAGTGGTTGTTTTCCCGAAACGAGGTGATTTAGTTTCGATTGTACAATCGATTTATAATTACTATTTTGACTAGAGTCAAAAATCCAATTGTGAAAAACGAAAGTCGAAAATGACCGCAAACCAATAGTAACGCTTCGTTGGTACAAGTAGTGTACGATCGTACGATAGGTTAGGTACCAACGAAGCGTTACTATTGGTTTGCGGTCATTTTCGACTTTCATTTTTCACAATTGGATTTTTGACTCTAGTCAAAATAGTAATTATAAATTGATTGTAAAATCGAAACTAAATCACCTCGTTTCGGGAAAAAACCACTAAAATTTCACGGTGTATTTCACGTACTTAGATTACTTAATCTTTACAGTTTTTACCCATTTAAAAAAGTTTATTCATACGTTGCCTCTACTTATTTACAAAATTTTACAAACTATGAATTATTGTGACCGTCCCCATACAAAGAAACCTTTATTGATTAGACTACAAAGGAAATCAGACTAATTATGTATGTAGCTGTTTCCGTCTTACTGCAGAAGAACAATACAAACACACGACCTTTGTCTTGACACGACTTTTTCTACACTATCTTTTGTAAAACATAAAGTTAAGAAGTGACTTTTCTTCTGCGATATATTTTTTCTAGAGTAGACTTTATTGATCAAATTCAGTTCAGCCGTTTTTAAGATTAAACACCAGGATAATATCGCAAACGTCAATACAGTCTCTTCTTCCATTTATAGCATTCCGAGGCCAAAATAGCAAAATTTTTCGTTTTGATGTCTATCTGTGTGTCAAAAGCATTATACTTAGAGACTATAAAATCGGCTTTTAATAAGCCTAGTGGTTTGACCTATGGTCTCTCAAGCAGAGTTTCGTGGGTTCAAGCCAGTCTCGCACTTCTGAGTTTTTTTTTAACTTTTTTGAGTTTTTTTTTACACTTGAAATTGATCACGAAGGAAAATATCGTGAGGAAACCTGCACAAACTTGCAACAATATTCACCACATAGTAACTACATCCGAAGCCCTTTCATTCTGAAAGGTCTGTGCCCTGCAGTGGGACGTATATAGGCTGGGATGATGACGGTGATAATGTTGATGATGATGATGATGATGATGATGATGATGATGATGATGATGATGATGATGATGATGATGATGATGATGATGATGATGATGATGATGATGATGATGATGATGATGATGATGGTGATGGTGATAAAAAATCAATAAAACGGAAGTAGACGTGAGTGGTATTGAGCTATGGAGCCTCTATGGAGCGAATAAAACCAACTTACTTAACGTAGAGTAGTCGCACGCGTTTGTTTCGGTGTTCGAAACAAACACACATCAAGACGTCTTCCATAGATGCATAATAATTCCATCAAACTCAAGTGAGCTCTCAAAATGCACTAGTACGCTGAAGCACTAGCACACTCGTGTTCCACCACACTCATGCCCTAGGTAGCACGCGATCGCTCTCTAACAGCAATTAACAAGAAAATAATCGTCCGGTCGAGTACCGTAGGTCAAGAGCGCCGGCGCAACAGTTCGTGGACAGCGAGCTCACTTTTAAAAACTGCTAAGGCGTTTTTGAAATCCAAAAAATTAGTGCCGAATAAAAACTTAATAATAAATAATAATAATAATAAATAAATATTAGGGGACAATCTTACACAAATCGACCTAGTCCCAAACTAAGCAAAGCTTGTACTATGGGTACTAGACGACGATAAACATACTTATATAGATAAATAAATACTTAAATACATAGTTACTAACACCTGAATTTACATAGTGTTTTTGAGATCAGTTGACGTGAATTCAATTTTTATTTTATGTCTGTATAATTAAGGTTGAGTACAGTGGATGAAAATTACTAGTCGAATTTAATATATCAAATAAATCCCATAGCAAAGAAACTTATTTAAATTATTGGATTTATATTTGTCTAAGGGGCTGTTTCACCACCTTATTGTCAAACTGCTGGTCACGTAACCAATGAATAAACTGAGTACTGGACAAATCTGTCGGCTAGTTTTTTTTCAGTTTCACCACTCCGGTCCTGTGCAAACTAAGTACGACTTAACTAATTGTCGGTTTAACAAAAAGTCGGAATGGCAACTTCGCATTTCACGATCACGCGTTCCTGTTCGCACACTTTCGTTCAAAGAGTCACTCATTATAAAAGCAAAAGAAATGGTTAACTATATAATTTTTGAATACATCTATTTTTTTTGCATAAACAAATATGTAACATTATAATTGATCCAAAAACGGTATTTATTTACGATACTTTGTTAACAATAACAAAGAAAAATAAAATCACGTAAAACGAATCGAAAAGTGGCGTCAAACCATTTGACAGATTAAATTTTTTTTGTAATGGCGATGTACAAGTTCACGTAGAACAAACGATTGTGCCACTGAAAAAAAGTCTGTAATTAAAAAATATTACGAAATTTTGGATTTATTTTTACATACTAAAAGCGTACCTATATTTTTTTATTCAAATATTGATATTTGAATCCTCGTTTGCAATTTAGCATGACTTATTTCTTTAAAAAATAAAAAATACTTTGATTTATTTTTCTGAAACCGGCTGAAGGGCTCTCCAACCATGACCACAAAAAAATTAACTGACTAATTAAAAAGTTATGTGACGGATAAAAATGCTAAATGCCACCTGATCTGATGGTCAAATTAAAAAACAGTTTGTCCGTCACTTAGCGCTAATCAAGACTGGTGAAACAGAAATTTTAAGTTCATCTGTCAAATAAGGTTATGATTAAGCTAATTCGAACTTTAAAAAAAGTGGTGAAACAGCCCCTAAGTATTTCAGTTTGTACTTAACTGAAGATGCGATCGATATAATAATATTATACTTTGTAGAACTTAAAAGAATAAGAAAAACACTTGCTATTTAACTCGAATTTTTGCTCGTTGATGTTTAAATAATTTTTCTCAAACATCCAAGGAAATGTGGTCCTTATAGTCGTGACAATAGAACACGAAGTATGCCATTGTATAGCAGTTGAGGAAGATTCGTTCTAATTTCAAATTAGACGACAATAATGGAATTTCATACAAACATTGCTGGCCAAGGCCAGCAAAGAGATTGTCTTTTGTTTTAGTGGGTCGTATTTTCTTTTATTGACTATCAATGACATACTGCCAATTAAGAAAAATTTAGTTTATGAATTTACTTTTTAATATCTTACTTGGCTAGATTTAATAAAATAAATAAGGATTGGCGTTTATTGTTAACAATTTATTAAAATAACCAATTAATAAGGTCGTAATTTTTTAATAAATATAAATCATCTCAAGATTTTGCGTCAAAAACATTAACTGGAACAGCTTACAAATAAATTGCTGGAAAAAAAATATTTTGGCGGGAATAAAAAAAAAAAATTTGAATTAAATATGAATATATAAGTTGAACATTCGTGTCATTTCCTTGGATTTATTTGAGAAAAGCACTATACAAGCCTTGGCCACGAACAGGGATTGCCGGCCTCGTATCTCTAGATGGCCTCGTTAACACTCGGCCATCTATTACTACTCGGCCGGCAATCCCCTATTTCGCGGCCGCTGCAGTAATGTACTATTATTTTATTAAGCTGCTGTATTAGCTTGCCCTTGTTTTTTTTTTTATTAGCCTGTTATAGTGTCCTACTGCTGGGCAAAGGCCTCCCCTCTTGACCTCCACAACTCCCGGTCCGGCGCAATTTCAGGCCAGTGGCCAGTCCCTTGCGTACACGTCCAAATCGTCCCGCCATCTCCTTCTTGGTCTGCCTCGTCGTCGCTGGCCGTTCTCCGGCACCCACCAAGTGACTGTGTGAGCCCATCTTTGTGGGTGCATACGACAGACATGTCCGGCCCAGTCCCATTTTAGCTTAGCAGTCTTTTGCCCTTGTTATCCATACTAATATTATAAATGTGAAAATAACTCTGATTTCTGTGAAATAGCACTGATTTAAATGCAATCTGGTATGAACATAGTTTAGTAGACCCCGGAAGGGACTTGATAGTATTTTTCCCCGAAAATTGTATAATTCCTACAAGAATCTTCGCAGATGGAGTCGCGAGCAACAGATAATTTACTATAACTTGACAATCTTTTTAAACATGCGCGTTTTTTACCATAGTGCGTTCTTTGTCTTACTCCGCGCCAAGCGTCTCCTCTCCATACAAATGCGTTCACACTTGCTCATGTATTCAGGCTGACCCATTAGGAGAAATTTACTTTCGACGCCCCTTTGAGAGGCACAATGGACGGAAAGTGTTATTCATAACAATGTCAATACGGACACGGTTGTTGGACCGTCTGCGCCTTCTGTTCTGCTATCTATTCTGTGCTGGCGAAATATAGAAATTTACATTTAGGATTGTTTGGGACAATAATTTTGGTCTAGGTTTTTTTCTACAGACAATGAGATTATTAAAAACTAAACACATTATTTGTTTTGCCTTGTTAAGTTTACAATTAAATTGTTGTATTTAAATTGCTGCAGTAGTGGTAGCTTAGTGGTTACCTATAGCCTCTTAGGGCCGGCGCCCACTGACGGCATGGCACGGCGTGGCATTTTATTACTATCAAGTTATTTTGAATCTTATTTCAATGAATTTAGAATTCATGTTACTTTATTGGTTATGCGTGGCATCGGCCCTCAGGACGTCGCGGCATCGTGGTATCGAAATAAAGTAACATGAATTCTAAACTCATTGAAATAAGATTCAAAATAACTTGATAGTAATAAAATGCCACGCCGTGCCATGCCGTCAGTGGGCGCCGGCCATTATGCAGAGGGTCGTGGGTTCGAGCCTGGGCTCGCACCTCTGAGTTTCTCAGAATGTACCTTTGTGCGAAATTTATCATGAGCTTTACGGTGAAGAAAAACACATACACCTGCAAATACACCGACGGTGAAATTCGATGGTGAGTGTGAAGTCCCAATCTGCACTGCCCCACTGATGCTAAGAGAGGGCCTGTGCCCTGCAGTGGTACGTAGGTATATACTAGGGGCGTTCAATAAAAAGTGAGAATGAGTATGTTATAAACAACTTTTACTAAATGTCATTTTATTTTTCGACATAGTCACCTTTTAGCATAATACACTTAGTATATCTTTTTTCTAAACTTAAAATTCCATTTTTAAAAAAGGTCTCATCTTGAGCACTTAAAAAATCTTGTACTGCAGCGACTACCGCGTCGTCGTCTTCAAATTTCTGGCCTCTCAGGTATTGTTTCAATCTCGGAAATAGGTAGAAATCACTGGGAGCGAGATCTGGTGAATACGGAGGATGCTTAAGGATATCGAACCCAGCATCACGAATTGCAGCCATTGCAACGGCGGACTTGTGTGCCGGGGCATTGTCCTGGTGGAACAGCACAACTTTCGGGAGTTTACCTCGCCGTTTTTCGCGGATCTCATAGCGCAATGTTGCTATTTGTTTGGCGTATAATGTGCCCGTAATAGTGGCTCCATGCTCGAGATACTCAATCATTAATACCCCTTTACCATCCCAAAAAACAGAGCCCATGACCTTACCGGCAGATGGGCTCACCTTGAATTTCTTCGGAGTTGGAGATGATGGCCTTTTCCATGTCATATACTGCAGTTTCGTTTCAGGGTCGTAATGATGGAGCCATGTTTCGTCCATTGCTATAAATCGCGCCAAAAAAAGTTCCCGGTCTTGCTGCATCAGGTTCAAAGCTTCTTGACAAATCTCTAGTCTAGTTTGTTTTTGCGTGTCAGTAAGCATTCTTGGTACCCAACGCGCAGATACCTTTTTCATACCCAAGCGTTCATGTAAAATATTATGCACGCTCCCCGTTGAAATCTTTACATTTTCAGCAATAAAACGAACCGTGACACGACGATCCGCCAAAACTGAGTTTTCAACTTTTTTTACAATTTCTTCAGTTACTGCTGTAGTAGGGCGTCCGGAGCGGGGGTCGTCCATTGTCGATGTTCTTCCACGTCTAAATTCGGCGCACCAACGTGCGACTGTCGAATACGGAGGAGCATTAGAGCCTAAAGTGTCCCGCAAATCCAAATTGACTTGGTCCGTAGAAAAATTTTTCAAACACAAGTATTTGATAACGGCGCGCAGTTCAATTTTCTCCATTTTCGCTAACGTACTCAATAGCATTGCAAAGAAATTACCGTATATTTTTTTAAACAAAAGACAGTTAGTTTTTTTTTTTCATAGCAATCAGCTAGATAGATTAGCTTTACCGGCCAGTATTTAATTTCGTAATATTAAAAGAGTTTGCATCTCATTCTCACTTTATATTGAACGCCCCTCGTATATAGAGTATGATCATTTAGAGTATTGTACCGAAGGACGCAGCGAGGATTGATGACCTGGTGAAGGTTACAGGAGTCCGATGGATGCGGATAGTGCAGGACCGATCTTTGTGACGTTCTTTAGGATCAACTATGTCCAGCAGTAGACGTCTTTTAGCTGATGATGATGATGATTTAGTTTATTTTGAAAAATAAATGAATTCGATTCGTTTTTGTTAAATTACCGTATATTTCACTTTGGCCCTTAAAAAGTTACATTGGCCATTGGAAGTAGCTCAGTTCATGTTTTATTATTGCATTGAAGTTATGCTCAGGGGCTAAATTCAGGGACGGCCCAACACTGTTTGCGAGCGGTAATTCGATCGTTTGCGAGAGGATAGGAATGAACTGCTATTCAGGAACGCCAAAAATCACCAGTTTGCGAGAGGTTTTGGCTGACCTTGGGATGAGCCTTATTTTCCTAGAAAGAAACCGTGTTGGGCCGTTCCTGAATTTAGCCCCTGTGGTTATGCGTACATTAAGTTTACGTTTTTAAATTAAACTCTTTATTTGTATTTCAGATTGGCCAAAATTACTCTCCATTGGACTAATGCATGTACCCCAATCTTACGGTACCTTTTATTTAATTTCACCGACCAATTATCTAACAAATACTTAGGCAAAAACCGCAAGAAAATAATAGTAATAAATAAACACCGCGCTCAATTTGCGTGTCCAAAATTAATTCAAAAACCGCGACATTTTTTTCAAAGGGCCAAAGTTAACATTCCTAAAGGCGGTTTGGGAGCGATTAGTGGTGGACTAAGACAGCCTTCACAGTAAACTAATTGCAGTACGAACTACATACTACATATTATGTATCATGCTTGTTGTAATAGTTAAACAGTTTAAATTTGTATAATGTCATAAGTTATAACTTATAACATAACACTAACCATTTCAAATCTTAATACTAACTATACCTATGTTTAGCGTTGCTTGTAATTTGTAATTTCATAAACCAAGAGCTAAAGTGCCGACAAACTGCTCTGTAGTTTGGCACAATTAATACAAATTGTACTTAAATGTAACTCTAAACAGAAATAAATAATTATATTCTATTCTATTCTACTCACCGTTAGCTCTGTCTCCCATTTCAACTATCGACTATTCTTACAAAAACGCTCCGTTTCATATTTTATAATGTGGACTGCTAAGGAATAGAATTCGCTTTCGTCGCCTCTTTTTACCGATTAATATGATTTAGAGCAAAGTGAATGAGGCTTTTACTGAAACAGTGAACAACATCATTAACATCTGCATCTACCATCAGGTGAGATACCGGTCAATCGATAGTCAATTTTTAATAAAAATGCTATATGTGTTGAACTGATTATCGGTCCAGTAATTTCTGATCACTCCAACTTTCCTGGCGCTTTTTCTCAAGGATTCGGACCTTAAACTGTACTTCCATTGAAACGGAGCGAAGGCGTCCAGAATCGATCAACCGTTTTAGTAAAAATACTCGTCCAATTGTTAGTTACCATCATTTCATAAACTACATTCTATAAATGATCATTTTATAAAAAAACCGGCCAAGAGCGTGTCGGACACGCCCAAGGTAGGGTTCCGTAGCCATTACGAAAAAATCAAGTAATATTTTTCTAAGGATTTCGTATGTGTACGGAATCATCCAAGTTTAGGTATGTTTTATACCTTAGGCTACTATTTACTCTTAAACTATAAATAATTTCCAAGCAATCTTAGCCGCTATAATTTTCCTAGTAAATTTGATATATTTACTACCATTCTGAATTTTTTCAAATTTTTCCACCCAACAGTTTAGATTTTAGAGGGGGGGGGACGGCCGATTTTAATGAAAATTTTCACTTTAAAGTTGAATATTTCGCAAACAGATCACTGAATAGAAAAATCATGTTAGCAACCCCGAAATGGTTTTAAACGACCTATCCAACGATACCAAACACTATAGGGTTAGCCGAGAAAAAAAAATCACCCCCACTTTACGTCTATGGGAGGTACCCTAAAAAAATTTTTATTACTTTTTTTTATTCAATCACTTTGTCGGCGTGACTGATATATATATTCATGCCAAATTACAGCTTTCTAGTACTAACAGTCTCTGAGCTTAGCCGCGGACAGACAGACAGACAGACAGACAGACAGACGGACAGACATGGCGAAACTATAAGGGTTCCTAGTTGACTACGGAACCCTAAAAACGATTCATAAACTATTCATTTCACAAACGTATCATTCCTCAAAATGCTCATACTAGCAGTTCATTTCTGTGTAGAGTCGCAGTTCTAATCTAACCCTAGAGTATTACTGGAAGCACGTTTATTAAACGTTTTTTTACAATACGTTACTTTGCCAACTGTCACAAATAATAAATGTGTAATTTGTCAAATAATGATGAAGTAATTAATTGGTCTAATGAACTATTGGTAAAACAATATTTTATGAAATAAGTAACTAATTTTTTTTAATTTATAGTTTGCCAAACGTGGTTATAAAATTATTTATTTATTTATTTATTTATTTATTTATTAAGTAAAACAAAATTTACACAGTATTACAGCTGTAAGCCAATTCACTGGAAAATTCAATTTAAACATTTGAAATAAGAAATTATACATTTAAGAAATAGATAACAATCCACTTCCATCCATCGCCTCACAGAACCTCAGACATGTGCGACAGACTTCGGCCCATCGACTTGCAAAGAGGTCAGATTCGGGTGCTGAAGACAGAAGCGAGTTGAGGCACGTTAGTGCACGAATTACAGGGGAATTACGGTGTGATACAGTACGAGTCCTTGGTACCGCCAGCAAACTATTATTTAAGTAACTTTTTTTAAAATTATTGGATAACCAAATTGTCCCATTGCAAAGAGAGATAGCTCTTGCAAACCAAAACGTTGGTGACAAAAAACCAATTGCGTACAAAGCCAACTTAGCTATCACTTGCTGATTGGGCATTGAGTTCGCCCTTTCTTCAGTATACCTACTGTAAAAGCTGCTCCCAGTTTGTCCCCAATCGCCGTGGGTTAAGGCTAGGAGTCCATAAAAATACACTTACATACTAATACAGAAAATAAACTTATACATTTATCAAGATGTGTGTCAAATAACTCAAATAATATGAAAACAGTTTTCGCTACTAGAGGCGCTGTCAATTTGTTCATGTTTCAGTAACTTATTTTGCACTTTTAACGATACACACTTACTGTTCTAATTTGACTGTGTAAGCTTAATATTGGACGAAGGGTACGGCTGCGGTTTCAGCCTTTATAACGCACCTGAGAAATTAACTTTCCCACAGTCAGAATATATTAATTTTGGATTATGATTCACTTTAATTTGTGACTTTAGCCTCGGGTTTTCAACATTGGCCTAAGTCAGGTAAACTAAGATCAAAATAATGATGAATCCGAGCCTATATACGTCACACTGCGGGGCACAGGCCTCCTATCAGAATGAGAGGGCTTGGGCCGTAGTTCCCACGCGGGCCCAGTGCGGATTGGGAACTTCACACACACCATTGAAGTTCTTCGCTGGTGTATACAGGTTTCCTCACGATATTTTCCTTCATCGTAAAGCTCATGGTAAATTTCAAATGTAATTTCGCACATAAATTCCGAAAAACTCAGAGGTGCGAGCCGGAATTTGAACCCACGACCCTCTGCTTATGCCATAGGTCAAACCGCTAGGCCACTACGGTTACATTATTATAGAGGCAAATTTATTATAATTAATTACACTAGCTTACACTCGCGGCTTCGTCTTTACTTCCATTGAAGCGCAGCGGAGATAAGTACAGTTAATCAATCGTATTATTTAAGGGCCTACCGAGTTTTTCGCGCTAATCGATTTTGGGTGGGCGATTTCGGGCGTGGGGCCGCGTGGGGAAGGCACGACAGCTCAAGATAGGTTGGTCGGACTGCACGTGTTTTTGGGTATTTTCATCTTATTACCTACTAAAACACATATTTTAAAAATGTAGCAAAACTACGCCCTAGAAAACATGTTGTTTTATTAACATTCAAAAAGTCATGACCTTCCGTGCAGTATTAGCGTCGTACTACGAGTTTATTTTATTTTTTAGAGACGACTTTGGATTTTTTTTCAATCGAGCGAACTACAAGTAATCATGCTTCGATAAATACTTGTCACTAGAGTGAATCCTCAAATATCTTACATATGAATTTCAGGACTATAGATTGCTAGTAATGATACAGCACGGGTTTAAATGAATGCAATAAATGCGCCATAAACAAGAGATGATTAAGAGATGCGCTCTTTCCGCTGACTATTGTCTTCAATTTGCAAAGTTCAAGAGCTATGTCTATGAATGCCCAACAAAATCTATGACTTTTAAAAACAAGCAGACCAGATGGTTGGTTGGAGATTCCATGGTGCAATTGGATTTAGTACGCTCGGCACGGTAAGCTAAAACATGCAGCTTCAAATCCTGGCCAGAGTACTTCTTTCGCTTTTAAGGCCAGTATAGACCAGATGCTGGGACGTGTCACGTCACGCACACACACCAGCTGTGATAAATGAAACTGTAAGAAAGATGGCACACCATGTGTGTGTGTGTGTTCATTACAACCGGTGCGTGACACGTACACGCATCTGGTTAGGGCCGGCCTTTAGAATTCTTCAAGTACTTAAGACTACAATTACATAAAAAAATACATTAATGATCGAACTACGACCAACACTACGACTTCTTTTTCATTCTTCGATATTAAAAAATTCACCATTGATTGATATTGACTTCCACAAAGCAAAACACCCGAATCCATAAATTAGTCGGTTTTCAAATAACTATCTTTGCTTTTCTTTCTCGAAGTGCTTTGTTGAAACAACTGTTTAAATTTTCTAAAAGCTCTGCAGAAACGAATAATTGTTTAGCCTTTTAGAACTCTAGTTTGGTACTAGCCTAAAAACATAATTCAAACCAAGCTGCGAAAGGTTCCCTGAACGAAACCGTCTTCAACAACAAACACCTTAATTTCACCCTAACTCCACTGTAATTTCAATTTTAATACTTCGCCATAAAGTTCCTAATGACACCGCAGCGTTTCTGAACTTAAGTTGTTTGCTTGGCAACATGCGCCTGATCACGTCCCGCAAAATATGCAAATTGTCGACGCCCACCGGCCGGCCTGTAATTCCCTGATTTATGGTCACCACTGAAATTACCACTTGATTAATTCACGGATTTGATAAACAATCCTTCTTACTTCCGTTTACTTTGGGCCTTGATGGATCTAAAAAACCGGTTAAGTGCGAATCGGGTTCGTAGTACATAAAGGGTTTCTTACCACGTACAATGTATTTTGTCATTAGTTGTAATAGTAGCTATAGCAATATTATTATATACCTACTGTGAAACTTTAAAGTATCTAACTAATGCTAATATAAAGATCGAGTTAAAAACGCGATTCTTGTATGTCGACCCTCTATAATTTATGTTATGTATGTTATTTGTTGTTATGGCGACTACAGTAATAAATAATCGGTGAAATTTTCAAGTGTTCAAGTAATAGGGCGCTGTGGACAGCGGAGTCTCACACCACCGCACCGAGAGAAGTTCATACCATAACTAAGTACGTAGATATGTACATACTGTAGGACAAATTTCGAATAAATCATTAGGCATTCAATGGATAATAAATTAATAAAATAGAAATACACTCAATCAAACTTTAATTAGGTACCCGATGTAAAACTGGATGGTTTTACCAAAAAAACATGGGAATTTTTTTACCAGTTGACCTACCTAGTTCCGAACTAAGCAAAAGCCTGTACTATATACCTACTACAAATAAACTGACTTATTTAAACAACTGCGTACTTAAAGACGAAACATCCATATCTAAGATACAAACATTCATATTCATCAAAGGAACTTGAAGTTGAATTTGAAACCGACAACTCTAGAATCAGGGTTACTAACCATTGGAGCTTTATCATTATCACACTGGCGCTTCGCTTCGCTTTTGACACGTTCGCAAATCACCAGTGTGATACTGATAAGGCTCTTAGACTATCCGGTTATTAGAAGAATTGAATGAACGCATGAATTAGGATTACTGTAATATTTTAAAACAAAACTTAGACGTCACAAACACAGTTTTGATTTTTAGCTTCTATCGCTAAAAATATCTAAAACGCGAAGTCCCTTAGCGTCCAAGAGAAGCCGTCTTCTTGTTATTTTTGAAGTGACAGACTTTGTAATACTAGTGTTTCTCACAGAGCCTGTAATCCCAGAAGATTTGCCGGCAAATGGACTGAAACCATCTTAGCTTGTGTGGCTGTTCCGCGTTACTCTTATACCCAGCTTTAACGTAACAAAACTAAAGTTCTGATTGCAATATTTATAGCCTTATGGTAAGCTTGCGGTAATACGACTATAGTCAAAATGTTTGGTCGCATTCGATGCCAAGAACAAGTTGATTGAACGCGAATAGCGAGTAATGGCAGTCGTTATAAAACCTTTTCTGGCGCAGTACTGGCCACTAATAAATTACAAGGATTTCACACCTTCAGAACGAGACTGACCCAATTTGAATTATTCTCATTTCAAAATTAAACTTTATGAAGAAAAAGATGTTTAGTTTTGAAATGAGAATAATTCCGAATGGGTCAGTTTCGCTCCTTCCGAAGGTGCGAATATGGCGCGATTGAAAAACAAATTCAACCTTGTTTGAACTAGTTCATTAATTTTTGTGCGGTAGTTTGTTTGAGAAAAATAAAGTGGGTAGGTATTAGAGAAGTTACAATGACAAATTAAAACATTTGTTTTGGTTTGTTAGTCTAGCATTTGGCAGCACAGTGAACGGTTGCGGTACTCTGAAGATGAGCTCTGATTGAGTTCGGTTTGAGTGGTTTGTGTGTGTGTGTTTTTTTTTTAAATAAATGTAGCTATCCTAAGATCGCGGATGAGTAAAGTAATTGTTTCAGCTCATTAATATAAACCTCCGCATAGTAACACCTGATTTAATAAATTATCTGTTTTGTAGTTAGATTTTATTATTATTTCAATTAAGTTAGAGGTTTTTAAAAAAAGGTAACATTTTTTTTATTTAAGTAGTCAGTACTTTATAAATCCTTACCTAGGTACTTTGTTACGTTGTTAAGTTTAACGACATGGACATTTCGTAACGATTAATACACAATTGAAAACTAAGAATGACATAACTCTTCAATCGAATTAACGGTTTTCCTCCGCTAAAACTTAAATATTTGGAAACAGAATAACTGTCAACACCGCAGATTAATTTACTTAAGGTTGTGTTACCAAACAATAATTACAACACACGAAGACATGGTAATCGTCTTAATAACTCCATTATTATTATGTGCTGTTAGAATAGTAATTACTGACCTATTTATTAACAAAGCTAAGATTTCTTACATCATACAATCTCTACAACAATTACAAGACTTGGGCAACTATGACAACTTCGTTGAGTTCTTTTGTTATCGATTGAAGGAGTAATGTAATTGTTTCGAGATCTTGATATATGGTACGTATGAGTATGTAAAATACGTCTATGTATTGTAAGAACTTGCATCACTAGGTATTGTAAAGTTTTGGCTCATTTACCATTTTTTTATGAAATTGTGTACCTACGTACTTACGTACGTACTTAGTTGAAATTTTTTTATGAGAGGGAGATAAACGAGCAAGCCGGTCGGAAAATTATCACCACCGCCCACAAATATCAACAACTCTACGAGAGTCACTGATCTGTTGCCGGCCTTTTAAAAAGGAGAGGGAATAGGGGAGGGGGAGGGGGAGTGGTTGGGCCCGGCGCTCTCACTGACCGTACGAAACGCAGCAGGAGTACCTACTGCTGCTTCGCTTCATGCCGGTGTTCTATGAGAGGGTGGTACTGCCCCGGACGAGCCGGCCCATTCGTGATGCAGCGGCTAGCTACAACAGGGCTCTACCACTCAAAAACTAAACATACATTGTATATTTTGTTATGTTCATTAAACTTTACTGTTTCACATACATATTTGATTTTATTAAATAGGTACTTATCCATTTACGAAGAATTCGTTTATCGCTTTCCCGCGGGAACAATGCAATTTACTGGGATAAAATCTGTTCTATATCCTTTCCAGGACCTCAAACTATCTCCATAACAAATTTTATCTAAATAGAATATAGACAGACAGAGCTACTTTCGACTACTTTAGTCTTGGGTGTGTTGTATGTTAGTTTATTCTTAAAGCGAAAAATGGGGGGGTTGTAAAAAATATATCATGTTCATCTTCATCACACATAATTATAGCTAAACCATTTAAATGAGTCCTCGCTCGCGCGGTACCGGGGCTGGGGGGTATGACGACAAAGGGGGCCGGGGAGGCACACGAGGCGCGCTCGCCGCCCGCACCTCTCTCGGCCCCGTTTGTCGTCTACCCCCGCGTCTTTTTACAATACAATACAATACAATACAATGACTCTTTATTGTACACCAGAAATAGTAAGCGATACAGAAAACAGGTACACAGAGAGAAAGTTACAAGGTAAGCAATAGGCGGCCTTACCCCGCGGGCGAGGGCTCATTTAATCGGTTTAGCTATATGCATAAGTCATATAAGTCATTTATTTTGCTTAAAACGTGGTACAAAAGATGGTATAAGTTTATGATATGTTACACACATTTCACCAGTAGCTGACATGCAACACGTACACCTAAAATTAGTCAATGTAAAATAATCTTGAAACACAAATAGTTAAATAATACAACGTCAATAATCATTAAATTCAATTCAAACCGAATAGCAAGCCCAAATACCAATTTTAACACTTCATAATAATAAATATAATCACTAATACAATAAAAACATTCTTGTATTAACCAACTCTTTAACCTACGTTTAAATAAATTAAGTGACAATTCTTTGATGTCATCATGCAATCGATTGTATAATATCAATTGACATACAGTAGGTATGCATTCTTGCCGTACAATTTAGTCCTTTTAGGTGGAAGAACAAGTCGATTTGGGTACCGCGTATTAAAATTACAAAAATCCTTTTTCCTGCTAAAGAATTCGGGATGAAGTTTAACAAATACTTAGACAAACTTCATAAATATACATGCTTGGCACAGTTAACAGTCTTAGGTCTCTAAATAACGGCTTGCAATATGTCAAAATATCTACATTACATATGCATTGTTTTTGTGATACCAGTGCTCGTTTCGCACGACTTGAATTTCCCCATAGCACAATTCCATATCTAAGTATAGAACTATTAATATATCCATAATATGCCTGTATTTCAGTTTCTTTTGCACTTACTTTTGCAATTTTCCACACAGCAAATGCAAACGAATTAATTTTGCTGCATAATTATTTATTAATGTGCTCACTCCAAGAGCATTCATCGTCCAACTAAATGCCTAAAAACTTTGTGCAATATGATTCAGTCAATTTCTGATTAGCCGAGATGACAGTTAGAGGGTGTTTATTGACATTTTTATTTACAAATTGTATATATGTAGTTTTTTTCAATATTAATAATCAAATTATTTCTACGTAAACCAATTATGATGTCAGAAATTATCCCATTTATGTCATTATTATGGCCTGGTATAACGATGGACAAATCATCAGCAAAAAGCGTACAGGCAAAATTTGTTATATTTGGTAGGTCATTTACGTACAATAGAAATAGCAGGGGTCCCATTATGCTCCCTTGTGGCACGCCAGCCTTGTTTACTCTAGTGGAAGACTTATGAGCAGTCAAGGTATTGGTTGAATCGGTTTGAGATATTTCCACCAGTTGTGTCCTTACATGCAGATAGTCCTTGTTGAGCCATTCATTGGCGACACCTCTTATACCGTACAGCTCACATTTGGCCAGAAGCGTTTCATGACAGGCAAAATCAAAATCTCGGCTCATGTCAAAAAAATGGCAGTTACCGGCACACTCCTGTTCATGTAGCCAATAATGTTATTAGTTAGGTTGAATGCAGCTAATGTCGTTGATTTCCCTTTCTGGAAGCCAAACTGTTGAGTTTTAATGACTTTAAATCTATTGAGAAATGAGGTTAAACGTACATGGAATGCCTTCTCAAATAATTGCGAGATTACAGGAGGAAGTGAAATTGGTCTATAGTTTTCTATGCATTTCTTGTTACCTCTTTTGAGCAGTGGTTTGATCAAGGATATTTTTAAAGGTTCCGGGAAGACACCGTTAATGAAAGATAAATTTACCAAGTAGCTTAGGACGGCTGCAATTTCTTTTTTACTTTCCTTAATTATATTGGTTTTTATTTCATCATAACCAGCACAGTTAGTGGGATTTAGGTTATTGATGATTTTACTTTACTTTACTTTCATCTCAGGGTCAGGTATAATCTAGCGTTATTAGCGTTCACAAGCGAAAATTCGGGTTTAAGCTTACGATTAGGATTCAAGTTAATCAAATCAATACAAAAATCATTTAAAGCATTTGCAATTTCAATGGGATTACGAATGGTATTCAGTATCAGCCGAACTGGTTTTGTTGCTTACATTTCTAATTACATCCCATGTTGCCTTGGCTATGTTTTTTGATCTTCTTATCTAATTTACAATGGCAATCTTTTGAGCCTGGTGTATGCATCGTCTGAGAATTTTTGAATAACTATTATATCTGATTCTACCACTTAATAACAAGCCTGGTGTTTGGATTTTGTGTAATATAATAACTAAAACGCATACGCATCTTTGTTGTTATGGATTTTTTGATACCTTTCGTGAACCATATAGATTTAGTCTTAATAGTTGATCTTATCTAATAGTAAAACAAAGCTTATAAAAAAGAGTGAAATCGTATAAAATGCATCAAAAGCCACTGACACATCATCCTCATTATACACGTCAGACCACGATAAACTTGCAAGGCAGTTGTAAAATTTCCTGATGTTCTCGGTACTGTAGTCTCTCTTATAACAGTAGACTTTCACGCGATTGCTAAATTTCTCAGAGGAGCTTCCAGAATACCACATTGGTGTTAGGTGCTCTTAACACTACTGATGTAGTCATCTATTTTTTCCAACATTACTAAATAAGACTTTCATTTAAACACCTAACTATATCTCCAGTTTTACAGCTTCATAAATAAGACTGAAGCTTTCCCTGGGGTAGGTTTTCCCTGAGAAATCACTGGATAACTTTTACAGGGTTCCATGTGACATTTTAAGTGTAACTCAATTTAAACCTGAGCTCTGAATACAAAGAGTTTCATTTTGACTATCTGAATGTGAATCATAGAACTTTGTTGTAAATGGTGACGTCAGCATTTGTACGCTAGCGTTTATTACGGGCCATCAAAAGAGTTGTAAAAATACCTGTATGTTTTGATCGTTGGTTACAATGTTTGAAATGCATTTGCCATAAATGTTTGATTTAGGAGATAAAATAATCTGGACATGTAGCCGAAGGATCTCCAAGTGATTATATAGTGTGACACTATCACCTAGTTCACAAAGATATACATTTTGACAAGCTTTTATTATTTACCTAATACCTATTATACTGTGGGTCTTGGAAGTCGAATTTAGCTTACCTACTTTTAGTTTTCGGATTGACATGAAAGGACGAGCCAGGACAAGCCAAGTGATTCGGCCCCACTCGAGTTTAGGCTTGAAATTTTTATGGATGGTGTGGCTGTACATTAGTAATTAATGTGCAAAATGTCAGCCCCCTAAACTTTACCGCCGCCGTCCATGGACACTCACAACCACAAGTTGAGCTACGGATGAATTGCCGGCCAAAATTTACCATGAGCTTTACGGTGAAGGAAAACATCGCGAAAAATGCAATTGTGTGTCTGAAGTTCCATGTCCGCACCCTTATCCAGGCTATTTTTGTTTTTCCACTGTAACCATGCCACGGGAAAAAGCTAGTTAATAGTATTTTCTGTTATCTTATCATTCAGCAGTTGTAACCGTGCCGACATCAATCATCCGGGCACTCGTTCTCCGTCAGACGTATAGTAATGCAGACAGATCGTATTACAACTGAGCAGACGGGGCGTCGTAGCTATTATGTTTACACTTGTATGTACCATGTATGTAAAATTCTTTATTGTACCTCTACAAAAATACATGAAATTAACAGATAAGAGAAACAAAAGCGAACTTATCTCACAAAGGAACTTAACTCTTATCTTTAACAGTTTCATCATCATCATCATCCCCGCCAATATACGACCAACTGCCAGGCACAGGCTTCCTCTTAGAAGCTCACAGGTCTTGGGCCGTAGTTACTATACGGATTGGGAACTTCACACACACCATTGAATTTCTTCGCAGTTGTGTGCGGATTTTTTCACGATATTTTCCTTAACCGTAAAGCTCACGGTAAATTTCAAATGTAATTTCGCACATAAATCCCAAAAAACTGAGGTACGAGCCGGGATTTGAACCCACGACTCTCTGCATAAGAGGCCATAGGTCAAACCGGTAAGTTACCACGGCTGATCACTAGGCCGCCACCACGGCTGATCGTAAACGTGTGATTGTAACACAAAAGATAGACAATTGAATTCTGAGCCTCACTTAATTTGGGTTAGCCATATTGGAAAGAAGAAGAGTTTCTCTGCGGGATCGCATTAGAAATGATGATATCCGCGCAAGAACTAAAGTCTCCGACATAGCTCGAAGAATTGCCAGACTCAAGTGGCAGTGGGCAGGGCACATCGCTCGTAGAACTGATGGATGGCCGATGGGGCAAAAAGGTTCTCTAGTGGCGTCTACGGACCGGAAGACGTAGTGTAGGTGTAGGCCTCCAACAAGATAAATAAAATAAATAAATAAATATTAGGGGACCATCTTACACAAATCGACCTAGTCCCAAACTAAGCAAAGCTTCAGGACCTCTTGCTTCGTAGGCTGGGTCACTACCAACTAGGCTACGGGCCCTCGCCCACGGCGACTTTTTGTAGCGATGCTGTCGCGCGTTTCGTATGCGCGTTAGTCGCATTTGTAACGCGCTATAGAAGCGAAGCCAACGCGCTCCTAACGCGCTACAGCATCGCGACTGTATCGATGCAAACGCGCGACCGTGTCGGACGACATCGGGGAGGGAACGGAGGGAGGGTGGCGCGTTAGTAGAGAACCGCGCGTTTGCATCGCGACTGAATCGTGTTATGTGGGCGAGGGTACACAGCTAGCGACCGCATCGCGACTATATCGATGCGAACGCGCGACAGCAGCGCTACTGCATCGCTACAAAAAGTCGCCGTGGGCGAGGGCCCGCACGGTCGATGGAGCGACGACCTGGTTTTGCGGAATCGCGTTGGATACTGGTGGCACGGGACCGATCTGTTTGGCGAGCCTTGGAGGACGCCTATGTTCAGCAGTGGACGTCTTTCGGCTGAAATGATGATGATATTGGAAAAACCCACAGCGGGTTTTTCTTATAATCTTGTTTCACCTTCTTAAGAGTCCCGTAAAGTTTGTCCCTTAAAACAAATGAACCGTGGATCGTTTGTGGCGCTACGGTACAGCTGCACCTCTGCCGGGGGCTTATTCACTTGAGACAAATTGTCATCTGGTCCACAAACGAAAACATAAACGCATTTCGTCACTTCTTTGAAAAAACCGGCAAAGAGCGTGTCGGACAGGGTAGGGCTCCGCAGCCATAATTTCTTTCTTTCTTTACAGATGGAGTCGCGGACAATACCTAGTTTACTATAAAATGACATACCATCTTCTTTTTTTATATACATTATAAGAGGAGGAAAATGAGCATGCGGGTCACCTCATAGTAACCAATCACCGCCGCCCATGATCATTTAGTGGCCCTAATGGTTAGGCCACGACTTCGCGCGGTCAGCAGCGGCAGCGGCGAGCATTTTATCAGTTCATTGCGTGTGCCGGCAGATAATCACTGTGCGGCGAGCGTCTCGGCCGCGCAATGAACGGAGAAAACGCTCGCCGCTGCCGTCGGTCGCGCGAAGTTGTGAGTCGTGGCCGGGCTGTGTAAGCGCTCGTGCCTGAAATACCACGTTCTCAAAATACCTCATTTTTCAAAATACTATACCTATTTACCATATTTCTAGCTTACTTACCAGATTCACGAGGCACCACATTAATAAAACCGAAGATTAGTAAAGGAAGAGATTTTTTGATGGAATGTCTTATTTTGAACATCTGGTATAATGGAAATGCAATAAATAGGTAGGGAAATGTGTGGTATTTTGGGAACGTGGTATTTTAGGCACGAGCGAGAGATAAATAGATAGGCTCGTTTCTTTGTATCGCTCCGCAAATTATATTGTACCCATGAAAAGCAATGAATAAATCACTAATGGTTCAGGCCTCCCAATAGAGGTATCGCTCCCCAGACCGAGACGGCGTAATGCCGGTACCGTAGCAAAAAACGATGACCAAATTGCAGCGTAACAGGACGCGTAACTATGTAAACGCGCTTTGCCGTCTGCCGTATTGACTGCTCTTTAAATTCTATGTAGGTACTTTTTAACCCCCGACACAACAAGAGGGGTGTCATAAGTTTGACCGCTGTGTGTGTGTGTCTGTCTGTGGCATCATAGCTCTTAAACAGGTGAACCGATTTGGATGCGGTTTTTCTTAATCGAAAGCAGGTTTCTTGGCAATGGTTTTTCGATATGTTTCATCAAAATCGGTTAAGCCGTTTCAAAGTTATCAGCTCTTTTGTTAGCAGCGGAAGGGATCTTAGACGCATAATGGGCATTGACTTAATGTTCAAACATACGAGTGACATAATTGCGTTGGGGGTTTTTAAATTTATAATTTATAGTTAAAACCCGTTTATTACAACAAAAAGATTTGCCACACTGGATACGTTCTGCGGTCGCGGGCAGGTCAAATTGAACGCAGCCCGCATTATGTATGAACAACATTGTCGGTCTCTATATATTTTGTAAAGATATGCGATCTTTGACCTGACCGCGACCGCAGAACGTATCCAGGCAAATCCTAAAGCATAAAGGGAAGGAAATAAGGGAGAAATTTAGCAGTCTGAGGTATGATTGATTAAGACGTTACTTTGCAGAAGTCCACATCAATGAAATCATTCATCAGTCATCCATCAACCAACTTACTAGGCCAGGTTCTGACACGCGCGCTTCGACTAACAACAATAAAATACAATACAATGGCTCTTTAATATCCACCACAAAGAAAACACTGAAAAACAAGTACATGGAAAAAAAATATACGGTAAGCAATAGGTGACCTTATCGCTATTGCTTAAGATCTTGAATTGCTTCGCACCATTGATTTACTTCCCAAGTTTCCTCGCGATATTATTTATTTTTATTAGCAATACGGCTGCTCACCGAATCTAAGATTATTTAAAAGCGAAAAAATTTCCTCGCGATGTACTTTGTCCTTCGCCATAAAGCTTATAAGTTCCCAATCCGCACTGGGCCCGCGTGGGAACTACGGCCCAAGCCCTTTCATTCTGAGAGGAGACCTGCACCCTACAGTGGGACGTATATAGGCTGATATGAAGATGATGATAAAGCTTATAATCATCATCATCATAACGACCGCTTTAGCCTAGCTGTTAGTGACCCTGCCTACGAAGCAAGAGGTCCTGGGCTCAAATCCCGGTAAGGGCATTTATTTGTGTGATGAGCACGAATATTTGTTCCTGAGTTATGGATGTTTTCTATGTATTTAAGTATTTATTTATCTATATAAGTATGTTTATCCGTTGCTTAGTTCCCATAACACAAGCTTTGCTAAGCTTACTTTGGGACTAGGTCAATTGGTGTGAATTGTCCAATGATATTTATTTTATTTATTTTTATTTTATCATCATCATCCCAGCCTATAGACGTCCTACTGCAGGGCACAGGCCTTCTTCCTCAGAAAGAGAGGGCTTGGGCCATAGTTCCCACGCGGGCCCAGTGTGGATTGGGAACTTCACACACACCACTGAGTGTCTTCGGAAGTGTATGCAGGTTTCCTCCCGATGTTTTCCTTAACCATAAAGCTCATGGTAAATTTCAACACTCAGAGGTACGAGCTCGGGTTCGAACCCACGATCCTCTGCTTGAGAGGTCAAACCACTAAGCCACCACGACTTAAATAAATAAATAAATAAATAAATATTAGGGGACAATCTTACACAAATCGACCTAGTCCCAAACTAAGCAAAGCTTGTACTATGGGTACTAGACGACGATAAACATACTTATATAGACAAATAAATACTTAAATACATAGAAAACATCCATAACTCAGGAACAAATATTCGTGCTCATCACACAAATAAATGCCCTTACCGGGATTTGAACCCAGGACCTCTTGCTTCGTAGGCAGGGTCACTACCAACTAGGCTAAAGCGGTCGTTAAATAACACGTGGGGTAAAATAACTGTGAGGTAAAGTCATGAAATTTTGCACGGATGTTCTTCGTGCAATATGAATGAAGACCGCAAAGTAAATTTTGAGAATTCCCATGAGACCCCGGGTAAAAGTTAGTTAGGTATTTCCTGTAAAATTTAAAACCGGATAATATTTTATTCAGGCAACATCCGCTGTCCTGAAATCCCACGCATTGCCGCCTCGCCTCATTAATTCTGCACAGAGACTTAAACGATAATGTTACACTCCCATTAATAATTTCCGCGTCAACTGCTTACATTAAATACTAACTTAACTCTAAAATACATTTGCTACCAATTTAAGTCTTTAGTCATAAAGTAAAAGGCCCTCCTTCGAACCGTTTTAATTTGCGAGTTAGGGCGTTCTGCTTTTGCGTTGCCAGTGTTGCCAGAATTCAAAAGTATTAATGTAACACGTGTCGTGCTTACGGAGTGATTATGTTTTTAGGGTTTCGTGATGCTGAAAGGAAAAATAGGACCTGTAATGTACTTAAGTTCCTGATCTACTTTTTAGCGGTTATAATTCCCATTGTAATACGTTGAAATTTCGGCCACATGTATATCGGCAAACGTAGCGCGGGACGTCCTCAGACTCGGTGGAGCGATGATCTTCGCAAGGCGGCTAGCAAGAGCTGGATGAGAGTGGCCGAGGATCGTACTCAGTGGCGTGCCATGGGAGAGGCCTCTGTCCAGCAGTGGACGAACATAGGCTGATGATGATGATGATATATCGGCCACATAGCATTAGGTACACGTTCGTTTAGCCGCGCGAGTTAGTCGAACTACCATATTGGGTACTTTGACCCATCATCGTCACTTTAGCCGAAAGACGTCCACTGCTGAACATAGGCGTCCCCCAAAGCTCGCCAAACAGACCGGTCCTGTGCCACCCGCATCCAACGCGTTCCCCCAACCGTAACCTGTACGTGACTCCATCTTATTGGAGGCCTACCTACACAGCGTCATACTATGCGGACGCCATTTCACGAATCCGACTCGGATGGGCAGCGTTTGGGAAGCTCTGCAATATCTTGTTATCCAATATGTATACCGCAATGTCTCAAGCAAAAGTCTTTGACCAGTGACCAGTGTGTGTTACCAATGATAATTATGGCTACGGACAAGGCTATTGTCGAAATTTCTGTGCGGGATCACATAATTAGAAGTTATGAATCCGTGATACCCCTTCATGTTTCTATGATACCTCTTCGTAACAGTGTGATACCTCTTCGTGATAGTATGATCATCATTTCAGCCGAAAGACGTCCACTGCTGTACATAGGCCTCCCCCAAGGCTCGCCAAACAGATCGGCCCTGCACACGCCCTGCACCATTCGCATCCAATGCGTTCCCGCCACCTTAACCAGGTCGTCGTCCATCTTGTTGGAGACCTATCTACACTGCGTCTTCCGGTCCGCAGACGCCACTCGAGAACCTTTCGGCCCCATCGACTGTCAGTTCTACGAGCGATGTGCCCTGCCCACTGCCACTTAAGTCTAGCGATTCTTCGAGCTATGCCCGTGACATTAGTTCTTTCATAAGTATACCTAATAATTATTTCATAATTTCTAATGCGATCCCGCAGAGAAACTCCAAGCATAGCCCTCTCCATCGCCCTCTAGTGGCGGGTGATAGTGTGATACTTCGTCATATTACTGCGATACCTCTTAGTATCACTGTGATAATAGCAATAGCAATATCAACAATAAGTATAGGTACTCGTAATACACTTCACGCCACAAGCCACAAGCTTCCAACCACGAAACAAATATCTCGGAACACCTAACAAATTTTGTATTCTCCGAGAGTTCCGAGTGATTTATTAATTGAATTACTTTGCTTGATTTATTTCTTGCAGATGAATTTAAATTTCGTTTCGCAAATTCGTTGGAGTGAAAAGATAAATGCTGAATGTATTGACGATGACGAATTAATTCTTGTGAAATTATTTGAGTGCTTCCAAATTTCCTTGTCGTGATTTTTTTCGTTGCTTTTACAATACAATGAATCTAACAAGCTTTCTTAAGGTTCCGTAGCCAAAATGGCAGAAAAAGGACTTTTAGAGTTTCGCACTGTCCGTATGTGCGTTTGTCACGGCTTATCTTAGAGGCTCCTAGTACTAGAAATCTGTATTTTGGCGTTTCCCGTACAAAGTTGGTAGGTAAGTATGGCTTCTTTTTTTCGTTGATCCCATGATGTGGGATATCGCTGGACAGGAAGGCTACTGCAAAATTTGAAACTCGTCTCGTACTATCCCTTTCGCTCTTCTGTTTAATACTATTAGCGTGAAGTGGCACAATACTAAGTTCGTAAATCGAAATCGAATTTACCAATAGTATTTTTTGATTTAGGGATCTGTTTACGAAATATTACGATTATTTATTAGTGTACAGACAGTGTAAGCGCGCGTGTAGGCGAAAAGCCCTATTGTTTACCTTATATTACATTTTCCATGTTCTTGTTTTTCTGTATTATTTTCTATGTGGTGTACAATAAAGAGTCATTGTATTTTAGGACTTGTAGCTAATAACAAAAAGGAAAATAATTCAATATTTCCCGTAAATTAGCACGGAACCCTAACTACACGTGGCTGATACGCACTTGGTCGGTTTGTGAACGCCATTTATTTCATGTAGATTTATTTGAGTATTTATATTTATAGCAATGAATGCGTTTAAAAAACTAAGACATCTGATATTGTCTATGAAGTCTGGTTGAACACAAACATCATTATTCCATATCGTCTAAACAAGGGTGGTCTACTTAAACAGACTTGACTCCGAAACCTGTTCTCTCCAACTCTGCTAAACAATAGCAAGTAAAAGATACATCAAAAGATTAGCACGTACGTACACCCAACAACAGATATTCCACACTGAAAGGTCCTAAAAATATTCGAACACGCTCTTAGTCTCCTGCCAATAGAGTTGTGATCAGATCCGCTTAGGATCTTCGTGATGTTAGTATATCTGCCGCTTAGTGTACATACCGTTGAGAGGTTTATGTGACTATTAAATTTTATTAGGCTTTCTTTTACCCAGTTCGTAGCTTGTATCAAACAAACGTTCGATTGGTGAAAGCAGGTTTGGTCCATGAAATCTCAAATATTGATCTAAGGGGTGTGTTGGAGACGATAAATGGTCTCATTATTATGATGATTATTTATGACATTACTAGATATATCGCGACACCGCTTGCGTGAACCGTTAAATCAGGCAGTTAAATTGAAGAAACTGAATCCGAAAATGCCGTTTGTCGTCGTCTTTAATAATAAAGCCTTTCGAATGTATAAAAATCTTGTGTCACAGTGTTTGCTATCGAACTCTTCCGAAACGGCTTGACTATTTATAATATTTTTGTCTATATTTGGTAAGTCTGAGAATAGGTCGTAGGCTATTTTTTATGCCCCCTATTAAGTAATCTGTGCTTACGCCGTATTGCAGTTCCATCGACGATATTAAACATCCAAGACTCGAGAACAAACATTTATTTTGTATAATTCATTCGTAATAATCAGCCCCAACCGGAGATCCAATCCGGGATATTAAGCTTTGTAATCAGGTTCTCTAACCACTAGACTATCTACATAATTTTGATTATTTTTTTCTCACACGAAATAAAAACAACACTAACGAAAAATAAAGACCCACGCGCCAAAAATACTCGCCAACCATGCGCCAACCAGTACAACAGCCATTGCGATCCTCTCAAATAAAGCTTTGTGTCCACTAGATTCATTCCCACAAAGGAAAGAGTTCATTGGGAATCCTGCCTTACCCAATAGTCCGCAAAACACAACCTTACACACTTCAAAATAAATTCTAAATTGCATAACCAACACAGTTCCCAACCAAACAAGCTTAGCGGTTGCGGAAGCGGAATATAGGACTCAAAACTACAGGATTTAGTCGGGATTTTAGGTTTATATTAGTCTCAAAACGAGTTTGCGATGACAGTTATAAAAGATTCACTGGTAATTAATGTTAGACATATTTTCCGATAAATTGACCGCAATTATTGCCCTCGAGATATCGGAGGCTCATCAAAGGCAATTGCGGTCAATATCCCGTAGAAAATATGTCGATTTTGCGGCCTTATGCAAGGTTCTGGATCGATATCCTGCACTTTCCTACTCGCTAATACCACAGAATAGGTAATATGTACTTAGATGATTTATTGAATCAGGCGTTACTTTGCGGAGGTCCATATTAATAAACTGAAACAATTAGGTACTTTGCTCAACCGCGACCTTACGATAGCTACGTTTATGAAAAAAATGCGTGTCCATGCAGTTCCTCCACCTCCATGCTGTATGAACACACACAAATCACACAAACCCAACTATCACCACCACCAAACTACACTGACGCGTTTCGAAATCACCCAGAGCGCATTTTCAGAGTGCCGCAACCGTTCACTGTGCTACCAAAATGTTAGACTCTCTTTCTCTGAAATCTCTCTGTTGAGTTCGAAACGCGTCAGTGTAGTTTGGTGGTGGTGATAGTTGGGTTTGTGTGATTTGTGTGTATTCGTACAGCGTGGAGGTGGAGGAACTGCATGAACACACATTTTTTTCATAAATGTAGCCGTAAGGTCGCGGGTGAGCAAATTAATTGTTTCAGTTCATTAATATGTAGATGCTCAACTGTTACAACAGTGCTTGTATAGATAAAAATAATAAGAAAATATTTATTAACAGTGAAAGCGTTTACATAATCAGTATCCAGTGGGCCCCAAACTAGGCTGAGCCTGTATATTGGGACCCGAAAATATGTATAGTCGACCAAGAAGTTCTTTACCACCCTACTAAGGTTGAATGTCAGTTGTATTGTCGGGGTAAGAAAAGGTTCGTCACTTTTCGACTCTATGTCAACGAATTAAGGTCGAAAAGTGACGAACCTTTTTTACCCGACTATACCTACGGCTTAAAACGTAAAAGACTATACTAGTAATTCAAAGTGACAAACTGCCTTATTGTTTTATTTCTGAATTTTCTGATGTAGGAACTGTCACAAAACTTGGTCGACTATACTATGATGTTATTGGCACAAGATATATTTCATATTGGCACTCCGTGTTGGCAACAGAAGTCCCTCTAAGGAACTACGACTGGTCGACTATTTTTGGCCTTAAGGTATTCTTTGGTGTAACGATTGTGCATTACTGCCGTTCATTGCAGGTCGACAAAATGCAGGGTTATGTTTCAACCGCACCTGATTGTTCCTTATAAATTGAACTACTTATATGTGTTGAAACCATGTAGGAAGCATGATGAAAGTTGAAGTCGTGGTGGCCTGGTGATTTGATCTACGGTCTCTCAAGCAGTGGGTCGTGTGTTCGAGCCCGGGCTCGGACCTCTGAGTTTTTTGAAATTACTTTTGAAATTTACCATGAGCTTTACGCTGAATCTGAAAGAAGGCCCGTGCCCTACAGTGGGACGTGTATAGACAGGATGATGATAATGCATTATCATTGTTCATTCCAGGTCGATAAATACTAGATCGTGTTTTAATCTAATTGAGAACTCCTTTATAGAACTTTGTTACAAAACAGTCGGGATATTAGGTTTATTTTAGTCTCGAATCGTGTTGCCGGCGACAGATTAAGTCGGCCGCAACTTTCTCTGCGACGAATCGCTGACAACTGTCGTAACTAATTAAACATTGTTTGGACCATTGTCCACATACGTGCGGGGACAATACGCCCTCGGTTGCTATGGGGACTTTTTCTTGCACGTGGCCGGCATCACGAATTGTTTTTATTAACGAGATTGTTTAGGTCTGAGTTCGCGTCCAGTTTGGATAGCCGACGTAACCTTAAGAGTAAAACAACATGAGGGATTGTGTAGTCCACGAAGTAAGTGCTTTGCCATTTTCAATGACAGTTACCAGTTATTATAATAAATAAATAAATATTAGGGGACAATCTTACACAAATCGACCTAGTCCCAAACTAAGCAAAGCTTGTACTATGGGTACTAGACGACGATAAACATACTTATATAGATAAATAATTATATAGATATTAATTAAGAAAATATCCATAACTCAGGAACAAAATATTCGTGCTCATCACACAAATAAATGCCCTTACCGGGATTCGAACCCAGGACCTCTTGCTTCGTAGGCAGGGTCACTACCAACTAGGCTATAACGGTCGTTATACTACCAATAAAGAGGGGGGAAATCGAGAAATCACTGTGGCGATATCTGCACATCAATTAGCTGACCAATGACTGTCCTTGAGTTATTCATGTTCATGGGGGGTGGTGATCTTTTCTCATCAGATGACTCTCGCTTGCTCGTTGGTCTCTCTCATAATCATAATAATAAAAAAACAGACATTGTCATTGATTTCATCATCATCCCACTGCATGCAGCTGCAACTGCAGTGGCTGGCACGGGTCTGGGCCGTAATTTCCACGCAGGCCCAAGCGGATTGGGAACTTCACACACACCATTGAATTTCTTATCAGGTGTGTGCAGGTCATTGATTATTGATCGTCATTGATATCGATCGATAGTAAAAGAAAGAAAGTAGTTTTTTTACGTTTTATAAAGATCAAATATGATGTTTCGTATCTATAAAAGTGCCATTTACGTATAATAAACAAACATCGTCAGTTTATAACCGACTTCAAAAACAATACAGCTGTCCCAAAACTCGGCGATATCTAACCCACCGGAAGAGAGATCAACTTATTTATGCGATAATAAAGTCATATAACATATGACTTTTATTATTAAGATGTTTTCGAAATTTGTGTATTATCGATTATCGCTTAACGAAGTGACATAGATTTTGTCTTACTTTTTTCAGAACTGTTATAATAATAACTTGGCATTTACATGTACCAGAGGCCGTATTGTCTGACGCTTGCCTTCGTTTTCACCATCTCTTTCTGTCAGCATTTTATACCATTTGGCAGAAAGAAATAGTGATTGCGAAGGCAAGCGTCAGAAGCGTTACCGAGTTTGAGACCTGCAAGAAAAATCGTGCAAGTTGCATTACATTGCGAGGTCGTAAAGCGAACGAGTTTGCAGTGGTCGATCGATTGCCGCAATGTAATGCAACTTGCACGATTTTTCTTGCAGGTCTAAACTGAGCTTTAGACAATAAGCCTGCAGGTTGCCGTTGAAATTTGAGACATTCTGTATGTGTGTAGGTACAATACAATCATTTCATGTAATACCTAACTATATTTTCCACCCAAAGATCTGAGCAGAATGTCTTGTCACGAAAATAATGGTTATTGGGGGCTTAGAGCCCGCCGCCTTTTTCTCTCAGACATGCCCAACGCCCTTAGTTATGTTTATGGTGATTACACGCTACATTTATCATTATCTCTAACCTGTTTGTACCTATCCTATACTGCTGGGTACAAGTCTTCTCGATCTAAGGGACTATAGTACCCATGACAATCGACTGACAATTGGAAACTCCAGTTCTGCACAAAACTTAAATAGATTCCTTTCCTTCGACACTGAAAACTACCTCAGGTACTGGTGCAAATGCCCATTGTGCGTTCAAAGTGCCGTGACAGCGGGACTGGTGGAAAATTTCAAAAACGTCTATGTATATGCGTTGACTGCAATGAATGTGTTAGAAGTCATGGTTCAAAGGTCCTTCTTCGTTAATGGCGGCCATATTGGGCGTATGCCAGTCTCAGTAAACGTACAAAAAATTCAACAGCAAAAGCAAGTCAGAAAAGCCAAACGGATTATAAGCCCCCTCCTCTCCCTTAATAATTTTAAAAGTTCAAAACGATAAAAAATCTACCGAAAAACATGCTCCGAACGCAGCGGCAGCATACACACATGCACGTTTTATGTCCTTTTTATTCCCGTTATATAAGTCATACGACGTCACGTGATTCCAGAGACTACAATTGTCACATTTATACGCTTCTTCTTTACCTCTTTTAATATCATTGTCATCCTCTCCTATCGTGTCGGGTTAAGTATTACTTATTAATTAGCCATCGGCCAATGTTCCATAAATTGGCCAAGAAATTTTTGACTGATGTCCAGGTTGCTGCATAAGCACTACTCTTCCTCCAGACAGATCCAGAAGAAAACCGCAACTCCTGAGCACACGAAGACATTACCAGACACACACCTCAAGGACCTACTGGCTCTCTAAGGATTTTTTTAATCTATTCAAACTTTTTTACTGTACCTATATACGCTATTGACATTTTGTACAATGCAGTCACGATATCAATTTTCACTTTCTTTATTCAAATTCCCTCAGCAACTAGATATAATATAATGTCACAGTGACGTTCGAAAACCCGTCACACGTTGTTGTTTGATATGTTTACAATTATCATACAAATATATTTATACGTTTTATGACTTGTAAGGCTTTAATTTTATAGAAAAATACGGAGAATTTATTAAGTATCATAAGGACAAAGGTAAATATTTACTTTTCACAGTTTTCGAGATAGGATGTCTTGTATAGTCGAGTGGGGGATGATGAACCATTCGTTCGTCTTTCAACTGTCTACAGGTAAAGCAGTCGTTCCG